>CM038680.1:152344390-153644450 GCA_021605205.1 Aegilops longissima
TTGGCAAGGTGCAGGCTCTCTAGGAAGGCCCGAGCCCACACTGAGGAGGCGCTGGGCGCCTTCCTATGTGATGGAGGGGCGCCCACAGGTGGCTGATCCTGAAGGCTCCGCTCGTCGCCATCTCCTTGGGGTCTTGCGTGGCGCGACAGCTTCTTCTTGGGGATGGTCTCCGGAGGGCCTTCACTTCTGCTTTCGGGGTCGTCGATTGCTGCGGCTTGGAAGGCACGCTCGAGGGAGCACACCGCATCCCTCTCTTCACATGGGACTGTGATGATTCCTCTGCTTCCCGGCATCTTGAGAACTTTGTAGCCGTGGTGAGTGACTGATGTCTACTACACAACCTTCTTCTTGTAGACGTTGTTGGGCCTCCAAGTGCAGAGGTTTGTAGGATAATAGCAAATTTCACTCAAGTGGATGACCTAAGGTTTATCAATCCGTGGGAGGCGTAGGATGAAGATGGTCTCTCTCAAGCAACCCTGCAACCAAATAACATAGAGTCTCTTGTGTCCCCAACACACCCAATACAATGGTAAATTGTATAGGTGCACTAGTTCGGCGAAGAGATGGTGATACAAGTGCAATATGGATAGTAGATATAGGTTTTTGTAATCTGAAAATATAAAACAGCAAGGTAACAAGTGGTAAAAGTGAGTGTAAACGGTATTGCAATGCTAGGAAACAAGGCCTGGGGTTCATACTTTCACTAGTGCAAGTTCTCTCAACAATAATAACATAATTGGATCATATAACTATCCCTCAACATGCAACAAAGAGTCACTCCAAAGTCACTAATAGCAGAGAACAAGCGAAGAGATTATGGTAGGTGCGAAACCACCTCAAAGTTATTCTTTCCAATCAATCCGTTGGGCTATTCCTATAAGTGTCACAAACAGCGCTAGAGTTAGTACTAGAATAACACCTTAAGACACAAATCAACCAAAACCTAATGTCACCTAGATACTCCAATGTCACCTCAAGTATCCGTGGGTATGATTATCGATATGCATCACACAATCTCAATTCATCTATACAAACCAACACATAGAACCTCAAAGAGTGCCCCAAAGTTTCTCTGGGAGAATGGCAGCGCGTGTGCCAACCCCTATGCATAGGTTCATGGGCGGAACCCATAAGTTGGTCACCAAAACATACATCAAGTGGCACGTGATATCCCATTGTCACCACAGATAAACACAGCAAGACATACATCAAGTGTTCTCAAATCTTTATAGACTCAATCCGATAAGATTACTTCAAGGGGAAAACTCAATTCATTACAAGGTAGTAGAGGGGGAGAAGAAACATAAGATCCAACTATAATAGCAAAGCTCGCGATACATCAAGATCGTATCACCTCAAGAACACAAGAGAGAGATCAAACACATAGCGGTGGTACATACCCTCAGCCCGGTGAACTACTCCCTCCTCGTCATGGAGGCGCCGGGATGATGAAGATGGCCACCGGTGAGGTTCCCCCCTCCGGAGAATGCTTGAACAGGGTCCCGATTGGTTTTGGTGGCTCTGGAGGTTTGCGGCGTGAAACTCGATCTAATCTCTGTTCTGTAAGTTTTAGGGTACATGAGTATATATGGGTGCGAAGTGCGTCGGTGGAGCTCAGGGGCCCCACGAGGCGGGCGCGCCTAGGGGTGGGCGCGCCCCACCTCGTGATCACCTCCGTATCTTCTTACATGGAGTCCAAGTCCATCGGTGGGTTTCCTTTCAAAAATAACTTCTCATTGATTTCGTTCCGTTTTGACTCCGTCGATATTCCTTTTCCTCGAAACAACGAAATAGGCATAAAACAGCAAATCTGGGTTGGGCCTCCGGTTAATAAGTTAGTCCCAAAATAATATAAAAGTGGATAATAAATCCCAATATTGCCCAAAACAGTAGATAATATAGCATGGAGCAATCAAAATTATAGATACGTTGGAGGCGTATCAAGCATCTAAGCTTAATTCCTGCTCGTCCTCGGTAGGTAAATGATAAAAAATATAATTTTTGATGTGGAATGCTAGTTGGCATAATTTCATTGTAATTCTTCTTACTTGTGATATGGATATTCAGATCCGAAAGATTCAAGACAAAAGTTCATATTGACATAAAAATAATAATACTTCAAGCATACTAACAAAGCAATTATGTCTTCTCAAAATAACATGGCAAAAGAAAGTTCATCCCTACAAAATCGTATAGTTAGGCTATGCTTCATTTTCGTCACACAAAGATGTTCCCAACTTCTGTACCCCCGATGACAAGCCAAGCAATTGTTTCATACTTAAATAATCTCAAACTTTTTCAACCTTCACGCAATACATGAGCGTGAGCCATGGATATAGCACTATGGGTGGAATAGAATATGATGATGGGTGTCGGTGTCAAAACCGGCGGATCTCGGGTAGGGGTCCCAGAGCGTAAATCTATGCGGATGGTAACAGGAGACAAGGGACACGATGTTTTTACCCAGGTTCGGGCCCTCTCGATGGAGGTAAAACCCTACTCCTGCTTGATTAATATTGATGATATGGGTAGTACAAGAGTGGATCTACCACGAGATCAGAGATGTTAAACCCTAGAAGCTAGCCTATGGTATGATTGTTGTTAGTCCTACGGACTAAAACCCTCCGGTTTATATAGACACGAGATAGGGTTAGGGTTACACAGTCGGTTACAATGGTAGGAGATCTACATATCCGTATCGCCAAGCTTGCCTTCCACGCCAAGGAAAGTCCCATCCGGACAGGGGCGAAGTCTTCAATCTTGTATCTTCATAGTCCGAGTCCGATAGCGGTGATAGTTCGGCTATCCGGCCACCCCTAATCCGGGACTCCTCGGTAGCCCTGAACCAGGCTTCAATGACGACGAATCCGGCGCATATTGTCTTGACATTGCAAGGCGGGTTCCTCCTCGAATACTTCATAGAAGATTTTGAACACAAGGATAGTGTCCAGCTCGCAAAACAAGTCCCACATACCACCGTAGAGAATAACCTTTTCACAGATCTGCTGGCGTATTCAGCGTGACATCACACCACGGCAAGGCCTTTATCTGAATCGTTTCTTGTTCCACCTCAGCGGCGTTTAGCGAGGCAGGTTTCCTTAGCACGCCTTATCGGGCGGAGATCGTGCCCCTTATTCAGGATTCCCATCAATGCAGGCGTGGGTTACCCAACCACGCCATTGATTCTGACACTTGGGAGATAGCGAGTTTTACCGGGCTGGCGGGGACGCATAGCCGTCCGTCTATATAAGGGATAAGGATCCACCTTTTAACCTCGCCTTCTTCCTCCTTTGCTCATCCATTTCCGTGCACTCGAGCTCCAGCGCCCAAGTCCGCACATCCCACCTCAACCTTCTCCAACCATGTCCGGAGGCGGGAGGCAAGTGGATGGCCTCCTCCATCACGGAGGGCACATCAAAAAAGCTGCGGAAAGCCGGATACTTGTCCGCGACATCGCGTGTCGGCTCCCCAACAAGGGAAGCTCATCCCCACCCAGGCCCCATGAGAGGTGGTGTTCCTCCCCACTTCCTCTGCGGACTAGGGTTTCCACTTCACCCATTACGTCAGGGGCTCATGTTCTACTCGGCCTAGATTTCCACGATCTAGCCCGAATTTCATCCTCAACATCTCGAAGTTTATCGTGGTGTCCGAGGACTTCCTCTGCATCAGCCCCTTGACTTATGGCTGAAGACCTTCAATGTCAAGCCGAAGGTAGTGGGAGGCCATAAGCAAGTCTTGGAGGTGCCATCTTTGGGCAGAATGGCCAACGTCCTATGGCTCGAGGCTCCTTTGTGGAGATCATAAAGGGGTGGCAATCGGGGTGGTTCTACATCACCGAGCATGCGACTCTCAATGGGCGGCGGCCCCAATTCTGATCTGGCTTCCCCATGGCTCACATCATGGAAAGAGACGGGCTGGCGTGGGGTGATTCAGAAAGAGCTGTCCGGACTCCAAACCTGCGTCCAAAACTGGTGGACAAGAATCTCAAGCTTGTCAGCGTAATCCGGTGATGCTCATCCACGGATTCTCCCATGCCAACAACGGGCCTTCAATTTGTGGGAGTTTGATCCGGCACAACACGAACCTTGAGCGGCTCTTGACACTACGTCGAAGATGCACGGAAGGTGTTGTTCAAAGGCGCGAAGCTCCGCATCCGCTACCAAAGATCGCGGATTCAGCTCGCGGCGTCAAGCCAGCGAGTAAGTTATTTTACCCTTTATGGGACTCTTTTTCATAGTTTGACTCTATCGGGATCTAAAACTCCCTAACCTTTGACAGGACTGGCTGAAGCGTCCGGACAGATTAACTGTCCGGCCCCTTGCCGAAGACTCAGTGAGCGCCCGATTGGCCAGGGCTGCTGGCTCCGGCACCTCCGCGGTGCGGAGAAAAAACAAGAAGAAGGCCACGGGAACTCGAAGGAGCTCCGGCGCCAGTGCTTGTCGGACTCATCGTCCGGCGACTATAAGCGGATCCTCCCCGAGGGCGAGGAGGAGGAAAAAGCCTCTCCCAGTGAAGAAGAGAAGAAAAAGAAAGGCCGCCCGGTGGGGAGGCGGAGGGTCAAGAAAGGAAGGACCCTTCCTCCGGACTTCTCCACCAACGCCGACAACAGCGGAGGAGTGGCCACCAAGGGCCAAGCCTGGCGAGATCGTAAGTGTCCGGACTCCGGAGTAGCTCAGGACTTTTATTTGTCGCATAGTGTCTTCTAACACCGAATATAACCATGTAGCCATGAGGGCAGGCTCACCGCTTCGTCGGCGGCTCCTGGATCGTCGGATGTGAATAGCACTTCACTTCCGACCGCCTCCTCTCCTCGTGGCCTTGAGCCGGCACAGCGGTGGAGTCCCAAAGGGCCCCACCAGGAGGAGGTGGTCTGGAGGCGCCAAAGGCGACCTCCCGGACTCCGGGCGCAAAGGCGAAACCCGGAGGGCTCTAAGTCCGGCCTGTCTTTGGACTCCGTCTGGAACCTTGGTGGTTCGAAGTCCGACAGCGGCCCCTTAAGTAAGAAGGGCAAGACTGCGATGCGGTGACCTCTGTCCATCGGGAGGCACGGATAGCTTCTTGGGGCGCTTGGCGCCTCCATCGACGAGAGCACCGCCTTGTTATGAGTGTGGTGATCCGAGAAAGTTCAGTCCGCCAAGGCGGGCTGGTGGCTTATACCAGCCTTCTAACGAGGCTTTGAGGTAAGTTTAGAATATGTAAAAATATTACCGCATAGGCAGTAGCCTGATGCTTAGTTCGGTGTTGGAAAGAAAAACCGGTGAGGATCTAAAAGATAAGCAGAGTCTAACATAAGTATATCAATATGGGAATTCAGGCTCTTGTTGCGACCTCTGCCGCCTTGACTGCGGAGGTCAATGCATTGAAGCGAGCCTCGGCGGTCCGAGAGCGAGCTTGACATTGCCAAGAAGCAGCTCGAGGACAAGGAAGGTAAGTAATACCTTCTTAAAGTAAAACCTTATAGAAAGGATTTGGTTGCAAAAATGACAGGACTAACATGGGTATTGTAGGGGCCATGAACAAGGTGGCAACCCTGAAGGAAGCGGTGTCCATGGCCGAAAGCAAAGCGGCCGCGGAGTGCACCGAGCGAGAGAAGCAGGAGGCGCGGGTGGCGAAGGTGCGGTGAGAGCTCCAGGCTCTCGTGGAAAAACACGAGAGTTTGGAGCGTGACTCGAAGACTCAAGAGTCTGAGATCACCTCGGCTCTTGAGAGTGCCAAAGCCGCTAAGGCCGAAGCCCAAAAAGCCCTCCAGGAAATTGAATTATTAAAGAATATAGCGGCGGGTAAGGCATTCTTTATGCAAAGCAAGCATGTGAAAGTGAATTATCTATTACTTACCCGAATCCGGAGCTCTCCAGGAGCATTCGCAGATCTGCCCCGTAGTGTGTCCGATGCTGCGCGTTCTACCACGCCGAGGAGGGAGCTCGGCGGAAAAGGTGTTACGGTCTTAGTATCTTGAGGCGGACATCCAGTGCCCTGACGACCAGTGAAGCAGCTGGTCGAGCTCCTAAGGTCGCCGAACAGGCCATGAAGACCTCATAATTGGTTTGTGGCCTAAGGAAGCCATGCACAGGAGCTACTTTGGGCTAGTCACGGCGGTGGTGGGCCTTTGTCCATGGATTGAAGTCATCAAAGCGCTCCGTCTGCATTGAAGGTGCCCGTCGGGCCTTGCCCGTGCTAAAGTGCCTGCGGCAAGATGGATCTTTGAGAAGCTTGTGACGGACGGGCCACCGCCGAAACAAGGAGCATCGCAAGCCTGAAATGTACTATGAGGCGTCTTGAAGGTGCCAGCCTTATAAGCGGTGAATGCTCCAAAGATGTAATTTTTGAATAGACTAGCATTTGCTATCACATGCGCTGAAAACCTATTCATATCGCTAAGCAACGCTTGTGAATTTAAAATATTACCTTACATGCGGCCGTTTATCAAATTTGAGAGATGGCAAGTCGTTGGCTTCAACCCCCATGCCACGAGTCTTTGGGGTGTTTGGGATAAACTTGGCGCTCTTGTTCCCATTCTTGGGTCCTTGAGGGGGCGCTCAGCATAGCGAACAAGGCAACGGACTATAGTGCTTGAACACTCTCCTTAGCCATAGAATTCTATAATTTTGAATTTCGGCAAAGCCCCTAGTATTCGGAAGACCGAGTTCGAGGCGCTATCACGCCTGGCGGACAATGCCGCTCCTCGCTCTAAGCGGCATAAGTCTTTAGGGACCCGAAAAAACCTCTCGAACAGCGACCGGCTCTCGCCCTATCATGACGGTCAGTTTAGCTTTCTCCTTTGAGGTGCTCAATCCAGCTCAACGAGGCACAATCGCGATGGTTCTCCCGCTTCCTTAGCCGATATAGCGGAACGTAAGGTACCAAAACATGGGGCGGGCAAACCCAACTATTGACCCAAGACATGACTCGGAGCCGATGCATATAATGCTATAAGTTAAGGTGCCGCACTTGTGAAAGTGTTCGGACTTATCACACCATATCTTTGGGGTACTTAAGCCCCTGGTGTATAGGCCGTACCAAAGTGTCTGCAGGTGCAACGTGTCATGAATGAACATATATATAGATAAAGAAAGGAGTGCAATAATAGGCAAAAGCTATGTATTGTTTATTCAAAAGGTCTGCAATGAAAGCGAGCGATACAAATAGTCACGATAAGCAAGGGATGGGATTATTGACATGTCCCCCTCCGAGGGTAAGCTGCGGGATGGTATGTAAAACAGGTATAATGCTCGTAGTAGAGACCACTGGACACTTTCGGCGTAACTTTCTGCTTCCACGCTGTTGCATCGTGAGTTCGGCAATTCTAGAGCCAGACGGGCTTCAAAAACGAGTCTGAAAGTAAGAGAAAAGAAGAAAGAAAAGAATGACACAATCGGGAGTCCACAGTGCGGTTGAGCCGCATTACAGGTGTGCTTGTGGTCGTGCCCTCCTTATGCCCATGGTATCTCTAGGCGTAGTTATATCGCGTAGTACTAACCGCAATTTCGCGAGGGCTGGGGTTGGGGCGGATTGCTCGTGTGCTTGGATCGTGCGGCGGTCTTGTTGTAGATTACTCGGGCGCGCTAGTGTCCGGATGTTTAATAGCGGACTCGAGAATTGTTGTGAGAGGCTGCTTTGCACCTCCGCGAGAGGCCGCCGTATGCTCCTCCGTTCGGAGAGGCGTTCGGTGTTTCCATTGACCGTGATTACTCCTCGAGGGCTGGCATCCCGAGCTTGAGGTATCGTGGTCTGGCACGCATTGAACTTTGCAAATGTGGTTCATCCAAGCGGTGCGTGATAGCCGCTGCGGAGCGGGACTATGTCAAAGATTAACTCTTAACCGGAAGTTATTCGGGGATCCGAAGACCACTTGAGTGTAACGAGCCTGTACAATTGGCCTCTCCACCGGTATGGCGCCTTTAAAGGTCGTCTTTGTGGGTTTAATCCTTGAGGGGTCTATGCCCATTTTGCGCACTGTATCCTGATAGAGCAGGTTCAGGCTGCTACCGCCGTCCATCAGGACTCTAGTGAGGTGAAATCCGTTGATGATTGGGTCAAGAACCAATGCGGCGAATCTGCCGTGGCAGATGCTAGTGGGGTGGTCCCTTCGATCAAAGGTGATCGGGTAGGAGGACCATGGGTTGAACTTTGGGGCGACTGGCTCCATCGCATATACTTCCCTTAGTGCACGCTTCCGCTCCCTTTTGGGTATGTGGGTTGCGTATATCATGTTCACCGTCCGCACTTGTGGGGGGAAGCCCTTCTGTCTTCTATTGTTCGTGACGGGGCTCCTCCTCATCATCGCTATGCAGCCTTGTCATTGAGTTCGACATTTAACTTGCTGCCTGTTTGAAGACCCAACAATCCCTCTTTGGTGTGGTTGGCCAGTTTTTCGAGGTGCCATGTATTTGGCACGAGCGATCGAGTATTGGTCCAGATTGGACAGGCCTGAGTATTTCTTTTAAGCGGCTTTTCCTCGACCGGGTTTAGAGCCTCGAATCCGGCATTGGTGTCGTATCTTCAGCATTATCGCCGTTAATGCGGCGCTTATGCTTGTTGCGACAGCGACCTGCCATAGCTGTCCTTGGTATCCGAACTACGGGGTTTTGGTCAAGTTGTTACTCTGAGCTAGCCAGCTGTCCTCTCCAGCATAAGCGGGTCATGAGTGTTGTGAGGGCTGCCATGGATTTGGCTTTTCCTGTCCTAGGTGCCGGGCAAGCCACTCGTCGCGGATGTTACGTTTGAAGGCTGCAAGGGCCTCTGCATCCGGAAAGTCAACGATTTGATTTTTCTTGGTTAGGAACCGTGTCCAGAATTGTCTGGCCGATTCTTCTGGCTGCTGAATTATGTGGCTGAGGTCATCGGCATCTGGTGGTTCGCACATATGTGCCTGGAAGTTATCAAGGAATGCGGCTTCCAGGTCCTCCCAACAACCAATTGATTCTGCTGGCAAGCTGTTAAGCCAATGCCGAGCTGGTCCTTTAAGCTTGAGTAGGAGGTATTTGATGGCGTGTAGATCATCACTGCGGGCCATGTGGATATGGAGGAGGTAGTCCTCGATCCAAACCGCAGGATCTGTTGTGCCATCGTATGATTCGATGTTTACGGGTTTGAAACCCTCGGGGATTTGATGATCCATCACCGTTTGTGAAGCATAGTGGGTGTCTTGGCGCCTCACGTATTGAGCTATATCACGGCGCAGCTCAAATGAGCTTTGTCTCTTGTGTTTGGCCCGGCGAATTGCTGTATCCGGTGTGGCGGTTATCGTCGCATGTAAGTAGGCGCCCACCGATCCGTAGATCGATCTTGTTTGCCTTGCCTTGTCCTCAATATGTCTCGCAGGTGCAGCACGTTTCCTGTGCCTTGGTACTTTTCGGCGGCCAGCCGGTGCGGCTTGAATGGAGGGTCTAGAGGCCTCTCTCGCGACCAGGGTGGCGGTCGGCCGCATCATGCGCTGGTGATGTAGGTTTGGGTGCTGCTTCCTCTAATTGGGATAGCAGCCTGCGTTTTCAGGTATCTCTTGGAGGGATGTTGAGTTCGTACTCTTGATTGCAAGGACTTGATCCATCAGTCGACTAGCAAGTCTTGGTCAGCTCTAAGCTGCTGCTGCTTTTCTTGAGGCAGCTTGTCGTGGCCATAAGCCTGCGTTTGAAATGCTCTGTTGGCGGGATCCTCGGGCACGACAAATTAAATAAATCGTCGAGGCTTGCCTCATCTTGGGAGGGAGGCATATAATTATCGTCCTCCACCTCCTGTCTGCCGCTCTATCATGAGGGCTGGCTTCTCCCTCCTCTGTGCTGAATCTGTTGGAGGGGTTGTCTTGACCTTGTCCGGGGTGTTATTATCTCCGTGTCGGAATCACCATTTTGCTATGGCAGGATTTAGGCGGCGCCCGCTGAAGCCGGCAGCAGGCTGTTTCTTGGAGGGTCATCCTCCGCTGTTCCATCGCCGTTCCCATCTTTTGGGATGTCCACCATGTATATGTCGTGACGAGGTGGCCTTCGGTGCCACATGGCGGCTGGTTCTTGGTCGTCTCCGACATCGTCGTTCATACCGTCGATGTCTTGGTCGAAGTCGAGCATGTCGATTAAATCATCGGCGGTGGCTACAAAGTGGGTGGTGGGTGGGCCTTGAATTTCTTCGTCGTCCGCATCCCAACCTTCGACCGTAGTCCGGCCAGGCTCTCGATAAAGAGAGACTTTAGTGAATTCAGGATGTCGCCAAAGGGCGAGTCTTTGAAAGATGTCCGCGACAGTGAACTCCATAACGGCGCCCAATTGGATTCGATTGGCAGGGGCGCGGAGGGTTCGGAGTCCGGAGAGGAGTCCGGCACCTTGGAGTCACGGTCTTCGCAATGGACAGGGATGGAGTTCGGCTTAATCGCCATAGAGACCGTAGCCCCCGAGGCGGTGTCCAGCCACTCGTCCTCGATCGGCGGAGTCGGCTCCGAGCTAAGAGTCGGAGCGGATGCTGGTCCGGCCTCCAGGGCACTGTTTGGCGGCAGATCGTGCCCATCGAGACAGTGCGGCGCGCTTGGCTGTGGCTCGAATCCGTCCAAGATCAAGTCTCCGCGGATGTCGGCCGTGTAGTTCAAACTCCCAAATCTGACCTAATGGCCAGGGGCGTAGCTTTCGATCTGCTCCAGATGGCCAAGTGAATTGGCCCTGATGCAAAGCCGCCCGAATCGAAGATCTGTCAGGGAGAAAAGTCTCACCCTGGACCGCGTCGTTGTTGATGATCGAAGGAGCCATCGGACCTAAGGATGACGACACAGAGGAACTCTCAATGAAAGCACCAATGTCGGTGTCAAAACCGGCGGATCTCGGGTAGGGGTCCCGAACTGTGCATCTAGGCGGATGGTAACAGAAACAAGGGACACGATGTTTTTACCCAGGTTGGGCCCTCTCGATGGAGGTAAAACCCTACTCTGCTTGATTAATATTGATGATATGGGTAGTACAAGAGTGGATCTACCACGAGATCGGAGAGGCTAAACCCTAGAAGCTAGCCTATGGTATGATTGTTGTTAGTCCCTCGGACTAAAACCCTCCGGTTTATATAGACACGAGATAGGGTTAGGGTTACATAGAGTCGGTTACAATGGTAGGAGATCTACATATCCGTATCGCCAAGCTTGCCTTCCACGCCAAGGAAGGTCCCATCCGGACACGGGACGAAGTCTTCAATCTTGTATCTTCATAGTCCAGGAGTCTGGCAAACGGTGATAGTTCGGCTATCCGGACACCCCCTAATCCAGGACTCCCTCAATGGGGATTGTGTGGAGAAGACAAAAAGGAGAAAGTCTCACATTGTGAGGATAATCAGCGGGCTATGGAGATGCCCATCAATTGATGTCAACATGAGGAGTAGGGATTGCCATGCAGCGGATGCACTAGAGCTATGAATGCTCAACAAAATAAAACTAGTGGGTGTGCATCCAACTTGCTTGCTCATGAAGACCTAGGGCATTTGAGGAAGCCCATCGTAGGAATATACAAGCCAAGTTCTATAATGAAAAATTCCCACTAGTATAAAAAGACAACTTATGAGACTCACTATATGAAAAACATGGTGCTACTTTGAAGCACAATATATGAGACTCTCTACATGAAGAACAAGGTGCTACTTTGAAGCACAAGTGTTGAAAAAGAGATAGTAACATTGCCCTTTTTTTGGGCCTTTCTTTTTTCCTTTTTTGCCTTTCTCTTTTTTTGGGCAATTCTCTAATAATGATGATCATCACACTTCTATTGATTACAACATAAGGATTACAACTCGAAACTAGAACAAGATATGACTCTATATGAATGCCTCCGCGGTGTGCAGGGATGGTGCAATGAATCAAGAGTGACATGTATGAAAAATAATGCATGGTGGCTTTGCCACAAATACGATATCAACTACATGATCATGCAATGGCAATATGACAAAAGTAAAGTATGTCATGATGATGATGAGCGGACGGTGGAAAGTTGCATGGCAATATATCTCGGAATGGCTATGGAAATGCCATAATAGGTAGGTATGGTGGCTGTTTTGAGAAAGATATTAGGAGGTTTATGTGTGATAGGCGTATCATATCACGGGGTTTGGATGCACCGTGAAGTTTGCACCAACTCTCAATGTGAGAAAGGGCAATGCAGGTGCGAAGAGGCTAGCAATGATGGAAGGGTGAGAGTGCGTATAATCCATGGACTCAACATTAGTCATAAAGAACTCACATACTTATTGCAAAAATTTAGAAGTCATCAAAAATCAATTACTACGCACATGCTCCTAAGGGGATAGATTGGTAGGAAAAGACCATCGCTCGTCCCCGACCGCCACTCATAAGGATGCACAAGCCAGGTACACTTCATGTTTCAAATTTGTTACACAACTTTAACCATACGTGCATGCTACAGGACTTGCTAACTTCAACACAAGTATCTCTCAAATTCACAACTACTCAACTAGCATGACTCTAATATCACCATCTTCATATCTCAAAACAATCATCAAGCATCAAACTTCTCTTAGTATTCAACACACTCATAAGAATTCTTACAAATCTTGTATGCTTAGCATATTAGGATTATTTAAGCAAATTACCATGCTATTTAAGACTCTCAAAATAATATAAGTGAAGTATGAGAGTTCATCTGTTTCTTCAAAATAAAACTACCACCATGCTCTAAAAGATATAAGTGAAGTACTAGAGCAATGACAAAAACTACTCCGAAAGATATAAGTGAAGATCAATGAGTAGTCGGATAATTACGCAACTATGTGAAGACTCTCTAACATTTAAGAATTTCAGATCTTGATACTTTATTCAAACAGCAAGCAAAACAAAATAAAATGACATGATGCTCCAAGCAAAACACATATCATGTGGTGAATAAAAATATAGCTCCATGTAAATTACCGATGGAAGTAGAGGAAAGAGGGGATGCATCATGGGCATCCCCAAGCTTAGAAGCTTGGTTATACTTGAATATTACCTTGGGGTGCCTTGGGAATCCCCAAGCTTAGGCTCTTGCCACTCCTTATTCCATAGTCCATCGAATCTTTACCCAAAACTTGAAAACTTCACAACACAAAACTTAACAGAAAACTCGTGAGCTCCGTTAGCGAAAGAAAACAAAACACCACTTCAAGGTACTGTAATGAACTCATTCTTTATTTATATTGTTGTTAAAACTAATTTATTACAACTTCTCTATGATTTATAAACTATTTTACTAGCCATAGAGTCATCAAAATAAGCAAACAACACAATGAAAGCAGAATCTGTCAAAAACAGAACAGTCTGTAGTAATCTGTAACTAACGCAAACTTCTGGAACTCCAAAAATTCTAAAATAAATTGGTGGACCTGAGTAATTTGTCTAGTAATCATATGCAAAAAGAATCAACTAAATAGCACTCTCCAGTAAAAAGTTCTAGCTATTCTCGTGAGCGCTAAAGTTTCTGTTTTTTTACAGCATGATCATAAAGACTTCACCCAAGTCTTCCCAAAGGTTCTACTTGGCACAAACACTAATTAAAACATAAAACCACATCTAACCAGAGGCTAGATAGATTATTTATTCCTAAACAGAACCAAAAAGTAAGAAACTAAAATAAAATTGGGTTGCCTCCCAACAAGCGCTATCGTTTAACGCCCCTAGCAAGGCATGATGATTTCAATGATGCTCACATAAAAGATAAGAATTGAAACATAAAGAGAGCATCATGAATAATATGACTAGCACATTTAAGTCTAACCCACTTCCTATGCGTAGGGATTTTGTGAGCAAACAACTTATGGGAACAATAATCAACTTGCATAGGAAGGTAAAACAAGCATAACTTCAAGATTTGAAGCACATAGAGAGGAAACTTGATATTATTGCAATTCCTACAAGCATATATTCCTCCCTCATAATAATTTTTAGTAGCATCATGAATTAATTCAACAATATAACCAGCACCTAAATCATTCTTTTCATGATCTACTTGCATAAAAAATTTACTACTCTCCACATAAGCAAAATTCTTCTCTCGAATAGTAGTGGGAGCAAACTCAACAAAATAACTATCATGTGATTGAAAATTAAGATCAAGATGACAAGTTTCATGGTTATCATTATTCTTTAAAGCATACATGTCATCACAATAATCATCATAGATAGGATACATGCTTTCATCATAGTAAATTTGCTCATCAAAGCTTGGGGGACAAAAAATATCATCTTCATCAAACATAGCTTCCCCAAGCTTGTGGCTTTGCATATCATTAGCATCATGGATACTCAAGGAATTCATACTAACAACATTGCAATCATGCTCATCATTCAAAGATTTAGTTCCAAACATTCTATATAATTCTTCTTGTAGTACTTGAGCACAATTTTCCTTAACATCATTTTCACGAAAGATATTAAAAAGATGAAGCGTATGAGACAAACTTAATTCCATTTTTTTGGTAGTTTTCTTTTATAAACTAAACTAGTGCTAAAACAAGAAACAAAAAGATTTGATTGCAAGATCTAAAGATATACCTTCACTTACCTAGCCTCCACAACAGCGGCGCCAGAAAAGAGCTTGATGTCTACTACACAACCTTCTTCTTGTAGGCGTTGTTGGGCCTCAAATCAGAGGTTTGTAGGACAGTGAAAATTTCCCTCAAGTGGACGACCTACGGTTTATCAATCCGTGGGAGGCGTAGGATGAAGATGGTCTCTCTCAAGCAACCCTGCAACCAAATAACATAGAGTCTCTTGTGTCCCCAACACAACCAATACAATGGTAAATTGTATAGGTGTGTGACGCCCCCGATTCAATCGTACACTAATCATACATGCAAACGTGTACGATCAAGATCAGGGACTCACGGGAAGATATCACAACACAACTCTAAAAATAAAATAAGTCATACAAGCATCATAATACAAGCCATGGGCCTCGAGGGCTCGAATACAAGTGCTCGATCATAGACGAGTCAGCGGAAGCAACAATATCTGAGTCTGGACATAAGTTAAACAAGTTTGCCTTAAGAAGGCTAGCACAAACTGGGATCTGAGATCAAAGAGGCGCATGCCTCCTGCTGGATCCTCCTAACTACTCCAGGTGGTCGTCGGTGGGCTGCACGTAGTAGTAGGCACCTCCGGTGTAGTAGTAAATCATCGGCGGTGGCGTCTGCTCCACAGGCTCCATCGTGCAGTCGCAGCAACCGGGTAGAAAAAGGGGAGCAGGGGAACAAGGCAACCGTGAGTACTCATCAAAGTACTACAAAGCAAGGACTACACTACATATGCATGGATATATGTGTAAGGGCCATATCGGTGGACCGAGCTGCAGAATGCGAGAATAAGAGGGATAGCTAATCACAGTCGAAGACTATGCTTACAGCAGCCTCAGTCTTGCACATGTAGCGAGAGTAGTCTGAAGTCCTCCAAGTAGCATCGCATAGCAATAATCCTACCAGCGATCCCTCCTCATTGCCTGTTAGAGAGCGATCACCGGGTTATATCTGGCACTTGGAAGGGTGTGTTTTATTAAGTATCCGGTTCTAGTTGTCATAAGGTCAAGGTACAACTCCAAGTCGTCCTGTTACCGAAGATCACAGCTATTCGAATAGATTAACTTCCCTGCAGGGGTGCACCACATAACCCAACACGCTTGATCCCATTTGGCCGGACACACTTTTCTGGGTCATGCCCGGCCGCGGAAGATCAACACGTCGCAGCCCCACCTAGGCTGTGAGTGGTCAACCGCGGTCTAAACCTAAGCGCAGAGGGTGCAGGGCCCATCGCCCATAGCACACACTGCGCGCGTTGAGGGCGGCCGGCGCGAACTAGCACCCTTAATACAAGAAGCGGGCTTACGTTCCAATCCGTGCAGCGCTTCGATCGATTGACGTCATGAAGTGCTTGGCTGATACCACGGCGTCGAGTGCCCATAAGCTGTTCCAGCGTAGTTGGTTAGTGCGTATAGACCAAATGGCGGACTCGGATCAAATACCAAGATCTCGTTAAGCGTGTTAAGTATCCATGACGCCGACCAGGCCAGGCCCACCTCTCTCTAGGTGGTCACAACCTGCCTTGTCGCTCATACAAAGTGTGATCGAGGGCCGTCGGGGAACCCAGGCCCACCTCTAGGGATGGAGCCACTGTCCTTTCAGCCCCATCTCCGAGCAGTATCACGAGTAATGTAATAGTGTAAAGTATATAGTATATGCCCGTGATCACCTCCGAAGTGATCACAGCCCGATAGTATAGCATGGCGAAGACGGACAAGAGTGTAGGCCCTTGATGGAACACTAGCATCCTATACTAAGAAGTAGGATAGCGAGTAAAGGTAATAACGATAGTAGCAAGGACGGGCTATGCGATAGTATAGGATTAGCGAAAGCGATAACATGCTACACTACTCTAATGCAAGCGATATAGAGTAGAATAAGCGATATCTGGTGATCAAGGGGGGGCTTGCCTGGTTGCTCACAGCAAGAGAGAGGGTCGTCAACTCCGTGAGTCGTCTTGGGTAGCAATGACATCGGTCTCGGTGTCTAGCGGAAGAAGAGGGGAGAAACAATGAATACAATGCAAGCAGATGCATAACGATGCATGACAAGACAAATAACGGTTCTAGGGGTGCCCTAACGCGGTATGGTGATACCGATGAAGGGGTAAGCATCAGGAAAGTATTCGGTGTTTAGCGTTTCGAGCGGAAGGAGCGGGAGGAAAGAAAGTTGCGAGTTCGATAGGTTAGGGGGTGTGGCGGACGAGCGGGTTGCCTATCCGGAATCGTCTAAATCGTTCTAAGCAACTTCGTGTTGAAAATAATTTAATCCGAGTTACGGATTAAAATGATTTTCTCTGATTTTATTAATTCTGGAATTTAATTAATTATTTAAATATATTGAAAAATGGATTTATGACATCGGCATGATGTCATCTTTGGCGTCGGCGATCAACAGGGTTGACTTGGTCAACTGACGATGGGTCCCAGGGTTAGTGACACATTCTAATTAATCAGATTAATTAAACTAATCAAAATTAATTAGGGGTGGGCCCCATTGTCATACTAATTAATTAACTAATTAGCAGTGGTTAATTAGGTTAATTAATCATTAGGTTAGTTAATCTTAATTATTTATCTTAATCAGAATTAATTAAGTTAATTAATTGATTAATTAATTAATTTAATTAGTTAATATATTTATTTTATTTTATTTAGTTTTTAATCATTACAGGGCCGTGGGGCCCCATGTCGATGGGCAGGGGCGAGCAGGCGGTGGGCATCTTGTTGGCGGCGGCGCCCATCGAGGCGGACCCGAGCAGCGATGGCCCTCGCGGGAGGGCGCAGCCCGCCGGGACGGGACATGGCCGTGGCCACGATAGGACTCGCCAGGCCCGGCCAGCAGCGGAGGCGACGCAGAGGCGGTCTGGTCTGCAGCCAGAGAAGCAACCGTCTTGGAAAGAAACCGACACGGCAAGCGGGCTGACAGAAGTCATGGGCACGAGCGTGAGCTCATGAGGCGAGCAGCGGCGGCGAGAGAGGCACAGTGGCCTGTGATCGTGGGCGCGACGAGGCGAGCCGGCGCCGCCCACACGACCGGCAGTGAGCGAGCCCTGATGAGGCGGGCTATGCGCCCGATGCGGCTATATCTCCCGTGTGTCGAGCCGACTTAGAGCATAACCGCATTGAAAGCAATGTCGCAAGTGAGGTAATCTTCACACAACCCAAGTAATAAATAAGGAAAGAGATACATAGTTGGCTTACGATGCCACTTCACACATTACATAAATAAACATCCATCATTGAGTACACTCAAGGTCCGACTACGGAACCAAAATAAAAGAAGATACCCCAAATGCTACAGGATCCCGATCGTCCCAAGCTGAGCACCACTCTGATCATCGGGAAAAGACACATAATGTGACCACGTTCCTCGTCGAACTCCCACTTGAGCTCGGTTGAGTCACCCTTTGGCATCGTCGGCTTTTGCAACTGTTTGGTAGAATCTGTGAGTCACGGGGACTCAGCAATCTCACACCCGAGATCAAGACTATTTAAGCTTATAGGAAGGACGAGTAGTAAAGTGGAGCTGCGACAAGCGACTAGCATATATGGAGGCTACTTACAAAAGAGAGCGAGAAGAAGAGCAAAAGCACGGACGTGAAACTAGTAGCGATCAAGAAGTGATCTGAACTACTTCGTCGGACATAACTCCAACACCGTGTTCACTTCCCGACTGCGCCGAGAAGAGACCATCACGTTACACACGATTGATGTGTATTTTAATTAAGGTCAACTTGGGTTTTCTACAACGGACATTAACAAATTCCCATCTGCCTCATAACGCGGGCACGGCTTTGAAAGATATTACCTGCGGGGTGTCCCAACAGCCCATTATAAGCTCTCACGGTCAGCGAAGGATATTCCTTCTACCGGGAAGACCCGATCAATCTCGGAATCCGGACTACAAGACATTTCGACAGCAATAAAACAAGACCAGCAAGACCACCCGATTGTGCCGACAAATCCCGATAGGAGCTGCACATATCTCGTTCTCGGGGCACACCGGATAAGCTAAGCGTCACGAGGAACCGGCGTAATCCAAGTTGCCAAGGAATGGTCCCGCACGGTGCTCTAGTTTGGACCAACGCTCGAAGGAGCACTGGCCCGGGGGTTTAAAATAAGATGACCCTCGGGCTCGCGAAAACCCGGGGGAAAAAGGCTTAGGTGGCAAATGGTAAAACCAATGTTGGGCCTTGCCGGACGAGTCTTATTCAAAGCGAACTGTCAAGGGGGTCCCATAAATCACCCAACCGTGTAAGGAAGCGAAATCAAGGAACATAACACGGTATGGCGGAAACTAGGGTGGCAAGAGTGGAACAAAACACGAGGCATAAGGCCGAGCCTTCCACCCTTTACCAAATATATAGATGTATTAATTAGAGCAGATATATATATTGTGATATCCCCAACAAGTAAACATGTTCCAACAAGGAACAACATCTCCATGTTCAACAAGGAACAAACTTCAGCTTCACCGCAACTAGCAGCGCTATAAGAGGGCTGAGCAAAGCGGTAACATAGCCAATCAGCGGTTTGCTAGGAAAGGATGGTTAGGGGCTGACATGGCAATATGGGTGGCATGATATAGCAAGTGGTAGGCATCGCAGCATAGGCATAGCAAAAGAGCGAGCATCTAGCATAGCAAAGATAGAAGTGATTTCGAGGTATGGTCATCTTGCACGCAATGTTCTCGAGTTGTCGAAAGCTTGATCCTCGTAAGCGTTCTCAACAGGTTCCTCGTTCACGTACTCGTCTCCCGGCTCTACCCAAAGCAACAACACAAACAAAGGAACCACAATAAATCATGGTGCAATGCACAATCAACATGATGCAAAACATGGCATGATATGCGGGATGTGATATGCAATGCGTATGCGCGCTCCGGAAGGAAAATGATGAACCAGGCATCAACTTGGCAAACCAAGTATGCCACTGGAAAGATGAGATGATTTCGGTTGAAATCGATATAAAGATCACCGGAAACGGATACACGGTTTGGAAATGACAAGCAAAACAAGAATGGCACAAATCTGCCATTAACAGCATGATGCCACTTAGCAAGCAACAAGAAATTAAGCTACTGCACCCAAACGTACCAAAAAAGTACATGGCAGTGATCTACACAAGATGCTCGACAAAAGATGAGCACTGAGCTATGGCTAGTTCACATCATAACAGGTTCAAACAAGCATGGCAAAAGTGCACAAAATATCAGGCTGGACATGGCAAAAACAGCATCAGGTTGCAATGTTCAGAGCAACAAAACTACATGCTACAGGAACTTAAAATAGCAAAACATGGCATGGCATGAATCTACTCACAGCATAGAACAAAAGTCCCTTACTGACCATAAGCCAAAAAGGATTAGAAAATATAGTAACACCCATGTCAATATTGAAAGTTTCGTTAACAGATTCAGCAACATGGCATGTCAAAAACTGATAACAAGTAGGCATGTTTACAAGCTCAATGCACTCACTACAGAGCCTCATATGATAAACTAAGCATACATACATCAATAAGACATGGCATAGAAGACAGACATGGCAAGAACAATAACATAGCATACATGGATCAACCACAACAACCTTGGCAAAATTGAATAACCTGTAAACAATCTGCCAGGAAACATTTGATAGCAAAAGCAGAGCTCGATTGACTCAAGCTATGGCACTCCATAATTGCAAACAAGGGCATGGATGGATAGAGCAAGGCATGTTTTACAAAACATCCTTACTGAAGTATCTCAAAATATGCATAGATCTCTCGGTATCATCAAGTTAACATAGCATCAAAATATCAGCTAAACAGGGCTGAAAACAGCAACATCAGGACACCTACTTTGCATGCTTGTGCTAGTCACCACATAGATCACAAAAATACATGGCATACACCCTGGAAAGATGGCATGGCATATTACAAAACACATGTAGGACTCAAATTCATAGGGTGCACACATTAATCATGGAAAAAATAACAAAAGTGCAAGTTCTGTTAAGAAACAGAAACTAACATCACATAGCACTCTTCAACAGCATTTCGGGCATCAAGATGAGCTCAAATGAAAATGATGCAATGTGATGAAATGATCTACTCTTGAGGCGAACATTTTGATATATTATCTGCATAAAATGGATCTACAGATGCAAAGATATACCACGTTGAAAATGACACAAAATATCCATGAGATGAAAAAACTTAGGGAAAAATGGAGGAAAGAGGTCAGCAGGCGCGACCCGAGTCGGATCTGGCCGGCTGGATCGGACGAGGCGGCGGCTCGGGCTCGCCGGAGCCCGGAGAGGAGGAGGAAGGTGGCCGGGGTCGGGGCAGTAGGGTGGCGGTGGCAGCCGTGAGGAGGTGGCCGAGTCCGGCGGCAGGCAGCCGGCTGTCTGTGAGCCAGGGGCCGGCTGGCCGGTCAGCCCGGCCAGTGTGGCGGCCAGGGCATGTGGGCGGCGGCGCGAGGGCCAGGGAGGCGGCCAGAGCGCGGCGGCGGCCGGGCGTGACCCGGCCCAGTCTGGGGCGGTGGCCGTGGCCGTGGGCCTCAGCAGACCCAGCAAGTGGCGTGTGGCCACGTGGCAGCCCCGATTGTCATGGGCGGCGGCACGAAGTGTCCGGCGGCGGACGTGTCCGGCAGCGGGACGGATTTAGGGTTTGGGGAGAATGATCCGGATTTGGAGGGTTTGCTTAAATAGGCATAGAGGGAGCTAGGAGAGTCCAAATGAGGTGTAGTTTTCGCCCACGATCGTGATCGAGCGACGGAGAGCATTGAAGTGACTTAGATGGGTTATTGGGCTGTTTTGAAGGGTGTTGGGCTGCAACAAAAGAGGCCTTTGCGAGAGTCGCGGTTAACCGTTGGAGTACCAAGCGAGCTCCAAATGACCGAAACTTGACCGGTGGTCTCTGGTGGTATACCAAGGCCACTAGACAAACCTCGGTCCATTTCGAGAAGGTTTAATACCCGCACATGGAAAAATGTAAAAGGGACCGCCGGGGAGATAGGAGTGCGGATTGCAAAAGCGGACAACGGGAAAAATGCTCGGAATCATGAGGCGAACACGTATGCAAATGTGATGCACATGATGACATGATATAAATGCATGACATGGACAAAATGCAAAATGAAGAAAAACCCAACCACGGAGGAATATCATATAACAATGCGAAAATGGCAAGAGTTGGAGTTACAAATATGGAAAGTTACTTCGGGGTGTTACAACACTCCACCACTACAAGAGGATCTCGTCCGAGATCTAGGACTGAAAGAACTCGGATATTCGAGCGGAGGTGATCCTCGCGCTCCAGGTAGCTTCTCGGTCGAATGGTGTGACCACTTCACTTTCAGGAATTTGATTGACTTGTTGCGAGTCTTGCGCTCGGTTTCTTCAAGAATAGCAGCGGGTGCTCATGATAAGAGATATCTTCTTGAAGGTCAATCTCTTTGAAGTTGATAGTGCGTTCAGGAGTCTTGAAGCACTTGCGAAGCTGTGACACGTGAAACACATCGTGCACATTTGCAAAGTTGGATGGAAGCTCAAGTTGATAGGCGAGATCGCCTCTTTTCCCAATGATCTTGAAAGGACCCACGTATCTAGGGGCAAGCTTCCCTTTGATACGAGGCGGCGAGTGCCTTTCATTGGAGAGCGCGAGGTAGACATGGTCTCCGATTTCAAAAGCCACATCACGGTGCTTATCATCATAATAGCTCTTACGGCGCGATTAGCGGCTTTGAATTCTCACGAATGACTTGGCACATTTCTTACATACGTGATCAAGTCATTGCCAAGAAGTTGGCGTTCACATCTCGGACCAATTGAGAGAGTCGACACTTTACGCCATAGAAATTTCGAATGGGGCCTTGCCGAACTAAACTGGAAGCTGTTGTTGTAGGAGAACTTCGGCATATGGAAGACAATCTTCCACTTCATACCGAAGGAAATGACACAAGCCACGAGCATATCTTCAAGGATTTGATTTACTCGCTCGACTTGGCCACTTGTTTGAGGATGGAAAGCTGTCTGAAAGCGAATGTTGGTGCCCATGGCTTTACGAAAAGAATCCCAAAACTTGGAGGTAAAGATGCTGCCACGGTCTGAAGAGATCACTTGTGGAATGCCGTGCAAGGAGACAATCTGGAGGTGTATAGCTCGCCAACGAGCTGCTGTGATAGATTCTTTGATAGGAAGAAAATGAGCCACTTTAGTAAGCTTGTCAATGACAACGAAGATAGCATCATTTCCACGCTTGGACTTTGGAAATCCAGTCCACGAAGTCCATTTCAATATGATCAAACTTCCACTCTGGAATAGCAAGAGGTTGGAGGAGACCAGCTGGTCTTTGGTGTTACCTTTCACTCTTCTGCAGACATCACACTCATTCACGAATTGAGCAATTTCTCGCTTCATTCGAGTCCACCAATATGACTGCTTGAGGTCATGGTACATCTTAGTACTTCGGGATGAATGGATAGAAGCGAATTGTGAGCCTCGTTCATAATGACTTTTCGTAGATCACCCTTAGGAACCACAATCCGGTCCTCAAAAGAGCAGTGTCTTTGTCATCAACGTGGAAGCACTTGTACTTGGAAATGCCCTTGTAGATACCACGTTTCACCTTCTTCACCATGGTATCCGAAGTTGAGCCTCACGAATCTGATCTTCCAAAGTAGGAGAGACTATGAGGTTGGCGAGAAAGCCTTGAGGAACAACTTGAAGATTCAGCTTGCGGAAAGCTTCACAGAGATCCGGTGAAAGGGCTTGAGGATTAGGCTGTTGCGATAAGCTTTCCTGCTCAAAGCATCTGCAATGACATTGGCCTTGCCGGAGTATATTCAATACTTGGGTTGTACTCTTGAATCATTTCGACCCATCGAGTGCACTGAGGTTGAGGTTGGGTTGAGTGAAGATATACTTGAGACTCTTGTGATCGGTGAAAATGTCCACTTTCCTTCCCAACAAGAGATGTCTCCACGTTATTAATGCATGGACAACTGCCGCCAACTCAAGATCGTGAGTGGGGTAGTTCTTTTCGTTGAGCTTCAAGCTGGCGAGAGGTATAAGCCACAACTCTCTTCTCTTGCATTAACACAGCACGAGACCTTGAAGAAAGCATCACGAAAAACTTCAAATGGCTTGGATTCATCGGGAGGAGTCAAGGCAGGGAGCTGTGACGAGTTTCTCTTTGAGAGTATTGAAAGCAACATCACACTCGGGAGACCGGACATACTTCACATGCTTACGGAGGAGGTTGGAAAGAGGCTTTGCAATCTTGGAGAAGTTCTCAACGAATCTTGACAATAGCTTGCAAGACCAAGAAAACTGGAGCTGCTTGACATTCGAGGAGGTTCCCAATTCACAATTGCGGACACCTTCTCGGGATTAACAGCGATGCCCTTGGCGGAGATGATATGACCAAGATAAAGCACTTCATCAAGCCAAAATTCACATTTGGAGAACTTAGCATAGAATTGGTACTCTCGAGCTTGTCTAGCACCAATCGCAAATGTTTGGCATGATCCTTCTTATTCTTGGAAAGACCAAAATATCATCAAGATAGACCAAGGCGAATTCATTGGTGTAGGGGTTGAATATGAAGTTCATCATCAGAGAGAAAGTTGGAGGAGCATTGGCGAGGCGAAAGACATGACAGTATATTCATAAGAACCAAAGCATTACGAATCTGTCTTGGGAATATCTTGTTCACGAATCGAATCGATGATAGCCCATATGAAGGTCAAGCTTGGAGAACACTTTAGCACCTTTGAGTTGCTCGAAAAGCTCATTGATGTTGGGAAGTGGATACTTGTTCTTGATTGTCTTCTTATTCAATGGGCGATGTCGGCGCAAAGTCGGTCCGTGCCATCCTTCTTCGGACAAAAGAACACCACAACCCCAAGGAGATGAACTCGATGCGATCAAACCAGACGCTCTTGTTCATCGAGTTGCTTCTTCAATTCCTTCAGCTCATCAGGTCCAAGCTTGTATGGGCGCTTGCAAGCGGGTTCGATGCGGGCTCAAGATCGATAACGAACTCAAGCGGCGATGAGGAGGCATACCGGAAGCTCTTACGGAAAGACATCTTGGTACTCACAAGCATTTGGAATCGAGAGATAGCATCAATTCGCCCTTCTCATTGAGAGAAAACAACCGAATGGTTTCATCACGGCGGCATAGATGATCACATCATTAGAAGAGTGAGTCAATTGAATTTCCACAGCAGCACAATCAAGATGAGCTTTGTCTGATAAAGCCATCCATTCGAGAATAAGATCAATATCCGAGTCACCAAGGACAAATGGTTTAGCCAGAAATCTATAGTCGCCCATCTTGATAGAAACATCTGGAATCCTTGTGGTAGCCCTCATAGAAGAGGCTGGAGAAACAACTCCCAAGGGTCTTTCCAACATTTGCGAAATGAAATCATGCTTTGCAACGAATGATCTAGACATGAAACAATGCGATGCACAGGTATCAAATAAAACTTTTGCAGGAATATCATTAACTGAGAGATTACCCATAATCACATCAGAAGATTCCTCCGCTTGAGCTGCATTCATCATATTCACCTTTGCAGACTTGGGATTATGCTTGACCACTGCATTGCTGGAAGATTTCACAGGAGGAGGAGGCGGAAGGCGCCTCTGGTTGAAGCACTTGTTCGCATAGTGACCTTTCTGCTGACATTTGTTGCAAGTCACCTCGGAGACGGACGGTGGTAAGGAGCACTTGACCTTGGAGCTTGAGAATTTGACTTGTTACGATAGCTTGGGTTGGGTGGGTGGGAAGATCCACGGCCACCTGAGTTCTTCTGGCGATAAGGCCGTGGAGCGGAGGAGGAGGAAGGTAAAACTTCTGCTGCTTAGCTGCCACTTGAGAGGAAGAAGAAGACTGAACTGCATCCCGATTCTCTTCTTAGAAGCCTCACATTTGAGCTGGGCAGCTTCTTGCTTGAGCCATGTTGTAGAAATCATCATACTTTTACGGCTCAAAAAGCACAAGAGGTAATTGTAGATCTTCTCTCGGACCACCTCTGAATTGATAGATCATACTCTTTTCATCAGGCACGTCTTGCTTAGCAAAATGAGCGAGCTTCTGGAACTGGATATTGTATTGATAGACATACATGTTGCCCTGCTTGAGATTGCGGAACTCCTCACGCTTGCTCTCAACAACACTTTTGAATGTGATGAGCTCGAAATCACGGCGGAACTCATCGAGTAATGACACGACCTCCTCTGGAATCTTTGTATTCTGGTACCACTCGGCAGCTTGATCCTTGAGTTGAAGCGATGCAAACTTGACAAAGTCCTCAGGTCGACATTGCTACAATCAAAATGTTTGCAGATGTCCACAAGCCAATCGTCGGCGTCTGTGGCCTCGACACGAAAACGAAAGACTTGGCTGATTAGCGAGGCCGGTGAGAGTAGCAAAGTGCGGCTGATTGTTTCCTTGACCTTGATTCCCTTGATTGCCTTGCCCCGAGTGCGTTCTTGCAAGAGCTGCAAAATCATCGAGCATTGGCATTGGTGGCTGCCATGATAGCTTGCCGGAGCCTCCGGAGGCGGAGGTGGAGGTGGAGGTTCGGTGATCCCCATCATTGCGATCCGGATTGAGGCGTTGGCGGAGCCATCTGAAGAGGTGACATCCGTTAGTCCTTTGATAGACAAATAGATAAGTAGAATCAGCGGATAGAAATTGCAACATATAGTCTTCACAATAAACATTGAACAAGAATGAGCGAATGAATTCAAAGTTAATCATCACCGTCCATTAAGGTGAGAAGCCACTTAGATAAAGATATGGAAACAACATCATCTTAGAAACAAATCGAATATCTGGCGAAAACAAAAGATTGGCTTCTAGAATGAGCGGAACAAACACATGATAGAGATTTACGTCCAAAGTGTTAGTGGTGGGGCCCACACGGACACTGACGTATAGCGGGCGTCACGAATGACAAACAAGGCGTCCCGAATCAGCATAGCCAAGGATTCTTTAAGGCGTCTCGCGACCATTGTAGATCGACCGTGAATGGGCGGACCACTGAGCGTTGAACCCCAATCTCAAATCATACATCATCGGAAAGAATATCCTGTAAGCTACTAGAATTCCCACCTATAAACTCCGAAACTTTCGGTTATGCAATCTGGTGTTGGGGATATAGGGGACACAAAATATATCACCCAAACTAACAATACCTAGATCATTTGTATCCATCCGTCAACACATAACCAAGAAATCCTCGAAATTGTGTACCTCGACCTTGAAAAACATCCGTTATACAAGTCATGGCAATACTCCCTTTTCGCCTCGATCTTGGGCTATCGGGGTTATCTCACCAACAACTGCACAAAAGAAATTTCGATGTCGGCAAAACTCGGGTATTCGAACTGCAGCGATAAAATTGTGGCGACAACACCTCGGAGCTCAACTCCCGGGACACTGCCACAACCCCTAAATGTCGGGAGGCACCAAGAACAATGTTCTCGTCACAAAACCATCGAACGATTCCAAGATACCCACGTGATCCTAAAATTTTTTAGTGAAATTTGAGGAGAGAAGAGTCAAAACTCTCGTCGGGATACCTCACGGAGGCGACGAAGGAATTGGGGAGTAAAAGAATCCTACTCTCCGATATATATAACCCTAAGACTCAAAACATTTTCCATTCTAGACTCAACAACGCCACAAACAATCAAGTAGGGGGCTCCTAAGTGGGGAAGGCTCGATTACCAACATAGCGCCCGATGCGGCTATATCTCCCGTGTCGAGGCACGACTTAGAGGCATAACCGCATTGAAAGCAATGTCGCAAGTGAGGTAATCTTCACACAACCCAAGTAATAAATAAGGAAAGAGATACATAGTTGGCTTACGATCGCCACTTCACACAGTACATAAATAAACATCCATCATTGAGTACACTCAAGGTCCGACTACGGAACCAAAATAAAAGAAGATACCCCAAATGCTACACAGATCCCGATCGTCCCAAGCTGGGCACCACTACGATCATCGGGAAAAGACACATAGTAACGACCACGTTCCTCGTCGAACTCCCACTTGAGCTCGGTTGAGTCACCTGCACTGGCATCGTCGGCACCTGCAACTGTTTTGGTAGAATCTATGAGTCACGGGAACTCAGCAATCTCACACCCGCGAGATCAAGACTATTTAAGCTTATAGGAAGGGCAGAGTAGTAAAGTGGAGCTGCAGCAAGCGACTAGCATATATGGTGGCTACTTACAAAAGAGAGCGAGAAGAGGAGCAAAGCACGGACGTGAAACTAGTAGCGATCAAGAAGTGATCTGAACTACTTCGTCGGACATAACTCCAACACCGTGTTCACTTCCGGACTCCGCGAGAAGAGACCATCACGGTTACACCTTGATTGATGTGTATTTTAATTAAGGTCAACTTGGTTTTCTACAACGGACATTAACAAATTCCCATCTGCCTCATAACATGCAGCACGGCTTTGAAAGATATTACCTGCGGGGTGTCCCAACAGCCCATTATAAGCTCTCACGGTCAGCGAAGGATATTCCTTCTACCGGAAGACCCGATCAATCTCGAATCCCGGACTACAAGACATTTTGACAGCAATAAAACAAGACCAGCAAGACCACCCGATGTGTGCCGACAAATCCCGATAGGAGCTGCACATATCTCGTTCTCGGGCACACCGGATAAGCTAAGCGTCTGAGGAACCGGCGTAATCCAAGTTGCCAAGGAATGGTCCCATACGGTGCTCTAGTTTGGACCAACGCTCGAAGGAGCACTGGCGGGGGTTTAAAATAAGATGACCCTCGGGCTCGCGAAAACCGGGGAAAAAAGGCTTAGGTGGCAAATGGTAAAACCAATGTTGGGCCTTGCTGACGAGTCTTATTCAAAGCGAACTGTCAAGGGGTCCCATAAATCACCCAACCGTGTAAGAACGCGAAATCAAGGAACATAACACGGTATGGCGGAAACTAGGGTGGCAAGAGTGGAACAAAACACGAGGCATAAGGCCGAGCCTTCCACCCTTTACCAAATATATAGATGTATTAATTAGAGCAGATATATATATTGTGATATCCCCAACAAGTAAACATGTTCCAACAAGGAACAACATCTCCATGTTCAACAAGGAACAAACTTCACTTCACCGCAACTAGCAGCGCTATAAGAGGGCTGAGCAAAGCGGTAACATAGCCAATCAGCGGTTTGCTAGGAAAGGATGGTTAGGGGCTGAAATGGCAATATGGGTGGCATGATATAGCAAGTGGTAGGCATCGCATCATAGGCATAGCAAAAGAGCGAGCATCTAGCATAGCAAAGATAGAAGTGATTTCGAGGTATGGTCATCTTGCACGCAATGTTCTCGAGTTGTCGAAAGCTTGATCCTCGTGGCGTTCTCAACAGGTTCCTCGTTCACGTACTCGTCTCCCGGCTCTACCCAAAGCAACAACACAAACAAAGGAACCACAATAAATCACGGTGCAATGCACAATCAACATGATGCAAAACATGGCATGATATGCGGGATGTGATATGCAATGCGTATGCGCGCTCGGAAGGAAAATGATGAACCAGGCATCAACTTGGCAAACCAAGTATGCCACTGGAAAGATGAGATGATTTCGGTTGAAATCGATATAAAGATCACCGGAAACGGATGCACGGTTTGGAAATGACAAGCAAAACAAGAATGGCACAAATCTGCCATTAACAGCATGATGCCACTTAGCAAGCAACAAGAAATTAAGCTACTGCACCCAAACGTACCAAAAAGTACATGGCAGTGATCTACACAAGATGCTCGACAAAAAATGAGCACTGAGCTACGGCTAGTTCACATCATAACAGGTTCAAACAAGCATGGCAAAAGTGCACAAAATATCAGGCTGGACATGGCAAAAACAGGATCAGGTTGCAATGTTCAGAGCAACAAAACTACATGCTACAGGAACTTAAAATAGCAAAACATGGCATGGCATGAATCTACTCACAGCATAGAACAAAAGTCCCTTACTGACCATAAGCCAAAAAGGATTAGAAAATATAGTAACACCCATGTCAATATTGAAAGTTTCGTTAACAGATTCAGCAACATGGCATGTCAAAAACTGATAACAAGTAGGCATGTTTACAAGCTCAATGCACTCACTACAGAGCCTCATATGATAAACTAAGCATACATACATCAATAAGACATGGCATAGAAGACATACATGGCAAGAACAATAACATAGCATACATGGATCAACCACAACAACCTTGGCAAAATTGAATAACCTGTAAACAATCTGCCAGGAAACATTTGATAGCAAAAGTAGAGCTCGATTGACTCAAGCTATGGCACTCCATAATTGCAAACAAGGGCATGGATGGATAGATCAAGACATGTTTTACAAAACATCCTTACTGAAGTATCTCAAAATATGCATAGATCTCTCGGTATCATCAAGTTAACATAGCATCAAAATATCAGCTAAACAGGGCTGAAAACAGCAACATCAGGACACCTACTTTGCATGCTTGTGCTAGTCTCCACATAGATCACAAAAATAAATGGCATACACCCCTGGAAAGATGGCATGGCATATTACAAAACACATGTAGGACACAAATTCATAGGGTGCACACATTAATCATGGCAAAAATAACAAAAGTGCAAGTTACATTTAAAAACAGAAACTAACATCACATAGCACTCTTCAACAGCATTTCGGGCATCAAGATGAGCTCAAATGAAAATGATGCAATGAGATGAAATGATCTACTCTTCTAGGCGAACATTTTGATATATTATCGCATAAAATGGATCTCTGAGATGCAAAGATATACCACGTTGAAAATGACACAAAATATCCATGAGATGAACAAAACTTAAGGAAAATGGAGGGGGGGAAGAGGTCAGCAGGCGCGCGACCAGTCGGATCTGGCCGCTGGATCGGACGAGGCGGCGGCGGCTCGGGCTCGCGGGAGCCAGGAGAGGAGGAGGAAGGTGGCGGGGTCGAGGGCAGCCAGCAGTGGCGGTGGGCCGGCGCCGTGAGCCAGCGAGTCCCGTGGTGGCAACCAGCAGGCAGTGAGGCGGCAGGCAAGCGGCGGCGGGTGTGGCAGCGAGGGCAGCGGAGCGGCGGGAGGCGGCGGAGGAGCGCTGGCGTGGGCCGGCCCCAGTCTGGCGGCTGGCGGCGGGCGGCCAGCCCGTGGGCCCATCATGAGCCCAGCATGCGGCCACGTGGCAGCCCGATTAGGCGTGGCGGCAGCGACGAGTGTCCGGCGGCGGCGGACGTCGGCGCGCGGGGACGGATTTTGGGTTTGGGGAGGAATGATCCGGGATTTGGAGGGTTTGCTTAAATAGGCATAGAGGAGCTAGGAGAGTCCAAATGAGGTGTAGTTTTCGCCCACGATCGTGATCGAGCGACGGAGAGCATGGAAGTGACTTAGATGGGTTATTGGGCTGTTTGAAGGGGTGTTGGGCTGCAACTTAAAAGAGGCCTTTGCGAGAGTCACGGTTAACCGTTGGAGTACCAAGCGAGCTCAAATGACCGAAACTTGACCGGTGGTCTCGGGTGGTATACCAAGGCCACTAGACAAACCTCGGTCCATTTCGAGAAGGTTTAATACCCGCACACGGAAAAAGCGTAAAAGGACCGCCGGGGAGATAGGAGTGCGGGATTGCAAAAGCGGACAACGGGAAAAATGCTCGGAATCATGAGGCGAACACGTATGCAAATCGATGCACATGATGACATGATATAAATTGCATGACATGGACAAAATGCAAAATGAAGAAAAACCCAACCACGGAGGGAATATCATATAACAATGCCGAAAATGGCAAGAGTTGGAGTTACAAATATGGAAAGTTACTTCCGGGGTGTTACAGGGGCGGACACAGGACAGGGGAAGGAGAGGAGGGACGCGGCTCACAGGGGGAGTAGGTATCATGGCAATGGGCGCGGGGGCGTTCGGGGAGGTCGATGGGGACGACGCGGCGGAGCGGGATGCAGTCCGGGGGAGCGTTCCGGCGAGGCCCGTGGAGCTCCGGGCGCGGGGTGACGGTGGGGTTCGATCCGGGCGGCGAGGCGTATGAGGGGGCCTGGACAGCAGTGGCGTCTGGCGGCGGCGATAAAGCGACGCCGGCGAGGCGTGGGCGGCGGCAGAGGTCGAGTGGTTCGATCCCGATCAATCTGGATCGGGAGGGAGCAGTGGGTGACGGGGTGGTTAGGGTTTGAGGTCTCACCGTGGGGGGATAAGGAGAGAGTGGGGGGAGGCCGGCTGGGCTTGTGGCCGAATGGGCCGGCCAGTTGGGTCGGCTGGCCCGGGGGGGCCTTTCTCTTTTTTTACTTTTTTTTTGTTTTTTTTTCGTTATTTTCTTTTCTGGTTTTGTGTTTTCTTTGCTTTTTATTTATACTTTTCTATTATTTTAGCTGTCAAGTGATTTTTGTTAAATATGAAACTTTGCACATAATTCCTAGCCAACACTATAAGGTTGCGCGAAAAGTTTGAGGCCAATTGGAACTATTCTAGTTTATAGTTGAATTAAAATGCTCTTATTTAATCTTGTTGTTCCACTAAATGAATTCCAGGGGCAATTTGGGAAACCAAATGAGGTTGGTTCCAACATGTTCATTACTTAGTGAATATTTGCCACTCATCGAACATTTTTATTTGATAGTTTAAAGAAATAATAATTTGACTTGTTATTTGAATTTGAATTTGATCTCGGTTTGAAACAAGTGAGGTTTAGCAAAAGTTTAATTATGATGACTGGCATGGTTAGCAAGGGTTTCTTGTAGCTTAACTACCCAAGCGTCACAATTCTCCTCTACTACAAGAAATCTAGTCCGAGATTTAAGAGAATAAGGGGAAGGTTTGATAGCGAATCTAGCAGGTCTTCTCATCTGGCTTGCTCTTCTCGAAGAGGCGGTTCAATACATTGATGTCCTCATTTCTCTGCTTGAGTCATCATGGCGAAGTCGGCGCCTTTCCTTGGGAACTCCATCGTACTTCGAAAGAATAAAGGTGGGCACTCTGGGAGAGCAGGACGTTGGCAAGGTTGACTATCGAATCGACAACATCGAGGAAGGTGGCGGAAAGTAACTCTCGAATCGAATCTTAATAAAATATCGAGAGCAAAGTAAGGAGGTAACCTGGGAAGTTTCGAGCGGGCAGGCAATCGTTCGATGCCTATTATAAGGCGTGAAAGGGTCAAAACAACTAAAATGAGTATTGTGTCTGATACCATACCTGAAGGTGGCTCATGAATTACCCACGAGGCCACGTGCGAGGAACAACCTTGGGAACGGGGTTGTACATGAGAGTCAGGTTTCGATCCTGTGGAACTGTGGGTTATGGGCCCACCATGTGGGTTAAAAGTAGGAAGGGCAACTATGTCTTGCATGATAATGTAAGCAAGGCATGTCAGAGGATAGCCTGTCAGTTATGTCGGCAACAACATCGGTACCAAGGGCGAGGGATGAAGAGAACCATTTTCCTGCTTTCGTTGAGCGAGGCGGACCAATAGGCAAAGTTCTCGTCCATCGGTGGTTACGGAATGTCATCAACAATAATAACAGGTCTTCTTGACCGAGTTGTACACCACGGTGTTTACATAAGCGAGGAGATAGTACTGCTTATGTCATATAGATCACAGAAAGTTAAACAAAACAATGGAAAGGAAATTATGTTTATCAGATTAAACAAAACAATGGAAGGGAAAATGTGTTTAAACACATATTTCAGGGGTATATCCTTCCCAAGGACAAGCAGAGCATGATATCCTTGATAGGATATAAAGTAGAAAACCCTTTCAGGTAAGGGGATAGAAATTTCATGACATTACTCACACAGTTGTGTTTGGATAATTGAGCAGGAAACATTTAACATTGGGCTTCAAATGTTCCTGTTGAAAATCGGAGTACCATAGACATGCTTCGAGATAGCATTGACATGGTCAACAGGTGAAGATCAGACTTTGGAAGCAAAAAGGATCCATCAGGAACAACTTATAGAATAAGTCTTACAATTTGCTCATGGAAGAATGGCTAACCTTGCTACAAAGAAAACTATAGCAATAGGTCCTCCGGCCAGGTGTGCTAGGCATGACATCACCTTACCGGTTCATATAAAGACCATTGTTAAAACTCTTGGAAATATGCTCCAACCAGCATATCTGACCGAGATTCAGATCTGATGGCTGTTAGGATACCTTAGACTCATGATGCTTGAGAAAGAAGGGGTGCATCACAATTTGACAAAATGGCGTTGCAAGATTCTCTGGAAATGAACTATGGAAGCAAGTTTTGAAACAAGAATTCATCAGTAAACCAAGGAGAGGATGAGGAGGTGGCTGATAGGCTCAACATCAAATCATCGAGATTTCCAAGGGATGGATTTCCACAACTATGTGAACAAGGAAATATCATTTGTCGGATCAAATGATATAATGATGTATGCTCGAGGAAAACATACATAATTAAACATTGGTTGAATGGTGCACCCGAAATATGGGTTGGGTTGCACGACCAAAGTTAGAATGGTGATTCAATTATCGAAAGACTTAGAATGAACTATTGCCCATTCACTTCAAAGCAATAGGGTTGCTAGAAGTTTTGAATTCACACGTCATAGCTCAATTGTCGATATTCCGGTTAAAAACAACACAGGGACCAAGGAATGAACGGATATGGCAAAAGGTATCACTTGTATTAAGAATTCTTAAGAGGTGGTGAAATTCTCGTGATATTCTTGACATAAAAGATGGTAATACTCCAAGGTAAAGAATAACAAATGTTGGATAGCAAGGATCTCAAGGTAACACAAAACACGAACATGTTTGTGTTGAACGGAAGGCAATCGAGTGGTCGATGATAACACAAATAATCGAGAGCAAGGATGGTATTTCTCATCATGAATTCAATTGATATCCTTGCGGAGCTCGAAATGTTGATGATGATCATGACACATTTGTCGAGAGATTTCATGAAGATGTAATCGATCGGCGATAACATCAAGTCAAAGGAAGTATGAAGCAAAGGGTTATTGGAACCATGCGTATGACACAAACTCTAAATCTAGCTTGTTGTTCAAGGCGAAATGATATGATGAGGAAGAGCGACGTAAACTTAGCTCATCATCGAAAATTGTGCTCCGGAAAGAAGGACCAGGTAGCACGGTTAAATTTTTAGCACGATAATGATATAGCCGATCATGCTAGGAAAGACTTAAGGATTAATAAACTCGTAAGCAACGAAAATTACTTAGGGTTATCGAACCGAAATGTGGAATCGGTGTTCTCGATTGGCGACAACCCGTAACCGATGGAGCCACCATGATAGGGAAGGTACTACTTCATCGAAATTCATAAGATGTAGTGTAATGGTTGATATCCTCGAGATACCGGGGTAGTACTCGAAGGTAGATCAAAATAGAGGTTGGGCAGGCGTAATGATCTGCGAAGGCAAGTACTTAAACTTATGCGAGAAATGGTATTTAAAGGGGAACATGGTCAGAACCACGATTGCAAAAGGCCGAATCCCAAGTACAAGAACTTATACCAAGGGAATAATTCATTTAAGAGAAGCTTTAATGATAAGATCTACATCGTGTCCATGGGCATGAACACAAAGTTCAAGGTCGACTCCCACTCTTAAATGCATAACCTTTCATCCACTTCTCGTTTATGAAGAAGTTGTAGTGTTGAAATTTTATCTGGCGAAGCACCAGAAGAATATGACTCGTGAAAACTTTTGGTTTCACACGGACTAAAGAAGGCATAGGTTCAACCCGTCAGGGTATCGTGGAAACATATACCACAAGCTTCAATAGTAAATACCACAAGCTCGAAAGCAGAGCATGGTTGGTCAATCAGAGGATAGGATTTACCAATTGAGAAAGAACTTCTAAAGTGATTGAATATGAAGGACGCTATCGGACAAAATCCACAAAGGATCCGGTGGTCCTCAAAGGATCTGATGTGAGCATCGGTACTCAACCAGAGGAAGAAACAATGCAAGGAGATCAAACTATAGAAACAACTGACTAATCCAAAGTTCAAATGCAAAAGAATTATGATTTCCAAATCAGGGGATCAGAAGCAACGCTCTTATCAAGGATGGATAAGTTGAATAGCCTTAGGGGTACAATCAACGGCAATTGGATTGGTTGAGAACCAACTCACGTTTAAAATGACGTCTGAGCCAGAAAGATAATTTAAAAGGATCAACTGATGATTGTGTGCATTCACACTCATGTTGAATCAAAAGGATCAAAATGACGGTGCCTAAGGATACTAACGAATATTACCAGACATATGGAAAGCATCCATCATGCAAGCAGACAAGTATTGCAGAGCAATAAGCTACTAAGGATTTTTGGAGGATCGAATAGTATTTCGAAGACCATTGTGAAATACATAAACAACTGGGGGATGAGCGGATACTCGATAAGTGCGAGAATTATCAATAGGGTATTCAGGTGACAAAGAACAGCAAGGCAGTAAGCTCAAAGGATTATCAAAACAACGATGAGTGTTTCGGGGTATCTTGTAATAACAAGACCAACTGGGGATGAATGTAAGAATAACAACTGCAAGTAGTTATCCATAAGGGTTAACGGTGGAAGGGGAATTGCAAACGCGATGGACACAAGTTCTCGGGTTAACAGCGGAGAGTATCTTCAGGGTCTTCACGTGCAGCAGACGATCATGAGCAATAAGGGGCTCTCCGGGTGAAAGTGACAACGAGATCCTAATGTTATATTTAGCAAAATTCATTTAACCCGAATAGAAGAGAGATCAGAGTCCCAGAGTATAGGTCGAGGAATAAAAGATCCTAATACCACCCAAATGGCAACGTGGGCCCGTAAGACACACAACCATGTTAGTAAAAGTTTTGTAATGTCTAGACTCGACTTCGGCCAAGGAGTTGGAAAGGGGGATTCCTACAGGCAGTCGGCTCTGATACCAACTTGGCGCCCTGATTCAATCGTACACTAATCATACTGCATAAGCGTGTACGATCAAGATCATGGTCTCACGGGAAGATATCACAACACAACTCTAAAAATAAAATAAGTCATACAAGCATCATAATACAAGCCATGGGCCTCGAGGGCTCGAATACAAGTGCTCGATCATAGGCGAGTCGTGGAAGCAACAATATCTGAGTACGGGCGTAAGTTAAACAAGTTTGCCTTAAGAAGGCTAGCACAAAGCCGGGATCTGGATCGAAAGAAGCGCGAGGCCTCCTGCCTAGGATCCTCCTAACTACTCCTGAGTGCGTCATCGATGGGCTGCACGTAGTAGTAGGCACCTCCGGTGTAGTAGTCATCATCGACGGTGGCGTCGGCTCCTGGGCTCCATCGTGCAGTCGCGACAACCGGTAAAGAAAGGGGAAAGGGGAACAAGGCAACCGTGAGTACTCGACCAAAGTACTACATAAACAAGGAGCTACACTACATATGCATGGATATATGTGTAAAGGGCCATATCGAGTGGACTGAATTGCAGAATGCCGAGAATAAGAGGGGATAGCTAATCACGTCAAGACTACGCTCGGCAGCCTCCGTCTTGCAAACATGTAGCGTAGAGTAGTCTGAAGTCCTCCAAGTAGCATCGCATAGCAATAATCCTACCCGCGATCCCTCCTCATTGCCCTATTAGAGAAGCGATCACGGGTTATATCGGCACTTGGAAGGGTGTGTTTTATTAAGTATCCGGTTCTAGCTGTCATAAGGTCAAGGTACAACTCCAAGTCGCCCACATATCAAGATCACAGCTATTGAATAGATTAACTTCCTGCGGTGCACCACATAACCCAACACGCTTGATCCCATTTGGCGGACACACTTTTTGGGTCATGCCCGCGCGGAAGATCAACACGTCGCAGCCCACCTATACTGTGAGAGAGGTCAACCGCGGTCTAAACCTCACAGCAGAGAGGTGCAGGGCCCATCGCCCATAGCACACCACTTGCGTTGCGAGGGCGGCGAAGTAGAACTAGCCCCTTAATACAAGAGCAGGCTTACGTTCCAATCGGCGCGCCGCTCGATCGTCACGGCGTCACGAAGTGCCGGTGATACCACGACGTCGAGTGCCCATAACTATTCCAGCGTGGTTGGTTAGTGCGTATAGACCAAATGGCGGACTCAGATCAAATACCAAGATCTCGTTAAGCATGTTAAGTATCCATGACGCCGACCAGGCCAGGCCCACCTCTCTCTAGGTGGTCACAACCTGCCTTGTCGCTCCGCCACAAAGTAACATCGAGGCCGTCGGGAACCAGGCCCACCTCTCTAGGGATGGAGCCACCGTCCTTTCAGCCCCATCTCCGAACAGTATCACGAGGTAATGTAATAGTGTAAAGTATATAGTATATGCCCGTGATCACCTCCCGAAGTGATCACAGCCCGATGATATAGCATGGCGGGGCGGACAAGAGTGTAGGGCCATTGATGGAACACTAGCATCCTATACTAAGAAGTAGGATAGCGGGTAAAGGTAACAACTTGATGAGTAGCAAGGACAAAGCTATGCAAATAGTATAGGATTAATCTGAAAGCAAGAACATGCTACACTACTCTAATGCAAGCGGTATAGAGTAGAATAAGCGATATCTGGTGATCAAGGGGGGGCTTGCCTGTTGCTCTGGCAAGAGAGAGGGTCGTCAACTCCGTAGTCGTCGTCTTGAGTAGCGGCGTCGGTCTCGGTGTCTAGCGGAAGAAGGGGAGAAACAATGAATACAATGCAAACAGATGCATAACGATGCATGACAAGACAAATAACGATGCTAGGGGTGCCCTAACGCGGTATGAGGTGATCTTGGTGAAGGAAACATCAAGGAAAGTATTCCGGTGTTTTGCGTTCGAGCGGAGGAGCCGGAGGAAAAGTGCGAGTTCGATAGGTTAGGGGTGTGGCGAGAGCGAGCAGGTTGCGTATCCGGAATCGTCTCGTGCGTTACGAGCAACTTTCATGTTGAAAATAATTTAATCCGAGTTACGGATTAAAAGTTATGATTTTCTCTGATTTTATTAATTTACGAATTTAATTAATTATTTAAACATATTAGAAAAATGGATTAATGACATCGGCATGATGTCATCTTGACGTCGGCGATCAACAGGGTTGGTGGTCAACTGACGATGGGTCCCATTTGTCGATGACACTTTTAATTAATCGGATCAATTAAACTAATCAAAATTAATTGGGGGTGGGCCCCATGTCACACTAATTAATTAACTAATTAACGATGGTTAATTAGGTTAATTAATCATTAGGTTAATTAATCTTAATTATTTAATTTAATCAGAATTAATTAAGTTAATTAGTTAATATATTTATTTTATTTTTATTTAGTTTTTTTAATCGCTTGCAGGCGTGGGGCCCCATGTCGTGGGCCGGGGGCTAGAGGCGGGCGCGCCGTTCAGGCAGGCGCCCATCGTAGCGAGACCCGAGCAGCGATAGCCCTCATGCGGAGGGCGCAGCCCGCCAGACGCGGACATGGCGTGTACAGTAGAGCTTCACGGCCGGCCACGCAGCAGCGGAGGCGACGCAGGGGCGCTGTGGCGGCGAAGCGCCGAAAGGCAGCCGTCTGCGAAAAGGCCGACATGGCGGCGGCGGCGAAGTCATGGCGGCATGGCGTGAGCTCATGGGCGCAGGCAGCAGCGAGAGCCTTGATGGCGTGGTTGTGGGCGCGACCGTGGCGGCCCGCGCTGCCCACAACACGGCCAATGAGCGAGGGCTGATGAGGGCGGGCGGACACGGGACGAGGAAGGAGAGAGGACGCGGCTCACGGGGAGTAGGGATCGTGGCAATGGGCGCGGGCGTTGGGAGGTCGGCGGGACGACGCCAGCGGAGCGGGAGGCAATCCCGTGAGGGGCGTTGGCGAGCCCGTGGAGCTCGGTGCGCGCACGTGGGGTTCGATCCAGCGGCGGCGAGGGGCAGGGGGCCGACACGGTGGCGTCTGGCTGCTGCGGCGACACGGCGGCGCCCGGTGAGGATGTGGCGGCGGCGGGCAGGTCGGGTGGTTCGATCGGTCCAATCTGGATCGGGAGGGAGCGAGTGGGGGCGAGTGGGTGACGGGGTGGTTAGGGTTTGAGGGTCTCACGGTGGGGGATAAGGAGAGAGTGGGGCGGCTGGGCTGTGCCGAATGGGCGGCCAGTTAGGTCAATTTGGACAGAGGGCTTTCTCTTTTTTACTTTTTTGTTTTGTTTCGTTATTTTCTTTTCTAGTTTTGTGTTTTCTTTGCTTTTTATTTATACTTTTCTATTATTTTAGCTGTCAAGTGATTTTTGTTAAATATGAAACTTTGCACATAATTCATAGCCAACACTATAAGGTTGCGCGAAAAGTTTGAGGCCAACTGGAACTGTTCTAGTTTATAGTTGAATTAAAATGCTCTTATTTAATCTTGTTGTTCCACTAAATGAATTCCAGGGGCAATTTGGGAAACCAAATGAGGTTGGTTCCAACATGTTCATTACTTAGTGAATATTTGCCACTCATCGAATATTTTTATTTGATAGTTTAAAGAAATACTAATTTGACTTGTTATTTGAATTTGAATTTGACCTCGGTTTGAAACAAGTGAGGTTTAGCAAAAGTTTAATTATGATGACCTGGCATGGTTAGCAAGGGTTTACTGTAGCTTAACTACCCGGGCATCACAAGGTGCACTAGTTCGGCGAAGAGATGGTGATACAAGTGCAACATGGATAGTAGATATAGGTTTTTGTAATCTGAAAATATAAAAACAGCAAGGTAACAAGTGGTAAAAGTGAGCGTAAATGGTATTGCAATGCTAGGAAACAAGGCCTAGGGTTCATATTTTCACTAGTGCAAGTTCTCTCAACAATAGTAACATAATTGGATCATATAACTATCCCTCAACATGCAACAAAGAGTCACTCCAAAGTCACTAATAGCGGAGAACAAATGAAGAGATTATGGTAGGGTACGAAACCACCTCAAAGTTATTGTTTCCAAACAATCTGTTGGGCTATTCCTATAAGTGTCACAAACAGCCCTAGAGTTCGTACTAGAATAACACCTTAAGACACAAATCAACCAAAACCCTAATGTCACCTAGATACTCCAATGTCACCTCAAGTATCCGTGGGTATGATTATACGATATGCATCACACAATCTCAATTCATCTATTCAAACCAACACATAGAACCTCAAAGAGTGCCCCAAAGTTTCTCTGGGAGAATCACGACGAAACGTGTGCCAACCCCTATGCATAGGTTCATGGGCGGAACCATAAGTTGGTCACCAAAACATACATCAAGTGGCACGTGATATTCCATTGTCACCACAGATAAACACGGCAAGACATACATCAAGTGTTCTCAAATCTTTAAAGACTCAATCTGATAAGATTACTTCAAGGGGAAAACTCAATTCATTACAAGAGAGTAGAGGGGGAGAAGAAACATAAGATCCAACTATAATAGCAAAGCTCGCGATACATCAAGATCGTATCACCTCAAGAACACGAGAGAGAGATCAAACACATAGCTCTTGGTACATACCCTCTGCCCGGGGTGAACTACTCCCTCCTTGTCATGGAGAGCGCCGGATGATGAAGATGGCCACGGTGAGGTTCCCCTCTCCGGCAGGTCTTGGAACAGGTCCCGATTGGTTTTGGTGGCTCTGGAGGTTTGCGGCGGCGGAACTCGATCTAATCTCTGTGCGGAAGTTTTTGGTGCGTGCGTATATATGGGTGCGGGGCGTGCGTCGGTGAACTACTGGGGCCCACGAGGTAGAAGCGCGCCCGCCTTATGAGCACCTCCGTATCTTCGACATGGAGTCAAGTCCATCGGTGGGTTTCCTTCAAAAATAACTTCTCGATTGATTTAGTTCCGTTTGACTCCATCGATATTCCTTTTCCTCGAAACACTGAAATAGGCATAAAACAACAAATCTGGGCTGGGCCTCCGGTTAATAGGTTAGTCCCAAAAATAATATAAAAGTGGATAATAAAGCCCAATATTGCCAAAAACAGTAGTTAATATAGCATGGAGCAATCAAAAATTATAGATACGTTGGAGACGTATCGGTGACCGCCATGAACTTGGCCAGGGCTGGATACCCAAGGATGCATTGTACGGCAGGCGGATGTACGCGACGTCGAAGTCGATGAGCTCGGTGCGGTAGTTCTTGCGCTCTCCGAAGGTGACAGGTAGGCAGACTTGCCCTATCGGTGTGGTGGAACCGTCGGTCACTCCTGAGAAAGGCTTGGTTGGCTGGAGCTGCTCATAGGGCACTTGGAGATTGTCGAACGTGTCAACGAATAGGACGTTGAGCCCTACGCCGCCGTCGATGAGAGTCTTGGTGACTTGCACATTGCTGATGACTGGGGAGCACAGCATAGGGAGTGCGCCAGCGGTGGCTGCACACTTGAGTTGGTCTGCCGAGTTGAAGTTGATGGTGCATTGGAACCACCTGAGCTGGCGCGTGGCCTCGAGCTTGGGGAGCACCTCATTCATCTTGCGAGTGAACTGTTTGAAGATGCGCTGAGAGGCTGGGGCCTGAGCACCGCCCAAGATGCAAGCGATCGCCTTGCTCTCCGGAAGCCCCCAGCCCCTACCCACAGTGGTGGTCGTCATTCCTTCTTGGTGGCGGCAGCGGGGGAAGACCAGCGTTGGGCGATCCTCGCGAGGCGGGTCCCTCCAGGCGCCCTCGCGAGGCTGGTCCTGCCAGCGGTCCTCACGAGGCCGCTCGCGCCACTCCTGGCGCGGGCCATGGTCGTCCCAGCGTCCGCCTCCATGTCCTCCTCCACGGCCGTAGCCCCGGTCGTTGCGCTCGGGGCGTCAACCGTAGCGTCCTTCTCGTATGGCTCTGAGCTCTTGGCAGTCGCTGGTGTTGTCGGTGTTCGGGTTGTGGAAGGGGCAGAACGGTCGGCCGTTCTTGGACGACTCAGGCTGATCCCTGCCTCGCTTGGTGTCGGGCTCCGCTGCGAGCACAACTGCCTCTTTGAGCTTCACGTCCTTGGCCTTGGTCTTCTTTTCCTCCGCTCCTGCAGCTAGCAGCTCAAGGAGAAAGAGGCGCCCCTCCTCAGCTCTTGCGCACTTGGTCACCAGGTTGAACAGCTCCTGAGAAGTGCAGAGCTCCTCGTGGATAGCCAGCTCTTCCTTCATCTTGACGTCACGGACGCCGTCAGAGAACACAGAGATGATGGCCTCGTCCGTGACCTTGGGGATCTTGAGGTGGGTGTTGTTGAAGCGCTGGATGTACTTCTGAAGAGTTTCTCCTGGCTGTTGCTTGACGCAGCGTAGATCGCCCGCGGCGGTGGGCGATCGCGAGTCTCCTGAAGTTAGCGGCAAGCGGTCACGCATCTCGTCCCCTGTGAGGAGATCGAGCCGTGCTGCAGGTTCGTGGAGCCAAGCGGGCCCCATCCTTGAGAGCCATGGGAAACCAGTTCGCCATGACTTTTCGCCGCCGTTGGCTGCTTCGATGCTCAGCTCGTGCTACAGAACTCCAGCGTGGTCGGCGGTGCCGTCGTAGCGAGGAGGCGAGATCTGGCTTGAACTTGCATGGCGAACAGCGCTAAGTAGCTTCGAGGGCTGAAAACACGGCAACTTCTGTGGTTGCCGGGGCCCGCTTCGGGAGTGGAGCTTGGTCTTGACGGGGTTCGCGCTGCGCCGCTGCAGGCGGTGCGCGGTCTTGACGAGGTGGCGAGGGGAGCGCCGGTGCAGCTTCTCGCGGCTGCGGGATTTCTTGGCAGCTTCTTTCTTCATGCGCGGGTGCCGGGCGCGATGGATCACGCCGCGGAGGCGTGCGCCTTGGTGCCAAGGCACAGTCTTGGGTTTGAGGCGGTGGAGGCATGCCATGAGCCCCGTCGCCCACGTTTGGTTGAGGGGGACGCAAAGAGTGGGACGGCGCCGGAGAGCCCCCTGCGGCACGGACGAGCTCGGCAACGCGGTCGAGCCACTCCTCGTAGAGATCGTCAACGGGGCGGTAGCGCAGGAGCTCGTTCGCTGCGAGGAGCGCGTCTCATGCCTCCATGGGAGCACGATGCACGTGGGACGAAGAACCAGCAGGGGTGAGTGATGGAGTAGCGGTGGGGCGATCTGCGCGTCGAAGGATGCTGGCGAGGGCGCTGTTGCTCGTTCCCGCTAGGCGGTGGCAGCGTTGGCGGCGGGGAGGCGGAGAAGCGGCGAGGTGGCCCGCCTCGGGGCCGTCGAGTGGCAGGCGAGAGGGCAGCCCGGCGCCGGCTCGAGGGCGGCGGCGTCCGCCATGGGCGGCAGGCGATGGAGCAACGAACCGACAGAAGGGAAACTACGGCGCACCCCTACCTGGCGCGCCAAATGTCGGATGTGGGGTTCCAACAAAACCTTAAGGTTCAAACACTGGGGTGCGTGCAAAGCCTTTCCCTCCTACCGATCTACGCTCTAGCTCGCTAAGATCTTGCGGACGAACTCGACGAACTCACAACACATAAAGAGACACGGGGTTTATACTGGTTCGGGACAACGTTGTGGTGTAATACCCTACTCCAATGTGGTGGTGGTGGATTGCCTCTTGGGCTGATGGCGAACAGTACAAGGGAAGAACAGCGTCCTGAGGTTGAGGTGTTCTTGTGCGTATGAAGTTGTGGTGTCAGGGTTCGATCTCTCTATCCTCTATCTGATGCCTTAGCTCAAGCTCAGTTTTAGCCTACTGTGGTGGCTAGTCCTATTTATAGAGGCCTTGGTCATCTTCCCAAATATTGAGCGGGAAGGGAGCCAACAACGGCGGGAAAATTTGAAGGGGGACAGCTAGTACAAGCTATCCTGACAAAAGCGGTCTTCACCTGCGAAAAGCCCTGGGGTGACGCCGTCTTGGGCTCCATGATGACCTCCGCCTTGCCGTCCTCCTGGTCTTGGCCTTGTTGCACCAATATGGCAACCTTTGCCTGATGCCTCGGTACTCTTCGCCTGCGCTTGCCTCCTTACCACCAAAGAGGAAATAAGGACGCTGCATGCACCGGCGCCCGCCTGGCACCCGCATGGCACCGCTCGTCATGGCTCACGTCACGAGAGCCTCGTGAGGTTTGCCTTGCCTTGATATCTCTGCTCCTCGTGAGCCTGCCTGGCTAGGTCACTCCAGAGGAGGTCTTGCGTCGTCCACCTCGCGAGGCTTGGACCCTCGCGAGGGTCTTGGATACCTTGTTGATGAAGATGGCCCGTACAGCCTGCTGCTTAGCCACGCCGTGGGCCGCAGACAGGCAAGTCTGGGGACCCCCGTTCCTAGAACACCGACAGAGGCCCGCGGCATACTAAGGAAGGATTCGTACTTTTTGGACCCTGCACGCTTTGTAGCTAGTCCAAGAACACCAGATAAACAGGAACCAGCAGGAGTAGGGTATTACACATCACTTGCGGCCCGAACCTGGATAATCCCCCTGCGTTGATCTCTCAATCCCGCTCTTTCCACAGCCCCGCGCCCGCGAACCGTAGCAAAAGGGACTCCTCGTGATCCCGTGGGTGTCATTTCCCCCGACACCTTCCTTTGCTTGTTCTGTCCTGCCGATGGCTCAATGGATGGCTGGGTTAACTGAAGCATAAAGGTACCTAGTTCCACATGTAACTCGAGGGCAGCGCGTTTTGACAAGTTGTCGGCAATGCGGTTCTCTCCTCGGGGAAAATGCTCTGCCTGTAGACCGTCAAAACGCTCCTCCAACTTCCTTACTTCATCCACATAGGCCTCCATCAACGGGTTCTGGTAATCCTTGTTAACTTGCTTGACGACAAGCTGCGAAGCACCCCTGATGACGAGCTTCCTGATTCCGAGGTCTGCCGCGATCCTGAGACCAGCAAGCAATCCCTCATACTCTGCGGTGTTGTTCATTGATTTTTCTTGGGGAAATTGCATCTGGACTACGTACTTGAGGCGCTCTCCAGTGGGTGCGATGAGGAGTACGCCGGCACTGGCACCTTGCAGCGAGAAAGCCCCATCAAAGTACATAATCCAATCACGGCTCGTCTCCTTGTCGGGAAGGGTGGTCTCTTGAATCTCTTCGTTAGGCGTTGAGGTCCATTCTACTATGAATTCTGCCAAGGCTCGGCTCTTGATTGTTGAAGTACTTTCAAACTTGAGGCCAAAGCTTGACAGCTCCAACGCCCACTCCACAATCCTCCCGGTTGCATCCGAGTTGTGCAAGATTCGTTGTAAAGGGAAGCAGGTGACGACGGTGATCTCATGTGCTTGGAAATAGTGATGCAGCTTTCTCGAGGCCATGGGGGGGCCGAAAATGAGCTTCTGTATACCAGAATATCTTGACCTAGCCCCCTGCAAGAGGGAACTGACAAAATAAACCGGGTGCTGCATCACCTTCTTCTGTTTGACTTCGCCCACTTGCGCAGACTCTGTCTTGCCGGGACCAGGCTTTCCGGGGGTTCCACCCTGCCGGGGAGAGCTCCGGCCCAACACCCGACGGCTCCGCCGCTACCGCTGCTTCTTCCTCAAGTCCTCTCTGCGCCACCAGCGCAACACTGACAACTTGATTCGTTGCCGCCAGATATAGCAGCAACGGCTCCTGCGGTTTAGGCGCGGCTAGTATTAGCGTGGAGGAGAGGTACCTCTTCAAATCTTGCAATGCTGCCTCTACCTCCTGAGTCCATTTCATTGGACCCGCATTTCTCAAAACTTTGAAAAAGGGGAGGGCGCCTCAGCAGATTTGGAGATGAACCTACTTAGAGAAGCAACGCAGCCGGCGAGCCTACGGACGTCTTTGACCTGTCTTGGCGCCTCAATTTGCTCAATCGCCTTGATCTTGTCAGGATTTTCTTCGATTCCACGTTGATACGCAAAGAACCCAAGAATTTTGCCGGATGGGACACCGAACACGCACTTCTCTGGGTTGAGCTTGAGGTTGATCTTGCGCAGATTTGCAAATGTTTCTTCCAGATCCTGCACGAGCGTGGCATTGTCCTTGGTTTTGACCACTATATCATCCATATAAGCTTCCATATTTCTATGCAGCTAGGGCTCAAAACCAATTTGGACTGCTCGGGCAAATGTCGAACCAGCGCTTTTCAACCCGGAAGGCCTCCACACAAAACAGTACGTACCACATGGGGTGATGAACGCAGTCTTTTCTTCGTCTTCTTTCATCATGAAGATCTTGTGGTATCCTGAGTAGGGCGTCGAGGAACGATAGTAGGTCACACCCAGCAGTGGAGTCCACTATTTGTCAATGCGTGGCAGAGGGAAAGGATCCTTTGGACAGGCTTTATTGATATCTGTATAGTCAATACACAGCCTCCATTTCCCATTTGCCTTACGCACCACCACTGGATTGGCCAACCATGTGGGGTGGAGCACTCCTCTGTCCAAGCCTGCCGCCTCCAACTTCCTGATCTCCTCGATGATGAACTCTTGTCGCTCCAAAGCTTGCTTCCTGACCTTCTGCTTGACGGGACGCGCATGGGGACAGATAGCAAGGTGGTGCTCAATCACCTCCCTGGGAACGCCGGGGATGTCGGATGCTTGCCATGCAAACTCGTCGACATTCGCCCGCAGGAAGGCGACGAGCGTGCTTTCCTATTTGCTATCAAGGGTGGAGCTTATGATAAAAGCTCCACCCGTGCCATTTTCCCTGACGGGGACCTTCTTGGTTTCTGGTGGGGCCGCCTTGGACCTCTTGCTCCCGTTGGCGGAGCTCTCGGCACGTCCCCAACGGGAACGCGGCACTCTGAAGAGGTGCGTTTGCCGGAGGGGGTGAAGGAGTCCTTTCTGGGGTCAGAAGTCTTGCCAGAAGGGGCCTTGCCGGTAGGGGCAGAGGCCTTGCCGGTTTTCTTCCCTCCCGGGGTCTCAGCGGCGGGAACAAGTGCCTAGGCGGCAACCGCTGCAACCGCCTCCCGGTAAAGCTGGTTGGCATAGATGAGCGCGTCTTTCCTATCGAAGGGGACGGTGATGATGCTCATTGGCCCGGGCATCTTCAACATGTTGTAGGCTGATAACCCACAAGTATAGGGGATCACAACAGTTTTCGAGGGTAGAGTATTCAGCCCAAACTTACTGATTCGACACAAGGGGAGCAAAAGAATATTCTAAAGTATAAGCAGTTGAGTTGTCAATTCAACCACACATGAAAGACTTAATATCTGCGGCAAAATATTTAGTAGCAAAGTAGTATGGAAGTAACGGTAATATTGATAAAAGTAACAGTAGTAATTTTTGTAGCAATCTTAATAGTGGCAACGGACCAAAGCATTAACACTTAGAGAATACATGAACTCCTCAAACTACGGTCATCACCGGGAGTGGTCCCGATTATTATCCCAGGGGGACCACGAGACAGGGGCACGCCCCAGGGGGCGTTCCCTGCACCCTCGTGGACGGGTGTGGGCCCCCTGATGCTGATTCTTTCGCTAGTATTTTTTATTAATTCCAAAACGTGTCTTCGTGGTTTTTCAGGTCATTCCGAGAACTTTTATTTCTGCACAAAAATAACACCATGGCAGTTCTGCTGAAAACAGCGTCAGTTCGGGTTAGTTCCATTCAAATCATGCAAGTTAGAGTCCAAAAGAAGGGCAAACGTGTTTGGAAAAGTAGATACGTTGGAGAGGTATCATAGGCGTAATGTGATGCCGCCATAAACTAGGCCAGCGTTGGGCGGCCAAGGATCCCATTATAGGGCAAGGGGATCTTGGCAATGTGACGCCCCCTGAGGGAGTCCTGGACTAGGGGGTGTCCGGATAGCCGAACTATCATCTTTGGCCGGACTCCAAGACTATGAAGATACAAGATTGAAGACTTCGTCCCGTGTCCGGATGGGACTTTCCTTAGGGTGGAAGGCAAGCTTGGCGATACGGATATGTAGATCTCCTACCATTGTAACCGACTCTGTGTAACCCTAACCCTATCCGGTGTCTATATAAACCGGAGGGTTTTAGTCCGTAGGACGAACAACAATCATACCATAGGCTAGCTTCTAGGGTTTAGCCTCTCTGATCTCGTGATAGATCTACTCTTGTACTACCCATATCATCAATATTAATCAAGAAGGAGTAGGGTATTACCTCCACCGAGAGGGCCCGAACGTGGAAAACATCGTGTCCCTTGTCTCCTGTTACCATCCGCCTAGACGCACAGTTCGGGACCCCCTACCCAAGATCCGCCGGTTTTGACACCGACATTGGTGCTTTCATTGAGAATTCCTCTGTGTCGTCACCTATAGGCCCGATGGCTCCTTCGATCACTAACAACGACGCGGTCCAGGGTGAGACTTTTCTCCCCGGACAGATCTTCGTATTCGGCGGCTTTGCTGCGGGCCAATTCACTTGGCCATCCGGAGCAGATCGAAGCTACGCCCGCCATCAGGTCAGATTTGAAGCTTGAACTATCGGCCGATGTCCGCAGAGACTTGATCTTGACGGATTCGAGCCACAGCCAGCGCCGCACTATCTCGATGGAGTGCGATCTAGCTCTGCCGCGAACAAGGCCACGAGGTCGCATCGATACCGCTCCGACCCTTAATCCGAGCCGGTTTTGCCGATCGAGGGCGGTTGGTTGGACACCGCCTCGGGGCTACGATCTCAGCGGCGATTGAGCGAACTCCATCAGTCCTTTGCGAAGACCGTGTCTCAAGGTGCGGACTCCTCCGGACTCCGAACCCTCGCGCCCCTTAATCGAATCCGATTGGGCGCCCGATCATGGAGTTCACTACCACGGACATCTTTCAGCACTCGCCCTTTGGCGACATCTTGAATTCACTAAAGTCTCTCTCTTTATCAGGAGAGCCCTGGCCGGACTATGGTCAGGAAGGTTGGGATGCGGACGACGAAGAAATTCAACGCCCACCCACCACCCACTTTGTAGCCACTGTCGATGATTTAACCGACATGCTCGACTTCGACTCCGACGACATCGACGGTATGGACGATGATGCCGGAGACGACCAAGACCCAGCGCCTACAGGGCATTGGAAGGCCACCTCGTCATACGACATATACATGGTGGACATCCCAAAAGATGGGAACGGCGATGGAAAAGCGGAGGATGACCCCTCCAAGAAACAGCCCAAGCGCCGACGTCAGCGGCGCCATTCTAAATCCCGCCACAAGAAAAATGGTGATTACGGCACGGAGATAACAACACCCCGGATAGTGCGAAGACAACCCCTCGGAGGATTCAGCACGGGAGGAGGGAGAAGCAAGTCCGCCTGACGGTCAAGCGGCAGATATCGCGCCCCTCCATAGACGAGGCAAGCCTTGACGACAGCGAATTAAATCGTGCACGAGGATCCCGCCGAACAGGAGCGTTTCAAACGCAGGCTTATGGCCATGGCAAGCAGCCTCAAGAAAAAGCAGCAGCAGCTTAGAGCTGGCCAAGACTTGCTAGCTGACAGATGGACTGAAGTCCTTACAGCCGAAGAGTATGAACTCGAACGCCCCTCCAAGAGATACCCCAAACGCAGGCTGCTACCCCAATTATAGGAAGCAGCACCCAAACCTACATCACCAGCGCATGAAGCGGCCGACCGGCCACCCCGTGGTCGCGACAGAGAGGCCTCTAGACCCTCCATTCAAGCCGCACTCCAGCGTCGCTCGAAAAGTACCATGGCACGGGGAAACGCGCCAGACCTGCGAGACATATTGGAGGACAATGCAAGGCAAACAAGATCGATCTACGGATCGCGTGGGCGCCCCACGATATGTGATGATAACCGTCACGCGGATACAGCAACTCCGGCGGGCGAACACGATGAACAAAGCTCATATGAGCTACGTCGTGATATAGCCCAATCTGGCGCCGCACACCCACTATGCTTCACGGATGAAGTAATGGATCATCAAATCCTCGAGGGCTTCAAACCCGTAAACATCGAATCATACGATGGTACCACAGATCCTGCGGTGCGGATCGAGGACTATCTCCTCCATATCCACATGGCCCGCGGTGATGATCTACATGCCATCAAATACCTCCCACTCAAGCTTAAAGGACCAGCTCGGCATTGGCTCAACAGCTTGCCGGCCAGAATCAATTGGTTGTTGGGAGGACACGGAAGCCGCATTCCTTGATAACTTCCGGGGCACATATGTGCGACCACCAGACGCCGATGACCTCAGCCACATAATTCAGTAGCGGAAGAATCGGCGGACAATTCGGACACGGTTCCTAACCAAGAAAAATCAAATCGTTGATCGTCCGGATCACGAGGCCCTTGCAGCCTTCAAACATAACATCTGCGACGAGTGGCTAGCCCGGCACCTAGGACAGGAAAAGCCGAAATCCATGGCAGCCCTCACCACACTCATGACCCGCTTTTAGCGGGAGAGGGCAGCTGGCTAGCTCAGAGTAACAACTTGACCAAAAACCCTGGTAGTTCGGTACCAAGGACAGCAATGGCAGGTCGTGTCGCAGCAAGAACAAGCGCCGCGTGCGGCGACAATGATGAAGATCTGGCGGTCAATGCGGATTCAGAGGCTCTAAACACGGTCGTGGAAGAAGCCATTCAAAAGAAATACCCAGGGCCCATCCAACTTGGACCGAATACTCGATCGCTTGTGCCAGATACATGGCTCCCCCGAAAAGCCAGCCAACCACACCAACAGGGATTGTTGGGTGTTCAAGCAAGCAGGCAAGTTAAGTGCCGAACTCAATGACAAGGGGCTGCATAGCGATGACGAGGAAGAGCCCCGGCCGCCGAACATTAGAGGACAGAAGGGCTTTCCCACACAAGTGCGGACGGTGAACATGATATACGCAACTCACATACCCAAAAGGGAGAGGAAGCATGCACTAAGGGACGTATATGCGATGGAGCCAGTCGCCCCGAAGTTCAACCCATGGTCCTCCTGCCCGACCACATTTGATCGAAGGGACCACCCCACTAGCATCCGTCACGGCGGATTCGCGCATTGGTTCTTGACCCAATCATCGACGGTTTGACCTCACTAGAGTCCCGATGGACGGCGGTAGCAGCTGAACCTGCTTTATCGGGATCTGGTCGCAAAATGGGCATAGACCCTCAAGTTAAACCCACAAAGGCGATCTTTAAAGGCGTCATACCAGGTGTAGAGGCCAATTATGCAGGCTCGCTTACACTTGAAGTGGTCTTGGATCCCGGATAACCGAAGCGAAGAGTTAGTCTTGACATAGTCCCGTTCGCATGGCGGCTATCGCGCCTTTGCTTTCGGACGAACCGCATTTGCAAAGTTCAATGCGGTGCCGCACTCACATACCTCAAGCTCAAGATGCGAGGCCCTTGAGGAGTAATCACGGTCAATGGAAACACGAATGCTCTCTCTCGAGCGGAGGAGCACACGGCTGCCCTCGCGGTGGAGGTGCAAAGCAGCCTCTCACCGCAATTCTCGAGTCCGGCCACTAAGCGTCCGGACACCATCAAGCGCCCGGAGTAACCTACAACAAGACCGCCTGGCACGATCCAAGCACGCGCAATCCGCCCCAACCCCGTCCTCATGAAATGGGGCATAAGGGGAGGGGCACGACCACGGCACGCCTGCACGCGGCTCAACGCACTGTGGGCTCCCAATTGTGTCATTCTTTTCTTTCTTCTTTTTCTTACTTTCAGACTCCGTTTTCCGGAAGTCTGTCCGGCACTAGAATCACCGAACTCACGATGCAACAGCGAGGAAGCGTAGACTACATCGAGTGTTGGTGGTCTCTACTACGAGCATTATACCTGTTTTACATACCATCCCGCAGCTTACCCCTGGAGGGGGACATGTTAAATAATCCCATCCCTTGCTTATCGCACTATTTGTATCGTTCTACTTTCATTGCAGTACCTTTTTGAATAAACAATACATAGCTTTTGCCTATTATTGCACTCCTTTCTTTATCTATATATATGTTCATTTCATGACATGTTGCACCCGTACACTTTGGTACGGCCAATACACCAGGGGCTTAAGTACCCCAAAATTATGGTGTGATAAGTCCGAACACTTTCACAAGTGCGGCACCCCGAACTTATAGCATTATATGCATCGGCTCCGAATCATGTCTTGGGTCAATAGTTGGGTTTGCCCGGCTCCTATGTTTTGGTACCTTACGTTCCGTTATATCGGCTAAGGTAGCACTAGGAGAACCACTGCGATTGTGCCCGGTTGAGCTGGGTTGAGCACCTCGATGGAAAGCTAAAACTGACCGTCATGATAGGGCGAGAGCGATCGCTGTTCGAGAGGTTTTTGGGTCCCTAAAGATTTATGCCGCTTAGAGCGAGGAACCGCATTGTCCGGCCAAAGGCGTGGATAGCGCCCGAACTCGGTCTTCGAATACTAGGGGCTTCGCCAAAATTTAAAATTATAGAATTATATGGCTAAGTGAGAGTGTTCAAGCACTATAAGTCTGGTTGCCTTGTTACGTTGCGTTGGCGCCTCCTCGATGGACCCAAGAATGGGAACAAGAGCGCTCAAGTTTATCCCAACACCCCAGCACTTTCGTGGCATGGGGGCTGAAGCCAACGACTTGCCATCTCTCAAATTTGATAAACGGCCGCCTGTAAGGTAATATTTTAAATTAACAAGCGTTGCTTAGCGCATATGAACAAGTTTTCAGCGTATAGGATAACAAATGCGAGTCTATTCAAAAATTACACCTTTGGAGCACTCATCCGCTATACGGCGGGCACCCTTCAGGACGCCCTAATAGTACATCTCGGGCTTGCAATGATCCTTGCCCTTCGGTGGCCCGTCCGTCACAAGCTTGTCCGCATCCAGCTTGCCCCAGTGCACTTTAGCACGGGCAAGGGCCCGACGGGCACCTTCAATGTAGACGGAGCGCTTGATGACTTCAATCCATGGACAGGCATCCACCAGCCGCTGCACTAACCCGAAGCTCTCGAGGCATGGCTTCCAATGGCCACACCGAACTATGAGGCCCTTCTTGGCCTGTTCGGCGACCTTGTGGAGCTCGACCAGCTACTTCAGCTGGTCGCTCGAGAACACCGGACGGTCGGCCTCGGCATCTTGAGACCAGAACACCTTCTTCGTCGAGCTCCCTCCTTGGCGCGTAGAACACGGCAGCATCGGACACACTCGGGCAGATCTGCGAACGCTCTGGAGAGCTCCGGATTCGGGTAAGTACTAGATAATTGACTTTTACATTCTTGCTCTGCATAAAGAATGCCTTACCCGCCGCGATCTTCTTTATTGCCTCAATCTCCTGGAGGGCTTTTTGGGCCTCGGCCTTAGCAGCTTTGGCACTCTCAAGAGCCGAGGCAAGCTCGGACTCTCGGGTCTTCGAGTCACGCTCCAAACCCTCGTGTTTTTCCACGAGAGCCTGGAGCTCTTGCCGTACCTCCGCCAGCTGCGCCTCCCCCTTCTCTCGCTCGGTGCGCTCCGCAGCTGCTTTGTTTTCGGCCGCGGACACCGCCTCCTTCAGGGTCGCCACCTCGCTCATGGCCCCTGCAGTACCCACGTTATTCCTGTTATCTTTTGCAACCAAATCCTTTCTATAAGGTATTTCTTTAATAAGGTATTACTTACCTTCCTTGTCCTCGAGCTGCTTCTTGGCAAGGCCGAGCTCGTTCTCGGACCGCTCGAGGCTCTGCTTCAATGCATTGACCTCCGTAGTTAGTGCGGCAGAGGTCAGCAGCGCAGCCTGCATTCCCATATTGACATATTTATGTTAGACTCCTGCGTATATCTTTTTAGATCCTTAGTCCGGCTTTTCTTTCCGAACACCGAACTAAGCATCAGGAACTCTGTCTATGCGGTAATATTTTACATATTCTAAACTTACCTCAAAGCCTGTTAGAAGGCTGGAACTAGCTTGATCAGCCCGCTCTTGGCGGACTGAACTTTCTGATCACCACACTCATAACATGTGGTGCTCCTCCTGATGGGCGCTGTTAAGCGCCTCGATGCTATCCGATGCCTCCGTTGGACGGAGGACACCAGCGTATTACCCTTCCTACGAAGGGACCGCTTGCCGGACTTCGGAACCGCTGAAGGTTCCGGAATGGAGTCCGGACAAGGGTTGGGCTTAGAGCCCCTAGGGGTCTCGCCCCCCACGCGCCTGGAGTCCGGGAGGTTGCCTTGCGGTTCCTCCTGCGCCACCTCCTCTTGACCAGGCCCCCCTTGGGGCCCCACCTCGGCGTCGTCCGCAGCGTGAGGTGAGGAGGCGGCCGGAAGTGAAGTACTCTCCATTTCCGACGAACTCAGGGACCCGCTCGACGAAGCGGCGAACTCGTCCTTAGGCGGGCTGCATGATTGTTCGGCATTAGAGAACACTATGCAATGGGAAAAAAAGCCATGGGTGCCCGAACACTTACGATCTCGCCAGGGGCTTGGCCCTTGTTGGCCACTCCTCCTCGTCGTTGTCGGCGTTGGTGGAGAAGTCCGGAGGAAGGGTCCTTCCCTTCTTGGACCCTCCGGCCTCCCGGTTAGGCGGCCTTCCTTTTCTTCTCTCCCTTCTTTGGGAGAGAGGCTTCTTTCCTTCTCCTCTTCCTCGAGGAGGATTCCGCCGGGGTTGTCGGGCGATGAGTCCGACAAGACTGGCGTTAGGAGCTCCTTGAGTTCCGTGGCCTCCTTCTTGGCCTTCTTCTCTCGCACCACATGAGTGTACCGGGCCAGCAGCCCGTCAATCGAGGCGTCCGCTGGGTCTTACGGCAAAGGGGCCGACGGTTAATCTGTCCGGACGTCTTCAACCAGTCTGTCAAAGGTTAGGGAGTTTTAGATCCCACATAGAGTCAATCTATGAAAACAAGAGTCCCATAAAGGGTAAAATAACTTACCTCGCTGGCTTGGCGCTGCGAGCTGAATCCGCGATCTTGGTGGCGGATGTAGGAACCTCGTCGCCCTTGAACAACACCTTCGGGCATCTTAAATGCGTAGTGTCGAAGAGCCTTTTCAGAGATTGGGTGTTGTGCGGATCGAACTCCCACAATTTGAAGGCCCGTTGTTGGCATGGGAGAATCCGGCGGATGAGCATCACCTGGATTACGTTGACAAGCTGAGATTCTTGTCCACCAAGTTTGGACGCAGGTTTGAGTCCGGATAGCTCGTCCAATTCCCCCACGTCGGGCCCGTCTCTTTCCATGATGAGAGCCGTGTGGGAAGCGGATCAGAATTGGGGCCGCCGCCCATTGAGAGTCAGCGGCTCGGTGATGTAGAACCACCCGATTGCCACTCCTTTATGGTCTCCACAAAGGAGCCCTCGAGCCATAGGACTTTGTCCATCTTGCCAACCATGGCGCCTCCGCACTCCGCTTGGCGGCCGCCCACTACCTTCGGCCTGACATTGGAGATCTTCAGCCATAAGCCGAAGTGGGGCTGGATGCAGAGGAAGGCCTCGCACACGACGATGAACGCCGAGATGTTGAGGATGAAATTCGGGGCCAGATCGTGGAAGTCCGGGCCGTAGTAGAAAATGAGCCCCCAGACAAATGGGTGAAGTGGAAAACCTAGTCCGCGGAGGAAGTGGGGGAGAAACACCACCCTCTCGTGGGGCCTGGGGGTTGGAATGAGCTGCCCCACATCGGGCAGCCGGTCCGCGATGTTGCTGGACAAGTATCCGGCCTCCCGCAGCTTTTCGATGTGCCCCTCCGTGAAGGAGGAGGCCATCCACCTGCCTCCCGCTCCGGACATAGTTGGAGAAGGTTGAGGTGGGATGGGCAGACTTAGGTCTTTGGAGCTCGAGTCTTGTGAAATGGATGAGCAAAGGAGGAAGAAGGCGTGGGTGAAAAGGTGTATCCTTATCCCTTATATGGACGGACGAAGCTATCGTCCCCGCCACCGGTAAAACTCACTTATCTCCCAAGCGCCGTAATCAATGGCGCGGATGGGTTACCCACGTCCGTATTGATGAGAAACCGGAATAAGGGGCACGATCTATGCTTTGATAAGGCGTGCCAAGAAACCGCCGCTAAACGCGCTAAGGTGGGACGATAAAAAGCGATTCGAATGAAGGCTTGGGCGTGCTGTGATGTCACGCCGCGGAATACGTCAGCAGATCTGTGCAGAGGTTATTCTCTCTACGGTAGTATGTGGAACTTGTTTTGCAGAGCCGGACACTATCCTTGCGTTCAAAACCTTTTATGAAGTATTCGGAGGAGGAAGCCACCTTGCAATGCCGAAGACAATATGTGTGCCGGACTCGTCGTCATTGAAGCCTGGTTTAGGGACTCTTGAGGAGTCTGGACTAGGGGTGTCCGGATAGCGAACTATCATCTTTGGCGGACTCCAAGACTATGAAGATACAAGATTGAAGACTTCGTCCCGTGTCCGGATGGGACTTTCCTTGGCGTGGAAGGCAAGCTTGGCGATCTGGATATGTAGATCTCCTACCATTGTAACCGACTACTGTGTAACCCTAACCCTATCCGGTGTCTATATAAACCGGAGGGTTTTAGTCCGTAGGACGAACAACAATCATACCATAGGCTAGCTTCTAGGGTTTAGCCTCTCTAATCTCGTGGTAGATCTACTCTTGTACTACCCATATCATCAATATTAATCAAGCAGGAGTAAGGTATTACCTCCATCGAGAGGGCCCGAACCTGGGTAAAAACATCGTGTCCCTTGTCTCCTGTTACCATCCGCCTAGACGCACAGTTCGGGACCCCCTACCCGAGATCCGCCGGTTTTGACACCGACACCCCCAATTCAATCATACACGCACATGTGTACGATCAAGATCAAGGACTCATGGGAAGATATTACAACACAACTCTAGACACAAATAAAATAATACAAGCTTTATATTACAAGCCATGGGCCTCGAGGGCTCAAATACATAAGCTCGAAAACACAAGAGTCGGCGGAAACAACAATTTCTGAGTATAGACATAAGTTGAATAGGGATGCCTTAAGAAGTCTAGCACAAAAGCAACACGATCAAAGAGGCAAGGCCTCCTGCCTGGGAGCCTCCTAAATACTCCTGGTCGTCGGCGGCCTCCACGCAGTAGTAGGCACCCTCGGTGTAGTAGTAGTCGTCATTGACAGTGGCGTCTGGCTCCTGAGCTCCACCATCTGGTTGCGACACCTGAGAAGAATGGAAAAGGGGGGAGCAAAGCAACCGTGAGTACTCATCCAGAGTACTCGCAAGCAAGGATCTACACTACATATGCATCGGTATCAATGATATGGGTAGTATATGTGGACTGAACTGCAGAATGCCAGAAGAGAAGGGGAAAGCCTAGCCAATCGAAGACTAGCATCTTCAAGCAGCTCCAAGCATCTTGCAGCATCAGAAGAGATAAGAGTAGCATAAAGTAAAGCAGTAGTAGTGTTATCAACCTCGGCCAGAGATCTTTTCTCGACTCCTTGCGAGAAAGCAATCCCAAAGCCATACAATCTAGTTATCACCTCAAGTATCCAGTTCTAGTTGTATCGATCGGGACACAACTCCAAGTGTCTGTTACCGTAGGACAGGCTATCGATAGATGTTTTCTTCTCTGCAGAGGTGCACCAACTTACCCACCACGCTCGATTAACTTCGGTCGGACACACTTTCCTGGGTCATGCCCGGCCTCGGCTAAACGGTACGCCGCAACCCGACCTAGGCTTAATAGAGAGGTCAGCACGCCGGACTAAACCTATGCCCCTAGGGGTCATGGGCCATCGCCCCCGAGAACTCCTGCATGTTGCGTACGCGGCCGGTGAGAAGACCTAGCTACCTCCTTTAACATGGCAGGTCCTTACGCAGTCCAACTCGGCGCGCGCCGCTCAGTCGCTGACGTCTATTAAGCTTTGGCTGATGCATACGATGCAGAACACCCATACTACACCCACGTGATGGTTAGTGCTATCAGGCCAGAGGCCCCTCGAATCAAATATCCAAGTCGTAGTGGATTAGGAGCACACAGTAACGAGCAGAGACTCACGATGGATGTGACCCCGTCGCCCCATCTCGAGGACTTGCATCAAGGTCTAAGAATGACTGGTCATGCCTCGTAAGTATCTCGCAGGCACCTTCCAGGTCAACCCGACTCCACATCACTCGCAATTAAGCTCGCGCGGGTACCCCTCAGGGCCGACCCGTCTTTAGTAACACGCCTTAGTGTAAAGTCATAGTAACCATAGTAATTGTGTGTCTAACACCAAGGGGAACCCTGAGGAACCACCCTCGGTGGATTCCACTTGATGTAATCATCAAGGTGAACATAAGAGGAACCACCCTCGAGGTTCACACTTGAGGGGTTGCACGACAGAGTCGTATCGAAAGTGGTTAAGGAGGAAATCACCCTCGATGACCACGACCGAATAGCTACACTACAGAGATCTCATCAGGAGTGATGTATGAGGTGCCACCCTCGGCACTCGATAGTAACGCTGGAGGGTCGTACAACTAGGGGGGTGATGTGTGTTGTCTGGGCCTGGACGTCGATCACGTTGATCGAGTCATCGAACCTAAAGCAAGGGAACTGGGACAAGGTGGGGGTCACTGATGGACCACTAACAAACCTATACTAAGCAGTTTAGGATAAGCAGGTAAGGTACAATGAGCAGGTTACAAAAGCAGGCTATGCATCAGAATAGGAGCAAACAATAACAGTAGCAAAATCTAATGCAAGCATCAGAGAACAGAATGGGCGATATCGAGATGATCAAAGGGGGGCTTGCCTGGAAGCTCTGCTGAAAAGGAAGAAGGGTCGCCAGAGACGTAGTCGATCACAGGGGCAGCATCGGTCTCGGTGTCTGCCAGAGAGAAGAGGGGGAAGAAACAATAAATATACTATAAAGAAAGCATCACAAAGCATAACATGGTAATACACGGTGCTAGGGGTGAACTAACGCAGTGCTAGACGTTGCAGACGGAGAGGCAAAACATCCGGAGGGGTTTTCCCGGTGTCCGACGTTTTTCGGACCGATGAGAAGAGAGGGGACGATTCCATGTTCAGCATGCTAGGGGCATGTGACAAATGAACGGACCGCGTATTTGGATTCGTTGGATTTTTCTAAGCAACTTTCATGTATAAAGTTTTTCGATCCGAGCTACGGTTTATTTTCTACGAATTTTCAAAGTATTACACATTACCTGAAATAATTTAAATTAACAGAAAAGGAATATGACGTCATCATTGCATGGGGATGATGTCAGCAGTCAGCAGACTCGCTGACCAAGTCAAAATTGACATGTGGGTCCAGTGGGACCCACATGTCATAGACTCGGAGCTAACAAAGTTCATTTTATTTAAACAGAGTTAATTAAGGGGGTGGGCCCCGGTTCTCAGTGGCTGCTTAGGTTAATTAAACATTTTGATTTACACCAAAGTTAATTAGTGGGTGGGGCCCGCCTATCATTGATAAGGGGTGCGCAGTCAGCAGAGTTGACTGAGTCAACTTAGTAAACAGGGCCCCACGGGCGCATGGTCAGTGGCTCAGGGGGCGGGCCCCAGGCATCCTCGTCAGCCCACGCCGGTGCTGGTGACCGGAGTAACTCTGGCGGGCCGTTTCGCGTCGGCACATCGCCGGCGAGGTTCGGAAACAGCCGTTCTGGTACTATTTGATGCCCGAGGGGCGCCGTTCGGACGCGGTGAACGAGCCACATCGAGTGGCGGCAGCGGCAAAAGCTGGGGAGGCCGGAAAGGGTGCAGGCGACGAGCTGCAGCGGCGGCGGCTTCCAAGCAACAGCGGAAACGACGCTAGAGAGGGCGCGTGCATGAACTGGAGGGTGCTACGGGTCCCTACGGCGTCGAGGAGCACGGCCGAGAACTCGGTCGAGCTCAATGTCGACTGAAACGACAACGACAAATGGCGCGGCGAGACGTCCTACGGTCCCAGTGGCTAGCTGGGCTACGGGGACGAAAAGGAGCAGGGGAGAGGGGGAGGACGTGCGGTGCTCACCAAGGAGCGCACGGGTGGCTTGTCGACGGCTTAGGAGCGCAGATGGCGAGGAATCGCGGCGACGGCATCGTGATGGCCGGAGAAGGGGATCGGGTCGCTGGCATTGTTGTGCTGCTCCCCGACTTGATCCAACGACACCGGACGAAGGGGTCGATGATGCTGGGGCTCCCGGACAGATCGGTGGGGTCGGAGGGGCTCGGTGGTCCCGGGGTCAATGGAGATGTGGCGGCGGCCACGCTCGGTCGTCGATGGGGAACGAGGGGGAGTGGAAGTGAGCGGGGGATGTATCTGGGAGGAGGGCAGGCGAGTGGGGGAGTGGGAGTGGCGGTAGGTGAGGGGGGAACTCGAGGTGTCCGAGGCGGCCTTATCCTCGGCCGCGAAGCCGGTAATGTGGCAAGACGCCGACCGTGCCCTTCCGGTTGTATAGGAGAGGGAGAAGGTGGCCGGGGGAGGCAAGTATTGGGCCGGGTTGGGTGGGCCGAGGCCCAGGGGAGGCAAGGGGGGCGCGCTCTCTCTCTCTCTCTCACCTCTTATTTTTCTTTTACTTTTTCTCTTTTCTTTTTATAGAAAAAAGCTAGGTAATATTTGAGCTGCCAAAAGGATTTTGTAAAATGTGGGACTTGGCCACATAATTACATTGCAACAGTTGGCACTACCACAAAAAAGATTGTGAGGCTTTTGAAATAGTTTGCAATTTTTATAAATTAAAAAGCCATTTAATCTATTGTTTTAGCCACTGCTTTAATTGGTTTAGGCCATTTAAACACCTTGCAAAAATGTCGGTTTACCACCAATATTAACAAATGATTATTTGCCACATGATGAACATTTTAGTTTTCATGTCTGACAAATATGAATTTTTTACTTCTTAATGGATATGAATTTGAACTGTGAATTGGATCTAGTGAAGATGAGCAACAATAATGTGATGACATTGCACCATTAACAGGGGATTACTGTAGCATGACACTGGGGGTGTTACAAATCTCCTCCACTACAAGAAATCTCGTCCTGAGATTTAAGTGCGAAAGTAAAGAGTAACTTCAGGAGAACTGACCCTTATAGGGTTAATTATCTGGTGAACAATTCAGGGAATGTGGCAGAAGTATCTCTCGAGTTGAAACTTAAGAAAACATCGAGATCAAAATATGAAGGTACAATAGGAAGTTTCAAGCGAATGGACAAACGATCGATACCTGAACAGAGTGTGAGAAGGGGGTTCAGAGCATCGGGAATAGACCATCTCTCGGACGGTGGCTCATGACAACACACAAAGCCAAGAGCAAATGATACTTCGGAATAAAGGATATACAGGAGAGTCAGGTTCCGATCCTGTGGAACTGTGGGTTATGAGCCCACCATGTGGGTTAAAAGTAGAAAGGGGGCCGATAGCAAGGCAAGTCAGATGATAGACTATCAGTTATGTTGTCAACAACGTTGGTACCAAGGGCGAGGGGCGGAGAGAACTATTTTTCCTTCTCGTTGAACGAGGCAGACCAATAGGCAAATTTCTCGTCCATTGGTGGTTACCAAAATGTCAACAGCAATAATAACAAGGTCTTACTGACAAATTGTACACCAAGGTGTTTTCATAAGCAGGGAACTATTACTGCTTAGATCTCATAAACCACAAGAAAGGTTAAATAAAACAATGGAAAAGAAGAGGTGATCATTAGATTAATCAGTACATTGGAAAGGAAAATGTGTTTACACACAAGAATTGGGAGTATATCCTTCCCAAGGGGAAGCGGATCAGGATATACATGATATGACAGCAAGTTCAAAAGCATTTAGATAAAGGGGGCGAAGGAAGAATCATGATATTACCCATACAATGGTGTTTGGATAATAGATCAAGAAACATTCGACAATGTGCTTCCAATGTTCTTGTTGATATTCAGAATACCTCAGTCATGCTTCGAGGTAGCATTAACATGGTGCTACAAGTAGGGGTTGGAGTTGAAGATCGCAAGAAATACTCAAGGAACAATTGCAGGAATTGCAAGGAGTCCAAGGTATAACCAAGACATGATCAAACATGTGTTGGAAATAAGACAAGGGGGGTTGTCGATGATAACTCAAATCATCGAAGGTCAAGGATGGTATTTCTCATCACGAATTCTATTGATATGCTGGAAGAGCTCAGAATGTTGACTAGCACGACACAATTGTCGAGAAATTTCAGGAAGATGTAATCGATCAGCGACGACATCGAGTCAAAGGAATGATGAAGCGAAAAGTTATTGGAACCACGGGTACGACACAAACTCAAAAGCAAGCTTGCTGTTCAAGGCGAAATGGTATGACGACATTAGCTTAGCTCATCGTCGAAAATTATGTTCCGGGAAGAAGGACCAGGTAGCACAGTTAAAATTTAGCACGATAATGACATAGCCGGCCAGGCTAGGAATGACTTGAAGGATTATTAAACTCGTAAGCAATGAAAATTACTTAGAGTTACAGAATTGGAGTGCGGAATCGATTCAACCGATTCACTTATCAGTGTCATTGAGTGATTAATAACTCAGATCATGGGGGAAATCTGAAATCTATGAGAAGCAATACTAGATGAAGACGCATAAGAAGCAACACAGTTCTTTGATATTCTTGAGGTACCGGGGGGTAATACTCGAAGGAAGATAAAAATAGAGGTTGTGGAGATGCATTGATCTGTAGAAGACAAGTGCTTTAACTTGTCCGAGAAATGGAATTAAAGGGGAACAATCATGGTGAGAACCACGGTTGCAAAGGACCAAACATAGATACCATATGAACTTATAATAAGGGGATTATTATATCACAAGATACTTCCATGATAAGTTCCACCTTAGGTCCATGGGCATGAACACAAATTTCAAGGTCGACTCCCACTTCTCCAATGCAAAACCTTTCATTCACTTCTCACTTTCGACGAAGTTGAAGTGTTGAAATTTTATCTGGCATAACACCAGTAGAGTATGACATGTAGAAGTTTCTGGGTTCACACAGATTAGAAAAGGCATAGGTTCAACCCATCGGGGCATCTTAGGAACATATACCACGAACTTCAATACTACTTAACACCAGCTCGAAAGTAGAGCATGGTTCACAAAAAAGAGAGGATAATGTTTACCATAGGCATTATGTGTCAGGGGAAAACTCACGAGAATTTACAATGTGAAAGACATTGTCGGATAATAATCCAACAAAGGATTTGGCGGTCCACAAAGGATCTGATGTTGTTATCGGTACTCAACCAGAGGAAGAAAGAGTGCAAAGGCATCGGATTATAGATATATCTGGATAACTTCAAAGCTTAAATACAAAGGGATTACAATTTTTAAATCAGAAGATCAGAAGGAGAGGCTCTGATCAAAAGATGATTGAGTTGAATCGATATAGATCGACAATCAGTCAAGGTTTGATTTGCCAAGAACAAGCTCAAGTTCGGAGCGACGTCTGAGCCGGAAGGGTGAATTCTAGGATCTGATTGAGGATTGTGAGCATTCGCAACATATTGGATCAAGGGACTCAAAACGATAGTGACAGAGGATGTCAATGGAGATTACTATAAATATGGAATTAACCATAATGCAGGCACGCAAGACTTTCCAAAGCAATAGGTTGCAAAGGATTCTTGGAAGGTCGAATAACATTTCGGGGTATTTTGTGAAACACATGAATAACAAGGAATGAACAAATCCTCGATAAGTGTGAGGAATTATTCGGACATGTATTCATGCGGAAAAAGGAGCTGCAAGACAACAGGAACAATGGATTCTCGAAATATCGGAAAGTATTTCAGGGTATCCTATAATAACAATAGCAATTGGAAATGAAGGTATGGACGACAAGCGTATGCAGCTATCCATAGGGATTTATCGATGATAGGAAATTGCAAATTCAGTGGGCACAAAGGTCTCGAAAAACACTGAAGAGTATCTTCAGAATCTTTTGTTGAAGCAAGCGACCATCTGGACTGAGGGGCTCTTCGGGAGGAAGTAATTACAGAACCTAGAGTTAGCGTTAGAAAAATCATTTAACCCGAATAGAAAAGAGATCAGAGTCCCAGAGTATAGGCGAGGAATAAAAGATCCTAACACCACCCAATGGCGATGTGGGCCCGTAAGCCACACAACCATGTTAGTAAAAGTTTTTCAATGGCTAGACTCGACTTCAGCCAAGGAGTTGGAAAGGGAGATACCTACAGGCAGTCGGCTCTGACACCAAGTTGTGACGCCCCTGATACAATCATACACTAATCATACACGCAAATGTGTACGATCAAGATCAGGGACTCACGGGAAGATATCACAACACAACTCTAGACACAAATAAAATAATACAAGCTTTATACTACAAGCCATGGGTCTCGAGGGCTCGAATACTTAAGCTTGAAAACACAAGAGTCAGCGGAAGCAACATTATCTGAGTACAGACACAAGTTGAACAGGGATGCCTTAAGAAGGCTATCACACAAGCAACACGATCGAAGAGGCAAGGCCTCCTGCCTGGGAGCCTCCTAACTACTCCTTGTCGTCGGTGACGGCCTCCACGTAGTAGTAGGCACCCTCGGTGTAGTAGTAGTCATCATCGGCAGTGGCGTCTGGCTCCTGAGCTCCACCATCTGGTTGCAACATCCGAGAAGAATGGAAAAGGCGAAAAAGGGGGAGGAAAGCAACCGTGAGTACTCATCCAAAGTACTCGCAATCAAGGATCTACACTACATATGCATCAGTGTCAATGAAATGGGTAGTATATGTGGACTGAACTGTAGAATGCCAGAAGAGAAGGGGAAAGCCTAGCCTATCAAAGATTAGCATCTTCAAGCAGCTCCAAGCATCTTGCAGCATCAGAAGAAATAAGAGTAGCATAACGTAAAGTAGTAGTGGTGTTATCAACCTCGGCCAGAGATCCTTTCTCGACTCCCTACGAGAAAGCAATCCCAAAGCCATACTATCCAATTATCACCTCAAGTATCCAGTTCTAGTTGTATCGATCGGGATACAACTCCAAGTGTCTGTTACCGTAGGACAGGCTATAGATAGATTTTTTTCTTCCCTGCAGGGGTGCACCAACTTACCCACCATGCTCGATTAACTCCGGCCGGACACACTTTCCTGGGTCATGCCCGGCCTCGGCCAAACGGTACGCCGCAACCCGACCTAGGCTTAATAGAGAGGTCAGCATGCCGGACTAAACCTATGCCCCCAGGGGTCATGGGCCATCACCCCGAGAACTCCTGCATGTTGCGTACGCGGCCGGTGAGCAGACCTAGCTACCTCCTTTAACAAGGCAGGTGCTTACGCAGTCTAACCCTGCGCGCGCCGCTCAGTCGCTGACGTCTATTAAGCTTCGGTTGATGCATACGACGCAGAACACCCATACTATACCCACGTGATGGTTAGTGCTATCAGGCCAGAGGCAACTCGGATCAAATATCCAAATCGTAGTGGATTAGGAGCACGCGGTAACGAGCAGAGACTCACGGTCGACGTGACCCCGTCGCCCCGTCTCGAGGACTTGCGGCAAGGGCTAAGAATGCCCGGCCACGCCTCGTAAGTATCTCGCGGGCACCTTCCAGGTCAACCCGACTCCACATCACTCGCAATTAAGCTCGCGCGGGTACCCCTCAGTGCCGACCCGTCTTTGGTAACATGGTTCAGTGTAAAGTCATAGTAACCATAGTAAATATGTGTCTAACACCAAGGGGAACCCTGAGGAACCACCCTCGGTGGATTCCACTCGATGTAATCATCAAGGTGAACGTAAGAGGAACCACCCTCGAGGTTCACACTTGAGGGGTTGCACGACAAAGTCGTATCGAAAGTGGTTAAGGAGGAAATCATCCTCGATGACCATGACAGAATAGCTACACTACAGAGATCTCATCAGGAGTGATGTATGAGGTGTCACCCTCAACACTCGATAGTAACTCTTAGAGTCGTACAACTAGGGGGTGATGTGTGGTGTCGGGGCCTGGACGTCGATCACGTTGATCGGGTCATCGAACCTAAAGCGGGACAACAGGGACAAGGTGGGGGTCACTGATGGATCGCTAACTAACCTATACTAAGCAGATTAGGATAAGCAGGTAAGGTACAATGAGCAGGTTACAAAAGCAGGCTATGCATTAGAATAGGAGAAAACAATAACAGTAGCAAAATCTAATGCAAGCATGAGAGAACGGAATGGGCGATATCGGGATGATCAAAGGGGGGGGGGGTGATACGTCTCCAACGTATCTATAATTTTTGATTGATCCATGCTATATTATCTACTGTTTTGGACTATATTGAGCTTTATTATCCACTTCTATATTAGTTTTTGGACTAACCTATTAACCGGAGGCCCAGCCCAGAATTGTTGTTTTTTTGCCTATTTCAGTGTTTCGAAGAAACGGAATATCAAACGGAGTCCAAACGGAATGAAACCTTCGGGAACGTGATTTTCTCACCGAATATGATCCAGGAGACTTGGACCCCACATCAACAAAGAAGGGAGGTGTCCACAAGGGTGGGTGGCGTGCCCACCCCCCTAGGGCGCGCCCCCTGCCTCGTGGGCCCCCCGAAGCTCCACCGACGTACTCCTTCCTCCTATATATACCTACATACCCCCAAACGATCAGAGACGGAGCCAAAAACCTAATTCCACCGCCGCAACCGTCTGTACCCACGAGATCCCATCTTGGGGCCTGTTCCGGAGCTCCGCCGGAGGGGGCATCCACCACGGAGGGCTTCTACATCATCATAGCCCCTCCGATGAAGTGTGAGTAGTTTACCTCAGACCCTCGGGTCCATAGTTAGTAGCTAGATGGCTTCTTCTCTCTTTTTGGATCTCAATACAATGTTCTCCCCCTCTCTCGTGGAGATCTATTCGATGTAATCTTATTTTTGCGGTGTGTTTGTTGAGACCGATGAATTGTGGGTTTATGATCAAGATTATCTATGAAAAATATTTGAATCTTCTCTGAATTATTTTATGTGTGATTGTTTATCTTTGCAAGTCTCTTCAAATTATCAGTTTGGTTTGGCCTACTAGATTGGTTTTTCTTGCAATGGGAGAAGTGCTTAGCTTTGGGTTCAATCTTGCGTGTCCTTTCCCAAAGGATGAGGGGCAGCAAGGCACGTATTGTACTGTTGCCATCAAGGATAACAAGATGGGGTTTTTATCATATTGCGTGAATTTATCCCTCTACATCATGTCATCTTGCTTAAGGCGTTACTCTGTTTTCTTGAACTTAATACTCTAGATGCATGCTGGATAGCGGTCGATGAGTGGAGTAATAGTAGTAAATGCAGGCAGGAGTCGGTCTACTTGTCTCGGACATGATGCCTATATACATGATCATGCCTAGATACTCTCATAACTATGCTCAATTCTGTCAATTGCTCAACAGTAATTCGTTGACCCACCGTAGAATACTTATGCTCTTGAGAGAAGCCACTAGTGAAATCTATGGCCCCCGGGTCTATTCTCATCATATCAATCTTCCATCACTTTATTATTGCTTTGCTTTTTTACTTTGCCTTTTACTTTTACTCTGTATCTTTATACCAAAAATACCAAAAATAGTATCCTATCTTCTCTATTAGATCTCACTCTCGTAAGTGACCGTGAAGGGATTGACAACCCCTTATCGCGTTGGTTGCGAGGATTTATTTGTATTGTGCATGTGCGAGGGACTCGCGCGTAGCCTCCTACTGGATTGATACCTTGGTTCTCAAAAAATGAGGGAAATACTTACTCTACTCTGCTGCATCACCCTTTCCTCTTCAAGGAAATCCAACGCAGTGCTCAAGAGGTAGCAGAAGATTTCTGCGCCGCTGTCGGGAGTCTACGCAAAAGTCAACATACCAAGTACCCATCACAATCCCTTATCTCCCGCACTACATTATTTGTCGTTTGCCTCTCGTTTTCCTCTCCCCCACTTCACCCTTGCCGTTTTATTGGCCCTCTCTTTTTGTTTGCCTTGATGTCTTACTTGGCTCGTTTGCTCATTTGGTTGAAATACTTGAGTATTTATTCCTAAACAGAGAAGCCAATATCTATGGATCCTCATCCGCTTGCCAATCTTTTTAAGAGATACAATTATGATGAACCAATTCCTAGTGATTTGGATGCACTAGATTATCTTTATAAGGTTTTGCCTGAAATCCATGAAGTGACTCACGATAGATCTTTGAATAAAAAGCGTGATTGCAATGATTTTATTATAAATTATTTTGATGTCAATTGTGCTAATAAGATGCAAAACCCTAAGCTTGGGGATGCTAGTTTTGCTATGTATACTACTCGTTGCAATGATCATGATTGGGGTGATTCTTCTTATGATCTTGAAAATTTATTTAAGCCTCATGATGAATATGAGATTGATAATATTGTTTGCAATAATATTGAAAGTGGGTTCGGAAGAGTGTCAACTTTAGATCCCACATATTTGGAGAATGTTCAATCTTATGAAGTTTTTGATAAAAGTGGGTTTGGAGAGGTCATAACTTTAGTTAATGATAATCCCACTATTTTGGAAGAGTGTCAACTTTGCATGCATGTGGATCGTGTTGAGAATATACTTTGTGATAGCTATTTTGTTGAATTTTCCTATGATCCTACATGTAATTATTATGAGAGAGGAAAATATGGTTGTAGAAACATTCATGCTACTAAATTACCTCTCATTATGTTGAGATTGCTATTGTCTCTTTCCGCTTCCTTGCATATGCTAGTTTTTGCTTGCCTTGATTTGTTTTCCTATAAGATGCCTATGCATAGGAAGTATGTTATAATTAGATGTGGTTGTCACATGTTTTATGATGCTCTCTTTGTGCTTCAATTCTTGTCTTTTATGTGAGCATCGTTGAAATCTCAATGCCTATCTAAAAAGGCTTTAAAGAAAAGTGCTTGTTGGGAGACAACCCAATATATTTCCTTTCTGTCGTTGAATAAATCTTTGATCTAGCCTCTGGTTAGATGTGCTTTTGTGTTTTAATTAGTGTTTGTGCCAAGTTAAACCTATAGGATCTTCTTGGATGATAGTTATTTGATCTTGCTGTAATTTCCAGAAACTTTCTGTTCACGAAAAAACATGTTAAAAATCACCCGAACGTGATAAAATAGTGATTCCAATTGCTGCTGATCAATAAACACATTTCCTAGGTCGTCCTATTCTGGATGAATTTTTTAAATTCTAGAAGTTTGCATTAGTTACAGATTACTACAGACTGTTCTGTTTTTACAGATTCTGTTTTTCGTGTGTTGTTTGCTTATTTTGATGATTCTATGGCTAGTAAAATAGTTTATAAACCATGGAGCAGTTGGAATACAGTAGGTTTAACACCAATATAAATAAAGAATGATTTCATTACAGTACCTTGAACTGGTCTTTTGTTTTCTTTCGCTAACGGAGCTCCTGAGATTTCTGTTGAGTTTTGTGTTGTGAAGTTTTCAAGTTTTGGGTGAAATCTTTTGATGGATTATGGAACAAGGAGTGGCAAGAGCCTAAGCTTGAGGATGCACATGTCACCCCCAAGATAATCTAAGGACACCAAAAATTCAAAGCTTGGGATGCCCCGGAAGGCATCCCCTCTTTCGTCTACTTCCATCGGTAACTTTACTTGGAGCTATACTTTTATTCACCACATGATATGTGTTTTGCTTGCAGCGTCTTGTATGATTTGAGTCTTTGCTCTTTAGTTTGCCACAATCATCCTTGCTGTACACACCTTTTGTGAGAGCCATACATGATTTGGAATTTGTTAGAATACTCTTTGTGCTTCACTTATATCTTTTTGAGCTATATAGTTTTGCTCTAGTGCTTCACTTATATCCTTTAGAGCACGGTGGTGGATTTGTTTTATAGAAACTATTGATCTCTCATGCTTCACTTAGATTATTTTTAGAGTCTTAAATAGCATGGTAATTTTCTTAATAAATCTTAATGTGCTTGGTATTGAAGATTTGTATAACTTTCTTTTGAGTGCGCTGAATACTAAGAAAGTTTGATGCTTGATAATTGTTTTGAGATATGAAGATGGTGATATTAGAGTCATGCTAGTTGAGTAGTTGTGAATTTGAGAAATACTTGCGTTAAGGTTTGTGATTCCCGTAGCATGCACGTATGATGAACCGTTATGTGATGAAGTCGGAGCATGATTTATTTATTGATTGTCTTCCTTATGAGTGGCGGTCGGGGACGAGCGATGGTCTTTTCCTACCAATCAATCCCCCTAGGAGCATGCGCGTAATACTTAGCTTTGATAACTTGTAGATTTTTGCAATAATTATATGAGTTCTTTATGACTAATGTTGAGTCCATGGATTATACGCACTTTCCTTCCTTCCACCATTGCTAGCCTCTCTAATACCGCGCACCTTTCGCCGGTATCATACACCCACCATATACCTTCCTCAAAACAGCCACCATATCTACCTATCATGGCATTTCCGTCGCCATTTCGAGATATATTGCCATGCAACTTTCCACCGTTCCGTTTATTATGACACGCTCCCTCATTGTCATATTGCTAGCATGATCATGTAGTTGACATTGTATTTGTGGCAAAGCCCCCATTCATAATTCTTTCATACATGTCACTCTTGATTCATTGCTTATCCCGGTACACCGCCGGAGGCATTCATATAGAGTCATATTTTGTTCTAAGTATCGAGTTGTAATTGATTGAGTTGTAAGAAAAAAAAAGTGTGATGATCATCATTTTTAGAGCATTGTCCCAAGTGAGGAAAGGATGATGGAGACTATGATTCCCCCACAAGTCGGGATGAGACTCCAGATGAAAAATAAAAAAAGAAAGAAAAGAGGCCATAAAAAAAGATAAAAGGCCCAAAAAAATGAGAGAAAAACAGAGAAGGGACAATGTTACTATCCTTTTACCACACTTGTGCTTCAAAGTAGCACCATGATCTTCATGATAGAGAGTCTCTCATTTTGTCACTTTCATACACTAGTGGGAATTTTTCATTATAGAACTTGGCTTGTATATTCCAATGATGGGCTTCCTCAAAATGCCCTAGGTCTTCGTGAGCAAGTGAGTTGGATGCACACCCACTTAGTTTCTTTTGTTGAGCTTTCATATTCTTATAGCTCTAGTGCATCTGTTGCATGGCAATCCCTACTCACTCACATTGATATCTATTGATGGGCACATCCATAGCCCGTTGATACGCCTAGTTGATGTGAGACTATCTTCTCCCTTTTTGTCTTCTCCACAACCACCATTCTATTCCACATATAGTGCTATATCCATGGCTCACGCTCATGTATTGCGTGAAGATTGAAAAAGTTTTGAGAATGTCAAAAGTATGAAACAATTGCTTGGCTTGTCATCGGGGTTGTGCATCATTTAAATACTTTGTGTGGTGAAGATAGAGCATAGCCAGACTATATGATTTTGTAGGGATAACTTTCTTTGGCCATGTTATTTTGAGAATACATAATTGCTTTGTTAGTATGCTTGAAGTATTATTATTTTTATGTCAATATGAACTTTTGTCTTGAATCTTTTGGATCTGAATATTCATACCACAATTAAGAAGAGTTACATTGAAATTATGCCAAGTAGCACTCCGCATCAAAAATTCTTTTTTATCATTTACCTACTCGAGGACGAGCAGGAATTAAGCTTGGGGATGCCTGATACGTCTCCAACGTATCTATAATTTTTGATTGCTCCATGCTATATTATCTACTGTTTTGGACTATATTGGGCTTTATTATCCACTTTTATATTATTTTTGGGACTAACCTATTAACTGGAGGCCCAGCCCAGAATTGTTATTTTTTGCCTATTTCAGTGTTTCGAAGAAACGGAATATCAAACGGAGTCCAAACGGAATGAAACGTTCGGGAACGTGATTTTCTCACCGAATATGATCCAGGAGACTTGGAACCCACGTCAAGAAAGAAGGGAGTTGGCCACGAGGGTGGGGGGGCGCCCACCCCCCTAGGGCGCGCCCCCTGCCTCGTGGGCCCCCCGAAGCTCCACCAACGTACTCCTTCCTCCTATGTATACCTACGTACCCCCAAACGATAAGAGATGGAGCCAAAAACCTAATTCCACCGCCGCAACCTTCTGTACCCACGAGATCCCATCTTGGGGCCTGTTCCGGAGCTCCGCCGGAGGGGGCATCCACCACGGAGGGCTTTACATCATCATAGCCCCTCTGATGACGTGTGAGTAGTTTACCTCAGACCTTCGGGTCCATAGTTAGTAGCTAGATGGCTTCTTCTCTCTTTTTGGATCTCAATACAATGTTCTCCCCCTCTCTTGTGGAGATCTATTCGATGTAATCTTCTTTTTACGGTGTGTTTGTTGAGACCGATGAATTGTGGGTTTATGATCAAGATTATCCATGAACAATATTTGAATCTTCTCTGAATTCTTTTATGTGTGATTGGTTATCTTTGCAAGTCCCTTCGAATTATCAGTTTGGTTTGGCCTACTAGATTGGTTTTTCTTGCAATGGGAGAAGTGCTTAGCTTTGGGGTTCAATCTTGCGGTGTCCTTTCCCAAAGGATGAGGGGCAGCAAGGAACGTATTGTATTGTTGCCATCGAGGATAACAAGATGGGGTTTTATCATATTGCATGAATTTATCCCTCTACATCATGTCATCTTGCTTAAGGCGTTACTCTGTTTTCTTGAACTTGATACTATAGATGCATGATGGATAGTGGTCGATGAGTGGAGTAATAGTAGTAGATGCAGGCAGGAGTCGGTCTACTTGTCTCGGACGTGATTGCTATATACATGATAATGCCTAGATACTATCATAACTATGCTCAATTATGTCAATTTCTCAACAGTAATTCGTTCACCCACCGTAGAATACTTATGCTCTTGAGAGAAGCCACTAGTGAAATCTATGGCCCCGAGGTCTATTCTCATCATATCAATCTTCCATCACTTTATTATTGCTTTGCTTTTTTACTTTGCCTTTTACTTTTACTTTGTATCTTTATACCAAAAATACCAAAAATATTATCCTATCTTCTCTATCAGATCTCACTCTCGTAAGTGACCGTGAAGGGATTGACAACCCCTTATCGTGTTGGTTGCGAGGATTTATTTGTATTGTGCAGGTGCAAGGGACTCGCGCGTAGCCTCCTACTGGATTGATACCTTGGTTCTCAAAAACTGATGGAAATACTTACTCTACTCTGCTGCATCACCCTTTCCTCTTGAAGGAAATCCAACGCAGTGCTCAAGAGGTAGCAGGGGGCTGCCTGGAAGCTTTCCTGAAAAAGAAGAAGGGTCGTCGTAGACGTAGTCAATCACAGGGGCAGCATCGGTCTCGGGGTCTACCAGAGAGAAGAGGGGGAAGAAACAAATAAATATACAGCAAACAAAGCATCACAAAGCATAACATGGCAATACGCGGTGTTAGGGGTGAACTAACGTAGTGCTAGACGTTGCAGACAGAGAGGCAAAACATCCGGAGGGGTTTTCCCGGTGTCTGACGTTTTCCGGACCGATGAAAAGAGAGGGGACGATTCCATGTTCAGCATGCTAGGGGCATTTGACAGATGAACCGACCGCACATTCGGATTCGTTGGATTTTTCTGAGCAACTTTCATGTATAAAGTTTTTTGATCCGAGCTACGGTTTATTTTCTACGAATTTTCAAAGTATTAAACATTTCCTGAAATTATTTAAATTAGCAGAAATAACAGAAAAGGAATATGACGTCAGCATCGTGTGGGGGTGTTGTCAGCATTCAACAGACTCGCTGACCAGGTCAAAATTGACCTATGGGTCCAGTGGGACCCACATGGCATAGACAGAGAGCTAACAGAGTTCATTTTATTTAAACAGAGTTAATTAAGGGGGTGGGCCCCCGGTGTCAGTGGATGCTCAGGTTAATGAAACATTTTGATTTACACCAAAGTTAATTAGTGGGTGGGGCCCGCCTATCATTGACAAGGGGTGCGCAGTCAGCAGAGTTGACTGAGTCAACTCAGTAAACAGGGCCCCACAGGCCCATGGTCAGTGGCTCAGGGGGCGGGCCCTAGGCGTCCTCGTCAGCCCACGCCGGCGCGGGTGACCGGAGGAACTCCGGCGTGCCGTTTCGCGTCGGCGCATCGCCGGCGAGGTTCAGAAACAGCCGTTCGGGGTCTATTTGACGCGTGAGAGGCGCCGTTCGGATGCGGTGAACGAGCCACGTCGAGTGGCGGCAGTGGCAGCAGCTGGGGAGGCCGGAAAGGGCGCCGGCAATGAGCTGCAGCGGCGGTGGCTTCCGGGCAACGGCGGAAACGATGCTAGAGAGGGCGGGTGCATGAACTGGTGGGCTCTACGGGTCCTTACGGCGTCGTGGAGCACGGCCGAGAACTCGGTCGAGCTCAATGTCGACCGAAACGACAGCGAGGAATGGCGCGGCGGAGACGTCCTACGACCACGTTGGCTAGCTGGGCTACGGGGACAAAAAGGAGCAGGGGAGAGGGGGAGGACATGCGGTGCTCACCGAGGAGCGCACGGGTGGCTCGTCGGCAGCTTAGGAGCGCAGATGGTGAGGAATCACGGCGACGGTGTCGCGATGGCCGGAGAAGGAGATCGGGTCACTGGAATTACTGTGCTTCTCCCTGACTTGATCCAATGGCACCGGACGAAGGGGTCGACGGCGCTGGGGCTCCCAGATAGATCGGCGGGGTCGGAGGGGCTCGGTGGCCGCGGGGTCGATGGAGATGTGGCGGCGGCCATGCTCGGTCGTCGATGGGGAACAAGGGGGAGAGGAAGTGAGTGGGGGATGGATCTGGGAGGAGGGCAGCGAGTGGGGGAGTGGGAGTGGCGGTAGGTGAGGGGGGAACTCGAGGCGTCCGGGCGGCCTTATCCCCTCGACGCCGGCGAGCTGGTGTGGCTGCGCACGCTCGACCGTGCCCCCGGTCGGTTGTACAGGAGAGGGAAAAGGCGACCGGGGGAGGCAAGTGTTGGGCTGGCTTGGGTGGGCCGAGGCCCAGGGGAGGCAAGGGGGCACGCTCTCTCTCTCACCTCTTCTTTTACTTTTGCTCTTTTCTTTTTACAGAAAAAATCTTGGTAATATTTGTGTTGCCAAAAGGATTTTGTAAAATGTGGGACTTGGCCACATAATTACATTGCAATAGTTGGCACTACCACAAAAAAGATTGTGAGGCTTTTGAAATAGTTTGCAATTTTTATAATTAAAAAGCCATTTAATCTATTGTTTTAGCCACTGCTTTAATTGGTTTAGTCCATTTAAACACCTTGCAAAAATGTTGGTTTACCACCAATATTAACAAATGATTATTTGCCACATGATGAACATTTTAGTTTTCATGTCTGACAAATATGAAACTTTGACTTCAGATTGGATTTGAATTTGAATTGTGAATTGGATCAAGTGAAGATTAGCAACAGTAATGTGATGACATTGCACCATTAATAGGGGATTACTGTAGCATGACAATGGGGGTGTTACAGGCAACATCAAAAACAATCTTCTCCGTCCTATGGTTCAGCTCACCCCCAAATGTAACGGGCAACGTGATCTTACCCTTCGGCTGACTCCTCCCCGGGTTGACCCCTTGAAACATGCCCGTCTCCTCGAGATCTCCATCTCCCGCAGCCTCTCGATCACGGGGGGTGAGATCAAGTTCAGACCGGCCCCACCGTCAACTAGCACTTTCGTCACCTTGAGGTTGCGTATTGTTGGTGAAACCAACAACGGCAAACACCTGACCGCAGTTGTGCGATCAGGGTGATCCTCGGTGTCAAAAATGATAGGCGTGTTGGACCACTTCAGTGGCCTCTGGGCATCGAATGATGGCTCCGCCGCAGTGACTTCACGCGCCCACTGCTTCAGTTGGCGGTGAGAGGTGTGCAATGAGGCGCCACCGTCGACGCACATGGCCTTCGTAGCTTTCTACAACTCGTGGTCGTTGGACTCGTCGTCCTCATCATGATCATCGTCTCCCTCCTTGTCACGGCCCCGAGCGGGCCTCTTTAGTTGATTATATTTGTCCCGATGACCTCCTCGACTGCCATGCTTCTTGTCAGACGCCTCAGCACCATCCGGGCCCTTCTCCTTATCGCGCCTCTCATACTCAGCTTTCTGCTTCTCTGCAAGCAGCTCAACCTGCCGGAAATTCTGGAAGTCATGGCCCTTGGTGTGATGGATCTTGCAGTACTACTTGTCGGAGCCTCCTGGCTTGTCGGCAGCTGCCAAGGCCCGGCAGGCGCCGCACCCGACAACTTCCTTGCCGGGGTCGTCGGCCTTGGCCTTCTTGGCGGTGCCGGGGTCGCCGGATCCCTCGACGGCAAGCACGGTCTTGCCCTTATGCTTCCTATTGTGGCGTCGGCCTTTCTTTGCCGGGGCGACGACGTCTTTGTCTGTGGAGTCAGTTTCCGCACCGGCATCTTCGCTGGGGTACTTCCTCCCTTCTTCAGCCCGAGCACATCTATCGGCCAGAACATAAATCTTGGCTACATCCTTAACCTTGTTCATCGCAAGCTCCTCACGCATTTTGCGGTTGCGCACATTTTGATGGAATGCACTGATGACGGCAACGGGATGAACATCTGGGATGTTGTACTGCACACGGCTGAACCTTTGTATGTATTTGCGCAGGGTTTTGCCGTCCTTCTGGGGGATGACATGCAAAATCACTTGCCTGGCCAGGATCTTGGTGGCCTCCGGTAAAGGCGCCAACAAACTCATGGCATAGATCCGACCAAGAAGAAATGGAACCCATTGGCAGGTGCATCAACCATGACATGACATTGGGCTTAAGTGCCAACGGGAAGTAGTTGGCAAGCACCTTGTCGTCGCGAGCCCCAGCATCTTGCATCGCGATAGTGTAGATGTCGAGGAACTCCGACGGGTGAGTCTTGCCGTTGTACTTTTATCCGACCTCAGGCTTGAATGTGCGGTGGGTGGGCCACTGGAACTGCCGCAGCTCACGGGTAAATGCTGGACAACCCACCTCGTAAGGTCGGTCACCGGAACCCCCCGGCACTGGGTGGTTCATAGTGCGCCCTGCACACCTATCTGACTGATGGCGCGCTTCCCGCCGCCGCTCGATAGTGGTTCGAGCGTCTTCCTGAGCTCGCTCCCGAAGAACTTGACGTTGGTCGCAGCAGGCTCGCGGGTCAGAGGACGTTGTGGAAACGCTGTCGTGGGCGTCGGCCCGACGAGTCGGCGGCTACTGTTGCTGGCGTGGGGGAGGAGAGTGCATCGTGGTCGCAGCGTCTTTGGTCCTTCCACCACCGGCGTGCACCGGCTCGACAGAGCACCGGCACGAGGGTCCCGCTGGTCGCGGTTCATCTTTATTGGTGAAGCTGATGAGGCTCCGAATGGTGGCTCTCCACTCGTCGAGCTTCTCCGCAGCAGGAGGGAAGTCGATGAGCAGTTGCACGCGCGCCAATGCTTCCGCTGGCGTGGGTGGCAGCGAAATCTGCGTGGACCGTGACGCGCTCCGACTTCTAACCACGTTAGAAGGAGCTCTATCACAGTCTCGCGGTCGCACACCGTTTCCACCAGCGTCCGGGCGTGCATGCTCGCCCGGTACATCTCGGGAGTGACGCAAAGGGCTCTTCTCGCGGCGGTGCCCGGGGACCCCGACATTGCGGCATTGCTCACCATGTGCGGCCTAGGAAGACCACGGTGCGAGCGCAGGCTGGGGCGTCCTGGAGGTCGCCGCGCCACCTGTGGGCAGCACGGCCCCGCCCCTGGACCCAGCGGTGTGTGGTTCGTCGTCTTGGAGACGAACGACGCCGCTTGCCTGGCTCCGATTGCCAGAGTGTCGTGGATGCTCATGGGCCACGCCTCCGCCACCATCTGCGGCTGCCCCGTTGCCCGCCCGCGCTGGTACGGGCGGTCCGGCTCCAGACGATCCAATCATTGTGATCCCCTTCTTCTTGGGGGCCATGGCGATGATGAAGTGGATTCGCTAACTTTTAGACCAGATTTTCATAGCCTCAGCGCCCCCTACCTGGCGCGCCAAAGATGTCGGGGAAAATGACACCTATGGGATCCCGGGGAATCCCTTCTACGGTTGGCGAGGCGTGGAGCTGCGCAAAGAGCAGGACTACCGATCAGCGCGGGGGGATTTTTACCCAGGTTCAGGCCGCAAATGATGCGTAAAACCCTAGTCCTACTTGTCTGTGTTTATTTGGTGTTCTTCCGTTCTTGGACTAGCTACTATGCGTGCCCAGTCCAAAAAGTCTGAATCCTTCCACAGTACGCCTCGAGCCTCCTTTTATATGTCAAAGGGGTCGCCACAGTGGCACACGGGAGGTGGAAAGTATCTACAGTGTACAAGTTTATCGCCTAACACCGTAGGACAAATGCATTTAATGCGCCACCTACGTGCTCTCTCGCTTTATCGGGGGCGACAACAAAGCTTGTCCTGTCCATCGCCACCTCACCTTGCTTCGACGCACGTCCAAGCTGACAAGGCATGCAGCGCCATGCTGGCTGGCTGGCTGCTGCGCTGGTGCGGTGACAGGGTCTTCACGAAGATATGCATGCCACCACGCGGGTGCTTTGACTAGTTGGCCTAGAAGCTGCGTGCTACCATGCAGGCGCTTGCCTAGTTGGTGGGCTTGTTGCCGTGTCGGAACGGCCGCGGGGCAGCGAAACGTTGGCGGGTGCGGGCCTAGCCGGCCCCGCAGATGCTCCCATCAAGGGTCTTGCCGGGGTCTCGCGAGCGTCCCCGGCAAGGGTCCTGCCGGGGGTCTTCGACCATCCCCGGCAAGGATCTTGCCGGGTGTCTTCGTCTTTTGGTTCTTATCTAGACTCGCTGGCCTTTGGTCCTCACAAAGATTTGCATGCCACCATGCGGGCGCCCCTGAGTCTTGGTCTCGACGTTGTTGATGGCGTCAGAGCTCTCAGGCTCAAGGGTGGCGGCCTCGCTGGTGTGGGGCAAGTCGACCCGGCAAGGCTCTTGCCGGGGCTATGTAGGCCGCCTCGGCAAGGGTGTTGCCAGGGGAAGCCCATCTTGCCCCTTCGCTCTTCATGCCTCTGGCTTGAGTGCTGCCTTGGCAGTCTCATACCTTTGCTTCTTCCACCTCGCCAAGCATGGATGCAGGTGTGGCTATGACCGCCCGTGCACAAGTAAAAGGGGTACAGAAAGGCCCCTACTTTTGTACACCGACAATGAGATTATGCAACTCCCTAATACCGGAGGAACACTTTGTATGCTATCAAACGTCACAAAGTAACTGGGTGATTATGAAGATGCTCTATAGGTGTCTCCGGTGGTGTTTGTTGAGTTGGCATAGATCAAGATTAGGATTTATCAGTCCGTGTATCGGAGAGGTATCTCTGGCCCTCTCAGTAATGCACATCACTATAAGCCTTGCAAGCAATGTGACTAATGAGTTAGTTGCAGGATGGTGCATTACAGAACGAGTAAAGAGACTTGCCGGTAATGAGATTGAACTAGGTATGATGATACCGACGATCGAATCTCGGGCAAGTACATACCGATGACAAAGGGAATGACGTATGTTGTTATGCGGTTTACCGATAAAGATCTTCGTAGAATATGTAAGAGCCAATATGAGCATCCAGGTTCAGCTATTGGTTATTGACCAGAGATGTGTCTCGATCATGTCTACATAGTTCTCGAACCCGTAGGGTCCGCATGCTTAACATTTGATGACAATTTGTATTATGAGTTATGTGATTTGATGACTGAAGTTTGTTCGGAGTCCCAGATGAGATCACGGACATGACGAGGAGTCTCGAAATGGTCGAAAGGTAAAGATTCATATATTGGAAGGTTATATTCGGACATCGGAATGGTTCCAAGTGATCCGGGTATTTTTCCGGAGTAACGAGGGGTTACCGGTACCCGCGGGGAAGTTAATGGCCTTAGTGGGCTTTAGTGCAGAGAGGGAAGAATGGTCGCGAGGTGCCACACGCCTCCCCCCTGCCCAAACCGAATTGTACAAGGGGTGGGGGCATGGCCCCTCCTTCCTTCTCCTTCTCCCATCCTTCCATTCCCTCCGGTGGAAGAAAGGAAAGGGGGGGGAGGGCGGATCCTACTTGGACTAGGAGTTCAAGTAGGACTCCCCCCTTGGAGCGCCCTCCTGGCTGCCGGCCTCTCTCCCTCCCCCCTTTATATACGTGGCCAGGGGGCACCCCAATAGCACAACAGACAATCTCTTAGCCGTGTGCCGGTGCCCCCCTCCACAGTTCAACACCTCGGTCATATCATCGTAGTGCTTAGGTGAAGCCCTGCGCTGGTAACTTCATCATCACTGTCGCCACACCATCGTGCTGACGGAACTCTCCCTCGACCTCAACTAGATCAAGAGCTCGAGGGACGTCATCATGTTGAACGTGTACTAAACACGGAGGTGCCATAAGTTCGGTACTTGGATCGGATGGATCGTGAAGACGTTCGACTACATCAACCGCGTTACTAAACGCTTCCGCTTTTGGTCTACGAGGGTACGTGGACACACTCTCCCGTCTTGTTGCTATGCATCTCCTAGATAGATCTTGCGTGATCGTAAGTAAAGTTTTTGAAATATTGCATTCCCCAATAGTGGCATCCAAGCCAGGTCTATGCGTAGATGTTATATGCACGAGTAGAACACAAAGAGTTGCGGGTGATAATAGTCATACTGCTTACCACCAACGTCTTACTTTGATTCGGAGGTATTGTTGGATGAAGCGGCCCGGACCGACATTACATGACCGCGTTCATGAGACAGGTTCTACCGACGTGCTTCGCACACAGGTGGCTGGCGGGTGTCTGTTTCTCCAACTTTAGTTGAATCGAGTTTGACTACGGCCAGTCCTTGTTGAAGGTTAAAACAGCACACTTGATGAAAAATCGTTGTGGTTTTGATGCGTAGGTAAGAAGGGTTCTTGCTAGAAGCCCGTAGCAGCCACGTAAAATTTGCAACAACAAAGTAGAGGACGTCTAACTTGTTTTTGCAGGGCATATTGTGATGTGATATGGTCAAGATGTGATGAGATATAAATTGTTGTATGAGATGATCATGTTTTGTAAAGGTTATCGGCAACTGGCAGGAGCCTTATGGTTGTCGGTTTATTGTATGAAATGCAATCGCCATGTAATTGCTTTACTTTATCACTAAGCGGTAGCATAGTCGTGGAAGCAATAGTTGGCGAAGACGACAATGATGCTACGATGGAGATCAAGATGTCAAGCCGGTGACGATGGAGATCATGACGATGCTTTGGAGATGGAGATCAAAGGCACAAGATGATGATGGCCATATCATGTCACATATTTTGATTGCATGTGATGTTTATCCTTTATGCATCTTATTTTTCTTAGTACGGCGGTAGCATTATAAGATGATCCCTCACTAAATTTCAAGGTATAAGTGTTCTCCCTGAGTATGCACCGTTGCTACAGTTCATCGTGCCGAGACACCACATGATGATCGGGTGTGATAAGCTCTACATTCACATACAACAGGTGCAAGCCAATTTTGCACGTGTAGAATACTCGGGTTAAACTTGATGAGCCTAGCATATGCAAATATCGTCTCGGAACACTGAGACCGAAAGGTCGAACATGAATCATATAGTAGATATGATCAACATAGTGATGTTCACCATTGAAAACTACTCCATATCACGTGATGATCGGACATGGTTTAGTTGATATGGATCACGTGATCATTTAGATGACTAGAGGGATGTCTATCTAAGTGGGAGTTCTTAAGTAATATGATTAATTGAACATTAATTTATCATGAACTTAGTCCTGGTAGTATTTTCGTATCTATGTTGTAGATCAATAGCTTGCGATGTAGCTCCCCGTTTATTTTTGATAGGTTCCTAGAGAAAAATAAGTTGAAAGATGATAGTAGCAATGATGTGGACTGGGTCCATGATCTGAGGATTATCCTCACTGCTGCACAGAAGAATTATGTCCTTGATGCACCGCTAGGTGACGGACCTATTGCAGGAGCAGATGCAGATGATACGAACGTTTGGCAAGCTCGGTATGATGACTACTAGATAGTTTAGTGCGCCATGCTTTACGGCTTAGAACCGGGACTTCAAAAATGTTTTGAACGCCATGGAGCATATGAGATGTTCTAAGAGTTGAAATTGGTATTTCAGACTCATGCCCGTGTCGAGAGGTATGAGACCTCTGACAAGTAGTTTGCCTACAAGATGGAGGAGAATAGCTCAACCAGTGAGCATGTGCTCAGAATGCCTGAGTACTAAAATCACTTGAATCAAGTGGGAGTTAATATTCCAGATAATATAGTGATTGACATAGTTCTCTAGTCACTATCACCAAGTTACTGGAACTCCGTGATGAACTATAATATGCAGGGGATGACGAAAAAGATTCCTGAGCTCTTTGTGATGCTAAAATCGGCAAAGATAGAAATCAAGAAAGAGCATCTAGTATTGATGGTTAACAAGACCACTAGTTTCAAGAAAAGGGGCCAAGAAAAACAAAAGGAACTTCAAGAAAGAACGGCAAGCAAGTTGCCACCCCCGTGAGGAAACCCAAAGCTAGACCTAAGCCTGAAACTGAGTGCTTCTACTACAAAGGGAATGGTGACTGGAAGCGGGACTACCCCAAATACTTGGCGGATAAGAAGGAAGGCAAAGTGAACAAAGGTATATTTGATATGCATGTTATTGGTGTGTACTTTACTAGTGTTCATAGTAACCACGGGGTATTTGATACCGGTTCAGTTGCTAAGATCAGTAACTCGAAACAGGAGTTGCAAAATGCACAGAGACTAGTCAAGGGCGAAGTGACGATGTGTGTTGGAAGTGATTCCAAGGTTGATAAGATCACCATCGCATACTCCCTCTACCTTCGGGATTAGTATTGGACCTAAATAAATATTATTTGGTGTTTGCATTGAGCATGGGTATGATTGGATCATGTTTATTGCGATACGGTTATTCATTAAGTCAGAGAATAATTGTTGTTTTGTTTACATGAATAATGACAATATTGACAATATTGATGTCAAAAGATGCAAAGTTAATAATGATAGTGCAACATGTTTGTGGCACTGCCGTTTAGGTCATATTGGTGTAAAGCGCATGAAGAAACTCCATATTGATGGGCTTTTGGAATCACTTGATTATGAATCACTTGATGCTTGCGAACCATGCCTCATGGGCAAGATGACTAAGACTCCGTCTCCGGAACAATGGAGCGAGCTACTGACTTATTGGAAATAATACATACTGATGTATGCGGTCCGATGAGCGTTGAGGCTCGCGGCGGGTATCATTATTTTCCGACCTTCAAGATGATTTGAGCAGATATGAGTATATCTACTTAATAAAACACAAGTCTGAAACGTTTGAAAAGTTCAAAGAATTTCAGAGTAAGTGGAAAATCATCGTAACAAGAAAATAAAGTTTCTATGATCTGATCGCAGAGGCGAATATTTGAGTCATGAGTTTGGCCTTCATTTAAAACAATGTGGAATATTTTGACAACTCACGCCACCTGGAACACCATAACGTAATGGTGTGTCCAAACGTCGTAAACGTACTTTATTAGATATGGTGCGATCTATGATGTCTCTTACCGATTTACCACTATCGTTTTGGGATTATGCTTCAGAGACAACTGCATTCACGTTAAATAGGGCACCATCTAAATACGTTGAGACGACACCGTATGAACTATGGTTTGGCAAGAAACCTAAGCTGTCGTTTCTTAAAGTCTGGGGCTACGATGCTTATGTGAAAAAGCTTCAACCTGGTAAGCTCGAACCCAAATCAGAGAAGTGCATTTTCATAGGATACCCAAAAGAAAATGTTGGGTACACCTTCTATCACAGATCCGAAGGCAAGATATGTGTTGCTAAGAACGGATCCTTTCTAGAGAAGGAGTTTCTCTCGAAAGAAGTGGGTGGGAGGAAAGTAGAACTTGATGAGGTAGTTGTACCTTCTCTCGAATTGGAAAATGGTTCATCACAGAAATCAGTTCGAGTGACGCCTACACCAATTAGTGAGGAGTTAATAATGATGATCATGAAACTTCAGATCAAGTTACTACCAAACCTCATAGGTCAACCAGAATACGGTCCGCACCAGAGTGGTACAGTAATCCTATTCTGGAAGTCATGTTACTAGACCATGACGAACCTACGAACTATGAGGAAGCGATGATGAGCCCAGATTCCGATAAATGGCTTGAGGCCATGAAATCTGAGATTGGATCCATTTATGAGAAAAAAGTATGGACTTTGATTGACTTGGCCGATGATCGGCAAGCCATTGAGAATAAATGGATCCTCAAGAGGAAAACAGAAACTGATAGTAGTATTACTATCTACAAAGCTCGAATTGTCACAAAAGGTTTTCGACAAGTTCAAAATGTTGACTACAATGAGATTTTCTCACTCGTAGCGATGCTTAAGTCTGTCCGAATCATGTTAGCAATTGCCACATTTTATGAAATCTGGCAAATGGATATCAAAACTGCATTCCTTAATGGATTTCTTAAATAATAGTTGTATATGATGCAACCAGAAGGTTTTGTCGATCCTAAAGGTGCTAACAAAGTGTGCAAACTCCAGCGATCCATCTATGGACTGGTGCAAGCATCTGGGAGTTGGAATATACTCTTTGATAAGGTGATCAAAGCATATAGTTTTATACAGACTTGTGGTGAAGCCAGTATTTACAAGAAAGTGAGTGGGAGCACTACAACCTTTCGGATAAGTATATGTGAATGACATATTGTTGATCGGAAATGATGTAGAATTTTCTGGAAAGCATAAAGGAGTGTTTGAAAGGAGTTTTTCAAAGAAAGACCTCGGTGAAGCTGCTTACATATTGGGCATCAAGATCTATAGAGATAGATCAAGACATTTGATAAGACTTTCGATGAGTATATACCTTGATAAGATTTTGAAGGAATTCAAAATGGATCAGTCAAAGAAGGAGTTGTTGCCTGAGTTGTAAGGTATGAAGTTGAGTAAGACTCAAAACCCGACCACGGCAGAAGATAGAGAGAGAATGAAAGTCATGCCCTATGCCCCAGCCATAGGTTCTATAAAGTATGCCATGTTGTATACCAGACCTATTGTGTACCTTGCCATGAGTTTGGCAAAGAGGTACAATAGTGATCCAGGATTATATCACTGGACAGCGGTTAAAATTATCCTTAGAAGATTAAGGAGATATTTCTCGGTTATGGAGGTGATAAAGGGTTCGTCGTAAAGATTTACGTCAATGCAAGCTTTGACACCAATCTAGATGACTCTGAGTCTCAATCTGGATACATATTGAAAGTGGGAGCAATTAGCTAGAGTAGCTCTGTGCAGAGCATTGTAGACATAGAAATTTGCAAAACACATACGGAACTGAATGTGGGAGACCCGTTGACTAAAACTTCTCTCACAAGCAAAAACATGAGCACACCTTAGTACTCTTTGGGTGTTAATCACATAGCGATGTGAACTAGATTATTGACTCTAGTAAACTCTTCGGGTGTTGATCACATGGCGATGTGAACTATGGGTGTTAATCACATAGAGATGTGAACTATTAGTGTTAAATCACATGGCGATGTGAACTAGATTATTGACTCTAGTGCAAGTAGGAGACTGAAGGAAATATGCCCTAGAGGCAATAATAAGTTGTTATTTATATTTCCTTATATCATGATAAATGTTTATTATTCATGCTAGAATTGTATTAACCGGAAACTTAGTACATGTGTGAATACATAGACAAAACAGAGTGTCTCTAGTATGCCTCTACTTGACTAGCTCGTTGATCAAAGATGGTTAAGTTTCCTAATCATAGACATGTGTTGTCATTTGATGAACGGGATCACATCATTAGAGAATGATGTGATGGACAAGACCCATCCGTTAGATTAGCATAATGATCATTTAGTTTTATTGCTATTCCTTTCTTCTTGACTTATACATATTCCTCTGACTATGAGATTATGCAACTCCCAAATACCGGAGGAACACTTTGTGTGCTATCAAACGTCACAACGTAACTGGGTGATTATAAAGATGCTCTACAGGTGTCTCCGATGGTGTTTGTTGAGTTGGCATAGATGAAGATTAGGATTTGTCACTCCGTGTATCGGAGAGGTATCTCTGGGCCCTCTCGGTAATGCACATCAATATAAGCCTTGCAAGCAATGTGACTAATGAGTTAGTTGTGGGATGGTGCATTATGGAACGAGTAAAGAGACTTACGAGACTTACCGGTAACGATATTGAACTAGGTATGATGATACCGACGATCAAATCTCAGGCAAGTAACATACCAATGACAAAGGGAATGACGTATGTTGTTATGGGTTTGACCGATAAAGATCTTCGTAGAATATGTAGGAGCCAACATGAGCATCCAGGTTCCGCTATTGGTTATTGACCACAGATGTGTCTCGGTCATGTCTACATAGTTCTCTAACCCGTAGGGTCCGCATGCTTAATGTTCGATGACGATTTGTATTATGAGTTATGTGATTTGATGACCGAAGTTTGTTCGGAGTCCCGGATGAGGTCACGAACATGACGAGGAGTCTCGAAATGGCCGAGAGCTAAAGATTCATATATTGGAAGTTTATATTCGGACATCGGAATGGTTCCAAGTGATCTGGGTATTTTTCCGGAGTACCCAGGGGTTACCGGAACCCCCGGGGATGTTAATGGGCCTTAGTGGGCTTTAGTGGAGAGACGGAAGAAGGGCCACGAGGTGGCGCGCGCCTCCCCCTGCCCAAACCGAATTGGACAAGGGGTGGGGGCGCGGCCCCCTCCTTCTTTCTCCTTCTCTCCTCCTTCCTTTCCCTCCAGTGGAAGAAAGGAAAGGGGGGGGGGGGCGAATCCTACTTGGACTAGGAGTCCAAGTAGGACTCCCCCCTTGGCGCGCCCCTCCTGGATGTCGGCCTCTCTCCCTCCCCCCTTTATATACGTGGCCATGGGGCACCCCAATAGCACAACATACAATCTCTTAGTCGTGTGCGGTGCCCCCCTCCACAGTTAAACACCTCGGTCATATCGGTGTAGTGCTTAGGTGAAGCCCTGCACCGGTAACTTCATCATCATTGTCACAACGCCGTCGTGCTGACGGAACTTTCCCTCGACCTCAACTGGATCAAGGGCTCAAGGGACGTCATCGTGCTAAACGTGTGCTGAACACGAAGGTGCCGTACATTCGGTACTTGGATCGGTTGGATTGTGAGGACGTTCGACTACATCAACCGCGTCACTAAACGCTTCCGCTTTCGGTCTACGAGGGTACGTGGACACACTCTCTCGTCTCGTTGCTATGCATCTCCTAGATAGATCTCGCGTGATCGTAGGAAAAAAATTGTAATACTGTGTTCCCCAACAACATCCTCATTCCCTTTAGATAGTATCACCATGCCTATGGACCACCCTCTAGTGCATGTGTTTTTCTTGGCTACCCGTCGCCTCATCGAGGCCATCGTCGCATGGGCCTCTCTACCCTCCACTTCATTATCTCATGTCACATTGTTTTTATGAGTGTAGGTTTCCTTCGCTAACAGCAACCCTACTCCCACCAATGGCCCACTTGATTCCAATTTGATCTGGCTATACTACAACCCGTCTTGCATCTACCTCATCTAGCCCAGCCCAACATGCATGTGCCTGTAGCCACATGAGTTACACCAGCCTCCTCTAAACAAGAAACAATCAATCCATGCTCTTCCCCACATGTGCACACGCCTACTGCACCCTCCACCGAGCACTCCATGACCGGCTCCTCCGATGTATCACCTCCACCAGTCAACTCACCAAGACCGTCCCTAACTCTGCCTTCGCCTATGCCACTACCACTGCATACTCTTGTGCTTCGCCTCGTACCACTCCAACCATTAACACACACAACTGCTCACTCATTCAAAGAGGGGTATTATCAAACCCGTCGACCGTCTTAATCTCTCTGTTATTCATTCATCTATTTCTCCTATCCCTAAAACGTACTGGGCTGCCCCCCATGATCCAATCCGACGCACTACCATGTCTGACAAGTACAATGCTCTAATCCAGAACCACACATGGACTCTTGTTCCTTATCTGATTGGCGCTAATGTTTTCCAGGTAAATGGATCTTCAAGCACAAGTTTGTGGCGGATGGCAGCCTTGCTCGCTACAAGGCACGATGGGTTGTATGCGGCTTTTCTCACTAATCGAGCATTGAATTTGACGATACCCTTAACCCAGTTTTCAATACGTCCACCATTCATGTGGTTCTCAACATCGCCATCTTGCATGCTTGGCCAGTACACCAACTTTACCTCAAGAATGCCTTCCTCCATGGAATGCTTGACGAGGAGGTGTACTGCAAGCAACCCCCAGGCTTCGTCGCCCCATCTCGCCCTTGCCATATTTGCCTCCTTTAGAAGTATAGCCTCAAGCAGGCTCCTCGGGCATGGTGCCAGTGTTTCACCCACTATGCTCATCGGCTTGGCTTCATCTCATCTCTCTCAGAGGCCTCCTTATTTTTGATGCAGGAATGAGCTTGTACGTTGACGAGATAATCCTCACCACCTTTTCATCACGGATACTCCAACACATCACTGACCTCCTCCATGATGAGTACTCCATGACAAATCTCGGGAATTTGTCTTACTTCCTCTGGATGTTTGTCACTCAGTCGGCCTCTGGGATGTTCCTCTCATAGTGCCAGTATGCATTCGATATTCTGTAGTGTGCCGGTATGCTTGACTGCAACCCATGTGCAACACCCATCGACTTACGCTGTAAGCTCTCCACCAAGGAGGGTTCCCTCCTCTCCGACCCCACAAAGTATCGTTGTTTCGCCGGTGCAGTTCGATACCTTACACATATGCACCCCGACATTGCCCGTGTCATTCAGCAGGCGGGCCTCTACATGCATGCTCCACGTGAGCCTCAACCCAACCTTGTGAAAAGGATCCTTTGGTATATCAAATGGACCCTTGATCTTGGTCTTCAACTTCATGCAACCTCCGTTCTCTCAATCATGGCATACTTAGATGTTGACTGGGCTGGCTGATCGGACACTCGGCGCTCCACATTCGCGTATTGCGTGTACCTCGGTGACAATCTCGTCTCATGGTATTCTAAGCGCAAAGCTATTGTATCTTTCTCCGGTGCGGAAGCTGAGTATCATGTTATTGTCCATGTCGTCGATGAGTGTTGTTGGCTACACCAACTATTTCACCAGCTCCATCGCTCCTTCGCTCTGCAGCCATCATCTTTCGCAATAATTTTAGTGTTGTGTAGATGGCCTCAAATCCGGCGCAACATCGTCGCACCAATCATATCAAGATCGACATCCAGTTTGTGCATGATAAGGTATCCCTCGGTCAGGTACGAGTTCTCCATGTGTCATCTCCTCAACAGTTCACCGACATCATGACCAAGGGATTATCATCACGATTGTTCATGGACTTTCAATACAATCTGTGTGTTTGTCCTCCGAACGTTGTACAGACTGAGGGAGGATGTAAAGTATATACCTGATGTCGCTTGAAGCTACGTCGGTATTTCCCCAAACAGGAGGATGATGCAGCACAGCGGAGGTAGGTATTTCCTCAGATATGAAACCAAGGTTATCAAACCAGTAGGAGAACCAAGCAACACAATGTAAACAGCCCCTGCACACAGATAACAAATCCTCACTACTCCATGTGTTAAAGGGGTTGTCAATCCCTTCCGGGTACGGTGCCTCAAGATAGGTAAACGGACATCAGATAAATTTGTAGTAAATTGATAGATCGAACGCCAAATAGAATAAATAAGAATAAATTGCAGAAAGGTATTTTTGTATTTTTGGTTTAATAGATCTGAAAATAAATGCAAGGAAAAAGTAGATCACAAAGGCAAATATATGAGAAAGAGACCCGGGGGCCGTAGGTTTCACTAGTGGCTTCTCTCGAGAAAAATAGCAAATGGTGGGTGAACAAATTACTGTTGGGCAATTGATAGAGACTCAAATACTCATGACGATATCTAGGCAATGATCATTATATAGGCATCACGTCCAAAATTAGTAGACCGACTCCTGCCTGCATCTACTGCTATTACTCCACACATCGACCGCTATCCAGCATGCATCTAGTGTATTAAGTTCATGGAAAAATGGAGTAATGCAATAAGAACGATGACATGATGTAGACAAGATCTATCTATGTAGAGATAGACCCCATTATTTTATCCTTAGTAGCAACGATACATACGTGTCGGTATGTCACTGGGATCAAGCACCGTAAGATCAAACCCACTACAAAGCACCTCTTCCCATTGCAAGATAAATAGATCAAGTTGGCCAAACAAAACCCAAATATCGGAGAAGAAATACGAGGCTATAAGAGGTCATGCATAAAAGAGATCAAAGAAACTCAAATACTTTCATGGATATAAAAAGATAGATCTGATCATAAATTCAAAGTTCATCGATCCCAACAAACACACCGCAAAAGAGTTACATCATATGGATCTCCAAGATACCATTGTCTTGAGAATTAAGAGAGAGAGAGATGAAGCCATCTAGCTACTAACTACGGACCCGAAGGTCTACAAAGAACTACTCACGCATTATCGGAGAGGCACCAATGGAGGTGGTGAACCCCATCCGAGATGGTGTCTAGATTGGATCTGGTGGTTCTAGACTCTGCGGCAGCTGGATAAATATTTCGTCGAATCCTCTAGGGTTCTGGAAATATTGGGGTATTTATAGAGCAAAGAGGCGGTCCGGGGGGCACCCGAGGTGGGCACAACCCACCAGGGCGCGCCTGGGCCTCCTGGCGCGCCCTGGTGGGTTTTGCCTCCCTCGAGGCACCCCCAGGCGCAGCCAGGGTCCATTACGTTCCTTCTGGTCCAAAATCAATCTCCGTAAAGTTTCATTGCGTTTGGACTCTGTCTGATATTGATTCCCTATGATGTAAAAAACATGCAGAAAACAACAACTGGCACTTGGCACTATGTCAATAGGTTAGTACCAAAAAATGATATAAAATGACTATAAAATGATTATAAAACATCCAAGATTGATAATATAACAGCATGGAACAAGCAAAAACTATAGATACGTTGGAGATGTATCAGCATCCCCAAGCTTAACTCCTACTCGTCCTCGAGTAGGGAGGTGATAAAAACAGAATTTTTGATGTGGAATGCTGCCTATCATGTCATATCATATTCTTTTCTTTATAGCATGGACATTTGGACTTCTATGTTGTTCAGAGGAATAGTCTAGTTTTGAAATGATAATTTAAATACTCAAGCATATCAACAAGCAACCATGTCCTTCAAAATATCAACGCTAAAATAAGTTATCCCTAGCACATCATGCTCAATCATTGATCCATTCATGAAACACACTCGCATATTAGTTACACCCAATACTTAAGTACAATCATATTGCCTCCTAGTTGGTGCTTTTGTAAGAGAAGATGGAGACTCAAATTCAAAAAAAAATTGCATAAAGTAAAAGAAAGGCCCTTCGTGGAGGGAAGTAGGGATTTGTAGAGGTGCGAGAGCTCAAAGAGAAAACTTAGAGATAAAAACATTTTGGGAGGTGTATCCATCCCACCAACGAAAACGACTTAGAGTTACCAACACTTTCCATGCTAGATATATCATAGGCGGTTCTCAAACAGAAAATAAAGTTTATTCCTTTTTCAACCATACTTTCACTTTACATGGCTAGTTGTATCCACGGTTTCCCTCCATACCAACACATTCCAAGGAATTTATTATTTGACAACATAAAGTAAATTCATTTTCCATTTCGGGACTGGGCATCCCTAATACCTTTGCCTTACTCTCGTACAGTGACAAGTGAATAAACACTCATCTTGAGAATAACACATCTAGCATGGAAAGTATTAGCCACCCATCACCGCTCCGCAAGCAAACCAAACACACAAAAGAGAAGTTTAGTTTGAAAATTAGAGATGGCACATGCAAAATTGCTTAGAACGGCAAAATAATACCGCATATAGGTAGATATAGTGGACTCATGTGGCAAAACTGGTTTAAAGGTTTTTGGATGCACAAGTAGAGATCATACTTAGTGCAAAATGAAGGCTAGCAAAAGATTGAGAAGCGACCAACCAAGAAACGAATAATCTCATAAGCAAGCATTAAGCATAAATAACACTGAATAATGCACCACAAGTAGGACATAATTTCATTACATGACTTTGACTTTCGTACATGCATAGGGAATCACAAACCTTAACACCAATATTCTTACTAAATCATAATTACTCATCAACATAACTCACATATCACATCATCATATCTCAAAACTATTACTAAGAATCAAGTTTATTTTGTCCAATGATCTTCACGAAAGTTTTTATTATATCCTTCTTGGATATCTATCACTTTGGGAATAATTTTCATGTGTTGCTTTTCATAAGCTCAAACAGATATAAGTGAAGATCATGAGCATAATATTTTTCTTTCTCTCAAATTAATTTAAGTGAAGCAAGAGAGAATTTCTTGAAAATTTACTAACCCTCAAATAAATCTAAGTGAAGCAAGAGAGCATTTCTTCAAAAATACTGAAGCACACCGTGCTCAAAAAGATATAAGTGAAGCACTAGAGCAAGTCCATAGCTCATAAAAAATTAAGTGAAGCATAGAGAGCAATTCTAACAAGTCATGACATAATTTTGGCTCTCTCAAATAGGTGTGTCCAGCAAGGTATCAAGACTTAAAACACAAAATAAAACAAGAAAACACTCATATCATACAAGACGCTCCAAGCAAAACACATATTATGTGACGAATAAAAATATAGCTTCGGATAAAATACCGATGGTCGTTAGAAGAAAGAGGGGATGCCACTCGGGGGCATCCCAAAGCTTATTTGGTTGCTTATTTTTGGATAATATCTTGGGAAGCCGGGGCATCCCCAAGCTTAGGCTCTTCTATCCTTTATTCCTTCATCCATCGTAAGATAACCCAAAACTTGAAAACTTCAATCACACAAAACTCAACAAAACCTTCGTGAGATCCGTTAGTAAAAGAAAGCAAATCACTACTATAAGTACTGTACCAAACCAATTCATATTTTGTTTTTGCATTATATCTACTGTATTCCAACTTTTATATGGCAAAAACTCATCAAAGAAAAACCATAGAGCCATCGAAATAAGCACACAATGCAAAGAAAACAGAATCTGTCAAAACAGAACAGTCTGTAGCAATCTGACTATTTAGAAAACTTCTGGAACTCCAAAAATTCTGAAAAATTAGGACGACCTGAGAAATTTGTATATTAATATTCTGCAAAAAGAATTGGTATTTTATCACGCTCTGGTAAAAAATGAGAATTGTTTTCATGAGCGCAAAATTTTATGTTTTTCAGCAAGGTCAAACAACTATCACCCAAGAAGATCCTAAAGGCTTTACTTGGCACAAACACTAATTAAAACACAAAAAACACAATCATAATAGTAGCATAATTGTGCTAACACTCATGAACAGAAAGCAAAAAATCAAAAATAATTTTTATTCATTGGGTTGCCTCCCAACAAGCGCTATAGTTTTACGCCCTTAGCTAGGCATAAAGCAAGGATGTAAGTTTTGTCTTCCAAAGTTTTGGCAACTTCTGTACGGGTTTTCTCAAAACCAGGAGGCTCTTTACGCTTCCCTAAATTCCCTGGGAAAGAAACCATCTTAAGATCCAAAATATCCAATCGCTTATTGCAAAGAGTAATCTGTTGGAGAACGTAGTAATTTCAAAAAATTTCCTACGCACACGCAAGATCATGGTGATGGCATAGCAACGAGAGGGGAGAGTATTGTCCACGTACCCTCGTAGACCGTAAGCGGAAGCGTTATGACAATGCGGTTGATGTAGTCGTACGTCTTCACGATCCGACCGATCCAAGTACCGAACGTACGGCACCTCCGAGTTCAGCACGCGTTCAGCTCGATGACGATCCCCGGACTCCGATCCAGCAAAGTGTCGGGGATGAGTTCCGTCGAGACGACGGCGTGGTGACGATGATGATGCTCTACGGCGCGAGGCTTCGCCTAAACTCCGCGACGATATGACCGAGGTGGAATACGGTGGAGGGGGGCACCGCACACGGCTAAGGAACGATCACGCAGATCAACTTGTGTGTCATGGGGTGCCCCCCTGCCCCCGTATATAAAGGAGCAAGGGGAGGTGCGGTCGGCCCCCAAGGGTGCGCTGGATGAGTCCTACTCCCACCGAGTAGGACTCCCCTCTGCCTTGTTGGAGAAGGAAGGGGAGGAAAGAGGAAGGGCGCGCCTCCTCCCTTGTCCTATTCGGACTAGGGGGGGGGGCGCCTGCCCTGCGGACGGCTCTCCTCTTCTCCCTCATGGCCCACTAAGGCCCAATATCCCCGGAGGTTCCGTAACCCCGGTGTTCCGTGAAATCCGATTTCACCCGAACCATTCCGATATCCAAATATAGGCTTCCAATATATCAATCTTTATGTCTCGACCATTTCGAGACTCCTCGTCATGTCCGTGATCACATCCTGGACTCTAAACAAACTTCGGTACATCAAAACTTATAAACTCATAATAAATTGTCATCGTAACGTTAAGCGTGCGGACCCTACGGGTTCGAGAACTATGTAGACATGACCTAGAACTATTCTCGGTCAATAACCAATAGCGGAACCTGGATGCCCATATTGGTTCCTACATATTCTACGAAGATCTTTATCGGTCAAACCGCATAACGACATACGTTGTTCCCTTTGTCATCGGTATGTTACTTGCCCGAGATTCGATCGTCGGTATCCAATACCTAGTTCAATCTCGTTACCGGCTAGTCTCTTTACTCGTTCCGTAATACATCATCTCGTAACTAACTTATTAGTTGCAATGCTTGCAAGGCTTATGTGATGTGTATTACCGAGAAGGCCTAGAGATTCCTCTCCGACAATCGGAGCGACAAAACCTAATCTCGAAATACGCCAACCCAACATGTACCTTTGGAGACACCTGTATTACTCCTTTATAATCACCCAGTTACGTTGTGACATTTGGTAGCACCCAAAGTGTTCCTCCGGTAAACGGGGGTTGCATAATCTCATAGTTACCGGAACATGTATAAGTCATGAAGAAAGCAATAGCAATATACTAAACGATCAAGTGCTAGGCTAACGGAATGGGTCATGTCAATCAAATCATTCTCCTAATGATGTGATCCCATTAATCAAATAACAACACATGTCTATGGTTAGGAAACATAACCATCTTTGATTAATGAGCTAGTCAAGTAGAGGCATACTAGTGACTATATGTTTGTCTATGTATTCACACATGTATCATGTTTCCGGTTAATACAATTCTAGCATGAATAATAAACATTTATCATGATATGAGGAAATAAATAATAACTTTATTATTGCCTCTAGGGCATATTTCCTTCAGTCTCCCACTTGCACTAGAGTCAATAATCTAGTTCACATCGCCATGTGATTCAACACTAATAGTTCACATCACCATGTGATTAACACCCATAGTTCACATCACCATGTGATTAACACCCATAGTTCACATCGTCATGTGACCTACACCCAAAGGGTTTACTAGAGTCAGTAATCTAGTTCACATCGCTTATGTGATTAACACCCAAAGAGTAATAAGGTGTGATCATGTTTTGCTTGTGAGATAATTTTAGTCAATGGGTCTGTCACATACAGATCCGTAAAGTATTTTGCGAATTCTATGTCTACAATGCTCTGTATAGAGCTACTCTAGCTAATTGCTCCTACTTTCAATATGTATCTAGATCGAGACTTAGAGTCATCCAGATCTGTGTCAAAACTTGCATCGACGTAACTTTTTACGACGAACCTTTTGTCACCTCCATAATCGAGAAATATTTCCTTATTCCACTAAGGATAATTTTGACCGCTGTCCAGTGATCTACTCCTAGATCACTATTGTACTCCCTTGCCAAAATCAGTGTAGGGTATACAATAGATCTGGTACAAAGCATGGCATACTTTATAGAACCTATGGCTGAGGCATAGGGAATGACTTTCATTCTCTTTCTATCTTCTGTCGTGGTCGGGCTTTGAGTCTTACTCAATTTCACACCTTGTAACACGACAAGAACTCTTTCTTTGACTGTCCCATTTTGAACTACTTCAAAATCTTGTCAAGGTATGTACTCATTGAAAAAACTTATCAAGCGTCTTGATCTATCTCTATAGATCTTGATGCTCAATATGTAAGCAGCTTCATCGAGGTTTTTCTTTGAAAAACTCCTTTCAAACACTCCTTTATGCTTTGCAGAATAATTCTACATTATTTCCGATCAACAATATGTCATTCACATATACTTATCAGAAATGCTGTAGTGCTCCCACTCACTTTCTTGTAAATACAGGCTTCACCGCAAGTCTGTATAAAACTATATGCTTTGATCAACTTATCAAAGTGTATATTCCAACTCCGATATGCTTGCACTAGTCCATAGATGGATCGCTGGAGCTTGCATATTTTGTTAGCACCTTTAGGATTTACAAAACCTTCTGGTTGCATCATATACAACTCTTCTTTAATAAATCCATTAAGGAATGCAGTTTTGTTTATCCATTTGCCAGATTTCATAAAATGCGGCAATTGCTAACATGATTCGGACAGACTTTAAGCATCGATACGAGTGAGAAAATCTCATTGTAGTCAACACCTTGAACTTTGTCAAAAACCTTTTTCGACAAGTCTAGCTTTGTAGATAGTAACACTACTATCAGCGTCCGTCTTCCTCTTGAAGATCCATTTAATCTCAATGGCTTGCCGATCATCGGACAAGTCAACCAAAGTCCATACTTTGTTCTTATACATGGATCCTATCTCAGATTTCATGGCCTCAAGCCATTTTTGCGGAATCTGGGCTCATCATCGCTTCCTCATAGTTCGTAGGTTCATCATGGTCTAGTAACATGACTTCCATGATTACCGTACCACTCTGGTGCGGATCTTACTCTGGAAGACCTACGAGGTTTGGTAGCAACTTGATCTGAAGTTTTATGATCATCATCATTAACTTCCTCACTAATTGGTGTAGGAATCACTGGAACTGATTTCTGTGATAAACTACTTTCCAATAAGGGAGAAGGTACAATTACTTCATCAAGTTCTATTTTCCTCCCACTCACTTCTTTCGAGAGAAACTCCTTCTCTAGAAAGGATCCTATTATTGGCAACGAATGTCTTGCCTTTCAGATCTGTGATAGAAGGTGTACCCAACATTTTGGGTATCCTATGAAGACGCACTTTTCCGGTTTGGGTTCAAGCTTATCATGTTGAAACTTTTTCACATAAGCATCGCAACCCAAACTTTAAGAAATGACAACTTTGGTTTCTTGCTAAACCATAGTTCATACGGTGTCGTCTCAACGGATTTATATGGTTCCCTTTTAACGTGAATGCAGCTGTCTCTAATGCATAACCCCAAAACGATAGTGAAATCGGTAAGAGACATCATTGATCGCACCATATCAAATAAAGTGCAGTTACGACGTTCGGACACTCCATAACGTTGTGGTGTTCCAGGTGGCGTGAGCTGTGAAACTATTCCACATTGTTTCAATTGAAGACCAAACGCGTAACTCAAATATTCGTCTCCGCGATCAGATCGCAGAAATTTTATTTTCTTGTTACGATGATTTTTCCACTTCACCCTGAAATTCTTTGAACCTTTCAACTATTTCAGACTTATGTTTCATCAAGTAGATATACCCATATCTGCTCAAATCATCTGTGAAGGTCGAAAAATAACGATACCCGCCATGAGCCTTAATACTCATTGGTCTGCATACATCAAGATGTATTATTTCCAACAAGTTTGTTGCTCGCTCCATTGTTCAAGAACGGAGTTTTAGTCATCTCACCCAAAGGCATGGTTCGCAAGCATCAAATGATTCATAACCAAGTGATTCCGAAAATCCATCTTTATGGAGTTTCTTCATGCGCTTTACACCGATATGACCTAAACGGCAAAGCCACAAATAAGTTGCACTATCATTATTAACTTTTCATCTTTTGGCATCAATATTATGAATATGTGTATCACTACGATCGAGATCCAACAAACTATTTTCATTGGGTGTATGACCATTGAAGGTTTTATTCATGTAAATGAACAACAATTATTCTCGACTTTAAATGAATAACAGATTGCAATAAACATGATCAAATCATATTCATGCTCAACACAAACGCCAAATAACATTTATTTAGGTTTAACACTAATCCCGAAAGTATAGGGAGTGTGTGATGATGATCGTATCAGTCTTGGAACTACTTCCAACACTCATCGTCACTTCCCCTTCAACTAGTTTCTGTTTATTCTATAACTCTTGTTTCGAGTTACTAATCTTAGCAACTGAACAAGTATCAAATACTCAGGGCTACTATAAACACTAGTAAGGCACACATCAATAACTTGTATATCAAATATACCCTTGTTCACTTTGCCATCTTTCTTATCCGCCAAATACTTGGGGCAGTTCCACTTCCAGTGACCAGTCCCTTTGCAGTAGAAGCACTTAGTCTCAGGCTTAGGACCAGACTTGGGCTTCTTCACTTGAGTAGCAACTTGCTTGCCGTTCTTCTTGAAGTTCCCCTTCTTCCCTTTGCCGTTTTCTTGAAACTAGTGGTCTTGTCAACCATAAACACTTGATGTTTTTCTTGATTTCTACCTTCGTCGATTTCAGCATCACGAAGTGCTTGGGAATTGTTTCCGTTATCCCTTGCATATTATAGTTCATCACGAAGTTCTACTAACTTGGTGATGGTGACTAGAGAACTCTGTCAATCACTATCTTATCTGGAAGATTAACTCCCACTTGATTCAAGCGATTGAAGTACCCAGACAATCTGAGCACATGCTCACTAGTTGAGCGATTCTCCTCCATCTTTTAGCTATAGAACTTGTTGGAGACTTCATATCTCTCAACTCGGGTATTTGCTTGAAATATTAACTTCAACTCCTGGAACATCTCATATGGTCCATGACGTTCAAAACGTCTTTGAAGTCCCGATTCTAAGCAGTTAAGTATGGTGCACTAAACTATGAAGTAGTCATTATATTGAGCTAGCCAAACGCTCATAACGCCTCGCATTTGCTCCTGCAATAGGTCCGCACCTAGCGGTGCATTAAGGACATAATTCTTCTATGCAGCAATGAGGATAAACCTCAGATCACGGATCCAATCCGCATCATTGCTACTAACATTTTTCAATACAATTTTCTCTAGGAACACATATAAAAACATAGGGAAGCAACAACGCGAGCTATTGATCTACAACATAATTTGCAAAATACTACCAGGACTAAGTTCATGATAAATTAAAGTTCAATTAATCATATTACTTAAGAACTCCCACTTAGATAGACATCCCTCTAATCTTCTAAGTGATTACGTGATCCATATCAACTACACCATGTCCGATCGTCACGTGAGATGGAGTAGTTTTCAATGGTGAACATCACTATGTTGATCATATCTACTATATGATTCACGCCGACCTTCGGTCTCCGTGTTCGAGGCCATATCTGCATATGCTAGGCTCGTCAAGTTTAACCTGAGTATTCTGCGTGTGCAAAACTGGCTTGCACCCGTTGTAGATGGATGTAGAGCTTATCACACCCGATCATCACGTGGTGTGCAGGCACGACGAACTTTGGCAACGGTGCATACTCGGTGAGAACACGTCTTGATAATTTTAGTGAGAGATCATCTTAAAATGCTACCGTCAATCAAAGCAAGATAAGATGCATAAAGGATAAACATCACATGCAATCAATATAAGTGATATGATATGGTCATCATCATCTTGTGCTTGTGATCTCCATCTCGAAGCAACGTCGTGATCACCATCGCCATCGGCGCGACACCTTGATCTCCATCGTAGCATCGTTATCGCCTCGCCAACTATTGCTTCTCGACTATCGCTACCGCTTAGTGATAAAGTAAAGCAATTACATGGCTTTTGCATTTCATACAATAAAGCGACAACCATATGGCTCCTGCCATTGCCGATAACTTCGGTTACAAAACATGATCATCTCATACAATAAAATATAGCATCACGCCTTGACCATATCACATCACAATATGCCCTGCAAAAACAAGTTAGACGTCCTCTACTTTGTTGTTGCAAGTTTTACGTGGCTGCTACGGGCTGAGCAAGAACCGTTCTTACCTCGCATCAAAACCACAACGTTAGTTTGTCAAGTTGGTGCTGTTTTAACCTTCGCAAGGACCGGCGTAGCCACACTCAGTTCAACTAAAGTGAGAGAGAGACACCCGCCAGGTCACCTTTAAGCAACGAGTGCTCGAAGCGGTGAAACCAGTCTCGCGTAAGCGTACGCGTAATGTCGGTCCGAGCTGCTTCATCTCACAATACCACTGAACCAAAGTATGACATGCTGGTAAGCAGTATGACTTATATCGCCCACAACTCACTTGTGTTCTACTCGTGCATATGACATCAACGCATAAAACCAGGCTCGGATGCCACTGTTGGAGAACGTAGTAATTTCAAAAAATTTCCTACGCACACGCAAGATCATGGTGATGGCATAGCAACGAGAGGGGAGAGTATTGTCCATGTACCCTCGTGAGACCGTAAGCGGAAGCGTTATGACAACGCTGTTGATGTAGTCGACGTCTTCACGATCCGACCGATCCAAGTACCGAGCGTCGACACCTCCGAGTTCAGCACACGTTCAGCTCGATGACGATCCCGGACTCGATCCAGCAAAGTGTCGGGATGAGTTCCGTCGACGACGGCGTGGTGGCGATGATGATGCTCTATCGGCGCAGGCTTCGCCAAAACTCCGCGACGATATGACCGAGGTGGAATACGGTGGAGGGGGGCACCGCACACGGCTAAGGAACGATCACGCAGATCAACTTGTGTGTCATGGGGTGCCCCCCTGCCCCCGTATATAAAGGAGCAAGGGGGAGGTGCGGCCGGCCCCCAAGGGGTGCGCCTGGAGGAGTCCTACTCCCACCGGAGTAGGACTCCCCTCTGCCTTGTTGGAGAAGGAAAGGGGAGGGAAAGAGGAAGGGGCGCCGCCCCTCTCCTTGTCCTATTCGGACTAGGGGAGGGGTGCGCGCCTGCCCTGGCCGCCCTCCTCTTCTCCCTCATGGCCCACTAAGGCCCAATATCCCCGGAGGGTTCCGTAACCCCGGTGTTCCGTGAAATCCGATTTCACCCGAACCATTCCGATATCCAAATATAGGCTTCCAATATATCAATCTTTATGTCTCAACCATTTCGAGACTCCTCGTCATGTCCGTGATCACATCCGGGACTCTGAACAAATTTCGGTACATCAAAACTTATAAACTCATAATAAACTGTCATCGTAACGTTAAGCGTGCGGACCCTACGGTTCGAGAACTATGTAGACATGACCTAGAACTATTCTCGGTCAATAACCAATAGCGGAACCTGGATGCCCATATTGGTTCCTACATATTCTACGAAGATCTTTATCGGTCAAACCGCATAACGACATACGTTGTTCCCTTTGTCATCGGTATGTTACTTGCCCGAGATTCGATCATCGGTATCCAATACCTAGTTCAATCTCGTTACCGGCAAGTCTCTTTACTCGTTCCGTAATACATCATCTCGTAACTAACTTATTAGTTGCAATGCTTGCAAGGCTTATGTGATGTGTATTACCGAGAAGGCCTAGAGATACCTCTCCGACAAACGGAGTGACAAAACCTAATCTCGAAATACGCCAACCCAACATGTACCTTTGGAGACACCTGTAGTACTCCTTTATAATCACCCAGTTACGTTGTGACGTTTGGTAGCACCCAAAGTGTTCCTCCGGTAAATAGGGGTTGCATAATCTCATAGTTACCGGAACATGTATAAGTCATGAAGAAAGCAATAGCAATATACTAAACGATCAAGTGCTAGGCTAACGGAATGGGTCATGTCAATCACATCATTCTCCTAATGATGTGATCCCATTAATCAAATAACAACACATGTCTATGGTTAGGAAACATAACCATCTTTGATTAATGAGCTAGTCAAGTAGAGGCATACTAGTGACTATATGTTTGTCTATGTATTCACACATGTATCATGTTTCCGGTTAATACAATTCTAGCATGAATAATAAACATTTATCTTGATATGAGGAAATAAATAATAACTTTATTATTGCCTCTAGGGCATATTTCCTTCATAATCAGGGTATTCATGCGATTGATACTACCATTGAGGTGTTTGAGGGGTTTGTTATATTTATGTATTTCATCCATATGTTTATGCAAATCACCAAGTTTGTCTAACATCTGAGATCCCTCAAGAGTAAAAGGAAACCCCTTTTTTGAGGTGGAATTCCCAAAATTCCTTCTAAAATTTCATAGGCAGCATTCGCATAAAGCTCAATGAAATTTCCTTTAGCAGCAAAATCTAGAAGTTGTCTATGATGCAAAGCCAATCCTATATAAAAGTTATGGAGTAAAACATTAGCGCCCCCCTTTAAATTTGAAATACGATACGATTCCATAAGCCTATATCAGGCATCTTTCAAATTTTCTCCTTGTCTTTGCTTGAAGTAAAGAACTTCAAAATTTGGTGACAAAGGAGGAGTAGGAACGCTAGCCATCAAGACTGGAAAGCAAGAAAACGGCGAACAAAAAAGAGGGGCAAATTTTTGTGAAGTGGGGAAGAGGAAAACTAGTGGCAAATGGCAAATAATGTAAATTGCAAGGAGATGAGATTTGTGATTAGGAACCTGGTATATGTTGAAGATCCTCCCCGGCAACGGTGCCAGAAATTCCTTTTGATGTCGCTCGAAGCTACGTCGGTATTTACCCAAAGAGGAAGGGATGATGCAGCACAACGGCGGTAGGTATTTCCCTCAGATATGAAACCAAGATTATCGAACCAGTAGGAGAACCAAGCAACACAATGTAAACAGCTCCTGCACACAGATAGCAAATCCTCGCAACCCGACGTGTTAAAGGGTTGTCAATCCCTTCCGGGGTACGACGCCTCAAGATAGGCAAACAGACGTGAGATAAATTTGTAGTAAATTGATAGATCGAAAACCAAATAAAATAAATAAGAATAAATTGCAGCAAGGTATTTTTGTATTTTTGGTTTAATAGATCTGAAAATAAATGCAAGGAAAAAGTAGATCACAAAGGCAAATATATGAGAAAGAGACCCCGGGGGCCGTAGGTTTCACTAGTGGCTTCTCACGAGAAAAATACCAAACGGTGGGTGAACAAATTACTGTTGGGAAATTGATAGAACCTCAAATACTCATGACGATATCCAGGCAATGATCATTATATAGGCATCACGTCCAAGATTAGTAGACCGACTCTTGCCTGCATCTACTACTATTACTCCACACATCGACCAATATCTAGCATGCATCTAGTGTATTAAGTTCAAGAAAAAACGGAGTAATGCAATAAGAATGATGACATGATGTCGACAAGATCTAACTATGTAGAGATAGACCCCATCGTTTTATCCTTAGTAGCAATGATACATACGTGTCGGTTCCCTTTCTGTCACTGGGATCAAGCACCGTAAAATCGAACCCACTACAAAGAACCTCTTCCCATTGCAAGATAAATAGATCAAGTTGGCCAAACAAAACTCAAATATAAGAGAAGAAATACGAGGCTATAAGAGATCATGCATAAAAGAGATCAAAGAAACTCAAATACTTTTATGGATATAAAAAGATAGATCTGACCATAAACTCAAAGTTCATCGATCCCAACAAACACACCGCAAAAGAGTTACATCATATGGATCTCCAAGAGACCATTGTATTGAGAATTCAGAGAGAGAGAGAGAGATGAAGCCATATAGCTACTAACTACGGACCCGAAGGTCTACAAAGAACTACTCACGCATCCTCGGAGAGGCACCAATGGAGGTGGTGAACCCCATCCGAGATGGTGTCTAGATTGGATCTGGTGGTTCTGGACTCTGCGGCGGCTGGATGAATATTTCGTCGACTTCTCTAGGGTTCTAGAAATCTTGGGGTATTTATAGAGCAGAGAGGCGGTCCGGGGGGCACCCGAGGTGGGCACAACCCACCAGGGCTTGTGCCTCCCTCGAGGCACCCCCCAGGCGCAGCCAGGGCCCATTACGTTCCTTCTGGTCCAAAAAAATCTCCGTAAAGTTTTGTTGCGTTTGGACTCCGTTTGGTATTGATTTCCTGCGATGTAAAAAACATGCAGAAAACAACAACTGGCACTTGGCACTATGTCAATAGGTTAGTATCAAAAAATGATATAAAATGATTATAAAACATCCAAGATTGATAATATAACAGCATGGAACAAGCAAAAATTATAGATACGTTTGTGACGTATCAATACCATGTATAGTTTCTTAGTCAGTCTTTTAATCGATCCTATCAATATTTGGTTTGTATGATTGAATGTATTCTTACCTTGCAAGACACCCCGTACATGTGCTATAAATATACATGAGCTGAACGCCCCAATTAGTGTGGTGATTCCATGATACCTCTTCCCGTTTATAGAAGCCATCAGTCCCTGGGCTCACGGAGGGGTTCATGAGCAGAAAGGCGTCTTTGATCTTGGAATTAGAATGGCTCGTCGAGAAGGAGAGATTTGGTCTGGATAGAAGCTGAAAAGGTCAAATCACCAAGCATTACATATTGCGGATTCGAGGAGATTGTGGTAGAAGTCTCTGAGGATCAAATCTTTTTGGTCGTGGGAGAAGAAGTCCACACCATTGTGCTTCAGATTTGATTTCGATGTTTTATCTATAAAAAGGGCCGAAAGCCTATTTCATGAGAAATTTGATTTTCGGTAACGTTGAGACGCACATGAAAATATTTAGTGTTCTCCTCCCCCTCTAAGGCAACTCTGAGGAGAATATTCGACCACCTCTAGTTTTTTTATGAGTATCAGCCACCTCTAGTTAACTTGCTAACATTGACATCTTTAACAAGTAAACAGATAGCATACGGTGACAGATCTAACCGAACAAATACGATGTCACCATGCTAATCGACAACACTCATAGTAAAAGGGGATGAGCGTCAATGCGCTGATCCGGCCACACTTGGCTAGCAGGGCGCCATCTATGATGATATTGCAGCAGTCGCTGACGTAAAGAACCTCCAGGTAGGGGCAACAGCCGAGGAGATCCATCAATACACCATTGGTGATGCTGCATTCGACCAGCTTGAGGCTCCTCAGAGACGGCGACCTGCATGCATCCAAGTTCAGAACAACCTAATCAAACTCGCTCTGTAAGCAGGAAGAAACCTAGCTAGTGGGATGGATCTGGTTAGAGAACATTTGGTTTAACACATGTCGAGAGGATAAGAGTGGAGCACCTCGACGCGATGTAGCCGAGCAGCTCATCGTCGACGAACCACTCGGCCGTGAATGCCTCGAGCCGTCCGCTGGCGCGGTCCACAGCCTCCTTCGCCATCGAGCGCAGGGTTGGTTTGTTCTTCAGGGGCAACTTGTTGTGGAGGCGCTCCATGTCCAGATACTGCCAGAGGGGGCCAGGCAGCTTGGCCGCCTGGAGCCACGAGCGGCACACGAGGCCGGCACCCATGAGGACCTCCAGGCGCCAAGCTCGACGAAGACCAGACAGAGCGCGTCCTGGGCCAGCTTCGACCAGTCTGTCTCCATTTCCGCCTCCATGCATGGGAGACTCTGTGTTCTTATGCAGGTGACCCGTATAATTTCTCCATAGGCTCTTCTTCTGTTTGGATGTAATTTGTACTAGACTAGAAGGGTTAGCTAACGGATCCCCGCAAAAAAAATGTTAACCAGGTTTACATGGGAATATTGTGTTTCATGTCACATCGCATGAAATTAATGTGGTGGGAGATTTTGTAGATAAAATTAGGCAGACACATAAAATTTACAAGATCCAATAAAATATTTAGGATTATTATTCAAGATTTTGATATGCTGTGTGAGTGACGCGATGTATGGTCATGCAATTACGACGAGAGCCGATTTTGGTCCTAGCCATGTTTTGGCAAGCCAGCTCGGCTCGGCTCATTGGTGCTAAATACCCATGGGTGCGACGGGACAATTTTGTTCCAGTGGTTCAACATGGAATTTTTTTTATTAGGTTGAGATTAAGATATAACCAACAAATTAGCGATAGTGTTGCTAATGAAGTTTGTTGCAGCGAAATCCAAAACTTTACAATAAAACAAAAAATATAACGTGGTCGGCAGGATTCGAACCTGCGCCATGTTTTGGCAAGCCAGCTCGGCTCGGCTCATTGGTGCCAAATACCCATGGGTGCGACGGGACAATTTTGTTCCAGTGGTTCAACATGGAATTTTTTTTATTAGGTTGAGATTAAGATATAACCAACAAATTAGCGATAGTGTTGCTAATGAAGTTTGTTGCAGCGAAATCCAAAAATTTACAATAAAACAAAAAATATAACGTGGTCGGCAGGTTTACATGGGAATATTGTGTTTCATGTCACATCGCATGAAATTAATGTGGTGGGAGATTTTGTAGATAAAATTAGGCAGACACATAAAATTTACAAGATCCAATAAAATATTTAGGATTATTATTCAAGATTTTGATATGCTGTGTGAGTGACGCGATGTATGGTCATGCAATTACGACGAGAGCCGATTTTGGTCCTGGCCATGTTTTGGCAAGCCAGCTCGGCTCGGCTCATTGGTGCTAAATACCCATGGGTGCGACGGGACAATTTTGTTCCAGTGGTTCAACATGGAATTTTTTTTATTAGGTTGAGATTAAGATATAACCAACAAATTAGCGATAGTGTTGCTAATGAAGTTTGTTGCAGCGAAATCAAAACTTTACAATAAAACAAAAATATAACGTGGTCGGCAGGATTGAACCTGCGCCATGTTTTGGCAAGCCAGCTCGGCTCGGCTCATTGGTGCCAAATACCCATGGGTGCGACGGGACAATTTTGTTCCAGTGGTTCAACATGGAATTTTTTTTATTAGGTTGAGATTAAGATATAACCAACAAATTAGCGATAGTGTTGCTAATGAAGTTTGTTGCAGCGAAATCCAAAAATTTACAATAAAACAAAAAATATAACGTGGTCGGCAGGATTCGAACCTGCGCGGGCAAAGCCCACATGATTTCTAGTCATGCCCGATAACCACTCCGGCACGACCACTTTGCTGAACGAAATGGACTCTCCACTGTAGACTTGTAACCAATTATTAGTGGCCACAATTTAACGCCAGAAGATTTTCCCTTTGAAAGCAAATGTGAGCAGACTTCGCCACAGCCTTCTCGTTCGATAACTATTATATGCATGGCACTTGATACGCACAAATTTGTTTGACAAAATGAGGCATGGCATCTCATCTATGGAGTTCGTTTTGTACTTTTATTTACTCCCTTTGTTCCTTGATATAAGGTGTATAGAATTTTAAGAAAAAATCTGAAATATAAAATGCATTGCATTGCATGATTTTTTGTCCAAAAAGACCACCTGACGAATCGAATTGCTAGAAAAGACCCCCTCTAGAACAAATTGACAAAAAAATCAGCTGCACCGTGGCGGCAGATGCGGCAGCAGACATGTGGCACCTGCCGCCACGGGCGCACGCGGCAGCCCAAGCTTGGCAATTTGACAATTTTGACCTCTGGGCGAAATCATTTCACGGAATGAATTGCCCGTGAAACTATTTCACACCCATGACCTTTTGTGTAGTGCCCGCCACGACGGCGCCATACCCTACGGTGCAGCGCCTAGCTCGGGGGCATTGCACGGCAGTCCACCGTGGCAGCCCCTGGGCCCGCACCCAGCAGTGCAACGCCTCCGAGATAGGCGTCATACTTGTAAAGTGCAGCGCCTAGCGCGTAGGCGCTGCACTGTGACTTATCCAGCCACTTGGCTGCCCCCCTCCCCCACCCCCACACCACACACTCTCCCATTCTCCTCCCCGAGCTTTGCCCCTCTCCTACTCTCTCCCCCTCTCAAATCATCTCCCAAATCTTGCAAATTTGAAGGATTTGTCCGTGAATTTCGAAGTCAAACCCTCCCTCAAGGTAATATTCTCCGATCCCCTTGTTTTGATCCAAGTAAAGTTCCCATTGCTCATTTGTTGCTAGTTTGGGGAAACCCTAGTTTTGTTTGGATCTAGAGATTTGCATGAAGATGTGAGATGTTTGTTTGCCAATTTCTATGATTAGGCTTTGTTAGTATGCTAGGGTTATTCTTATGGGTGTTCTTATGTTGGTGCTAGGGTTAGGTTTAGGGCTAGGGTTATGGTTATGGTTAGGGTTGTTGTTTGATATATATATTAGGGTTTCTATTCCGTGTTAATCCTTGTATTAGTACTCATGGAAGCAATGTTACCTTGTGTTTTTGGAATGGTTATAGGGATGGGAAGAACATGTGTGTTTGTTCATCATGGGGACAAGGACGCCTTTTTGAAAGGCAATATAGAACCGGACCTGGATGAGGTTGACATGGTGTTTGATAGTAGTCCTAGCTATGCGGAGCTCTTGCAACAAGTTAGGAAAGATTTGAATTGGACGGACCCTAGTGATATCATTGAGTTGGAGGCAAGGCATAATGTTGGTTTTGGAATGCACATCCGTTGGAAGACAATGCGTGTCAACTCGCGGAGCAACGTTGGGTTGCATAAAAGGAGACAGTGGCCGAATCACTAGACAAGGCTCTTGAGTTATTTGCAACGAAGAAGGTTGATTCAAGTTTGCATTTGGACTTGAACCGGAACCCCTCCCCTTTGGTTGCTAGTAGCCCCACACCCTTGAAGCGAGATGAAATTGTTGAACCTCTTTTGACCCAAGAAGTGAGGACAACATTGAGCCCGTTTACAAACAACCAAGATGAAGCTTTGCAAGAGGACAATGATGAGTATGCAGACGATGACAATGAAGTTGATCTCCATGACAACAATGTGGGTGATCTCGACAAATATCACTTGCAAGAGACAATGGACCATTCCATCCCTTCTTCCCGTGCATATGCCTCGGACTCGGATGACGATGGTCCCGATGAACAAGTTGATGCGGAGGGTTCACGGTGAAGGAGGCCGAAGCTTTCGAGAAGGTATTTGGTCGGGATCATCGGACTACATTGTTCAAGGATGTTAGTCTCGCGGATGAAGCCGTGGTAGATGGTGGCCAATGTGTACCTCTTGGGGTTAGGCCAAGCTCTCATCGTGATTTGGGAGACGACAAGAACCGGATTGCTAAAGGTTCTAAGTTCGACACCTTGTTGGAATTGAAGATGTGGCTCGACAACTACTCGATACGCATTATCGTCCACACAAGGTGGTGAACTTCGACGTCAATGTGCGCTACACGGTTGCATGTGCATGTGAAGATGAAATATGTCCGTGGATTGTGCGTGCAAGACCATGGAAAGGAGGTCCAACTTGGCATATAGTGAGTTGTGTGCCAACTCACATGTGCCAAGGCAAAAGGGTGGATGGCAAGATTGTGTCCCAAGACCACAAACAACTCACGTCCGAGTTCATTGCTTACAGGCTCTCCAACTCAATATCCACACTTCCAACAATGAGCGTCCAACATGTCATTGACCTTGTGAAAGCCATCTTTCATTACAAGGTGAAGTACGACAAGGCATGGAAGGCGAAGCAAGCCGCATTTAAGATGTTGTATGGTACATGGGAGGAAGCATACAACCGAATCCCTAGGTTGTTGTTAGCCATGGCCGCGACAAACCCGGGCATGGTTCATGTGGTCGAGCCTCATGGGCACCAAACAACGGTTCATGAAGGAAGGAAAGTCAGAGTATTTGGCCGTGCTTTTTGGGCGTTCGAGCAATGTGTGAGGGCTTTCGAACATTGTAGGCCGGTCATCGCAATTAATGGCACGTTCTTGACCGGACAATACAAGGGCACCTTGTTGGTTGCGATAGCAAGTGATGCCAATAACCGGGTGTTGCCATTGGCATTTGCTTTGGTTGAGGTGGAAAACAATGACAACTGGGAGTGGTTTCTGCATCTTTTGAGGACGAAGGTGTTACCCGCTCAAAGGGAAATTTGTGTCATATCGGATCGGCATCAAGGAATTCTTAACGCGGTGGAGATTTGTCACGCCCAATATGCGACCCTATCCAAAAGGAACTCGAAGGTCCCACCAAGGATAGACCCGCATATTGAAACGCTTTTGCAAGGTGGATATCATTACATCAACATTACATAATAGTGGGGATACATCCAATACATACAATGTCACATGAATACATCAACATCATATACAAGATCAACATCCGACTACGGATGAAACATAAACAGAAACTCAAACGACATCCACCACGCTAGCCCAGGCTGCCGACACCGAACCTATCCCCGATCGAAGAAGAAGCGTAAGAAGAACTCCAACAACCAAACATCGCTCTCACGTCATGATCATCGCAAACCTGTACCTGCAATCGGTGGTGTAGTAATCAGTGAGCCACGAGGACTCAAAGAATCCCATTACCATGGGTATCAAGACTAGCAAAGCTTAAAGGGAAAGGAAGGGGTAAAGTGGTGAGGTTGTAGCAGCGACTAAGCATATATGGTGGCTAACATACGCAAATGAGAGCGAGAAGAGAAACAAAGGAACGGTCGTCAACTAGTAATGATCAAGAAGTGATCCTGAACTCCTACTTACGTCAAACATAACCCAAGAAACCGTGTTCTCCTCTCGATCAACCCGAAAAGAGACACTCACGGTTACGCTTTACGGTTGGTGTATTTTAGAAGAGTTTGCTTCAAGTTTACTACAACCGGATATTAACAAATTCCCATCTGCCACATAACCATGACACGGCTCTCGAAAGTTTATACCTGCGCAGGGTGTCCCAACAAGCCCATGATAAGCTCTCGCGATCAACGAAGGATATTCCTTCTCCCGGGAAGACCCGATCGGTCTCGGAATCCGGCTACAAAATATTTCGACAGCAATAAAACAAGACCAGCAAAGCCGCCGGATGTGCCGACAAATCTGATAGGAGTCGCACATACCTCGTTCTCGAGGCACACTTTGGATAAGTCAAGCTACGAGTAAAACCAATCCTCGAGTTGCCCGTGGTGGCCCAAGAAGTTGCTCGGTTCGGACCAACACTCGAAGGAGCACCGGCCGGGGGCTAAAATAAAGATGACCCTTGGGCTCCGAAACCCAAGGGAAAAAGGGCATAGGTGAGGCAAATGGTAAAACCAATGTTGGGCCTTCTTTGAAAAGTCTTATTCAAAGCGAACTGTCAAGGGGTCCCATAAATCACCCGACCGCGTTAGGGACGCAAAATCCGGGAACATAATACCGATATGACGGAAACTAGGGCGGAAAGAGTGGAACAAAACACCAGGCATAAGGCCGAGCCTTCCACCCTTTGCCAAGTATATAGATGCATTAATTAAATAAGATATATTGTGATATCCCAACAAGTAAACATGTTCCAACAAGGAACAACATCTCCATGTTCAACAAGGAACAAACTTCATCTTCACCGCAACTAACAACGCTATAAGAGGGCTGAGCAAAGCGGTAACATAGCCAAACAACGGTTTGCTAGGAAGGGTGCAAAAGGTTAGAGGTCGACATGGCAATTTGGGATGGCTTGAGCAGAAGTGATAGGTAGCGCAGCATAGCGAAAGAACGAAGCAACTAGCATAGCAATGATAGTAGTGAGATCCAGGGTAGCGGTCATCTTGCCTGAAATCCCGCAAGGAAGAAGAACGAGTCCAAGAAGAAGACGAACGGATGAAGCCGAACCAAGCGTAGACGAACGAATCCTCACGATCGCAACGAAACAGGAACTAACAAGAAGAAGCACACAACATAGTAAACACACCACACATGAACAAGACATGATGCACAAACAAGCATGATGCATGACAAGACTACATGAAGCTACTCATGGCAAAGGATGATGCATACAAGAGCAACACAACAAGGCAAGTTTAAATGAGGCCGGGAACAACATATAACAATTCCGGTAAGTCCTCATATGCAAATTTCGAAATTGGTCCAGATCTGAATAACTTTATGTTCAAGTTGTTAAACATCAAGTTAAGATGCACCACGATGATCTACACGAAATTCTAGTCAAGTTACATATAAAGTTCATTAGATCCGGAGCTACGGCCTAGAAGATATGAGCAAAACAAGTTAAACATGGCATTGATGCAAAATGCATACAAACATCAAGCAAACACCTCAAAACAAGGTTGCAACATGATAATATGAAACTACATGCAAAATCAAGCAAGTTTCATATAGAGCACACTCAAAACGGAGCAACGGTGCAACACATACACTCTATACAAGGCATAACAACAATCTGTCCATAACAGCAAGTAGGCATATTGCAAGCATCAAAACACTATGCTACAGCATCTTACCATAATAACAAAAGGCATGGGCATGATGTACAGGTACAGCATGGAAAAACATGAACACTGAGCTATCTCCAGAAACAACTAGAACATGCTCAAAAGGACATGGCAAGATTGCAAATAATAACAGTTTCAGACTTAAGCAGAAATAACATCAGGTTGCAATGTTTAGAGCTATCAAATAACATGTTACAGGAACTTAACATGGCAAACAAAGGCATGGAATGAATCTACTAATTGCATAGAACAAAAGTCCTTTACTGACCATGAGCCAAAAAGGATCAAAAAATATGATGGCACCCATGTAAACATGGCAAGTTATATTACAGATTCATACATGGCAGGAACAACAATAAGTAGGCATGTTGGTGAGCTTGAACCACTCACCACAGAGCAATACATGGCATGGCAAGGCAACTCACAGTAAGAAGACATGGCATAGAAGCTATACATGGCAAGAACAACATCATAGCATACACGGATCAACTATAACAACCTTGGCAAAATTGAATAACATGTAAACAACCTGCCAGGAAACATTTTATAGCAAAAGTAGAGCTCGATTGACTCAAGCTATGGCACTCCATAATTGCAAACAAGGGCATGGATGGATAGAGCACAACCATATGTTCAAAACATCCTTACTGAAGTATCTCAAAATAAGCATGGATCTCTCGGTAGCATCAAGTTAACATGACATAAAAATATTAGCAAAACAGGGGCTGAAATCAGCAACATCATGAAGCCTACTTTGCATGCTTGTGCTAGTCACCACATTGATCACAAAAATACATGGCATACACCCCTGGAAAGATGGCATGGCATATTACAAAACACATGTAGGACTCAAGTTCATAGGATGCACACATCAATCATGGCAAAAATGACAAAAGTGCATGTTCTGATAAGAATCAGAAACTAACATCACATAGCCCTCTTCTAACAGCATTTCGGGCATCCAGATGAGCTCAAATGTAAATGATGCAATTAGTTGAAATGATCTACTCTTCGAGACGAACAATTTGGCATATTACACGCACGAAACGGAGCTACGGATGCAAAGTTATGGCATGATGAACATGAGCAAAAATATGTAAAATCTGGGACTTAGGGATTTCGGGGGAGGAGAAGAAAGTCAACCTCGGGTTGCACGGTTTACGAGGATCGCCGGAGTTGGGCGTGGTGGTGGCCGGAGAGGGGGGAAGAGCTCACGGGAGGGGAGTCGCCGGATCCGGCGCGGCGGCCGGATCTGGCCGAGAGGGGCCGGGCGGCACGGGCGCTATGCGCCGGGCGGATCCGGCCGGGCAGAGCTCCGGCGGGCGGCGCCATGGGGCGAGGCCGGCGACGAGAAGGAGGAGGCGGCGGCTCGGGAGGAGGAGGCAGCGGACGGTCTGCGGCGCGCGGCGCGGACGGGCGGCGGAGGCGAAGCGGGCGGGCGGGAGGCGGCGCGGCGGCGGCGGACTCGGGAGCGGCGGAGGAGGTCGGAGGCGTGGCGGCGGCGGAGATCGGGGCCCGATCCGGCCAAGCGGGCCGTGGGCCAGCCGGCCGGCGGCGGCGATGCCACGTGGCGCTCGCCGATTGGCTGCGGGCGGCGCGAACGCGTCCGGTCCAGATCGGACGTGTCCGGCGGCGGCGGAGGGCGATTTTTAGGGTTTCGGGGGATTTGGACTGCGATTTTGGAGGGGAAGGTGATTATATAGGTAGAGGGAGCTAGGAGAGTCCAAATGAGGTGCGGTTTTCGGCCACGCGATCGTGATCGAATGACCGAGAGCATAGAGGGGAGTTAGGTGGGTTTTGGGCCACTTTGGAAGGGGTGTTGGGCTGCAACTCAAAGAGGGCTTTTGCGGTTAACCGGTTAACCGTTGGAGTACCAAACGACCTCCGAATGGCACGAAACTTGACAGGCGGTCTACCGGTGCTATACCAAGGCCGCTTGGCAAACCTCGGGCCATTCCGAGAAAGTTTAACACTCGCACATGAAAAGAGGTAAAGGGGGGCGCCAGGAGACATAGGAGTGCCGGATTGCAAAACGGACAACGGGGAAAATGCTCGGATGCATGAGACGAACACGTATGCAAAATGAAATGCACATGATGACATGATATGAAATGCATATGATGACATGGCAAAGTGCAACACGCAAGCACATGACATGGCAAAGACGGCGAATAACTGACGGACACCTGGCGCATCAAATCCGGGGCGTTACAACACTCCTCCACTAACAAGAGATCTCGTCCCGAGATCTTAGGACCGAGACGGAAGGGAAAAGGGATGAGGTGAAACAAGAACTGAAGAGAAGAAGCAAAGAATCGAGAGCACACGAGAAGAAGAGAGGAACGACGAGAATGACAAGAATCGAAAACTCACGGAACCAGATAGACCATGAAACCACTCGTTCTAACCGGAGTGGTTAGAATGAGAAAATAAACGGATAAGACTGAAAGGATTTAGGTAGCACTCCGACTGAACATGGAAAGAATAGAACAAAGCTTGAGAGGGTGGAATGATACTTGATGAAGACATGACACAAAACCTCCGGAAAGAATTAAAAGAGTTGAATGAAAAGAATTTAGAAGGAATGATTGAACAAAGTTGTTGAGAAAATCAACAACGAAAGAATAAGCTTGTTGTGGACTTATGGAAAACATCTCCAAAATTATGAGTTGATCGCCGACCACAAGTGGAAAAGATTAAATAGCTGAGAATGACGAAAATGCAAAACTTCATTTCAGAAGAAAATGAAGAATTACTTGCACTTTGATATGCAAGAAGAAAGATACTTGAGCTCCTCCAAAAGAACATAGATGAACTCTTGAAGAATGAATTAAATCATGAATAACCACCATGAAGAACTCCGGCAACGAAAGGATGATGAGATAGAATGAAGGACGAAAGAATAAGATGAGCATTGCGATGATTCCGATGGAGGTTCCGACGAAATGGCCTAGGAAGTTGAACTCCTGATAAGAAAAGATGAAAACACCTGGAACTAGAATTTATTCCTCAAGAACAAACTCCGAAGAAAAAGATTACTCACTTTGATGAAATAAGAATAAGATTTATTGTATGCTTATCCTTCATCAAATTAAATTGACGACAAGCATTGAATTTTGCATACTACTTACTCTTCTTGAAAAGGATTAAGGAGAAATATAGCACAAAACTTGAGAAAGTCTTCATGAACCACCGGTAGGATTGAAAAGAACGAATGAATTAAAATGATAATCAAAGAAAAAGAATCTTGAACGAACCACCGTAAGAATTCGAAAATGACTGATGAAAGAGAATGAATCACCGGGAAGAATTAGAGAAGCACGGAGATACTTGAGGGAATTAAAATGTAAGAGAACAAAGAGATCGCGAACTGATTAACGAATGCTTGAATGCAGCACCGGAAGAATATTGAGACGAACGAAGGGGCACGGATATAGAATAATTGGAGAACGACTTTGAAAAACTTAGAATGGAGAGATATTCCGAAAAGATGGCCTCCGGATGATCAAGAGCGAAAGCAACACCTGAAGTACTCCGGATGGATGAAAAGAATTTGCATGACTTGAAACAATTTGATAGGATAACATCGAGCTAGCACCGCGAATCTTCGGGAGGATGGACAAGATTTAGAAGGAACTCTTCTTCGGTCTTCAAATGATGACGAGAAAACACCACCAAAATAACTGAGGTACTCTGGAAGAATGAAAAACAGAGGGGTTGAGCCAACAATGAAATGGTTTGAAATCGATCTTGAAAAAGGCATGTGACTGATGAAATTCATTCTTACGTCACACTCCGAAAAGAATTGAGAATAACTCTGGGGAAATTAGAAGAGTCAGGTAAGATCCTGGGAAAAAACCCTATGGGTTAGGGCCCACTAAAAGAAAACACCGTTGGAAAGGGATGTTGAACAGGTAGATGATGCACCGGAAGAACTGAAATATTGGACTGAGGTGACAACCTCGAATTAATTGGAACACGGACGAATCTCCTGAGATTTCTTGAACACTCCGGTAGGATAAATTGGCGAGAGGCGAACGAGCAGGGAAAACACTTGATCCAAAGAAAGAATATGATCAACACCGAAAAACTTGAATTGAGTGCACCGGAAAAAGAAAGGGATGAAGAATGACGAACAAGACGAGAATTCACCGTTGAAATAAGCGAGGAAGATCAAGAGGCTCCACACGAATGGAATTGATTGTCGGAAGAAACTCGAACTCCGGGAATAATAGGGTGGGAGGGCGGGAAAACAAAGACAACTCGGGAGGGGAAACGACGACTATCTTGAAGAGAAAACACCGGTTGAATACCAACTTGTCACGCCCAATATGCGCCCCTATCCAAAAGGAACTCGAAGGTCCCACCAAGGATAGACCCGCATATTGAAACGCTTTTGCAAGGTGGATATCATTACATCAACATTACATAATAGTGGGGATACATCCAATACATACAATGTCACATGAATACATCAACATCATATACAAGATCAACATCCGACTACGGATGAAACATAAACAGAAACTCAAACGACATCCACCCTGCTAGCCCAGGCTGCCGACCTGGAACCTATCCCCTGATCGAAGAAGAAGCAGAAGAAGAACTCCAACAAGCAAACATCGCTCTCACATCATGATCATCGCAAACATGTACCTGCAATCGGTGGTGTAGTAATCTGTGAGCCACGAGGACTCAAAGAATCCCATTACCATGGGTATCAAGACTAGCAAAGCTTAAAGGGAAAGGAAGGGGTAAAGTGGTGAGGTTGCAGCAGCGACTAAGCATACATGGTGGCTAACATACGCAAATGAGAGCGAGAAGAGAAACAAAGGAACGGTCGTCAACTAGTAATGATCAAGAAGTGATCCTGAACTCCTACTTACGCAAAAATAACCCAAGAAACCGTGTTCTCCTCTTGATCAACCCCAAAAGAGACACTCACGGTTCGCATTACGGTTGGTGTATTTTAGAAGAGTTTGCTTCAAGTTTACTACAACCGGATATTAACAAATTCCCATCGCCACATAACCGTGGCACGGCTCTTGAAAGTTTACACCTGCAGGGTGTCCCAACTTAGCCCATGATAAGCTCTCGCGATCAACGAAGGATATTCCTTCTCCCGGGAAGACCCGATCAGTCTCGGAATCCGGCTACAAGACATTTCGACAGAATAAAACAAGACCAGCAAAGCCGCCGGATGTGCCGACAAATCTCGATAGGAGTCGCACGTACCTCGTTCTCGTGGCACACCGGATAAGTCAAGCTACGAGTAAAACCAATCCTCGAGTTGCCCGTGGTGGCCCAAGAAGTTGCTTGGTTCGGACCAACACTCGAAGGAGCACCGCCCGGGGCCTAAAATAAAGATGACCCTTGGGCTCCGAAACCCAAGGGAAAAAGGGCATAGGTGAGGCAAATGGTAAAACCAATGTTGGGCCTTCTTTGAAAAGTCTTATTCAAAGCGAACTGTCAAGGGGTCCCATAAATCACCCGACCGCGTTAGGGACGCAAAATCCGGGAACATAATACCGATATGACGGAAACTAGGGCGGAAAGAGTGGAACAAAACACCAGGCATAAGGCCGAGCCTTCCACCCTTTACCAAGTATATAGATGCATTAATTAAATAAGATATATTGTGATATCCCAACAAGTAAACATGTTCCAACAAGGAACAACATCTCCATGTTCCAACAAGGAACAAACTTCATCTTCACCTGCAACTAACAACGCTATAAGAGGGCTGAGCAAAGCGGTAACATAGCCAAACAACGGTTTGCTAGGAAGGGTGCAAAAGGTTAGAGGCGACATGGCAATTTGGGATGGCTTGAGCAAAAAGTGATAGGTAGCGCAGCATAGCGAAAGAACGAAGCAACTAGCATAGCAATGATAGTAGTGAGATCCAGGGTAGCGGTCATCTTGCCTGAAATCCCGCAAGGAAGAAGAACGAGTCCAAGAAGAAGACGAACGGATGAAGCCGAACCAAGCGTGAGCGAATGAATCCTCACGATCGCAACGCAAACAGAACTAACAAGAAGAAGCACACAACATAGTAAACACACCACACATGAACAAGACATGATGCACAAACAAGCATGATGCATGACAAGACTACATGAAGCTACTCATGGCAAAGGATGATGCATACAAGAGCAACACAACAAGGCAAGTTTAAATGAGTCCGGAACAACATATAACAATTCCTAGTAAGTCCTCATATGCAAATTTCGAAATTGGTCCAGATCTGAATAACTTTATGTTCAAGTTGTTAAACATCAAGTTAAGATGCACCACGATGATCTACACGAAATTCTAGTCAAGTTACATATAAAGTTCATTAGATTCGGAGCTACGGCCTAGAAGATATGAGCAAAACAAGTTAAACATGGCAGTGATGCAAAATGCATACAAACATCAAGCAAACACCTCAAAACAAGGTTGCAACATGATAATATGAAACTTGCAAAATCAAGCAAGTTTCATATAGAGCACACTCAAAACGGAGCAACGGTGCAACACATACACTCTATACAAGGCATAACAACAATCTGTCCATAACAGCAAGTAGGCATATTGCAAGCATCAAAACACTATGCTACAACATCTTAACATAATAACAAAAGGCATGGGCATGATGTACAGGTACAGCATGGCAAAACATGAACACTGAGCTATCTCCAGAAACAACTAGAACATGCTCAAAAGGACATGGCAAGATTGCAAATAATAACAGCTTAGGACTTAAGCGTAAATAACATCAAAGTTGCAATGTTTAGAGCTATCAAACAACATGTTACAGGAACTTAGCATGGCAAACAAAGGCATGGAATGAATCTACTAATTGCATAGAACAAAAGTCCTTTACTGACCATGAGCCAAAAGGATCGAGAAAATATGATGGCACCCATGTAAACATGGCAAGTTATATTACAGATTCATACATGGCAGGAACAACAATAAGTAGGCATGTTGGTGAGCTTGAACCACTCACCACAGAGCAATACATGGCATGGCAAGGCAACTCACAGTAAGAAGACATGGCATAGAAGCTATACATGGCAAGAACAACATCATAGCATACACGGATCAACTATAACAACCTTGGCAAAATTGAATAACATGTAAACAACCTGCCAGGAAACATTTTATAGGAAAAGTAGAGCTCGATTGACTCAAGCTATGGCACTCCATAATTGCAAACAAGGGCATGGATGGATAGAGCACAACCATATGTTCAAAACATCCTTCAAGTATCTCAAAATAAGCATGGATCTCTCGGTAGCATCAAGTTAACATGGCATAAAAATATCAGCAAAACAGGGGCTGAAATCAGCAACATCATGAAGCCTAGTTTGCATGCTTGTGCTAGTCACCACATTGATCACAAAAATACATGGCATACACCCCTGGAAAGATGGCATGGCATATTACAAAACACATGTAGGACTCATGTTCATAGGATGCACACATCAATCATGGCAAAAATGACAAAGGTGCATGTTCTGATAAGAATTAGAAACTAACATCACATAGCCCTCTTCTAACAGCATTTCAGGTATCAAGATGAGCTCAAATGTAAATGATGCAAGGAGATGAAATGATCTACTCTTCGAGACGAACAATTTGACATATTACACGCACGAAACGGAGCTACGGATGCAAAGTTATGGCATGATGAACATGAGAAAAAATATGTAAAATCTGGGACTTAGGGATTTCGGGGGAGGAGAAGAAAGTCAACCTCGGGTTGCACGGTTTACGGGATCGCGGAGTTGGGCGTGGTGGTGGCGGAGAGGGGGAAGAGCTCACGGGAGGAGGGGAGTCGCCGGATCCGGCGCGGCGGCCGGATCTCGCCGGAGAGGGCGGGCGGTACGGGCGCGGCGTGCCGGGCGGATCCGGCCGGGCCGAGCTCTCATGGTGGTGGCATGGGGCATAGGCCGGGCGACGAGGAGGAGGAGGCGGCTCGGGAGGAGGAGGCCGCCGGGACGGGGCGGCGAGGCGAAGCGGCAGGCCGGCAGGCGGCGGCGGCGGCCGGACTCCGGGCGGCGGAGGAGGTCGGAGGCGCGGCGGCCGGCGGGCACGCCGGGGGCGGCGGAGATCGGGCCCGATCCGGCCTGGGCGGGCTCCGTGGGCCAGTGGGCCGGCGGCGGAGGGCGGCGGTGATGCCACGTGACGCCGCCGATTAGGTCGGGCGGCGGCGAACGCGTCCGTCCAGATCGGACGTGTCTGGCGGAGGCGATTTTAGGGTTCGGGATTTGGACCGCGATTTTGGAGGAAGGTGATTATATAGGTAGAGGGAGCTAGGAGAGTCCAAATGAGGTGCTGTTTTCGGCCACGCGATCGTGATCGAACGACCGAGAGCATAGAGGGGAGTTAGGTGGGTTTGGGCCACTTTGGAAGGGTGTTGGGCTGCAACTCAAAGAGGGCTTTTGCGGTTACCCTGTTAAGCTGTTGGAGTACCAAACGACCTCCAATGGCACGAACTTGACAGCGGTCTACCGGTGCTATACCAAGGCCGCTTGGCAAACCTCGGGCCATTCCGAGAAAGTTTAACACCCGCACATGAAAAGAGGTAAAGGGGGGCGCCGGGAGACATAGGAGTGCCGGATTGCAAAACGGACAACGGGGAAAATGCTCGGATGCATGAGACGAACACGTATGCAAAATGAAATGCACATGATGACATGATATGAAATGCATATGATGACATGGCAAAGTGCAACACGCAAGCACATGACATGGCAAAGACGGCGAATAACTGGCGAACACCTGGCGCATCGAATCCGGGGCATTACAAGATTGACATTCCCGGGCATGCTCCGTTGCACCATCGATGGTGCATGAGGCACTTTTGTTTGAACTTCTATAGGGCATGTGGCCTTAAGGAGTTGGCCGATGATCTTCAAGATTGTTGTCTTGCTTTCTCCGATAAGCGCTTCGCCACTTTGTACCACAAATTGCTCACACATAAAAAAATTGATGCCAGGGGTCAAGACTTTCTCAATAAGCACATTCAATACCGGAACAAGTTGGCACGTGCCTTTGATGAAGATGGCCGGAGATACGGTCAAATGACAAGCAATATAGCGGAATGCTTCAATAGGGTGCTCAAAGGTGCACACAGATTACCCGTGACGGCAATAATTCAATACACATTTGACAAGATGAATGCGTACTTTGTAAAGTACTCGATGGAAACCGATGCACAAATAGCGAGATAGTTGTTGAACGCGATCGGGCAGTGCTCACGAAGCTGGGCTCGTTTTCCAGCCCTAGCTTGCTCCACAGCAAGCGCGAACTGTATGACATACTTGTTGTGATGCTTGGCCCAATCCTTGATCTTCCGCTGCTTTTTCCTATCCAACCTGCAAGTTAGAAACATAATATTAGCATCATCGAAACCGCCGAGAAGCTGCTAATTGCTCAAGGTTGATTATATCTTACGCGTGTAGCACTATGTCCGTGTCCTCCCACTCCGGCGGGTGGGCTGGAACAAACCAAACCGACGGTACACCGATGTGGCGGTGAAGCTCAACCGCCAGCTTGCATATGAGTGGACACCGTATATGCCGTAATCCCTATCCTAGTGCACATCGATTCAGCTGAACTCTATAGGGTTCCCAAGACTATCTCCTTTTCCATACGGTTCCCATACAACCTACAAAATGGGATAGAATGCAAAATTGATATCGAGTTACGATGGAAGCATGATAATCACTTATGCAATGACGATTCACCTGCTCAGGCGTGATCGCGTCCAGCTCGCTCCTGTACAACTTGTACATGACCGAGGGATCATCCGTCATCTCATTTAACATATCCCACTTGTAAGCCCAAGTGGGGAGCCATAGTGGGTCGTCTTTGTTGTCCCAATCCTCATACTTCACGGTCTTCGGTCGTCCAACCGGCAAACGCTCCCAGCTCCATATGGAAAGTGCGAGCAAACAACCACCAATACCTCCAGATAGCCTACAACAGGCTTCGTCCAACTGCACATAAAAGAGAACATGGTTGAATTAACAACAAGATCGCATTCATAATGTACCAATGAAGTGAAACAGAAACAACTTCATACTGTCTATACAAGTAAGCCGTTAATCGCCAACCCTAACTCCATTTGCTATCGAAGACGGTCAATGCCTTGAGCCACATCCATGGAGCATTCTTGCTGTGCCATCGGCAAACATAGTCCCGGATATCACGTACCACATGTAGACACGAGCATATGTCTTCACCGTGTCCTCATTAGCATCCTCGTGGCAAATCAAGTTCGATACAATCCACGTGAAAGTAGCACCGGCTGCGACTCTTTCCTCCTTCTTGCCTTCTACTTACGGTTCCCGAGGCTCGGAGGAACCATACCGATAAGGGCAAGCATTTGCTCGCGCCACCCATCGAATCGGTGCTCATACATAGAGGATTCCCATCGATAGGAAGACCGGTGATCATAGCTATATCCTCGAGCGTCACGGTCATCTTCCGGGTCGAAGATGGAAACTGTGTCTCCGCCTCAATGATCAATAAGCGCGGTGAGTGCTAGAGCATTGTTGGGTTGCGTCGACCGGTGACCAAGCGAATGAAAGGAGAAGTCCTGTCTCCCTAACATACCGCGTGTACCGCTCATCATAGCGCATCCACCTGTGGTTGACCCGTGAGCGAAGCTTCAGAGGTGCAAGCTCCTATAAGCAAACAAACAAATCATTACATATGGGGGGTATGTGTTTGAAAAAAAACACGAAATTCATAACACCGGCAACTTTCATTATTACCCGCTGCTTCACCGCCATAGCGTACTACCGGTGTTGTAGGTCCTAATGATCATTGAGAAGCCAAACCATCCTAACAATTTGCAAGAAAGCTTTCTTGTCAACACGATTATCTTTTGAATACAAAAAAATTAAAGTACGGCTACTACATGCAAATTTCAAAGCATATGTATCCAAACCATTCTTGCCAATACTAATGTGATTTCAATAAACTAAACTAAGCCTACTTCTTGCAAGATTCAATACAAATATCTTTTCCATATAAATAAAATGTCAACCTATGTATCCAAACTATATAAATAACATGTCAACCTATGTATCCAAACCACATTCTAATCTAACAAGGGTTCCCCAAATCTAATACATGCAAGATTCAAACAAACGTTCCCCAAATCTAATACATGCAAGATTCAAACAAAGGTTCCTCAAATATCCGAAATAACATACATTCTATGGATAGAAAGAAAGGGATCGGAGAAAAGTACCTTCTAGGATGGATTGGTGAAGGAATCCACGGGCCAAATCGTCAGATCCAAGGATATGGGAGAGGGATTGAGAGGGGAGAGAGAGAGGCCGCCGCCGCTTCTTCCGTTCTCAGAATCGTGGCAATGGGGTGGGTGGGGAGGAGAGGGCCGTCAGCGGTGGATGTAAGTCACAGCAGGCGTCCAGGGCTAGGCGCCACACCCTACGGTCAGCGCCCTAGCTCGGGCGTTACCTTCTTCGGAATCTTGAGCCTGAGGCTGCCACGATGGATGGCATGCAACGCCCCGAGCTAGGCATCGCATCAGTAGGATGTGGCGCCGTCGTGGCGGGCGCTACACAAAAAAGTCATGGGTGTGAAATAGTTTCACGGGCAGTTTATTCCGTAAAATGATTTCACCCAGAGATCAAAATTATCAAATTTGCCCAAGCTTAACAGGTTTTTTCGTCCACGTGCAAGCTGCAATGGAACATGTGAGGATGGTGCGCCCAGCTGCCACGCAGCAAGGCGGCAGCTACTGCTACTGCACGTGTAGCGACAGGCCAGGTGGGCCCTGCCGCCACGGCCCGAGGCGGTAGTCGCTGCGTACGGCCACACGGCAGCTCGAACCCTTTCAGATGCATATCAACTTGGAAGAAACTTGCTAGTACCGGTACTTGGGTTAACGGATCAACTGATTTCAGTGCTAATCACGAGCTTGTTTCTCCAAAACGGCCAAAAAATAGGTCAGTACTCGTCAGCTCGCCGTACGTACGCTGCCACAGTAAACAATACCCTAGCCCGATGCTGACGGTATCTCTGCCCTGCGCTAGCGGCGTGGATTAAACAAAGCAGCATGGCCTCCGCGTATAGGGCGCCGCTGCCACGCAGCGGATGCCGCCTCGGACCGTGGCGGTCGGGCCCACCTGTCCTGCGCTGGTGCCGTCTGGCTGCGTGATGGTAGGGCCCATCCCTTCAGTCCGTTCCGTTGCAGCTGCTTCCCGGGCGAATAAACATGTTAAGCCCGAGCTGCCACCTGCTACCGTGGCGGCCGGGGCTGCCGCCGGCACCTGTGGCGGCAGGTGTCACGTGTCGGCTGCCGCACCTGCCATCATGGTGCAGCTGGTCTTTTTTGTCAATTTGTTCTAGACGGGGTCTTTTCTAGCAATTCGATTCGTCAGGTGGTTTTTTTGACAAAAAATCTGCGTTGCACTACTCGTTTAGATAATTTTTTAAGAGATTTGATTACATTTCCTTATATCAGGTAAGCTTCTTTATTTTCTCATCTCAATTAGTTAGATGTAATCTCGTCCGAAACTTATGAAATTTTTTCTCCAAGTGCGGTCTTTAATTTCCGTGTCAAAAACTATACACTCTATAATTAGGAACAGAAAGAGTACCAAACACCGTCAAAATCACTCTGATTTGTGCAGTCGTGCCGCCGCGCCGGCCGGCCCTAGATCTGCCGGGTACTCCATCAATGCGCAGACCGGCGGAGCCAGGACGCCCACCGCCGGCAAGCCCTGTCTTGCTTGCTCCATCCCCAGTGGCGATTTGCTCGAGCTCGCCATCGGAGCCATGGTGTGGTGCCGAGCTGCATGTACGTACTTCGCTATACAGGAGCAATGTCTACTAAGAAGATAACCACGGTAACATAAATAAAACTATAAGCATCTGAGTTTGCTTCATTTTTCAATCTCAGGTTCTATGACTGTACGTACTTGTGTTGATGCCAATAACATCTGCTGCTTAAGGCTTCGTTCGGTTAGACCCCACCCCGCCGGGATTGGGCTCAAATCCCTGCAGAACCACGTGGTTTCGCCCCGACGGGGGTTCGATCCCGGTCGATCTTTTACGTGCGTTCGGTTAAACACGGCAGGGATCGCTCCCCGGTGTAACCTCTCGAAAACCACGCGGATTCCACCGGGATAAAAGCCACTCCTCCCACCCCGTGGAACCAACCCCCGTCTCTCTCTTGCGGAACATTACAGCCAGACACCTGTTTTCGCGCGACGGCGGCGACAACGGCGGGGACGGAGGGACATCAGCGGCGACGGCGACCGTGGAGACGATGGCCGCGTTCTTCTCCCTTCGCCTCCTCGTGTGAAGCACCGCATCCAACCGCAGCTCGCCGGCGACCCGAAGGTGAACTGCAGCGGCGGCGCGAGCTCGGCGGTGACTGCAAGGACCCCATCTCCGGCGTTCCCTCCTCCCCACAAACTCCCAGTCGCTGGTAAGATCTTCCTCGTCTCCGCTCCCCTCTCCTCCCCTGTCTTAATTTCTACGGCTTGCTGTGGTCCTTGGAAATTCATACGGGTCCTTGCCTGCTTGATCTGTTTCCATGTGCATAACCGAACAGAGTTTAAGCCGCAGTGGAATGGCGAGGAAGGGGCTGGTGGGGGTTGGGTGACGGTAAGGGATTAACCCAATCCCTGCAGGGGTTGGTTCCATGTGGGGAACAAACCCCCAGCAACCGAACAAGGCCTAATGGAGTTTACAAATTGATGCCATCGGGAGTTGTAGGTTGGAATCCCGAGCAATTGCGCTTGATATCCAAGCAACGTGCATCGCATAATACACTTGGAGGTTCACCGTCACGATCAAAACCACTCGCCGCAAAAGCTAAAAATGCAACTGCACTGAGATTATCAAGACCGCCGGTACTGCATCGGTGAGAGAGAAAATACAGGCGATGTTCGAGGATGGGGAGGTGACAGATTTTGACTGGCTTCTCCTTGATTTTAACCATTGATGCACGAGAGATGCTCGTCCCAATGATCCACCGTTTGGAAAATCAGCTAGCTAGAGCATCTCCAATGGATGATAAAAAAAATTGATACCCCAAAACTAATTCCCAAATTCTTGAAAGTACACGCGCATGGAAACGAGCGGCTGAGCGGGCACCGCTCGATCAAACGGGAACGACTAGAATAGAAGAAGAGCTTCAGGTGAAAAAATAGAAAAAATGATCTGGGCCGTGAGCATTGAGATGGATGGTACAGATTTTGGTGGTGGGATCTATGCGCACAGTTAGCAATAAGGACCCTCGATTCTTGTCAATTTTCTCCCGATATCCTCTCCAAACGCGACCACAAGTCACCCTCCCCCTCGCCCATCTCCCGCCCGCTTGCGGACAGTAGCGGCAGCTCAGATCCGCATCTTACCCATCTCCGGCAACAACAGTAGCTCTCCTAAGGCAAGCCGATGGTGGGCTACTCACCTCCTTCCCCTCTCATGCCCTTGGAGCGGCTCGTCGGCGTGATCCGTGCCTCCGCCCCCTCTCAAGATCCTAGGTCGTGGCGGCAAGCCGGTGGTGGGCTCCTCCTTCGCCTCTCACGCCCAGCATAAAGGTATACTCCGATGCTTCCACTTCCTCCTCTCTCACATAGATTTCTGTGTGCACATTCGTCAAAGATCTGCTATTGCAGATGAGGGATCTACAGGAAGGTTGGGCCTTAATGAGGCGGTTGATGAAGACACTAAATCAGAGCAATTGCACACAGGGCACCAATGTGTACCATCCGAAATCACTGAAATAACAATGAGATTACACGGTGACGGCCATTACATGCAGTATTATCGTTATATATGGGCATGTGATTTAGACTGCTTTGGATGACTCGTGCTATTTACATAGTTCCTAGATTAATACGAGAACCAATTAAATCTGAATCTGAAGTCAAATTGATGCCATGTTTTAGCTTGTAGATCGTTAATCTGTTGATGCTTTGGTTACATCGATTCTGAAACATGCTAAGGTTGTGTTATTTCTATTATAAAGTAGTGCATCACAAGGTGTTTGACTGGTTTAGTGGGGAGAGTGAACCCTTCACTTATTTAGTGCATACAAGACGCATGATTAATTAGTGTAATGTGATAAGGGGAGATCTCCTTAATTTTGTTTTGTTTCAGTTGATGGTATAAAGCTTCTGTGTCCACAAACAGGAGATTCAGCTAATTTCGAACCAAAGATTCAGAAATTTGGTTGTATACATATAAGGGGCGAGCACAGCAGGTATGGGCTGAGAAGTTGTTTCACTTGGTCCTGAGATTCTTGTGAATAACTGAAAATAGCAAATAATATGCATCGCAACATATTTCCAAAGTTGATTTAGAAAACAATGGTTTCTTTTCTGCTTTGCGTAGCTGCTTTCTTTACATGCTGAATCAAGTTGTGGCCCTAGTCTTGAATTGGCATGAATGTTTGAGACTAAGATTATCTATGGCAATTTTGGCACTATCAAAAGTTGCCAATATTTGGCAAATTGTAGAGAGGGGCTCATGCTTGGTATTCACCCAATCAAGAGCTAAGTTTTAGTCTCATGCCAAATTTTGGCCCCAAAGCAGTCCCGCAATGTTTGTATTTTTGTAGTATTCTGTTTTAAGTGCTCATTGCTAGTATTCTGCTGTAAATGCCATTCTATACTCGGTACATATGAATACTAAATGAGTGCAACATTGTTCTGGTACGTTCTTCTCTCTAGTAGTGGTGCTCGTTGAAGTCTTTCGCCTTGCATACTGGAATCCAGAATTAAGGGAGCAAAGGGCAGCATCAATGCTACACTTTGAAGCTGAATCATGGTCAAAGGTAGGTTTCTCTGACTCCGGAAATAATTTTTCATCTCAGTTCTTTTGTATGGCTATTTGCAGGCTAAGTTGTGTTATAAGTTTGTATTTTTTATGCTTGTGTACACTCTTGAGTGTGGCCATCAGAGTCTTTTTTATATGTAAGCTCTGAGTGTACTTTTAGTCCGTACTTTTAGTCCGCAAAAGAATATAATTATTTCCAGTTTCTTGCCTTGTGATGTAAACTATAAAATTGTTCATGTATTTGTAGATGGGTGATGCTCTGACACCAGAAGCATCTCGAGTACATATGGACAGAAGAAGTCTACGACTGCAAGGGTGAAACTCATTTTTGTGCGAGATAATTTTAGTTCCTTTGTACGTGCAACACACGTCTCAGGCTACCATCATATAATTTTAAAAATGACAGTATATATTTACATGCTTTACTACCAACAATAGTATTCAGCTGAAAGGAAACTAAATCACCTATGCAAGAAAACAAGATCAGATGAATCCAATGGGCATGTTGTTATACAAGTTACATTTTTTAGAAATCTGCCACCACTGATTGCTCTATTCTGAATTTCTAATTGTTGTCGAGCCTAGGGATGCCGCTGATGCTTACTCAAGATACAGACGCTGATTTCAAGAGAAGACTTGCCATGCCATCGAGCTATCTTCAGTGATCTCAACAATATTAGGAGAAATTTCTCTTGTACCCCAGTGGGATCAAATGTCTGGCTGCTGTTCACCTGCTCCACAGGTTTAGTATTTGCATGGATATGTGATAGTGATAAAGCTACTCTACAACACCATGGATGCTAAAACTACTATCATAGGTAGAATATATTTTATAAACATAGATCTCAGCAAATTAACACATGCCAGCGTTTCAGGATATAGAGCAGAGAGGCTAATCAATATAAGTATTCGCTATTGCTTGACGTAACAAGTTGTGCAAGAAAAATGGATAGTATGGCCCCCCCAATATGTTCTCTTGCAAGGGAAACATTGAATTTGTGTTATGCAACCTTTCCCAATGTTGACCACGTTATTAGTAAAGAAAACACGGCAGAAAAATCAGAGCAAATTACCTGCATGAATGAGTGAGTCAGGGAGAAGCCAAATGAGATTCATCGCACAATGGAAGGGGCCAATGTCCCGGCCACACATGGTGTGGGCTATCTACTTACACATGCTGGAGAAATACATCTACAACATGTATTATATGTGAATGTCAACATAAGCTAAGACACTATCCTGTACATTCGACACCCTATGAAATGCACAATAACTAAAATCAAGCCGATTTTTTTTCATTCTTATCAAGCTCTAAGTGTAGATAAACAGTAGCTATACATCATTTAAAAATTGGACCTGTTAGGTCTAGAGAGTCAAGCTTAGAACCAATGAATGGCAGATGTGTTCAGCAGCACTAATTAAATTAAAACGTCCTAGAGCAGGACCAAGTAGATTAGTTAATTATCAACTCTATAGCAAAACAGAGAGTTAATCATGCCGATTCATAGCTAAACAACACATGAAATCATAGCACAAACCAGGGTCAGATGAGCACCATAGAACTCTACCTCATCGGCGTGATCATAGTAGTATGATTAGAGATAAGGAGGAAGAAAAGGTTTTCGTGAGAATGCAATATAATTCACATCCACAATATGGAAACCAGGAACAGATCAAGAATTAAAAATAGAAAAGGTAGTATTGTCAACACCATGCTTTTCCTTTATTACACCTCATCTGCATTATATGGTTATGTCAGTCTACAATTCACACATATAAGAGCAAAAATAATGGATTGGTGACATATATGTTGCTATAAAAAAACATCCCATGTCTTGCAACAAAATTTGTGGAGATGGTGTGTCAGTGCTCTGAGTTGATTAGTTAGTAGAAGAACAGTGACTTGTACATTTGAGGTGCTATTAAGGAGATCAGTTGCAGTTAAAGGCAGCATGTGAAGCCAAGAACATTTTCCAACTGATTTTGGGTGTAGAGAGCCAGCTTGCACTGGTAGCTAGATCAAATATTTGATAGTGATACAGTTGATGCATGACTCAAGCTCTTATTCCTAGTCTGGTCTTTCAATGTGAAGGGTCCAGCTAACCTTATTTGTTGGATTATGCATATGGTTTGTTCTTAGATGTTATCATTAGTAATGGGACTCATCCCAACTGCCAAGCAGAGAAACACTTTTATACTTAAAAGGGTTTAGAACTACTAAAGCTAGTGAATGGTACTGCATTTTGCTCATTATGTATCTGAAGAGCACCCTGCCCAAGAGAATACAATTGTCTTTGACCTCATATATGATTTTTGGGCTAATCAGTGACAATGATAAATGTAAATAGTAATCTAAAGGAATAGAAACGAAGCCAACATCAAATCATGTAGTGCGTACCTAGTTGATCTGTACTGTTTGGCAAGAACAGTCTGCAGATTTTTTAAAAAGAACAATCTGTAAAACTGGGTTCAGTATGACAAAAAAGAGCACTCCATCGCTGGCCGACTCATCCCCGGCATTGCTAGTCGGTAATGGATGTACCCAACGGTGACCGCATTACAATATTGCCTGATGTATTCAGATATTGCCTGCCCCATCCCAAAGAAATTGTGCCTATATTATATCTATCTGTATTTTGCCTGCATCCCGCTGCGTTGTCTTACTTATCTCTCAGAGTGTTGCCTACATCATGGTGCCTACAAAAATTACTCCTCTGTTTGGTATATCCTCTTCTATTGCCTAAATTACATCTACTGCTTTTTGCCTAAAAAAAGAGATGCACATGTACAATATTGCTAGACCACCCTGAAAGTCACACTGTTGCATACTTGCATACATTCCTGTTTGAAAAATTGCCTACATCCCTGAAAGTGTTTTGCATCACCATGAACCAAAAACTTGCTTACATCATGTACTACGCAAGTATAAAAATGTTTGCATCCCTGGGAAGTGTTGCATCTACATCCATGCATACTTGCCTACATCGTGGGGGTGTTGTTGGCTACCTGAATTTGCCCCTTGCTCGTGAAAAGAAGCAGTGCTGCCTGTGCCACGAAAATCCTATTGCGAAGGCCCAATTGTATGTTGTTGGCCACCCTCCCTACCTCCCTTTCTTTGCTCAAACATTATCCAAAAATGACAGATCGTCTTATGTGCTGATACGCCAATCCTCGTGAGAATATTTTAAGCATGCATGAGAAATTTCGTGCACTCGCGTGGATTGCGCTCGGGAGTGTTAAACACATTATGTGTCACGTTGCATTGTGCACCGGAGGAGCCTTGTGCTGCACACCAGCCGCACCTAGAGATAGAGATAGACTAGTTAGGTAGTTCAAATATCTCCAGCCTTGTGCTGCACACCAGCCGCACCTATGCCGCACCTAGAGATAGAGATAGAGATAGACTAGTTAGGTAGTTCAAATATCTCCAGCATTGTGCTGCACACCAGCCGCACCTATGCCGCACCTAGAGATAGAGATAGAGATAGACTAGTTAGGTAGTTCAAATATCTCCTTGTAACCTACTCTATCTTCTTATCTCTTGTCCTTCAAGTCTCCTGTAATATCTCAACCATCTTGTATGCGCTATCAGGGATCTTGCGCCCCTGCCTATAACATGCAACACGTCCCCTCGCATTGAGGCTAAGACGTTTCCGCATCTCGCACATGGTAATCAGAGCCATTCTTCTTCCCATCTAGTTTTCCCCTGATTCCAGTCGCACCACACGAAACATGTCTTCCTCCTCCGGCGTATCTCACCCTAGCCTCAGTGGGCAGGTGATCGAGAAACTCTCCCGCACGAATTACGTGCTATGGCACACACAGATCACACCACAACTTCGTGGCGCCGGTGTCTTCCAATATGTTGATGGCACCTCGCCGGAGCCGACCAAGCTTCAAGCCGCCAAGGACAAGGACGGCAAGGACACGTTTGTGCCCAACCCTCTCCACCCCATCTGGCCCGGAGGACCAAAGAGGTGCTTGCTTCCTCGCCGAGCAACCTCTCCAAAGAGGTGCTCGTCACGGTGACCGCGGTCACCAAGGCGCACGCGCTCTGGACGACGCTGGCGGGCATGTACTCGTCGCAATCGCTGAGCTGCGTCAACAACATCCGTACCTCGCTCATCGACGCGCAGAAGGGCAACCAGTCTGCTGCCGCCTACTTCGCCACCATGCGCGGTCTCGCGGATGAGCTAGCGGCGGCCGGCAAACCCATCCAGGACGACGAGCTGATCTCATACATCCTTCACGGGCTGGACCAGGAGTACCAGCCCCTCGTCTCCACCCTCGAAGCCCGCGTCAGCCCCGCCTCCCTCGACAAGATCTTCTCCATGCTCAGCAACTTCGACCAGCGCATGGTGCACTTCCAGAACTCCGGCGGCGGTGGCTTCAAGTCCTCCGCCAACCTTGCTGCCCATGGTCATGGCGGCGGCTCCCGCTACCGTGGCCGTAGCAAGGGCAGGGCCGGTGGCGTCAGGACCAAAACAATGGTGGAACCAGTGGTGGTGGCGCTTCGGTAATCGGGTCGCCATGTAGCGCTCGCCGAACCCGCCGGACGCCCCTGTTGTCGATCTGTGGCAAACCAGGCCACACCGCCAGGGACTGCTCGTACCGCTACGATGAAGACAAGGACAACGCTCAAGATGATGACAAGATCGCTGCGGCGGCGGATGGATCCTACGGCGTCGACACCAACTGGTACCTCGACAGCGGCGCCACCAATCACCTCATTGGAGAGCTCGAGAAGGTGACCCTCCGTGAGAAGTACCACGACAAGGATCAAATTCACACCACCGATGGTGTAGGTATGAGCATCAGCAACATTGGTCATTCTGTTATACACACCCCTCATCGTAAGATTCATCTTAGAATTTTTTTGCATGTCCCTAGTGCCAACAAAAACCTCCTTTCCGTTCACAAAATTACACTTGACAACCATGTCTTCATTGAATTTCATCCCTTTTTCTTCTTGATCAAGGATCTGGCCACGAGGGAAACCCTCTATCAAGGTAGATGCGTTCGAGGACTCTACCCGTTCCTTCCGGAGTTTAGAAGACATAATAAACAAGCCTATGGTGTTGTCAAGCTTTCTTCAACACGGTGGCACGATCGTCTAGGACATGCTTCATTTTCTTTAGTTGAACGCTTGCTTAGGAAAAATAAGCTCCCGTTTGTTGGTGAGCCTCATGTTGGAACTATTTGTGATTCATGCCAAAGAGCAAAAGGTCATCAATTGCCTTATCCTGTTTCTACAAGTGTTTCTACTCAACCACTTCAGTTAATTTTCTCAGATGTTTGGGGCCCTGCCCCTAGCTCAGTTGGTAGACACACATATTACGTTAGTTTCATTGATGACTATAGCAAGTTCTCTTGGATCTATCTTCTTAAGAAACGATCCGAAGTCTTTCAAGTCTTTAAAAATTTCCAAGCACTTGTAGAACGAAAATTTGATCGCAAAATCCTTGCGGTACAATCTGATTGCGGAGGGGAATACGAAAAGTTGAATTCCTTCTTCCAAACACTTGGCATATCTCATCATGTTTCCTACCCTCACGCGCACCAACAAAACGGCTCTGCCGAGCGCAAGCACCGTCACATAGTTGAGGTGGGTCTTGCCCTACTAGCCGGTGCTTCTATGCCCCTTAAATTTTGGGATGAAGCGTTCCTCACCGTCGTTCACATTATCAATATGCTTTCTAGTCGTGTTATACACAACGAAACCCCCATGGAACGACTTCTTCACACCAAAACTGACTACAAGTCTCTCCGTGTATTTGGGTGTGCGTGTTGGCCTAATCTTCGTCCATACAACAATCGAAAATTAATGTTTCAATCAAAACAGTGTGTCTTCCTAGGGTATAGCGCTCAACACAAGGGTGTAAAATGTCTTGATGTCTCCTCTGGCCGTGTATACATTTCCCGTGATGTTGTGTTTGACGAAACCAAGTTTCCTTTTGCTCACCTTCATCCCAATGCGGGTGCGCTTCTCCGAAAAGAAATTCTGCTTCTTCCTTCTCATCTCACTAGCTTTGATCACAGGGGTGATGTCACGCCCAATATGCGACCCTATCCAAAAGGAACTCGAAGGTCCCACCAAGGATAGACCCGCATATTGAAACGCTTTTGCAAGGTGGATATCATTACATCAACATTACATAATACATAGGGATACATGCATAAGGCAAAAATGCCACAAGAATACATCAATATCATATACAAGATCAACATCCGACTACGGATGAAACATAAACAGAAACTCAAACAATATCCACCACGATAGCCCAGGGCTGCCGACCGAACCTATCCCCGATCAAGAAGAAGCGTAAGAAGAACTCCAATACAAGCAAACATCGCTCTCGCGTCATGCGCGATCGCAAACCTGTACACGCAACTGGTGGTGTAGTAATCTGTGAGTCACGAGGACTCAAAGAATCCCATTACCATGGGTATCAAGACTAGCAAAGCTTAAAGGGAAAGGAAGGGGTAAAGTGGTGAGGTTGCAGCAGCGACTAAGCATGATATGGTGGCTAACATACGCAAATGAGAGCGAGAAGAGAAACAAAGGAACGGGTCGTCGACTAGTAATGATCAAGAAGTGATCCTGAACTCCTACTTACGTCCGACATAACCCGAAACCGTGTTCTCCTCTCGATCAACCCGAAAAGAGACACTCACGATTCGCGCACACGGTTGGTGTATTTTAGAAGAGTTTGCTTCAAGTTTACTACAACCGGATATTAACAAATTCCCATCGCCACATAACCGCAGGCACGGCTTTCAAAGTTCAAACCTGCAGGGTGTCCCAACTTAGCCCATGATAAGCTCTCGCGATCAACGAAGGATATTCCTTCTCCCGGAAAGACCCGATCAGTCTCGGAATCCGGCTACAAGACATTTCGACAAGAATAAAACAAGACCAGCAAAGCCGCCGGAGGTGCCGACAAATCCCGATAGGAGTCGACGTACCTCGTTCTCGTGGCACACCGGATAAGTCAAGCTACGAGTAAAACCAAGCCTCGAGTTTCCCGTGGTGGCCCCGCAGTTGCTCTCGGTTCGGACCAACACTCGAAGGAGCACCGCCCGGGGGCTAAAATAAAGATGACCCTCGGGCTCCGAAACCCAAGGGAAAAAGGGCATAGGTGAGGCAAATGGTAAAACCAATGTTGGGCCTTCTTTGGAGGAGTCTTATTCAAAGCGAATCGTCAAGGGGTCCCATAAATCACCCGACCGCGTTAGGGACGCAAAATCCGGGAACATAACACCGATATGACGGAAACTAGGGCGGCAAGAGTGGAACAAAACACCAGGCATAAGGCCGAGCCTTCCACCCTTTACCAAGTATATAGATGCATTAATAAAACAATAGATATTGTGATATCCCAACAAGTAAACATGTTCCAACAAGGAACAACATCTCCTTGTTCCAACAAGGAACAAACTTCATCTTCACCTGCAACTAACAACGCTATAAGAGGGGCTGAGCAAAGCGGTAACATAGCCAAACAACGGTTTGCTAGGAAGGGTGACAAAGGTTAGAGGCTGACATGGCAATTTGGGATGGCTTGAGCAGCAAGTGATAGGTAGCGCAGCATAGCGATAGAACGAAGCAACTAGCATAGCAATGATAGTAATGAGATCCAAGGTAGCGGTCATCTTGCCTGAAATCCCGCAAGGAAGAAGAACGAGTCCATGAAGAAGATGAAGCTACGAAGACGAACCAAGCGTAGACGAACGAATCCTCACGATCGCAACGAAACAGGAACCAACAAGAAGAAGCACACAACATGGTAAACACACCACACATGGACAAGACATGATGCACAACAAACATGATGCATGACAAATCTAGATGAGGCTACTCATGGCAAGAGATGATGCATACAAGAGCAACACATCAAAGCAAGTTTAAATGAGGCCGGAAACAACATATAACAATTCCGGTAAGTCCTCATATGCAAATTTCGAAATTGGTCCAGATCTGAATAAACCTTAAGTTCAAGTTGTTAAACAGCAATTTAAGATGCACCACGATGATCTACACGAAATTCTAGTCAAGTTACATATAAAGTTCATTTAATTCGGAGCTACGGCCTAGAAGATATGAGCAAAACAAGTTAAACATGGCATTGATGCAAAATGCATACAAACATCAAGCAAACACCTCAAAACAAGGATGCAACATGATAATATGAAACTACATGCAATTCTAAGCAAGTTTCATGTAGAGCACACTCAAAACGGAGCAACGGTTCAACACATACACACTATACAAGACATGACAACAATCTGTCCATAACAGCAAGTAGGCATATTGCAAGCATCAAAACAACATGCTACAGGACCTCAACAAGAAAACAAAAGGCATGGACATGATGTACAGGTAAAGCATTACAAAACATGAACACTGAGCTATCTCCAGAAATCACCAGAACATGCTCAAACACACATGGCAAGATTGCAAATAATAACAGTTCCAGACTTATCAGGAAATAACATCAGGTTGCAATGTTTAGAGCTATCAAACACCATGCTACATGAACTTATCATGGCAAACAAAGGCATGGCATGAATCTACTCAAAGCATATAAAAAAAGTCCCTTACTGACCATAAGCCAAAAAGGATCAGAAAATATGATGGCACCCATGTAAACATGGCAAGTTATATTACAGATTCATACATGGCAGGAACAACAATAAGTAGGCATGTTGGTGAGCTTGAAACACTCACCACAGAGCAATACATGGCATGGCAAGGCAACCAACAACAAGAAGACATGTTATAGAAGCTATATATGGCAAGAACAACATCATAGCATACACGGATCAACTACAACAACCTTGGCAAAATTGAATAACATGTAAACAACCTGCCAGGAAACATTTTATAGCAAAAGTAGAGCTCGATTGACTCAAGCTATGGCACTCCATAATTGCAAACAAGGGCATGGATGGATAGAGTAAGACATGTAGAACAAAACATCCTTACTGAAGTATCTCAAAATAAGCATGGATCTCTCTGTAGCATCAAGTAAACATGGCATAAAAATATCAGCATAACAGGGGCTGAAATCAGCAACATCATGAAGCCTAGTTTGCATGCTTGTGCTAGTCACCACAGAGATCACAAAAATACATGGCATACACCCCTGTAAATATGGCATGGCATATTACAAAACACATGTAGGACTCAAGTTCATAGGATGCACACATCAATCATGGCAAAAATGACAAAAGTGCATGTCCAGATAAGAATCTGAAACTAACATCACATAGCACTCTTCCAACAGCATTTCGGGCATCAAGATGAGCTCAAATGAAAATGATGCAATGAGATGAAATGATCTACTCTTCGAGACGAACAATTTGACATATTACACGCACAAAACGGAGCTACATGCACAGAGTTATGACATGATGAAAAATGCATGAAAATATTACAGAAATAGGACTTGGAGGATTTAGAGGGGAAAAGAAAGTCAACCGGCGGGCTCCGGGCGCGCGAACCGAGGCCGGATCGGGCTCCTCCCGATCCGCTGCGGCGACGGACGCGGTGGAAGAGGAGGGCCGGCGAGGGCACGCGGTGATCGCGGGCGCGGGGGGCGGCCGGTGAAGGAGAGGCGGCGGCCTCGGCGGCCATGCCGGCGTGAGGCGCGAGGCGCCAGAACGAGGAAGCGACGACGAAGGCGAACGCCGGCGAGGCGGGAGGCGGCAGCGGCGACGATCTGCTGGCGGCGTTCCCCGCCGGCGCGGCGGCCTGGCGGGCGGCGGATGGGCGCGGGGCATGGCGAGGGTTCGCCCGGCCCGCCGCGGGGCCGGCTGCTGCAGGTCATGGCGGGCGGCGGCGCGGCGGCGGCGGAGGCCACGTGGGCGCCTGCCATCGCTCTCGGGGCGGCGGCGATATCGTCCGCCGGATCGGACATGTCCGGCGCGAGAGGAAAAACGCTAGGGTTAGGGGAAATGATCCTAATTTGGACGAGGAACACATATTTATAGGTAGAGGAGCTAGGAGAGTCCAAATGAGGTGCGGTTTTCGGCCACGCGATCATGATCAAACGACCGAGAGCATGGAGGGGAGTTTGCTGGGTTTTGAGCCACTTTAGAAGGGGTGTTGGGCTGCAACAAAAGAGGGCTTTTACGGTTACCCGGTTAACCGTTGGAGTATCAAACGACCTCCAAATGGCACGAAACTTGACAGGCGGTCTACCGGTGCTATACCAAGGCCGCTTGACAAACCTCGGTCCATTCCGAGACCGTTTAACACCCGCACACGAAAAGAGGTAAAAGGGGGCGCCGGGAGACATAGGAGTGCCGGATTGCAAAACGGACAACGGGGAAAATGCTCAGATGCATGAGACGAACACGTATGCAATGCAATGCACATGACGACATGATAAAATGCAGATGATGACATGGCAAAATGCAACACGCAAGCAATGACAAGGCAACAACGACGAATAACTGGCAGACACCTAGCGCATTGGATCCGGGGCGTTACAGGTGATAACTGTAATGATCAACTGTTGACTGACCCTCTTAATACCACGTATGAGCATGATGATGATGCAGGAGAAAGCAGCGAAAAAATGGCAGTCAAAACGATGAAGCAATGTGCCCTACAGGGCCATATTTCATGTGTCCAGGCGAGGGGAGCAAATCCCCCTCGGGATCCGTCCCGTCAGGCACAACGCCGCCCTTGGGATCGACGCGCTCAGACGCGGCAGGTGGGTCAGGTGGATCCGCCTCAGACTCTGCGCCAGCCGAATTAGGTGTGATCAGGCGCGGGTCGACGCGCGCTGAAAGCGACATCAACACGGCCACCCGGCGCGCTGTGGATGGGGAAACAGGCTTCCTCTGTCCCGCGCCAACCAGGAGACGACAGGTGGCGTGGTACCACTGGGCCCTCGGCGGCTCGGTTTCCGGCCCAGCCGGTCTGCTACAAAAGGCGGGACTTGCGCCACCCGGGCGTTGCAGGTCCGACCGGCGCGGGATCCCGCGCTGATACGCCGCCCACGCCACCCTGCACCAATGCTGAGGCGTGTCGGGCGCGGCAGCTGGATCAGGCGGATCCGCCTCGAAATCTGGAGAGGGGATCTTCTGTGCCGGCCGTGACGCCTGTGCCTTCGCCCACACCCTCATCTGCCGCAGAGGATCCGGCTCAGGAGGATTTGGCGGCTGCAACTGCGCCAGCTTCTGCCATGGGATTTTCTATGGCAGAAACAGCGAGCACAACATCTCCAAGGCGTCATACACATCGCAAAAAGGGTAACAAAACCATAAACTACAAGCATATTACAAAATATGGTATGGTATGTTCTACAGGTGAACCTGGTGAACCCTACAATCTTGAGGAAGCTTTGAATGATGAAAAGTGGAGAAAGGCCATAAATGAGGAATTTGTGGCACTACAGAAGAATAAAACATGGCATTTGGTCCCTCTGCAGGAAGGTAAAAATCTCATAGACTGCAAGTGGGTTTTTAGAATCAAGAGAAAGTCAGATGGAACCATTGATCGGTACAAAGCTAGATTAGTTGCAAAAGGATTCAAACAACGGTACGGCATAGACTACGAGGACACGTTTAGTCCTGTTGTAAAAGCTGCCACTATTCGCCTTGTTTTGTCTATTGTTGTTTCCATGGGTTGGAGTCTCAGGCAACTAGATGTTCAGAACGCGTTTCTCCATGGTGTTCTGGAAAAAGAGGTGCACATGAAGCAACCTCCTGGGTTTGTGAACAAAAATGTTCCTTCTTACATTTGCAAACTTGACAAATCATTGTATGGGTTGAAGCAAGCCCCACGTGCATGGTACTCGCGTCTCAGTCACAAGCTGCAACAGCTTGGTTTTGTTCCTTCTAAGTCTGGCACCTCACTGTTTATTTACAACAAGCACAACACATACATATTTTTACTCATATATGTTGATGATATAATTGTCACAAGTTCATCAGATGAGGCTGTCACAGGGCTCTTGAAAGACCTCGGCTTAGAGTTTGCTCTCAAGGATCTCGGAGATTTGCATTATTTCCTAGGGATTGAGGTGAAGAAGCACGAGGATGGACTTCATCTCTCTCAAGAAAAATATGCGGCAGATCTGGTAAAGAAGGCAGGTCTACAAGGTTGTAAGCCCTCACCTACTCCTATGCCAAATTCAGAAAAAATATCTCTCACAGAAGGACAGCTCTTGAGTCCAGATGATAGAACAAAGTATAGGAGTCTAGTGGGTGCACTCCAATATCTCACACTTACTAGACCTGCTATTTCATTTGCTGTCAACAAAGTCTGTCAGTTTCTCCATGCACCTACCTCAGTTCATCGGATCACGCTAAACGTATTGTTCGCTATGTCAAGAATACCGCCAATGTTGGTCTGAATTTCAGCAAGTCATCCTCTACACTTGTAAGTGCTTTCTCAAACTCGACCGGGCAGGTTGCCTTGATGATGAAGGTCCACTGGGGCTTTGCAATTTTCTTTGTCCCAAACTTAATATCCCGTGTGCAAGAAAACAAGCCACCGCTTCCGTGTCCAAAGACAGAGGCAGAGTATAAGGCACTGGCAAATGCCACAACTGTGGTCATATGGGTATAATCCATGTTAAAAGTGTTGGAAATATGCCCTAGAGGCAATAATAAATTAGTTATTATTATATTTCCCTGTTCATGATAATCGTTTATTATCCATGCTATAATTGTATTGATAGGAAACTCAGATACATGTGTGGGTACATAGACAACACCATGTCCCTAGTAAGCCTCTAGTTGACTAGCTCGTTGATCAATAGATGGTTACGGTTTCCGACCATGGACATTGGATGTCATTGATAACGGATCACATCATTAGGAGAATGATGTGATGGACAAGACCCAATCCTAAGCCTAGCACAGATCGTAGTTCAGATGCTAAAGCTTTTCTAATGTCAAGTATCTTTTCCTTAGACCATGAGATTGTGCAACTCCGGATACCGTAGGAATGCTTTGGGTGTACCAAACGCCACAACGAATCGGATGACTATAAAGGTGCACTACGGTATCTCCGAAAGTGTCTGCGGGTTGGCACGAATCGAGATCGGATTTGTCACTCCGTAAACGGAGAGGTATCTCTGGGCCCACTCGGTAGGACATCATCATAATGTGCACAATGTGACCAAGGGGTTGATCACGGATGATGTGTTACGAGCCAGTAAAGAGACTTGCCGTAACGAGATTGAACAAGGTATCGGGATACCGACGATCGAATCTCGGGCAAGTACAATACCGCTAGACAAAGGGAATTGTATACGGGATCGATTGAGTCCTTGACATCGTGGTTCATCCGATGAGATCATCGTGGAACATGTGGGATCCAACATGGGTATCCAGATCCCGCTGTTGGTTATTGACCGGAGAACGTCACGGTCATGTCTGCATGGTTCCCGAACCCGTAGGGTCTACACACTTAAGGTTCGATGACGCTAGGGTTATAAAGGAAGTCCTGTTTTGGTCACCGGAAAAGTTTCGGGTGATATCGGTAATGTACCGGGACCACCGGGAGGGTCCCGGGGGTCCACCAAGTGGGGCCACCTGCCCCAGAAGGCTGCGTGGGCCAAGTGTGGGAGGGGACCAGCCCCTAGGTGGGCTGGGGTGCCCCCCACCAAGGCCCAAGGCGTGGGAAGTGGAGGGAAGGGGAAACCCTAGGTCCAGATGGGCCTTAAGGCCCATCTAGTGGGCGCCTCCCTCTCCCCCTCTTGGCCGCCTCCCTTGATCCCATCTAGGGCTGCCGCCTCTCTGGGGTGGGAACCCTAGAGGGGCGCCCTCCTCCCCTTCCCTATATATATGAGGCCTAGGGGCTGCCCATAACACGCGATTCGATCTCTCGTTGGTGCAGCCCTCGCATCTCTTCTTCCTCCTCCTCCTCTCTTATGATGCTTGGCGAAGCCTCGCAAGATTGCCACGCCTCCACCACCACCACGCCGTTGTGTTGCTGCTGGATGGAGTCTTCCTCAACCTCTCCCTCTCTCCTTGCTGGATCAAGGTGGGAGACGCCACCGGCTGTACGTGTGTTGAACGCGGAGGTGCCGTCTGCTCGCACTAGGATCTCCGTGATTTGAATCACGACGAGTCACGACTCCATCAACCCTGCTCACATGAACGCTTCGCTTAGCGATCTACAAGGGTATGTAGATGCACTCTCCTTCCCTCGTTGCTAGAATCTCCATAGATTGATCTTGGTGATGCGTGAAAATTTTGAATTTCTGCCACGCTCCCCAACAAAGGCATCATGAGTTAGGTCTATTGCGTAGATTCTTTGCACGAGTAGAACACAAAGTAGTTGTGGGCGTTGATGATGTTCAATATGCTTACCGTTACTAGTCCAATCTTGTTTCGACGGTATTGTGGGATGAAGCGCCCGGACCGACCTTACACGTACTCATACGTGAGACAGTTCCACCGACCGACATGCACTTGGTGCATAAGGTGGCTAGCGGGTGCCGCCTCTCCACTTTAGTCGGAACGGATTCGATGAAAAGGGTCCTTATGAAGGGTAAATAGCAATTGACATATCACGCTGTGGTTTTATGAGGTAAGAAACGTTTTGCTAGAAACCCATAGCAGCCACGTAAAACATGCAAACAACATTTAGAGGACGCCTAACTTGTTTTTGCAGGGTATGCTATGTGATGTGATATGGCCAAGAAGAATGTGATGAATGATATATGATGTATGAGATTGATCATGTTCTTGTAATAGGAATCACGACTTGCATGTCGATGAGTATGACAACCGGCAGAGCCATAGGAGTTGTCTTAATTTATTGTATGACCTGCGTGTCATAGAACAAACGCCATGTAATTACTTTACTTTATTGCTAACCGTAGCCATAGTAGTAGAAGTAATAAGTTGGCGAGACAACTTCATGGAGACACGATGATGGAGATCATGATGATGGAGATCATGGTGTCATGCCGGTGACGATGATGATCATGGAGCCCAAGATGGAGATCAAAGGAGCAAAATGATATTGGCCATATCATGTCACTATTTGATTGCATGTGATGTTTATCATGTTTATGCATCTTGTTTACTTAAGAACGATGGTAGTAAATAAGATGATCCTTACAACAATTTCAAGAAGTGTTCTCCCTAACTGCGTGCACCGCTGCTAAAGTTCGTCGCTTCTAAGCACCACGTGATGATCGGGTGTGATGGATTCTTACGTTCACATACAACGGTGTAAGACAGATTTACACACGCCAAACACTTAGGGTTAACTTGACGAGCCTAGCATGTACGCATACATGGCCTCGAACACGAGACCGAAAGGTCGAGCATGAGTCGTATGGAGGATACGATCAACATGAAGATGTTCACCGATGATGACTAGTCCGTCTCACGTGATGATCGGACACGGCCTAGTTGACTCGGATCATGTAATCACTTAGATGACTAGAGGATGTCTATCTGAGTGGGAGTTCATAAGATGAACTTAATTATCCTGAACATAGTCAAAAGATCTTTGCAAATTATGTCGTAAGCTCGCGCTTTAGTTCCACTGCTTAGATATGTTTCTAGAGAAAATATAGTTGAAAGTTGAAAGTAGCGATTATGCGGACAAGAGAAAGCTTATGTCCTTAATGCACCGCCATGTGTGCTGAACCCCAAACGTCGCTTTGTGGATGTTGCGAACATCGGACATACACGCTTTGATAACTACGTGATAGTTCGCTTAAACGGTTTAGAGTTGAGGCACCAAAGACGTTTTGAAACGTCGCGGGACATATGAGATGTTTCGAGGGCTGAAATTGGGATTTCAGGCTCGTGCCCACGCCAAGAGGTATAAGACCTCCGACGATTTTCTTAGCCTGCAAACTCAGGGAGAAAAGCTCAATCGTTGAGCTTGTGCTCAGATTGTCTGAGTGCAACAATCATTTGAATCGAGTGGGAGTTGATCTTCCAGATGAGATAGTGATGTTTCTCCAAAGTCATTGCCACCAAGCTGCTAGAGCTTCGTGATGAACTATAACATATCAGGGATAGATATGCTGATCCTTGAGGCATTCACGATGTTTGACACCGCGAAAGTAGAAATCAAGAAGGAGCATTAATTGTTGATGGTTGGTGAAACCACTAGTTTCAAGAAGGGCAAGGGCAAGAAGGGATACTTCATGAAACGGCAAATCAGCTGCTGCTCTAGTGAAGAAACCCAAGGTTGAACCCAAACCCGAGACTAAGTGCTTTTGTAATGAGAGGAACGGACACAGAAGCGGAACCACCCTAGATACTTGGTAGATGAGAAGGCTGGCAAGGTCGATAGAAGTATATTGATATACATTATGTTAATGTGTACTTTACTAGTACTCCTAGTAGCACCGTGGTATTAGATACCGTTCGATTGCTAAGTGTTAGTAACTCGAAATAAAAGCTACGGAATAAACGGAGACTAGCTAAAGGAGAGCGACGATATGTGTTGGAAGTGTTTCCAAGGTTGATGTGATCAAGCATCGCACGCCCTCTACCATCAAGATTAGTATTAAACCTGAATAATTGTCATTTGGTGATTGCGTTGAGCATAGACATGATTGGATTATGTCTATCGCAATACGGTTATTCATTTAAGGAGAATAATGGTTACTCTATTTATTTGAATAATACCTTCAATGGTCTTGCACCTAAAGGAATGGTTTATTGAATCTCGATCGTAGTGATACACATTTTCATGCCAAAAGATATAAGATAGTAATGATAGTACCACCTGCTTGTGGCAATCGCCATTTGAGTCATATTGGTATAGAACGCATGAAGAAGCTCCATGTTGATGGATCTTTGGACTCACTCGCTTTTGAAAAGTTTGAGACATGCGAACCATGTCTATTGGTGTATATGCATGAAGAAACTCCATGCAAATGGACCGTTTGGACTCACTTGATTTTGAATCACTTGAGACATGCAAATCATACCACATGGGCAAGATGACTGAAAGCCTCGTTTTTCAGTAAGATGGAACTGGATAGCAACTTGTTGGAAGTAACACATTTTGATGTGTGCGGTCCAATGAGTGCTGAGGCATGCAGTGAATATCGTTATGTTCTTACTTCACAGATGATTCGAGTAGATGTTGAGTATATTTACTTGATGAAACACAAGTCTGAATTATTGAATGGTTCAAGTAATTTCAGAGTGAAGTTTAAGATCTTCGTGACAAGAGGATAGAATGTCTATGATATGATCATAGAGATGAATATCTGAGTTACGAGTTTTGGCACACAATTAAGACATTGTGCAAATTGTTTCACAATTAATACCGCCTGGAACACCATAGTGTGATGGTGTGTCCGAACATCATAGTTGCACTCTATTGGATATGGTGCGTACCATGATATCTCTTATCGAATTACCACTATCGCTCATGGGTTAGGCATTAGAGACAACCGCACTCACTTTAATGGGGCACCACGTAATTCCGTTGAGACGACACCGCTTGGAGAAACCTAAGTTGTCGTTTCTTGAAAGTTTGGGGCTGCGACGCTTATGTGAAAAAGTTTCAGGTTGATAAGCTCGAACCCAAAGCGATAAAATGCATCTTCATAGGACACCCAAAACAGTTGGGTATACCTCCTAATTCAGATCCGAAAGAAATAGGGATTGTTTCTTGAATCGGGTCCTTTCTCGAGGAAAAGTTTGTCTCGAAAAGTTGAGTGGGAGGATGGTGGAGACTTGATGAGGTTATTGAACCGTCACTTCAACAAGTGTGTAGCAGGGCACGTGAAGTTGTTCTGTGGCACCTACACCAATTGAAGTCGAAGCTTATGATAGTGATCATGAAGTTTTGGATCAAGTCACTACTGCACCTCGTGGGGTGACAAGGATACGGACTGCTTCAGAGTGGTACGGTGATCTGTCTTGAAGGTCATGTTGCTAGACAACAATGAACCTCGAGCTATGGAGAAGCGATGGTGGGCCCAAATTCGGCAAATGGTTAGAAGCCATGAAACCGAGATAGGATCCATGTATCATAACAAAGCATGGACTTTGGTGGACTTGCCCGTTGATCGGCAAGCCATTGAGATAAATGGATCTTTAAGAAGAAGACGGACATGAACGGTAATGTCACCGTCTGTGAAGCTCGACTTGTGGCGAAGAGTTTTTCACAAGTTCAAGGAGTTGACTACGATGAGATTTTCTCATCCGTAGCGATGCTTAAGTCCGTCGGAATCATGTTAGCATTAGCTGCATTTATGAAATCTGGCGGATGGATGTCAAGACGAGTTTCCTTACCGGTTTACGTAAGGAAAGGTTGTATGTGATACAATCGTAAAAGTTTTGTCGATCCTAAGGATGCTAAAGGTATGCTAGCTCCAGCGATCCTTCTAAGGACCGGAGTAAGCATCTCGAGTTGGAATATGCACTTTGATAGGATGATCAAAGATTTTGGGTTTATACAAAGTTTATGAGAAACTTGTATTTCCAAAGAAGTGAGTGGGAGCACTATAGAATTTCGATGAGTATATGTTGTTGACATATTGATGATCGAAATGATGTAGAATTTCTGGAAAGCATATAGGGTTATTTGAAAGATGTTTTCAATAGAAAACCTGGATTAAGCTACTTGAACATTGAGCATCGAGATCTATAAGGATAGATCAAAATGCTTAATAATACTTTCAAATGAGCATATACCTTGACATGATCTTGAAGGTGTTCAAGATGGATCACCAAAGAAGGAGTTCTTGCCCGAGATGTAAGGTATGAAGTTAAGACTTAAAGCTCGACCACGGCAGAAAAGAGAGAAAGGACGAAGGTCGCCCCTATGCTTTAGACGTAGGCTCTATAGTATGTTATCTTTGTACCGCACCGAAGTGTGCCTTGCCATGAGTCACTCAAGGGTACAAGAATGATCCAGAATGGGGATCATTGGACAGCGGTCAAAATTGTCCTTGGGGTAAATAAGGACATGTTTCTCGATTATGGAGGTGATAAAGAGTTCGGCGTAAAGGGTTACGCCGATGCAAACTTTAAACACCTATCCGAATGACTCGAGTAGCAAACTGGATACGTATAGTGGAGCAACCATTTGGAATAGCTCCAAGTGGAGCGTGGAAGCAGCGTTTACAATATGACCTAGAAAGTTGCAAAGCACACACGGATCTGAAAAGTTCAGACCGTTGACTAAAACCCGCTGACTAAAACCTCTCTCACAAGCAAAACATGATCAAACCTCGTAACTCATTGAGTCTAAATCACATGATGATGTGAACTAGTTTACGACACTAGTAAACTCTTTGGGTGTTGGTCACATGGCGATGTGACCTATCGCTGTTAATCACATGACGATGTGAACTAGATTATTGACTCTAGTGCAAGTGGGAGACTGTTGGAAATATGCCCTAGAGGCAATAATAAATTAGTTATTATTATATTTCCTGTTCATGATAATCGCTTATTATCCATGCTATAATTGTATTGATAGGAAACTCGGATACATGTGTGGGTACATAGACAACACCATGTCCCTAGTAAGCCTCTAGTTGACTAGCTCGTTGATCAATAGATGGTTACGGTTTCCGACCATGGACATTGGATGTCATTGATAACGGATCACATCATTAGGAGAATGATGTGATGGACAAGACCCAATCCTAAGCCTAGCACGGATCGTAGTTCAGTATGCTAAAGCTTTTCTAATGTCAAGTATCTTTTCCTTAGACCATGAGATTGTGCAACTCCGGATACCGTAGGAATGCTTTGGGTGTACCAAACGTCACAACGTGGCGGGTGACTATAAAGGTGCACTACGGTATCTCCGAAAGTGTCTTGGGTTGGCACGAATCGAGATCGGATTTGTCACTCCGTGTAACGGAGAGGTATCTCTGGCCCACTCGGTAGGACATCATCATAATGTGCACAATGTGACCAAGGGGTTGATCACGGGATGATGTGTTACGGAACGAGTAAAGAGACTTGCCGTAACGAGATTGAACAAGGTATCGGGATACCGACGATCGAATCTCGGGCAAGTACAATACCGCTAGACAAAGGGAATTGTATACGGGATCGATTGAGTCCTTGACATCGTGGTTCATCCGATGAGATCATCGTGGAACATGTGGGAGCCAACATGGGTATCCAGATCCGCTGTTGGTTATTGACCGGAGAACGTCACGGTCATGTCTGCATGGTTCCCGAACCCGTAGGGTCTACACACTTAAGGTTCGATGACGCTAGGGTTATAAAGGAAGTCCTGTTTTGGTCACCGGAAAAGTTTCGGGTGATATCGGTAATGTACCGGGACCACCGGGAGGGTCCCGGGGGTCCACCAAGTGGGGCCACCTGCCCCAGAAGACTGCGTGGACCAAGTGTGGGAGGGGACCAGCCCCTAGGTGGGCTGGGGCGCCCCCCACCAAGGCCCAAGGCGTGGGAAGTGGAGGGAAGGGGAAACCCTAGGTCCAGATGGGCCTTAAGGCCCATCTAGTGGGCGCCTCCCCCTCTCTCCCCTCTTGGCCGCCTCCCCTTGATCCCATCTAGGGCTGCCGCCCCTCTAGGGGTGGGAACCCTAGAGGGGCGCCCTCCTCCCTTCCCTATATATATGAGGCCTAGGGGTTGCCCATAACACGCGATTCGATCTCTCGTTGGTGCAGCCTGCGTCTCTTCTTCCTCCTCCTCCTCTCTTGTGATGCTTGGTGAAGCCTCGCAAGATTGCCACGCTCCTCCACCACCACCACCCGTTGTGTTGCTGCTGGATGGAGTCTTCCTCAACCTCTCCTCTCTCCTTGCTGGATCAAGGCGTGGGAGGCGCCACCGGCTGTACGTGTGTTGAACGCGGAGGTGCCGTCCGTTCGGCACTAGGATCTCCGGTGATTTGAATCACGACGAGTACGACTCCATCAACCCCGTTCACATGAACGCTTCCGCTTAGCGATCTACAAGGGTATGTAGATGCACTCTCCTTCCCTCGTTGCTAGAATCTCCATAGATTGATCTTGATGATGCGTAGAAAATTTTGAATTTCTGCTACGTTCCCCAACAAAAAGAACTTGGTGTCAGGAGTAGTCAAGTTCCTTGTTTATGGTGTGATAACTTGGGTGCTACATATTTGTCTGCCAATCCAGTGTTTCATGCCAGGACAAAGCATATTGAAATAGATTTTCACTTTGTGTGAGAAAGGGTTGCCAAGAAGCAACTTCAGATTCGGTTTGTGCACTCCAGAGATCAAATTGCAGATGGATTCACCAAACCGTTACCTACAAGAAGCTTTGAAGATTTTAAACATAATCTCAACTTGATGAAGTTGTGATTAAGGGAGGGTGTTAAACACATTATGTGTCATGTTGCATTGTGCACCGGAGGAGCCTTGTGCTGCTCACCAGCCGCACCTATGCCGCACCTAGAGATAGAGATAGACTAGTTAGGTAGTTCAAATATCTCCTTGTAACCTACTCTATCTTCTTATCTCTTGTCCTCCAAGTCTCCTGTAATATCTCAACCATCTTGTATGCGCTATCAGGGATCTTGCGCCCCTGCCTATAACATGCAACACGTCCCCTCGCACCGAGGCTAAGACGTTTCCGCATCTCGCACAGGGAGGATGCATCTATGAGCTCTGGTTGTGCACCCCCTCACTGATTCCGGTGCCCCACGACCTCTACCTCCCACCCCTGTCGCCACGGTGAGCGATGGCCGCCGCAACGCAAAATCCTCTATCCCCGCATGAAAAAAAATCAGAGAGGCTGGAGAGCGCGAGACTGACCTTCCCTGTTGTAGATCTAGCAGATCGCCGCGTAGTTGTCCTGCCACCGCAACATGTTGCCGGTAGCCCCCATCCCTTCTCCTGTTCATCACACGCACGAGGCGGGTCGATTCTGGTGCTTCGTTGCCCGTACACCCCAATGTGATGCTTCGTTGTCGCCGATTCGCACCCTCCTCACCACTTCCCGCCATCATTGGATTGCCACCGGCCACGCTTGCCGGGGAACCCTCGAACCCGACCGTTGAGGCGTGGCAAGTGGCAGCCGCGCAACAGGCACCCCGAAGTGAGTCGGCGGCGAATCCCGGCCGAAGTACATGGAGCGGTGACGAATCGGGGCCGAGGCGTGCGGGGTGGTGGCGCATGGGAAGCGGATGAACGGCAGCGTCGCCAGGTGCGACCCGATGGGCGGCGAGATCACCGGAGCTAGTTCTTGACGGCGGAGGGAGGTACGACTACGGTGGGCGGCACGGCGAGAGAGATAAGGTTGCGAGGCGAGGGAATTGCGGCGGCATTGTTTGGCCGAGGGGATTATGTTCGTTGAGGTAAATCGGGCAGGAGTGGAACGACGTGCGTGGGGCCGCGGGATCGGGGATCCGGGACGTTGATCGCTAGGAGATTTGGCAGACCACCGCATCTGCTCGGGCAGAACATTTCATCTGGGCTGTTGATCTGGGTGGCAGATCATTGATGCAATTATTGACGGTAGGATGGGTTTAAGTGTATTTGATCGTAGGGTGCTGATTGTTTCGTGTACACTAATCTGAGTGACCTTAGGATAAGTTAAGTTTGCTTTTTTAATAGTAGTAGAGATAATACACCAACACAGACGTGTGCTCAACTGAATCATATTCGGTTGGTGTTATCTCTCCCTGCAAATGAAGCTTGATGAGCGACAAGCATTAGAACTGGAGCCAAACGTCAACTGAATAATATTATGTCAGTACAATCGAGATAGTAAAGCTAGTGCAATTTTTAATAGCAAATGCTCGCTGAGCGGTTGATCATTTTAGTACTTAATATTCAGTTTTGCTGGTCATGTAATAGAAATAATCATCTCATATTATGTATCCCTTGACATGCATGTATGTGGCTCAAAGACGACCCAGAAATGGACTACCTTGCTGGGTGCGTGTAGCCAGATAAGCTTAATGTTAACTTTAATTTTATGCTGCATAATTCGTATAAAATATTAGTTCGGTCCAGTTTGACATATACATATTTAGTTGTGCGTCAAGGGGATGGCTTAATTTCACATATAAGCAAATATGAGCTTTATTCAGTGGAAGGGTGGATACAAATGATCCAAGAAGGGACGAGCGGTACTACAGGGGGCAGGTTGAGAAAGCAGCAGAAAATTCTGGTCCGGCTCAACCTCACGGGAGGGATGAGCGGACATGGCAGTCACCAAGGAGGACTACAGGGGAATCAGGCTCTAGTTCAAGGACAGAGAGACAAAGGCGTCGCCCAAATACTTATGTCCGGAGGCCTAGACTCTCCAGGACAGATCACGAGGTAGGCAAAAGTGAGAGTAGGAGAAGTCCGGTTGGTAGCAAGAGGGCACCAAAGCAGATTTGGGTGCCTAGGAGTGGTGACCGCATGGCAGAGGCTGATGATTTTGTGGGTAAGAAGAGGAGAAAGGTGATGAGAATCCCGTCAGTGTTTGACAGACTTTCAGAAATCAATGATGAAGCAGCGACGGACCCCGCTAGACGGGGCCGCCGAGACCAATGAATCTCTTAGCCTGAAATTGTCGAGGATTGGGGTTGGACTCGACAGTGGGCGAACTCAGGGACCTGATTAGGTCATACAACCCAGCGGTGGTGTTTCTTAGTGAGACAAAGAAAAGGGGGGAGTCTATGAATATTCTTAGGAGGAGATTGGGGTTCCAGCACGGTCAACATGTTAACTGTGTGGGCAAAAGTGGAGGATTAGCATTATGGTGGCGAGATGGTGTGGATGTTACTCTAAGACCATGGTGTCAGTACTACATGGATGCTCTTATTACTTGTGATAACAAATTTTGGAGGTTTACTGGGGTCTACGGTGAGCCGCGGACCGAACTTAGGAAAAAGACTTGGGATGCTCTCCGATATTTGCGTTCACAAGACGATGGACCGTGGCTGTGTGCGGGTGATTTCAATGAAGCGTGCTGGCAAGAAGAACATAAGGGAAGGAATGAGAGGGGTCACGCCCAGATGGAAGCGTTTCGGGACTGCCTTGCTGAATGCGAGTTGCTGGACTTAGGATATACAGGCTACACATACACTTGGGACAACAAACGAGATGGCGACAATAACGTGCAAGTTCGGCTGGATAGAGCCACATGCAACGATGGGTTCCAGCAGCTCTTCCCGTTGACGGCAGTTGAACACGTGGCTACGGAGGAAAGCGACCAAATGGCACTGGTCATTCGAGTCGCAGACGAGCCGCGAAGTAGAGGTAAGAGTAGCCACAATTTCCGTTTCGAGGAGATGTGGACGCTGCACCCAGGCTACGAAGAGATGATACGTGGTGCATGGGACATGCATGCAGATGTTGCTCCCGACATGCAGGCGTTGTGTGCTAAACTCAAACGGGTTTCTGGGTGCATGCAGCGGTGGGCTCGCTCGGACTTTGGCTCTGTCCGGGCACAGATCAAGGAATTCCGTGGCAAGCTTGATGCGGCAAGGCAGCTAGACAGGACACCGGCAGCCTCACTGGAGGTCAAACGGATTGAAAAAATACTACATGATCTATACGACAGAGAAGAAGTAATGCAGCGGCAAAGGTCCAGAGTTGATTGGCTTAAAGCGGGAGACCGCAACACAAAATTTTTCCAGAACCGGGCGTCCCATCGCAGAAGGAAAAATACGATCGTCAAGCTTCGGAGGGCAGATGGTACCTTTGCGTGTACCAATGACGAGCTACGGGACATGGCGCGCACGTTCTACAGTGAGCTATACTCGACGGAGGGAGCAACAAATATGGAAGCAATTCTGCAACATGTTCAGGCCTCGGTGACACAGGAGATGAACGCAAGACTTATGGCTAGATGGACTAGCGAAGAGATCGAGCGTGCTCTATTTCAGATGGGCCCGACGAAGGCGCCGGGTCCGGACGGCCTGCCGGCGTTATTCTACCAAAGACACTGGTCTTTGGTAAAAGATGAGATGTGTGCTGCAGTTATAGGATTCTTGGACGGAAAGGATTTTCCGGACGACTTCAACAACACTGTTTTGGTCCTGATCCCCAAGGTTAAAGTACCGGAGCTACTCTCACAATTCAGGCCAATCAGCCTATGCAATGTACTCTACAAGATAGCTGCAAAAGTTTTGGCGAACAGGCTGAAGTCCATTCTACCGGTGCTGATTTCTGAGGAACAGAGTGCCTTTGTCCCCGGTCGGTTAATCACAGATAATGTCCTTATAGCTTACGAGTGCACACACGCCATTCGGAAGAGGAAACGGAAAAAGGCACTTTGTGGAGTCAAGCTAGACATGATGAAGGCGTACGACAGGGTTGAATGGGTCTTCCTTGAGAAGATGATGGAGCGGATGGGCTTTTCTCTAAATTGGATTCATACTATTTTGCGTTGTGTTAAATCAGTTAAATTCTCCGTGCGTCTTAATGGAGACACTTCTGAGTTGTTCTCGCCATCACGAGGTTTGCGGCAGGGGGATCCGCTATCCCCCTACCTCTTTCTCTTTTGTGTGGAAGGCTTCTCCACACTCTTGAAGAAAGCCCAAGAGGAACAACGGATTAAGGGGGTAGAGTATGGGAGGGACGGCCCTCATATTACTCACCTTCTATTTGCGGATGACAGTATCGTTTTTCTTGAGGCGACTGAGGATAGTTTGCTAGAGCTCCACAATATACTAAATGTTTATGAGTCAGCCTCAGGGCAGAAAGTTAATTTTGATAAATTTTCCATCTTTTTTGGAAAGGGGTGTGATGATACGAGGAAAGCTACTTTAAAAAGTGTAATTGGTATTGCAGATGAGGCTCTCAATGAGAGATATCTAGGGCTACCAACACTGGTTGGTCGCTCGAAAGATGGTTGCTTTAAATACGTGACAGAGCGGTCAGCTGCAAAAACTCATGGTTGGAAAGGACAAGGCCTCTCCAAAGCAGGCAGAGAAGTGCTTGTGAAGTCAGTTCTACAAGCGACTCCCACGTTTTCCATGAGCTACTTCCAGTTTGCCAAAAAAACGTGCCGGAACCTGACATCTATTTCTTCAAAATTTTGGTGGGGAGCGGAGCATGGAAAACGTAAAGTTCATTGGATTGGATGAGATAAAATGTGTCGTAGCAAGAGGTCAGGGGGTATGGGTTTTCGGTATTTTGAGGCTTTTAATCAGGCCCTACTCGCTAAGCAAGCATGGAGGTTACTCATCAATCCGGAATCTCTTTGTGCTCGAGTACTGAAGGCGCGCTATTTTCAGAATACTGATTTTCTTCATGCGGGCTGCCCCAAAAATAGCTCTTTCACATGGAAGAGCATTCTGTTTGGCCGAGAACTGCTACAGTGTGGGCTGGTGTGGCGCATTGGGGATGGCAGGTCAGTCGACGCGTGGACGGATGCATGGATACCCAGGGCCGGGTCTCGTCGGCCTCTGGGTGCGCTTGACAAAACGAACATAGCTACAGTGGCGGATTTGCTTGATTACTCTGGAAGGGCATGGGATGTGCAGACCCTTGAACGGGCGATGTTGCCAGCTGATATAAGCGACGTCCTGAAGGTCCCAGTAGGCGGTAATGGGCGTCCTGACTACCCAGCATGGAATAACACTGAAAATGGGGTATTCACAGTACGCTCAGCCTATCATCTTGCTATGAAAATTAAACGCTTGCGTTCTGGGGCGCCAGAGTCCTCATCATCAGTCACAGCGCATCGGGGATGGATGGAGCTTTGGGATACCAACGTCCCAGGCAAAGTTAAAATACACGCCTGGAGATTGGCCCGAAATGGTCTGGCCGTAGGGGCCGAGCTGCAGCGACGTCATGTTAAACTAGGAGTCAGGTGCCCGGTTTGCGGAAGGGAAGAGACATCCGTCCATCGGTTTTGAAAGTGCCCCCATGCTCAGCACGTGTGGTCAGTTGTTAATGCAGATAGAGGAGATGACATGTTCTCAGTGCCAGAGACAATCCATACACAACATCAGCTAGGCCGATGGATGCTGGACTGGTTTGGCAAAGCGTCTGAAGCGAATAAAGCTGTTTTTATGATGGTGCTTTATCACATGTGGTTAGCAAGAAATGCAACAAGAGACGGAAAGCTCATTGAGGATGCTAGATCCCTGGTTGATCGTGTCTGGGCACTACTGGATGAATGGGCTAAGGTCCATGCTCCACCGGTTACTACACAAGGAGGAACGCCAACGGAGGAGTGGCGCCCCCCGGACCAAGGGTGGCTTAAACTTAATGTCGATGGAGCGACAGCGAAGGTGGATGGCTCGGGAGGCGGTGGAGCGGTCGTACGCGATCATCATGGCAGGTTCGTGGGAGGCTCATGCCATTTTTTTCCATTCGTGACGGATCCAGAACATGCAGAGCTGTTGGCTTGTCGGCGCGGCGTCCAGCTGGCGATTGAGGTGGGCACTCGGAGGATTGTCTTGGAGACAGACAATCTGGGAGTCAAACAAACGTTATCTTCGACCGAGCTAGCTAGATCCCAGTACGGCCCCCTCATAGAAGAGATTAAGGAGCTTCTTAACTCTCGGGAGGATTTTCGTGTGCATTGGGCTAGGCGTTCCACGAATCGCGCGGCACATAATCTAGCTAGGGATGGCTGCCTTAATAAGTTGTGCAAGACCTGGTTTTCTGTTCCTCCTCCTTGTATTCATGACATTGTTGTGGCTGAGGCTACTTAGTTAATAAATTGGCAGCGACGTTCCCCTCAAAAAAAAAAAGCAAATATTGACACGCTTGAAAGAGTTGCCATCAACATTCTGCCGATTTGGAAATGAATGAGAGACATGAGGTTGTTACTATAAAAGTGGTGCTTTATATCTATCTATTTCTAGGGGTCATTCGTGAAATGTACACTTAAGTGGGAGCAGTCCCCTCCACTATAATCTGTGCCATTCATCTCCCATCCAATGGCTCAGATTTCGTTTTTCTATTCTTTCACATGAAGCTCAGATTCTATGCTAGTTGCTCCCCGATCAAATAAGATCTCGCGGCCACAATTTCCAGGCTCTACCTGGTCGGGAGTGAGGCCGCTTTGCGCACGTGGTCGGGCCTGTCGCAACGCCACTCACCTAGTCCGCGCGCGTCGCATTGTGTTCCCACGGGCACGGGCTGGGTCCACTTGTCACTGGCGGAGGTAGAGCACGCTTGGGTGAAACGACTTTATTCCACGGCCCTCCTCTCTCAGTCCTGTCCTTGTTCCCCATTTTCCTCCTCCCAAATCGGGCCAGATCCAGCGGTAACCACCGGAGGAGGCAAAGGTAACCGGCGCCGCAACCGCAGCCAAAGATGGGCGATGAACATAGGGAAGTGGATCATCTGCCACCGTAGCCGAAGTTGGGCGGAGGAAGCCGAAGGCGTTAGCCCGCTGTTATACGCGATAGCAAGAAACAAGGATGAACCAAGAAATCAACCAACAGGGACACGAGATTTTAACGTGGAAAACCCTTGCGGGAAAAACCACGGGCGCCAGCCAGCAAGACTTCACTATATCGGGGGTGAGGTTACAAACGCCGGTGAATTTCCTCAATGCAACATATCCCTTACGGCGGCTTACAAGAGGTATTTATAATAGGTGAACCCTAGTCCAACTCGGTAACAACTCGTACCGTACCGCGGGGGGCCTCGCTTCGCTCGGGCCGAAGTTGCCTTTATCTTTATTTCTTCTAGGAATTTGGATCACCACAAAAATAACACCCGCGAGGGGATTCATTGCTCGTCGCCAGCGCAGGTAAGGTCCTACTCCTACCCATGGCTTCCCTGGCATAGGTCCCGCCTCGGAGCGGCTCGTATTGCTCGTATTTATTCGGAGAGGGGGCGGTACTCAACGTGGAGAGGTCACGACGGCGGAGGACGAGTTTGCCGGGCAGCCCATAGCGGTGGTTAACCGCATCCACTTTACACAGTTATGGCCATGGTGGCGTTGGCGTCATGAGCAAAGCTCTCATGCTGCTTTCGAACAAGGAAGGCGTGGGGATTCAGCGAGGTTTGAGTTTCAACCAGAACAAGTAGATAATGGGATAGCATAGGTTGTCGTACATCTCTTTTGCATCTGGGTTCCGTATAAGTTGCAAACGGAGCAAGAATAGTTGGCTAGCTAGTTGTAAAAGTTGCACAGGGATGCCAACATAGTTGGATTACGGTATGATGGACGATTAGGAGTGTGTTTTTCAATTTCATTTTCCAGTTGCACACGCTCATACGTCAATTGGCTGCATCCTGCACACTCTAGATCATTTAGTTGGCAGGACATTTTGTTCATTTTTTATTTTTTATTTTGGCAGTTCCTATTTATTCAAGGGGAGTCGAGAGTGCGTGTTCTAGTGGGATACGAGTTTCATGGCGAGTCACCTCCGTATCACACAGATTCGGCGAGGGATTCCGGCGTGGTGCTCCCCAGCCAAACTGTCTGATCCCAGCATGGCGATTTATTGATTTTTTTTGCAGCGATTTGAGTTGGAATAGAAGGAAGTACATGAGACTGAGAGGATAGTTTAGATGCTTTTGCTCAACCCTCTCAAAATGCAACCGTGTGGTTTCTTTGTTTTCTCTTAAGTTGTGTTCATATAAGTAACCAGTTGGCTAGTTTGTTGTAATAGTTACACAGGAATGCAAATGTAGTTGGATCACACATATACGTATGTGTGTTGGCTAGCCAACTTATGAAGTTGCACAGTGAGGGCTAAACTGTTGCACATTCGATGATATTCAGATGGATACACTGCCTAAACCATGTTCAAGCAGTTTGTGTGTGTGGTTTTTTGGTTGCACACCCATGTGTGCCCTGTTTTCAAGAGTATGCATGAGCAGTTTGCAGATCTAAGCAGTTCATACGCTAGTTGGCTTTGCCACACTTATGCAGTTCCACAGGGAAGGGCTACCTAGTTGCATGGTTGACATCTAGTTTAGTTTTGGCTCGAGTGCCTACATCATCTTCCTGCAGTGTGTATGCTGATTTTTTTTGTTGCACACTAATGTCTGCTGAGTTGGCCATACAGTGCATCAAGTTGCACACATTTTTGTTTTGTTCTGTATTTGTGCTTTGCAAAATCAGCACGAGTTGCTTACCTCATGGCACTTTTTTATATCAATTGTTCTTGCTCATTTTTTTATTTTATACATTTGGTTGCTGCTACTAATTTGTTTGTTTGCTTTTTTTAACAGACCAAAATTGGTTGTAAAATGAGATGCGGCTACTAGTAAAGGAGAGGCATGTTCGCTTTTTCGTCGGTTTTCATTTATCCTTGTAGCAGTTTTGTTTTCAATTATAATAACTATTATTTTGGGGTTTTCCGACCATGTTCTAAATTTTGTTTGTCCCCTGTAGGGGTTTGCAAACCCTTCTTCTCGGTAGAATATGAAATGGCCCACCGATCGGGAGCCTTGTCGTGCTGATATCAACGGGGGTGAAGAGGAAGACGAGGTAGGTATCGAGGAAGTAGTGTGGGTGCATTCCCCTTTCTTGCATACACACAAAAGTAACTTTTCCATGCATCCTTTAGGTTGGTGACCAATTCCGCATTGTGAAACAATGGAAATGGAAGGCAACTGCGCAGGTGGGAGTTGTATATGGAGATGGCACATCGTTTGCAACTGCTGTTGAGGTAACATGAAATTGCAATAGTCATTTTTATTTTCTTTTTTTCTACACAAAGAAGCCTGGGATGTGATTTTTTTTACACAGTTGCACAAGAACCGACTAGGTGTTGGCATCCCGAACTTTTATAGTTGCACAAGAATTAATTAAGAGTTGGTATCCTCAACTTTTCGAATAGTTGCGCAACGGTATCATACGAGTTGGCATCCTCAACTTTCGTAGTTTGACCAAGCTTTTTAAATAGTCCCATAATAATATCACCGAGTTGGCATCCTTAACTATTTTAGTTGCACAAGAACCGATCAGGAGATGGCATCCCCAACCTTTCTTAATAGTTGCGCAACAATGCTACATGAGTTGGCATCTTCAACTTTTTTGAGGGAGGCATCTTCAACTTATTTACTTCCACAAGAACCATCAAGTAGTTGGCATCCTCATGTATTCACATGCATGCACTTGAATGTAGTTGCACTACTTATTTGCAAGATTGTAATCTTTTAGAATTCACTATTTTTTTCATTTCTTGTGTCCAGACATGCTAAATTCATCAAGTTCATCAGTTCAAAATTCATTACATAGTTGAACAAACATGCAATATGAATTGCATGCAGGAGTACTTGCAGTCGCACAAAATAGATGATGTAGTTGCACAACAGCCAATATAAGCTTTTTCATTTGGAATTTTGCATACAGAATTTTAGCCAAACCAAAATGAATCTGAAATTATATGAGTTGGCATCTTAAAATTTTATATGGGTTGAATATGTCAACTACTGAAATTCAAACCCCACAAGTAGATGGATATGACAGTGTTGTCAGTTGCACACATACAACCCAAAGCTGGTTCATTTTTTCTAAGGCTTCATTTTTGCATCATGTGTAGGTTTTACATGTTACGGGTGTGGAGGAGCTGCTGTAGATTTGCACACAATTCTTAGCTACAAAGTCACATATACTACTGTGTGGAAAGATCAAAGGAAAAAAACACTTGCAAAGCAGATTCTTGTCTAGTAGGTAGTTATCTTTTCATAGTAGCTACAACACTTTTTTTGCTACATGGACATCTGTTCTTTCTGCATTATGTGTGAATAAGACTCTCTATGTGCTCTCTCCTATATTTTTTGCACATTTTCTGCGTTTTGTTGCACACATGCTATAAAAGTTGGCTTGTCTCATGATGTTGTTGCACGAAAATTAGTTAAAAAAGCACAAGTACTAGATTTCCCCGTTTGATCTTTGTTTATGCTATCTTCAACAACTATGAAGAAGCTATTTTGGAAAGAGAAATTTGGTGACGGGAAAGGGAAAGGCAAGGAGGAAGGACCTGAATAGGAGGAGAAAAGGATCACCTAGTTTTTCACCCTTGCTGGTGCCTGCTGCCTAGTACGTTCTGATCTATCATCCCTCTCTCATCTTTTCTTGCACCAAATTGTTCCAGATCCACTGTTATTTAACTTTGATTCTTCTGCCATGGCAGCTCTGGCGATGGAGATCCAGACATGGGAACCCCTTTGTTTCATGGGTAAGAAGGTGGGGCAGGTAGGGGCATGGGGACAAAGAAGTTTGAGGCAAGAGGGGCGTGATAGCTTCAAGAGGGAGGAAGGGCATGTGATGGCCTGGGGACCACGTCCAATGCGTGGTTTGTTGGGTTAACGCGCCTTTGTTGCTACCGGGGGGGACAAAATCTTTCCTTTTCTGAAGGCCACTCGGGAACGGTAGGGAGCAGCCGACCGCTCCCTAGACGCGTCCAAACTAATTTAGGTAAGGAGACTGAAGGTTTTGGGGCACAAGTAAGTGTTTACTTTTCCAGATGCCCTAAAACTGGTGCCCTAAAATTTGGAAAGCAATTGAAACATAGGATTCGACGGTGGAGAGACAGGGGGCAATCTGACAGTTGTTGGGCGCCGAGCTCGATTTTAGTTGGCAGAGGTTGTCGGGACCAAGACGATCGCCGGACAGCAAGGAATGGTGTATGGATCTTCCAGCGGTGGAGGGGAGCCGGGGATGTGGCCAAATCCTACGGTGTCGTGCCAACCGAGTGTCGAGAGCTCGCGGGGAGAATCGATGGTCGTGGGGGTCATGGCGAAGCCGCGAGCAACGGGAATGAGCACTGAGGTGGCACTTGGGCCGGGGGCGGCCGGTGGAGTCACACGGTGAAAATCGGCCGAAAACGGTGTCTGGTGCCGACGACCGTGACCGCGGAGAAGTTTCAGTGGAGCGGTTGGACTCATGCGGACAACGTTTTTGTTTTTGCGGTAACCACTAAAGGTGTTGTAAACATACAACATTTATAGTAAATTTTTGGATGTGATTTATGTTGGAAATATGCCCTAGAGGCAATAATAAAATGGTTATTATTATATTTCTTTGTTCATGATAATAGTCTATTATTCATGCTATAATTGTGTTATCCGGAAGTCGTAATACACGTGTGAATACATAGACCACAACGTGTCCCTAGTAAGCCTCTAGTTGACTAGCTCGTTGATCAACAGATAGTCATGGTTTCCTGACTATGGACATTGGATGTCATTGATAACGGGATCACATCATTGGGAGAATGATGTGATGGACAAGACCCAATCCTAAGCATAGCTCAAAGATCATGTAGTTTGTTTAGCTAGAGCTTTTCCAAATGTCAAGTATCATTTCCTTAGACCATGAGATTGGGCAACTCCCGGATACCGTAGGAGTGCTTTGGGTGTGCCAAACGTCACAACGTGACTGTGTGACTATAAAGGTACACTACGGGTATCTTCGAAAGTGTCTGTTGGGTTGGCACGAATTGAGACTGGGATTTGTCACTCCGTATGACGGAGAGGTATCTCTGGGCCCACTCGGTAATGCATCATCATAATGAGCTCAATGTGACCAAGTATATGGTCACGGGATCATGCATTACGGTACGAGTAAATTGACTTGCCGGTAACGAGATTAAACAAGGTATTGGGATACCGACGATCGAATCTCGGGCAAGTAACGTACCGATTGACAAAGGGAATTGTATACGGGGTTGCTTGAATCCTCGACATCGTGGTTCATCCGATGAGATCATCGAGGAGCATGTGGGAGCCAACATGGGTATCCAGATCCCGCTGTTGGTTATTGACCGGAGAGGCGTCTCGGTCATGTCTGCGTGTCTTCTGAACCCGTAGGGTCTACACACTTAAGGTTCGGTGACACTAGGGGGTTAGAGATATGAGTATGCAGTAACCCGAAAGTTGTTCGGAGTCCCGGATGAGATCCCGGACGTCACGAGGAGTTCCGGAATGGTCCGTAAGTAAAGAATTATATATAGGAAGTCACGTTTCGGCCATCGGGAAAGTTTCGGGGGTCACCGGTATTGTACCGGGACCACCGGAAGGGTCCCGGGGGTCCACCGGATGGGGCCACCTATCCCGGAGGGCCCCATGGGCTGAAGTGGGAGAACCAGCCTGGTGGGCTGGTGCGCCTCAGGCCCCCCGCGCCTAGGGTTGGGAAACCCTAGGGGTGGACGCCCACCGGCTTGGGAAGCCACCCTGCCGCCCCCTTGGAGATCCCATCTCTGGGCCGCCCCTAGGGGCCTATATAAAGAGGGGGGAGGAAGGGCAGCCGCACCCATGCTCTTGGCGCCTCCCTCTCCCCTTGTGTAACGCCCGGGTAATTAAGCTACAGTAATCCCACGCTAACGGTGCCACGTCACCCCGGTTACTGTTGATGATATCGCGTTGGATCAAAACTGTTTCAGAATTCAAATTCAAATTAATGTCAACAATAAAAGTTTTTCAAAATTTAAAACAAAAATGTTCGGGAGGTGCCATATTTTGCATAAGTAAATATGGTGTAATAAACACATTTTTATAAAATGCCTAGATAATTTAAAATGATTTAAAATAAATAAAAGGAAAGTAAATTACAAGATAGAAATATATTTTAAAACAAACAAAAAAAACTAAACTAACCTAACCTACTGGGCTCTTGGCCCATCTAACAAACAACCAGCCCAGCCGGGCGCCCCTTGCTACTAACCCTAACTCCTCCCGTCCCGATCCCCATCTCTCTCTCATTCCCATCTCGCACCGCCAGCGACGAGCGAGAGCGCTCCCGCTCGACCCCCGCAGCTCCTCCCGCCGGCCACGCCCTACTCCTCCCCTGAGCTCGCCTCTCCTCCCCGCACCCACCTCCGCCGCCACTCCCGCTAGAACCCCCCACCGACGCCGCCAAGCCCTCGCCGCCGTGTCGTCATCGCTGGCGCCAGCGCCGCCGCCATGCTGCTGCCCGCCGCCGAGCTCCGTCGCCGGATCCGCACCACCTCGCCGCCTGCCTTCGCCCTCCTCCACGATCGGGTTCCTCCGCTTTGTCGCGCCGACCTCGACTCCTCCCCGAGCCCGCTGCCATTCCCGTCGCCTCCCCGTGAGCTGTCACCTCCTCCTCCTCTCTCTCTCGCCACGGCGCATCACCGCTGTGCCCGCCCGCTCGCCACACGCCATGTCCAAGTCCATGAGCTCCGCTCGTCGGGCCGCACCAGCTGTCGCGTCGTTCGCCCCTCTCCTATGCTCCTCTGTCTCTCGTCGGCCACCCCTTTACCGTGCCCCGCTAGCCGCACCGAGCTCGTCCGCTGTCTCCGCGCGGCTTGCTCGTTGTCGCTAGCCGCCCGCCTCACGCCTCTGACCTCCTCGCTCGCACACCGCCGCCACGGTCGTCGTGTAGCCCCACGGCCGCCCCGCGCCAGGCTCCCCGGGCGGGTTCTGGCCGTGACCCCGCTTCCTGCGCCGCCTCAAGACTGCCATGCCCCCTCACTGTGCCAAGACATCGCCTCAGCCGTCTGGTTCGCCCATCGGCGCCCGTGCTGCGCCTGTCAGCCACTAGCGCCGGGCGCCTGCTAAGGCCCCTATGGCCCTATGACATGTGGGGCCCCGCCTGTGATGTTTACACAAAAAAAGAATTGAAAATAATAGTAGTTAATTAACTTAATTAATTTTGTTTAATTAAACTAAATAACTAATTAAGCTAACTAATTAACCTAACCCTTAGTTAACCTAAACAGAGAATGACAGGTGGGTCCCACTGGACCCCCACGTTAGGTTGACCAGGTCAACGGTCAACGTTGACTGCTGACGTCAGCATGCACTGTTCTGGATAATGTTGATTTTAAATAATTAAATAAATCCAAAAAAATATTTAAATCTTTTAAAATTAATCTAAAATAAACCGTAACTCGGATGGGAAAACTTTGTACATGAAAGTTGCTCAGAACGACGAGACGAATCCGGAAACGCAGCCCGTTCGTCCGTCACGCATCCCTAACCTATCGAACACGCAACTTTCCCCCTCCGGTTCATCTGTCTGAAAACACGGAACACCGGGGATACTTCCCGGATGTTTCCCCCCTTCACCAGTATCACCTCCTACAACATTAGGTCACCTCTAGCACCGCCATTGCCATGTTACGCTTTTGTGATACTTTGATTGCTCTATTATTTATTGTGTTCCTCCTCGTTACTCCTTTCCTAGAACCCAGATCGCCATGCACTTCCGATTCGACTACGGTGTTGACGATCCCTCCTTGCTGAGCAACCAGCAAGCCCCCTTTGATCACCGATATCGCCTACTCTTCTCTATACTGCTTGCATTAGAGTAGTGTAGCATGTTATCGCTTTCGATTAATCCTATATTTGCTGATAGCTTCCTTGCTACTCTGTTGTTACCTTTACCCGCTATCCTCTTGCTTAGTATAGGATGCTAGTGTTCCATCAAGGCCCTACACTCTTGTCCGTCTGCCATGCTATACTCTTTGGGCTGTGATCACTTGGGAGGTGATCACGGGCATATACTATATACTTTACACTATTACATTACCTGTGATACTGTTCGTAGATGGGGTGAAAGGACGGTGGCTCCATCCCTAGAGAGGTGGGCATGGGTTCCCGACGGCCCCGATTGTTACTTTGTGGCGGAGCGACAGGCAGGTTGAGACCACCTAGGAGAGAGGTGGGCTGGCCCGGTCGGCGTTCACGGATACTTAACACGCTTAACGAGATCTGGGTATTTGATCCGAGTCCGCCATTTGGTCTATACGCACTAACCATCTACGCTGGAGTAGTTATGGGTATCCCGCGTCGTGGTATCACCGGCACTTCGTGACGCCGGCGACGAGCGGCGCTACCGGATTGGATCGAACGCTGCTAGGCTAGGTCTCGCTTCCGCCGCCCTCGCAACATGCAGGTGTGCTATGGGCGATGGGCCCGCACTGTGGCGCTTAGGTTTAGACCGGCGTCTCGACCTCTCTGTTGTGCCTAGGTGGGGCTGCGACGTGTTGATCTTCCGCGGCCGGCATGACCCGTAAAAGTGTGTCCGCCAAATGGGATCAAGCTTGTTGGGTTATGTGGTGCACCCTGCAGGAAGTTAATCTATTCAATAGCCGTGATCTTCGATAATGGACGACTTGGAGTTGTACCTTGACCTTATGACAACTAGAACCGGATACTTAATAAAACACACCCTTCCAAGTGCGGATACAACCCGGTGGTCGCTCTCTCTCGTGGTTACGAGGAGGGATCGCGGGTAGGATTATTGCTATACGATGCTACTTGGAGGACTTCTCTACTCTCTCGCTACATGTTTGCAAGGCGGAGGCTGCTGTGCGTAGTCTTCGACGAGGATTAGCTATCCCCTCTTATTCGGCATTCTGCAGCTTCACCCATCGATATGGCCCTTTACACATATATCCATGCATATGTAGTGTAGCTCCTTGCTTGCAGTACTTTGATGAGTACTCACGGTTGCCTTGTTCCCCTTTTCCCCTATCTCTACCTGATTGCTGCAACTGGATGATGGAGCCCAGAGCGACGCCACCGTCGATGACGACTACTACCCGGAGGTGCCTACTACTACGTGCAGCCCGGCGGCGACCACTGTGAGTAGTTAGGAGGATCCCAGCGGGAGGGCTGCGCCTCTTCGATCAGATCCCAGTTTGTGCTAGCCTTCTTAAGGCAAACTTGTTTAACTTATGTCCGTAGTCGATATTGTTGCTTCCGCTGACTCGCCTATGATCGAGCACTTGTATTCGAGCCCTCGAGGCCCCTGGCTTGTATTATGATGCTTGTATGACTTATTTATGTTTTAGAGTTGTGTTGTGATATCTTCCCGTGAGTCCCTGATCTTGATCATACACATCTGCGTGCATGATTAGTGTACGATTGAATCGGGGGCGTCACAAGTTGGTATCAGAGCCGACTGCCTGTAGGAATCCCCCTTCCAACTCCTTGGCCGAAGTCGAGTCTAGACAGTACAAAACTTTTACTAACATGGCAGTGTGCCTCATGGGCCCACGTCGCCATTGGATGGTATTAGGATCTTTTACTTCTCGATCTTTACTCTGGGACTCTGAACTCTCTTCTACTCGGGTTAAATGATTTTTACTAACTCTGACTCTAGGTTCTCGATAATACTTTCTCCCGGAGAGCCTCTTCAGTCCGGATGATTACTTGGTGCAATCAAGGATTCTCAAGATACCTTCCGATATTCTCTTGAGACCTTGTGCCAATCGCGTTTGCAATTCCCTTCCACCGTCAACCCTTATGGATAACTACTTGCGCTTGTTATTCTTACATTCATCCCCGCTTGGACTTGTTATTACAAGATACCCGAAACACTCGCCGTTGTTTCGATAATCCTTTGAGCTTCTCGCCTTCTGTTTTTTGTCACCTGAATACCCATACGGTTAATTCTCGCACTTATCGAGTATCTGCTCATCCCCAGCTTGTTCATGTTTTTCACAATGGTCTTCAAATACTATTAGATATTCGAAAATCCTCGAACCTATTGCTCGAATTTCTTGTTTGCTTTCATTATGATTAATCCCATAAGTATAGTAATCATATTGGCATCCTTTGTCACCATCATTTTTGAGTCCGTTGATTCAATACGTTGTGAATGTTCACAATCATCAGTCGAGTCCTAGGATTATCTTTCCGGCTCAGACGTCATTTTGAACATGAGCTGGTTCTTGACCAAACTATCTGTCGTCGGTTGTGCCTCAGGTATATTCAATTGATCCATCCTTGATCAGAACGTCTGCTTCTGATCCCTTGTTTTGGAAATCATAATTCCTTTGCATTTAAGCTTTGAATTATGCAGATGATTCCATAACTTGTTGCATTCGCATTCTTTCTTCCTCTGATTGGGTATCGATACTCACCTCAGCTCCACTGTGGATCGCCATATCCACTGTTGGATTATTATATCCGACAGTGTCCTTCATAATTAATCACCTTGTGAGTCCTTCTCCGATACACAATGCCTTTGTTAAATTGTATCCTTTCCTTTTGTCATCCATGCTCTGCTTTCGAGCTGGTGATACTTACTCTTGAAGCTTATGGTATATGTTCGTAAGAAGCCCCGATGGGATTGAACCAACGCCTTCCCTCATCGGTGTGAACCCAAAAGATTTCACTAGTCATACTTATCTGGTATTGCACCAGGTAAAACTTTCAACAGCTAATGTCATCTTCGAAATACGAGAGGTGAATGGAAGGTTATACATTGAAGAAGTGGGAGTCGACCTTGAACTTTGTGTTCATGCCCATGGACGCGATGTATATCCTATCATGGAAGCTTCTTGTAATAATAACTATTTCCTTGATAACTAACATATGGTATCGTGAATTGATCCCTTGCAACCGTGGTTCCGACCATGATTGTTCTTCTTTGATCCCATTTCTCGGACAAGTTAAAACAATTGTCTTCTATGGATCAATACACCAGTCCAACCTTTACTTTGATCTTGTGTCGAGTATTACCCCCCTGGTATCTCGAGATAATCATGGAACTGTATAACTTCTTATGAGTTCTTCATCAAGTGCTACCTTCCCACTGATTCCAATTTTTCACGGGATCTGAGTTATTTAAACACTCAAATACACCGATAACTGAACCGAGTCCGCACTACGGTTCAACAACTCTTCAGTAAGCTTCTATAAGTACGAGTTTATACCCGATCACGCCATTCCTAGCCTGTTCGGCTATATCATTTTGTGCTAAATTTTAACCGTGCTGCCTGGTCCTTCTTCCTGGAGCACAATTTTCGACGATGAGATAAACTTATGACGATCTTCCTCGCCGTATCATTTCGCCTTGAACATCAAGCTTGATTTCGAGTTTGTGTCATACCTGTGGTTCCATTAACCCTTCGCTTCATCATTTCTTTGACTTGATGTCAACGCCAATCGATTACATCTTCATGAAATCTCTCGACAATTGTGTCGTGGTCATCATCAACATTCTGAGCTCTTCCAAGATGTCTATCAAATTCTTGATGAGAAATACCTCCTTGCCCCTCGATGGTTTGTGTTATCATCAGCAACGTTATTGCCCCCCCCCCTTCCATTTCAGAGTTGATCATGTTATGGAGCTCCTTCCCATCTAGCTTATGTTATGTTCAACCTTGAAGTATTACTGTCCTTCTTGTAAAGGATGTTGTGAGGATTGCTCCACCTCTTAAAAAAAATTCTTGGTATAGTGATACTTCTCCCCATCATCATTCTTTCTTGGTCATCGAGATGATTTCAAACGGGGTACCAACAAGTGAATGGTGCTGTTTGGATTCTGCCCTTCTAGCAATCCTATTGCTTTGAAGTTAATGGTCGGCCATTCATTCTTTGGCTATTGATTATTGGATCACCCTTCTAACACTGATCATGCTACCTAAGCCCATATTTCGGGTGCCCCTTTCAACCAATGTTTAACTGTGTATGTTTCCCTCCAGCGTACCTCATTATATCATTTGATCTGACAAACGCTATCTCCTTGTTCTCATAAGTGTGGAAATCCATCTTTTGAAAATCTCAATGAATTGTCGCTGAGTCAATCAGCCACCTCCTCACCTCTCCTTGGTTTAATGATGAACTATTGTTTCAGGAAACCGCTTCCATAGTTCATTTCCCGAGAATCTTGCAATGCCATTTGAACGATTTGTGTTGCACCTTTTTTTTCTCGGGCATCATGTGTCTGAGGTATCCTGACACCAATCAGATCTGAATCTCGGTTAGATATGATGGTTGGGACATATTCCCAAGAGTTATAACATTGGTCTTTAACCCGATAAGGTGATGTCATCCTAACACACCTGCCCGGAGGGCCTATTGTTATAGTTCTTCCTTTTAGCAATGTTAGTCATTCTTCCGTGAGGAAATTGTAAGACTTATTCTATAAGTTGTTCCTGATGGATCCTTTTGTTTCCAAAGTCTGATCTTCACCTGTTCACCATGTCAATGCTACCTCGAAGCATGTCTGTGGTACTCTAATCATCAATAAGAACATTTGAAGCGCCATGCTAAATTTCCTTTATCAATTAGTCAAACACCCTTGTTTGGGTAATGTCATGAACTTCCTCTTCCCTAACCTAAATGGATTTCTACGTTATATCCTGTCATGGATATCATGCTCTGTTTGTCCTTGGGAAGGATATACCCTTGAAATATGTGTTTAAACACATTTTCCTTTCCATTGCTCGCTTAAATCTGTAATCATATCCTCCTTTCCATTGTTTGGTTTAACCTTTCTTGTGATCTATATGATCTAAGCAGTAATATCCTCCTGCTTTTGTAAACACCTCGTGTGCAACTCACAAGAAGAACCGGTTACTATTATTGATGACATTCCGGTACCCACCATGGACGAGAACTTTGCCTAATGGTCCGCCTCGTTCAATGAGCAGGAAAATGGTTCTCTTCGTCCCTCGCCCTTGGTACCGATGTTGTTGCCGACATACTGACAGGCTATCATCTGGCATGCCTTGCTTACATGCTTGTGCAATCATCACCGCCCTTCCTACTTTTAACCCACATGGTGGGCCCATAACCCACAGTTCCACAGGATCGAAACCTGACTCTCCTGTACACCCCCTGTTTCCAAGGTTATTCCTCATGCTTGGATTCGTATGTAATTCGCGAGCCAACTTCCTAGTGACCCATTCCGATATCAGACGCAATACTTATTCTCGTTGCTCCGGACCCCTTTCACACTTTGTTTCAGGCATCGAACGGTTGCCTGCTCGCTCGAAACTTCCCATGAAACCTCTTTACTTTGCACTTGATATTTTCTTAAGTTTCCATTCGAGAGTTACTTTCTACCAGCTTCCCCGATGTTATCGACCAGGAGTAGTTAGGAGGATCCCAGGCAGGAGGGATGCGCCTCTTTCGATCTGTATCCCAGTTTGTGCTAGCCTTCTTAAGGCAAACTTGTTTAACTTATGTCCGTAGTCGATATTGCTGCTTCACGACTCGCCTATGATCGAGCACTTGTATTCGAGCCCTCGAGGCCCCGGCTTGTATTATGATGCTTGTATGACTTATTTATGTTTTAGAGTTGTGTTGTGATATCTTCCCGTGAGTCCCTGATCTTGATCGTACACATTTGCGTGCATGATTAGTGTACGATTGAATCGGGGGCGTCACAACCTTGCGGAGGTCCATTATCCCGAATACCCCCCCCCCTTATTCTTTCTTAAGTACGATGGAGTTCCCGAGGAAAGGATGACGACTTCATCATGATAGTCTAAAACAGAGGAATGAAGACAACAATGTAATGGATCGACCTCTTCGAGAAGAGCAACCAAGATCGAGAAGATTCGTTAGAATTTCGTAACCAGACATTTCCCCCTTACCCCCCTCTTAAATCTCGGGACGAGATTTCTTGTAGTGGAGGAGTTTTGTAACGCATGGGTAATTAAGCTACAGTAATCCCACGCTAACGGTGCCACGTCACCCGGGTTACTGTTGATGATATCGCGTTGGATCAAAACTGTTTCAGAATTCAAATTCAAATTAATGTCAACAATAAAAGTTTTTCAAAATTTAAAACAAAAATGTTCGGGAGGTGCCATATTTTGCATAAGTAAATATGGTGTAATAAACACATTTTTATAAAATGCCTAGATAATTTAAAATGATTTAAAATAAATAAAAGGAAAGTAAATTACAAGATAGAAATATATTTTAAAACAAACAAACAAAAACTAAACTAACCTAACCTACTGGGCTCTTGGCCCATCTAACAAACAACCAGCCCATCCCGGCGCCCCTTGCTACTAACCCTAACTCCTCCCGTCCCGATCCCCATCTCTCTCTCATTCCCATCTCAAGCCCAATGACGAGCGAGAGCGCCCTCCCCGACCCCCCGCAGCTCCTCCCGCCGACCACGCCTACTCCTCCCCGAGCTCGCCTCTCCTCCCCTGCACCCACCTCCGCCGCCACTCCCGCTAGAACCTCCCCCACCGACGCCGCGCCAAGCCCTACGCCGCCGTCGTCCATCGCTGACGCCAGCGCCGCCTCCTACTGCTTCCCGCCCGAGCTCCGTCGCGGATCCGCACCACCTCGCCGCCTCTTCGTCCTCCTCCACGATCGGGGTTCCTCCGCTTTGTCGCGCCGACCTCGACTCCTCCCGAGCCCACCGCCATTCCTCGCTCGCCCCATGCTCACGGCGCGTCACCGTCGTGTCCCGCCCGGCCCGCCACCATGGCCTCGTCTCTGCGTCTGCGAGCTCCGCTGTCGGGCACTACCACCAGCGCTGCTCGCCTCCCCTATGCTCCTCTCTCTCGTCGGCCACCTCATCTGCGTGCCCGCTAGCCGCACCGAGCTCGTCTCATTGTCTCCGCTGCTTGCTCTGTCGCTAGCCGCCCGCCTCACGCCTCGACCTCCTCGCTACACCGCCGCCACGGTCGTCGTAGCCCCACGGCCGCCTCAGGCCAGCTCCCGGGTGGGTTCTCGCCGTGACCCCGCATCCTCGCATCGCTCAAGACCAGCCATGCCTCACCGTGCCCGCACATCGCTCGGCGTCGGGTTCGCCCATCGGGCGCCAGGTCACGCCTGCTCGCCCACTAGCGTCGGCGCCCGCTAAGGCCCCTATGGCCCTATGACATGTGGGGCCCCGCCCCCAGGATGTTTACAAAAAAAAAGAATTGAAAATAATAGTAATTAATTAACTTAATTAATTTTGTTTAATTAAACTAAATAACTAATTAAGCTAACTAATTAACCTAACCCCTAGTTAACCTAAACAGAGAATGACAGGTGGGTCCCACTGGACCCCCACGTTAGGTTGACCAGGTCAACGGTCAACGTTGACTGCTGACGTCATGCTGACGTCAGCATGCACTGTTCTGGATAATGTTGATTTTAAATAATTAAATAAATCCAAAAAAATATTTAAATCTTTTAAAATTAATATAAAATAAACCGTAACTCGGATGGGAAAACTTTGTACATGAAAGTTGCTCAGAACGACGAGATGAATCCGGAAACGCAGCCCGTTCGTCCGTCACGCATCCCTAACCTATCAAACACGCAACTTTCCCCCTCCGGTTCATCTGTCCGAAAACATGGAACACCGGGGATACTTTCCTGATGTTTCCTTCACCAAAGATCACCTCCTACAACATTAGGTCACCTCTAGCACCGCGTATTGCCATGTTACGCTTTGTGATACTTTGATTGCTCTATTATTTATTGTGTTCCTTCCATTATTCTTTCCTAGAGACCAGAGATCGCCGGCGACCCCTGATTCGACTACGGTGTTGACGATCCTTCCTTGCTGAGCAACCAGCAAGCCCCCTTGATCACCGTGATATCGCCTACTCTTCTCTATACTGCTTGCATTAGAGTAGTGTAGCATGTTATTGCTTTCGCTTAATCCTATATTCTTGCATAGCCTGTCCTTGCTACTATTGTTGTTACCTTTACCGCTATCCTATCGCTTAGTATAGGATGCTAGTGTTCCATCAAGGGGCCCTACACTCTTGTCTCGTTCGCCATGCTATACTATCGGGCTGTGATCACTTCGGGAGGTGATCACGGGCATATACTATATACTTTACACTATTACATTACATGTGATACTGTTAGGAGATGGGGCTGAAAGGACGGTGGCTCCATCCCGTAGAGGTGGGCCTGGGTTCCCGACGGCCCCGATCGTTACTTTGTGGCGGAGCGACAGGCAGGTTGAGACCACCTAGAGAGAGGTGGGCCTGTCCCGGTCGGCGTTCATGGATACTTAACACGCTTAACGAGATCCGGTATTTGATCCGAGTCCGCCATTTGGTCTATACGCACTAACCATCTACGCGGGAGTAGTTATGGGTATCCCGCGTCGTGGTATCACCAAGCACTTCGTGACGTCGGCGACGGCGGCGCCGGATTGGACCGAACGCTGCTAGGCTAGGTCTGCTTCCGGCCGCCCTAACGCAACGTCTGGTGTGCTATGGGCGATGGGCCTGCACTTCGTGGCGCTTAGGTTTAGACCGGTGTGTCAACCTCTCAGTTGTGCCTAGGTGGGGCTGCGACGTGTTGATCTTCCGCGCGGGCATGACCCGTAAAAGTGTGTCCGCCAAATGGGATCAAGCGTGTTGGGTTATGTGGTGCACCCATGCAGGAAGTTAATCTATTCAATAGCCGTGATCTTCGATAATGTGACGACTTGGAGTTGTACCTTGACCTTATGACAAGTAGAACCGGATACTTAATAAAACACACCCTTCCAAGTGCGGATACAACCCGGTGGTCGCTCTCTCTCGTGGTTACGAGGAGGGATCGCGGGTAGGATTATTGCTATACGATGCTACTTAGAGGACTTCATCTACTCTCGCTACATGTTTGCAAAGGCGGAGGCTGCGAAGCGTAGTCTTCAACAGATTAGCTGTCCCCTCTTATTCTCGCATTCTCGCAGCTTCACCCACCGATATGGCCCTTTACACATATATCCATGCATATGTAGTGTAGCTCCTTGCTTGCGTAGTACTTTGGATGAGTACTCACGGTTGCCTTGTTCCCCCTTTTTCCCCTTTCTCTACCCGATTGCTACAACCAGACGATGGAGCCCAGGAGCCAGACGCCACCGTCGATGATGACTACTACCCCGGAGGTGCCTACTACTACGCAGCAGCCCACCGACAACGCACTGTGAGTAGTTAGGAGGATCCCAGTGGGAGGGTTGCGCCTCTTCGATCTGTAGATCCCAGTTTGTGCTAGCCTTCTTAAGGCAAACTTGTTTAACTTATGTCTGTAGTCAGATATTGTTGCTTCCGCTGACTCGTCTATGATCGAGCACTTGTATTCGAGCCCTCGAGGCCCCTGGCTTGTATTATGATGCTTGTATGACTTATTTATGTTTTAGAGTTGTGTTGTGATATCTTCCCGTGAGTCTCTGATCTTGATCATACACATTTGCGTGCATGATTAGTGTATGATTGAATCGGGGGCGTCACACCTTGCTACACCTCTCCCTCTCGCAGACGCTTGGCGAAGCCCTGCCGAGATCGCTGCTGCATCCACCACCACGCCATCGTGCTGCTGGATCTTCATCAACCTCTCCTGCCCCTTTGCTGGATCAAGAAGGAGGAGACGGCTTCCCAACCGTACGTGTGTTGAACGCGGAGGTGCTGTCCGTTCAGCACTAGGATCATCGGTGATTTGGATCACGACGAGTATGACTCCCTCAACCCCGTTCTCTTGAACGCTTCCGCTCGCGATCTACAAGGGTATGTAGATGCACTCCTCTCCCTCGTTGCTAGATGAACTCATAGATTGATCTTGGTGAAACCGTAGAAATTTTTTATTTTCTGCAACGTTCCCCAACAATTTATTTATTTATTTTGGCACCGTAGAGCATCTGTCGAAGACCTATTTTTTTTGCTTAAATGACCTAAATGATATTTTTTAGGTACGTCGGCTATTTTACGTCGTCTGTTGAAGATACTCTTACGATGTTGGATCACAAAGTAACAATCTGCATGGAACGTTTCCTTTTTCTTTCGAGTGGACATGGAACATAAATGTAGGATTCCAGGGAAAAAAGGAACATAAATAGGATAGTGTTCCCGCAAAAAAAAATAGGATAGTATTTTTTACTTTATTTTTATTTTTCATTGTTTTTGAGATAGCTGGCCACTCATGTCAAGTGGTTTTTTTACTTTATTTTTTGAGGGGAAAAAAGTACAGTAGGATAGTAGATTACCCTCGAATCGAAAAGAAAAAAGTACAAGAGCATGCTGTATGTATCTTTCTAGCTCGCTTTGTATAGTTACAGCAACTCTAGCAGACCCCGCATCCGCTCCCGACCCGTAAAACAACCGTCAAAATGCGGGTACGGGCCGGAAAACCTGCCCGACCAGACCCCGCATCCCGCCCCGGCCCGCAAAGAATTTTAGGGGGCGCGGCAAATTCCCGACCCCAACCCGGGAAAATGCGGGTTTCCCCCTCGCGGCTGCGGTGCCCTGCATCACAGAGAAGCAGTTGGCGGGAGGGACATTTCAACCCACGCTCCTTTCCCCCTCCTTCCGCCGCCGCCAGCCCTTGCTTCCGCCCGCCCGCCGCCGGCGATTCCGGCCATATCTGCAGGCGGAATCGCTCCGCGGGGCCGCCCCACACCCTCCCGCGCCGAGCCGCTGCACCGCCCCTCCGGATCCGGCGAGAAGAGCCACCCCCATTCGCCCTCGCCGCTGGGATCGACCATCGCCGAGCGCACCACCCTCGTCGCCGCCCGGGATCACTCGCCACCGGCTAGTCCTTTTTTGTGATTTTTGCGAGCTGTGTAGTAGATTGACGCGCCGGTGTGCGTGTAGATGGAGTTGACCCCGTGCGAGAAGTTCTTGCTATTCGATTCGTCCCATTCGGAGGACTCGGATGTGGAGACCATGTTTGCGACCTTTCGGCAGCAAACATTGGTCATGGCGCTTGCCGTGAAGGAGCATGAAGACGAGTACCGAAAGAGGAGGCGAGGATCTACTTGTCGAGGCTCAGGCATTCCGCTGAATCGCCATCTTGAAAACGAGATGTTGATGCAAGATTATTTTTCGAAGAATCCTACATATCCTACACACCTCTTCCGCAGAAGGTACCGAATGCGCTGATCCTTTTTTGTGAAAATTGTTGAAGCTTGCGAGGCAAATTGCCGGTATTTCACTCAAAGAAGGAATGCCGCGGGCTTAAAGGGATTTAGTGCATATCAAAAAATCTCCGCAGCTATGCGGGTGATTGCATATGGCGTTCCGGCTGACTATGCCGATGAGTATCTTCGCATTGGTGAAGATAGCACAACTGAGTCTGTGCATAGATTTGCGAAAGTGATCGTCCGTGTCTCTGGTCCCGAGTATCTTCGGGCACCAAATGAAGATGACACAAAGAAATTGATGGCAGCTAATGAGAGGAGAGGTTGGCCTGGGATGCTAGGTAGCATTGATTGTATGCATTGGAATTAGAAAAATTGACCCAAGGCTTGGCAAGGAATGTATTGTGGCAAGTCTCGTGATGCAACAATTATGCTAGAGGCCGTAGCATCCGAGGATTTATGGATTTGGCATTGCTTTTTTGGTATGCCCGGCACACTCAATGATATCAATGTGTTGCAACGCTCTCATTTATTTGCTAGGCTTGCTAGTGATGATGCTCCTGCTTGCAACTACATTATCAATGGGCATGAATACACAAAGGGGTACTATCTTGCAAATGGTATATATCCTCCTTGGTGCACATTTGTCAAGAGCATCAAAGAACCCAAAACAAAAAAACAATGTGAATTTGCAAGGGTGCAAGAGGAAGCCCGAAAAGACATTGAAAGAGCATTCGGTGTTTTGCAATCTAGGTTTGCCATTGTCTGTGGTCATGCTCGTTTTTGGGATAAGAAAACCCTGAAGAACATCATGACTTGCTATGTTATCCTGCACAATATGATTCTTGAAGATGAGAGAGGAATGAACTTAGAATTCTTTTACGACAATGTGGGTAGCCGTGTCAAACCAGCTAGAGACCCAAACCGCATTAGAGCTTTTCTTCAGACATACAAGGAGATTGAAAATGCAGACACACACTTTCAGCTTCAGGAAGATCTCATTGAGCACCATTGACAAAGGGCTGGACAGTGACTAATTTTTGTATTCATTTGTATTTGTATTCATGACAAGTTTTGTATTGCATTATTTTAAGTTTGCTACGGTGATTTGAATAATTATTTGTAATGCGGATGAATATTATTTTATGTTAGATTTGAATAATTCAGTTTGTTTTCGATTGTTGAATTATGTTGGATTTGATATTTGCGGGCTGATGATATGCGGGGATGCAGCGGCGCAAAGAGCGTAACTCAAGATAGTTACCAGTAAAAAGCATATTCCGCGAATATACTTTTTTACGGATCCGTTTGAGGGTCTGCATCTGTGCCAGCCCGCGCCGACCCGCAAAAGTTGTTTTGCGCGAACTGCAAACGCGTTTTGCGGACCGGCATTTTGCGGGTCTGCTAGAGTTGCTCTTAGGCCGACTCCTCGCAAAAAAGGTATTGGGCTGACAAGCTGAAGATCCAGCTTTCATGCAGCGGCCCACTTACCGTTTGGTACGACTCCACGGTTCCTGGCGCCTGTGAAACACAGTAGAGCACCCCTTGTTTAGTGCCACCTCAGCCAAGCGAGAGACATTTCGACCGGTTTATAAGATTTAGGCCCTGTTTGATAGTAAAGTATTTTCTAAGTATTCTAAGAATACTATAATTTTTCCAAATATCATAGTTTTATTTACTGTGACCTGTTTGGTTAGCACTAAATATTGTGTTATTAAAACTAGAGTATTCTCGAAACTGTAGTAATTTCTCTGCATAAAAAAAAGAACCCTGGACCTCTTTTTTTTAAAACAGAGCAAGGGAAAGAAACGAGCTAGCTAGGCTGGGTACATACGTACCTTGTGGTGGATGGTTAGTATGTACCTTGCCTTTCAGTTTTTGCATTCTCCTGTTCTTATGCACGCTATGGTAAGGTAAAGGGCTACATAGCTAGCTGCCGGGAATAACGCACCAGAAATTGTAAAGAAGCCAGCTAGGCGTGTTTACCCTGCTAACGGTAAGCTATATGCTACTCCCTCTGTTCCTAAATATAAGTCTTTTTAGAGATTCCACTACAAACCACATACAGATATTTTAGAATGTGGGTTCACTCATTTTGCTCTGTATGTTGTCTATAGTGTAACCTCTCGAAAGACTTATATTTAGGAACGGAGGGAGTAGCTAGCTGCATGTGCATGGCAGATTAGTTGAATGCAACAGAAAAAATATATTCAAACGGCCAGCTAGCTGCGCTTGTTTGCACTACTAACACAATGGCTAGACAGCAAAATTTACAGCGGTGTGCGACAACAACCAACCAGGTTCTATGTATTGTGAATACTTCAAAATATTGTGTTTTGATGAAACCAAGGTATCTCATACCCACTGGCAAAATTACTTCAGTTTTGAATACTTCAGTTTATTTCACCATTTGCTATCAAACACAGCCTTAGCGTTCCAACTTTGTTGTCCCTTCGGGGACATCCGATAAAATTAGAACGATACAAGAAGATTAGCATGGCCCCTGCGCAATGATGACACGCACAAATTAAGAAATGGTCCAATTTTTTTCAAGATTTTGCGTGCTGGTCCCTGGTTTCTTGCAGATAGGCCCCGGCCTCCCACTTGGGCAGTTGTGCTTTTCCATTGTTGCTTTTCTTTACAAGTAGGTCTTTCGACTAGTTCTTTTTTCTTGTAATCAAGTCCCTGGTGTCCATTTTTCGATATATATTGTGGGCCGCTCCCTGGTATCTTGTGGATATGCCCTAGGCTTTTTTTGGTGCAGTTGTACCTTTACAAACAGATTCTTTCACTACCTCTTCTCTTTCAATCAAGTCCTTGGCCATCTATGTTGGCCAGCTGTGCTTTTCCATTGTTGCTTTTCTTTACAAGTAGGTCCTTCGACTAGTTCTTTTTTCATGTAATCAAGTCCTTGGCGTCCATTTTTCAATATATATTGTGGGCTGCTCCCTGGTATCTTCCGGATATGCCCTAGGCTTTTCTTTTGTGCAATTGTACCTTTACAAACAGATTCTTTCACTACCTCTTCTCTTCCAATCAAGTCCTTGGCCATCTATGTTGGGGGACGCTTAACCTTGCTTTTTACTAAACCGTCTCAACATTTTTTATTGTGCAATGACTTATATCCATTTTTACATTGTACAATCTTCTATTTTTAAATGTGCATTATATATTTTATATTTTCACTAAAACTTCTCTTTTACATTTCCACAAATCACATGGTGTGCAAATATCTGTGAATGCTATCCGATTGATTGTCACTGTATAATTTTTTTGGAACAAAAGGGGTTTCCCCCCTCTCCATTTTATTGCATAAAATGGAGAACAGCAAACCGAAACATAATGGTAGCACTCGAGCCTCACCAAAGTAGCAGGCCAGACTATATGCAAATTACAACTACTAAGAGCAACTGGTTCGGCAACACATCCAGCGCGCAGCAAGGGATCTAAGTAAGGTCTATCCTATTACAGAATGACATGGCGAGATCATCCAGTGTGCGCCTTGAGCATGAGTCCATTTAGTCCCTTACTCTCACCAGCCTTGGTCCCTCCTCCCATGCAATGCGCAGTAGCTCGCTTCTTCGTCAGTCTAGCAGCAGGAAACAGCGCCGCAGTAGCACCGATTGATCCCAGACGCATAAGATTTTTCACTGATGCAACAGAGCACACGCTCTCCCCAGAATCACCTGAATGCTTGTCCACGACATGCCCTGAAAACACATATCGTTACGCATAGTCCAAATGCTCCAAATGGTAGCAACACAAGCAATGTTAACAATACTCTTCTTGTTATTAGCACCCCACAGATCAGACAGGATTTTCATGCAATGCGGATATTTGAAGTTAAAGGATTCAATAACATTTTTCCAGGTTTCTTTTGCAACTACACACTCAAAAAACAAATGGTTCACAGACTCGTTTTCACAGCAAAACAAGCAGGTTTTATCATCCACATGACGTCTCTTGGCTAGGTTATCTCTAGTAAGAATCTTGTTATGGTAGGCTAGCCATATGAAGACCAAGTATCTATGTGGTACTAAAATTTTCCAAAAATTCTTCCAAATGGGGTAGAACTCCCCCCCACCCCAATTGATCATATTATAAAAGGACTTGACAGAGTAAATCGCAGACACTTCTAGTATCCAGACAGGATGATCCTCTCCATCACTAGGCTTATTAGTAGATAGGAGTTGAAGCAATTCATGCCACCTGTTCAGGAATTGCATATCAACACATCGCTTTAAAGTAAGTTCGAGAACCACACCATCCCACATCTGAGCTACAGTACTCTCTTATTGTTGGCAGACACTATATAGATCCCAAAATTGGGTTTTCAGACTCAAGCACCAGCCCAAGTATCATGCCAAAAGCTAATACTTTGGCCATTTCCAAGTTTCCATTTAGAGAAAGGTCTAGCTCCAGCCAAGGCCCATGTGATTCCTTTCCAGAAGGGGGAGCAAGTATTAGAATTAGACCAGAGCAGGTTGGTCTTGTTAGTGTTGTGCTTATGTTTAACTAGTGTTTTCCAATCTTTGTCACCACCCAAGAAGAATCGTTTAGACCAGGAGGCTAACAAGGCCATATTGAACTCTCGTAGGTTTACCACACCTAAGCCACCAAAGGCTTTTTTCTAGGATACAAATCCCCAATTTGCTAGATGATATTTATGATCATCGCCCACATTCCCCCAAAAGAGGTGAGTCATTTGTGAAGTAATTGCCTTAATAGCCCATTTAGGGAATTTAATAACACACATAAAGGTACATTGGGATACTAGCAATGCAAGTTTGTAACAGCACCAACTTATCCTCATAGCTAAGCAGTCTACCTCTCCACCCACAATTCTTTTAATAATCTTGTCAATAATGCGTTGGAGGTCCTCTCTTCACAATTTTAGATATTGTAATGGGAACCCTAGGTATTTAAGAGGGAAACCCCCAATTTTGCAACAGAAGATTTGTGAGAGTATTTTTGCACTAGCTTCATCAACATTAATGGGAACCAGCTCACATTAGTCATAATTAATTTTCAACCCAGAAAGGTTCTCAAAGCAAGCTAGTAACCATTTGAGGTTTTTAGCATATCAATGTCAGGATCTAGAAAAAGAATAGTGTCATATGCGTATTGTAAACTAATCAAGATATTGGTAATAATGTGGGGAACAATCCTTGAGATAATTTCTCCCCTAACAGCCTTGGCTAAATTTATGGAGAAGACATCTGCAACTAAATTGAAGAGTATGGGGGAGCTAGGATCTCCCTGTTTCAAACCTTTACCACCCACAAAATATGGGCCAATCAAATCATTAATCTTAACAGAGAAAGAAATATTCTGGATAATCGATATAATCCATTTTATCCATTTAGGACAAAACCCCTGGATGTTAACATCTCAATCAAAAAGTCCCAAATTACCCTAGCATACGCTTTCTCATAATCCAACTTGAGGACCACTCCAAATTTATCTGACCTATGAAGCTCATGGATGGCCTCATGAGCGGTAACAACACTTTCCAAAATAAATCCGCTCCTAACAAAAGCAGACTGACACAGAGATAGTAGTCTATCCCCAATAGGGGATACTCTATTACACAAAGCTTTACTGAAGATCTTGATCGAGCAATTGCTCAAGCAAATGGGTCTATTTTTTCATATGTCTAGCATCTGGTTCTTTTGGGATAAGAGTAATAGTAGAGTAATTAAGTCTTTGTATATCTAATGTACCACATTCAAAATCCCTAACCAGGGCCATGAAATCATTTTTTATCACCTCCCAGAAGGTTTGATAAAAAAAGAAAGAACAAGCCATCAGAGCCAGGGGCACCATTGGTATAGGAACCCATAATAGCTTCTTTAATTTCATCCTCTGTAAAGGGTTTTTCAAGAATGCCATTCTCAGCATCTGTAACAAGTTCTTCTGCAGACCAAAAATGATCACCCAGATGGATATTAGGTTTTGGTTCAAAACCAAAGAGATCCTTATAAAAGTTAGTAGCAACCTCTAACATATCTTTTGTGGAGTGGACCGGGCCATCAGGGCCCTCTAGTATAGACAAGTAGTTTTTCCGTCTATGCTGGTTAGCCACTGCATGAAAATAGGCAGTGTTTCTATCACCTTCTAGTATTTTCCGGTCTCTGGATCTCTGACACATAGCAGTCTCTTCTTTTTTCCAAATTTTCTCCAACTCTTTTTTTAATATCATTCATTCTGAGGATATCCTCAGTAGAGACTCCGTTTTGTTTAGCAAAAACATCAAGGATATCAAATTCTTGCAGGAGGTTTTTTTTCTCTTCATAGCAGCCTCCAGGTTAATGCTCCGCCCTTTAGCTTTTTGTCTGAACAGTTTGGTTTTAAGCTGCCATGTCTCAATGGCAGTTTAATGAGTAGCCCAGACTTGTTTGACTAAGTCAGAAAACCCAGGTTGTCCTAGCCACCATTTTTCAAATTTGAAAGGTTTGTTCATTTTACTCCCCCAGTTCCAGCGTCTCAAAGGAGGGGGGCATGGTCAGTGCCCACTCTAGGAAGGGCACAAAGAGTGGTTAATGGTAAGTAACCATCCCACTCAGTAGAGGAAAACATTCTGTCAATGGTAGCAAAAATAGGATTGTCTTAATCATTACCATAGGTATAAACCCTATTGGCCAGCTTGATTTCCATGAGACCCCATTTATTAATCCAGTCATTAAACAGGATGGCCCAAGAGTTATTAATATTACCAGATGATTTCTCCTTGGCTTCTCTGACCAAGTTAATATCATCCCCAGTAAGACAGGATAGGGTAACCCATCACATACTTCATGTAGTTCAGATATAAAATCTACCTTGTCCACAACATAAGCTATACCATATACTACTACTAGATGCCAACAAAACCCATCAATCTTATTTTTCAAGGTAAGAATCAAGCAATATTTTTGTACATAACACCAATACACTCAAAGGAGCAGGAGTTGACCCCTACAAGGATCCCTCCGGAAGAACCAACAGCAGGCAAAGAATGCCAAATATAGTCAGTAGACCCAGCTAGTATCTTTAAGAAGGATTTAGAAATATTCTCTCTTTTAGTTTCTTGGGAACCAACAAAGTCCACTTTGTATTTATTAACTACATCAGACAGGCACTGTAATTTTCCTTTTTGCCCCATACCCCTAATGTTCCAAAAGAGACCTATCATGGAATTTTAAATGGGTGTGAAAGGCTAAAAAACCCATGTCTAGGAGCAGTTACCAGACTACCAACAGAGCCAGCAGTGCCCCCTGGGTTGTTGGAGTCAGGTCTGCCTTTTTCAGGAGTACAAACTCCACTCCCCTCACACCAAATATCACTTAACTCATCAGGCAATGATATTTCAGGGTTTTGAGAAGCAAACTCAAGGCATTTTCCAGTTTCATCTCTCACCAGGTTACTTATGATATTTTTCCTTTCTAGGTCAGAGTGGCCAAACAGCAGAGGCATAAGCCTCTAAATTATCAAAAGAAGCATTATTAAAGGGCTTACTTTTGAAAGTAGCAGGGATTTCCAGGTTCTTCCTCATCTTGTATGCTTTAGTTGTTTCCATTATATTCTAGTTCCTCTACACTCTGGTTGAAGGCCTTTGAGAGAGAATTGGGCCCCATTTACCAGAGATGTTCTTCTTGGAGGGAGGGGGAGGAGGGATATTGTTACCAGCAGTATCATTTCTCACCTTGTTCCTCAATTCCAGCATCTTCAGGCAGTTCATGACTGGCTCATTTAAGGTCTCCATTTCACTATCAGTATCTCGAGCTTCAGTGGCAGTATCTGAACCAGAGCTATCAAAATCTCTCAGTAGGTCAGAGAAGTATGTTTTCTAGGTAGAAACTGCAAGGCTGCCAATAGTGTCAGCAAAATCAGCTTTAGCTTGAGGATTAGGCGTGTTCATCTCAGGCCCATCTAGAAGTTTGATAGCTTCAGCAAAGGGGAGGATGACAGTAGTCTCACAGCTTTCTCTCTCCACATTGTCCTCAGGTTTATTGCAAGGAGTATAGCAAGCTTCCACCAATGCAGGAGGATGAAAGGTGGTGCACTCCTTACCTTTACTAGCATGTGGGTTTTCAAAGGTGCTAGCTCTATTAGCTAGATCTAGTTCATCAAAACCATCCTCACCATCTTCCAAGCGGTCCTTGTCAGTATCACCCACATCAAGATCATTTTCCAAGCCATCCACATCTATATCAGTAGGTCCATTATCATCATTAGGATCATCAGCACCCACTTGTTCAAAACCTTCAACAGTGAAAGATAGAATGTATAGCTTTTTCCTCATTTCCATAATCCGTTCAAAAGGAATTTTCTCAGGACTCCTGCACACAATCTTGATTCCGACTTTCTCATAAAAGCTCTTCATCAGCCCATTCCAGTCCACATCTACCAGGATCCCAAAGCATGAGGCAATCTGAGAGAATACCTTCCACGTGCACCATTTTGACGACACACCTTCAACAACAACCCAAGCAAGTAATTGGCAGATCAAAGGGTCTATTGCACCAGTCCATTTCTCAATTCGGATAAAGGGTCTATTGCACCAGTCCATTTCTCAACAAAGACTGAAACACCAATAATTGGCAGATCAAAGGCAGGGAATTCAGTTAGTTCTTCAACATTCTTCCAAGGAGGGAATCTACCAAGAACTTATTCTCAGAGAATGTTCTGACTTGCCATGGCCACTGTCTAACCTTGCAGAAGATCTCAGAAAGATTTTTAATCAGATCTACCTACTTGATCTCTCCTTTAATCACATGGACCTCACCACAGTTCCTGAAATTCAGCCAATTCGCTTCACGGCCCACGGGTACATCAATATGATAGAATCCTAAACCAAGAGCAGAGCTGCCAAAAAAGGTTGCAACAGGGTGTGGCTGCGCCCAAGCTGAATAGTTGTTGACATTGTGCCCCTCTAGACCACAGATAAAGAAGATTTTCTTCTCTATGCAGTTACCAACATAATGCCTAGGCCCCCCACATGTGAAACATACCATGTCTTTGTATCTCTCGTCGAGGATCTGGGTGGGTGGCACAGGTGGAGCAGTCGGTGGAGGCATGGCCACAGGCGGCGGGGCTTGACGCAGCGCAGTAGGCTGGGGAGCAGTCCTCCCACTTGCTGCAGAAGGTGGACCCCCCGCTAATGGCCACCGTGACCTGTAGAATTTTTTGTATGTGAATTTTTTTCTTATATATATTGGAAAGTTTAAGGTGCTTGGACATGACTAACTTAATGGAGTAGTTAAGCTTCCTTTGGTCACGTGTATACATGCGCATGGAATCCCCAATAAAACCTTTCGCAAATGTGTTTGATATGAACAACCTACTGTACCTTTCATAATATACGTTGACGATCCGAGCTCAACCTTTATTTAGACTAATTCCTACATCACCACTCCAAATATCCATGTGAAATGTAGGTTCTGTTCTAGTGTAGCTAAGGCACCACACATTTTATTCTATTCATCCATGAACAGTAGATTTGATTTTCTTCACGTGATTTACATTGAGTTAGAGGATACACCCGGACTTCCAAAGTTGAGATTTTCTTCACACGATTTGGACGGAGTTAAGGCATGTACAATGGTTGATAAGACAATTTTATCTTAAGCCTTACATGTAATTTAGAGATGACAAAAAAAAATGTCTACAATAAAGTTATTTTTTAGCCTTATCTTCACTAATTACTATTCCTAAAAATATGATGAGACATATTGTGCTAAGAAATCATCTCTTAAATAAAAGAGCTTTTTCTTATAATTTCTCTCGTCTCCACCTCAGCAATTTATCCTACATGACACTTCTAGTATAATACCATTATACTCATACATGCCCTTGGAGGATACACCCGGACTTGCAAAGTTGAGCGTGCCACTAGGACGAGAGCCACCGTTGACAGGATAAGACCAGCATGTTTCGGGACACATTGCAGGCAATAATGAAGATGAAACAACCGAAACAAATACGAGTAGATCACGAAAAAGAAAAGTCTAGGATTTCTCTGTCTTCCCTCGGCGCCACCGTCGGTCCGCCTCGTCTCCGGTGGCCTTAGGGTCATGGCGGCGCGATGAATCTCAGCCTTTGTCGGCGGAAGGGCTCTGTTTTCAGTTGTTTCTTCGCGTTTTGTTAGGGTTTGTATCCTGTTCAGGAAGACAAGACGACGGCGGCTCCCTGAAGATGCAATAATTTTCTCCCCGTCTAGCGCCCTGTCTTGGTGTGTCTAGCATCATCGATGGGTATGTAGAGGTGTGTCTTCGACGGATCTATCCTTGATGGATTTGCTCAGATTTGGTCATAGTTCGTCTACGTTTATGTGTTTTCAGGTTGGATCCTTACAATCTACGCTACTCTTCATCGGCAGCGGTTACTGTTCTGCTGCGCTGGTCCTATGAGGCCTTAGCACGATGACTTCCCGACTGTCTACTACAACAAGTTTTGCTCGGCTCCGGGGACAAAGTGGCAATGACGGTGGCGCGCCTTCGGCTCAGTTCAGTGCTTGTAATCGTCACTAGGTGGTCTCCGGATTTGGATTTAATTTTTATTATTTCTGATGTTCATTGTACTGCCATGATTGAAAATAAATAGATTGAAAGTTTTTTTTTAAAAAAAACCAAAACAAAGATACAAGAATTCTATTTGCTAAAGCGTACTTTTTTTTTCTACTTTGAAACAACTCTCCGCTTAATTTGTCTTGGTAGTAGACATGTGAATTAGGAAGGAAAAGCTATTATTAAAGAACTTCAGTAGTCCATTTAGTAAATCAAACACATTGCAACACAAAGAATCTGCAAGTCCGTACGTAGATCACTGAATCTTGTTTGAAACTTCATAACATCGTTTGACCATTTCAGATAATAAATAACATGCATGTCATGACCTGAACGATTTTATTTCACCAAGAACAAACACATAGTAAAGTCTACAGATTATTTAAGCAAGAAAACCTACAACTTTAAGGTATACAAAATGAACTCAAGAATTCTATCTAGAGGCAGTAACAAAGAGACCAAGTTACGAAACTAAATTGTTTAGATCTAGAGTATCTCATCACAATTCGAACTTCTATATTTGTATAGAGATGTAGATTAAACAAGAAAAACAACTATTTTCTGAGGAAAGGCCATCATAGGCGCTCGGCCTAGTCCTGGCTCCGCTCTTAGCAGTCTCACAAAATTGTACTCCCTCCGTAAAGAAATATAAGAGCATTTAGATCGGAGTACTTACTAAATAGCAATTCAATGGTCTCACAAAATTGTAAATAGCAATTTAATATTTTACTGTCGCCTTAGAAATTCAAAAGAAGCAAAGAATGAAATTCAAATATTTTAGTGTCAAGTACCCAAGAGTAAGTTTATTCTCAGGAGGTAGTCAACCAATTTGTTCTACATTCAGGACACACAGTTAGATCCCCTCTAAGGCTCTAAAGTGGAAACACCCTATAGCAGCCACTTACATAACTTTTCACTAGTAGTATAAACAAAGAAGCCACGGGCATAAATCATACAACCCTAGATTGTGGAACTATATCAATATCCAATACCTCAACACTTTTTTGGCCATGAAAACACAACAGCTAATTTACCCTGCAATAACTGAAAAACACAACAAAAGGAAGAACGATACCAGATCTCCTAGTTCCCGTCCTCATGATCGTCATGCTGGTATGTAGCGCCACCGTTTGGTATAGCACCTGCTCCTTTCACACTGATGTCACTGAAAGGCCTCTTCCTTGAGGAAGACGATGGTTCAGAGGCATCCATTTCCATATCCTTCTGACCCTCCTCTACAGCCATGTTTGTCTGTTTCTCTTGAGGAGCACCGGATGTTGAAGCTGGAGGTGGCATCACATCAATTCCGCTGAGCCGGCAGAAGACTTTCTCAACTGTCTCGGTGATCTCTTTCCCTAGTCCACCATTGTCGAGTATCAGCTCCCAAACTGCCTTTGAGGCTTTCTCAAGAACCGGAGTTCTGCATTCGAACAAATGAGTTAGCACTGCTTTACAGGTTAGATATATTATTTCTTCTGCTTCAGGTGATGATATAAAACAAAACTATCCAAGTTCTAAAAAAAACTCAAAACGCTGGTAAAGTGCAGTAAAGTACCAAAGGCACGAATCGTCTGAGATGCAAAGTTACAACTGTGTCCAAACCAAATGCACAACGTGCAAGTTAAACTTCCAGCAGTGCCAGAATACCAAATATTAACCGTATATTCCCAAGGTTAAGAAAACCAAGTGTGTGCTTAAGGCTGGTCACAATGGGCAAGAACATAAGCTAGTAACTTACACACTTCCCTAGACTATGTTACTACCTCCATAGTGGGTAGGAACATCTATGTAGTGTCATGCAACGATGTATTTATTAGGTTATAGACTCATTGTTTCTTGGAGTGTGTGATGTTCCGGTAACTTAGCTAGTTACCACAAGCACCTCTCTCTTTATTAAATATGTGCCACATAAGCAAAGTTGTATTGGAGTGTGTGATGTTACTCCTAAGTTCCTCCCCATTGTGACCAGCCTAAGTGTGCCTACGTGCTAGGCGATGACAGAACTGGGAGCCTTGACCCTATGCGCTTAATTAAGTAGGCGGCACACATAGGCAATATAGGCACTAGGCAATGATAAAACTAGGAATTTACACCGAGCACTTTCTGAACCTTATTTCACTACTATTACATCATATTATCGGGAGCTAGATGACCGCAGTACTTTCAGAACAAACAGTGGTTAGCAAAAATATGATAAGGAAATGTGTCGTCATGGAGTATTGTGTGCGCTCAAAAAGTCAAAGTCAAATTCACATAATAGTTCTCTCTTTCTTTCTACTTAGCATCCAGAAGGAATACTGTACATAGAAAGCTGTGTATATGCTAAAAAACAAATTCAAACCAAACAATATGTTGTAAATTTATTATTGAGCATATCATGTTTGCTCTATGCCACATTGCGTCAGTAAATTATACAGAAACCAATAGTACTTACTCCAATTCTTGTCTAAGAGCATCAAACAGCTCCCTCTTGGTCTTTTTCTCAGCTCCAGGAGTCTTCAGAACTTTGCTTTGCTCCACCATCATCATAGTATTTTTCTTCATGTCCTCCTATAGAAATCCGATATGAGAAGGTTTAGTCCCAATAAGCCGACTAAACCATTCCAATGATCAAGCCAATCTCGGTAAAAGCAATGCAAAGAAACTGTGATGAGAAACACATGTCTATAACATAGCTAAAATTCTATTGTTCAGAATTTATCCTGCCACGCTAAAATTCCCTAATGATCATGGAAAAAAGACATTGCAACCATCTATATGCTTCCGAGTGAGAAATGATTATTATTTTTTTCAAATGAAAAGAAAGCGCGCTATGGCGAGATAGGCGCTAGGCAGTGGCCAGTGGCAAAATGCAGAATTAACACCTAAAGCTTCTGTTCCTTTTATTTCACGCACACCAGCAGTACAAAATGCTCGGACGAAAAAATAATCCATAGCCATGGCCATGGTGACGACTCTATTGTTCTCTGCTCCAGCCGTCACTTTCCCATCAGCAACCAAACTACAGGGGACCTCGCCGCTGAGAGCAAAGTCACAAGCAGGAGGGAGAAGAGGATTGGAAAGAGGAAGGATGTGGGGGAGAAGCGAGCTGGATGCATACGTCGGCCTTGAGCTGGGCGATGATCTTCATGCGGAGCGCGTCGACGGTGCCGTCGTTCTTCAGCGACTCCAGCACCTCCTCCGGCCGCACCACCTTCGACGACGACCCCATCCTCCTCCGCCCCCCAAATCAGTAAATCACCCACCACGACCTCCTTCCCCTCAACGCTCGCGCTTCAGATTTGCAGCGGAACCGCTCCAGGAGAGCTCGCGAGGCCGCCCGGCGGTGCTGCTGAAGGGTCGCCGGAGACGCGACCTCGGAGGCTAGGGTTGGGTTTCTTCCGCGGGGGAGAGGGGAAGCGAAGAAGGCAAGTATCATGTCTTTAATTGGAATCGGTCTCCTCTGCGGACCCAAATGACGAGACTGCCCCTCCTCCTCCCTCTACTCTCGTCTCGGGCCGCCTCCCCGCCGCGAGCCCTGACACCGCCACGCGCGCGCCGCCTCGCCGTCGCCGCTGCAGGAGCAAGCGTCCAGGACGCAATGATGTCGGCGGCCGCGACCGGGGAGTACCCGTGCCCGGTGTCCCCGCCCTACCCAGCCGTCTCCAAGGACGTGGAGCTACGGCGCGCCTTGACGGCCTCCGCCCGCTCCGGTGTCTACTCCTCCGCCGCCGTCGTGTTCGAGGACGAGTGGCTCGCCGTGGTGGACAAGCCCGCCGGCGTCTACTGCGAGGCCCTCCTCTCCGCGCTCCCTTGCTCCACCGCCTCCTCAGGTACTTCAAACAGCTCTAGACAGATCGCGCCATTAGTTCGCAAGGACACGCCAAAATACTCAGATGCTCGCGGCCTAGTAATTTCAAGAGCTGTTCATGCTGATGAAACGCAGGTTTGGTTGCTTTCTGCTTTGTGTACCACTGCAGCTTTGTACCCATGAGACTACCTATAATGGGGAGTAACTTAGACTAGTAACACGCATATGGTACTTGTCTATGTGAGTAACATATGTATAGTGTCATGCAATATTAAATTTATTAGCTTGTAGACTCATCTTGTCTTGGTATATTAGATGTTAGGCTGGTCATAGTGGGAGTAATTTAGCAAGTAACATAACACATTTCAAGAAAATTTTGCTTACATGGCATGTATTTAATGAGGAGAGAGATGGTTGGAGTAACATAACACATCACGAAGCAAAATGAGTCTACATCCTAATAAATGATGGCTTGCATGATACCACATACATGTTACTCCCCACTATGAAGGTAGTAACATAGACTAATAACATATGCATGTTACTAGTTTATGTTACTCCCCACTATGACTAGCCTTAGGCTAGTCATAGTGGGAGTAACTTAGCTAGTAACATAGCACACTCCCAAGAAATTTTTGCTTATGTGGCAAGTATTTAATGTGAGGTGGTAACATAATATGTTACTGTAACATAGCGCTTCCCAAGACAAGATGAGTCTACAAGCTAATAAATGAAGCCATCTATGATACTACTATCATGTTATTTTGCATTATGAAGGTAGTAACTTAGACTAGTGTCATGCATATGACACTAGTTTAAGTTACTCCCCACTATGACCAGCCTTATACTCATAGTGTGAGTAACTAGTTATGTTACTCAAATCATCTCTCTCCTTATTAAATCATTGCCACATAAACAAATTTGCTGAGTTGGACCTCATGTTGCTGCTGAAGTTACTCCCACTATGGGCAGTCTGAAATATTTAGTACTAATGCCAAATGATTGCTTCTTTAATGGCGTGTTTGGTATCCCGCATCGTTTTTTGCCCCCTTGCATATGTGACCGAGTTGGGTCTGGCCGAGTGAATATAGGCTAAGAACCATGTTATGCACATGGTTCGGTAGCCTGCATCCTCCCCAGCCTGGCTGCGAAGATACACACGCATGGTGTTTGGTTGGAGGTTTGTTCTGGGCAGATGCAGAGTGTGTGGTGTTTGGTTAGATGCAACACATGTTGTCTGGTAACCTTCTTTCGTGGTGAGGTTACCAGCACACTCACAAGCGTGACATAGATAGATAGGCATACCATATACCCGTAAACCCGAGTCTTAAACACACAGTTAACCGCTAATAAACACTCGCAGCATAGTCTGAAACATCCGACGCAGAAGTCTTAGGTGCAGAGATAACTTCTAGGCATCCATGGCAAAGGCCTCCTCAAGCTTCTTGCACTTGATAATCACCTTGACGTCGTCGTCGTTGCAGACAATCACCTTCAAGGTGTTGGGAGTCGCCAGCTTGAAGGTGACGAGGTACCCAAACCTGATCTGGTGAACAACGGCAAAGGGCGCCAACCCTTATCAAGGGTGAGCCTGTCGTTGATCATCCGGATCGTCACCCTCCAGGCACAGCCGGTGCTCGTCTTCAGCTTGAATTCCTCTGGGATGGCGGTGAAGTGCTTGGTGAACCCTAGTGGCATCGGCAGACACTCCGGCTTGGGTGCAAGGATGACCTTGTAGAAGTGGGTTGGGCTAACATTCTCATGGAAATGGCCGTAGTTCTTCGACCGCTTGGGGGCGCTGCCGAGCTCCACCACTGCCTTGGCCTTCTTGTCGGCCACAACCACCTCCTTGCCCTTGGAGTTCCCCGAAGCAGCCTGGTCGATCTGCATTATGAACATGATGAATGGAGGTCAATGGAGGGGCAAAATGCAACACACACATGAGCAAGATCAATGGAGGTATGCAGAAATGTTTGACCACATTTACCATAGTTGCTGACCAAAGATCAACACTCATTCATCCCACCTACCTGCTCCAAAGCCCGTATTTATCTACCACCACACTCCACTACCTCTTCCAACCATCTCTCTCTCACTGTCTTCTAATGCCTCGTCTTCCACAGCTCTCTCGTCTGCCACCACCGCTTTACCGCCATGAACCCCATCAATTCATGAAGACCATGGAGGTGTGCTCTCAGTTAAAGAGCATTAACGACATGCATAAAGAGGCAGACACTGTGTTGTTGAAGGCGACGAAGGAGGAGTTGAAGACGCTAATACCTAGCCCAGCCAAAGGCGCTATGTCAGTGGGCATACTGTGGTGGGTGATGGATGAGGCCAAGTCGGCCGATCCTGGTCAGAGAGCCAGATGGGCCAAGTACAGGCTTGTCAGGGCTCCTCGTGACCAATCGGTCGTCGCGGTTGTACCGACGACCATCGTTCTGGAGGACGACAAGGAGGAGAAAATGGTGGATGCTGCGGTCGAGCCTGAGGACGTTGACAATGACGGAGCGGTGGAGATCGTGGTCAGGGCGCCAGAGCCAGGCAACCGTACACTACCCATGGAGGTGGACGATTACAAGCCTCAAGGCTACCAGCGCTCCAAGCGCCCCCAGGCTCGCCGCGGGTAGGATGTACTGCTTGTTGTGATGGTTACGAAAGGATGTAAGTTCAACGCACTTCGCTGAAAATTGTACTCAATCCCATTCGAACTGCTCAATTCCTTAGTCGGATATGCCTCGTCGAGCACCAAATCGAACCCGATAGGTTGATTGGATGCCTAGTGCGCGATGCGTAAATTGAATGCGGGCATGGTATAAATCGATTACATCAAGGACAAAGGGCTTACCGCCATTTCCGAGCGTCTGCTGGTGAGGTCGTGAAGCCGGTGATCAACGCCGGTGCTCATCGTCCAGTTCTTCACTCCGCTGCTCGCCGTCCAGATCTTGCGCTCGCCGCCGCCTGTGTTAGAGTGGAGAGTGAGTGGTGAGAGAAGGGTGAGGGTGGTTATGGCGGTGCATCAGGAAACAACGCGACGTCTCGAGCGTGGCTTCTTGTGTGCAGCCTCCGACGCCCGCGTGCCTTGAGTTGCGTCGCTCGGGCATGGCTGTGAAAAAACGACCGATTTGAGTGTTCCTACTCAGCCAGGCCCGGAGGTGCTTTAAACATCGTGCGGGCCGAGATTAGGTGCAAGGCAGGCAACCAAACGGGCCAAAACTGCATCGTGCGGGCCTGGTTGGACCTAATGCAAGCTACCAAACACGCGTAAGTGATTTAGTTTAGATATTGGAGCAAACATGATTAGAAATTCACAGTGTGAGAGCAGAAAGTCTGCTTTAATTATCGACCCTAAGAGCATATCTCCGGATATTAGGACCTGGTTCATCACATTTTTTGAGATACGGGATACCGATGAGTTAACTTATCTGTCAATGGACTTTGTTGGTTAGTGTCTTTTCTCATGATATTCCCAGATGGACTTAGTTTGGAAGTAGGAATTGATATGTCTCATTTTTTTCCAGAGACTGAAATGCACTATGGATGTGACGATAAACTATTGTGAAGTAAGAAAGTCAGCACAATCTAATATGTGTAGGATTAAATTTATCATTTTTCTACCAAATGTACATTGGATAGATGGACCACATTTTCCCATGTTTTGGAAAGTTTATGTGTAACTGCGCCTTCTAATATTCTTGCGAAATAGTAGTCATACTATGGTATGTTTAAAAAATTATTGTGAGATGATCAAATTTGTCCCCCCACAAGTTAGCAAGTCCTGACAGCAATATTTTTTTTTTGAGCAAGCTTCTGGTAGCAACTTAAGCCAGGTTAGGAGTAACATGGACATTACTTATTGTGATGTGTATATTTTGACTTCAAGCAAACATTCTATACTTTAATTCTGATATATTGTTAGAATTTATAATATTACAGTGCTGTTAAAATAGCCTTCACAAATCACAATTTAAGATCGTGACCTGAGTATTGAGTTCACCATCCAAATAGTACAGGAGCCAACATGGAGCTTTCAATGAATAATGCTTCCTAAATTTATAAGCTTTCCTTTGACCATATTCAGGTCCCAGTTTCCTCAAACTTGATCTGGAATTCTAAGTGTTCTTCTAATCTGAAAGCATTTGCTTAGCTACTTCTGAATGGTAGACTCGATACTAAAGAGATGCTTCAAAGACGAAATATCCAGATTAACAACGAAGTAAACTGGATTCTCTGCAATAATGTCCAGCTTGAGACCAGGGATCGCCTCTTATGGAACTGTTGCTTCAACAGAGATTTCTGGAACTTGCGGTGGAAATCATGCTCATTATGGCCGGTTCATCCTTCAACAAGCCTTTCTTCATGGATGTCTTTGTTGTAACTGCCTGGAACATTTGGAAGATCTAAAATCTTTGAAGATGTAATCATAGTTACCGAAAAAGGCTTTCGCCCCGCTTTATATATAAAGCAAAGATCATCAACAAACCCGGTACAAACGCACGCCAACACAACACACACACCCAAGGCAGGATACAAAGATGCTGAGCGCAGCAACACCACCCTAGCACTACAAGAGTAACCGGAGATCTTAGCCGTGAACACGCCACCGCCAAGAGGTGAAGCCGCATACGGCGAACTGAGGGCTCCAAGGCAGCGCCTTCAAGAAGGGAACGACACCGGAGCGCCGCCACCGCCCGACACGAGGGTCAGGGTTTCCCCTGGAGCAACCCGATGGGCAATGAAAGCCGCGACGACGCCTTAAAAAAGGGAACGATTCGGCGCCGCCGGTCCGTCCGAAGATAGAGCAGGTTTTCATCCCGGCCAACAATCACCACCACTGAACGCCAAGCCCTGGCAACCATGCCGCCGACACGGCCATGGTCACCAGGCAGCACCAAGCCACGGGCTCTGCCCATGAGCACCGCACTACCACCTCCAGGGCCGCCGCCCTGGCATCCAAGACCTTGACACCACCTCGCCCGAGACCGGCCGCTACTCCAACCAAAGAGACGAATGGAAAGGTCCCGTCTTTCGCACCCCTGGGCGACCCCCAGCGTTCAAAAGAGACATTTCCTTCTTTTGTACAGAATGAAGGAGGAGTGTGTGAATCCCCCCTTAAATGCTGGCTTGACGATCTGGGCTATGCCCCTCCCCATTTTTACTGCCTTCCTCCTTATATACCATATGTACATATCGTCTTGTAAATACTTCTGGTCTCGATAAAATGTTACTGTTGGGGCCTCCCCTACAGTTTTTCGCTCAAAAAAAGTTCCTATTATTACTTACTTGCTATCCTCTATTTGTAACTGAAGAAAATTCTTTCTATGACCTGCAGGGGATCCTTCAAGTAAACCTAACCTTCACCTGGCGAACAGGCTAGATCGTGATACCAGTGGTCTCATGGTCATCACCAAATGCAACAAAGTTGCAGCGAAGCTTGTGAAGGCCTTTACTGAGCACAAAGTGAAGAAAACATATCTAGCTCTTTGCATAGGTTACCCACCAGCGTGGGAAAGGATTAAGATATGTTCTGGTCATGGGCGATCGAAACACGGCGCTTGGCGTGTGTACGCTATGTCTGACGTTGGCCGAACACTACCAGGGGGTTCCTCTGTAAGGGACATGAGCACAAAATTCGAAGTGCTAGGGACAGATGGTGAAGGACAGTACAGAGAACAATCTAATTTTGACATTGATGATATAGAGTCGATTACAGTACAAGAGAAAGCAGCTGACCGAACTTCAAATGTTGATGTGAAGAACCACATGATTTTTGTTAGAGCCTATCCTCAAAGTGGACGAACACACCAGATTCGTCTGCACTGTCAATATCTTGGGTTCCCTATCAGAGGTGATGTGAAGTACGGAGGAGTGATCGAGTGGAACGGTGTGGACTGTGATGGTCATGCGTTGCATGCAGAGAGCTTATCATTTGTGCATCCGGTAACTGGATTGCCTGTCACATTCCGAGCACCTCTCCCTTCATGGGCAAATGAAATTATTTCAACAATGGGATGAAATTACCTTGACCTTATTGTGATGCATGGCCCTCCAGTCAGTTTTGCTGAAATTTTCAAGCAAGACCAGCATTGAACTGCCAGAAGCACCTCTTGGAGGTCCTCAAGGAGAGCAGCATTCGTCGGTAACCATGAAAAGAAGAATTCTAACAATTGTTTGCAGCTCGGCAATGTCTTTCTTAGCGAAGAATCTTGGACATATGTACTTGTTGAATAGGCTATCACAAGTACTGGATTATTGTTGTAGCACAGATTTTGACTTTGGGAGTATGGCAACTGTATCCATGAAATTAACTTTTTGCTGTGTAGCATCCAGATGGTTGTTGTAGCAGTATTTTCAGTACTGCAGTTGTAACCATGCACATTGTACCATGGGATATTCAGTTCTTGAACAATATATACAGAGTCTGTTCTGTTGCACCAAACTTTTAGGATCCAAATCTGGAGATACTAGAAAAGGAACTAGAGTTGAGGGAAATACACAGGAGCTCCTAGGTGCTCCACCCCCCTATATGAATATTAAGAAATCTGGAATCTTGAGATATCAAATTGGGTGCCCACCCCACTATACTCCCGGGTGAAGTTTTGGAAATGTATCCGTAGCAAAGATAATACAGTATGACTTATGATCCATCCAAACAGTTTTTTTATACACATAGAATTTTTTGTCTTCTTTACTGAGAATACCTTTCCTAGATAAACTGCTGAAGGGAACATGTCACCGGTTAAAATGTCCACATCCCGCTCTCTGATAAACGTAGTGGAACACGGGGATATTCACTCTTGTGTACTCGATTGTTTTCCTCATGGAGATGTTAAAATGATCATTTGCAGCTCCACAAACACCTTTCTGGTGGTTATCTGCACTTCCTGTCTGTTCATAGTTGTTGTAACATTGGTTTCTAGTACATAGCTGATTCAGTCATCACTGGAAAAGTATTTACATAAAAGAGTGCCATGATGAACTAAAACACAACGGCCGATGTAAATAAAATATACTTGAAGTTCCTCAGCTCATCGTTTGCTGGCATGAATGAAAATATTCAAAACATGTTCTGTTCTTTGTTTTTTTATTTGAAAAAAGAGACATGTTTTCTTGAAATTTACTGCTCAAGCTACTGCAGAAGTGCAGAAGGGAACAAACCACCAAGAGAAAAATGTCCTCATAGCATCCTTTGATTAATGCAATGGACCACAGGGATATTTTTACCCCGGTGGACTCGGTTGTTTTTTCCTCATGGAGTTATGAAAATGATATGCCGCCTCAATACATCTGAAACATACAGCCAATTCATGCTACTGGGGAAAATATCTCTTGGGAAGAAAGAAAAAACAACTCTCTTAGACTGTTGCATCGGTGAAATCCGTCATCGGTTGGGTGATGGACACATCATTCTCTCCACCGATGACCGCAGCTCGGGTTGCAGCAGACGAAGAAGAGCGTCATCCCCTCCTCACCTCTCGCGGTGGCCTATAGAACACAACAGAATCAAGGTGAGGTTCTTGTTCAGAGAGATTGTAGCAATAATGTGAGCTGTTTATAGAACACAACCGAATCAAGGTGAGGTTCTTGTTCAGGAAGATTGTAGCTAAACCTCTGAATAACGTCAACTGTTTGTGTTGGGCTTGAATCTATCAATTTTACCTGGAAGAAGACAGCTTCGCCATGGCCACAGACGGCGCAGCGGACTTCCTTGGTGCGGGGAAGGGTGGGGTCACCAGCGACGTCCTGGAGCACCTGGGTGAACTCTCCAGCGCTGTGGTGCACCACGTTGCGGTAGACGCAGTTGTTGTCTGCAACCTCCTGCAGTTTCAGAGCGTTTCAAGGTCAAAACAAGAACCTGGCAACAATTGGCAATGCACTGAACAAGCTCTACTTCTGTCGCAAGTTGACAGCCTACACTGCACCCTTGTCTTTCAGCTCAGTGTGCTCAAGCTCAGTTCTTCCTCAGTCTGAGAACAGCACAGCAGTCCTTATAATCTACCAACAGACCGTACAATATCTTATTTTTTGACATGCCACATTAATTCAGTCTTTCCTTTTTTTCCTACTGGAATGGTCATCCTTGGTGTTAAAAAATTCAAAGGTTTGTTCTCTCTTTTTCAGCTTTACCCTAGTTTTGCTGATACTCTCATCTTATACAGTAACTTTGAGGGACGAGGTGGTATGAGGTGAAGAAATCTTGGGATGGACAGAGTGGGGAAGAAGAAGAGCGGTGACCTGGTGGTCGCAGTTCCTGCAGGCGAAGAGGAGCACCTTCTGGTCCCTGTCCTCCTTGGGATACAATATGTTGTTGCTGCGCCCCCCCAAAAAAGAGAGAGGATGAAACGGATCTGCCGGTCAAATCCATGGCCCAAACAAGGTAACAACGAGGAAAGCAGCTTGGGCTTACCATTCACGGCAAAACTTCATGGCACTCATGGCTGCTGCTGGGTGGTGAACGAGACCTCCTCTTGCTTCCCTCTCTCAAATCAGAGAGATCTTTGCTACTCTTGGTGTGGAGCGGAGCCGAAACCCTGGCTATCCCCTACCCTTTGCAGGAAAGTGGATGGATCGGATGGGGGCAGGTCGGTCTCTCGGAGGGGAAGCAAGTCGAGACGAAGACGGGCTTTCACTCTCTCTTTGGGGGCTAGGCGGCCGCTGGAGTGAAGTCAAACGCAGTTTCGCGTGCCGGGGGAGAGGAGAATGTCCTTTTCCGATGCAAGTTGTGTGGCCTCCCATTTGTTTCTCACATGCTTTTGCGATGCTGCCTGTCACTCTCTGTGGGGACACCACACAACGCATAGAGAGGCAGAGATTTCATGATGATAGAGAAAGCCAACGGTACGCTTCCTGGCCAATTTGTTTTGTTTTTGGAAACTTTGTGCTTATTCGAGTGCATTATTTTGATGTGAATAATGCGGTGCTGCGAGATCTTCTTGATGCTATTCTCGTGGTCGGATTTTCAGATTAGGACATGTATGTAGTATGCCTTGCGATCCTGGCTGGTCGCTTGCTACCAAGATCACACTGCTTTCCAACAAACCACACTACTTTGTATGCGTGGCTGAATTTTGATGGTTTAGAGCAATTCCAATGGGGCGACCCATTTCGTCCGTGGCCGTCTGTTTGGGTCGGCGGGGAGAAAAAAATACGTCTTGACCCAAACGGATCGCGTCTGTTTTTCGTCATGAGCGATCTATTCCTGGCCCATTTTAAGCGACTTGCGTCGGCGCGGACACGCTGTGATCGCTTATTCTATCCCCTCGCCCGCTGGTGCGGGCACATTGGCCTCACTCCCCGGCAACAAGCAACCTCGCCCCCTCCTCCTCACCGACGCCGCCGCCCATTTTTGCGGCGACTCTTTCATTCCGCCGCCCACATCCGCCAAAGAACGCCGCCCCTTCTGATGCCGCCGCCACCGGGAGCAAACTAGTTCCGCCGCTTCCCCACCGCACCGCTCGCGACCAAGAAGACGCCTCGCTTCGCCACATATGACCGACACGCTCGTCGGACGCCGGCGAGGCGACTAGCTGATCTGTGGGCGCCAGATCTCCCTTGCCGGACGTCTCCTTCTTGACACCCGCAAGCTGTTCGACGGTTTGCCAAAATGCGAAAATGGACTCCGTCGGCGAGTTCTTTTCCACAATTTCATTTGCGACTCGACGATTCATCGTCCGGACGAGGAGGAGGAGATATTGGTCGTCGTGTTGGTCCATCACCACCTCAACAACCAGCGGTTGTTGTTCCGTGGCTCCATTCCGCCACCTTCCGCGTTGAATCGAATCAGAGAGCGGGCATTTCCTTCTCTGGAAGGACTACTTTGATACAACAAGCCCGTTGTTCAAACATCACAAATTCCGCCACGGTTCCGTATGAGTAGGCATGTTTCCAACCGTATTAGAGAGGGAGTGGTCGGCTATGATGACTACTTCGAGTGCAAAGAGGATGCCATCGGCAAGATTGGTTTCTCCTCTTATCAAAAATGCACTGCCGCCATCCGAATGCTTGCATACGGAGTGCCCGGTGATCTCATTGACGAGCACGTCCGTATGAGCGAGTATACATGCCTAGAGTCCCTGTATAAGTTCTGCAAGGCTGTGATTGTTGTGTTTGGCCCTAAGTACTTGAGAGAGCCGACACCGCAGATCTGACCCGTTTGTTGGCGATGAATGCTAGCGAGGGCTTCCGGGGATGCTTGGCAGCATAGATCGCATGCATGGGAGTGGAAGAACTGCCCTTCGCTTGGCAAGGGCGATATAAAGGACATGTCGGGGCTTGCCTTTGTCATACTAGAGGCCGTGGCGTCTCAAGATCTCTGGATCTGGCACTCTTTCTTTGGCATGGCTGGATCACACAATGATATCAACGTGCTTGGCGCTTCGCCGGTGTTTGCTAGGCTTGTCAAGGCAACAGCCCACCGTGAACTTTATCACAACGCCACAACTACGACAAAGGGTACTATTTGGGTGACGGTATCTATCCTCAGTGAACCACTATTGTAAAGACAATACCCAACCCTATTGGAGAGAAAAGGAAAAGATTTTCCCAAGAGCAAGAGAGTGCTAGAAAGGATGTCGAGCGTGCCTTTAGTGTTTTGCAATCTCGATGGGGCATGGTTCGGTATCCTGCTAATACTTGGAGCACGCAGAAACTATGGGAGGTGATGACTGCTTGTGTGATCATGCACAATATGATCGTAGAAGACGAGCGCCCGGAACGTCTGTGACGATCAAGGCTTTCAGATTTCAGGTGAGAATGTTGTGCTGAGCATGGAGTAGCGGCAACATTTGAGCAGTTCACTCGGGCCATGAAGACATGCGTGATTAGGAAACTCACGTGCAACTGCAAAATGATTTGGTTGAGCATATGTGGATTCATGTTGGCAACCAATAGATGTATCTTCTTTTATTCGTTTGTAAAACTATGTGAATTTTTTTTTATTTGGCCTGTAAACTATACTATTTATTTGGGAGGACTATTTTGTTTGTTAAATTTTCATTTCACAATATGTTGAATGCAATGCAAAATTGGCCGGCTAGCCGGCCACGCCTGCACAAATGAGTCGGCGCGTTGGGCGCGCTGCCGACCCATATGAAAAACAGGATGGACACCGGGCGGGCGACCGATCCAAACGGACAAAAAATGGACGAAATCGCCGTCCGTTTGGGTCAGCCCGTTGGAGTTGCTCTTAATGCACGGCTCCTAGCTGGGTTTGTTCACCTGCTGCAGCTGGCTAAAGGTGAAGAAACCAAAACTTTGTCTTAGAGTATAAGTCTATTCGTATTGTAATCTATCTCTATTAGTCTAGTCTTGGAGCCCAAGCTTTGTAATCTATATAAACAACCCTTGAGGCCCCGATCAATACACCAATTACTTCTCCAATATCTCAATCTATCATGGTATCCGACCTTTGAGTTTTCCAGACTGATGCAGGCTCCGCCACCACGCCGCCGCCCGGCCGATTCGCCCCTCTTCTCCCGGGCCGAGTTCCGCGCCGGTGCCCCACCCCCACCTCCTCCTCTACAACTACCCAAACACCTCCCTCCAACTCCCGATGTGGCTACCATGGCCTCAACACCACCATCAGTCGGCGCCCGAGTCCCAACTACAAGGGCAAGAATCCTGCCTACTGGCCTCCTGATCTCGTCTGCGGGACTGCACCAGCCTTGTCATCCACCGCTCCCGCGCCACTAGCTCCGTCGCCATGGCCTCCTCAAGATGACCCTTGGACTGGCCTCGTCCGTGCTTGGTCGATGCCATGGTCGGCCCCTCGCCGTATGGTGCCCCTCCTGCGTGCACACGGCATGTGGAGCCCGGTCTTCGTCCAGCCCACAGGCTCTCCGGACTCCTTGGACCCAGTCACGGCGCGACGTCTACACCGCCACTCCTACTCCGCCTACCAAGACGCCAGACCACCGTCGCCCTACAACACCATGCCGGCCTTCTACGGCAACATGCAGAGCCCCAATTGCATACTACCCATCTGCTATCCCCTACGCCAACATGCAAGTTCCTGGCCCTTTGCTCCTCCCCAACAGCCGGCTTGGGACCAAGCCACCTTCATCAACGCCATGAACAATTTTGTCCTCAACGACGCAGTAATGGATTGGATTTTCGATTCGGTGCATCAATGCATATGTCTTCAAATATGAATTTATTGTCGACTTGTTTTCCTTCCGCTTTCTCCACTATCACCATTGGCGATGGCTCCACCATCCTGTTTCATGCACCGTCACTCTTACATCCCTTCCTCTCATGCCAATTTTCTTCTACGCAATATTCTTGTGGTTCCTTCCATCATCAAAAATCTTATCTATGTTAGACAATTTTGCATTGACAACAAAGTTATCCTGGCCTTTGACCCTTTTGGATTGTCTGTGAAGGATCTGACAATGGAGGCGGTCCTCGCTCGGTACAATAGCATGGGCGATCTTTATCCTCTTCATGGCGCGCCTACATCCACCTCTCATGCCATGCTCGCCTCTGTTGATCTATGGCATCGTCGTCTCGGTCACCCCAGCAAAAACACTTTGACGTCTTTACTCCAAGAATTTTGTATCCCTAGTTCTAGCAGTCCTCATAATCCTCTCTCTCGTAATGCATGTCAATGTGGCAAACATGTTAGATTACCTTTTGGAACCTCTACTACCATTAGTACTTTTCCTTTTGAGTTACTTCACTTGTGATTTATGGACCTCTCCAGGTCCCTAGTGTTTACGGTTATAAATATTATCTTGTGATCTTGGATAATTATTCTCACTATACTTGGACCTTTCCTCTTCAAGGCTAAATCTGAAGTACCGCAATCTTTCTCAATTTTCGACAATATGTAATCACACACTTTGGCTTGCCAATTGATTTATTCAATGTGATAACGGTCGTGAATTTAATAACACCCAAAACCGCACCTTCTTTCTCTCTCAAGGCATTCTTCTTTGCTTTTCATGCCCTTATACATCTTCTCAAAATGGTAAAGCTGAACGTTGTCTTCGCTCTATTAATGATGTTCTTCGCACATTGCTTTTACAAGCTTCTCTTCCTTCCCGTTTTTGGGTTGAAGCCCTTCGCACCGCCACACTACTTCTTAATATTCGACCAACTAAAACTTGCCCTCTTTATTCGCCTTTCCAATCTCTTTTCTCTCCCACCACGACTATTCTTTTCTCGTGTTTTGGCTGTCTATGCTTTCCCAACATCGCCTCTACCTCCTCCAACAAACTAGAACCACGCCACTACCTTGCATTCACCTTGGTCTTTCCGATGATCACAAAGGATATCGTTGTTTCGATCCATCTTCCGGTCGATCATTCTCTCTCGTCATGTCACATTTGATGAAAATACTTTTCCTTTTTCTCGTCACTACAACCACAAAACCATTTCCACCACAATCCGCCACCACCAAAACCCTTCCCTAGTCCGTCCTTCGGTCATCTCTGCTGCCATGGAATCTTGTTCTGTCTCTCCGCGGAATCGCCCACCGTCACCACCCTCCCGCCCGTCCCCCACCTCTCCCAAGAATGCATCCTCTACCCTAGCCGTCTTTCCCTCACCACATCCTACCACGGAAACCACCTCGACACCCACCACCTCGATTCTTCTTCCTCACCGTCTTCTTCAACCGAAACCCATCGCCACCCAATGCCGTTCTTATACCACCGCCACCAATGATCATGTCATGTGCACCCGTGGAAAACAAGGATTTCTTCTCCCCACCAAACGCCTCAATCTTACGGCCACCCCAACCATCTCTCCTATTCCAACCAGTTATAAGCGAGCTCTTCTTGACCCTCTCGGCTTTCCGCTATGCGTGATGAATTTGAAGCTCTTCACAAAATAATACATGGACTCTTGTTCCCAAACCTTCCGTGTTAACATTGTTTCGCAAATGGGTTTTTCGTCATAAGTTTCATTCGATGGCACTCTCACTGCGTTACAAAGGTCGTTGGGTGTGTCGTGATTTCTCCCAAGAGCATGGTATTGACTTTGATGAGACTTTTCTCCTGTTGTTAAACCAATCACTATTCGTGTTGTTCTTAGTCTTGATGTTTCCTCTTCTTGGCCTATTCATCAACTTGATGTTAAAATGCTTTTCTTCATGGCACTCTCAATGAAACTGTTTATTGCCAAAGAACCCTCGGTTTTGAGAATCCTCCTCTCCAAATTTTGTTTGTCTCCTCCACCAATCTCTTTATGGCCTTAAACAAGCTCCTCGTGCATGGTTTCAATGCTTTGCTACTTTTATTCAAACCATAGGCTTTATTCCTCCAAATCCGATTCTTCTCTCTTTGTTTATCGCCTCCTACTCACCTTGCCTACCTCTTGCTTTATGTTGATGATATCATTCTCACGGCTAGTTCTCGATTCTTTTCTTCAACATACCATCTCTTCTCTCAATCGGGAGTTTTCCATGACAGATCTTGGTCCTCTTCATCATTTTCTAGGTATTCATGTTTCTCGCTTAACATCTTCCCTCTTTCTTTCTCAACGATCATACATTTTGGACTTGCTTTCTCGTTCGGTATGTCCGATTGTCAACCCTCTCGACTCCGGCCGGCGTTGGTGCTAAACTGTCGGTGATGGTGATCCTCTTTACGATCCTACTTTATATCGTAGCATCATGGCGCTCTTCAATATGCCACTCTTACTCGCCTCGAAATCTCCTATTCTGTTCAGCAAGCTTTGTCTCTTTATGCATGATCCTCGTGATCCTCATCGGCTCATGTCGACGCATTCTCCGCTATTTAAAAGGCACTCTTGATCACGGTCTCCTTATTAATTCTTCTTCACCTACAAGCTTGACAGTTTATTACGATCTGATGGGCAGGTTGTCCGGATACTCGACGATCTACATCCGGATTTTGCGTTTATTTGGGTGATAATCTTGTTTCTTGGTGTTCTAAAAGGCGAGTAACATTTCTGTGTCTTCTGCTGAGGCTGAGTATAGGGCGGTTGCTCACGCCGTGGCCGAGGCGTGTGGCTACGGCAGCTTCTCGTTGAACTTCATCGTCCGCTCCCACATGCTACCATTGTTTACTGTGATAACATCTCTGCCGTCTACATGGCTTCCAATCCAGTTCAACATCATCGCACAAAGCACATTGAGATTGACATTCACTTTGTTCGTGAAAAGGTGGCTCTTGGCGAGGTTCGCGTTCTTCATGTTCCTACAAGTGCCCAATTTGCTGACATTTTTACCAAAGGACTCCCGACTGCATCGTTCACCGACATACGCTCCAGCCTCAACATTGTTCACCTGACGTTGAGACTGCGGGGGGATCTTAGAGTATAAGTCTATTCGTATTGTAATATATCTCTATTAGTCTAGTCTTGGAGCCCAAGCTTTGTAATCTATATAAACAGCCCTTGAGGCCCCGATCAATACAACAATTACTTCTCCAATATCTCAATCTATCACTTTGCTCGGTCTTTCCAGAGCTGTACCAGCTGGCCCTGGAAGAAACGGAGAAGAATTTCCGTTTCCAGCAAGCTGGAAGGGTCCGGGCTGCCCAGGAGAGGCAGTGCGTCTGCGTGCACACGGAATGGAGGGATCCACAAGGTTTGAAACCAAAGCGTATGGTGGTGTGGATACCTTTCTACGGCGGCTCCTCAAAGATTTGTCAATCCTCTAGAAATTTCAGAAACAAGTTAACCAACCGCCTCAAGAAAATTCTTCTCCCTTTTACGAGATGGTTGTGGTTGCCAGTGCATGAACGAGGCCATACATAATGTTATTTACTTATTAAAATATATTGAAACAGAGGCAATTAATTAAAAAGAAATAAGTTGCCTAGTTAATTTACAAAAAATCGGACGAAAACCGTTACAGATAACTCACGCGGACTACTCACAAATTAGAAAACACAAACACCACTCAAACGGCCCTTCAAACAAAACAACAACCGCAACGCGCGACACTTGCACAACGCAATGAAACTCCTGACGAGCACACCAAACAACTTCAAAAACTGGGTACCCTCGATCATGAAATCATGGACACCTTTCGTATGTTGCCACTCTTCTTACTTTTGTTCCTAAAAGGGCTAGTTATCGACAAGAGGGGGGGTGAATAGGCGATTTTTATGGAAGTCTTCAAAGCATGAGGTCTTTGAAAACAAACAAGTAATTGAACCTATATGATATGCAGCGAAAGATGAACTACACTAGACAAGCCGTAGTCAAGTAGGCAATATGGTGAAAGCATGAAGACTAATAGCAGCTAGGTAGTACGGATCGGAATGGAAGACAGTATGAAGCCAAACAGGTAATAGTCTTCGCATAGTGAAGTCAAACAGATCAGACAAACAAGCAATGACTTCACGAAGACAAACTGAAATGTAAAGAAGGTAGGGGATAGAACCAGTAGCTTGGTGAAGACAAGGATTTGGTAGACCAGTTCCAGTTGCTGTGACAACTGTACGTCGGGTTAGGGAGGCTGAGATGAACTCAGAAGACTGTGTCTTCACCTTATCCCCTTGAGCCAAGGACACCCAGTCCTCGCCCAATCACTCTGGTAAGTCTTCAAGGTAGACTTCAAAACCTTCACAGACTCCGTTCACTAGCGATCCACAATGACTCTTGGATGCTCAGAACGTGATGCCTAACCGGCTGGAGGATGCATAGTCCTCAAGTGTAACAAGTCTTCAGGTCACGCAGACAGAAAGACTTCAGTGGTGCTTAACACTCTTTTGGCTCTGGGTGTTTTGGGCTTTGTCCTCGCAAGGATCTCTCTCTCTCTCTCTCAAAGGCTTCGGAGGTGGGTTGCTCTCAAACAACAAAAGTCGTGCACTAACTCTGAGCAGCCGCCAATTTATGGTGTAGGGGGTGGGCTATTTATAGCCAGGAGGCAACCCGACATGATATGTCCGAAATGACCCTGGGTCACTAAGGAACCAACACGTGTCCAACGGTCGGATTTCAAACACATGTGGTAGCTTGGCTTGGGCTACAAGCAAAGCTGACTCATCCAACTCTGGATAAGATTTGCTCTCATTGTCTTCGCTCGAAGACATAGGATTTTGGTTGAGCATCACTTCAGTCATCTGAATTTGTTCACTTGGACCCCACTTAATAGTACGGTGGTTCCTATGACTCAAGAAAGAAGAAAAGGAAACTACGAAAGAAACTATGTCTTCGCACTCCATAGTCTTCAAGTGAATGTCTTCATCGTCATTATCTTCAATGTGAATGTCTTCATGAACCACCATTGTCTTCAATGTCTTCATATATTTTTTAGGGGTCATCTCTGGTAGGTAAACCGAATCAATGAGGGACTACTACATGTGTTATCCTGCAATTCTCACAAACACATTAGTCCCCTAACCATGTTTGTCGTCAATACTCCAAAACCAACTACGGGTGGCACTAGATGCACTTACAATCTCCTCCTTTTTTGGTGATTGATGACAAAATGGTTAAAGTTTTCAACAGGGATAAAAATATGTGAAAGTTAAAGTACATGGCATTATCTTCATAGGTTGGAAGAGGCTCCCCTGAAGGTGTGCATATAAGTAGTTTGCCATTGAATGCAAATGCACATGGCATGTTTTGCTTTGTGGAGATCTTCTTCAACACATGAAGACAATTCATCATGCATACATAAAAGTAATGAAGATAATGAAATGCATAATGAGAAATGGGTGTCTGCAGAATGACTTCATGCGGGATTTATCATCGCATCACAAGGTATCAGAAAAAGTAGCAGACGACCATCAAGTTTAAGTGTTACAACTCAAAAGCCAACGGTTTCAAGAACGAGAGTTGTAAGAACTTAGCAAAAATAAGCACCCGACCCATATGGACCCGCTTGAAGACTATCAACTCATATGCTTCTCCCCCTTTTGTCAGTAAGGACCAAAAAGGTTTGAAGACATAGAGTGTCTACTCGTTCCCAGTCAGTGAAGATGTTGGGGCAACAGGGTCGACTTTGGAGTTGGGCGGTGCAGAGGGGCCTGAAAATCGTAATGCAGTGAAGTCGTCGCTGGTGAAGTGGCGTCGTCCTCTTCATCTATGACTCGAGCAACCACAGTTGGAGCTGAAGATGAATACTCAGAATCTTCAAGGGAAGGAGTTGGACTCCAACTTGCTGATTGGGAAGGTCTGGAGTCAAACTTGAAGCGCTCGGTGAAGCCATCTGCTTGAAAATCATCTTCAGAACAGAGTAGTGTGAGGCTCTTCCAGGACCACTGACAGGCTTCATGTGCAACAAGAGAATTCTTGGTTGCAAGGTTGTGAATACGATTGACGTCTATGAGCAAACTCTGGCATCTGGCGCTTCAGCCAGTCATGATGCCTATCCTGCTTCTGGTGAAGTGATACAAGAAGCTCTCTGTCATTCAGGACAAGAGCATGCTTCTGAGACCTTTGAGCTACCATGTTGGCTGTTGCATCAGTGTTTGCACGATGCGGCAGACGAATTTGACCAGCAAGAGGACCAGCAGGAGCAGGAGGATTTGGCACATGAACACCTTCAATAGGCTGAGTGAAGCTTGAAAGGCGGCATTGTCTTCGTGTATTGGCTCCTTGGCAACCACAGGATAAATAGCTTCATGAGACATGTCCACTTCAGGCAAGAATACAACATGGTTGCGTGCTGACGCTTGATAGTTGATGGTTGAGTGAAGCTTGATCAGCCGCATGACCCGTGGAGCATAAAACTTGAGGCCAAAAAGATCAATGCCAAAAGCTGTCAACTGTCAAATGAAAAAATCTTGAGTGTTGAACCTGATGCCATTGATGATGTAGAAGACCAATATCTTCATGATGCCTTCAAGCTTAGCGTTAGGAGAATGTCCCTTGATAGGCCACAGAGTACGCCTCAGAATGTGATAAATAGTGTGTGGCAGGTACTCGAGGTCCTTGACATAGAACTCCTTCAGATATTCAGCATCAATGGGCAAAGGCTTCATCATACTGAGCATTTGACTCATGTTGGGCTCAGACTTGTGAAAGATACACTACAGTTCTTGCTCATAACACTGACAACCTGGCTCATACAGATCACCAGGAGTGGGCAGGGAGGTTAGCTCGATGATATTTTGAGCTATGGCTTCATGATGGATATCGCCTGCCATCCACTCAAGGAACCATGTCTTCGGATCCCTATTGTAGCCTGATATGTGTAGAGTGGCATAGAACTACAGAAAAAGCTCTTCATTCCAATGCTCCTTGTCAGTGACAAATGGGAGCAACCCAACTTCACGGAAGCAGTCTAGGGCTTCTTCAAGGCATGGCAGCCTAGCAATGGCATCACAGTCAAGACCTTGTGAGGAAAAATCATGTCTTGATTGTAGAGAATGCAAGAATAGTAGCTCCTTTGCTGGTGGCTCCAGAACCTGTCAGGTGAAATCTTTGGCTTCCTGAAGGGGTTCTTGGCCTTGTCGAATAAAGTGTTGTGCTCTTCGAAGTTTAGCACACTGAAGGAGACTTGTGTTGTGACAGCACTTGGAAGCCTTGGCAGCCTGGGCTTTGGCTTCTGCGTTTGAGGCCTTTTCTCCACATGATAGCCATATTGGGGACCTGGAGCAGTTGGAGGTGTCAAGATTGGCCACTTAATAGTAACAAGCTCACCACGATAGAACGCACGTTCCATGGCGTGAGGCACAGGGGAGGAACAACCACATCCGAGGTGGATGGCTGCGCATTGTCTTCTGTGGCATCATTGACTTCGGGCTGCACATTATCTTCAACCATGACAACGTCATTGGCTTCATCAGTGGTGGTGGTGGCAGGCGCATGTGCCTCAACTTCAGTTGCTTCATGGATTGGGGGGTCTTGCACAATCACTTCTTCTTCTTGAACAACGGAATTGATGGTAGGGGAATAACTTCAGGTCTTCTTCTTTTTCTTCATCGGCTGATGCAGCCGGAATATCTTCAGCCGCTTTTGGCGTCAGATTCTTGAGCAGTCGCTGAAGGGATGGCTTCAGGAAACACCTAACGTGCTATTGAGCTTGTGTTTTGCACATCCTCTTCAGGAATGTTGGACATGGAGACCATGGGCCTAGGGCCTCTGCGAAGCCTTCGGAAAGAGGGTGACGCCTGTGGTGAAGGAGTGGTCTTCTCCATGTCTTCTGGTGTAGCTTGCGGGGTCTCAAGCACCGGAGTGGTGACATGAGAAGGTGGACTGCGAGGAATGACTTCATGCAACGGGGAGTTGGGGTGTTGTTCTTCCCAGGATACATCTTGTGTGATTGGTGTTGTGGGACCGCCAATGCTTATTTGTTCACTGCTCGTAGGAGCAGGCGATGTCTTCATCAGCTTCAACATTGTCATCATGTCCAATGTCTTCACCTGTGGTGGAGCCAACAACTGGAATGTCTTCAAACTCATGAGCCTCTGTGAAAGTAGGCTCATGCACAACAAGACGACGCTCGCAGTTGGTGGAAGCTGGCAGTGCAACAGAGCTAGGCTCAACGAGCAATGGTTCTTGGGGAGCAGCATGTTCTATGTGAGAAGACTTTGAAGACTTTGTCCTCATCTTATTCTTGGAGGGAGCAGCATCAGAAGTATCATGGTGCTTCCTCTTTTTGGCTTCGGCCTCAGCCAGCTTAGTCTTCTTCTTCTTAGAAGCTACTAAAGGGACCTTTGGCTTCAAGCCAGTCATACTGGCAGGGAAGATAATGCTTGGTATTTCCTGCCTTGGGGCTTTGGGTTTAGCTTCAGCAGGCTTCTTCTTCTTCTTCTTCTTCTTGGCAGCTAGCTTGGGGTCAATGCCTGGACGCCCAAGAGCCTTTCACTTCACAGTCTCAGTGCGAGCCTCGGTGCATTTCTCAGCATATTACTTCATGCGCTAATGAGAGCCTTTGGCTTCCTCGCGTTTCTTTTTGAACTGTGCCTTGAGGTCAATCATCTTTGTTTGAAGTTCTGAACATCAACGACACTGAGTTTTGCCATATGCTTCTTGAACCGGGCCTTCTCATAGTCAATTTTGTTTTTCAGCTCAACAATCTTCTGAGTTATGGCAAGTTCCTTGGCTATGCAGCCCTAAAATGTGACACTGATGTCTATGGGCAGCTGCAGATCATCAATGGTCAGAGTGGGATCTTCAAACCATTCATTGATGAAATTGTTGAGAACATCTGCATCAAAGAGAGGCAAATCCTTGAAGATTTCAACCTCTTGCTTGCTCTTGATAAGCATATCCAGAGCATCATCAACAAGATCTTCATCACTGGAGAGATCAATAGTATTCTTTCACAAGATGCTAGCTGGAGTGAGGTCATGTCTAGAAATCTTCTTGGGCTTCTTGGACTTCTTGGAGATGCGGGATTGATCCTCAGACTGCACACTAGATTCAGGAGGTGCAGATTGCAATGGCTTCACTCTTGAAGCTTTTGGAGCTGTAGAAGATTTTGAAGCCTTAGACTTCTTCTTTGGCTTCGGAGGCTCAGGATCATCCTCATGTTCCTCTTCGCCAGCAGCCTCTTAAATACTGGCCCTTTCTGCAGCAATGTGGGAGAGAAGCCCATCGAAGCTATTGAAGGGGCCAATGATATTCTGATTGGCTTCACGATTGCCATCTGGCCTTGGAGCTGTTGGACCAGGGTTGAAGTCAATCCCCAGGTCCTTCTTGTTCTACACTGCAGAAGCTCTTGCAAACTGAAGATTTTCTTTAAACAATTCATCTTCACGACACTGATGCCGCTTGAAGCTATGTCGGTATTTCCCCAAAGAGGAAGGGATGATGCAGCACAGCGGCGGTAGGTATTTCCCTCAGATATGAAACCAAGGTTATCGAACCAGTAGAAGAACCAAGCAACACAATGTAAACAACATCTGCACACACATAACAAATCCTCGCAACCCGACGTGTTAAAGGGGTTGTCAATCCCTTCCGGGTACGGCGCATCAAGTTGGCAAACGGACGTGAGATAAATTTTTAGTAGATTGATAGATCGAACGCCAAATAAAATAAATAGAAATAAAATGCAGCAATGTATTTTTGTATTTTTGGTTTAATATATTTGAAAATAAATGCAAAGGAAAAGTAGATCACAAAGGCAAATATATGTGAAAGAGACCCGAGGGCCGTAGGTTTCACTAGTGGCTTCTCTCGAGAAAAATAGCAAACGGTGGGTGAACAAATTACTATTGGGCAATCGATAGAACTTCAAATAATCATGACGATATCTAGGCAATGATCATTACATAGGCATCACGTCCAAGATTAATAGATCGACTCCCGCCTGCATCTACTACTATTACTCCACACATCGACCGCTATCCAGCATGCATCTAGTGTATTAAGTTCATGAAGAAACGGAGTAATGCAATAAGAACGATGACATGATGTAGACAAGATCTATTTATGTAGAAATAGACCCCATCTTGTTATCCTTAATATCAACAATACATACGTGTCGGTTCCCCTTCTATCACTGGGATCAAGCACCGTAAGATCGAACCCATCACAAAGCACCTCTTCCCATTTCAAGATAAATAGATCAAGTTGGCCAAACAAAACCCAAATATTGGAGAAGAAATACGAGGCTATAAGCAATCATGCATATAAGAGATCAAAGAAGACTCAAATAACTTTCATGGATAGAAAGATAGATCTAATCATAAACTCAAAGTTCATCGGATCCCAACAAACACACCACAAAAAGAGTTACAACATATGGATCTTGAAGATACCATTGTACTGTGAATCAAAAGAGAGAGGGAGAAAGCCATCTAGCTACTAACTACGGACCCGAAGGTCTACAAAGAACTACTCACGCATCATCGGAGAGGCACCAATGGAGGTGGTGAACCCCATCCGAGATGGTGTCAAGATTGGATCTGGTGGTTCTGGACTCTGCGGCAGCTGGATGAATATTTCATCGACTTCCGTAGGGTTTTGGGAATATTGGGGTATTTATAGAGCAAAGAGGCGGTCCGGGGGGCACCCGAGGTGGGCACAACCCACCAGGGCGCGCCTAGGCCTCCTGGCGCGCCCTGGTGGGTTGTGCTCTCCTCGGTGCACCCGCCAAGCGCAGCCAGGGCCCATTATGTTCCTTCTGGTCCAAAAAAAATATCTGTGGAGTTTCGTTGCGTTTGGACTCCGTCTGATATTGATTTCCTGTGATGTAAAACACATGCAGAAAACAGCAACTGGTACTTGGCACTATGTCAATAGGTTAGTACCAAAAATGATATAAAATGACTATAAAATTATTATAAAACATTTAAGATTGATAATATAACAGGATGGAACAATCAAAAATTATAGATACATTGGAGACGTATCAGACACCATCAGAGACTGGATGGGTCGCATTCTCAGGCTGTGGTCCTCTGACCATGCAAGGAGAGAAGCCCTGTGCAATGGCTTCAACCCTCGTCTTGGGGATAAGCTTCATGTATACAATATCGACCCAAGGTGGCCTCACAACGTTTTTCTTAGCATACTCAGGAGTAACAAAGTGGTATTTGAACCATTCCTCTGCCTAGTGTCTGCGAATCCATTGGACCCTAGATTTTCGCTGAGTGTAAGATTCATCTGGATCAAACTTGTATTGCTCATAGAGATCAGGGGGCAGGTCTAAAGCAGTGTTGTCACGGCACTGTCTGCCACCCTTCTTTGTAGATTGTTGCCATTGGATTCAAACTGAAAGGCTTCACAATAGTGTTTGGCTTCAATCTGTTTGTCAGACAAGAGCTGCCTTCAGGAGATTCAATGTGATGCTGCAAGAACTCTACAAATGAATGCAGACTATGAGAACCAAGGGATTCTCCCACGGACATGTACATGTGACAGCATTAGAGATGCGAGGGAAGGGGAAGAGGTCATATGCATTCTCAGAAGATTTTGAAGATAAATCAGTTTGAAGACATTGACCTCATAGTGCGAAGACATTCACTTAGATGTGAGTTGGTTCCAGATTTGTACGAATCCATGAATAAGTACAAGTGAGGAATCTAACTAGTTGTGATACATAAGTGAACATAATTGCAAGTTATGAGATGCAGAAATAGAAAGATATAGATTTGGAAGTGTAGAAACAACTTTTGGAAGATGTGGACAGTATCAATGGATCAAATAAGTGGTAAAAAGCGAGTCTTATTTACCGCACGATGAACCGCTAGACGAGGCGGAAGGAGGCTGCCCAGTCCAATCTCCCGCGCCCTAACTTGGCGGTGGAAAACACCTACGGCGGCGGTGGAGAAGACGATGTCCGCGGCCGGCGTGAAGACGACGTCGGAGCGGTTGCGGCAGCGAAGCGCTTCATCTCCGATGTCGACTAATGCTAGCGGTGGTGCTAGGGTTTGAGCGAGACGGCGAGGGGGAGAAGAGATAATGACCACGAGGGGAGAAGTATTTATAAGGAGGAGGGCGGCATAGTGAAATTATGCAGGTGCCCCTGGCGGTTCACATCTGAAGGACATGTGGCAGACATGCAACTTATTGAAGGTTGAGCCATGTCCCCACGCGCGCCTAGTTTGTTGGGTGGTCGTTCTGACTTCTCCGGTATTTAGGCAAAAAGGATAAGAACATTAAAACCAATTTTAAATGTGTGTCTCTGTATCTTCAGCTGACAAGGACATAGTGAAGACATTCGACACGTGTTAACAGAATGCATATGAAGAGACAAAGAGAATTTGAGAGATAAGCACAGAAGGGGTTAGGGTCCGATCACATTCACTTAGTGCAGAAAAACGGCAACTTGAAGACATAGCTATAAGTGAATGCTGTAGATGACAGAACACACACACACACACACACACACGCACACTGTGTGTGTGTGTGTGTGTGTGTGTGTGTGTGTGTGTGTGTGTGTGTGTGTGTGTGTGTGTGTGTGTGTGTGTGAAGACCAAATCAACATTGCGAAGATAAACTTTGAAGTCAAACCAATGTGTGTGTGAAGACCAAATCAACATTGCGAAGATAAACTTTGAAGTCAAACCAATGTTTAAGACAAACCAATTAAGAAGATAATGCAATCATGACGCCAAAGAGAAATCTTGAAGAAAGGTTGGTGGTGGCATTACCCACCGTATAGGAAATATTAGACCCAGACACGACGCACAATTATCGTGGCGCTCTGGAGTCAAATTCCACATTAATGTATTCACACTCAGAGGGTAAGTCTTCATGAATTGAAGATATCTGTGTGTTGCGCACCTAAGTCATCAATATGCATAAGCGTTAGAATGTGTGTCCACTCACAGGACATTCGAGGATTCTAAGATATTTAGCTCACACCACAGCTTGCAAAACCTTTTCTCATCCAATGGCTTCGTGAAGATATCTGCCAATTGCTCTTCAGCGTTGACGTGAATGATATCAATGTCTTCCTTCATATCATGATCTCTGAGAAAGTGATGACCGATCTGAATGTGCTTTGTCTTCGAGTGCTGAACTGGATTGTTAGCAATCTTGATGGCACTTACATTGTCGCAATAGAGTGGCACATGCTTTATGTTGATGCCATAATCCTTGAGAGTTTGCTTCATCTAGAGAAACTGAGCACAGCAAGATCCAACAGCAATGTATTCATATTCAGCAGAGAGTGATACACAGTTCTGCTTCTTTGAAGACCAACATGCCAGAGATTGTCCAAGAAAGTGACATGTCACTGATGTGGACTTGCGATGAATCTTGTCACCAGCATAATCAGCATCTGAGAATCTGACTAGATCAAACTCTGAGCCCTTTGGATACCATAATCCTGGCGTTAGGGTGTGAGCCAAATATCAAAGTATTCGCTTCACCGCAAGGTGATGCGATTCCTTTGGTGCCACTTGGAATCGGGCACACATGCAAACGCTAAGCATTATATCTAGCCTAGATGCACATAAGTACAATAAAGAACCAATCATGGAGCGATATACCTTTTGATCGAACTCTTTACCATTGTTGTCGGGGCCCAATTGGCCTTTGGTTGGCATTGGCATCGTGTATCCTTTGCAGTCTTGCATTCCAAACTTCTTCAGGCAATCTTTGAGGTATTTTTCTTGTGATATGAAGATGTCATTCCTCTGTTGACGGATTTGGAGACCAAGAAAGAATTTCAGCTCTCCCATCATGGACATCTGATATTGCTCTTCCATCTAATGCCCAAACTCATCATTGTATCTTTTATTTGTGCAGTCGAAGATAATGTCATCCACATAGATTTGGCAAACAAACAGTTCTCCATCATATGTCTTCGTGAAGAGAGTGGGATCTAGCGAACCAGGTTTGAAGCCTTTGCTCTTCAGGAACTCTTTTAGTGTGTCATACCAAGCGCGAGGTACTTGTTTGAGGCCATACAGTGCCTTGTTGAGTTTGTAGACCATATCAGGACGCTTTGGATCTTCAAAACCAGGAGGTTGGGCAACATATACTTCTTCTTCAATTTTGTCGTTGAGGAAGGCACTCTTCACATCCATTTGGTACATAAGAATGTTGTTGTGGTTAGCATAGGCTAGCGGTATACAAATGGCTTCAAGTCTAGCCACAAGAGCAAAGGTTTCATCAAAGTCAATTCCTTCCACTTGTGTGTAACCTTGAGCACGAGACGAGCCTTGTTTCTGACAACTTGACCATGCTCATCTTGCTTGCTACGATAGATCCATTTGGTGCCAATAATATTGTGCTTGCAAGGATCAGGATGTTTGACTAGCTCCCGGACATTATTCAGCTCAATTTGTTGAAGCTCTTCTTGCATAGATTGAATCCATTCAGGTTCCATGAAGGCTTCATCAACTTTCTTGGGTTCAGATATAGAAACAAATGCAAAATGCCCACAGAAGTTTGCTAGCTGTGTTGCTCTTGAACAAGTGAGAGGACCAGGTGCATTGATATTGTCGATGATCTTCTCAATTTGTACTTCATTGGCCATGCGAGGATGGGCTGGGCAAAGAATTTGCTCTTGTTTATTGTCATCTTCAGCTTCAGCCTTGTCTTCAGACTGAGCATTGTCTTCATCTTGATTAGGTGCCGAAATGATGATTTCTTCTTCTGCCTATTCGTCGGTGGGTATGATTTCTCCAGTACCCATATGCTTGATAGATTCACTAGGAGAAGATTCATCTAGCACATTTGGCAGGTGCTCTCTTTGCGAGCTATTTGTCTCATCAAACCACACATCTACAGTTTCAACCACTTTATAGTGAAAGAGGTTGAAGACTCTGTAGGTGTGTGAACCCTTTCCGTAACCAAGCATAAAACCTTCATGTGCTTTCGTTGCAAATTTTGACGTGTGATGTGGATCCTTGATCTAGCACCTGGCACCAAAGACTTTGAAATAGCTAATGTTTGGCTTCTTACCAGTTAGTAGTTCATAGGATTGCTTCTTGAAGAACTTATGAAGATAAACTCTATTTATGATGTGGCAAGCAATATCAATGGTTTTAGGCCAGAACTTTCTTGGAGTCTTGTACTCATCAAGCATCATGCGTGCCATCTCAATGAGGGTTCTGTTCTTGCGCTCCATGATGCCATTCTGCTGAGGTGTGTATGGAGTAGAGAACTCATGTGTGATGCCCAATGTATTAAGATAAGTGTCGAGGCCAGTGTTCTTGAATTTTGTGCCATTGTCACTCCTGATGTTCTTGATCTTAATGCCATAATTGGTCATGGCACGATTTGCGAAGCGTCTTAAGACATCCTGCACTTCAGTCTTATAGAGAATTATGTGCACCCAGGTGTATCTTGAATAATCATCAACAATAACAAAGGCATGGAGATGTGTAGTGGTAGTAAGGGTAGAGTAGTGAGTGGGACCAAATAAGTCCAAGTGAAGCAGCTCGAAGGGGCGAGATTTAGTCATGATTGTCTTCGAGGGATGCTTGGCCCTAGTAGTCTTCCTGGCTTCACAAGCACGACATAGATGATCTTTCTTGAATTTTATGCCCTCGATGCCAATGATATGCTTCTTCTTCACGACAGTGTGCAAGTTCATCATGCCCGCATGTCCTAGCCTTCGATGCCAGAGCCAACGCTCTGAGGCTTTTGCTAGAAGACATACGACAAGTTGTGGTCCTGCGGAGAAACCTACCATATACAGATCACCTCTTCGATAACCTTCAAAGACTAGAGATTTGTCAGTTTCCATAAGCACAAGGCAGCGATATTTTCCAAATATCACAATCATGTTCTGATCGCAAAGCATTGAGACAGACATTAAATTGTAACCAAGGGATTAAACAAGCGTCACTTTATCCATGTGTTGATCCTTTGAGATAGCAACTCTACCTAGGCCCAATACCTTGCTTTTACCAGTGTCAGCGAATGTGATGTGGCTTTTAGTAGATGGATGTAGGGTTGAATCCATGAGAAGACTTCGATCACCAGTCATGTGGTTAGTGCATCCATTGTCTATTATCCACTCAGTAGCTTTCGGAGTCGTACCCTATAGTGCAGTTAGCGGGATAGGCTTCACCAAGAGTACTGTGAAGCACAAACATATAGCGAACAAGCATGCTATCAAAGTTAAGATTCTTGTTTGGTAAGATAGGATGCTCATCAAGAAACCCTAGGACGGTGTAAATGGTAAGACTATTCTAGCACTTTATCTTGCGTCCCACAAGATGTTCTAGGTCCCCCAGCATTGGCGTTAGAAGTCCTTGATTTCCGGCTGGAGACCTTTCCCTGCAAGAGAAGTTAACTCTTCTTAACCACCCACATCTTCAGGGGTGGCTTAGAAGCAATAAGTATAAGTGCAACATCTGAGAACTTTGGCTTTGGAGCCCTAGCAAATAGTTTTGCAAGAGGTGAATAATACTCATAAGAATATGCAGAAAAGTTCTTTGATTTGTGAACATAGCGGTTAGAAGAAACATGCTCATATTCATGAGTCTGATGATAGTTTCCTTGCAAAACGTTGGCGTTAGGGTGACCTTGTGAGGTCCTCTGTCTGTATGAAGCCTTTGGGCCATATGAAGCCTTTGGTCTGGGGTTTGTCTTCTTCCCATGTGGTGTCATGACGATATTCACCGGATGCTTCTCAAGACAACTTTTGGGCACCCAGATCTTCTTCAAAGGTGGCCCATTCCTGCCGTTAGTACCAATAAACCTGGCAAACACTTCATCATTATAATTCTTAAGGAGCTTATAATTGGCGTCAAAGGATTCATTAATTATAATGGGGTTAGCACAAGTGAAGCTAGATAAGGTGGATGGGTCCACTAAAGGGCCCTTTGCAGCAACCCATGTGGTTTTGGGGTACTTCTCAGGCTTTCGGTAAGAACCATCAACATTCATTTTCCTCTCGAACCCAACACCCTCTTTCCTAGGGTTTCGGTTCAGAATCTGTTTCTTGAGGACATCACATAGTGTCTGATGCCCTTTGAGGCTTTTGTACATTCCTGTTTCAAGAAATGTCTTCAACCTAGCATTCTCATTAGCAATAGTAGTGGTATCCTCAGTGGAGGGGTTGTTACCACATCAGCAATTGAAGATATTGCAATATCAGAGGTAGTAGAACATTCAGCAATAGAGGCAGCATTATCAGGCTCAAGATATTTTAAACATGGTGGCACAAAGTCTTCCTGAGCGGAATTGATCTGTTGAGCGAGTAGTGAATCGTTCTCCTTTTGAAGGTCTTCATGAGATGCTCTTAGTTTCTCGAGATCTTGCTTCCTTTGAAGATAATCGTAGGAAAGCTTCTCATGATTGGCTGAGAGGGTTTCATGATGACTTTCAAGTTCCTCGTACTTAACACGAAGATTTTTGATGTCTTCGATTAAGGACTGAGTTCGATTCATTTCTGCGTCCAACAGGTTATCGCTTTTGTCTAGCAACTTTTGAATGTGTTCCATAGCAGTTTGTTGTTCAGTTGCAATTTTAGCAAGAGTTTAATAGCTAGGTTTGGATTCACATCTTCACTGGAGGTTTGAAAGTAAGCATCACGTGAGTTTACCTTGGCACCTTGTGCCATGCAGCAGTAGGTCAGAGCAGAATCGTCCTCATCATTGGCTTCAGCGTCGGTGACGTGACCATTGTCTTCAGTGTTGAAGATGGACTTGGCGATGAATGCCGAAGCTAGAGCCATGCTTGCCACGCTTGAATTAGACTCCTCCTCAGACTCCACCTCCACCTCCTCGGAAGCAGACTCCTCCTCTGAATCCATCTCCTTGCCAATGAACGCACGAGCCTTGCCAAATGAGCTCTTCTTATGAGACGAAGATTTTGATGAAGAATTTGAAGAAGACTTTGAAGATTTCTTCTTCTTGTTGTCATCAGAATCATATTCCTTGCCCCATTGAGGACACTTAGATATGTAGTGGTCTAGCTTCTTGAATTTGTGGCATGTTCTCTTCTTGTAGTCACGAGAGGAAGCCTCATCATTTCTTGAGCTGGATCTTGAAGACTTTCCGAAGCGATTCTTCTTGGAGAACTTTTGTAACTTTCTCACAAGCATTGCTAGCTCTTTGCCAATGTCTTCAGGATCACCAGAACTATAGTCAGATTCTTCTTCATATGAGGAAACAACTTTTGCCTTCAAGGCACGAGATCGACCATAGTTGGGGCCATAGATATCTCTCTTCTCAGATAGTTGGAACTCATGTGTGTTGAGCCTCTCAAGTATGTCAGGCGGATCAAGATCTTTGAAGTCAGGGCGTTCTTGAATCATTAGGGCCAAAGTGTCAAATGAGCTGTCAAGTGATCTCAGTAGCTTCTTCATGATTACATGCTTGGTGATCTCAGTGGCGCCAAGTGTGCGAAGCTCATTGGTGATATCTGTTAGGCGATCAAACGTGAGCTGGACATTCTCATTGTCGTTTCTCTTGAAGCGGTTGATGAGATTGCAAAGAACATTAATCCTTGAGTCTCTCTGAGTTGATATGCCTTCGTTGACCTTGGACAGCCAGTCCCAGACTAGCTTCGCAGTTTCTAGAGCACTCACATGGCCATACTGTCCTTTTGTAGCGACCCGACCCGAATGGATCAAGTCTCTGTGCTTAGATGTCATCCCTGGATTGGTATGCTGACACACACAGTACTCGAAGGATTTATAACAGAGGTAAATCACATGTATAAAGTAGCGTAAATACTATTACCTCAATCCAAATATATAGCGGAAGCAACAAGGTTGTGGATTCCCATCAACACCAACGGCAAAGTTGAGTATAGGAAATCGTAACCCTAACGTATCACTTACTGTTGCGTTTGAAAAGTCGCAACATGAAAAGTTGCAGCCCGAAACAATTCAAGACATGGAATATCTGGCAATGTAACACATAGAGAGTAATGAAGGAATAAGCCTATACTACATGCATATATGGCTGGTGGAAAAGCTCTATGGTTATAAGGTTTTGCGAAAACCCCTACTACAAAGGAATAAATTTATTTAACTATCATGGTGGTTGTTGAACATTGAGAATGGTTGACAGCATCCTCAATCCCAATTAAAAGTACTCATTAAAACCCAACAATATTAATTAGAAGTATCATGATGAGATTAACAGGATAATCCAAGAACTAGATACTCAAGATGTCCATAACCGGGGACACGGCTAACCATGATTAGTTTATACACTCTGCAGAGGTTTGCGCACTTTCCCCACAAGACTCGATCGCCTCCGTTTGGTTTCTCGCACTACATGGTGTTTGAGAAACGGATGACCGAGACATAGTCTTTCAGAAGCGCTAGCACCTTACATGTGGGTAGACCGTACCAACCTACAACCCCTACATCTGCTAGTCTACCCGTAAGAGTTCGCACAACTTAATCAACTATGCCAGAGCCCATAATGGCTTGTGGCTGCACACGGAAGTTTCTAATTTGAAAAATCTCATGATCCCTTTGAGCCTGGGTGGCGGTCCGAAGAAATACAGGCAAGTCTTGGAAACCCAGGTGCCTAGACAGGCAAGTCCTTGAGTAACCAGGTGCCTCAATCCACCCAGATGTGTGTTTAAGTTGCCACCTTAGATAAACCATTAATTATCAATCTCACATCTGTCATGGATATTCACTCAAACCCAATCCACGTCTACGAGCATAGCATGGCATAATAAGAAAACGTAGAAGTAACTCCCAAGGGTTTGATAATAAAACAGGTAATAGGTACTACCTCAACTACTTCCCATAACCCACAATTTAATTAGATCCTAATCATGCAAGTGTTTGAGGATAGATCTAATGCATAAAAACTGGGTATGAGAAAAGTATGATCAAAGTGTTACTTGCCTGCAATGTTGATGAAGATGATTCGCACTCAACAACTCTTGATAGTTCTACTCGTCACACTCCGGTCAATCTATCGTAATCAAGCAATAGTAACCACACATAAGCAATCACTCAAAAGATCGGGAAGATCGAAGAAAACATTCGAAAAACATCAAAACCAAGCAAATAACTCTTGCAACATAAAACAATTTCTAACAGTACCAAGATTATGTGAATTTGGCCTTATCAGAAAGTTTAGGTCAAGAGCTTCGATTAGCAAAAAGAATCAACTAAATCGGAGTTACGAAACTCAAGTTACGATCAAACGAAGTTTGAATACAAATCTGTTTGAATTCAAATTTGAAAACTTTCAAAAACATGTTTGAGTTGGATTACTGGATAGAGGAGATCATAACGAAGAAGTGGGCATTGGTTTCGTTGGATTTGGATAAATGAGTAAAAGTTATGAACGTTTGAAAACCAGGGGCTAATCTATGAAGAAAGTTATCACGAATAGGTCCCTGGCCGGAAAATAAAAATAAAAAGAAAAATCCTATCGAACGAACCGGCGCTACCGAACGCTAGAGAACGAAAACCGTTCGCTACAGATCTAAACGGGTGAACGCTCACTATTTAACAAAACCAAATAAAATCGATCTTAAAAAAAACCGAACTAAAGAAAAACCGGAGGGTTTTTGCGCGGGTTTTACCGGCTCGGTGAAATAGACCGACGGAGGCGGCGGTTTCCGGCGAGGCAGAGCGAACTCTGGAAAAGTCTGACTCTGGCCAGGACAGGAACGGCTCGGTCGAGAGCAGCGGCGAGGGAGCCGGGGCGAGGCCGGGCGTCTGTGAGGCGGCGCGGCGGCGGCGATCTCGGGCTCGGGCGACCAGCGAGATCTGCGAGGAGAGAGAGAGAGAGGAGGCGGGGCCCGGCTCCGGCTTATAAAGAAGGGGCCGAGGGGGGCTGCTTGGGGAGGCGAGAGGAGGCCGGCGGCGACACGGAGGCGGCGGCGACGCCTGTTGGGCGGACTCGAGCGGAGTCCCGCCGGGGACGAGGCGACAGGCGACGTGGGCTGGGCCGCGGCCTGGCCTGGGAGCTGGGCCGGCCCAGTCGGAGGAGGGATTTTTTTAAAACATTTTCGAGGCAAAATAAAAATAATAAAACCAAATAAAATAAATATATTATATAGGCATATAATATATCAAAATTTTCAGAAAAAGATTTTCTACAACATGGACATTATTCTAGCTTCAAATAAAATACACAAAAATTCAAATAATTCAAACAGTGCTACTGGTCTAATAAAATCCAACAAAAATCATTTTAAAATTACCAAATTTAATTTAAATTTATTTCTCTCAATTTTCGATGTTGGGAATCATGTTACCCTATTTTCCATATATTTTATTTTTGGGGAAAAATAATTTGAATAAAACTCAATTAACTCCAAATTGAAAATAAATTCAAAATAACTTTGAATTTAATTCTTTGAAACTCCCAACTCATATTTCATATAATTTGAAGAAGTCATTTTATCTTCTCTCGTGAAAATCATTGAGTTGCATAAAGTTTCAGAATTGGAAATATTCTCAAATGAAATTCAAATATTTTCAACACCCCTTGTCATTTAAATAAATGGAAGAAGTCATGTCATCTTCTCTCCAGGGTTTTGTGGTGAAAAGAATTTGAATTCCCGAAGATCATAAAAGCAAAAATGAAAGTTTGGGAAAGTCCTTTTATTCCCTCTCATTTAATTTTCAAAAAGTTTCAAATTTCACTCATCTTCACTCAATCAATCAAACAACAATCAAAACTATCTATTTGTTTATAACATTCCAAAATTTAGAATTTTGAGATGTTACACCTTTGGTCAGATGACCACAGATGATGTACCTCTTGACATCAGCAGAAGTGACACCTTCACCGATCTTGGGAACACCTGTCCTGACGACATACCGGAGGTCGATGTCAATGGCTTCAAGATGCATACGCATCTTATTCTTCCAGTAGGGGTAATCAATGCCATCGAAGACTGGGCACGCAGCGGAGACCTTTATTATCCCTGCAGTCGACATAGCTAAAACTCCAGGTGGTTAAACCGAGTCACACAGAACAAGGGAGCACCTTGCTCTGATACCAATTAAAGGTGCTAGTTATCGACTAGAGGGCGTGAATAGGCGATTTTTATGAAAGTCTTCAAAGCACGAGGTCTTTGAAAACAAACAAGTAATTGAACCTATGTGATATGCGGCGGAAGATGAACTACACTAGACAAGTCATAGTAAAGTAAGAAATATGGTGAAAGCACGAAGACTAATAGCAGCTAGGTAGTACGGATCAAAATGGAAGACAGTATGAAGCCAAACAGGTAATAGTCTTCGCACAGTGAAGTCAAACAGATCAGACAAATAAGCAATGACTTCACGAAGAAAAACTGAAATGCAAAGAAGGTAGGGGATAAAACCAGTAGCTTGGTGAAGACAAGGATTTGGTAGACCAGTTGCAGTTGCTGTGACAACTTTACGTCTCATTAGGGAGACTAAGATTGAACTCAGAAGACTGTGTCTTCACCTTATTCCCCTTGAGCTAAGGACACCCAGTCCTCGCCCAATCACTCTGGTAAGTCTTCAAGGTAGACTTCCAAACCTTCACAGACTCCGTTCACTGGCGATCAACAATGACTCTTGGATGCTCAGAACGTGACGCATAACTGGCTGGAGGATGCATAGTCCTCAAGTGTAACAAGTCTCCAGGTCACGCGGACAGAAAGACTTCAGTGATGCCTAACACTCTTTGGCTCTGGGTGTTTTGGGCTTTGTCCTCGCAAGGATGTCTCTCTCTCTCAAAAGCTTTGGAGGTGGGTTGCTCTCAAATGACAAAAGCCGTGCACTAACTCTGAGCAGCACCAATTGATGTCAAAGAGTGGATGTCGTCAACCAAGAGGCTTCATCAACATCCACAACTAGGGGAACCACCGACACGACATCATCAACCATGGGAACCACCGACACAACATCATCGACCACATGAACCACCGACCCGATGGACTCAGACACCTTCAGGTGCGCACATGACATAGGCGAAACATGTCGCTCACATGAGGTCACCGGTGAATTCACCTAAAAATGCTCCACAAACAAAGGTGAAGCAGGGTTCAGACAAAGCTCCCGTAACTCTGGCATGACCTGCAGCACTAGAGCCTTGAGCATGACGATGGACCCCCCTCAGTGGCAGGCAACACAGGAGACATCGTCGATGATGACGATAGGTTGTCCCCAACACGAGGGGAGAAACATCCATATAGATATTTCCCCTCTTCCTTTGTGGAGCTAACATCGGCCACACTAGGAGGGCGTGATGCCAGAGTGGTCTGTGACATAGCCGACACAAGGGAGAGACTGCTCACAGTAGCCTCCGCCCGCTCCAGAAAACTCCGAACCCTCGCCAGCCAACCCTGCAGCAGGGTTTTCTGATCAGCCAGAGAGGACTACAACATCACATTGGACGAAGTTGCCGAGCCAACGGTAGCAGAGACGACAGACACCCAAGACCCATGGCAATGTGCCTTGGATGGGAGCGAAAATTATATCGGACCTTCACATGAAGCTGGAGCAGGACGATGAACAATACTGAGGACTGGCGGGATGAGAAGGCATGTCAAAGATCTTAGAGGACGCCACGGTTTGCGGCATTCGTGCACGAGATGACCATTCTCCAAGAAATGGGAGTACCAAAGCATATCTCTGCAGCTAGCCGCATGATGCCCAGGTGTGAGGCATCTGCAGCATCTACCGTGCATCCAAGTAGGGATGCGACGAGGAGCCATTGTTGGGGCTGGCGACATCGGGCGATGCGGACCATGCCGGGGCAACACCTTCTGCCATACCCTGCTCACCTCCGCCACACACCCCATGCCCAGATGAGCGGGGGTCGGGATCGACGCCTTGGCAGCAAGTGGCGTCATAGGGACGCCTGTCTCGTCCATGGGATGAATGACATCTGTTGCAACGTCGAGCTAACACGTGGTTCCTCTGGCCAATGACAATTTTACACGTGGAAAATCCCCATTGGTCCAGGTTGTTAATAGGTTATCGAATCCAAACCGGAACCCGAAAGCTTAACGTCGACCCGCTATGGTGGATGCCACGTGTCGGTTACCCTTGACAAAATCACTTCCATGACGCATGATTTATCATCATGGAAGTGGATACCTTTGTGATGATAGTTTGAGTATTGTCATGGAACACTTCTACGACAGCACAGGCACAACTATCTTGATTTTGTCATAAAATTATCACGGATGTACATGCATGACAGAAAACGTGACCTACTGTGACAAACACGTATCGTCACGGAAGTGTTTTTTTATAGTGTAGGTTAATAGGTTAGTCCTAAAAAATAATATAAAATAGCATATAAATGCATCAAATATTGATAATATAATAGTATGGAACAATAAAAAATTGTACATACATTGAAGATGTATCAAGCGGGTGCGTCATGCTTTGCCGTCGTCACAACAAGGCCTCTAATAATGACCACAAGAGTCATCTACATCCTCACAATACCTATACCGAGTGACGATCCGGTGACCCGAGCAATAAGTCCAGCGTGTGTCCACGCTGAACACATAGGTGTGACTCCTACAACAAACTTTGGAGGCCTTCGCACGCCAGCAGGACACCGCAGAGCATGAACGCCAGCCCCGACCCTGTCGCTAGCCACAAGCCACCGCCAAGGGCGTTGCACCCCGCGGGCAGGAGCTCAGTGTGACCTTCATCGAGTGAAAAGGATTCTGCACATCCAACAACACCGGCCCATGGCCTCCATACAGCTGCAATACTGGTCGACAGACTGCATGCCATACCAGGAAACCCATACCTCCTGACAAATCTAACACAAGCCATCCATCGATAGTTGAGCTCTAGGAAAACACCGCTGAATCACAAAACAGATTAGCTGGCACCCACAGCGTCCTCTCAGCAGCAGTACAGCCAGCTCGCAATCAATGATAGGGTTCCACGTAGGAGCCAGAGATCGCCACAACTGATGAGCCGAGAATCTTCGCCAACCCATCTTAGCCATAATGGTGCAACACCGAGCACAGCTCGCGGTGAAGGGCTTGACGGTCACGTACTGTCTAGGTCATGGACCCAACCTTTGGGGCCATCTGCTAGCTTGGGCAATGGAGCGTTATGGTCATGACTACGAGGCTCTAGTGCCATGGCTCACATCGGGCATAGCAACCCCATGCTTTCGGTATGCAATGATCACACATCAGTTCCCTCGACCGTTCATCGTTCGTGGTGTCGAGAAGTACTCCGGCGACACTAAGCCTAACCACTTGCTAAGTGATTACCTGACGACGGTTGAGATGGCCCGCGGTGACATTGACAACGCAGTACGACACGTGCCATTATGCCTTACGGGCTCGGTGCGCTCTGCTACTTGTGAGTTGCGTTGGGATTTCCCCGAAGAGGAGAGGATGATGCAGTATAGTAGACATAACTATTACCCTCAGTTATGAAACCAGGGTTATAAATCCAGTAGGAGAACCAAGCAACACTACGTAAACAACACCTTCACACAAACAACAAATATTTGCAACCTGATGTCTGTTAGAACTACGTCGGTATTTTCCCAAACAGGAAGGGATGATGCAGCTCAGCAACGGCAGGTAGTTCCTCAGTGATGAGACCAAGGTTATCGAACTAGTCGGAGAATCACGCAACACTACGTGAACGGCACCTGCACACAAATAACAAATACTCTTAACCCGATGTGTTAAAGGGGTTGTCAATCCCTTTCGGTCAACGACGCCAGAAATTGGCAAGTGGACGTGAGAAAGTTGTAATAATTGATAGATAGATCGCCAAATAAAATAAAGTTCAGCAAGGTATTTTTGGGTTTTTGGAAATATATATCTGAAAATAAAAGCAAATAAAAATAGACCGCAAAGGCAAATATAATTAGGAAGAGACTCGGGGCCGTAGATTTCACTAGTGGCTTCTCTCGAGAAAAATAGCAAACGGTGGGTAAACGAATTACTGTTGGGCAATTGATAAAACTTCAAATAATCATGACGATATCCGGGCAATGATCATTATATAGGCATCATGTCCAAGATTAGTAGACCGACTCCTGCCTACATCTACTACTATTACTCCACACATCGACCGCTATCCAGCATGCATCTAGTGTATTAAGTTCATGGAGAAAGGAAGTAATGCAATAAGAATGATGACATGATGTAGACAAGATATATTTATGTAGAAATAGACCCCATCTTGTTATCCTTAATATCAACGATGCGTACGTGTCGGTTCCCCTTCTATCACTGGGATCAAGCACCGTAAGATCGAACCCATCACAAAGCACCTCTTCCCATTGCAAGATAAATAGATCAAGTTGGCCAAACAAAACCCAAATATCAGAGAAGAAATACGAGGCTATAAGCAATCATGCATATAAGAGATCAAAGAAGACTCAAATAACTTTCATGGATAATAAGATAGATCTGATCATAAACTCAAAGTTCATCGGATCCCAACAAACACACCACAAAAAGAGTTACAACATATGGATCTCGAAGAGACCATTGTATTGAGAATCAAAAGAGAGAGGGAGGAAGCCATCTAGCTACTAACTACGGACCCGTAGGTCTACAAAGAACTACTCACGCATCATCGGAGAGGCACCAATGGACATTATGAACCCCTTTGTGATGGTGTCTAGATTGGATTTGGTAGTTCTGGAACTTGCGGCGGCTGGAATTGATTTTCGTCGACTCCTTTAGGGTTTCTGGAATATTGGGGTATTTATAGAGCAAAGAGGCAGTTCGGGAGGCCACCGAGGTGGGCACAACCCACCAGGGCACGCCTGGGCCTGCAGGCGCTCCCTAGTGTCTTGTGCTCAGCTTGGGCTCCCTCTTCGGTACTTCTTTGGCCCACTGGATGTCTTCTGGTCCAAAAAAATCCACAAAAAGTTTTTCTGCATTTGGACTCCGTTTGGTATTGATTTCCTGCGATGTAAAAAACATGCAGAAACCAGCAACTGGCACTTGGCACTATGTCAATAGGTTAGTACCAAAAAATGATATAAAATGACTATAAAATGATTGTAAAACATCCAAGAATGATAATATAACAGCATGGAACAATAAAAAATTATAGATACGTTGCAGACGTATCAGCATCCCCAAGCTTAATTCATGCTCGTCCTCGAGTAGGTAAATGATAAAAACAGAATTTTTGATGTGGAATGCTGCCTAACACGCTCATCTCATATTCTTTTCTTTGTAGCATGGACATTTGGACTTTTATATGGTTCAAAGCAATAATATAGTTTTGACATGAGGACATTCATACTCAAGCATACCAACAAGCAACCATGTCTTTCAAAATATCAACGCTAAAATAAGTTCTCCCTAGCCCATTATGCTCAATCATTGATCCATTCATGAAACACACTCGCATATTAGCTACACCCAATGCTCAAGTATGATCATAGTGCCCCTTAGTTGGTGCTTTATAAAAGATGGAGACTGAAATAAAAATAAAAATTGCATAAAGTAAAAGAAAGGCCCTTCGCAGAGGGAAGTAGGGATTTGTAGAGGTGCGAGAGCTCAAAGCGAAAAAGATAGAGATAAAAACATTTTGGGAGGCATGCTTTTCATGTCAACGAGAACGATCGAGTAGTTCACAATATTTTCCATGCTAGATATATCATAGGTGGTTCCCAAACAGAAAAAAATTTATTCCTTTTTCAACCATACTTTCACTTTCCATGGCTAGCCGTATCCATGGGTGCCTTCCATACCAACACTTTCCAAGGAACTTATTATTTGACAACATAAAGTAAATTCATTTTTCATTTAGGGACAGGGCATCCCTAATACCTTTTCCTTACTCTCGTGCAATGACAAGTGAATAAACACTCATCGTGAGAATAACATATCTAGCATGGAAATATATTAGCCACCCCCTACCGGTTCATGAGCGGTACGAGCACACAAAAGAGAAGTTTATTTTGAAAATTAGAGATGGCACATGCAAATTTGCTTAGAACGGCAAAAGAATACCGCATATAGGTAGGTATAGTGGATTCATGTGGCAAAACTTGTTTAAAGGATTTTGGATGCACAAGTAGTGATCATACTTAGTGCAAAATGAAGGCTAGCAAAAGATTGAGAAGCGACCAACAAAGAACGGAAAATCTCATAAGCGAGCATTAAGCATAATTAACACCAAATAATGCACCACAAGTAGGATGTAATTTCATTGCATAACTATTGACTTTTGTTCTTGCATAGGGAATCACAAACCTTAACACCAATATTCTTACTAAAGCATAATTACTCATCAACATGACTCACATATCACATCATCATATCTCAAAACTATTTGTCGGGGGAAACGACACCTACGGGATCACGAGGAATCCCTTTTGCTATGGTTGGCGGGCGCGGGGCTGCGGAAAGAGCGGGATTGAAGATCAACGCAGGGGGATTATCCAGGTTCGGGCCGCCAGTGATGCATAATTCCCTACTCCTGCTGGTTTATGTTTATCTGGTGTTCTTGGACTAGCTACAAAGCATGCAGGGTCCAAAAAGTCCGAATCCTTCCTCAGTACACCGCGAGCCTCCTTTTATAGTCGAAAGGGGCCGCCACAGTGGCACACAGGAGGTGGAAAGTTGTACAGTAGTCGAGTCTATCTCCTGGCACCGTAGGACAAACACATTTAATGCGCTGCCGACGTGCCCTTCTTGCTTTATCGGGGACGACAAGGAAGCTCGTCCCAGCTGTCGCCGCCTCGCCTGGCTTCGACGCGCGTCCGAGCTGACGAGGCGTGTAGCGCCACGCTGGCTGGCTGGTTGCTGAGTTGGTGCGGTGGCAGAGTCTTCACGAAGATCTGCATGCCACCACACAGCTGCTTGCTGAGTTGGCCTAGAGGCCGCACGTCGCCACGCAGGTGCTCGCCTAGTTGGTGGGCTGGCAGCTGCATGGGAACGGCGGTGGAGTCTTGGCAGATGTGGGCCTGGCTGCGGCCCCATCGATGTCTCCGGCAAGAGTTTTGCCGAGGCCCCGGCAAGGGTCTTGCCGTGGCATCGTGGTCATCCTCGGCAAGAGGTCTCATGGGTATCCTCGGCAAGGATCTTGCTGAGGATCATCGTCTTCTGATTCTCATCTAATCTTGCATGCTTCTAGTCTTCACAAAGATCTGCATGCCACCATGGAGGCGCCTCCCGAGCCTCGGTTCCTATGTGGTTGATGGATTGGAACTCTTGGGATCAAGGGTGGCGGCTCTGCTGGTGTTGGGCAAGTTGCCCCGGCAAGGTTCTTGCCGGGGCTGTGGAGGCTGCCCCGGCAAACGCCTTGCCGGGGGAGTTCACCTCGCCCTTCTACTCTTCGTGTTTCTGGCTTGGCGTTGCTCTGGTTGTCTCATGGCTTTGCTTCCTTCCTCTGCCCCGCTAAGTGTGGCCGTGGGCGTGGCTCCAACTGCCCGCGCACAAGTAAAGGGTACAAAATAGGACCCCTCCTTTTGTGCACCGACACTATTACAAGAACTCAAGCTTATTTTGTCCAATGATCTTCATAATTTTTTTATTATATCCTTCTTGGATGTCTATCACTTTGGGACTAATTTTCATGTGTTGCTTTTGATAAGCTCAAACAAATATAAGTGAAGATCATGAGCAATATTTCTTTCTCTCAAATTAATTTAAGTGAAGCAAGAGAGAATTTCTTCAAAACTTTACTAACTCTCAAATAAATCTAAGTGAATCAAGAAAGCATTTCTTCAAAAATAGTAAATCACACCATGCTCAAAAGGATATAAGTGAAGCACTAGAGCAATTCCATAGCTCATAAAAATTTAAGTGAAGCATTGAGAGTAATCCTAACAAGTCATGACATAATTTTGGCTCTCTCAAATAGGTGTGTCCAGCAAGGATTCAAGACTTAAAACAAAAAGCAAAACAAGCAAAAACACATATCATACAAGATGCTCCAAGCAAAACTCATAGTATGTGACGAATAAAAATATAGCTTCGTGTAAAATACCGATGGTCATTAGAAGAAAGAGGGGATGCCACTCGGGCATCCCCAAGCTTAGTTGCTTGCTTCTCTTTGGATAATAGATTGGGATGCCATGGGCATCCCCAAGCTTAGGCTCTTCTTACTCCTTATTCCTTCATCCATCGTAACATCACCCAAAACTTGAAAACTTCAATCACACAAAACTCAACAAAACCTTCGTGAGATCCATTAGTATAAGAAAGTAAATCACTACTATAAGTACTGTTGAAAACCCATTCGTGTTTTATTCTTGCATTATATCTACTGTATTCCAACTTTTCTATGGCAAAAACTCTTCAAAGAAAACCATAGAATCATCAAAACAAGCACACAACGCAAAGAAGACAGAATCTGCCAAAAACAGAACAGTCTCTAGCAATCTAAATATTTAATACTTCTGTAACTCCAAAAATTCTGAAAAATAAGGACAACCTAAGAAATTTGTATATCGATCTACTATAAAAAAACAGAATTTTTCGTCGCTCCTGTCATTTTTAAAAATTGTAACTCTGGACGCAAAATTTTATGTTTTTCAGCAAGATCAAAGCAAGTATCACTAAAGAAGATCCTAAAGGATTTGATTGGTACAAACACTAATGAAAATACAAAAAACAACAATCATAACAGTAGCATAATTGTGCAAACACTCAAGAACAGAAAGCAAAATACAAAAATAAATTTTATTCATTGGGTTGCCTCCCAACAAGCGTTATTGTTTCACGCCTCTAGCTAGGCATAAAGCAAGGATCTAAGTATTGTCATCTTTGTTTCTAAATCCATAAGTGATATGGTCATAACTAATAGGCATGCTAATTATTGCATCGGCAGAGATCTTGTTGGGATGGAAGAAAGAAAAGAAAAGGACGTGGCACATGCAAAGTCTGGAAGAGACATGCTACCTGCAAATATGTATGAGGACGTAGCCTCACATGTTGTATGGAAAAATAATACTCCTTATTTATGTGGTAATGCGGCTGGGAGATCAGTCAAGCATTCTTTTTGTTTCAAAGGAATGCACGCACATGCTTTTTGGGATGAAAGGAAGGAGAATTGGTTTGAACAGAAGGAGATCAAGATGTTATCTATCTTTCTGTTTTTACCAAGGAAAGAGAAGGATCAATCTTACGCGTGTTCTGTTGTGTTTAAAGGCTGTTGGGTGGGGTCCACCTACACGCATATTGCAGGAGAAGACACGCCAAAACCAAAATAAGGAGACTAGTTTGTTATCAGGTTGCTGAATATTTAATTAGTTAATTCTTTGTTAGTTAGGATAAAAGTAAGAGTCCACGTGAGTTTAGGTTTGTTTATAGGTCGGCTACTACTATAAAGCCATGTTATGCGTCCCATGTAATGGAGGTTATTTTTGATGAAATAGACACGATGTGTTTTTCAGGGTAGACACCCATATCAAGTTTTGGAGGGATCTTTAGAAAACCTCTGTGTTGCGATTTCTCTTCGTGGAAATTGTTTTGCGCGTGAGTACCTTTGTCGAGATTGGTTTTCTCGTGATGGGCCGGAAGGTTCAAACCCTCTACTTCGTGTACATAGCGTGCACGGGCGAGAGGTTGCTGCTGGTGGTGGTGTGTCGTGAAAGATCGGGCTGCAACAACGGATCGGATCCCGCCACGAGGTTCGGTCTATATCAGTTGGTATTCAGAGCAAAGGTTGTTCACGGTACAATTTTTTTTCAAGATCTATTGAATTTTTTATCATGAGGAAGGATTGTAGCTTGCAAATGATGATGTCGGTGGAGAAGGATCCATTGCGTGCCTTGCCGTGGTACCAGTGCTTTACGCGTGTGCGTGTCGGACCGACGAGTTGTGCAACTTTGATGAATTGCTATTCGAGTATGAATTTAGTGAGTAAGACTATGGCTGATGCTTTGAACCTGCCGTTGATTGAACATCCAGAACCTTACGAGCTTTGGTGGAAGGACAGGTTTGTCAAGATCATGCATCGAATCGAGGTACGGTTTAGTCTATGTGGATATGATGACCGGGTCATGTGCGATGTGCTTCCTATGCACATGCATACATGTTCGATACTGCTAGGGAAACCATGGGCAGATAAAAGGCAGTTGACATATCATTCAGTTGGTGAATTTTCTTTTGTTCGTGGCGGACAGTACATACCATTTGACTCATACACATCAGAGAAATATATGGCTGATCGTCGGAAGCGAGATATTGCTCAAGTTGCATCAGAAGTGAACACGAAGAATGTCGAAGCCGCTGAAATTTGTATGGACATTGTTCTGCCTGTAAATAAAAGTACTATAGAAGAGAACGAATCGAAACCGAGGACGGTTTTGCTTCAAGGGGGAGAGGATGATATGGTCATAACTAATAGGCATGCTAATTATTGCATCGGCAGAGATCTTGTTGGGATGGAAGAAAGAAAAGAAAAGGACGTGGCACATGCAAATTCTGGTAGAGACATGCTACCTGCAAATCCGTATGAGGACGTAGCCTCACATGCGGTATGGAAAAATAATACTCCTTATTTATGTGGTAATGCGGCTGGGAGATCAGTCAAGCATTCTTTTTGTTTCAAAGGAATGCACACACATGCTTTTTGGGATGAAAGGAAGGAGAATTGGTTTGAACGGAAGGAGATCAAGATGTTATCTATCTTTCTGTTTTTACCAAGGAAAGAGAAGGATCAATCTTACGCATGTTCTGTTGTGTTTAAAGGTTGTTGGGTGGGGTCCACCTACACGTATATTGCAGGAGAAGACACGCCAAAACCAAAATAAGGAGACTAGTTTGTTATCAGGTTGCTGAATATTTAATTAGTTAATTCTTTGTTAGTTAGGATAAAAGTAAGAGTCCACGTGAGTTTAGGTTTGTTTCTAGGACGGCTACTACTATAAAGCCATGTTATGCGTCCCATGTAATGGAGGTTATTTTTGATGAAATAGACACGATGTGTTTTTCAGGGTAGACACCCATATCAAGTTTTGGAGGGATCTTTAGAAAACCTCTGTGTTGTGATTTCTCTTCATGGAAATTGTTTTGCGCGTGAGTACCTTCGTCGAGATTGGTTTTCTCGTGCTGGGCCGCAAGGTTCAAACCCTCTACTTCGTGTACATAGCGTGCGCGGGCGAGAGGTTGCTGCTGGTGGTGGTGTGTCGTGAAAGATCGGGCTGCAACAACGGATCGGATCCCGCCACGAGGTTCGGTCTATATCAATAAGATGCCCTCATGGTTGATTCATATGGTGTCCTAATTCTTGTTCTAGGGAAGTGTTCCATACCCTTCCTTAGTGGAAATTGGAATTTAATATTGCCCTCTTTCATATCAGTCACGGCACCAATAGTGCGTAAAAACGGTCTACCAAGAATAAGTGGACAAGACGTATTGCAATCAATATCAAGAACAATAAAATCTATGGGCACATAATTCCTATTTGCAAGAATAAGAACATCATTAATTCTTCCCAAGGGCTTTTTAATAGTAGAATCCGCCAAGTGCAAATTTAAAGAGCATTCTTCAATATCGGTAAGACCAAGCACATCACATAAAGATTTCGGAATTGTAGAAACACTAGCATCCAAGTCACATAAAGCAAAACACTCATAATTTTTAATTTTGACTTTGATAGTAGGTTCCCACTCATCACGTAATGTTCTAGGAATTGATACTTCTAATTCCAACTTTTCTTCCAAAGCTTTCATCATAGCATCAACAATATGTTTAGTAAAAGCTTTATTTTGTTCATAGGCTGGGGTGAATTTATCATGGATTGAAACAAATAAATACAATCAATCAATGAGCAAATATCATAATTAAAGTCTTTGTAATCCAAAAGAGTGGGCACATCACTAGTTAAAGTTTTGACCTCTTCAAACCCACTTTTATCGATTTTCTCAACAAGATTTTCACCCTCTGAATTATGGGGACGCCTTCTAGCTAAAGTTGACTCTTCTTAAGTCCCTTTATTATCAATCTTAATTTTACTAAACAAGGAATCAATAGAAGAAACAACACTCATCTTAAGATCTTCATCACTTTTATGAAAGCAATCACTAGAAAACGCTTTTTCTAGAAATTCTCTTCTAGCTCTAAGCATAGCGGTTCTTTTCTTACTTTCATCCATAGAAACATAAAGAGCTTTAATTTATTACTCAACCTTAGGCACAAAAATTTTCATCTTGAGATTTTCTACATCATGATAAATTCTATCAACACTTCTAGACAAATCATCAATCTTATTCAACTTTTCTTCCATTGTAGCATTGAAAACTTCTTGAGTGTTGATAAATTCTTTAATATTATTCTCAACATCGAGGTATTTCTATGATTATTATAAGAAGGATTACCATAGGAATTACCATAATTATTAGAGGAATTACTAGGAAAAAGGCCTAGGATTAAAATTACCTCTATAAGCATTGTTATTGAAATTGTTTCGCGAGATAAAATTCACATCTATGGCATCACTATTTTTCCCAATCAAAGTAGACAAAGGCATATCATTGAAATCAATAGGAGCACTTTTATTAGCAACCAATTTCATAAGAGCATCAACTTTTTCACTCAAATATGAAATTTGTTCAACTGAATTAACTTTTTTACTACTAGGAGCTCTTTTCTTTGGAACGAAGGCTCAAGAAGAGCCCGGCTTTGAATTAACAAAGCCATCAACCGGCCAGGAATTACAACGATCCATACAACAGGAAAGAAAAAACTTAGAAACTGGAAACGGCAGATAAAAGGTGCTCCAAAAACAGCTTACATGCACCACAACAGAAAGCACAAGGATATTCTACAAGAAGACTAGCTAAATGTTGATGGAGCTCTTTGACGTGAATGAAGCACCAAAGCAATGACAACAAGTGTTCAATGGGGAATCGCGTGCAGCGAAGCTGAACATGCCCTCATCTAACCCAAAAGGAGACCACCACCATCGAACCTTCCTTCTTCAATTACGAAGGGGACCCTTGCCTCTGGCCCTGGATCGAAGGGCGCCGGACCGTCACAAATTGAAGCAGCTCACCCTAGAGCAAGGAGCGGTAATGCTGTAGCGCCTTGGGAGATTCTCAGCGTGACCAACCCACTATGCAAGATCACCAGGAGAAGAGCCAAACCATAGCTCAATGGTCCATACACGAAGAAATGAAGTTGTTGAAGGACGAGGGCAACGAAGAAACAATCAAAGAGTTGATAAACACGTGAAGCTGAGACAAGAATAGCTCAGATTAGGATCCATGTACGAATTTCCTACGCCGTGCTGCTACACATAGGGGAGAGGAACCCTATCCCCTCCCCCCACTATGGCAACACACAAACGACGAGCCTACGGACAACCACAGGGAGCTAATATTGCGAAAACTCCCATTGTTATCTCCAACTGTGATGTCGCTGCATGCCGGAGAACCACATCCAAACGCCAATGCACACCCTCCACTCGCCTAAGACGACACCTTTAGGAAGGTGACGACGCAAGCCATGCCGCTGCCGCCTAGACCACAACTGGCAAAGGTTTTCACCCGGGAATGAGAGGGGATCGGACCTTGATGGAGCCTACGAGAAGGGGAACGACGCCAGCCGTCGTTGCCGCCGCTGTGACCAGAAACAACCGGCCAAAATTTTCTCCCGGTCCAAGCTCGCAACTCCGGCAACCCCACCTTCAACAGATTCGACGACCGATGCCCGCCACGACCCAGATCCAGCGGGGAAAAGGCGTGGGAAGCGGGAGGAAGAAGACCTCCAGATCTGACGTGCAGCCAGGGGCACAAGGCCACCCGCCTCGACCGTCGCCCATCGCCTCCACCACTTGCCGCCTGCACGGCCAAGTGGGGAGGAGGAGCACCAGCAAACGCCACTTGCCATGAAGCAGGCGCTGCCGCACCACCCGAGGCCGCCGCCTCGGCTACAGGGGCCCTCCGCGCGAAGACGGAGCAGCACGGCCTCGCCGCCACCTTCCTTGGCAGCCACGCTGATACGTCTCCAATGTATCTACTTTTCCTAATGATTTTCCTCTTGTTTTGGACTCTAATTTGCATGATTTGAATGAAATTAACCCCGGACGCTGTTTTCAGCAGAACTACCATGGTGTTGTTTTTGTGTAGAAATAAAAGTTCTCGGAATGGAACAAAACTTTGTGAGGAATTTTTATGTAATAAATAAGAATTTATGGAGCCAAGAACTACCGGAGAGGGGCACCTGGGTGGGCACAACCCACCAGGGCACGCCCCCCTCTCCCGCGCGCCCAGGTGGGTTGTCCCCACCTGGTGGCCCCGCAGACCCTGAAACCGACGCTATAAAATCCTATTTTTCCAGGAAAAAATCAAGGAAAAAGAATTATCACGATCCACGGGACGGAGCAGCCATCACCTCCTGTTCTTCATCGAGAGGCCAGATCTGGAGTCCGTTTGGGGCTCCCGAGTGGGGGATCTTCGTTCTTCGTCATCACCAACCCTTCTCCATCGCCAATTCCATGATGCTCCCCACCGAAAGTGAGTAATTCCTTCATAGGCTCGTTGGTCGGTGAGGAGTTGGATGATATTCATCATGTAATCGAGTTAGTTTTGTTAGGGCTTTATCCCTAATATCCACTATGTTCTAAGATTGATGTTGCTATGACTTTGCCATGCTTAATGCTTGTTACTTTGGGCCCGGGTGCCATGAACTCATATCTGAACCGTTTATGTTATCACAATTATATCCATGTTTTAGATCCGATCTTGCAAGTTATAGTCGCCTACTACGTGTTATGATCCGGCAACCCCGGAGTGACAATAGTCGCGACCACTCCCGGTGATGATGTAGTTTGAGGAGTTCATGTATTCACTATGTGTTAATGCTTTGTTCCAGTTCTCTATTAAAAGGAGGCCTTAATATCCCTTAGTTTCCAATATGGACCTCGCTGCCACGGGAGGGTAGGACAAAAGATGTCATGCAAGTTCTTTCCATAAGCACGTATGACTGTTTTCGGAATACATGCCTACATTATACTGACGAACTGGAGCTAGTGCCGTATCGCCCTAGGTTATAACTGTATCATAATGAATATCATCCAACAAGTCACCGATCCAATGCCTACGAATTTATCTTATATTGTTCTTGCTAAGTTACTACTGTTACACTTGCTACAAAAATATTGCTATCACTGTTACCCTTACCGTTGCTACTGTTACTATTATCAAAACTATCATATTACTTTGCTACTGATTACTTGCTGCAGGTAATTAATCTCCAGGTGTGGTTGAATTGAAAAATCAGCTGCTAATACCTTCAAATATTCTTTGGCTCCCCTTGTGTCGAATATATAAATTTGGGTTGAATACTCTACCCTCGGAAACTGTTGTGATCCCCTATACTTGTGGGTTATCACGCACGGACTTCGCCAGCGACCCCTCTGGCGGCAGTGAGGCGGAGCGAAGCGGGGCCTTTTTCGTTCGAGGCTCTAATAATGTAGGAGCTCTTTCGGTATGCCATTGTGAATAATTTGCCATGATATTATCAAGCAATTTGGTGGCTTCACCCAAAGTAATTTCCATAAAAGTACCACCCACGGCAGAATCTAAAAGATTACGAGAAACAAAACTCAACCCCGCATAAATTTTTTGTATGATCATCCAAAGATTTAACCCATGAGTTGGGAAATTCCTTAGCATCATTTTCATCCTTTCCCAAGAGTGTGCAACATGCTCATGTTCAAGTTGCTTGAAATTCATGATCTGGGTTCTAAGGGAAATAATTTTTGCGGGCGGAAAATACTTAGTAATGAAAGCATCTTTGCACTTATTCCAAGAATCGATACTATTGCGAGGCAAAGAAGAAAAACCAAAATTTTGCATGATCTTGCAAAGAAAACGGAAATAATTTCATCTTCACAACATCATTGTCCACATCTTTTTATTTTGCATATCGCATAATTCCACGAATGTGTTAAGATGGGACGCGACATCCTCATTAGGAGTACCGGAAAATTGATCTTTCATAACAAGATTCAGCAAAGCAGTATTAATATCACAAGACTCCGCACTAGTGGCAGGAGGAGCAATCGAAGTGCCAATAAATCATTGTTGTTGGTATTGGAGAAATCACACAACATGGTGTTCTCTTGAGTCATGGTGACTACGCAACAACATTGCACTCAAAAACAGATTCGGCAAGAAAATGGCGAACAAAAAAGGGGGCAAATAAAACGACATTTGTTTCTGAAGTGGGGGAGAGGATAACGAGAGGCAAATGGCAAATAATGTAAATTGCAAGGAGATGAGATTTGTGATTAGGAACCTGGTAGATGTTGATGATGTCTCCCCGGCAACGGCGCCAGAAATTCCTTTTGGTGTATGCTAGAACTACGTCGGTATTTCCCCAAAGAGGAAGGGATGATGCAGCACAGCAACGGTAGGTATTTCCCTCAGTGATGAGACTAAGGTTATCGAACTAGTAGGAGAATCATGCAACACTACGTGAACGGCACCTGCACATAAATAACAAATACTCGCAACCCGACGTGTTAAAGGGGTTGTCAATCCCTTTCGGGCAACGGCGCCAGAAATTGGCAAATGGACGTGAGAAAGTTGTAATAATTGATAGATGGATCGCCAAATAAAATAAAGTGTGATACGTCTCCGACGTATCTATAATTTTTGATTGTTCCATGCTATTATATTATCCATCTTGGATGTTTTATATGCATTTATATGTTATTTTATATGATTTTTGGGACTAACCTATTAACCTAGAGCCCAGTGCCAGTTTCTATTTTTTATTGTTTTTAGTTTTGCAGAAAAGGAATAATAAACGGAGTCTAATTGACCAGAAAATTTATAGTGATTTTTTATGGACCAGAAGAAGCCCCCAAAGCAAAAGAGTTGGGCCACAAGAGCCACGAGGCCTCCACAAGGGTGGAGGGCGCCCCCAGCCCCCTAGGGCGCGCCCTCCGACCATGTGGGCTCCTCATTGACCCCCTGACTTGTTCTCGACGCCAATAATTCCTATAAATACCAAAAACCCCAGAAATAAACCTAGATCGGGAGTTCCGCCGCCGCAAGCCTCTGTAGCCACCAAAAACCAATCGGGACCATGTTCCGGCACCCTGCCGGAGGGGGAAACCATCACCGGTGGCCATCTTCATCATGTCGGCGCTCTCCATGATGAGGAGGGAGTAGTTCACCCTCGGGGCTGAGGGTATGTACCGGTAGTTATGTGTTTGATCTCTTTCTCTCATGTTCTTGATTTGGCACGATCTTGATGCACCGCGAGCTTTGCTATTATAGTTGGATCTTATGATGTTTCTCCCCCTCTACCTTCTTGTAACTGTGACGCCCGGATAATTAAGCTACAAGGAACCTCTGCTAATGATGCCACGTCACTTCGATTACTGTTGCTAATCTCGCGTTAGTTCAAAACGATTCAAATTCAAATTTAAGTTAAAGGCAAACCACAGAAGTTTTCAAATATTAAAACTAAGATGTTCGGATTGTGACAAATAATGCATAGGTAATTATGGTGGAGAATCCACAATTTTACAAATTATTTAAGTACTCTAAAATGAACAAAACAGTAGCAAAAACAAATATTTAAAAGCTTTTATAATAAGAAACCATCACAAACTATTTTACTTTGTGTGCCAAGTTAAATGTGGTTGCGGCATATTTACATATACTAAATTAGGTGCAACTTTGATATTTTATTAAAACTAAGGTATATTGAAAATTAGAGAAAATAGTAAAAGGAAAATAAATAAAAAGAAAAATGAAAAGGCTCAAAAAATAGAATAACCCCCCATTGGACTTATTGCCACTGACACTTAGCCGCCCAACCGCCACGCCCCACTCCTTATCCTATGCCCAGTCCCCGAACCCTAACTACAGCACCCCACCCCCCACGATTCCTCCCTCGCCTCTTCCCCGATTCAGATCGAGTGCGTCCCAGCGCCATCTGCGCCATCATCCCGAACCCGCCGTCGTGGTTCGCCGGACTACCTCGTCCCCGTCGCCCCGACCTCATCTCCTCCGCGACCGGTGACCTCGCGCCGTCGCCGTTCGCGATCACCGCCGCCCGAAGACCCGCCGTCGCCGGAGCACCACCACCACCCGGACCTCGTCGCCTCGTCCCCTGCGTCGCCGTCGTCCCCGACTCCTCCTCGACCCCCACTGCACCGGACCCTACACCTCCCGTGAGATTCTTCTCCTCCGGTCCCCGTGCTCGCCGTGCCCCGCCTGTGGCCTGCACCCGCTAGCTCCCGCCGCGTCCCGCGTTGCTCCCCTGCTGTCTTCCGAGCTCCGCCCCGCCGTGTCGCCCGCTCACCTCCCCCCACCCCGCGTGCCCGTGCGCGCCACACAGCCACCGCTCGCTGCAGCCATCCGTCGCTGTCGCGGCAACCGCCCCGCTCTGCTTCTGCTGCCCCGCGTCCCCGCGCTCGCACAACCTTGCGGCCACGCCTCCCTGCTGCTGCTGCTGCTCTACCATCGCGATCGCCGCCCTCTCGATCGGGCGCTTAGCCGCCTCCTGCATCCGCTCGCCGGCGCCCCATCGCCCCGCGCCTCGCCTCCACCCTCTCCTCCCGGTCGGTCGCGCCACGCGCCGGCCTGCCACAGGCACGGCAGCCTCCTCCCTCTCGCCGCGCCGTGGCCCTGGCAGCACCAGCTTGCTTCCGCCGTCGGTATCCGGCTGACCTCGTCCCCGCCTGTGAGCGAGTGCCAGCTTGGGTGCGCCCATTTGCCCGCTAGGCCCCTTTGGGCCACTGACACGAGGGCCCACCCCTGAGAACGCTTAAAAAAAGGATTTAAAAAATGATAATAAAATTAATTAATTAATTAACTTAATTAATTTTGATTAATTAAAGTAATCAATTAACTAAACTAATTAAACTGTTAGTTAATTAATTAATCAGTCAATGACAGTGGGGTCCACCCCCTAATTAAATCCTGATTAGGTTAATTAATATTGGTTAACTAAAATGTGTCACTGACCAGTGGGACCCACTAGTCAGGTTGACCAGTCAACCCCTATTGACTGTTGAGGTCAGCATGACATCATGTTGATGTCATAAATGCAATTTCGAATTAAAATAGTTAGATAAATGCTAAAAATGATTTAAATCTTTCAAAATCAATATAAAATAAAATGTAGATCGGATGGAAAAATTTTGTACATGAAAGTTGCTCAAAACGACGAGACGAATCTGAATACGCAACCCGTTCATCTGCCACACATCCCTAACCTATCGAACTCGCAACTTTCCCCCTCCGATTCATTTGTCCGAAAACGCGAAACACCGGGAATACTTTCCCAGATGTTTCCCCCTTCATCGGTATCGCCTACTACTGCGTTAGGTCACCCCTAGCACTGCGTATTGCCATGTTATGCTTTGCGTTGCTTTGATTGCTCTTTTATTTATTGTGTTCCCACTCCGTTACTTCTTTCCGGTAGACCCCGAGACTGCCGGCGACCCCCAGTTCGACTACGGTGTTGACGACCTCTTCTTGCCAGAGCAACTAGGCAAGCCCCCCCCCCCTTGTTCACCAGATATCGCCTATTCCTTCTCTATACTGCTTGCATTAGAGTAGTGTACCATATTCTGCTTTCGTTAATCCTATTACGATGCATAGCCTTTGTCATTGTTGCTACTGATTATTACGCTTACACCTATCCTCTTGCTTAGTATAGGATGCTTGTGTTCCATCGGTGGCCCTACATTCTTGTCCGTCTTCCATGCTATACTCTTGGGCCGTGATCACTCGGGAGGTGATCATGGTCATATATTATATACTTTATCTTGTTACATTACTTATGACCTTTGTTGGAGATGGGGTGAAGGGCGGTGGCTCCATCCAGAGAGGTGGGCCTGGGTTCCCGGCGGCCCCGATCGTTACTTTAGGGCGGAGCGGCAGGCAGGTTGAGACCACCTAGGAGAGAGGTGGGCCTGGCCCTGGTCGGCGTTCGCGGATACTTAACACGCTTAATGAGATCTTGGTATTCTGAGTCTGGCCATTGGCCTATACGCACTAACCAACTACGCGGGAACAGTTATAGGCACTCGACGTCGTGGTATCAGCCGAAGCCTTCGTGACGTCAGCGACTGAGCTGCGCACGCCGCATTGGACCGTAAGCTCGCGCTTGTATTAAGGGGGCTAGGTCTTCTGGCCGCGTTCGTAACGTGCAGGTGTGCAATGGGCGATGGGCCCAGACCCCTGCGCCATAGGATTTAGACAGGCGTGCTGACCTCTCTGTCGTGCCTAGGTAGGGCTGCGACGTGTTGATCTTCCGCGGCCGGGCATGACCCAGAAAAGTGTGTCCGGGACAATGGGATCGAGCGTGTTGGGTTATGTGGTGCACCCCTGCAGGGAAATTTATCTATTCGAATAGCCACGATCTTCGGTAACAGGACGACTTGGAGTTGTACCTTGACCTTATGACAACTAGAACCGGATAATTAATAAAACACACCCTTCCAAGTGCCAGATATAACCCGGTGATCGCTCTCACACAGGGCGACGAGGGGAGGATCAACGGGTAGGATTATGCTATGCGATGCTACTTGGTGAACTTACCATCTACTCTCTTATACATGTTGCAAGATGGAGGCTGCCAGAAGCGTAGTCTTCGTCAGGACTAGCTATCCCCTCTTATTACGGCATTCGCAGCTCACCCACCGATATTGCCCTTTACACGAATACCCATGCATATATAGTGTATATCCTTGCTTGCGAGTACTTTGGATGAGTACTCACGGTTGCTTTTCTCCCTCTTTCCCCCCTTTCCTTTCTTCCTGGTTGTCGCAACCAGATGCTGGAGCCCAGGAGCTTGACGCCACCGTCGACGACGACTCCTACTACATCGGAGGTGCCTACTACTACGTGCAGGCCGCTGACGACGACCAGGAGTAGTTAGGAGGATCTCAGGCAGGAGGCATGCGCCTCTTTCGATTTGTATCCCAGTTTGTGCTAGCCATCTTATGGCATATTGTTTAACCTATGTCTGTACTCAGATATTGTTGATTCCGTTGGCTCGTCTATGATCGAGCACTTGTATTCGAGCCCTCGAGGCCCCTGGCTTGTATTATGATGCTTGTATGACTTATTTTTATTTTAGAGTTGTGTTGTGATATCTTCCCGTGAGTCCCTGATCTTGATCATACACGTTTGCGTGTATGATTAGTGTACGATTGAATCAGGGCTTCACAAGTTGGTATCGGAGCCGACTTCCTGTAGGAATCCCCCTTTCCAACTCCTTGGCCGAAGTTGAGTCTAGTATTGCAAAACTTTTACTAACATGGCTGTGTGCCTTATGGGCCCACGTCGCCATTGGGTGGTATTAGGATCTTTTACTCATCATCCATACTCTGGGACTCTGATCTCTTTCCTATTCGGGTTAAATGATTTTACTAAATCTGACTCTAGGTTCTCGTAACTACTTTCCTTCCGGAGAGCCCCTTCGGTCCAGATGATCGCCTGTTGTACCAGTAAATTTTGAAGATACTCTCCAATGTTTCCCCGAGACCCTTGTGCCCTTCGCCGTTGCAATTCCATACCACCAATAAATCACTATGGAAAACTACATACAGTTGTCGTCCATAACTTCACTTCCAATTGTTGTTGTTATTACAAGATACCCTGAAATATTTGGATATTCCGAGAGTCCTTTGTGTCTACTGCCTTGCAGATCTTTGCCACATGAATACCCCTAAGGATAATTCCTCGCACCTATCGAGTATTTGCTCATCCCCAGTTCTTCTGGTGTTTCACAAAAGTCTTCGAAATACTATTTGATCCTTTGAAAATCCTTAGCAGCTTTATTGCCCTACAAATACTTGTCTGCTTGCATTATGGATGCTTCCCATATGTCTGGCAATATTCATTAGTCTCCTTTCACACCGTCATTTTGATCCTATTGATTCAACATGAGTGCGAATGCATGCAATCATCGGTTGATCCTTTTAAATTATCTTTCCGGCTCAGATGTCATTTTGAACATGAGCTGGTTATCGACCAATCAAATTGCCGTCGATTGTACCCCTAAGTCTATTCAACTTATACATTCTTAATCATACCATTGGCTTCTGATCCCTTGATTTGGAAATGATAATTCCTTTGCATTTGAGCTTTGAATTACTCAGTTGTTTCTATAGTCCGATGCCCTTTCGTTCCTTCTTCCTCTGATAGAGTATCGATAATCGCATCAGCTCCGTTGTAGACCACAAGACCCCTTGTTGGATTATTATCCGACAGTGTCCTTCATATTCAATAACCTTGTGATCATTTCCATGGATATATAATGCCTTTGGTAATTTGTATCCTCTGCTTGATAATCATACTCTACTTCTGAGCTTGTATTAATTACTGTAAAGTTTGTGGTAATGTTCCTATGATGCCCCGATGGGTTGAACAAACGCCTTCCCTAATCTGTGTGAACCCGAAAGATTTCACGGGTCATAATTATCTGGTATTGCACCAGGTAAAACTTTCAACAACTAATGTCATTTTTGAAATACGAGAGGTGAATGGAAGGTTATGCATTGAGGAAGTGGGAGTCGACCTTGAACTTTGTGTTCATGACCATGGACACGATGTGGAACTTATCATGGAAGCTTCTTGCAAGAATATTTAATCATTCGAATAATTCTTCCGGTGTAGTAAATTGGATCCCTTGCAGTTATGGTTCCGGCCATGCTAACCTTATTCAATACATCAGAAAGGAAACCATTCCATTGCCTCATCTATTATGACAAGATTAAAGTATCTGCTATTGCAAGTCAACACTCCAGTTCAGTTTCTATTCTGATCTGCCTTCGAGTATTACCCTCTGGTATCTCGAGAATATCATGGAATACATAACTTATTATGAGTTCTTCATCAACTAATATTCTTGCCTATTCCATTTTTCCAATGGGTTCTGGGTTGTTAGAACCCCTCAAGGACACCGACTGTTGAATCGAGTCCGCACTGTTATTCAACAACTATTAGTAATCTCCGTTGCTTACGAGTTTGTACTCACTCATGTCATTCCTAGCCCGATCGGCTATATCATTATCGCGCTGATTTTAACTGTGCTATCTGGTCCTTATTCCCGGAGCACAACTTTTGACGACGAGCTAAGCTTACGCCACTCTTGCTCGTCATATCATTTCACCTCGAACAACAAGCTTGATTCCGAGTTGGAGACGTATCCATGGTTCCAATAATCATTCGCCACAACACTCCTTTTGCTTGATGCAATCGTTGTTCGATTGCTTCTCCATGGAGCCTCTCGAATTTTTTTCGTGATCATCATCAACATTTTTTACTCCTTCTAGGATATTAATCGAATTCTTGATGAGAAATTCCATGCTTGCCCCCTCGATGATTGTGTTAACATCGACAACATTCTTGCATTTCCGCAACACAAAACTGGTCCACGAATTGTGTTGTACCTTGACTTCCTTGCAATCCAACTTATCTTATTTCCTACCTTGGAGTATTACCATCTTATATATCAAGAATGTTGTGAGAATTTCACCACCTCTTAAGAATTCTTGATACAGGTGATACTTCTTACCATATCTGTTCATTCCTTGGTCCCCGTGTTGTTTCTAACCGGAAACCGACAATTGAACTATGTTGTGCGACTTCAAAACTTTTAGCAACCCTATGGCTTTGAAGTTAATGGTTGATATTTCATTCTTAGAACATTGGTTATCGAATCACCATTCTAACGTTGATCATGCTACCTTAGCCCATATTTCGGGTGCGCCTTTCAACCATTGTTTAACTGTGTATGTTTTCCTTGAGCATACCTCATTATATCATTTGATCTGACAAATGTTATCTCCTTGTTCACATAAGTGTGGAAATCCATCTTTTGAAAATCGCAATGAATTGTCGCTGAGTCAATCAGCCACCTCCTCACCTCTCCTTGATTTAATGATGAACTCTTGTTTCGGAACTTGCTTCCATAGTCCAATTCTCGAGAATCTTACAATGTCATCTCGACAATTTGTGTTGCACCTTTCTTCTTAGGAATCCTGAGTCTGAGTTATCCTGACACCAATCAGATCTGAATCTCGGTCAGATATGATGGTTGGAACATATTTCCAAGAGTTATAAAGTTGGTCTTTATGTGACCCTGTAAGGTGTTGTCGTGCCTAGCACACCTGGCCGGAGGCCCTATTGTTATAGATTCCTTTTCAGCAAGGTTATCCAATCTTCCATGAGGAAATTGTAAGACTTATTCTACAAGTTATTCCTGATGGATCCTTTGTGTTTCAAAAGTTTGATCTTCACCTGATGACCATGTCAATGCTATCTCGAAGCATGTCTATGGTACTCCGATTTTCAACAAGAAAATTTGAAGCCCAATGCTAAATGTTTCCTGCTCAATTATCCAAACACCGTTGTATGGGTAATGCCATGAAATATCTTTTCCCTTACCTAAAGAGTTTTCTACATTATATCCTGTCATGGATATCATGCTCTGCTTGTCCTTGGGAAGGATATACCCTTGAAATATGTGTTTAAACATATTTTCCTTTCCATTGTTCTGTTTACTCTGATAATCATATTTTCCTTTCCATTGTTTGGGATAACTTTTCTTGTGATCTATATGATCTAAGCGGTAATATTCTCCTGCTTATGTAAACACCTCGGTGTACAATTATGTCAGCAAGACCCTGTTACTATTGTTGATGACATTCCGGTAGCCACCGATGGACGAGAACTTTGCCTATTGGTCTGCCTCGTTCAACGAGCAGGAAGATGGTTCTCTTCGTCCCTCGCCCTTGGTATCTATGTTGTTGCCGACATAACTGACAGGCTAGCCTCTGACATGCCTTGCTATCGTGACCGTGCAAGATGTCAGCCCCCTTTCTACTCTAACCCACATGGTGGGCCCATAACCCACAACTCCACAGGATCGAAACCTGACTCTCGTGTACACCCCTCGTTTCCAAGGTTATTCCTCACGCTTGGCTTCGTGTGTAATTCGCGAGCCACCTTCCTAGTGATCTATTCTGGTATCAGACATAATACTTATTCTCGTTACTCGATACCCCTTTCACACCTTGTGTCAGTCATCGAACGATTGTCTACCAGTTTGAAACTTCTTATTGTACCTTCGTACCTTACTTTCGATGTATATTATATGTTCAACTCGAGAGATAATCTTATGCTCATTCATGGGTTAACCCCAGATTGTTTCCCTCATAAGCATTCTGTCGTAGCCAAGCTGCCCCTTACCTATTCGTAAGTACGTTGGAGTTCCCGAAGAAAAGGACGACTTTACCATGATGACTTGAAGCGGAGAAATGAAGACATCAACGTAATGGATCGACCTCTTCGAGAAGAGCAACCAAGACCGAGAAGACTCATTAGAATTTCATAACCAGATCTTTCCCCCTTACAACAACTCTTAAATCTCGGGACGAGATTTCTTGTAGTGGAGGAGAATTGTGACGCCCGGATAATTAAGCTGCAGGGAACCTTTGCTAATGATGCCACATCACTTCGATTACTGTTGCTAATCTCACGTTAGTTCAAAACGATTCAAATTCAAATTTGAGTTAAAGGCAAACCACAAAAGTTTTCAAATATTAAAACTAAAATGTTCGGATTGTGACAAATAATGCATAGGTAATTTTGGTGGAGAATCCACAATTTTAAAAATTATTTAAATACTCTAAAATGAACAAAATAGTAGCATTTAAAAGCTTTTATAATAAGAAACCATCACAAACTATTTTACTTTGTGCGCCAAGTTAAATGTGGTTGCGGCATATTTACACATACTAAATTAGGTGCAACTTTGATATTTTACTATAACTAAGGTATATTGAAAATTAGAGAAAATAGTAAAAGGAAAATAAATAAAAAGAAAAATGAAAAGGTCTAACCAAAAAAACAAAAACAAAATAAACCCCCCCACTCGACTTCGACCCACCGGGCCGCCTTGCCGGCCCAACCGGCCGTGCCCCCCACTCCCATATCCTATCCCCACTCCCCCCGAACCATAACTACCGCACCCCACTCCTCCCCATGATTCCTCCCCTCGCCTCTGCCCCCGCCCCCGATTCAGATCGGGGCGCGTCCCCGGCGCCACCGCGCCGTCGTCCCGAACCCCGCCATCGTCGTTCGCCGGACTGGCTCGTCCCCATCGCCCCGACCTCATCTCCTCTCCGACCGGTTACCTCGCGCCGTCGCCGTTCGTCCGCCACACATCCCTAACCTATCGAACTCGCAACTTTCCTCCTCCGATTCATCTGTCCGAAAACACGAAACACCGGGAATACTTTACCGGATGTTTCCCCCCTTCACCGGTAACACCTACTACTATGTTAGGTCACCCCTAGCACCGCATATTGCCATGTTATGCTTTGTGTTGCTTTGATTGCTCTTTTATTTATTGTGTTCCCCCTCCGTTACTTCTTTCCGATAGACCCCGAGACTGCTGGTGACCCCCAGTTCGACTACGGTGTTGACGACCTCTTCTTGCCAGAGCAACCAGGCAAGCCCCCCCTTGATCACCAGATATTTCCTATTCCTTCTCTATACTGCTTGCATTAGAGTAGTGTAGCATATTCTTGCTTTGTTAATCCTATTACGATGCATAGCTTTGTCATTGTTGCTACTGTGTTACCCTTACCGCTATCCTACCGCTTAGTATAGGATGCTAGTGTTCCATCGGTGGCCCTACATTCTTGTCCGTACGCCATGCTATACTCTTGGGCCGTGATCGGTGGGAGGTGATCATGGGCATATGTTATATACTTTATCTTGTTACATTACTTATGATCTTTGTCGAGATGGGGGCTGAAGGGCAGGTGGCACCATCCCGTAGAGGTGGGCACAGGTTCCCGATGGCCCCGATCGTTACTTTGTGGCGGAGCGACAGGGCAGGTTGAGACCACCTAGGAGAGAAGTGGGCCTGGCCCTCGTCGGCGTTCGCAGATACTTAACACGCTTAACGAGATCTTGGTATTTGATCTGAGTCTGGCCATTGGCCTATACGCACTAACCAACTCACGCGGAACAGTTATGGGCACTTTCGTCGTCGTGGTATCGGCCAAGCCTTCGTGACGTCGGCCCGGCGGCGGCGCGCGCATTGGACCGTGGCTCGCGCTTGTATTAAGGGGCTAGGTCTACTTCGGTCGCGTTCGCAGCGTGCATGTGTGCAATGGGCGATGGGCGGACCCTGCGCCATAGGATTTAGACCGGCGTCTTGACCTCTCACAGCCTAGGTAGGGCTGCGACGTGTTGATCTTCCGCAACCGGGCATGACCCAGAAAAGTGTGTCCGGCCAAATGGGATTGAGCGTGTTGAGTTATGTGTGCACCCTTGCAGGGAAGTTTATCTATTCGAATAGCCGTGATCTTCGATAACAGGACGACTTGGAGTTGTACCTTGACCTTATGACAACTAGAACCGGATACTTAATAAAACACACCCTTCCAAGTGCCAGATATAACCCGGTGATCGCTCTCACACAGGGCGACGAGGGGAGGATCGCCGGGTAGGATTATGCTATGCGATGCTACTTGGTGAAATTACCATCTACTCTATTATACATGCTGCAAGATGGAGGCTGCCAGAAGTGTAGTCTTGACGTATTAGCTATCCCCTCTTATTCGACATTCTGCAGCTCACCACCGATATTGCCCCTTTACACAGATACCCATGCATATGTAGTGTAGATCCTTGCTTGCGAGTACTTTGGATGAGTACTCACGGTTGCTTTTCTCCCCCTTCCCCCCCTTTCCTTTCTTCCTGGTTGTCGCAACCAGATGTTGGAGCCCAGGAGCTTGACACCACCGTCGACTTATTCACTCCTACTACACCGGAGGTGCCTACTGCTACGTGCAGGCCTCTGATGACGACCAGGAGTAGTTAGGAGGATCCCAGGCAGGAGGCGTGCGCCTCTTTCGATCTGTATCCCATTTTGTGCTAGCCATGTTATGGCATCTTGTTTAACCTATGTCTGTGCTCAGATATTGTTGCTTCCTTTGACTCGTCTATGATCAAGCACTTGTATTTGAGCCCTCGAGGCCCCTGGCTTGTATGACTTATTTTTATTTTAGAGTTGTGTTGTGATATCTTCCCGTGAGTCCCTGATCTTGATCGTACGCGTTTGCGTGTATGATTAGTGTATGATTGAATCGGGGGCTTCACAGTAATGGATCTTATCGGATTGAGTCTTTAAGGATTTGAGAACAGTTGATGTATGTCTTGGATGTGCTTATCTGTGGTGACAATGAGATATTCACGTGATCCACTTGATGTATGTTTTTGTGATCAACTTGTGGGTTCTGTGACCTTGTGAACTTATGCATAGGGGTTGGCACACATTTTCGTCTTGACTCTCCGGTAGAAACTTTGGGGCACTCTTTGAAGTCCTTTGTGTTGGTTTGAATAGATGAATCTAAGATTGCGTGATGCATATCGTATAATCAAACACGCGGATACTTGTGGTAACATTGGAGTATCTAGGTGACATTAGGGATTTGGTTGATGTGTGTCTTAAGGTGTTATTTTAGTATGAACTCTAGGGCTTTTCCTGACACTTATAGGAATAGCCCAATAGATCGATCAGAAAGAATAACTTTGAGGTGGTTTCGTACCCTACAATAATCTCTTCATTTGTTCTCCGCTATTAGTGACTTTGGAGTGTCTCTTTGTTGCACGTTGAGGGATTGTTATATGATCTAATATTGTTATCATTGTTTAGAGAATTTGCACTAGTGAAAGTATGAAACCTAGGCCTTGTTTCTAAGCATTGCAATACCATTTTCGCTCACTTTTGTTACTTGCTACCTTGCTGTTTTTATATTTTCAGATTTCAAAAACCTATATCTACTATCCATATTGCACTTGTATCACCATCTCTTCGCCGAACTAGTGCACCTATACAATTTGCCATTGTATTGGGTGTGTTGGGGACACAAGAGACTCTTTGTTATTTGTTTGCAGGGTTGTTTGAGAGAGACCATCTTCATCCTATGCCTCCCACAGATTGATAAACCTTAGGTCATCCACTTGAGGGAAATTTGCTGTTGTCTTACAAAACTCTGCGCTTGGAGGCCCAACACGAGTTTACAAGGAGAAGGTTGCGTAGTAGAAATCAAAGTGCAGCAAGATATTTTTGGTTTTTTTGGAAATATAGATCTGAAAATAAAAGCAAATAAAAATATGCAAAGGCAAATATAATAAGGAAGAGACCCGGGGGCCGTGGATTTCACTAGTGGCATCTCTCGAGAAAAATAGCAAACGGTGGGTAAATGAATTACTGTTGGGAAATTGATAAAACTTGAAATAATCATGACGATATCCATGCAATGATCATTATATAGGCATCACGTCCAAGATTAGTAGACCGACTCCTGCCTGCATCTACTACTATTACTCCACACATCTACCGCTATCCAGCATGCATCTAGTGTATTAAGTTCATGGAGAAACGGAGTAATGCAATAAGAACGATGACAAGATGTAGACAAGATCTATTTATGTAGAAATAGACCCCATCTTGTTATCCTTAATAGCAACGATACATATGTGTCGGTTCCCCTTCTGTCACTCGGATCAAGCACTATAAGATCGAACCCATCACAAAGCACCTCTTTCCATTGCAAGATAAATAGATCAAGTTGGCCAAACAAAACCCAAATATCGTAGAAGAAATACGAGGCTACATGCAATCATGCATATAAGATATCAAAGAAGACTCAAATAACTTGCATGGGTGTGTTGGGGACACAAGAGACTCTTTGTTATTTGGTTGCACGACTGTTTGAGAGAGACCATCTTCATCCTACGCCTCCCACGGATTGATAAACCTTAGGTCATCCACTTGAGGGAAATTTGTTGTTATCCTACAAAACTCTGCGCTTGGAGGCCCAGCATGAGTCTACAAGAAGAAGGTTGCGTTGTATACATCAAGCTCTTTTCTGGCACCGTTGCCGGGGAGGCTAGGTAAGCGGCACTCACACCCCGTCAATTAAGCTCTTTTCTGGCATCGTTGCCGGGGAGGCTAGCACTGGTGCACGTCGGTGCTAAACAAACGGTTTTTAACCCCTTTCCACGATGGCATTTGGAACCGTCGCCAAGTGAGTGTGGGCGACAGGGGGGTCCTGCCCACACGACCCAGAAACCGTCGGGGATAGGGCCCCTCTGATACTCCTACTAGTTTACGCTCGCATTGTCATCGCGATCGGTGATACGTGGTGCTACGTTTATGATGCGCGGCCCATCACAAATGGTTCACTATTATAGAACGTGTATGATGCACGGCCCATCACAAACAGTTCACTGTTAAGAAGATTAGCTAATCGTCTTACGAGTGTCGGACAGGATTACGAAACGTCGGACCGTCGTAACATCGTTGTACACGACAACTATCGCACACGCTATTCTGTGCTGCAACGTTTATGATGCATACTTCACCAGAAACAGTTCATGGTTGTGAATCGTGTACGATAAGGCAACTAACACAAACGTTTAGTTTGCCCCGCTTTGCTTGTGATATTGTCTGACATCGCACATGCTATGCAAACGGCAACTGTGTGCATGCTTGCACACGTTTCCTCTCTGTGAACCGTCTTGGATTATGGTGCATATCGCAAACGTTTGTGTTTTACCAACCGTGTGTGCCATAACAACCTGGAGAGCGTAATTTCACCGTAATTTAATTGCTGCTTTTTCAAATTGTACCAGATTTGAATTTGAATGTATGCTACAGCTTGATTCATATCCATCAGGTTCAAACAACCAATGCATTATTCGACTCATAGGTACATATGTTCAAGAATTACATAAGAACCAAATAAAGAATGATGAACCACAGTTGTACACTTGTACTATTAAAGACGGTAAAGAAAGAGGCGAAATATATTCGGTTCTTTGAACAAGGTGAAGCGGAATGCCCATATTGTGCCCTCCTCCATGTAGAAGGCACGCACGACTCTAGTCCAACCCCTTGTGATGGCCGACCGCCCATCCTTCACGGTCTTCATGAAAACATCTAGATAATAACCGTGTTCTGGTAGAAATACTTTAACCTTTTCATGACCACCAATCATGTAGTTTGAGAGGTAACCTTGAGTAAACTGCTTTGGCAACCACTGCAAAGGAAAAAGATTCAGACATTGTCATCTAACACAACTTATTATGGGCAGTAAAAAGAAGGCTGCAAAGTTCTTACTTACCATCCTGCAGTTTGCTGTTGTCTTGGATAAAGTGTAGACACATAGTTTAATTGCCATTTTGGACCCATTTTACTAATAATCTTTTTCAGCTTCCTCACTTGATGCTGGTTCATCGATATCTCATTGCCCCATACGTAGAAAGGGTCGAAGCGCGGATCTTTACCAATGACATATGTACCTAAAAGCACCAAGTTAATATTAGAAGCTAAGAAGCAATTGCACAATGATGTAGTACAACACTCTTTTATAATATGTCTATATACATCCGTATGTGGTAGTCCATTTGAAATGTCTAAAAAGACAAATATTTAGGAACGGAGGGAGTATCTTATAACATCCAATATACTCACATATTAGATGAATTAACATCTTATATTATGGGCTGGAAGGAGTTTAGTGCATTCTTACAAACTATCGGCTGGTTAACTGCTGCTGTATCCATGTGTTATAGTTAGTTTGAGCTAGTTCAGGCTCAAATAGCCCTAAAGTATATCTAAACATGAGGGCTAGTTTGAGCTAGTTGCATTTATAACCCACCCAAAAAAACTATCCAACCCAAGAGGTGCTAATTGGAGCTAGTTCTCCTTGTGCATTTATTGTCAATCTAACCCTGCCATCCAAACAACTCTTTGGATGGAGTTAGTTCAGGGTTAGTCATGAGCTAGAAACTAACCCTAACCTCTAGCTAAGTTGAGTATCCAAACAGGGCTGTGTTGTTGTTGTTGCTGCTGCTCTTCTACGTATATCTAGACATAATTAGAACATTAATGTAACACTCTTCCTTTTTGCTACGTAGCCTAGGATTGCATATTTAGACATTAAGTACAGTGCATGTTGCTATGTAGCCTCAGATATATTACATATGACCCTAGTTAACCTAACGAAATATGGGTGACAGATATATTGATTTGAAAGTCCGATTCACCGATTAGTCCCTTATCAGCCGCAGGCCTATATGGTACCAGCTACCGATATCCTGAATAGTGAGTAGATATAAGCCATGGGATGAAACTAACACTACTGCAGGATGCTGCTAACGCGACACTGCGATCAGAGACCCTTCGAGAAACTATGTGCGATGCAATAATCGCAAACGGCAGTGTATGAAAACCGTCAAAAAAGGTGAAAATGTTTGCGATGGAGGATGCATCAAACACGGTTCAGATTTTAGTTGCGTGTGCGATGAAGGGCATACGGTTCAGTTTAATTAACTGTTTGCAGTGAGGAGGAACAAAAGAAACGGGCAGCCAGATGAAGGCGTGTGCGATACACAGCATACGGTTCACTCGGATGAACTGTTTGTGATTAGGCAACACAAAAGAAACGGGCAGCCAGATGAAGGTGTGTGTGATATACAGCATATGGTTCACTCGGATGAACTATTTGTGATGGCAACACAAAAGAAACAGTCAGCCAGGTCAAGGTGTGTGTGATTGAGGGCATACGCTTCAGAAGGATTAACTGTTTGCGATTAGGCAACAGAACAGAAGCGGGTAAGCCAAATCAAAGTGTCTGCGATTGATGGCATACATTTCACATTGATGAACTATTTGCGATCAGCCACAACAAACTGAAACAGTTAGATAGATCAACGTGTGTGCGCTAGACGGGCATACCCATTCTAATTAAAAGAAGCATGCGCAATGGTAATAATGAGCGTGCACGGTTGTTGGAACAAGACGTGTGCTGACATTGCATATTGCGGTGCACCCTATGGTGCAAACGCCACGTACGCGGCCGAGAAGGCGTACGTGCCCATGTTACGCCTTCCGGGAATAGTGCCGCACTTAAAACCGTTAGTAAAGTTTGAGCATGCGTCCCGTCACAATTTTTTTTAGAAGAACAGGGAGGCCGCGTCCCGTCACATTCCAAATTGCAAACCTGTTCACACCGATCAAAACCTAAACGGTTTACCACTTAGGAGTGTATTACTACACGGTTATAAATACTACTACTCCAAGATGACTGCACATTCCTCCTCAACTCCTCATCCTCAAAAAGTCAAAAACAAACAAGTCATTCATCATCGTTCCCTTGCGTCCGCCATGGCCAGCGTGAGTTCTGGGTCGAGAGATTGCCACCAGGGAGAGGCGAGCCTGGAAGCGGGAGCATGAAAGATGTCCCGCCTCGCCCCGATAGCAGCCAACATATCCCGCCACGCGGCCGTAGCAGCAGAGAGGTCCCGCCGCGCCGTCGAAGCAGCAGGAAGGACCCACCGCACCGTCGATGCAGCTGACTGGTCCGGCCACGCCGCGGAAGCAGAAGAGATATCCCGCCACACCGTGAATGCAGCAGAGATGTCCTCCCGCGCCGCGGCGGCCTAGGAAAATGCCTCGCGGGCAGGCGAGGACTCTTACAGGCGCATGCGTGCTCTTGTCCTTAGGCAGATGGATCAGATCTCCAGGTGGGAGAGGTTGCAGGATGACCTGAAAGCCTCGTTTCAACAATCTACCGATGTCATCCGGCAACTAAATGAGAGAAATGCGGAGCTCCGGGCCGAGCGCGACCTGCTGAGGGCGAAGATCGTCGGAAGTGCGGAGCGGCAGGAGCAGACCACTGCCTTGTTGAAGAGGATCGGCATCATCGTCGAGAAACTTATGGACGAGAATAACAAGCAGCGCATCGAGCGCAGAAGGCTGGTGGAGGAATCCGTGGTTGCTCTCAAGCAGCATCTTGAGGACAAGAAAGAGCTCGTCGCCTCTCGCCGCGGAGACTAGTTCCCGCGGCCTGCAGGAACGCATCAAGAAAGTAGAGATCAGCGAGCCAGATCGTTGTCTTCCTTCTTCTTTTGCCCTTGTGTATTTCAGGCGTTTGCCGCATGTGGCTTTTTTAATTATGTTTTTAAATATGTAAGATAATTATTATCCATTGTCATCGTCCTTATATTCATCATGCTTGCTATAAGTCGCAGTCGATGCAATATAGGTCCGTCGGATCTTACATCAAGATCCGTGCAAAACTTTCTTTTCAGATTTTCATTTTTCTCTCTTAAATCTCAGTCCAGTGAGACATATAGCCACTGAACAGGTGCTCGGGCGCCATTAATGGAGACGTTGGGAGGGAGGTGCAAGGCGGGTAGCGGTCAAAGGGCTCTCCACCCGATGAGCACGTGCAGGGGTCTGATCGCACGCCTCCCGTACTCAAATAGCTACCCCGCACGACACCTCCTAGCCAATAAAAAAAGGGGACGCGTGGCCGCACGTAATTGGTAAGTCAAACGCCCACGGTTTCAATAATACTTGTGTTTCGGATTTGTAACGTGACAGCACTTGTTCCAAATGACTTTGTGTATTGTTAATGTGTGGGCCTTCGCAAATCGGACAGAAAAATTACCACATCATGTTGGTGCCATGTCATGAGACCATGCCAAGTTTCATGATTTTCAGGTGTGTTTTGGAATTACAGGAATTAAAAAACCAAGTTTCCCAATCTTTCCGGCCGAGCCACGACGCCCAGATGTTTGAATTGCACTCCCATCTCTTGCATGGGACCTAAAAATTCACCCAAGGACACACATGTGATTTTTCAAACAACTTTGGTGCACTGGAGCATGTGCTTGTAGTTCAAATTTGAATTATGCACATTAAATGCCCAAAAACTCAATTAATGTATAAAAAATGCGAAACGAGCCCGGAATAATTCCAAAATTTAGCACGGTACTTCTATTTAGTCTAATGTGGCTGTGTAAAAAAATTAAGGCGGGAGAATGCAGTGTATGTATGTCGTTTCGCACACGGAGGTGACACGTTCCCTCTCGGAACCACGAGCCTTCTTGAGAGAAGCTCCGGTTTGCAAGAAGCTTACACCAAAGCTTGTCCCAATTCGGCCAAAAAAATTACCGCAGCATGTTGGTGCCATGTCATGACACCATGCCAAGTTTCATGATTTTCAGGCGTGTTTTGGAATTACAGGAATTAAAAAACCAAGTTTCTCAAACTTTCCGACCGAGGCACGACGCCCAGATGTTTGGATTTCACTCCCATCCCTTGCATGGGGCCGAGAAATTCACCCAAGAAAACACATGTGATTTTTGAAACAACTTTGGTCACTCGAGCATGTGCTTGTAGTTCAAATTTGAATTATGCACATTAAATGCCCAGAAACTCAATTAATGTATAAAAAAGGCGAAAAGAGCCCGGAGTAATTCCAAACTTTAGCACGGTACTTCTATTTGGTCTAATATGGCTGTGTAAGAAAATTAACGTGGGAGGAGGCATTGTACGTATGTCGTTTCGCACACGGAGGTGACACGTTCCCTCTCGGAACCACGAGCCTTCTTGAGAGAATCTCCGGTTTGCAAGATGCTTGCGCCAAAGCTTGTCCCAATTCGGCCAAAAAAATTACCGTAGCATGTTCGTGCCATGTCATGACACCATGCCAAGTTTCATGATTTTCAGGCGCGTTTTGGAATTATAGGAATTAAAAAACCAAGTTTCTCAATCTTTCCGGCCGAGCCATGACACCCAGATGTTTGAATTTCACTCCAATCTCTTGCATGAGACCTAGAAATTCACCCAAGGACACACATGTGATTTTTTAAACAACTTTGGTGCACTGGATCCTATGCTTGTAGTTCAAATTTGAATTATGCACATTAAATGCCTAGAAACTCAATTAATGTATAAAAAAGGCGAAACGAGCCCGGAATAATTCCAAAATTTAGGACGGCACTTCTATTTGGTGTAATCTGGCTGTGTAAAAAAATTAAGGTGGGAGAAGGCAGTGTGCGTATGTCGTTTCGCACACAGAGGTGACACGTTCCCTCTCAGAAACCACGAGCCTTGTTGAGGGAATCTCCGGTTTGCAAGATGGCTACACCAAAGCTTGTCCCAATTCGGCCAAAAAAATTACCGCAACATGTTGGTGCCATGTCATGAGACCATGCCAAGTTTCATGATTTTCAGGCGTGTTTTGGAATTACAGGAATTAAAAAACCAAGTTTCTCAATCTTTCCGGCCAAGCCATGACGGCCGGATGTTTGAATTTCACTCCCATCTCTTGCATGGGACCTAGAAATTCACCCAAGGACACACATGTGATTTTTCAAACAACTTCGGTGCACTGGAGCCTGTGCTTGTAGTTCAAATTTGAATTATGCACATTAAATGCCCAGAAACTTAATTAATGTATAAAAAAGGCCGAACGAACACGGAATAATTCCAATATTTAGCACGGTACTTCTATTTGGTCTAATCTATCCGTGTAAAAAAATTAAGGCGGGACAAGGCAGTGTACGTATGTCGTTTCGCACACGGAGGTGACACGTTCCTCTCGGAACCAGGAGCCTTCTTGAGGGAAGCCCTGGTTTGCAAGAAGCCTACACCACAGCTTGTCCCAATTTGACCAAAAAAATTACCGCAACATGTTGGTGCCATGTCATGACACCATGCCAAGTTTCATGATTTTCAGCCGTGCTTTGGAATTACAGGAATTAAAAAACCAAGTTTCTCAATCTTTCCAGCCAAGCCACAACGCCCAGATGTTTGAATTTCACTCCCATCTCTTGCTCGGGACCTAGAAATTCACCCAAGGACACACATGTGATTTTTCAAACAACTTTGGTGCACTGGAGCACGTGCTTGTAGTTCAAATTTGAATTATGCACATTAAATGCCCAGAAACTCAATTAATGTATAAAAAAGGCGAAACGGACATGGAATAATTCCAAACTTTAGCACAATACTTCTATTTCGTCTAATCTGCTTGTGTAAAAAAATTAAGGCGGGAGAAGGCAGTGTACGTATGTCATTTCGCACACGGAGGTGACACGTTCCCTCTCGGAACCAGAAGCCTTCTTGAGGGAAGCTCCGGTTTGCAAGAAGCTTACACCAAAGCTTGTCCCAATTCAGCCAAAAATTTTACTGCAGCATGTTGTTGCCATGTCATGACACCATGCCAAGTTTCATGATTTTCAGCCGTGTTTTGGATTTACAGGAATTAAAAAACCAAGTTTATCAATCATTCTGGCCGAGCCACGACACCCAGATGTTTGAACTTTATTCCCATTTATTGCATGGGACCTATAAATTCACCCAAAGACACACATGTGATTTTTCAGCAAATTTGGTGCATTGGAGCATGTGCTTCTAGTTCAAATTTGAATTATGCACATTAAATGCCCAGAAACTCAATTAATGCATGAAAAATGCCAAACAAACCCGGAATAATTCCAAATTTAAACATGACACTCATGTACTAGTTGCGTGTTCACTGTATGTAAATGTTCTAGCAATTCAAATAGCATCCTTTCCCTCCGTAAAACCATTTTGTCTTTCAAAACATAATGAAAAAAAATCAGGTATACCACAAACAATTTACTAGAAAGAATCGTGTGGGATGCGAAATAAAATATCTTGGCGTACCGTCTTGTTTGGCTTACGCAGGAAGCTTCGTCAGCTATAGTCCGCTCCCTCCCTCCTACCAAAAGCCACATTTCCACTGTTCCTCCTTGCTTTCCAAGTTCAGACCTTCACTGCTGCTTACTGGCAGCTCAGCCTCCTCGCCGGCGACCCTTCTTCTTGCAGCGCCGCCTCCTCGCCGGTGACCCTTCTTCTTGCAGCGCCGCCTCCTCACCGGCAACCCTTCTTCTTGCTACGCGGCCTCCTCGCTACCGACCCTTCTTCTTGCTGCACAGCCTCGTCGATATGGTCAGGTAATCCACACCCCACCCACACCATCCTCTTCCTTTCCCGTCCCACATGCCCCAACTGATGGAGCGACACCTTCCACCGAAATCACTGCCCCCCTCCTCCAATTAAGCGCCATCCATAGCCATTTTACACGCAGTATAACATGGACCTGAGTAGCATGCGGCCGCACGCGCGAATGAGGTCGCTATGGCTCACATGCGTGTCGACCGCCAAATCTTGGAGGAGCACCTTGTCTTCGAGGCCACCGTTGACACCGCCACGCGGTTTTCTACTTTAAAATACAATTCGTCATGTTTTCTCGAGGCCACCGCCAGTGCCTTAAAGTGATTTGTCCTCTTAATGTTAATATGCAATCTGATGTTCAGTTAACAGTTTGGTCCTCTTAAACGTAATGTTCAGTTAACACTTTGGTCCAACAATTGCTACATTTCGTAGTACTGTTCTCAAGCATTCTTTGTTTTGTTAACTGTCTTATCTTCTAGTACATGTTTCTATTCTGCAATGTCGTGCTCAATTAACTATTTTGGTTCATTTGGTCTGCTGTCCATTTAACTGCTTGGTTCAGTTCGCAATTTGATTTTCATTTCTTTGTGGGTACAATTTTGTATTGTTATGCATGTGACACCAATCGAATTTGGCTGTACTCAATACATATTCTCTCGATAATATGGCAACTCTCGCTTAACTTGATCAAGATCTTCCTTATGTGTGTTGCGGAAACAATGGGAGACACTGCTTTTTACCATCGAGGTTTGTTCAAGCAGGGTCCTTTGGCTAATAGCACATTATTGTGCAGTTGCAGAATCATTCTAATATTTAGGTTTCTTACAATTTGGTCTTGCACATGTAGGTCCTGCTTGTCGAGGCTTAGACCCACTGTTCGACCCATTTTGCATATTGGGAAATGAGATGTCCATGAATATCAGTCAAGTCAAGAAACTCAGAAAGATTGTTAGGATGAAGAAACTTGCGACGAATAACAGCAAGATCTTTGTTTGCACAATGAAGAAGACATCACCAACTATAGGATGGTACCAACTCTTTTACCTTGTTTTTACCCTTAGCCATTTCAAAATTTACAACAACGGTTTATGCATAGCTTTGTTTTCAGTACTTTTCAAAGCAGTTCACCGATGATTACCTCTCAAACCACCTGCATGGTCAAGAGGCGAGGAAGGTATTCATTCAACACCCACGGTACAATATTGAAGTCTTGCTGAAGATGACGAAGTTTGGGCGGGCAATTATCCATAGCCACTGGCCTAAAGTTGCAAGGACATTCAACATCACTTGAAGGCTCAATATTTGCCTTCCGCTTGCAGCTTCCTGATGAGATTCATCTATCTATTTACCGTGTATGATGCTACTTTCCAAAGGTTTTTGATGCTGCATGTGAAACTTGGTGCTGTTGTGTAATGGCATAACTAAGTGCCGGAGCTATTTCATGTAATTCGATTATGAAATCCTGGTTGCTTTTGAAATATCTGGCGTGTTTTATAAGAAATATTAGTTTGATTAGTACATGGATTATCAATAATAGGCTAATTACCCTACTTATTGGGGTTTTCTATTGCAAACGGTTACTCAGACAGCACCATGGGCGATGAACTCAAACAACCCACACGGCTTCTAGAAAGTAGGCGTGTTTGATCAACCAACAATCACAAACGGCTTTCGGCAGCGAACAGTTTGCGTTAGGCCACCTTGCACAAACGTTTCCACACGAAGAACTGTGTGGGATGTACATACCTACGGAAATGATTTTCTAGGATTCACCGTGTGGGATGTACATACCTACGAAAATGATTTCTGGGATTCACCGTGTGGGATGTACATACCTACGGAAATGATTTCTGGGATTGACCGTGTGGGATGTACATACCTACGGAAATGATTGGGTTTCCATGCCTCGCCCAATCGCACAAGGCCCCAGCCTGGGTCCCACGAGGGCCTATCCCCTGGGTCGTGTGGGTAGGACCCCCCTATCACCCACACTCACTTGGCGACGGTTCCAAATGCTGGCGCGAAAAGGGGTTTTAAACCGTTTGTTTAGGACGCCGCTGTACCAGTGTAACCTCGATGGAAAACAAAAGTCGTTCCCAAAATTGTCCTGTGTAGGTAAATCAAGAAGCATGTTAAGCACAACAGGCTAAACATCAACCAAAATTATCCATGGCAGACAAAATAATCTCCAAAAGATAGCTTAAGTGTGCAGGTTTAAGAACGCTAGTAAAGAAAAACAAGTGGAAAGGTGGGCTAACTGCAATAGGCCTAACATTTAACAACAAGCAAACATAGTCATTCAAACTGGTATTGTGTCGGTCTAAGTACACTGGTTATTGTTAAATAAAAATGGAAAGGCGTGTTAACTACATGATGCAGCAACCAAATGTAGTCATTCATAGTGGTATTGTTGAAACTGGTACTGATGAAATTGAAGTGCACAGTTCATACTTGCACATATAGAACATCACGTTGTGAATAACTGGAATAAACAAGGCATACTACGAAAAACCAAAGATAACATTTGAAACTGGACATATGCTAACTACAAACAACCGAACAATCAAAAAACTTTAAAAGAGGCATATTCTAGATCTAACAGGATTAACAGCAAGCAAATATATGCATTCCTATCAGTATGTTTAAAACTGGATTGATGAAATGTACTGCACAGTAAATAATTGCACATATAGAGCATGACATTGTGAACAACTTAAATAAACAAGGCATACTGCAAACAACCAGATATAGCAATTAAAACATGACATATTCTCACTACACTACAAAAGGGACTTGACAAAACAAATCATGGGTTTCCCCCTGTGAAGAGGCACGGCAAAACAAATCATGGGTTTCCTCACTTGTCAAATATGGGCTCTTTCTCGTGGGAAGAGCACGGACCCTGGATGCGCTCCATGTTGTCGCAGATGGGATCCTTCCCCTTGGAAGTGCACGGCTGTAGGGTGCCCTCCCTGATGTCGCAGACGGGAGTTTTCCCCTTGGAAGAGTAGATGGGCTCTTTCCCCTTGGAAGAGCCGGAGAGGGTGCCCTCCTCGTAGTCGCCATCGATGTGGTCTGACTTGGAAGCTGTGGATCCCAAGCCAGCGTTGCAGACCGTGTCCTTCAGAAATGAAAGAAGGGGCTCGATGGTGATGTAGAATGGCAAATTGTAGACAGCGAGCCAGAGGAGATCAGCGGCGGGGCCATGGATGAGATCGACGGCGATTGAACCTGAGGGGTTGGGGGTGGGCCACTTAACCTGTGACATAGCCCGCCTTAGGACGTTGCTGTCGATGACATCGATGTCGTTGCCGGCGGCCGAGACATGCCCGCATACTCTAGCCCGCTGCTTGAGTGCCTTCCGCTAGTAATGGTCGTCAGCTTCCTCGGCAATGTCGGGCGAAGAGACCGCTATAGACCTCTTTTGGGGCAGTCACTCCTCGAGCTCCATGGGAAGCATACCCGGGCTTAGGTTGCGATGCTCTGGAGTGGGGGTGGGGATGGGGATATGTGGGAAAGGGGCGTTTGGCAGGCGTCATCTAAGAAACTCAGGGCGGCCCGGTTATGGAGAATGGTGGGTAAGCTGCACGGGCAAACCGACAGATGTTGACAATGGAGGCCTTGCCGTGGCGGTGGTGCTGGTAGCGGTGACAGGGACTGAGGGAGTCCTGGATTAGGGGGTGTCCGGATGGCCGGACTATGACCTTTGGCCGGACTCATGGACTATGAAGGTACAAGATTGAAGACTTCGTCCCGTGTCCGGATGGGACTTTCCTTGGCGTGGAAGGCAAGCTTGGCGTCTGGATATGTAGATCTCCTTCCATTGTAACCGACTGTAACCCTAACCCTCTCCGGTGTCTATATAAACCGGAGGGTTTTAGTCCGTGGGGCGAACAACAATCATACCATAGGCTAGCTTCTAGGTTTAGCCTCTCGATCTCGTGGTAGATCTACTCTTGTACTACCCATATCATCAATATTAATCAAGCAGGAGTAGGGTTTTACCTCCATCGAGAGGGCCCGAACTCAGGTAAAACATCGTGTCCCTTTTCTCCTGTTACCATCCGCCTAGACGCACGATTCGGGACCCCTACCGAGATCCGCGGTTTTGACACGACATTGGTGCTTTCATTGAGAGTTCCTCTATGTCATCACCTTTAGGCCCGATGGCTCCTTCGATCATCAACAACGACGCGGTCTAGGGTGAGACTTTTCTCCCGGACAGATCTTCAGATTCGGGCGGCTTTGCACTCGCGGGCCAATTAAACAGCCATCTAGAGCAGATTGAAAGCTACGCCCTGCCATCAGGTCAGATTTGGAAGTTTGAACTACACGGCCGGCGTTCGCGGAGACTTGATCTTCGACGAGTTCGAGCCACAGCCAAGTCGCCAGATCATTACGATGGGCACGATCTAGCTCTGCCGCCGAGCAGGTCCTCGGAGGCGCACCGATGTCGCTCCGACCCTTAGCTCGGAGCCGATCGCGCTGTCGAGGATGGGTGGCTGGACACCGCCTCGGGGCTGCAATCTCTCGGCGATCGAGCGAACACCATCTGGCGTCCTTTGCGGCGCTTTCGTGACTCAAGGTGCCGGACTCCTTTCCGGACTCTGAACCTTCCACGCCCCTGCCAATCGAATCCGATTGGGCGCCGATCTTGAGGTTCACCGCCGCGGACATCTTTCAGCACTCGCCCTTTGGCGACATTCTGAATTCACTAAAGTCTCTCTCTTTATCAGGAGAGCCCTGGCCGGACTATGGTCGGCAAGGTTGGGATGCGGACGACGAAGAAATTCAAAGCCCACCCACCACCCACTTCATAGCCACTGTCGATGATTTAACCGACATGCTCGACTTCGACTCCGAAGACATCGACGGCATGGACGATGATGCAGGAGACGAACAAGAACCAGCACCTACAGGGCACTGGAAGGCCACCTCGTCATATGACATATACATGGTGGACACCCCAAAAGAACGGAACGGCGACGGAACAACGGAGGATGACCCCTCAAGAAACAGCCTAAGCGCCAAGGCGTCGGCGCGCCGCTCTAAATCCTGCCATAGCAAAAGCGGCGATTCCGCACCGGAGACAATAACACCGGGACAAGGCCGAAGACAACCCCTCCAAAGAGGATTCAAAGACAGGAGGATGGAGAAGCCAACCCTCATGAGAGAGCGGCGATCGAGGGGTAGAGGACGATAATCACATGCCTCCCTCCGAAGACGAGGCAAGCCTCGACGACGACGAATTTGTCGTGCCCGAGGATCCCGTCGAACAAGAGCGTTTCAAACGCAGGCTCATGGCCACGGTGAGCAGCCTCAAGAAAAAACAGCAACAACTTAGAGCTGACCAAGACTTGCTAGCCGATAGATGGACTGATGTCCTTGCGGCCGAAGAGTACGAACTCGAACGCCCCTCCAAGAGCTACCCAAAACGCAGGCCGCTACCTCGATTAGAGGAGGAAGCACCTAGACCTACATCACCAGCGCATGATACGGCCGACCGGCCACCTCGTGGCCGCGATAGAGAGGCCTGTCGGCCCTCCACTCAAGCCGCACCCCGGCGCTGCTCAAAGAATACCAAGGCACAGGGAAATGTGCCAGACCTGCGAGATATATTGGAGGACAGGGCAAGGCAAACAAGATCGATCTATGGATCGCGTGGCGCCTACGACACGTGATTTATAACCTCATGCCGGATATAGTAAATCCGGTAGGGTCGAACACGATGAACAAAGCTCATTTGAGCTACGTCGTGATATAGCCCAATGAGGCGCCAAGACACCCACTATGCTTCACGATGAAGTAATGGATCATCAAATCCCGAGGGTTTCAAACCCGTAAACATCGAATCATACGATGGCACAACAGACCCTGCGGTATGGATCGAGGACTATCTCCTTCATATCCACATGGCCCGCGGTGGTGATCTACACGCCATCAAATACCTCCCACTCAAGCTTAAAGGACCAGCTCGGCATTGGCTTAACAGCTTGCCAGCAGAATCAATTGGTTGTTGGGAGGACCTGGAAGCCGCATTCCTCGACAACTTCCAGGGCACCTATGTGCGACCACCAGACGCCGATGACCTAAGCCACATAATCCAGCAGCCAGAGGAATCGGCCAGGCAATTCTGGACACGGTTCCTAATGAAGAAAAATCAAATAGTCGACTGTCCGGAGGCAGAGGCCCTTGCAGCCTTCAAGCATAACATCCGCGACGAGTGGCTTGCCCGGCACCTAGGACAGGAAAATACGAAATCCATGGCAGCCCTCACGACACTCATGACCCGCTTTTGCGTGGGAGAAGACAGCTGGCTAGCTCGTAGTAATAACATGACCAAGATCCCTGGTAATTCGGATACCAAGGACAGCATGGGCAGGTCGCGTCGCAACAAGCAAAAGCGCCGCGTGCGGGTGACAATGCTTGAGGATCTGGCGGTTAATGCCGGATTCGAGGCTCTAAACCTGGTCAGCGGAAAAAGCCATTCAAAAGAAATACTCGGGCCCGTCCAATTTGGACCGAATACTCGATCGCTCGTGCGGATACACGGCACCCCGAAAACCAGCCAACCACACCAACAGGGATTGTTGGGTGTTCAAGCAGCGAGCAAGTTAAGCGCGAAAACAATGACAAGGTGCTGCATAGCGATGACGAGGAGGAGCCCCGGCCGCCGAACAATAGGGGACATAAGGGTTTCCCCCCACAAGTGCGAACGGTGAACATGATATACGCAACCCACATACCCAAAAGGAAGCGGAAGTGCACTCGAGGGGCGTATCTGGCGTTGGAGCCAGTCGCCCCAAAGTTCAACCCATGGTCCTCCTGCCCGATCACTTTTGATCAAAGGACCACCCACTAGCATCCGCCATGGCGGTTTCGCCGCATTGGTTTTAGACCCAATCATTGAAGGATTTCACCTCACTAGAGTCCTTATGGACGGCGGCGGCAACTGAACCTGCTTTACCGGGATACAGTGCGAAAAATGGGCATAGATCCCTCAAGGATTAAACCCACAAAGACGACCTTTAAAGGCGTCATACCAGGTGTACATGCCAACTGTACAGGCTCAGTTACACTTGAGGTGGTCTTCGGATCCCCGGAGAATTTTCGAAGCGAGGAGTTAATCTTCGACATAGTCCCGTTCCACAGTGGCTATCATGCACTACTCGGACGAATCGCATTTGCAAAGTTCAATGTGGTGCCGCACTACGCATACCTCAAGCTCAACATGCCAGGCCCTCGAGGACTCATTACGGTCAATGGAAACACCGAACGCTCTCTCCGGACGGAGGAGCATACGGCGGCCCTCGCGGCGGAAGTACAAAGCAACCTGTCAAGGCAATTCTCCAGTCCGGCCATTAAACGTCTGGACACCGTCAAGCGCGCCCGGAGTAACCTACAACAAGACCGCCTGGCACGTGTAGCAATGCAGCCCTAACCCTAGCCCTCGCGAAATTGCGAAACCAGTGCTGCGCGTACATAACTATGCTCTGGAAATACCATGGGCATAGGGGGAGGGGAACGACCACGGCACGCCCAAAATACGGCTCAACCACACAAGGGGCTCCCGATTTTGTCATTCTTAATTTTTCCTTTTTCTTCTTTCTTACTTTCAGGACTCCACTTTCCGGAATGCCTGTCCGGCAGCATAATCGCCGAACACACGATGCAACAGCCAGGGAGGCAGAAAGCTACGTCGAGTGTCCAGGTGGTCTCTATAACGAGCGGTATACTTGTTTCACATATAATCCCGCAGCTCGCCCCTGGAGGGGGGACACGTTAAATAGTCCTATCTCTTGCTTATCGCACTATTTGTATCGTTCTGCTTTTACCGCGGACTTTTCGAATAAACAATGCATAGCTTTTGTCTATTATTGCATTACCTTTTTTGTATATAAAAATATGTTCAGTTATGACATTATGCAACCATACACTTTGGTACGGCCAATACACCAGGGGCTTACGCACCCCAGAATATGGTGTGAGAAGTCCGAACACTCTCATGAGTGCGGGACCCTGAACTTATAGCATTATATGCATCGACTCCGAATCATGTCTTGGGTCAATAGTTGGGTTTGCCCGGCTCCCATGTTTTGGTACCTTACGTTCCGTTATATCGGCTAAGGTAGCACTGGGAGAACCACTGTGATTGTGCCCCGGTCGAGCCGGGCTGAGCACCTCAGTGGAGAAAGCTAAAACTGACCGTCATGATAGGGCGAGAGTTGGTCGCTGTTCGAGAGGTTTTCGAGTCCCTAAAGACTTATGCCGCTTAGAGCGAGGAGTCGGCTTTGTCCGGCCTAGGCGTGGATAGCGTCCCAAACTCGGTCTTCCGAATACTAGGGGCTTCGCCGAAATTTAAAATTATAGAATTCTATGGCTAAGTGAGAGTGTTCAAGCATTATAGTCCGATTGCCTTGTTCGTTGTGTTGAGCGCCTCCCTTGAAGGACCCAATAATGGGAAAAAGAGCGCTCAAGTTTATCCCGAACACCCTAGCACTTTTCATGGCATGGGGGCGAGAGTTTACGACTCGCCATCTCTCAATTTTGATAAACAACCGCACGTAAGGTAATATTTTAAATTCAAAAGCGCTGCTTAGCGCATATGAAACAAGTTTTCATCGTGCAGATTACAAATGCGAAGTTTACTCAAAATTACATCTTTGGAGCACTCATCCGCTATCTGGCGGGCACCCTTGAGGCGCCCTCATAATACATCTCGGGCTTGCGATGCTCCTTGCCCGGCGGTGGTCCGTCCGTCACAAGCTTCTCATCGTCCATCTTGCCCGAAAGCACTTTAGCACGGGCAAGGGCCCTGAGCACCTTCGATGCATCTGGAGCGCTTGATGACTTCAAGCCTTGGACAGGCATCCACCAGCAGCCTTACCAGCCAGTAGCTTCGGGCATGGCTTCCCGAGCCACAACGGATCATGAGACACTTCATGGCCTGTTCGGCCACCTTATGGAGCTCGACCAGCTGCTTCAGCTGGTCGCTCAAGGGCACCGAGTGTCCGGCCTCAGCATACTGAGACCAGAACACCTTCTCTGTCGAGCTTCCCTCCTCGGCTCGGTAGAATGCGGCTGCATCGGACACACTCCAGGGAAGATCTGCGAATACTCCTGGAGAGCTCCGGACTCGGGTAAGTAACAAGTAATTCACTTTCGCATGCTTGCTTTGCATAAAGAATGCCTTACCCGCCGCAATCTTCTTCATCGCCTCAATTTCCTGGAGGGCTTTTTGGGCTTCGGCCTTGGCAGATTTGGCGCTCTCAAGCACCGAGGCAAGCTCGGACTCTCCAGTCTTCGAGTCACGCTCCAAAGTCTCGTGTTTTTTCACGAGAGCCTGGAGCTCTTGCTACACCGCCGCCACCCATGCCTCCTGCTTCTCTCGCTCGGTGCGCTCCATGGCCGCATTGTTTTCGGCCTTGGACAACGCTTCCTTCAGGGTCGCCACCTCGTTCGTGGCCCCTGCATACCCACGTTGATCCTGTCATTTTCTTTGCAACCACATATTTTTTATATATATACTTACATAAGGTATTACTTACCTTCCTTGTACTCGAGCTGCTTCTTGGAAAGGCCGAGCTGGTCCTCGGACCGCTCGAGGCTCTGCTTCAATACATCGACCTCTGCAGTCAGTGCGGCAGAGGTCAGCAGCACAGCCTGCATTCCCATATTGACACACTTATGTTAGACTCGTGCGTATATCTTTTTGATCCTCAGTTCGGATTTTCTTTCCGAACACCAAACTGAGCATCAGGGGCTACTGTCTATGTGGTAATATTTTTACATATCTTAAATACGTACCTCAAAGCCTGTTAGGAGGCTGGCACAAGCTTCGGTCAGCCCGCTCTTGGCGGACTGAACCTTCTAGATCACCGCACTCATAATAGTGCGGTGCTCCTCGTCGATGGAGGCGCCGTTAAGCACCTCCAAGAGATTATCCGTGCCTCCGGTTGGACGGAGGTCACCGTGTTGTAGGCTTGCCCTTCTTAGTAGGGGGCCGCCTGCGGATGCCGTAACTGCTGAAGGTTCCGGTGCGGTGTCCGGCCTAGGGCCGGACTTAGAACCCTTAGGGTTTTATCCCCTTTTCGCTGGAGTCCGGGAGGTCGCCTTGCGGCGCCTCCAGGACCATCTCCTCCTGGCTTGGCCCCTTTTGGGACGCCACCTCGGCGTCATCCGCGGCGCGAGGAGAGGAGGCGGTCGGAAGTGAAGTGCTGTTCACATCCGACGAACCCAGGGAACCGCTCGACGAAGCGTCGAGCCCGGCCTTGGGCGGACTGCATGATTATATCCGACGTCAGAAGGTACTATGCAACAAAGGAACACCACGAGTTATTCTGGTATCCGAAAACTTACGATTTTGCCAGGGGCTTGGCCCTGGATGGCCACTCCTCTTCGCCGTCGTCGGCGTTGGTGGAGTAGTCCGGAGGAAGGATCCTTCCCTTCTTGGACCCTCCAGCCCCCCTAGTTGGGGCGGCTTTCCTTTTCTTCTCTCCCCCCGCTGGGGGAGAGACCTCTCTTTCCTCCTCCTCGTCTTCACGGGAGGATTCTGCCTCGGAGTCATCGGACGATGAGTCCGGCACCACCTGGCACCGGGAACTCCTTCGAGTTCCCGTGGCCTTCTTCTCCGGCACCACGTATGGTGTCGGAACCAAGAGCCCCGCTCAGCGGGCATCCGCTGGTCTTCGGCAAGGGAGCCGATCAATCTGCCCGGACGTCCTCTGCCAATCCTGTCAAAGGTAAGGGAGTTTAGATCCCGCATAGAGTCAAACTATGAAAACAAGTGTCCCGTAAAGGGCAAAATAACTTACCGTGCTGGCTTGATGTTGCGCGCTGAATCCACGATCCTCGGTAGCGGATGCGGGAGCCTCGGCACCCTTGAACAGCACCTTCCAGCCATCTTCGTACGTAGTATCGAAGAGCCTGCTCAGGGTTTGGTGCTATGCCGGATCAAACTCCCACAAGCTGAAAGCTCGTTGTTGGCACGGGAGGATTCGGCAGATGAGCATGACCTGGACTACATTGACGAGTTTGAGCTTCTTGCTCACCAGGTTTTGGATGCAGGTTTGGAGTCCGGACAGCTCCTTCAAATTACCCCACGACAAGCCCGTCTCTTTCCAGGAGGTGAGCCGTGTAGGGAAGCCAGATCGGAATTCGGGGGCAGCTGCCCATTCAGGGTCACGCGGCTCGGTGATGTAGAACCACCCCGATTGCCGCCCCTTTATGGTCTCCACGAAGGAGCCCTCGAGCCATGTAACGTTGGGCATCTTGCCCACCATGGCGCCTCCGCACTCCGCTTGCTGGCCGCCCACTACCTTCGGCTTGACACTGAAGGTCTTCAGCCATAAACCGAAGTGGGGCTGGATGCAGAGGAAGGCCTCGCACACGACGATAAATGTCGAGATATTGAGGATGAAGTTTGGGGCCAGATCGTGGAAATCCAGGCTGTAGTAGAACATGAGTCCCCGGACAAATGGGTAAAGTGGGAAACCTAGCCCGCGGAGGAAGTGGGTGAGAAACACCACCCTCTCATGGGGACTGGGGGTGGGGATGAGCTGCCCCTTGTCTGGGAGCCGGTACGCGATGTCGTTAGACAAGTATCCGGCCTCCCTCAACTTCTTGACATGTCCCTCCGTGACGGAGGAAACCATCCACTTGCCTCCCGCTCCGGACATGGCTGGAGAAGGTTGAGGTGGGATGTGCGGACTTGGGCGCTGGAGCTCGAGTGCGCGAAAATGGATAAGTGAAGGAGGAAGAAGGCGTAGATGGAAAAGGTGGATCCTTATCCCCTTATATGGGCGGACGAAACTATGCGCCCCACCCGCTTTGGTAAAACTCGCTTATCTCCCAAGCGCCCGTAAATTAATGGCACAGTTGGTTACCCACGTCCGTATTCATGAGAATCCGGAATAAGGGACATGATCTTTGCTTTAACAAGGCGTGCCAAGGAAACCGCCTCGCTAAGTCTTGCTGAGGTGGGACAAGAAAAAGCGATTCAATAAAGGCTTGGCTGTGGTGTGATGACATGTTTGCGAAATCGTCGGTGATTAGATTTAATGTGAATATTGTTCTCTCTACGGTGGTATGTGGAAGTTATTTTGCAGAGCCGGAGACTATCCTTGTGTTCAAAATCTTCTATGAAATATTCAGAGGAGGAACCCGCCTTGCAATGCAGAAGACAAACTGCGCGCCAGACTCGTCGTCATTGAAGCCTAGTTCAGGGGCTACTGAGGGAGTCCTGGATTAGGGGGTGTCCGGATGGCCGGACTATGACCTTTGGCCGGACTCGTGGACTATGAAGGTACAAGATTGAAGACTTCGTCCCGTGTCCGGATGGGACTTTCCTTGGCGTGGAAGGCAAGCTTGGCGATACGGATATGTAGATCTCCTTCCATTGTAACCGACTCTGTGTAACCCTAACCCTCTCCGGTGTCTATATAAACCGGAGGGTTTTAGTCCGTAGGACGAACAACAATCATACCATAGGCTAGCTTCTAGGGTTTAGCCTCTCTCATCTCGTGGTAGATCTACTCTTGTACTACCCATATCATCAATATTAATCAAGCAGGAGTAGGGTTTTACCTCCATCGAGAGGGCCCGAACCTGGGTAAAAACATCGTGTCCCTTGTCTCCTGTTACCATCCGCCTAGACGCACAGTTCGGGACCCCCTACCCTAGATCCGCCGGTTTTGACACCGACAGGGACCTTGGTAGGGTTTCGAGCGAGGGAGGGGGGTGTGTGTGTGTGCGCATGCCCGTGGAGGTTTGTGTGTGTGTTGTGTGTGTGTGTGTGGAGGGGGGCACGGGGTGTTTGAGGAAATGATGCGGGTACTAAAATTTTTACTATGCAGGAGTCAAACGCGGGAGTGAAATGCTGGACTATTGAAAATTTTGATGATAGTGCATCGCACACGGTCCGGAGATAACAACCGTGTGTTATGAAACAGAAAAACCCTCGTGGCGGGCAGATATTTTCTAGGGATGTAGGCGGGATTGGGAACAAGAAACATCGCACACGGTCCGGAGATAACAATTGTGTGTTGTGAAACAGAAAAACCCTCGAGGCGGGCAGATATTTTGTAGGGATGCAGGCGGGATTGGGAACAAGAAACATCGCACACGGTCCATAGATAACAACCGTGTGTTATGAAACAGAAAAACCCTCAAGGCGGGCAAATATTTTTGAGAGGGGGAGCCTCGTGGAGCCCAATGTACTATGCGGATGTGTGTGTGATAGGGGCACCGGCGTGGCACACGGTTAGTTTGAGTGAACTGTGTCTGTTGCGTCATCCGACTTGTCTAATGTTCATAAATTTGGCGAAAAATGACGCGCGAGAGGGTCAGAACACGAACACACTTGCATTTGGACCAAATTTATGTATCAAAAGGGTGGTTTGATTTTCAAATACAAAATGCAATTTCGATGTGGCACCTCTCTCGCAAAGCGCACGGTTTTGCTTGCCCCCACCCTCACCCCTCGTGTCGGCAGAAGGGAATCCTAATCTATGAATGCATGCCCCCTCCCCCCAACCGAGGTTCACCTAGCAAAGTGCGAAGTAGCTAGCAGCCCCCTCGTGTCGCCATGAAGGGAATCCTAAGCTATGAATGCATGCCCCCCCAACCAAGGTTCACCTAGCAAAGTCTTGATAGCAATCCCCCACACACACACTTTCAACAAGGGCCATAGAGGCATATCTCACCAAGATGGATCGTAAAACAGACAAAGAATAATCCACCTTGGTCGTACAACCTCTCTCTTCTTTTTGGTCAAAGTGATGGCCGTCCATGCGACCGCGGAGATGGGCTAGCTCGCCAGTAATCATGCAAGTAGCTAGTCCCCGAAGACAACCACTGCATGCGTGTGGCCCAAACATATGTAGGAGAGGTGTGTTTTTGAGTAACAATGGAACAACTTTGATGTGGCACCGTGATTTCTAATTAGAAATCCCCACACTGTGAGGGTTAGGTTGACGATGCATATGTATGTTACACCACACTTCAAGCCAACGATGGGGATTCATGCATGCATGCGTGCATAGTATATGCACTCAAATTTAAGGTCTGAATCTCACCATGACCTATACTATGATAACACGAACCAAATGAAGAATCCACCATGGTAACCTATCTTGTTGTCGGTCAGGGTGATCATGGATGTCCACACGGGCCCACGAATATATAGGCTTGTCGCTGATAACCACGCGAGGGAGCGTACTATTTGAAGGCAACCACTACATCCATATGTATGGAGGTGATGCGTGCATGCATGTTTGAATACACAACATTATGTGGCGCGTGTGTAAAAAATCGTTCACTAGCTCCCCACACAGAGCGAGATCGGTTCATGATGTGTCGTTGTACTAGCCACTTCGACTCGATGGGAGGGATTCATGCGTACACATGCATGTGTGTGTGCTCAAACTGTATCATGCATGTCATCCCAGAGCAAAAATAGTAATCCCCTCCTAAGTCAAATTAACCTCTCTTGTTGTCAGGCAAAAAGTAGTGATGGACCAAGCGGGCCCACAGATGGAAAGCATCGATACTGCCGATAACCGCTTAAGTGGGTGCGAGAGGACAACCACCACCGCTTTGCGTGTAGGCCAAACATATATATGTTGAATACCCAAAATGCACAACTTTGATGTGCCACATGCCTCAAAAACCGTAAACCATGCACCCACACGGAGCGAGGTTCATGAAGCGTGCTACATATGATGGTCCCCTTCCCCCCTCTTCACTGCATACTATATGCTCCTGCTGTAATATGTGTACAACCCAAAAGAATCCTCATCGATGGTGAAATTAATTAACCTCTCCCGATGTAGGTCAAAGTGATGCGTGCATGCATCGACGATGGCCTTGTGGGCCCACAGATAGAAGCGTCACACGTGAGTGTCCTAGCTAGGATATGCATGTGGCCCAAAAGGGTGTTGTGTGATGTTTGAATAGCCAATTTCACAATTTTGATGCGGCACGTGCCATGGAAACCAAAAAGTCCCGACACTGAGTGACGTGTACTTGTTCACGAACGCATACGTATAGTATATATGCTAGTCCCCTCCCACCTCTTCGACGCGTACTATATACCACCATAACACAAACAAAAAGATTCTACCTTGCTGGTCAAATAAACCTCACTGCCGGCTGTTCGTCAAAGTGATGGACGACAACCTTGCGGGCCCACAGAAAGCGTCACACGCGAGTATCGAGTGTCGTGTAGGACAACCATCGACTGCATGTGGCCAAAACATGTATGTATGAAAGGGTTGTGTAATATTTTAAATAACGATTTCACGACTCTGATGTGGCACCGGCCTGCCTAACAAAACGGCCAACCCACATGGTGGCTCACAACTCGTAGTGTACTGCAAGCCACCCGCCACCCCCAGACGCACAAACCCACACACACCCCGTAAATCCACCGCAACTACGATGCATGTTAAATTAATTATCCTGTGGTGAACATATATGTTACCAAAGGAGGGACATTTTGATTTCAAAAAAATCACAGAGATCATTAAGACGTTTTAGTACATTAATTGATTGATTTTCTATGGGTATAATGTGCAAAAAACAAATTTGAGCTACATGCACACGTGACAATGCACCTAAATGGATTGCAAAAACACATGTGTCTCACTGGGTGCATATTTACTCCCCGTGCAACAAATTTTAAACATTGAGAATCTTCATTTTTAAATTCTAGTACATCCAGAACTTATTTGAAATTCATGAAACTTATCGTGTTGTCATATGGACACCAATCCAAAGTGGCATTGTACTTTTTTGTCAAATTTGAGACCACTTTTGATGTAATCTTTATCTAATTACAAACGGGAGATTATTAATAATTGGGAACCAATATCCCAAACGGATTATGTATTCGAACCGTGATTGTTAGACCAACAATGGATACGTGCCATGCTTCGGTTAAGCAATAAAGTAGCAGCATTAATCATCCAAATAGAAAAACAATATACGTGCCGCCGCGCGACCCGTGTGCCGTGCGAGCAGGCGTGAGTTGATGGGACGCATGTGAGCAGTCCGCCGTGCAGGTAGACGGGGAGGCGTACGTGCATGTGTGTGAATTGACGGAGGCGTGCTCGCTGCATAGTGTCAACGGGAGGCGTGCGAGTAGTTGTGTGAAACTTTGGTAGGCATGCCAGCAGTCCGGTGCGTAGGTTCGCCGGGAGGCGAGCCATCGGTTTGACCGCTGCCGCCTCTATCCCACAACTCCCACTACTCCATATTAATGATGCGCCCGAGTGGCCACACCCCCCATCCTGGCCACACACGCACAATCCTCTCTCTCCGCTTGCATCCTCGACGCCGCTCTCAGTCCTCAAAGCCGTCAGTGTATGAGGATGCCGCCGAAGCACCCCATCGGAGGGAGTGGCGACGCCGGGGCTGCTAAAGCACCGGAGCACGGCGTGGAGATGGAGATAGAGGTTGCCGTCACCGCCAGCGAGTTATCACTGCACACTGACGTCATCGAGCTTCCACAGCCGGAGGCGGAGTTCCACACCGAATCCGACGACCACTCCGGCGATGACTCCGACGACCACTCTGGCGACGACTCCGACGATGACGTACAGCTGGTTAGTCATCTATACCCATTTATGTGTCAAATAGATCATAGGGTTTCTCTGGTTACTCCGGCCTCTCCCTTTTTGGAATAGAAATCCAATGATTATGTTCTCGCAATCTGTCGGGGATATACCCCGCGGTATGACCCGGCCGGAGATATGACCCGGCTAGGACTTGGTATTTCATTGGTAAGCCGGCAGATTGTAAGCCAGCAGATTGTTTAAGCCAGATGTTAAGCCGGCTGATTGTCTAAGCCAGATGTTTAGGTCAGATTGTGACAGAGTCGCCTGGTGTTAATAAGCCCAAGACGTTAAGAATCCCATGGAAAGAAGCCCGTGAAGAGAAGTCAGAATAGTTTAAGTCTTAAATCCGAGTTGGACTCTACATGTAACCCGCCCCTTCAACTTATATAAGGAGGGCAGGGCACCCCAAGAGGGACAGGTTGAATAATCTTAAGGCTAGACACAACTAGGAGAGCCAGTTTACAGCGGCACCCTCGTGATGATAATGAGACCTAGCCACAAACATCATGTAGGGTTTTTACCAGATGATGTTTCCCGGGGCCCGGAGCTGTCTAAAATCTTGTCTTGTGTTGCATCTCTCGATTCCGATCAACCCCTCTCAAGCTATCACATAGATGTGTTGGCCTCATGACTAAGTCCTCACACTAGGACATCTGCCGTGACAATTCCATGACAGTTGGAGCCCATGGTGGGGCCTGCGCACGGTGATGCTGAGTTCTTGGAGGGATCTCTCTTTCAGGGATCGAGAAGTTCGCAATTTTCTAGTTGAGCAAAGAACCGGCATGGAACAACTCACATCAACCACGAGTTCATCAGTCAAGATTGAAGAAAGATTCAACAGCGGCAGATATGAGTTTGAGATCTGGAGTTAAGGTTACGCCTGTGCGCCGCCGCCGACACAAGTCTCCGTATGATTCAAGGTTTTTGAGTCGAAATTGCTGGGATACCGCCACAGCTGTTAAACCGCCACCAGTCAGAATCGGATAAAGCTTTGCTGGTTAACACGAGACCTTTTCGTGTGCAATGATCATACAAAGAACGGGCATGGATTCCACATGACCACTACGACCCAGACGAGGAGTCAAGCCCGCCAGGGTTGACTCGCTAGGTCTCTATTTTGAGCCCCTTGCCACGCGATGAGCTGCTTCTGCTGCTATCCTTGAGCCTGGCTGCCTCTGCCCTTCTAGCATGGCTGCTGTTTCTTCTTCTGAGCCGTCGTTGCTGCTATTATTACCATCCAAATCAATCAAATCCTCGGCGTACATCGTATCTTTCCAGCCTAAAAATTGAGCTGTTGTGCTCTGTACGTATAAAGGAATTGTGTGGCTAGCCGGAATCGGTCAATCAAATTGACCAACGCACTACTAGCTAGCTTGGGATCGAGCTAGTTTTGCTTGATTATCGTGTGAGATGTCAAAGGTTTTTCATGAAGGTCGCCTCTGAGCATGCGGCTGCACCGGTCCTGAGACCCGCTGGCCACACCTTCTGAGTCATCCGAGCTGCTGGTCCTAGTCGTCCGAGCCGCCTCCTCTACTATCGCGGGCTGCCTTCGCCATAACCCGCTGTGTACCCGTACTGCTTCCACCGCCGTGGATAACTCCGGCGTCTCCGCATCAAGCTGTTAAGGCGCCATCGCATGCCTCCTCGGTCTCCACTGTGAGCCAGTCACCTCGGCCTTTCTCTGAATCGCCAAGCCGTTGTGGACGTACATTGAGCCGCCATTGCCTTGCTCATTTCAGGACAGCCCAGGGCAGCTATTTCTGCTCGTCTTGGTCAATTCAAGCCGCCGCCACGATCTCATCTCCGCGGCCTCACTTGCCGTCACGGCAAGCCTCTAATTCTGGATACGCTAAACCGCCGTGTTGGATCAATTTCATTCGCTGGATAGCAAGTGTTATCAGATCATAGCAAACACACAACCAGCCCGACTGGTCAACCCATTGCATCGCTGTTGCGCCTTGCTTCTCGCCCGAGTCATCATTGGGCCTCGCCTCTCCTGAAACGCCGCCGCCTCAGCCTCGTTGGTTCGTCAGCATAGGTGTGACTCGAAGGAGGACTCCGGGTTGTTTTCTCCCTTCAATCCAAGCCACGGCTAATCCGCCTCGCTCCTGCGGCACCAAGCTGCCCTCGCCGGCCTTTGCGCTTTGGCCTCCGCCGCTCCGGCATGCTGCCAAATTGAGAGCCCCCATCCATGAGCCGCCACCAAATCGCCTAGCTTCGTGAGTCGCCTCCGCCTTGAGCCGCCGGCCACCCATGCGGCCAAGCTTCCTTCACCGCTCCTCTGCGGCCTGTGAGCAGCCGGCGCCGATGAGTATTCAAGTCGCCCCGTTCGATCTCGTTTCTGAAGTTGCTGTGCTCCTATGTGCTTTCCTGTGGGCTGACCTCTGAAACAGGAATTGGGGAGTTGATTGGAAGATGGTCAAAGAAAGGAGACAACCGTGAAGAAACAGTTGGACTATCAGAAATCGCTGCTTATGGACGTAATCAGGCGTATTCATACCTGTTGGTTGCTCCGCGTAATCAGGTGCACTTATCTTTGGTGAGTGGCCGCGCTGGCTCTCCTCGCGCCACCTCTGACGTGAGCCGTGCCGGCTCTCCCGCTTGGAGGATCTGTTCGGAGCCGCTGTGGCCCCTGATCGTTTCAAGTCACCGTCGGTATTGCCCTAAGCCTGCACGCGTCGGCTCTCCGATCCCCATGACCGCCTAGGTGTCCTCACAAGTCAGCGGTGCAAACTGCCCTCAGCCACAGTTGTGACCCACCACTCCAAGCTCCCTCACGGGTGAACCGCCTCTGCCTTTGTTGTGGCTCTGCCGCCGCCTCTGACTTGCTACCTCACCTCACCAGCCGTTTCTGAGCCACCACAGATCTGCCTCAACATGCTCGGGTTTCACCACGGCCGCCCTTCCACCGAGGCTCGTCAAACTACTACCGCTCCGCCTATTGCCTGTAGGTATGCCACCAGCTGACGGGCCGCCTGAGCCACTGTATCATCTCGAACCGGCCTCGCCTGACCCGCCGCGTCTCACTGAAGAACCGATGTTCGACTGTGAGCCGCCGGGGGCTGTATCCGCGAGCTGGCCGCGCCTTTCTACATCACCTCAGCCGCATGGAGCTACATCATTGAGCCGGTCGGGCCTTGTTATCACCACCACCATCCAGAGCCGCCACGGGGGAGCGGCCCCTTCCTTGGAACTTCTCTGAGTCAAGTCACCGTGGACCGCGACTTTAAACCGCCGTCGTGTTGAGCCGGCCCCGCTTTTCATTTCTGCTACGCCGGGTCACTGGCTCCGCCCGTGGATGGCATCTTCCTAACACGCTGCTGGGCCAGCGTTGCCTGTGAGCCGCCCCGAGCGCCATGAACCTGTCGACGTAAACCACCCCGCTGCCCTGACCCGCCAAAGTGACTTGTCGCGGCCCTGCCGAGCCGGCCTTCACCATTGCCTTCGCGTCTGCTATCTCGTCGTTGCTGCTTCTGTCGCTGTAACTCCGAGCGGGCCATGCCTCCACTCCCGTGGCCTCGGCCCCGCCAGCTCTGACCTGCTTTGCAACCAGTTTCTCTGTGAGTCGGTGGCGGTCTTTAGAGCTATGAACCATCAGCATATCAGTGACTATGCATTTAAAGATCAGACTACAGGCTTCTGCAGGGTTCGCCAGTGCTGAGCACATTACCTAGATGGGTCATGTCTGTTGGCGTCTGCTTGGTTTCTTTACTTGGTATGGTGGTGGTTTTCATTTGAAGAGCTGGAACACTTCGCTAAAGGATACAACTAGCACAACCTCTGCTTCTAGGTTCAGAAGAAAGGCTGGATGATAATACAGAGGGTAATGATGGCAGTGATGAAGATGTTAAAAATTCACATGAACCAGCAATGCTCTTGGCTTCAGCATATAATTTCTTCAATGAGGATAACAGTCTTGCAAGGGCAATAGTTTTGAAAAATTGTCTATGGGCGCCATATACAGATCATCTGTCATCCGGATAAATCAGGTGATATTCATCTAAGTTTATTTTCTTGGCACATATTGTTTTTTGTCAAAAAACAATTACTTTGGTCTGTATATTCTTATATGCAGGACAGTCATGCACGACAAAAGTGGTTTATATTACGGCCAGGATGATCCATTGGCCGTATTAACTTCAACAACCCGCCCGGATGAACCGTTGACCGGATTACTGATATAAATCATACAGGGTCATTTATAACCCGTCGAGATTCAACATATTCTAGCAATCCACTGGTCATATCATGGTCAAGCATGGAGATTCTCAAGCCAACTCCTTGAGTAGTCTTAAGACTCGGGGGCTACGATGACATGACTTAGCAAACATTGTGAGATTCATGACCCCGGGTCATTGGAGGGAGAAAATAACCCGGCCCTAGAGGTTGCTGCCCTATTGATGAAAGTTAAAAGGCCGTCAGAAAATTTCTGGCTTAAAAAGAAGGATTCCGGTTCAAGGGAAATTTGTCTCCCACAAAGTTCTGAAGCTCTCAAATCCAGTTTAAAATTACGGCTTAAGAAGAATTAACTCTTGCAAAGTTGAGTTCTCAGGAAAATTAAAAGTTGCCAAGGAGAGCTTGCTGCTACCTCTTGAGCATGCGTTGGATTTCCCTTGAAGAGGAAAGGGTGATGCAGCAAAGTAGCGTAAGTATTTCCCTCAGTTTTTGGTAACCAAGGTATCAATCCATTAGGAGGCCACACGCAAGTCCCTCGTACCTACATAAACAAATACGAACCTTGCAACGAACGCGATAAAGGGGTTGTCAATCCCTTCACGACCACTTGCAAAAGTGAGATCTGATAGAGATGATAAGATAATATTTTTGGTATTTTTATGATAAAGATTAAAAGTAAAGACTGCAAAATAAAATAGATTGGAAACTTATATGATGGAAAATAGACCCGGGGGCCGTAGGTGTCACTAGTGGCTTCTCTCAAGATAGCATAAGTATTACGGTGGGTGAACAAATTACTGTCGAGCAATTGATAGAACAGTGCATAATTATGAGAATATCTAGGCATGATCATGTATATAGGCATCACGTCCGCAACAAGTAGACCAAAACGATTCTGCATCTACTACTATTATTCCACACATTGACCGCTATCCAGCATGCATCTAGAGTATTAAGTTCATAATAACAGAGTAATGCATTAGGCAAGATGACATGATGTAGAGGAATAAACTCAAGCAATATGATATAAAGCCCATCTTTTTATCCTTGATGGCAACAATAAAATATGTGTCGTTTCCCCTTCTGTCACTGGGATCGAGCAACGCAAGATTGAACCCAAAGCTAAGCACTTCTCCCATTGCAAGAAAGATCAATCTAGTAGGCGAAACCTAACTGATAATTCGAAGAGACTTGCAAAGATAACAAATATACATAAAAGAATTCAGAGGAGATTCAAATATTGTTCATAGATAATCTTGATCATAAATCCACAATTCATCGGATCTCGACAAACACACCGCAAAAAGAGTTACATCGAATAGATCTCCAAGAAGATCGAGGAGAACTTTGTAGATCCAAAGAGAGAGAAGAAGCCATCTAGTTAATAACTATGGACCCGAAGGTCTGTGGTAAACTACTCACACATCATCAGAGAGGCTATGGTGTTGATGTAGAAGCCCTCTTTGACCGATTCCTCCTCCGACGGAGCGCCGGAAAAGGCCCCAAGATGGGATCTCACGGGTAAAGAAGGTTGCGGCGGTGGAAATAGGGTTTCGTGGTGCTCCTGGTTGTTTTGGGGTATATGGGTATATATAGGAGGAAGAAGTAGGTCGGTGGAGCTGCGAGGGGCCCACGAGGGTGGGGGCGCGCCCAGGGGGGCAGGCGCGCCTCCCTCCCTCGTGGCCTCTTCGTTGATTTCTTGACTTCCACTCCAAGTCCTCTGGATCACGTTTGTTCCAAAAATTACTCTCCCGAATGTTTCATTCCGTTTGGACTCCGTTTGATATTCCTTTTCTGCGAAACACTGAAATAGGCAAAAAAACAACAATTTGCACTGGGCCTTGGGTTAGTAGGTTAGTCCCAAAAATAATATGAAAGTGCATGGTAAAGCCCATTAAACATCCAAAACAGATAATATAATAGCATGGAACAAACAAAAATTATAGATACGTTGGAGACGTATCACTTGCTGCCATGATGCGCGGTTCAAACATGGGTATTCTGCCTTATTGGCTTATCATATGGTCATTTGGGGGCTTCCTGTTCAAACATAGGTGTATTCACCTAAGAGAACATAGCTTTAGGTACCCTTTTGATCCAGCGAAATGCCACAATTATGGTCACTCGGGGGCTTCCTGATCGTATTCGAATCATAGCATTACTACCCTCTTGATCGGTTCAATGCCACACTCGTCAGTATGTCACTTGGGGGCTTCCTGTTCAAACATAGGCGTATTCGACCAAAGAGAACATAACGTTACTACCCTCTTGACCAGGTTTGTTCAAACATATAGGCATATTCGGCCAAAGAGAACATAACCTTTCCGGGTCATCCTACCTGTAGCCAGCTGCTTCAACTCCATTGGGTAATCCCGATTGACCCGCCGAACTCTTAACGATCAGTCTTTACGGCGTATTTGACCAAGATCTGAGCTCGTTAAGGTTCAAATGGCGGTTTGTCATGTGAGAGTACGGCTTACAGATAGTCAGGATAGACTCAGGCTTCATAAGCCGCCTTCCTTGAAACTTGAATAAATCAGCCCGTGATGTATGCTGTTACTCTGGCCCCGCGTACTCCTCAGAAGTCTTTGAGCAAGACCAGACTTTATCTAGGGTTCAAATGTCGATTGGGCATACTGTGAGTCAGGCTCACGGAACGCACGAACAATCCAGTGGCTCAGGCTAGTTTCATTGAAGTTTTCTGTCATCATACACATACATCATCATACATTGCATCATACATTGCATTGTCATTACATCATCATAGCATACATCATATATGCATAGATATACTGGTTTATATTGCAGGAACCGGTTTTCAAACCAGGTTATATTATTCAAATCTTTAATAGCCAACATGGTTGGATTTTTATCATGGTTATCAATAACCAATATTATGATTGGGGGTTTCAAAGTCGGTTCAGCGCAATGGCTATTATTTTATCAATGGATATAATTTATTCTACAATGGAAGGAATAGTCCCGAGTCGCTACAGGCTTACGACACGGCACTTGGGGGCTACATTATTCAAGTTGAGATTACATCAAATGTGCAAATCCCGTGTCACTGCTAGCATGCACCATGGCACTTGGGGGCTAATGCAAAGTCATTTTTTGTTCACTTTATTGAAGACCCGACTCATCACATCGTAATGAGCCGACCCTTGGGGGCTACCAATTGCTCCTGTCAAAATTTAAGTATATATAAAGTACTGTAACATCCCAAAATTCTAAATTTTGGAATGTTATAAATAAATAGATAGTTTTGATTGATTGTTTGATTGATTGACTGAAAGTGAGTGAATGAATTGAAACTTTTGAAAGTTAAATGAGAGGAATAAAGGACTTTCCCAAACTTTCATTTTGCTTTTATGCTTTTCGTGAATTCAAGTACTCTTCATCACAAAACCCGGAGAGAAGATGACATGACTTCTTCCATTTATTTAAATGACAAGGGTGTTGAAAATATTTGAATTTCATTTGGAAAATATTTCCAATTCTGAAACTTTATGCAACTCAATGATTTTCACGAGAGAAGATAAAATGACTTCTTCAAATTAAATGAAATATGAGTTGGGAGTTTTAAAAGAATTAAAATTCCAAGTTCTTTTGAATTTATTTCCAATTTGGAGTTATTTGAGTTTTATTCAAATTATTTTCTCCAAAAACAAAATATATGGAAAATAGGGTAATATGATTCCCTACATCAGAAAATTGGAGAGAAATTAATTTGAAGTCATTTTGGTATTTTAAAAATGATTTTTATTGGATTTTATTGGACCGGTAGCACTGTGTGAATTATTAAAATTTGTGTGTATTTTATTTGAAGCTAAAATAGTGTTCATGTTGTAGAAAATCTTTTTCTGAAAATTTTGATATATTATATGCCTATATAAAATTTTTATTTATTTTTGTTTTGTTGTCTCTGTCAAAAAAAAAATCGTTATACCTTGGGCCAAGGGCCAAGGCCCAAGGCCCAAGGCCAAGCCACCGGCCAAGGCCAAGGCCAACGACCACGCCACAAGGAGCCAGGAGGGAGCCGCTCCTTTCTTTTCCTTTTCCTAGTAGGACTTTTGTCCTACTTCCGTTTATTCGATTTGTTTCTAGATCTTTTCTCCCTTTTGTTTCCTAATCCTAGTCTATTTCTTGTCCCTATCCCAAGCAAAGCCCTCCCTCCCCAATATAAATACCCAAGCACCCCCTCCAACACATCAAACTAACACCTCTCCTCTCCTCTCCATGCAGCAGCAGTGCAGCACCACCACCGCCGCCAAGTGCTGCCGCCACCTCGACCTCTCCTGAGGTTTATATGATCTCCTCTCCACCGTCCCGTGATCTCCTTTCCTCTAGGAGCAACCGCAACATCGGATCCGATCTTCTTCCCCAACTCCGACGACTACTCCGGTGAGATCCACGAAATCCCGTAATTCAATTTTTTCAGAAAATAGCAATCTTAGAAAATTCATATCTTTTAGAGTATTTAGTATTTTTGAGTGATTCCAATTGCTATGTGTCACAAATTTCCTGAAGTTTCTGTTAGTGTCTCTGGATTTCAAATTTGAGTAGTTTAAATTTGAATTTGATAAATTTTGTTCAGATTAGTATTTTGGCCATAACTTGAGTTTAAAAATAGTTTTTTAATTAATTCTTTTTGCTCCTGGTCACTTGTGATATTGTCTAGCTGTAGGATTTAGTTTGGTAATTTTGGAGTATTTTAAGTTAGATTTTAGTAGAAACAGTACTGTTTTGCTTATATAGTTGTTTTAGTTATGTAATTATTGTTTTAATTATTTTAGTTCATTCCTTTTGTAGATTTTCACTTGTTGTTATATGTTTATGTTTAGCTACAGTAGATAAATTTTTGTAGTTATTTATTAGTGTTTAGCTACTGTTTTTGTAATTGCTTGTTTAGTTCATAGTGATAGTGGATAAAAATAGTTTTATTAGTTTTAAAAGTAATTCTTTTCCACTTCAAGTTATATAGTTTTTGTTTCTGTTATTTGTGTACACATTAGTTGTTATATTTATTTAGTATAGTTTATTAATGTTTTAATAAATGATTTGCTGTTATAGTTGTCTTAGTGTTTTGCTAGTTGCTATATTTGTTCTAGTATTAACTAGATGGTTATAGTAGTTTTATATTAGTTCTTTTGTTAGTTATTAAATTAGTAATTTATTTTCTGTTATTTTATTAGATTTATATTTTCTTTGCTGTAAAAAAATATTAGAGTAATTTAGTGATGTTATGTTAAGATTTGTGTGAGTTGGTCACCACTAGTTTTTCCTTGAATTTTTCTTTCAAGTTTTTCCTTTGGTTTTCGACTTGGTTTTCTTTGTTGCTTTTATTTTGATTGAGTATTGTTATGATTGATAGAATTGATTGCTAGGATGATTGCTTATATGATTGTCTGCTTAATATAGATTTTCAACGGAGTGACGAATAGTTCTACCAAGTCTTTATTACGAGGCGTTATTATCTTCATCAAGTAATACCGAGCAAGTTCACTTTGACCATGTTTTTCGTACCTATGCGTTTTATTGCATCTAGTGTCATCTTCGCAACAATCCCTCCAAGAGTGACATTGAATCCTTGTAGTTGAGTAGTATGCATGAGGTAGGAACCCATCACCCTGTTACCAAGCCCGGGCGTTATTTATTTTAATGCTACGCTATAGTAGACGGGGTTGGTATGAGTGCTCGGGAGTGGTGTGAGAATGGAGGATCTCGTCAATGGCGACAACTCCATGATGGAATCTGCAAGGACTGCATCTTCAAGGCCTCAAGACTTCAAGACTCGAGACAAGAATTCAATACACACTCTGGGTGAAGAACGGTTGACGGGCACCTGGAGAAACCAGTGGTTGGCGGGATGCATGGAGAAGCGCCATGACATCTTGCGGAAAGCTTCACCCGGACTCAAAGAGACGGAAGAATACTTCATGCCGGAAGCTTACCTGTGCAACCGCAAGTCATTATGGGCTCGGCTTGGTTGACCTTAGTTGTGACTCGGCTGGGGCGGTGCTAGCAGATGTAGAACTACGGTAGGATTGAATGAGCACCGGACGGTGGTCGGGGAACTCTTGAATACCATGTTTGGTCATCTTGTTCTCAAACACCCTGAAGTGCGAGAACGTAAAGAGAGGGATCGAATCTTGCGGGTAAAGTGTACAAACCTCTGCAGAGGGTTAAAACCTAATCGATTAGCCGTGTCCCCGGTTACGGACAATTTGAGCATCTGGACTTGGATCTATCTCGGAACTCTCAACACCGAATTGATAACTTAATGGTGGGCAACTTATGATGATTTTGGGCTATGAGACATCGGTTGGCGGAATCATGTCATGATAGAAAACTCCATAGTACAGACTTCATTTATTCCTTTGATGTAGGGAAAATAAAACCAGCTTTTACGCAAACAAAACTCAGACCCAGAGCCACAAAGCCACATTGCATATAGTATAGCTTTACCATCTGTTTTCTCATGTTGTGATCTTGCTGGTACATTCAATGTACTGACCTACACGGCTGCAACGTATCATGTTGTAGGATTTTCTTGACGAGTAAGAGTTACGATCTGAGGTTACGGTCTACACTCAACTGCCGATGGCGTTGATGGGACTCCACGCCCGACTATTTGTTTCATTGTGACTTATGAGGTATATATCAGTTTTGCATTAATTATACATGTGATTGCACTTTGATATATACATTGATGTCTTGTGTGTGCCACATACTTGATCCGAGGATGGCACAGAAACACAGAGGCTTGACCGTCTGAGGTCGGGTCGCTACAAGTCCCAGCTCAATATTATCTTACTGAGCCGACCCTTGGGGGCTACACTGGTTGAAGTTTTTATAAGTATAAGGCAATTACGAGTCCCAGGTTGCTGCAAGCATGAAAACCCATCACTTGGGGGCTACATATGTGGAATACTCAGTTCTGACTAGTGATGGAGATGAACAACATGGATTTCTTCAAAGTGGTAATATTTATATTAAAGCAAGTCTTAAGTCATCACTTTGCTCTACTCAAGACTTGGGGGCTACAGGTAATATGGATATGAGGGAGAGAAGTCTTCAAAATTCTCAGTTTTGACCCGGCGTCGGCAACAATTATGACTCGGCATCATCTGTCTATAACCCGACAATTTTGGTAATCATAAATTGGCAAGATCTACATTTTTCAAGCCGGTTGAAGATCACATGAGTATTTCAAGACCAATATTTTTAAACATTGGGAGCTGAGTCAAATGAATTATTCTTCACAATTTTTCTATGTGAGAAACCAACATCAGCAAATTGATTATGAAGTTGGCTTATTGACCCGGATTTCTAGAACAAGGAAATAACAAGGAGTTAAGAATGATCAGGTGGCGGCTTACAAGAGTTCTTAAACTGGAGCATAATCTATCAAAATTATTCTTGTGTTTGTTTTACAAGATAAGTTTAACATGGATAAATCCAAAATTAAACTGGGGGCTAATGTCGGGGATATACCCTGCGGTATGGCCCGGCCGGAGATATGACCCGACTGGGACTTGGTATTTCATTGGTAAGCCGGCAGATTGTTTAAGCCAGATGTTAAGCTGGCAGATTGTAAGCCGGCGGATTGTTTAAGCCAGATGTTTAAGTCAGATTGTGACAGAGTCGCCTGGGGTTAATAAGCCCAAGATGTTAAGAAGCCCATGGAAAGAAGCCCGTGAAGAGAAGTTAGAATAGTTTAAGTCTTAAATCCGAGTTGGACTCTACATGTAACCCACCCCTTCAACTTATATATGGAGGGGCAGGGCACCCAAAGAGGGACAGGTTGAATAATCTTAAGGCTAGACACAAATAGGAGAACCGGTTTATGCTGACTCCCTCATGATGATAATGAGACCTAGCCACAAACATCATGTAGGGTTTTTTACCGGATGATGTTTCCCGGGGCCCGAAGCTATCTAAACCCTTGTCTTGTGTTGCGTCTCTCGATTCTGATCAACCCCACTCAAGCTATCACATAGATGCATTGGCCTCACGACTAAGTCCTCACACTAGGACATCTGCCATGACAATTCCATGACACAATCCATGAAATCTGAGTAAGTTTCGTTAGATCCATGTAGTTTATTGATTGTTTGAATGGTACATGTGATAAGTGATTAGTTGTTTAATCTGTGCAAATGATTTCTGCTAGTAATCCGATTAGGGTTAGTGTTCGTGCTAATAATTCCTAGCCAGGACTTGACAATTGATTTTGAATGACCTACATATGTTTGTGCCATTATTTTCTTCAAGATTTGTCTGTACATAGACAACTGTGCTTAAAAATCGAACCATAATCTCTTGATATGTATAAATAAATAGCCATAAATTCCTAATCCTACTTCACGGCATGTAATCAGTGATTTGATGCCAAATTTGTTTTACTATTTGTATAGGTATTGTCTGACGATGTGGACAGCGAGGATGAAGATGCCCAGAGGAGGTACAAGAGGCGAATCCTGAGGGAGATTTATGCGGGAATCCATAACAGGCGTATTAGGACCTGGAACGTCGGCTATGGATGCCCATTTTGCAACCACAAGCTTCATGACGCGTATCTAAGTGTTCTGGCGCATGCAAGAGGACTGTAGCGATCCGACCTCAAATAGTCAAATCCCTGTGTATGAGTTTCATCCCTGGATCGGTAATGCTGACACACACAGTACTCGAGGATTTATAGTAGAGTGCAATCACACACTTATTACATCGAATGACTCAAAGAGAGTACTTATTACAATAATATGGCTGAAGGCCATCTAAAATAAGATAACTGCGGAAGCTTCGAAGGTAAATGAGTCCATCAACTCCAACGGCATAGCTGAGTGCACGACAACGACCTAGCGCACCTTACTCTTCATCTCAAAACTCTGCAACATAATACATTGCAGCCTGTGTAGGTTAGCACATGGAATATGCTGGCAAGATAACACTATAGAGCAATGAACAATGTAATAGCTATAACTATATGCATATTTGGCTGGTGGAGGCTCTACGGTTATCATTTTGCGTAAAGCCAATTTTTCCCTACAACAAAGGAATATATTTTATTTAACTACAAAGTTTGTTGAAAACATTGAGGATGGTAACCCCATCTCAATCCCAACTTAATAATCAATAACCCAACAAATTAATTAAGTAAAGTGATGAGATCAACATAGTAATTCAAGCACCAGATACTCAAGATGTCCATAACAGGGACACGAGTAATCATGATTAGTTTATACACTCTGCAGAGGTTTGCACACTTTTCCCCACAAGAGTCGATCTCCTCTGTTGTATTTCTCGCACCGCGTGATGTTTGAGAAACGGATGACCGAGTCATAGTCTTTTCGAAGAGGTCCCCTTAACCGATAGATAGGCCGGTACACCTAGAATCCCCTACATCTGCTAGCCCATCATGGAAAGGTTTCCCACAACTTACTCAACTATGCCAGAGCCCATAATGGCTTGTGGCTGCACACGGAAGTTTCCAGCATGAATAACATAATGATCCCTTTGAGCCTAGGTGGCGAACTATAGGATGATCACAGGGATTCCCCGGGATCTCCTTGGACAGCACTGGATTACCCCAGGTGCCCACAAACCAATCCACCCAGATGTGTGTTAAAGTAGCCACCTTAAGTTATCCCTTAGTTCATAAAAATACTCACATCTGTCATGAATCACTCAAACCAAACAACGTCTATGAGCATAGCATAGCAAAGTACAATAAGCGTAACGTAGTAACTCCCAAGGTTAGAATAAAAGGGCAATAGGTACTACCTCAACAACTACTTTCCCATACCCACATGTTAAACAGATCCTAACCATGTAGTGTTTGAGGATTGAAACTAATGCATAAAAACTGGGAAATAAGGGATATGATTAAAGTGTTACTTGCCTTGCTGACGATCTGAAAACCCTAGTGACTCGTAGTCGCACGCTTCGCACTCCGGAAACTCTATCGTAAACAAATGATAGCATACATAAGCACTCAAGCATAAGACGCAAGGGTAAAACTCAAGAGAAAATATCCAAACTGAAAGTTCAACTGAAGAGCTTCGATTTGCAAAAAGAATCAATCGAATCGGAGTTACGAAACTCAAACTACGATCAAAAGAAATTCAAATCCAAATCTGCTTGCAACCAAATTTTAATTTGTCAAAACCTTGTTCAAGTTGATTAACTGGAAAGAGGGGAACAAGGCGAATATTTTGGCGTTGGTTTCACTGCATTTGGATGAACGAGCAAAACGTTGCGAGGGTTTGAAGATCAAGGACTAATCTATGAGAAAAGTATTCGCGGATAGGTCCCTGGCCGAAAAAATAAAAGAAGAAAAACCTTTCGAACGAACGTTCGCTAACAGAACCAAACGAAGGAACGTGGTTCGCTACTGCGGATTAACAGACGAACGTCCGCAAATTAGACCCGAACGTAAAAACCGACGAAAACCCTAACCCTAAAAATAAACCGATCTAAACCAAAGAACCAAAAAAACCAAAAAAGAACCGGCGAACCAAGACGGTTCTATACGGGTTAACGGCGGCGGTGGGGTCAATGGCGGCGGCAGAATTCGGCGGCTCCGGCGAGGCAAAGCGGCGGCGACGGCGGTGCGGGATGGCGACGGTGAACGGCGGTGCTCAAGCGGCTGCTGGTGGAGGCGGGCGGGCTGCGGCGAAGCGGCGGCGGCAGCATGTCGATAGGGGAGGAGGCGGCGGGGTGGGTCAGGCTTTAAAGGGGGCGGGGCGGCGCGTGCCTTGGGCAAGGGGGCGGCCTGACGGGAGTCCGAGCCGGACTCCCTCGGCGTCCGTGCAGCAGTGGGACTCCTCCCGCTCGGGAGGAAGGCGGTGGGGTGATGTAGGCTGCGGCCCGGCTTGGCTGGGCATTCGGCCTAGTCGGGCGTTGAATTTTTTTTAAATAAAATTTTCGCCGGAAGAAAAATCCTAATAAAAATTTCTAAAAATACCAGAAACAATTTTCACCGTCTAAACCTAATATTTAGAACAAGGTGAACATTTTTCTGGCCGAAAAATGCAATTTTAAAAATGCATATTTTTCTAATTCAAATAAAATAGCGAATAAAATCCAATTAAAATATCAATTTGATTTTAAAATTTCTTCTCCAATATTCCTCTCATTTGAAGATGTCATATTATCTTCTCTCTTTTATTTTTAATATTGGAAATATTTGGAGGGGAAAATATATAAATCAAATTGACCTTCTTTTCAAATTTGATAAAATTCAAATATGAAAATTTGTGAAACCTCCAACTCTCTCCTTGGGTCCTTGAGTTGCTTAAGATTTCCAGGATCACAAGCAAAATGCAAATAAAATATGATGTGCATATGATGACCTATGTATACCATCCAAATTAAAAATTGGGATGTTACAAGGACGGGCCGTTGGCTCCTTTAAGCAGAAGTATTCTCGTAGGGTGGCCCACGGTGCATACGCCGAGTACCTGGAGAAGCTTCAGGATCATGCCGGCATGTGAGATCAGATGTGGGATGGATCGAACTATGTACGCTTGAGTATGCTTAATGGTGGTTGAACTATGCTTATGTACGTGTACGCTTATTATCTATGTGTGAATATGTTAAATATTTGGTCAAAATTTGGTAAAAATTACAAAGGGGGACCAATAAACCAGGACAGAGGTAGTACGACAATCACACACGGTTCGCAAAATTGGAACCGTGTGCAATGACTTTCATTTTGCCTGTTGCGTCAATCACACATGGTTTGCTCTAGCAAACCGTCGCCCCCAAAAAATTTCATGGGACAGAAAGCCTCACCACCCAATTCAAAAAAGAAAAAAGAAAACCCTCACCATCCCCATGTCACAAAAACCCTCACCCCGCCCTCCACCCCCTCCAGTACGGTCCCCATTCACACCTGCACAAGCTCCTCCACGTCTATGCCATGGCACCGCCTATCACGCCAGTAAACACTTAGTTCGACGCTGCCGCCACCGCCAGGCTGCCGGCAAAGCCCACCGCATTTCGCCACTCCCGCTTGCCGCCGCCGATCACCATCGACTTTCTCGACGCTGCTCGTGGTCGACCCAGCTCCACTCGGTTGGGAAATCTGTCGCATTGAGGTTCTTTCTCATGGACGACAAGGTAACTAATTTAATGAGATATTATCTCATCTCTTATCCCAGTTCATCTGCCTCCTTTAATCACCCAGTGGAAATCGCCATGAATTCATTTTTATTTGAGGTAATTTGAGGGTTTTCTTTCATTCATAGAATGTACAGTGCGCCGACACTTCAGGACTTTGCGACCTCCGCCAGAGATTCCATCTCATCGTACCAGATAACTTGAGGATGCGCGCGGTATGTTCAATCTCACCCTAAATCGGTTGGCATGGCCTACTTTCTTGAACATATTCTAAATGTTGCTACATTTGGATAGAAGGTGCCACATGCACCGTATACGTCAAAGGGGATTTTCCCCCTCTTCTTTCTATATTAGGAAAATTAATGACGTATTGTTCTTTCGATTACTCTCATATTTCCATGACATCATGTTTACCCTATCTGTTTAATTAAAGATTTTTGTCCTTCGATTTCAACTGCTGTATAGTACTTTCAATTTGGGCCCATATTTGCATGTTACCATATTTTCTTTAACTATCCTGCCATTTTCTGCAGCACATCCCTAGCTATGCAACAGATTATGTAGTGCATAATTTTTCCCTTTACATAGATCAAGGCTCCACGGATGTCATACTGCACACAAACCATGGATTTACAATTATTGCTACTGTAAGACTTGATGAACGTGGTGACATCCTATTTTGGCATTGGCTTTTGGAAAGAAATTGCTAAGCTTTATGTACTGAAAGCTGCAACTAAAATTGCACTGCACATAAAAGGGAATGGTCATGAGATATATGCTAACTTCCCCGACAAAATCATCAGTCCAAACTTTGTTCAAAGTAAGTTTTCTTTTCAACTATCTGCATGCTAACTTACCCAGCAATGTAAAATGAATTGTGTAGTATTTAAGCAACCAATTTTTATTCCCTTTTCTTACTATATTCCTACCTAATAACTTCTAGTTACCAATACACTTTTCTATTGCCCTGTTTTAACTAAATATTCCCTATACTCCCATTTCTATCAGAAAGCGCCGCTGACAAGGAGACTCCGGAGGTGGAGAACGGGGCTGCCAACAAGCGGAGGCGGGGCGAGCTAACCGCAAGTGACTCCAGCAGGCCTAGACTTCATCAGCAGCCTCCCCGATGATATGTTGAGAGTCATCATCTCCCTCCTCCCAATCAAATATGGGGCACGGACAACCGTCCTTTCCCGGCGGTGGCGCCCCCTATGGAACTCCAGCCCTCTCGGCCTCATCGACACCCACGATCTCTGCCATGGCTACCGCAAAAGCTTGGATGCATTCTCCAAGATCCTCGGTAGTCACCTTGGCCCAACCAAAGGCCTTAGAATGGGCAAGTTCTGTTCCAACGGCAAGGACCGAGCTAGGCTTGACGACTTGTTCAGATCCCCCGCCCTAGATCAGCTCGAGGAGCTCACTTTTGATGATGGGCATATGCGGTCGTTGCCAACGTCCGCACTCCGCCTCGCCCACGCTATGCATCGCCAAGTTCAGGAACTTCCATTTCCCGTCCCTTAATGATGCGCCCGCTCTTATTCTACCATGACTGAAGCACCTCGAGCTCGTCATCGTCTACCTCTCAAACGGTGACATGGAGCGCCTGCTCCGTGGCTGTACTACACTCGAGTACCTTTGTCTTCAGGCGATCAATGGGTTGAGTACCTTCCACATCACCTCCATGACTCTCCGGACTATTTATGTTTGTTCTTTGATGCGGCGGAAGACATCACAAGATGTGTACCACGGTATGGTCATTGAGGACACACCTGCACTTGAGAGATTACTTGTAGTTGATCAAGAAGGTCCAACAAGAATCAATGTCATTTCTGCGCGCAATTGGCGGTGGTGGGCTACTAGTCTAACAAATACTCGAACTTGTTATTGGATCCACACCTGTTCAGGTACAACAACCACCTTCTACCTCTCCTTCTACAAATTAACATTATTTCTAATTTCGAAGATGTTTGTTCGTCTGTAATTCAGAAAATGATTCCAACAAGCTTGACCCAAAAACTGCGCACAGTGAAGGTCTTGGCACTAGAATCTATCGGCCCCGACCTGGAGCAAGTTGTTAGTTTCCTGAGATGCTTTCCGTGCCAGGAGAAGCTATATATCGAGGTGATGTTCCTTTCCTGTTAGATGTTAACCATAAGTGAGTTTAATTTGTGACACCTTTTTCCAAGTTTACAATGACAATGTACTACGATTTCTGAAGGTTCTTTTGGAGGATTTCAGTACATACATGTCCCCACCATATTGGTTGCTTGATCCATACGGTTACAATCAATAAGCATTTCTCCTTTGGATTCATCTATACTAGTTTGCTTAGGGAACTTTTCATCCACTCCAACCTCTTGTGAAGAAGGCTACATTTTTCTAGAATGTAATCAAATGCCCATGTTAATCATGTCAGATCGAAGATGGTATGTTAGTGCATTTTACAAATCCTGCAAACCAAATAGGGCTGTCGTAATGTTCAAAACTGGATGTAGGCACTAACACGTTTTCTTCTTTTTGCAGATAAGATTAGGCCCAATGGTGGATAATGTGATACAATATAACAATCACGTCGAATGCCTAGATCTGCATCTCTTAGAAATTACTTTGAGGAACTAACGAGGGACCTTACCGGAGATTATATTACGCGTGTTCTTTGTTCTCGAGCAATGGTCTTTGAAGGAAATGAGGTTTTCCCTACATTTATTTCGCAAAAATGAATGGTTTGTTGATCAGCGCCGGCACCTGCGACAGAATGGAGTAGGCTCCAAAAATGCTGAATTTCATTTTGGAACTTAGATTTTATTAACCATTCTCGAATATGCACTGTAGAGCGATCTCATAGTCTTGAATTTTATTAACCTTGAATTTTGCAGCACTATTTTGACCTTAATATGCAATGGTCTTAGATTTTATTAACCATTCTCAAATAAGTTTACCTTGTCAATCTCATAGCACGCGATCTGTATAGCTAACTCGACTGCGATCTTCGACATTATTGCACACAGTTGGTTTCTTCCACCGTGTGCCTTTGTAAACACAAATTAATTATCGCTTTTCAGTGTCCATCATCACACTTCGTGTAACTTTGACCTCATCACCCAAGGGTACACTTATGACCGAAGTCATTCCACACACTTCGCTTTTACAAAGCATTTTGCCAATAACGCATACGATTTGTCCCTCTTCTAGCGAGCGTGGCCAAACTAGCAGGCGGAAAGCTTGCTTGATAAACAATGTGTAGTCTTGAGAACAGGCTCACCGACAATACATTTGGCGCCTCTTCGAGCCCACGCGTGCGGTGCGGTGTTGTCAAGCGTGCACTGGATTCTGGAATCCTCCGCTATGAACTCTGTGACAAGACATGACGATTACAGGCCGGTCGTCCCCATTTATTACAACGGTCATTTAACCTACCCTTGTGTCTCTTCAACATTTCGAACGCACCCCACCATTGCAAGAAGCACACCCACCATGAGAAATTCTTAGAGGGTATCCTGCGCGGCTCCAACGGTGCTCCGAGCGGCTGCCGACGACGAGCAGTAGTTCACCATGCGTGTCGTGGTGGACACCCACAGAAGGTTCATGGTGTTGTTGCTTGCCAGGAGAAGTACAAGGTGGTCGGGTTCGACCTCGAGTACACCCACCCTCGTGTCAGGTCTCGTCCCAAGGTCGTCGTCGCCCAGATGTGCGTGCGCGACCACGTCCTCGTCTACCACTACTGCCTGGACACAAGGCCTTGCGAGCGTTTCGCCAGGTTTGTCAACAGCCCCCACTACATGTTCGCTATGGTGGACATCACAAACGATGAAAAGGCGCTCGAGAGTTCGGGCATCGCCTGCCAGAATCTTATCGACATCCAGGGCCAATACAAGATCTGGGGCAGCAAGGAGCATGAGAAGGACTCATTGGTTCACCTCACTGAGGCCATCATCAATCCCTACTACAGAGACATGAAGGATCCGTGCAACAAGGACGAGAGTGCCTGGCACTCGGACTGGATGGAGAAACTTGACAAAGCTCACGTCGTGTATGCGGCCAAGGAGGCATACACGAGCTACGACATGTACATGCAGATCGTTGACATGAGGAAGTGCCTCCTTCCCCAAAACCGCCAGGGATCTGGCCGAAAGCAGAGCAATGGCAAGCGTCGTCGCAACAATAAGTATATGATTAGATCCTCGTTTCTCCTACTTTAGTATGCATGTAATTGCTTACTTTGGTGTGTGCAAATGTTATGTGTGTAGTCACTTGTGTAATTGTATGCTTAATTTGGTTATGCAATGCTGTCTTTTTAAGTATATATGTTGATGCTCGGTAGACAGAGTGTAGATGTTGTGCGGAAAAAGAAAATCACATCACACACGGACTAAACAATGGAACCCGTCGGTGATGTTTTCATCGATCACTCACAATTGTATACCAGGAATCGTTTGCTCACAACACACACGACTTGTTAGCAGTAATCGTCTGTGTTGTTATTGGTCTTCGCTTTGCGTTTCCGATTCTGAGACCTGTTTGCCTCGTATCACACACATCTTGTTCATTTGAACCGTTTCTGTTCTCATGTCTCAACGCAAACAGTTCATCCGAGTCAACCGCATGCCGTATATCGCACACACCTTTGATCTGGTTGACCATTTCTTTTGTGTTGCCTAATCTCAAACAGTTCATCCAAGTGAACCATATGTTGTACATCGCACACACCTTCATCTGGCTGCCTATTTCTTTTGTTCCTCCGCATCGCAAACAGTTAATTGAGTTGAACCGTATGCCCTGTATCGCACACGCAACTAAAATTTGAACCGTGTTTGATGCATCCTCCATCGCAAATGTTTTGCAACTTTTTTGACGGTTTTTTTACACCATCGTTTGCGATTATGGCATCGCACATAGTTTCGTCGAAGGGTCTCTGATCATAGTGTCACGTTAGCAGCATCCTGCAGTAGTGTAGGTAAGCGGCACTCACACCCCGTAAACTAAGCTCTTTTCTGGCGCCTTTGCCGGGGAAATTAGTGCTTGAAGGTATATCTTTTGATCTTGCAATTGAATCTTTTAGTTTCTTGTTTTATCACTAGTTTAGTCTATAAAATAAAAGTACAAAAAAAGGGAATTGAGGTTGCCTCATATGCTTAATCTTTTTAATGTCTTTCTTGAAAATGATGGAAAGGAAAATTGTGCTCAAGTGTTAGAAGAAGAAGTCTACAAAATGGCACTAAATATTTGAATGATGAGCATGATTGCAATGTATTTAGTATGAATTCTTTGAATATCCATGATGGTAATGATATGCAAAGCCATAAGCTTGGGGGTGCTATGTTTGATGAAGATGATATTTTTACTCCCCCAAGTTTTGATGTGCAAATTTATTATGATGAAAGCATGCCTCCTATCGATGATGATAATTGTGATGACATGTATGCTATAAAGAATAATGATAACCATGAAACTTGTCATCATGATTTTAATTTTCAACTGGATTATGCCTCACATGATAGTTATTTTGTTGAATTTTCTCCAACTACTATTGATGAGAATAAATTTGCTTATGTGGAGAGTAATAAATTTTCTATGCTTGTGGATCATGAAAAGAATGCTTTATGTGATGGTTATAGTGTTGAATTCATTCATGATGCTACTGAAAATTATTATGAGGGAGGAGTTAATGCTTGTAGGAATTGCAATAATATCAAGTTTCCTCTCTATGTGCTTAAAATCTTGAAGTCTTGCTTGTTTTACCTTCCTATGCTCGTTGATCCTTGTTCCCATAAGTTGTTTGCTCAGAAAATCCCTATGCATAGGAAGTGGGTTCATGATCCTTGTTTTACTTAAATGTGCTTGTCATATGCTTCATGATGCTCCCATTATGTTTCAATTCCTTTTTTTATGTCAGCATTATTGAAATCATCATGCCTAGCTAGAAAGGCATTAAAGAAAAGTGCTTGTTGGGAGACAACCCAATATCTACCCCTACTGTTTTTCCATGTTCACATGATTAAGCTACTGTATTAATCATGTTTTATAGCTTTTGTTTCAATAAAGTGCCAAGTAAAGCCTTTGGGATAGTGTGGATGATAGTTAATTCAATTCTGTCAAAAAACAGAAACTTTTGCGCCCAGTCAAAGAATTGTTAAAATCACTGAAGTGTTGAAAAATTCTGAATTTTTTACAATATATTGATATAGAAATTTCCCATGTTTTTCTAATTTTTAAGATTTTTTGGAGTAACAGAAGTATGGTTGTTGTTCAGATCATTACAGACTGTTCTGTTTTTGACAGATTCTGTTTTCAATGCATAGTTTGCTTGTTCTCTAGTTTCTATGGCTTATATTGGTCAATGTAAATTGTAGAAATGATATGGTACATTAGGCATTGTGTGAGAACAATTTTGAATCTTGTCTTGACAGTACCAAAGTGAATGATTTGTCTTTATCATACTAACCCATCTTACGAAGTTCCGTTAAGTTTTGTGTTGTGAAGTTTTCAAGTTTAGGGTAAAGTTTTGATGGACTACGGAATAAAGAGTGGCAAGAGCCTAAGCTTGGGGATGCCCAAGGCACCCCAAGGTAATATTCAAGGACAACTAAGAGCCTAAGCTTGGGGATGCCCCGGATGACATCCCCTCTTTCGTCTTCGTTCATCGGTAGCTTTACTTGGGGCTATATTTTTATTCACCACATGATATGTGATTTGCTTGGAGCGTCATTTTCTTTTATTAGGATTTGCTTGTTGTTATTTAGAGTATTGTTTTGCATCTTTTAGTTCAATAGAAAAGTCAAGTGTAGCCTTTACCATGCTTATTTTGCAAGTCCATATGTTGCTGTTTGAAAAACAGAAAGTTTTCTATCATTGTTTGAATTCTTATGGGAAGTCAGAATGTGATAAAATCTTGAAATTTTTACACAATGAGTAACAATTTTTTTTATAATGTGGTAATTTTTAATAATTTTTGGAGTGAGGGAAGACTGGTTCCTCTTGCATTCTTTATAGACTATTCTGTTTAGACAGATTGCTGTTATGTTTGGATTGTTTGCATATGTTTGCTTGTTTAATTATTCTATTTGAGGATAAGACTATTAAATATGCAGAGGCATTTAGTATGCAATGTCAAATAATAATTTTAATGATTTGCTACAGTAGAGAATGATAAATTTTATGCGTTGATTTATACAAACTTATATCACGAGTTCTTGTTGAGTTTTGTGTGGATGAAGTTTTTAAGATTTTGGGAAACTGAGATATGCAAGGAATTAAGGAGACACAAATGCTCAAGCTTGGGGTTGCCCAAGGCATCCCTAATTAATATTTCAAGAAGTCTCAATAATCTAAGCTTGGGGATGCCCCGGTTGGCATCCCACCTTTCTTCTTCAACAACTATCAGTCAGTTTTGGTTTAGCCTAAGTTTTTACTTCTTCACATGATATGTGCTATCCTTGCAATGTCATTTTATTTTTTTTCTTGCTGTTTGAATAAAGAACTTATGATCAGAAATTCTTAAATGTTAGAGAGTCTTCACATAGTTACATAATTATTCGACTACTCATTGATCTTCACTTATATCTTTTGGAGTAATTTGTCATTTGCTCTAGTGCTTCACTTATATCTATTTAGAGCATGGCGGTAGTTTTATTTTGAAGAAATTGTTGAACTCTCATGCTTCACTTATATCATTTGAGAGTCTCTAAACAACATGGCAATTTGCTTCGGTTATGAATTTAATCCAAATATGGTGGGCATCCAAGAGGGATATAATAAAAACTTTCATATGAAGTGCATTGAATACTATGAGAAGTTCGATTCCTTATTATTGTTTTGAGATATGAAGATGGTGATATTAGAATCATTCTAGTGAGTAATTATGGATTGTAGAAATACTTGTGTTAAAGTTTGTGATTCCCGTAGCATGCACGTATGGTGAACCGTTATGTGATGAAGTCGAAGCATGATCTATTTATTGATTGTCTTCCTTATGAGTGGAGGTCGGGGATGAGCGATGGTATTTTCCTACCAATCTATCCCCCTAGGAGCATGTGCGTAGTACTTTGTTTCGATAACTAATAGATTTTTGCAACAAGTATGTGAGTTCTTTATGACTAATGTTGAGTCCATGGATTATACGCACTCTCACCCTTCCACCATTGCTAGCCTCTCTAGTACCACGCAAATTTCGCCGGTACCATACACCCACCATATAACTTCCTCAAAACAGCAACCATCCCTACCTAGTATGGCATTTCCATAGCCATTCTGAGATATATTGCCATGGAACTGTAGCGACCAGACCTCAAACAGTCTGATCTCTGTGCTCAGTGTCATCCCTGGATCAGTAATGCTGACACCACACAGTACTCGGAAGGATTTATAACAGAGTAGCAATCACACACTTATTACAATCGAATGTCTCAAGAGAGAACTTAATAAAATAAATATGGCTTAAGGCCATCTAATAACGATAACAGCGGAAGGCTTGGAGGAATAAGCGAGTCCATCAACTCCAACGACATCACTGAGTATAGAACCACGACCTATGCACCTTAATCGTCTTCTGAAAAGTCTGCAACATGAAACGTTGCAGCCCGAAAATGGGTCAGCACATGGAATATGCTGGCAATGTAACACATAGAGGATAATGAAATGAATAGCCTATACTACATGCATATTTGGCTGGTGGAAAGCTCTATGGTTATAGTTTTTGCATAAAGCCAATTTTTCCCTACTGCAAAGGAATAAATTTATTTAACTATCATGGTGGTTGTGAAACATTGAGAATGGTTGACAGCATTCTCAATCCCAATTAAAAGTACTCATTAACAAACTCAACAGTATTAATTAGAAGTAACATGATGAGATTCACATGATATCCAGGTACTAGATACTCAAGATGTCCATAACCGGGGACACGGCTAATCATGATTAGTTTATACACTCTCTGAGAGGTTTGCACTTTTCCCCACGGACTCGATCGCCTCCGTTTGTTTTCCCTTTTACATGATGTTTGAAAGCGGATGGCCGAGACATAGTCTTTCGAAGCACTAGCACCTTACTTGTGGGTAGACCGGTACACCTACTTTCCCTACATCTGCTAGTCTACACTGTAGAGTTCGCACAACTTAGTCAACTATGCGAGCCCATAATGGCTTGTGGCTGCACATGGAAGTTTCTAGTTTGAATAATCTCATGATCCCTTTGAGCACAGGTGGCGGTCCAAGAAATCTGAGCAAGTCTGATAGAAACCAGGTGCCTCAATCCACCCGGATGTGTGTTTAAGTTGCCACCTTAAATAAACCATTAAATAACAATCTCACATCTGTCATGGATACACTCACCCAATCCACGTCTACTAGCATAGCATAGCATAATAAGCAAACGTAGAAGTAACTCCCAAGGGTTGGTAATAAAACAGGTAATAGGTACTACCTCATCTACTTCCCATAACCCACAATTTAATTAGATCCTAATCATGCAAGTGTTTGAGGAATAGATCTAATGCATAAAGACTGGGTATGAGAAGAGTATGATCAAAGTGTTACTTGCCTTGCTGATGATCCGCGAAACCTAGAGACTCGAAGTAACAAGCGGCGCACTCCAGGTAATCTATCGCAGACAAACAAACAAGCATACAATAAATACTCATCTAATGCACAGGTAAAACTCAAATAGATCTAACGAGATAGTTCAACTTAAGAACTCCGGTTTGCAAAAAGAATCAAATCAAGCGAAACAACGAAAGTCAAGCGGCGGAAGAAAACAGCTTCGTTTTACTAATCTGGATCTAAGTCAAATTTTACAGATGCAAAAACTTGTTTAAGTAGATTATTCGGAAAAAGGGTTTCGAGACAAAACTCCAGGCGCTTGAATCACCTGATTCCGATAAGCGAGCGAAAAGTTATACTAAAAGCGAAAATCGGATCTCGGAATCGCGATCGGAAAAATCATGGATTAAATCCGAGAAAAAGAAAAAACGACGAACAAATTGAGCGGAAAAAGAAAAAAATTAAAAAATAAATAAAAAACAAAAATAAAAAAACGAAGAAAACCGATCGGTTTTAAAAAAAACGCTGAAATCGAGGCGGCGAACCTCGGAAGCGTCTGGCGACTCAGGCGGGCTGGCGGCGGCCGGGCTAGGCTTTCAGGCGGGCTCGGGTGGGCTGAGGCGGCTCGGGCGGCCGCTATTTATATAGCGCCCGGCGGAGTCCCACTGATGCACGCCCGAAGGCGATCGCGATTTTTTCAAGCTCAAGTTCCCGGAAGGACGTTTGCGCCAATCACGGAGCCCATAGAGTGTGTTTTCAATGCACCAACCTGGAGTCTGGGAAAGAGCATGGCAGCCCACATAACCATGGGACGCATTGGAGAAGTTTACAAAGAAGACCTCAAGGATACTATCTACCAGATTTGCGGACGTCGAGATGAACAATGGGAGATAGTTGGCACTAAGAAGGATCAATCCATTGCAGCTTTCATCCAGGAGTTAAACTATCACATTCGACGCCAGGAGAACCAGATGTCTTGTGAGACATGATGGAGTTGAAGACAGCAAAATCCAAGATTATCGAACTAGAAGGAGGCGAAGGCCACTCGCAAGGACTACATGGAGGAGATTGTAGCTCTAGTGGGACAAAGCAGCGATCTTAAGGAGAAGATTGAAGAACTCATGGGAAATTCAGCTCGGAGGAGAAGATGAAGATAGCACTTGTCCGAGAGAACTACATCATCATCGGCGACACCGATTCGATCCTAGTGATGATGGTTACGAAGATGAAGCTGGAGCAGATATCATGGAGTCTTCATCGGAGCAGTTTTTCTAGTTGACCACCATAACAGTAGTAGATTACCCCCATGTTATAGTAGTTTTAGTTTCAGCACTTTGTAACGATAGATAGACCGTTGTATGCCCTTGTTTGAATTGATTGGAGTGTTATTGTGTGATTTGTCTCATGTGCATATGGGCAGTGTTTCTCTCTAGACCTCATTCTATTCTAAATTCGTCTTTTCTTAAAACCCTCGGATGCCTCCGAGGCGCGACCCGGTTTGTCTTTCCGCGGAGATCACTCGGTTGATTCAGCAGCGAATGCCTTGATTCAAACATTGATGCAGAACCAAGGCAACAACAGCAACAACAACAACAAGAAGAACAACCCACCGCCACCACCACATTGACCATTTGACCCGTTTCTTAAGGCTGAATCCGTCGGTGTTTTCCGGTAGCACCGAGCCGATTATTGCGTATGATTGGCTCCGTAAGATAGGGAGGAGTTGACCACTGCGGGATGTCTGAGATGGAGAAAGGGTGAAGTTTTCCGCACACCAGCTTGAAGGACCCGCAGCAGACATGGTGGGAGAATTTCTGACCACTTACCTCAGAACACTTTGTCACATGGGATCGAGTTTCACAAGCTTTCCGTCTGCCCATGTTTCAGCGGGAGCTATGGCCATGAAGAAGCGTGAGTTTATAACTTACGCCAAGGAGGGCGACGAGTTGGCGATATGTAGATGATTTGGTAAGTTAGCACGTTATGCCCCGGATAGCGTTGCTACGGACGCAGCTAAGCAGGAGAAGTTTCTAGAAGGACTGAATGATGAGCTGAGCATGCAGTTGATGGTAGCCACTTTCAATAACTACCAGGAGTTAGTAGATCGTGTGCTTATGATTGAAGGAAAGCAACAGCAGATTGACTATCGCAAGAGGAATTATGGAGGGAACATAGATTGTGCCAGTAAGTCAATTTTGCTTACCACCCCAGAAGGAAGGAGAATCAAGTATGTATCACGGCACGAGCCGAGGAGAGCACATGTAAATTCCTTGTCAGGAGTTGTGCAGGAGGAAGTACCGATGGTATGGGATTACCGGACGTGTTTCGGAAGAGTTGCGGGCATGCCACGGATAGAGACATTGAGTTTCGATTGAACTACTGCCGAACCTGGGCGATATCTAAGAGACCATATAGGATGCCAACCCAAGATTTGGAGGAAATTAAGAAGCAGATTAAGGAGTTACTGGATAAAGGTTTTATTCACCCAAGTTCTTCGCCTTGGGGATCACCAGTACTTCTAGTGGAGAAGAAGGATGGATCATTAAGAATGGTTGTTGATTATCGAGGATTGAATGAAGTGACCATTAAGAACAAATACCCGTTGCCGATGATCAATGACTTGTTTGACCAGTTGCAAGGAGCTAAGGTGTTTTCAAAGATCGATTTGCGATCAGGGTACCATCAGTTGAAGATTTGAGAGCAGGATATACCTAAGACAGCTTTTACCACCAGTGCGGGCTGTATGAGTACACGTTATGTCATTTGGTGCGACTAACGCACCTGCCTATTTATGAACATGATGAACAAAGTGTTTATGGAGTTTTTGGATAAGTTAAATCGTGGTGTTCATTGATGATATTTTGGTTTACTCGAAGAATGAAGAGGAACATATGGAGCATTTGCGTTTGGTACTCGAGAAGCTCAGAGAACACCTCTTATATGCCAAGTTCAGCAAGTGTGAGTTTTGGTTGAAGGAAGTTGGATTTCTTGGACATGTTATATCCGGAGAAGGTATAGCAGTAGACCCCACTAAAGTTGTCACTGTAATCCAACTCAAACATGTTTTTGAAAGTTTAAAATTTGAATTAGATCAGATTTGAATTTGAACTTTGTTTGATCATAACTTGAGTTTCGTAACTCCGATTTAGTTGATTCTTTTTGCAAATCAAAGATCTTGACCGAAACTTTCTGATAAGGCCAAATACACATAATTTTCGTACTGTTAGAAATTGTTTTATGTTGCAAGAGTTATTTGCTTGGTTTTGATGTTTTCCGAATCGTTTCCTTCGTTTGGTCCGATGTTTTGATTGATTGCTTATGTGTGGTTACTATTGCTTGCTTATGATAGATTGACCGGAATGTGACGAGTTGACCTATCAAGAGTTTTGAGTGCGAATCATCTTCATCAACATTGCAAGCAAGTAACACTTTGATCATACCTCTTCTCATACCCAGTTTTTATGCATTAGATCTATTCCTCAAACACTTGCATGATTAGGATCTAATTAAATTGAGGGTTTTGGGAAGTAGATTGAGGTAGTACCTATTACCTGTTTTACTATCAAACCTTTGGGAGTTACTTCTACGTTTGCTTATTATGCCATGCTATGCTAGTAGACGTGGATTGGGTGAGTGTATCCATGACATATGTGAGATTGTTATTTAATGGTTTATTTAAGGTGGCAACTTAAACACACATCTGGGTGGATTGAGGCACCTGGTTTCTATCAGGACTTGCCTGTATTTCTTCGGACCGCCACCCAGGCTCAAAGGGATCATGAGATTATTCAAACTAGAAACTTCCGTGTGCAGCCACAAGCCATTATGGGCTCTGGAATAGTTGATTAAGTTGTGTGAACTCTTACGGGTAGACTAGCAGATGTAGGGGAAAGTAGGTGTATCGGTCTACCCACAAGTAAGGTGCTAGTGCTTCTGAAAGACTATGTCTCGGTCATCCGTTTCTAAAACGCCATGTAGTGCGAGAAACCAAACGGAGGCGATCGAGTCTTGTGGGGAAAAGTGTGCAAACCTCTGCAGAGTGTATAAACTAATCATGGTTAGCCGTGTCCCCGGTTACGGACATCTTGAGTATCTAGTACTTGGATTATCCTGTTGATCTCATCATGTTAATTCTAATTAATATTGTTGGGTTTTTAATGAGTACTTTTAATTGGGATTGAGGATGCTGTCAACCATTCTCAATGTTTAACAACCACCATGATAGTTAAATAAATTTATTCCTTTGTAGTAGGGAAAATTTGGCTTTTCGCAAAAACTGTAACCATAGAGCTTTCCACCAGCCATATATGCATGTAGTATAGGCTTACTCTTTCATTATTCTCTATGTGTTACTTTGCGAGCATATTCCATGTCTGACCGTTTCGGCTGCAACTTTTCATGTTGCAGACTTTTCAGACGAGGAGTAAGTGATACGTTAGGGTTACGATTTCTACACTCAACTTTGCCGTTGGTGTTGATGGGAATCCACAACCTTGTTGCTTCCGCTATATTTTGGATTGAGGTAATAGTATTTACGCTACTTTATACATGTGATTTACCTCTGTTATAAATCCTTGATCTTGTGTGTGTCGACATACCGATCCGGGATGACACTTAAGCACGAGACTTGACCCATTCGGTCGGGTCGCTACAAGATGGTATTAGAGCACATGTTGACTGTAGGACGTGACCCTAGAAACTGACAAGCCCATAGGAAAGATTTTCCTCTACAACTTTCTTTTCAAAAGGATCTTTTACCTCTCTTCTCTTCTGAGCTTATTCAAATATTCCCTTTTAGTGAGACCATACCCCTTTTTCCCTTTTGACCACTCGAAGATTCGGCTGATGAGACCACTCCAATAAGTACAAGATATCGGACAACTAAGACCATTTGGTATGAAGAGGATTTTACCGTGTAAATGGAAGCTACAACTGTTGAAGACTCCGAAGACTTGGAGAATTTTGAAGGCTCTGAAGAATTCCCAGATTTTTTATGACCTAGGAAGGCTACCCTTATGGAACTTGGCAGACTATGGAAGTTGTCAATACCCGAGATCAAGGTGTATCAGAGAAAGACCGGAGCATGGAGAGTTAAAACTCAAAGTTCTGTCAAGGAAACCCCAATGCAGGAGATATCAACTATGGAAAGATAGCTCATGGAAATGACAAGAGCAGAAACACGGCTATCCATGATGTTATTGCCCGTTTATGCTATTGTCACCGTGCTGAGTTAAGCATGCATATACATGGAAGGATTGGATGGTAGAAGGCTGATGGAGCACCTATCAGCAAGATGAAGTTTTAATCTTAGCCGGTGTATCACCAGGATCTGGAGTGTTACCTCAAGAAGTTAAGATGGACCTACAAGAAGCAGTAATTGATAAGGAAGCAGTTCGTGAAGAACTCAGGACCCAGAAGCTGAAAGTAGACGAACAGGAGGAGCAGAACCTCGAGATACCAGAGATTTGTCAGGAACTGAAGGATAGTAGGACCATGGTTCATGTCGAGGATGTTGAACTCCAGAAGTTGGAACGTAACCCCGGAATACTGAAGGACGCCAGGATAGACTTTGCGACAACAGAGAAGATCTGGCAAAAGAACTTGAGAAGGACAAGCATGATCGGAAGAAGCCCATCAAAGACATGAACAAGACTGGAAGAGTTTGGCGACGTTGACCATTAGAAGCCCAAACCCCTATTATATACCTGCGTTAGATGCGACGATTGTGAGCTGTCATTTGTTTGATGTTTTTTCCGACAGCCACAATAAAATCTGTCTTTTTCAAAACTATTGTTTGTCTTGTGTGTATCCCTCTCGATCTCTCTTATCCCACCCCAAAACCCATGGACCCAATAGAGGATGAATGGAGATGAGCTTGTATTCTCTGGACCGATGAGACAGTTGGAGACGGACCGATGGATTCAGAACATGGAGGATCATATGGAGAATGACCCTATAGCTGGAAAGTATATGACCCAGCATTCTCTCAGTGCTTTGAAAGAGGTGCTGCTACCTGGTGGAGGATGTACCGAACCATCAATGGATGGCAACGAATAACCACTTGGAAAGAATTTAAGTGGACTTTGTTAAAGTCTTGGTTTGTGTCCCAGAAATTGAAGCCTTATGGAAAGGATATGAAGAAACCTTGTGCATACAAGCTTTGTGGAGAAATAGGACACAACCATAAAGAAAATAAGGACGAATACCCTCATAAGCAGAGGATTACCAAAGGAGTTGGCCGAGGATCTCAGGGAACTTCGGTTGGAGATTATTCCCAAAGGTTTTGTTGCAGCAATGGAAGTTCAGTCTACATTGTTGAGAAAGATCCGTGAAGCTTAGAAGGATGACAAAGAGATTGCTGAGTTAAAAGAGAGGATGAGCAAAGGAAAGGCCAAAGGTTTTCGTAAGGATAAGTACGACACCTTATGGTTCAAGGATTGTGTATATGTGCCCAATAATGCAAATATCAAGAATTTAATACTTCAGGAGGCTCATGACTCACCATACGCGATTCGCCCTGGAAACACCAAGATGTATTTGTATTTGAAGGAGTTTTCCTAGTGGACTGGTATGAAGAAGGATATTACGGAGTATGTAGTCGTATGTGATGTATGTCAGAGAGTGAAGACAGAGCATCAGAAGCCAGTCGGATTACTACAGCCTATGCCGATACCCGAATGGAAGTGGGATAAGCTTGGCATGGATTTCATTACCGGATTCCCCAGAACCCAAACGGGATATGATTCTATCTGGGTAGTAGCTGACTCGCTTGACCAAAGTGGCTCACTTTATCCCGGTGAAAACCACCTATACAAGTGCGAAGTGGGCCGAGAAATATTTGACCAGGATCGTATGTCTGCATGGAGTTCCGAGGACCAACGTATCAGATAGAGGAACACATTTTACCTCAAAGTTTTGGAATCAGCTACACCAGACTTTGGGTACTAGGCTAGAGTTGATCAGCCTTTCATCCATGAGACGGATGGATAAATCGAGAGAGTCAATCAGATTCGGAGGTCATGTTGAGGCGTGTGCGCTAGATTTTGGATCTAGTAGTGATGATAATCTACCTTACGCGGAGTTCTCATTCAACAAGAACTACCAAGTCAGTTTGAAGATGGCCCCTTTTGAAGCTTTGTATGGGAAAAAGGAGTCAGACACCATTGATGTGGGATGAAGTTGGAGACCGTCAGTTGTTGGACCAAATGTGATCAAGGAGTCAGAAGAGAATGTTAAGTGGATTCAGATAGGTGAAGGTAGCTCGATCCGAGCAAAAGAGTTATCTTGACTCGAAGCGCAAGGAGGTAGTCTATGAAATTGGAGCGAGCATGTCTTCGTGTGTCCCCTCTGCGAGGAGTTAAACGATTTGGAGTTAAGGGAAAGTTAGCCCCGAGATTTGTAGGACCATACCGAGTTTTGGAGCGTATGGGAGAAGTGGCCAACAAGTTGGAGTCACCCGAAGGACTTTCAGGAGTTCATGAAGTGTTTCACGTTTCCCAGTTGAAGAAGTGCCGTGCAGAGATGGCCAATATTCCCTTATAAGGACGCTTGACCCTGGAAAGGATAATGATGTTCCACGAAGTGGAGTATGGATTTCATAAGTATAAGTTTTTATCTCGTTATGTGGGATATCCCACGAGTATGAAGAAATGAAGTACTATTTGGATATAAAGGAGGTATGATGTTGGAAATATGGATCAATGGAAATTCCATGATGAGTCTGAGTAATCATGTCCTAGTTTGGTGCCAATAGAAGGAAGGAAGACAGTACAACTGGATGGATTTAAGTATGCTATGAAGTTGGATGTTGGATTAAAGATCAGTTGCCCAGAGGATGAGTTCAAGGTTTACAAGTGATGAGATGGGCCATAACCCACAGGCCCCAGGACCTGTCAAGAAGCAAGCACATTCTTGCTGAAGGAAAAACCCTGGAAGAAGTTATGATTTTATCGACCGACGATTCAGGAGTTTACGCGAAACCTGAGAGGTTTTAAGGAACGATAGATGTTTCTTTGGCTTGCAGAATCAATGGATTTTCCGAACTAGGTTCGTCGACAAGAGAAATTCTGCAATGCTTGTGAGGATGACCGAGTGTTAGAATGCGAGATTCGCTAAAACCATGTACAAGGTAATGATTTGGGTGTGGGATGGATTGATCACCATACCGACTTACTCTTATTATTCGCTTTGCTATATGGGATGGTAAATCTGAGTGACTTACCTATAGTAGAGAGACGACGATCACAACCTTGTTGAACCTTAGAATGGTATAAGCATTTTTTCCCTTGTACAAGGCAGTTGTTGCCAACCGTAGGATATACAGTGAGGATCAACCAGACCCATTTCCTATAGGAGAAACCATAAATTGATGACCACCATGAGATATCGCTAGTTGTTTAGAATTGGCGCCAGACCCGTCAGCTAAGAGGACCCAGTTTCGGGATAACCTTACCAAGAAAAAAGGACAAAGGAATTGAGGAAAAGGTTATACCACTACCGGAAGAGCCCAGAGAAGTAATTATCCAGAGGATCTGAGAAGACCGACACTGTCAGTAATAAGGATGGAGTATATGAGTTTTGTTGGAACCGTAACAATGCTTCTAAGGGTGGTAACACCCCAGACCCCTTGTGATGATCGATGGATTTTGAGAAGACCCCCAAACCCTAACCTATTTCTTTCTAGCCTCTCCGAATCTCGAGGACGAGATTCATTTTAAGGGTGGTAGGTTTGTAACATCCCAAAATTCTAAATTTTGGAATGTTATAAATAAATAGATAGTTTTGATTGATTGTTTGATTGATTGACTGAAAGTGAGTGAATTTGAAACTTTTTGAAAGTTAAATGAGAGGGAATAAAAGGACTTTCCCAAACTTTCATTTTTGCTTTTATGATCTTCGTGAATTCAAATTCTTTTCACCACAAAACCCTAGAGAGAAGATGACATGACTTCTTCCATTTATTTAAATGACAAGGGGTGCTGAAAATATTTGAATTTTATTTGGAAAATATTTCCAACTCAGAAACTTCAAGCAACTCAATGATTTTCACGAGCGAAGATAAAATGACTTCTTCAAAACATATGAAATATGAGTTGGGAGTTTTAAAAGAATTAAATTCAAAGTTCTTTTGAATTTATTTTCAATTGGAGTTATTTGGGTTTTATTCAAATTATTTTTCTCCAAAATAAAATACATGGAAAATAGGGTAACATGATTCCCTACATCGAAAAATTGGAAAGAAATCAATTTGAATTAATTTTGGTATTTTTAAAATGATTTTTATTGGATTTTATTAGACCAGTAGCACTCTTTGAATTATCTGAATTTCTGTGTATTTTATTTGACTCTAGAAAAATGTTCAGCTTGTAGGAAATCTTTTTCTGAAAATTTTGATATATTATATGCCTATATAAAAGTTTTAATTATTTTGTTTTTATTATTTTAGTTCTGTGAAATTTTGTTTTAAAAAACTCTTGAGCAGTGCAGTCAAGCCCAAGACCTTGCTTTCTCTCTCTCTCTCTCTCTCTCTCTCTCTCTCTCTCTCTCTCTCTCTGGGCCGGCCCAGCCAACCCAACCAGGCCGCGGCCCAGCCCACCCCCGCTCGTCCCCGAGCTCTGCTCGGTCTCCCGAGCCAGCATGGGAGCGTCGCCGCCGCCGTACGCCGCCGGACTCCTCGCGCCGCCTCTCCTCTGCCCCCTCCCGCACGCCACCTCGCCGCCTCTCCTCCATAAAACCCGAGGCCCCGGCCCCGTTTCCCTCGAAACCGGAGCCACCGGAGTCCGCATCCGCCGCCCCTCCCTCGCCGGAGTTGCCACCGCCACCGAGCCTCGCCGTCGTCGCCCCGCTCCACCCCGCCACCCCGACCGCTGCCGCCACCATCGTCACCACCGCCAAGGCCGAGCGCCGATGCCCTCGCCGACGCCGGAGACCCACGAGTCGCCGCCCGTCCGTAGCCGCCGCCGTCTTCTCTGCCATGGCGGCGTCTCAACCGCCATGATAACCGCCCCTCCCCGTCCGTCCGATCTGGATCTAAGGATCCAGATCCTTTTGTTTTTTTTTCCTAAACAATTTTTTTCTTATTCGGTGAACGTTCGTTAGTTAGGGTTTGCACCGAATGGTTTTTCCGTTCGTTAGCGAACGTTCGCTAAATAGCCTTTTCATTTTATTTTAGTTTTCTGCTAGGGACCCGTATGTAATTAGTTTCTTCACAGATTAGTCCCTAATCTTCAAACCCTCATAACTTTTCACTCGTTAGTCCAAATCCAACGAAACCAACGCCCACTTCTTCGTTATGATCCCCTCTTTCCAGTAATCCAACTCAAACATGTTTTTGAAAGTTTAAAATTTGAATTAGATCAGATTTGAGTTTGAACTTCGTTTGATCATAACTTGAGTTTCGTAACTCCGATTTAGTTGATTCTTTTTGCAAATCAAAGCTCTTGACCTAAACTTTCTAATAATGCCAAATACACATAATTTTGGTACTGTTAGAAATTGTTTTATGTCGCAAGAGTTATTTGCTTGGTTTTGATGTTTTCCGAATCGTTTCCTTCGTTCGGTCTGATGTTTTGATTGATTGCTTATGTGTGGTTACTATTGCTTGCTTATGATAGATTGACAGGAATGTGACGTGTAGACCTATCAAGAGTTTTGAGTGCGAATCATCTTCATCAACATTGCAAGCAAGTAACACTTTGATCATACCTCTTCTCATACCCAGTTTTTATGCATTAGATCTATTCCTCAAACACTTGCATGATTAGGATCTAATTAAATTGAGGGTTTTGGGAAGTAGATTGAGGTAGTACCTATTACCTGTTTTACTATCAAACCTTTGGGAGTTACTTCTACGTTTGCTTATTATGCCATGCTATGCTAGTAGACGTGGATTGGGTGAGTGTATCCATGACATATGTGAGATTGTTATTTAATGGTTTATTTAAGGTGGCAACTTAAACACACATCCGGGTGGATTGAGGCACTGGTTTCTATCAGACTTGCTGTATTTCTTTGGACCGCCACCCAGGCTCAAAGGGATCATGAGATTATTCAAACTAGAAACTTCCGTGTGCAGCCACAAGCCATTATGGGCTCTGGCATAGTTGATTAAGTTGTGCGAACTCTTACGGGTAGACTAGCAGATGTAGGGGAAAGTAGGTGTATCGGTCTACCCACAAGTAAGGTGCTAGTGCTTCTGAAAGACTATGTCTCGGTCATCCGTTTCTCAAACACCATGTAGTGCGAGAAACCAAACGGAGGCGATCGAGTCTTGTGGGTAAAAGTGCGCAAACCTCTGCAGAGTGTATAAACTAATCATGGTTAGCCGTGTCCCCGGTTATGGACATCTTGAGTATCTAGTACTTGGATTATCATGTTACTTCTAATTAATATTGTTGCCGATGTCCCCGGTTATGGACATCTTAAGAATGGTTGTTGATTATCGAGGATTGAATGAAGTGACCATTAAGAACAAATACCCGTTGCCGATGATCAATGACTTGTTTGACCAGTTGCAAGGAGCTAAGGTGTTTTCAAAGATCGATTTGCGATCAGGGTAACATCAGTTGAATATTCGAGAGCAGGATATACCTAAGACAGCTTTTACCACAGTACAGGGCTGTATGAGTACACCGTTATGTCATTTGGTGCGACTAACGCACCTGCCTATTTATGAACATGATGAACAAAGTGTTTATGGAGTTTTTGGATAAGTTCATCGTGGTGTTCATTGATGATATTTTGGTTTACTCGAAGAATGAAGAGGAACATAAGGAGCATTTGTGTTTGGTACTCGAGAAGCTCAGAGAACACCAGTTATATGCCAAGTTTAGCAAGTGTGAGTTTTGGTTGAAGGAAGTTGGATTTCTTGGACATGTTATATCCGGAGAAGGTATAGCAGTAGACCCCACTAAATTTATTTCGGGATTTTTGGAGTCCGTTTAGTACTTCTTATTTGATTTTATTATTAAATCTTCATTATTTCTTTATTTTGGGAAAGTCATTTTATTCCCTCTCTCATATTTTTGTAATAGAAATAATTGAAGATAAAATAATTAAAATCAACGATCCTATTTTCAAAATTTGAGAAAACTCAAATATGAAAATAACGAAAATCCCCAGGGTCCTTGAGTTGTGTAGAATTTCTAGGATCGAGCAAAATGCAAAGAAAATGCAATGAAAAATATGATATGCAATGATGCTCTATGTATAACATTCCAAATTGAAAATTTGGGATGTTACAGGAACTTTCCACCGTTCCATTTATTATGACACGTTCCATCACTGTCATATTTCCTTGCATGATCATGTAGTTGACATCGTATTTGTGGCAAAGCCACCGTTCATATTTCTTTCATACATGTCACTCTTGATTCATTGCACATCCCAGTACACCGACGGAGGCAATCATATAGAGTCATATATTTGTTCTAATATCGAGTTGTAAGTAAATAAAAGTGTGATGATCATCATAATTAGAGCATTGTCCCAGTGAGAAAAGGATGATGGATACTATGATTCCCCCACAAGTTGGGATGAGACTCCGGACGAAAAATAAAATAAAAATAAAAAAGAGGACAAAAAAATGAGAGAAGGCCCAAGTAAAAAAAACAAAACAAAACAAAACAAATGGGAGAAAAAGAGAGAAGGGCAATGCTACTATCCTTTTACCACACTTGTGCTTCAAAGTAGCACCATGATCTTCATGATAGAGAGTCTCCTATAATGTCACTTTCATATACTAGCGGCAATTTTCATTATAGAACTTGGCTTGTATATTCCAATGATGGGCTTTCTCAAATTGCCCTAGGTCTTCGTGAGCAAGCAAGTTGGATGCACACCCACTTAGTTTTCTTTTGAGCTTTCATAAACTTATAGCTCTAGTGCATCTATTGCATGGCAATCCCTACTCACTCACATTGATATCTATTGATGGGCATCTCCATAGCCCGTTAATACGCCTAGTTGATGTTGGACTATCTCCTTCTTTTTGTCTTCTCCACAACCACCGTCTATTCCACCTATATTGCTATGTCCATGGCTCACGCTCATGTATTACGTGGAAGTTGAAAAAGTTTGAGAACATCAAAAGTATGAAACAATTGCTTGGCTTGTCATCGGGTTTGTGCATGATTTGAATATTTTATGTGATGAAGATGGAGCATGGCCAGACTATATGATTTTGTAGGGATAAACTTTCTTTGGCCATGTTATTTTGAGAAGACATAATTGCCTAGTTAGTATGCTTGAATTATTATCGTTTTTATGTCAATATTAAACTTTTGCTTTGAATCTTATGGATCTGAACATTCATGCCACAATAAATAAAATTACATGCATAAATATGTTAGGTAGCATTCCACATCAAAAATTCTATTTTTATCATTTACCTACTCGAGGATGAGCAGGAATTAAGCTTGGGGATGCTTGATGCGTCTCCAACGTATCCATAATTTTTTATTGTTCCATGCTATTATATTATCCATCTTGGATGTTTTATATGCATTTATATGCTATGTTATATGATTTTTGGGACTAACATATTAACCTAGAGCCTAGTGCCAGTTTTTGTTTTTTTCTTGTTTTTTGAGTTTAGTTGAAAAGGAATATCAAATGGAGTCCAATTGACCTGAAAATTTATGGTGATTTCTTATGGACCAGAAGAAGCCCCCGAAGCAAAAGAGTTGGGCCAGAAGAGCCATGAGGCCTCCACAAGGGTGGAGGGCGCCCCCAGCCCCCTAGGGCGCGCCCTCCGACCTTGTGGGCTCCTCGTGGACTCCCCTGGCTTGTTCTCGACGCCAATAATTCCTGTAAATACCAAAACCCCCAGAAATAAACCTAGATCGGGAGTTCCACCGCCGCAAGCCTCTGTAGACACAAAAAACAATCGGGGCCCTGTTCCGGCACCCTGCCGGAGGGGGAAACCATCATCGGTGGCCATCTTCATCATCTCGGCGCTCTCCATGATGAGGAGGGAGTAGTTCACCCTCGGGGCTGAGGGTATGTACCAGTAGCTATGTGTTTGATCTCTCTCTCTCTTGTGTTCTTGATGTGGCACGATCTTGATGTACCGCGAGCTTTGCTATTATAGTTGGATCTTATGATGTTTCTCCCCTTAGGCACAATAGGCAATTCATATCTAGGGGGAGAATCTTCATCATCACTTTCATCAATATTATCAGTTTCAATAACTTCATTCTCTCTAGCCCTAGCAAGTTGTTCATCAAGAAATTCACCTAGTGGCACAGTAGTGTCAAGAATAGAAGTAGTTTCATCATAAGTATCATGCATAGTAGAAGTGGCATCATCAATAACATGCGACATATCAGAATTAATAGCAGAAGCAGGTTTAGGTGTCGCAAGCTTACTCAAAATAGAAGGTAAATCAAGTGCAGAGCTAGATGGCAGTTCCTTACCTCCCCTCATAGTCGAGGGAAAAATCTTAGTTCTTTCGTCTTTCAAGTTCCTCATAGTGACCAGCAGATATAAATCCCAAGTGACTCAAAGAATAGAGCTATGCTCCCTAGCAACGGCGCCAGAAAATAGTCTTGATAATCCACAAGTATAGGGGATCGCAAAAGTTTTCGAGGGTAGAGTATTCAACCCAAATTTATTGATTCGACACAAGGGAGCCAAAGAATATTCTCAAGTATTAGCAGTTGAGTTGTCAATTCAACCACACCTGGATAACTTAATATCTGCAGCAAAGTATTTAGTAGCAAAGTAGTATGATAGTAGCGGTAACGGTGATAAAAGTAACAGTGATAGTTTTGTAGCAATTGTAACAGTGGCAACGGAAAAGTAACTAAGCAAAGAGCAATATGTGGAAAGCTCGTAGGCATTGGATCGGTGATGGATAATTATGTCGGATGCGATTCCTCATGCAATAGTTATAACCTAGGGTGGCACAGAACTAGTTCCAATTGATCAATGTAATGTAGGCATGCATTCCAAATATAGTCATACGTGCTTATGGAAAAGAACTTGCATGACATCTTTTGTCCTACCCTCCCGTGGCAGCGGGGTCCTATTGGAAACTAAGGGATATTAAGGCCTCCTTTTAATAGAGTACCGGACTAAAGCATTAACACTTAGTGAATACATGAACTCCTCAAACTACGGTCATCACATATATTCATGGAAACATAATAGGTTCAGATCTGAAATCATGGCACTCGGGCCCTAGTGACAAGCATTAAGCATAGCAAAGTCATAGCAACATCAATCTCAGAACATAGTGGATACTAGGGGTCAAACCCTAAAAAAACTGACTCGATTACATGGTAAATCTCATCCAACCCATCACCGTCCAGCAAGCCTACGATGGAATTACTCACGCACGGTGGTGAGCTTCATGAAATTGGTGATGGATGAAGGTTGATGATGACGATGGTGACGGATTCCCCTCTCCAGAGCCCCGAACGGACTCCAGATCAGCCCTCCCGAGAGAGATTAGGGCTTGGCAGCGGCTCCGTATCGTAAAACGTGATGAATCCTTCTCTCTAATTTTTTTCTCCCCGAACGTGAATATATAGAGTTGGAGTTGAGGTTGGTGGAGCACCAAGGGGCCCACGAGGCAGGGGGCGCGCACAGGGGGGTAGGCGTGCCCCCCACCCTCGTGGACATGGTGTGGCCCCCTTGGCCTTGATTCGTTCACCAGTATTTTTTATTAATTCCAAAATATTCTTCGTGAAGTTTCAGGTCATTCCGAGAACTTTTGTTTCTGCACAAAAATAACACCATGGCAATTCTGCTGAAAACAACGTCTGTCCGGGTTAGTTCCATTCAAATCATGCAAGTTAGAGTCCAAAACAAGGGCAAAAGTGTTTGGAAAAGTAGATATGATGGAGACGTATCAACTCCCCCAAGGTTAAACCTTTGCTTTTCCTCAAGCAATTCAGTTGACAAACTGATAGGGATAAAGAAAAAAAATTACAAACTCTGTTTGCTCTTGTTGTTGTAAATATGTAAAGCCAACATTCAGGTTTTGAGCAAATATTATGAACTAACCATATTCAAAATAACACTTAGGTCTCATGTTTACTCATATCAATGGCATAATCAACTAGCGAGCAATAATAATAAATCTCGGATGACAACACTTTCTAAAAACAATCATAATATGATATAACAAGATGGTATCTCACTAGCCTTTTCTGAGACCGCAAAACATAAATGCAGAGCACCTTTGAAGATCAAGGACTGACTAAACATTGTAATTCATGGTAAAAGAGATCCAGTCATAGTCATACTCAATGCAAATGACAGCGGTGCTCTCCAACTGGTGATTTTTAATAGGAAGATGATGACTCAACATAAAAGTAAATAGATAGGCCCTTCGCAGAGGGAAGCGGGGATTTGTAGGGGTGTCAGAGCTTGATTTTGAAATTGAGATGAATAATATTTTGAGCGGCATACTTTCATTGTCAACATAACAACCGAGAGATCTCGATATCTTCCATGCTACACACATTATAGGCGGTTCCCAAGTAGAATGGTAAAGTTTATACTCCCCCACCACCAACAAGCATCAATCCATGGCTGGCTCAAAACAACGAGTGCCTCCAACTAGCAACAGCCCTGGGGGAGTTTTGTTTGCAATTATTTTGATTTGATTTGCTTAGAGCATGGGACTGGGCATCCCGGTGACCAGCCATTTTCTTGTTAGTGAGGAGCGGAGTCCACTCCTCTTGAGAATAACCCGCCTAGCATGGGAGATACAGACAGCCTAGTTGATACATGAGCTATTCGAGCATGCAAAACAAAATTTAATTTGAAGGTTTAGAGTTTGGCACATACAAATTTACTTGGAACGGCAGGTAGATACCGCATATAGGAAGGTATGGTGGACTCATATGGAATAACTTTGGGATCTATGGAAGTGGTTGCACAAGAAGTATTCCCGCTTAGTACAAGTGAAGGCTAGAAAAAGACTGGGAAGCGACCAACTAGAGAGCGACAACAGTCATGAACATGCATTAAAATCAATAAACATTGAGTGCAAGCATGAGTAGGATATAATCCACCATGAACATAAATATCGTGGAGGCTATGTTGATTTTGTTTCAACTACATGTGTGAACATGTGCCAAGTCAAGTCACTCGAATCATCCAAAGGAGGATACCCCTATCATACCACATCACAACCATTTTAATAGCATGTTGGCACGCAAGGTAAACCATTATAAACTCCTAGCAAATTAAGCATGGCATGAGCAACTATAATCTCTAATTGTCATTTCAAACATGTTTCATTCATAATAGGCTGAATCAGGAACAATGAACTAATCATATTTACAAAAACAAGAGAGGTTGAGTTCATACCAGCTTTTCTCATCTTAATCAGTCCATCATATATCGTCATTATTGCCTTTCACTTCCACGACCGAACGGTGTGAATAATAATAATAGTGCACGTGCATTGGACTAAGCTGGAATCTGCAAGCATCTGACACATAGGAGAAGACAAGATAATATGGGCTCTTTGTTAAATCAACAATAATGCATATAAGAGCCACTCAACATTTTCATCATGGTCTTCTCCTCTCGACCCCCAAAGAAATAAAACTATTTACACGGGAAAGCTCCCAACAAGCAAAAGAAGAACAAGAAATATTTTTGGGTTTTCTTTTGATTACTACTACAAGCATGGAAAGTAAACTAGCTAGAATCTACAACTATTTTTTTTTGTTTTTCTTAAGGTTATTCAAACACACAAGAAGAAAGCGAGAAAAAGGAAAAAAACTAGCATGTATAGTGCAATGAAAAAGTATGAGCACCGAAAACTAGAATGAGTGTGTGAACATGAATGTAATGTCGGTGAGAAATACGTACTCCCCCAAGCTTAGGCTTTTGGCCTAAGTTGGTTTCTACCCATGGATCAAAGTTGTAGTTGGGGTCATAGTGAGAAGCAGCAGCTATTGCCTCATGAGCTGCAGCTTGGAGGTGAGCTGCCTCTGTCATCCTCTTATACTCGTTCGCCTCCTCCCTGGTTATAATATATCTCCCTTTTGCCTGAAAGTCAAAGAAAGTAGGAGCAGGGAGAGCAACATGGAAAGTGCGGCGCCTGTCAAACATTAGTCGGTACTAGAGAGGTTGTTCATTCCTCTCAATAAACTGATGGCGAACCATAGCATCATAATCTAGATAAGCGGGAGGCAATTCCATATCATTTTCATGTATGGGTATCTCAAGAAAATTAGCCACACGGGTTGCATAAATCCCACCAAACAAGTCTCCACTTAAACCATTATTATGCAACCTTCGTGCAACAATGGCCCCCAAGTTATATTGTTTATCTCCTAAAACAGCACTCTTGAGAACACTAAGATCTGGAACACACATGTGACATGCCTCATCCTTACCATTTATGCATCTACCTATAAAGAGAGCAAAATAATATATAGCAGGAAAATGAATGCTCCCTATGGTAGCTTGTGTTATTTCCCTAGATTCCCCCACAGTGATACTAGCAAGAAAATCTTTAAACTCAGATTTGCGAGGTTCACTAGCACTACCCAATTGCGGAAGTTTACAAGCGGTATTAAAATCTTCTAAGTCCATAGTATAAGATTTACCATAGAGATCAAATAGGACAGTGTGAGAATTGCGTGAAGATGAAAATTTGAACCTTCTCACAAAGGAATCAGTTAGGTGATAATACTGAGGGCACTTATCTAGCATGAAGCCCTCGAGTTCAGCATTTCGCACATATGCGTCAAATTCCTCCTTAATTCCTGCTCGGACCATGAAATCTTCTGACGGCCATTCACAAGGCCGCACTTGAGTTTCTCTTGGTAGTTCATGGTCCGGCTCATGCATTGCGGGCTTGGGTCCTTGCTTCCTTGAAGAACCGCCTTGGTATATTTTTTTAAACATATTTCTTCCTCTGAAAAATTTCTGAAAATTTTAGTAACTCAAAATAAAAGTGAACCAAACTCAACAATATTGATATCAACTACTCCCACAAGTGCCTAGAGACTATATCATGCATTAGAACTACTTGGGACCAAATAAATTTGACATGCAAGCTCAAGAACAGGGTCACCTAAGTAGCAAAAATTTGCAATAAATAAAGCACTAGAACAAAAACTAATTGGACCATTGGAGGAGTCACATACCGAAGAACAATCCCGAGCTTTGAGCAAGGAGATCGAAAATCGCAGCAAGATGAGCTAGAACTCATGCTTGAGCTGGTTGGTGATTTTTTGGGAGGAAGAAGGAGTGTGTGGTGGCTGGAATAAGTGGAGGGCGGCCAGCAGGGGCCCACGAGGCAGGGGGCGCGCCCAGGGGGTGGGCGCGCCCTAGACCCTCGTGGCCAGGTGCTTGCTCCCCTGATGTGTTCTCAGTGCCAGATATTCTCAAATATTCTAGAAAAAATCATATTTCATTTTCAGGGCATTTGGAGTACTTTTATTTTCGGGGTATTTTTTATTGCACGGATAATTCAGAAAACAGACCGAATATACTATTTTTGCTTTATTTAATCTAAATAACACAAAGTAAAAGGAGGGTGCAGAAGGTTGTGCTTTCCAGCTTCATCCATCTCATGCTCATCAAAAGGAATCCACTAACAAGGTTGATCAAGTCTTGTTAACAAACTCTTTTCGAATAACATGGAACCGGAGAAATTTCGAATAACACTAGGTTACCTTAACGGGGATATGTACATCCCCAACAATAAGAATATCATATCTCTTCTTGACAGTAGGAAGAGGAAATACAAAACCTCCAATAGTAATAGTTGAAATTTTTCCAATAGAATTGATACTGTGGACTTGAGGTTGTTTCCTCGGAAAGTGTACCGTATGCTCATTACCATTAACATGAAAAGTGACTGCCTTTGTTGCAATCAATAACAGCCCTTGCAGTATTCAAAAAGGGTCTACCAAGGATAATCGACATACTATCGTCCTCGGGAATATCAAGAATAACAAAGTCCGTTAAAATAGTAACATTTGCAACCACAATAGGCACATCCTCACAAATACCGACAGGTATAGCGGTTGATTTATCAGCCACTTGCAAAGATATTTCAGTAGATGTCAACTTATTCAAATCAAGTCTACGATATAAAGAGAGAGGCATAACACTAACACCGGCTCCAAGATCACATAAAGCAGTTTTAACATAGTTTCTTTTAATGGAGCATGGTATAGTTGGTACTCCTTGATCTCCAAGTTTCTTTGGTATTCCAACTTTAAAAGTATAATTAGCAAGCATGGTGGAAACTTCAGCTTCCGGTATCTTTCTCTTATTTGTAACGATATCCTTCATATACTTAGCATAAGGATTCATTTTAAGCATATCAGTAAAACGCATATGCAAAAAGATAGGTCTAATCATTTCAGCAAAGCGCTCAAAATCCTCATCATCCTTTTTCTTGGATGGTTTGGGAGGAAAAGGCATGGGTTTCCGAACCCATGGCTCTCTTTCTTTACCGTGCTTCCTAGCAACAAAGTCTCTCTTATCATAACATTGATTCTTTGATTGTGGGTTATCAAGATCAACAGTAGGTTCAATTTCTACATCATTGTTATTACTAGGTTGAGCATCAACATGAACATCATCATTAACATTATCACTAGGTTCATGTTCATCACCGATTGTGTTTCAAAGATCGAAATAGAAATATCATTGGGATTCTCGGTGTGTCAACAACAGGTTCACTAGAAGCATGCAAAGTCCTATCATTTTTCTTTTTCTTCTTTTAGAAGGACTAGGTGCATCAACATTAGTTCTCTGAGAATCTTGCTCAATTCTCTTATGGTGGCCCTCAGGATAAAAGGTTCCTGAGTCATTTTACCCCCTAGTCATAACTCTAACAACATTATCATTCTTCTTATTATTTAATTCATTGAGCAAATCATTTTGAGCTTTAAGCACTTGTTCTACTTGAGTGGTAACCATAGAAGCATGTTTACTAATGAGTTTAAGTTCACCTTTAACTCTAGACATATAATCACTCAAGTGTTCAATCATATAAGCATTTCGTTTCAATTGTCTACTAACATAAGCATAGAAGTTTTTGTGTTTGACAATAAAATTATCAAACTCATCTAAGCATTGGCTAGCGGACTTATAACGAGGAATATCACCTTCATCAAATCTATTGAGAAAATTTACCTTTACTACCTGTGTCGGGTTATCAAGACCATGTATTTCTTCAACAGGCAGCAAATTAAGACCATGTATTGTAAATTCTTAACATCATCAGCTTTAATACCCTTTTCTTTCATAGATTTCTTTGCCTCTTGCATATCTTCAGGACTGAGAAATAGAATACCCCTTTTCTTCGAAGTTGGCTTAGGATTTGGTTCAGGAAGTGTCCAATTATTTTCATTAGTCAACATATTATTCAATAGCAATTCAGCTTGATCAACTGTTCTTTCCCTGAAAACACAACCAGCACAACTATCCAGGCGGTCTCTGGAAGCATCGGTTAGTCCATTATAAAATATATCAAGTATTTCATTTTTCTTGAGATGATGATCAAGCAAAGCATTAAGAAATTGGAGAAGCCTCCCCCAAGCTTGTGGGAGAATCTCTTCTTCAATTTGCACAAAATTATATATTTCCCTTAAAGCAGCTTGTTTCTTATGAGCGGGGAAATATTTAGCAGAGAAGTAATAAATCATATCCTGGGGACTACGCACACAACCAGGATCAAGAGAATTAAACCATGTTTTAGCATCACCCTTTAATGAGAACGGAAATAACTTAAGGATATAGTAGTAGCAAGTTTTCTCATCATTAGTGAACAGGGTGGCTATATCATTAATTTAGTAAGATGTGCCACAACAGTTTCAGATTCATAGCCATAATAAGGATAAGATTCAACCAAAGTAATTATCTCAGGATCAACAGAGAAATGATAATCCTTATCAGTAACGCAGATGGGTGAAGTAGCAAAAGCAGGGTCATATTTCATTCCAGCATTCAAAGATTTTTCTTTCAGCTTAGCTAATAATTTCTTAAGATCATTCCTATCATTGCAAGCAAGAAAGTCTCTAGCAGTTTCTTCATCCATAACATAACCCTCAGGCACAACAGGCAATTCATATCTAGGGGGAGAATCTTCATCATCACTTTCATCAATATTATCAGTTTCAATAATTTCATTCTCTCTAGCCCTAGCAAGTTGTTCATCAAGAAATTCACCTAGTGGCATAGTAGTATCAAGCATAGAAGTAGTTACATCATAAGTATCATGCATAGCAGAAGTGGCGTCATCAATAACATGCGACATATCAGAATTAATAGCAGAAGTAGGTTTAGGTGTCGCAAGCTTACTCAAAACAAAAGGTGAATCAAGTGCAGAGCTAGATGGCAGTTCCTTACCTCCCCTCGTAGTTGAGGGAAAAACCTTAGTTATTTCATCTTTCAAGTTCCTCATAGTGACCAACAGATATAAACCCCAAGTGACTCAAAGAATAGAGCTATGCTCCCCGGCAACGGCACCAGAAAATAGTCTTGATAACCCACAAGTATAGGGGATCGCAACAGTTTTCGAGGGTAGAGTATTCAACCCAGATTTATTGATTCGACACAAGGGGGCCAAAGAATATTCTCAAGTATTAGCAGTTGAGTTGTCAATTCAACCACACCTGGATAACTTAATATCTGCAGCAAAGTAGTATGATAGTAGCAATAACGGTGATAAAAGTAACAGTGATAGTTTTGTAGTAATTGTAACAGTGGCAACGGAAAAGTAACTAATCAAAGAGCAATATGTGGAAAGCTCGTAGGCATTGGATAGGTGATGGAGAATTATGTCGGATGCGATTCCTCATGCAATAGTTATAACCTAGGGTGACACAGAACTAGCTCCAATTCATCAATGTAATGTAGGCATGTATTTCGAATATAGTCATATGTGCTTATGGAAAAGAACTTGCATGACATCTTTTGTCCTACCCTCCCGTGGCAGCAGGGTCCTATTGGAAACTAAGGGATATTAAGGCCTCCTTTTAATAGAGTACCGGTGTCGGTGTCAAAATCGGCGGATCTCAGGTAGGGGGTCCCGAACTGTGCGTCTAGGCGGATGGTAACAGGAGACAAGGGACACGATGTTTTTACCCAGGTTCGGGCCCTCTCGATGGAGGTAAAACCCTACTCCTGCTTGATTAATATTGATGATATGAGTAGTACAAGAGTAGATCCACCACGAGATCAGAGAGGCTAAACCCTAGAAGCTAGCCTATGGTATGATTGTTGTTCGTCCCCACGGACTAAAACCCTCCGGTTTATATAGACACCGGAGAGGGCTAGGGTTACACAGAGTCGGTTACAATGGGAGGAGATCTACATATCCGTATCGCCAAGCTTGCCTTCCACGCCAAGGAAAGTCCCATCCAGACACGGGATGAAGTCTTCAATCTTGTATCTTCATAGTCCAGGAGTCCGGCCAAAGGTTATAGTCCGGCCATCCGGACACCCCCTAATCCAGGAGTCCCTCGGTAGCCCCCGAACCAGACTTCAATGAGGACGAGTCCGGTGCGCAGATTGTCTTCGGCATTGCAAGGCGGGTTCTTCTCCAAATTATGTGTACCTGTTGAATAGTGTCCGGCTTCTCGTGAATATTGCGCTCCTTGTCTTCCACACCCAATAATGGCCCTCTTCCACGTGTCAAACGAATGCGAAAAGCCAGGGTGTTTTTACATTTACCACCCTAGCTACGCAAATGAGCTGCCTATAAACGAGACGAGGATTTAGATCCGAATCACACCATCTTCCCTTCGCGAGCATTCATCAGAGCGCATCTGACAGAGATCCATTCCATCATGGCGAGTCGACGCAGCTCCTCCTCTCGCCCTCCCAGCCCTCAGCCTGGAGGTTGGGAGAGATGTTCCGTCCCACACAGCGAGCTAGTGACGCTCCAAACCAAGGGATTCCTTCCGCCAGCCTTCATGGTCCCGGTTCGAGCAGGACTTGCCACCTATAATGGCGGAGAGCAAGCGGAGAGCGTCCCCAGTCCCTCCAAGGGAGAGCGGGTATGCCTTGTACCTTATCTGATGAGAGGGCTCGGATTTCCAATTCATCCGTTTCTCCGGGGGCTCCTGGAGTTCTACGGCCTCCAGTTGCACAACCTTACACCTGCCTCCATATTGCATATTGCAGGCTTCGTAGCCCTTTGCGAGTTGTTCTTGGGCGTCGAGGCTCATTTCGCGCTGTGGAAGAAGCTGTTCTGCCTTGTGCCCCGTTCTCAGGAGGGGTCGATATATCAAGTGGGCGGAGCCAAACTGTGGCGCATCACCGGGACCGGATATCTATCCGGAACCCCGAGGAGGGCGTCCGAAGACTGGCCTTCAGAATGGTTTTATATAGAAGATGTCCCCTTGCCGGACCCTGTTCGGATCGGCCTCCCCGAGTTCAATAATGCTCCTTTGAAGAAGCGCCTAAGCTGGCGTCCACGGAGCCCTCAGAGGGAAAATGACAAGGACGTCCTTTATTTGATGAGCCGGATAAGGTTGTTAGCTCATTCCGGACAGACCATGATCGGGGTCATGGCCACATGCATTATGCGGGGGGTGCAGCCACTTCAGTATAGAGGCCACCCCATGTGGGAATTCAACGGGGAGGATGATGCCACCCGCTGCGGCCGTAAGGGGCCGGGATCGGTTGCCGCTCTGACGAAGATCTTGTCTGCATTGTACAAGGGAGAAGAGGAGGAGTTCCTCCGCGTCAATCCACAGGGCGGATTTTCTATGAACAATCCTCCAAGCTGGGTAAGCGGACACTTCTTTTTTTCCCATCCGTTCCATATTCCCATAGTTAAGTACCGTATTTTGTGATTTCGACGCAGGAATTGCGCCGGGCCATAAAGGACATAAACAACCCTCCTCCACAACCCGAGGATCCGGAACGGTCCCTCGATCCGGCCTCCCAAGAGGATCCGGACATATCCGTGGAGCTGATCGATGGGGTATTTGACCAACTGACCATCGACAATGCCTTGGTGGCTATTACAGCCGATTATCCTGGACTGCTCCCCGCCTCACAAGTAATCGAGACCGAAGTCCTAATACTTCGAAGATGATACATCTGTGTTTATTTTTTATCACCGTATACCAATGGTGTTTCGCAGGGGAGGATCTCGAGGCAGAATGCCGAGCTCATGCGACGACCAGCCAGGGGACCGTGAGGGCGGGTAGGCTAAAGAGACACGCAGTCCGGGTCGAGGCACCGACGCAGCAGTAAGGCGCGCTGCCTTATTCCAAGGTATTATTCTTACGATGCATACTAACGCCCTCTCCTTTTTTTTAGGAAAAAGAGGGCTCGCCGGACTATATCGGAGATTGCCAATCGAGCCTCCACCAGCCAAGCTCGAGCTAGGTCCGAAGCGAGGCGAACACGAGGCGTCGTCGGATGCTCCTCCAACGAGAGGATGCGACAGACTGTCCGCCACCAATTCCGAGGTGGAGAGTGCCATGAATCACAGGCGTCGCGGACAGTTCTTCGTGGCGCTTGTTTCTCCCAAGAGGCATTGGATGCCTTCAATTCGGAGATGCATACCTCCGTGCCGCTCAAAATGGTCTAGCGAGCCATGGAGCAAGATGTGAAAGACATACTGGTGAGAAAATTTGATGGTTATATATGTCAAGAGCCCGAGACTTGAAACAGTTAGAATAACTGATTTAAGGATCATTTGTTATCTGAGATCTTACAAAAAGAATACCCAACTGTCCCAGAGCTGGAAGAGTGCAAAGCCCAACTTGAGGCCGACTAGCCGCGGCGGGGAGGCCAAGGAGACCCCTCTCGTAATATACGCTTGAAAGATAAGTATGTTGTGAAGTGCGGCATGTGTGCAAATCGACAATATCATTGCAGATGGCGCCGAGTAGATCCGGACAAGCAACAACTCTTGCGCCGTTAAAGGCCAGCGAGGCGTGCTTACGAGGTGAGGCAGGAGAAAAATAATCTCCAAGATGCCAACACCCAGCTGGGCGAGGAACTAAAGGATGTTCGTGCCCAGCTGTCGGACTCCGTGAAGGAGAATCGACGTCTTCGAAGTGGCATTTTTAGTAAGTGCTTGAACGAACTTTGAAAAAGAGTTCGGCGAGGAGGTCGACTAACAGAGTTATGTCTGTAGGTATGCTCACAGGTTGTCCTGCAGAGGAATAGCCCGGTTCTACGGGTGACCTTCTTCCCGAGCTCATACAACTGCACGAACGAGTTCGACAGGTGATGAAAGGCGTCGCCCAGGCCTTGTGGCCATCTGTCTCCATGCCCGAAGGCCTTGGAGAGCTTGCAGAGAGGCTTAAGGGAGCACGGCGGCGCTTCCGATTATGGAAGATATCAGCCTGCCGTCAAGGTGCCAGGGAGGCCTGGGCCATGGTGAAGACGCGGTACATGAAGGCTGACCCAAACCACATGGCCGAGGTCGGACCTGTGGGGGCCGATGGGAAGGAGATCCCTGTGAGCTTAGTGTACGGCCAAGTAGAGTTGGCCGCCAAATATTCCCAATAGGACTGTAAACTAGACAGCCTGTTGGATGGTATTGAAGAGGAATATGCTCAGTCAAATTGACTATGTAATTTAAGATGACATGTAAAATGCCTTCTAGCCGGATTGTAGATCGTTTGTCATGGCGGACCTTTTCGCTTCAATCTCGGGACCCGATAGTCCGGAGTGTGTCCTAATACCCTCTCGGTTATGTAAGAACCGGGCATGCATGGAGACCAAAGCGTAGGGGTCATTAGTGCTTGAATGCACAAGTGCCCAACTAGTTATGTTATATTACATGGTTAGTAAGAAACATCTTCCAGGAGAATAGTTCCGTTAGGGGTTCCTTTCCACAGGAGGCATGCCCTAAAGTGCATGTCCGGACTGCAAAAAAGCGTAAAAGCATCTGGGGGCAGATAAATAAAAAAGTGAGAAATCATCTTTAGTTCACTGACCGAATATTCCCTTAAGAACGCTAGCTTTAGGCTTCACCCAGTCTGAGGTACACATCCGGCTGGCCCGGCAGTAACAATCGCAAAGGTGCTCCCTTTACCGCCTAGCCGAACAATCGGGAACGTAGGGGTAAGCACAGGAGCCAGGCAACCCAGCTTGGCCAAAACTTAAGTCGTATCAAGGCATATAATGGTGAATAAAAGGTACATGCGGAAGTGTGACACATGTGTTGGGCGTGAAGCTCAGATAAATAAGCTTCATTAAAGAAGCCCCGTGTATAATGAGCGCGGATAGCGCATCAGTTGTGTGTGAACAAAGCGTGAACAAGCCCTTAAGGCTGTAAGGGGAAGGGAGGGAGAAGGAGAGAAGAAATGTAAGACAGTTAATGTGTAAAAAATAGATAGAGGAAGGAGACGAACACAGAGTCCGGCGATAGGCGTAGAATCTTCGGAGACGGGCTGCGTTCCATGGGTTCGGCTCGAGTCAGTTATCCGATGCATCTCGCAGACGGTACGCTCCACCAGTCAGGACTTGGTCAATAATAAAGGGACCTTCCCATTTGGGCTTGAGTTTGTCCTTTTTCTTGTCTGGCAGCCGTAGAACTAACTCGCCAACATTGTATGTTTTGGCCCGTACTTCTCTGCTTTGATATCTTCGAGCCTGCTGTTGATAGAATGCGGAACGAGCTTTTGCCACGTCACGCTCCTCCTCCAAGGCGTCCAAACTGTCCTTTCGATCGAGTTCGGCTTCTCTTTCTTCGTACATGCGCACGCGAGGTGAGTCATGAATTATGTCGCAGGGCAAAACTGCCTCTGCACCATATACCATAAAGAATGGTGTGAATCCGGTTGTGCGATTCGGCGTGGTCCGCAGCCCCCAGAGTACGGAGTCGAGCTCCTCTACCCAGTGCGTGTTAGATTCCTTGAGGGACCGCACTAATCTGGGTTTAATGCCGCTCATAATTAGACCATTTGCTCGCTCGACTTGACCGTTAGTTTGTGGGTGATAGACTGAAGCATAGTCGAGCTTGATGCCGATGTTTTTGCACCAGAGTTTGACCTCGTCGTCCGTAAAGTTCGTGTTGTCATCAGTGATGATGCTGTGGGGGATGCTGTAACGGTGTACGACCCCTGGTATGAAGTCTATCACCGGTCCGGATTCGGCTGTCTTAACAGGCTTGGCCTCTATCCATTTGGTGAATTTATCCACCATGACCAGTAGGTATTTTTGCTTATGGGTTCCTCCGTTAAGGGGTCCAACCATGTCAAGCCCCCAGACCGCGAAGGGCCAGGTGATGGGTATAGTTTGGAGGGCGGTGGGTGGCATGTGGCTTTGGTTAGCAAAGAGCTGGCAGCCGACGCATCGTTGGACTAAGTCCTGAGCATCTGCCCGGGCCGTCGGCCAATAAAATCATGTACTGAAGGCCTTGCTTACAAGGGCCCGGGCTGCGGCGTGCTGCCCGCCGAGTCCGGCATGAATTTCAGCCAGGAGATTCCGCCCTTCCTCTTCGGAGATACACCTTTGAAGGACTCTGGTGGTGCTTTTCTTATAAAGCTCTCCCTCATGGACTTTATAGGCTTTAGATCGTCTATGCAGCGTGCCTTGTTTTGGTCCTCGGGAAGTTCCTGCCTGATTAGGTATCCTAGGAATGGTTCTGTCGACGGGGCAATGACTGCCATTATTACGTGGGCTGAAGATGTTACTTTGATGGCAGAGCCTTCCGTTGCGTCAGAATGTTCGGTGTCGGGCAGTGCGGTTGGGTCCAGGCTGTTATTTCTGGATTCCCCTTCCCATAGTACGGATGGCTTGAACAGCCTCTCTAGGAAGATGTTGGGGGGGACGGCATCGCGCTTTGCGCCAATGCGTGCCAACACGTCTGCTGCCTGATTGTTTTCCCGGGCTATATGGTGAAATTCGAGCCCCTCAAACCGAGCTGACATTTTTAGGACGGCGTTGCGATAAGCTGCCATTTTTGGATCCTTGGCATCAAAGTCTCCATTTATTTGGGATATCGTGAGGTTCGAATCCCCGCACACCTCTAGGCGTTGGATGCCCATGGAGAGTGCCATCCGGAGACCATGTAGAAGGGCCTCGTATTCGGCTGCGTTGTTGGAGTCCGTATACATTATCTGGAGTACGTATTGAACTGTATCTCCTATTGGGGACGTTAGAACGACGCCAACCCCCAGACCGGCCAACATTTTGGAGCCGTCGAAGTGCATGATCTAGTTGGAATATGTGTCGTACTCTTTAGGGAGATCGGCTTCAGTCCATTCGGCGACGAAGTCGGCCAAAACTTGTGACTTAATAGCTCACCGGGGCTTATAGGTTATGTCGAACGGGAGGAGCTCAATGGCCCATTTGGCAATCTGGCCCATCGCGTCGCGGTTGTTTATAATGTCGTTAAGAGGTACTTCGGAGGCTACTGTTATCGAACACTCTTGAAAGTAGTGTCGCAGCTTCCAGGATACCATAAACACCACGTACGCTATCTTTTGATAATGCGGATACCGTGACTTGCATGGAGTGAGGACAGTGGACACGTAGTAAACTGGTTTTTGATGGGGGAACTTGTGTCCGTCCGTTTCTCGTTCGACAACGAGCACCGCGCTTACAACTTGATGAGTTGCCATGATGTATAATAGCATTGGTTCTCCCACGTTAGGCGCGGCCAGGACCGGGTTTGTGGCCAATATGGCTTTTATTTCTTCGAGTCCGGCCGTGGCGGCATCCGTCCACTCGAAGTGTTCGGTCCGCCGGAGGAGGCGATAAAGGGGTAATGCCTTTCTCCCAAGCGGGAGATAAAGCGGCTTAGAGCCGCCACGCATCCAGTCGATTTTTGTATTTGTTTGAGGTCCTTTGGGATATCCAATTGTGACAGAGCTCGGATCTTGGCTGGGTTTGCTTCAATTCCTCTACAGATACAATGAAGCCCAAGAGCTTTCCGGCTGGTACGCCGAAAACGCATTTTTCCGGGTTAAGCTTGATGTCATATGTTCGGAGGTTATCGAATGTGAGCCTCAAGTCGTCTACTAGAGTTTCGACATGCTTGGTTTTGACAACCACATCATCTACGTATGCCTCCTTTGTTTTGCCGATCTGGTTTGCGGACATGTCCGAATCATGCGCTGATATGTTGCGCCGGCGTTTTTGAGCCCGAAGGGCATTGTGTTGAAGCAGAATGTGTCGTATGGGGTGATGAATGCCGTTGCGGCTTGGTCAGGCTCTGCCATCTTAATTTGATGGTAACCGGAGTATGCGTCGAGGAAACACAATGAATCGTGTCCTGCGGTAGCGTCGATAATTTGGTCGATGCGGGGGAGGGGGAAGGGATCCTTTGGGCAATCCTTGTTGAGGTCCTTGAAATCGACGCATAGGCGCCAGGATTTGTCCTTCTTTGGTACCATCACCAGGTTTGCTAGCCAGTCCGGATGTTTTATATCTCTGATGAATTCGGCCTCCAATAGTTTGGCTAGCTCCTCACCCATGGCTTGTCTCTTAGGTTCGGAGAAACGCCGAAGAGCCTGCTTGACTGGCTTGAATCCTTTTAGGATGTTTAGGCTGTGCTCGCCAGCCGACGGGGATTCTGGCATGTCCGAAGGGTGCGAGCAAAATGTCCCAATTTTCGTAGGAATTCTCTTAGTGCGGCGTCTACATCAAGGTTTAATTATGCCCCGATGGAGGCCGTTTTTGTAGGGTCCATTGGATGGACTTGGAATTTGACTATTTCGTCCGCCGGTTTAAAAGAGGTGGACTTGGATCTTTTATCGAGTATCACATCGTCCCTGTTCACCGTGGAGCACAGTGCAGTCAGTTCCTCGGCCGCTAGGGCTTCAGATAGTGCCTCAAGGGCCAGTGTGGCTGTCTTATTTTCGGTGCGGAGTGCTATGTCCGGGTCACTAGCAAGAGTGATGATTCCGTTGGGCCCGGGCATTTTGAGCTTCATGTACCCGTAATGGGGTATAGCTTGACAAATTGTGAATGCCTCTCGCCCTAACAGAGCGTGGTACCCGCTGCTGAACGGGGCCACTTGGAACGTGACCTCCTCGGACCTGTACTCCTCGGACCTGTAATTATCCGGCGTGCCGAACACCACATCTAGTGTGATTTTCCCTGTACAGCACGCTTCCCGACTGGGGATTAGTCCTCTAAAGGTTGTGCTGCTTCGCTCAATGCGGCTCCAGTCTATTTCCATTTTTCGAAGGGTTTCCTCATAAATGAGGTTCAGTCCGCTGCCACCGTCCATGAGTACCTTGGTAAGGAGAAATCCGTCCACTATTGGACTAAGGACCAATGCGGCTGGTGCTCGGGTTGTTCGGAATTTAGGTTCATCACTGGCATTAAAGGTAATAGCCGTGTCACTCCATGGGTTTATTGTTGCTACTTGGTAGACTTCGGCCAGGCTGGGGAGTGTTTGTTTTCACATATTATTTGATGCGAAAGTCTCGAAGACTGTTAATACCGTACTAGTATCCCTGGGCTGGTGCTCTGTGTATTCTGGGGTTAGAAGCTCTTCGCCACTTTTGGCCACCTGCCGGAGTATCCAACATGCTCTAAGGCTATGAGTTGGTGTTGCGCCCTCTGTACTATGAATTTTACAGGTCCATTGAGCCATCCCTCCAAAGACGGTTCCATGCCCCGTAGGGGTTTTTGTTTTTGGTGTTTAACCCGGTGACCGCAATAATGCACCCTTTTATTTCGGATGGGTTTGTATTCGTAATGGATTGTCCCAAAATCTTACTTGGTTTTCCAGCGCTTTCCATTGCACAGTACTTTCGTACTATGGACGCCAAGTCAGCAAAGTGTGTAATTTCACGGCGACCTATGGCGTTGAGGATTCCCTTGTCCGTGCAATTATTGCAGAAGAATGAAATTGTGTCTTCCTCGCGGCAGTCCTTTATCCTGTTCATAACCAGGAGAAATCTGGCCCAGTAATGATGTACTATTTCCTCGGGCTCTTGCCTAATTTTGGATAGATCGCATGTGTTCCGGTGGGTGGGTGGAATTAAATCCGAAATCTCACCCAATCTGAGACTCAAGGGCCAAGGAGTTTCCAAACTCGGAAGTTTGGATTCTTGGATGTTGTCCCATGAATCTAGCCCGTTGCCTGACTCTAAGTTCAGGTCTTGAGTGACGTCCTCCCCTCTGCGGATATCCAGCTTGGAGGGATCGGGAATCCGGACATAGCTAGTCCTTAAGATAGATGAAGGGTCGCCGCATTGTTCCTCCACCACAAAGAACGTGATGGGTGATCCGGGAGAGTTAATCTCTCTCATTGGGTTTAGGCCCAATCTGATCGTAGTCTGTAGTGACTCCCAGGGCGGCGATGCGATCCAGGAGCTCGTTTAAGGAAGAGAGCTCCATCGGATCTAACTGCTCGGCGAGTTCTGAGTTGACTTGAAGATTGCTTTCGATGACCCGAGAAGTCATCGCTTGCGCGGCGAACAGCGGTCATAAGAAAACCGCTTAGCCGGAGAGTTTGGCCGATAGCCAAAGCTCCTTTAGCAACAAAGTCGCCTTTAAAGACGGGATGAGGCATCCTTCCCGATGGCGACAACGCAGGAACTCTCGGCGAAAGCACCAATGTCGTGTCAAACCGCGGATCTCGGTAGGGGTCCCGAATCGTGCGTCTAGGCGGATGGTAACAGGAGACAAGGGACACGATGTTTTTACCCAGGTTCGGGCCCTCTCGATTGAGGTAAAACCCTACTCCTGCTTGATTAATATTGATGATATGGGAAGTACAAGAGTAGATCTACCACGAGATCAGAGAGGCTAAACCCTAGAAGCTAGCCTATGGTATGATTGTTGTTCGTCCTACGGACAAAAACCCTCCGGTTTATATAGACACCGGAGAGGGCTAGGGTTACACAGAGTCGGTTACAATGGGAGAAGATCTACATATCCGTATCGCCAAGCTTGCCTTCCACGCCAAGGAAAGTCCCATCCGGACACGGGACAAAGTCTTCAATCTTGTATCTTCATAGTCCAGGAGTCCGGCCAAAGGTTATAGTCCGGCCATCCGGACACCCCCTAATCCAGGACTCCCTCAACCGGACCAAAGCATTAACACTTAGTGAATAATGAACTCCTCAAACTATGATCATCACTGGGAGTTGTCCCGATTATTGTCACTTCGGGGTTGCCGGATCATAACACATAGTAGGTGACTCTAGACTTGCAAGATAGGATCAAAACTCACATATATTCATGGAAACATAATAGGTTCAGATCTGAAATCATGGCACTCGGGCCCTAGTGACAAGCATTAAGCATAGCAAAGTCATAGCAACATCAATCTCAGAACATAGTGGATACTAGGGATAAAACCCTAACAAAAATAACTCGATTACATGGTAAATCTCATCCAACCCATCACCGTCCAGCAAGCCTACGATGGAATTACTCACGCACGGCGGTGAGCATCATGAAATTGGTAATGGAGGAAGGTTGATGATGACGATGGCGACGGAATCCCCTCTCCGGAGCCCCGAATGGACTCCAGATTAGCCCTCCCGAGAGAGATTAGGGCTTGGCGGCGACTTCGTATCGTAAAACGTGATGAATCCTTCTCTCTAATTTTTTCTCCCCGAATGTGAATATATAGAGTTGGAGTTGAGGTCGGTGGAGCACCAGGGGGGCCACAAGGCAGGGGGGCATGCCCAGGGGGTAGGCGCGCCCCCCACCCTCGTGGACAGGGTGTGGGCCCCCTGGCCTTGATTCTTTCGCCAGTATTTTTCATTAATTCCATAAATATTCTTCGTGAAGTTTCAGGACATTCCGAGAACTTTTATTTGTGCACAAAAATAACACCATGGCAATTCTGCTGAAAACAGTGTCAGTCCGGGTTAGTTCCATTCAAATCATGCAAGTTAGAGTCCAAAACAAGGGCAAAAGTGTTTGGAAAAGTAGATACGATGGAGACGTATCAGTGACATTAGGGTTTTGGTTGATGTGTGCCTTAAGGTGTTATTTTAGTACGAATTCTAGGGCTGTTCATGACACTTATAGGAATAGCCCAATAGATCGATCAGAAAGAATAACTTTGAGGTGGTTTCGTACTCTACAATAATCTCTTAGTTTGTTCTCCGCTATTAGTGACTTTGGAGTGACTCTTTGTTGCACGTTGAGGGATTGTTATATGATCTAATTATGTTATCATTATTGAGAGAACTTGCACTAGTGAAAGTATGAAACCTAGGCCTTGTTTCTAAGCATTGCAATACCATTTTCTCTCACTTTTGTTACTTGCTACCTTGCTGTTTTTATATTTTCAGATTTCAAAAACCTATATCTACTATCCATATTGCACTTGTATCACCATATCTTCGCCGAACTAGTGCACTTATACAATTTACCATTGTATTGGGTGTGTTGGGGACACAAGAGACTCTTTGTTATTTGGTTCTGGGTTATTTGAGAGAGACCATCTTCATCCTACGCCTCCCATGGATTGATAAACCTTAGGTCATCCACTTGAGGGAAATCTGCTGTTGTCCTACAAAAATCTGCGCTTGGAGGCCCAACAAAGAAGAAGGTTGCGTAGTACTGGCGCCGTTGTCGGGGAGGCTAGGTAAGCGGCACACACATCCCGTCAACTAAGCTCTTTTCTGGCGCCGTTGCCGGGGAGGCTAGGTAAGCGGCACTCACGCCCCGTCAACTAAGCTCTTTTCTGGCGTCGTTGCCGGAGAGGTTAGTGCTTGAAGGTATATCTTTGGATCTTGCAATTGAATCTTTTAGTTTCTTGTTTGATCACTAGTTTAGTCTATAAAATAATACTACAAAAAAATGGAATTGAGGTTGCCTCATATGCTTCATCTTTTTAATGTCTTTCTTGAAAATGATGGAAAGGAAAATTGTGCTCAAGTGTTAGAAGAAGAAGTCTAAAAAATGTTTTGCACTAAATATTTGAATGATGAGCATGATTGCAATGTTGTTAGCATGAATTCTTTGAATATCCATGATGCCAATGATATGCAAAGCCATAAGCATGGGGATGCTATGTTTGATGAAGATGATATTTGTAGTCCCCCAAGATTTGATGTGCAAATTTATTATGATGGAAGCATGCCTCCTATCTATGATGATTATTGTGATGACATGTATGCTATAAATAATAATGATAACCATGAAACTTGTTATCATGATTTTAATTTTCAACTGGATTATGCCTCACATGATAGTTATTTTGTTGAATTTGCTCCCACTACTATTGATGAGAATAAATTTGCTTATGTGGAGAGTAATAAATTTGCTATGCTTGAGGATCATGAAAAGAATGATTTATGTGATGGTTATATTGTTGAATTCATTCATGATGCTACTGAAAATTATTATGAGGGAGGAGTATATGCTTGTAGGAATTGCAATAATATTAAGTTTCCTCTCTATGTGCTTAAAATCTTGAAGTTTTGCTTGTTTTACTTTCCTATGCTAGTTGATCCTTGTTCCCATAAGTTGTTTTCTCACAAAATACCTATGCATAGGAAGTGGGTTAGACTTAAATGTGCTTGTCATATGCTTCATGATGCTCCCATTATGTTTCAATTCCTTTCTTTTATGTGAGCATCATTGAAATCATCATGCCTAGCTAGAAAGGCATTAAAGAAAAGTGCTTGTTGGAAGACAACCCAATATTTACCCCTACTGTTTTGGCATGTTCACATGATTAAGCTAATGTTTTAATCATGTTTTATAGCTTTTGTTCCAATAAAGTGCCAAGTAAAGCCTTTGGGATAGTGTGGATGATAGTTGATTCAATTCTGTCCAAACCTAGAAACTTTTGCGCCCAGTCAAAGAATTGTTAAAAATCACTGGAGCGTCAAAAAATTCTGAATTTTTTACAGTATATTGATATATAAATTTCCCATGTTTTTCTAAGTTTTAAGATTTTTTGGAGTAACGGAAGTATGGCTGTTGTTCAGATCATTACAGATTGTTCTGTTTTTGACAGATTCTGTTTTCAATGCATAGTTTGCTTGTTCTCTAGTTTCTATGGCTTATATTGGTCAATATAAATTGTAGAAATGATATGGTACAGTAGACATTGTGTGAGAACAATTTTGAATCTTGTCTTGACAGTACCAAAGTGAATGATTTGTCTTTATCATACTAACCCATCTCACGAAGTTCCGTTAAGTTTTGTGTTGTGAAGTTTTTAGGTTTTGGGTAAAGTTTTGATGGACTACAGAATAAAGAGTGGCAAGAGCCTAATCTTGGGGATGCCCAAGGCACCCCAAGGTAATATTCGAGGACAACCAAGAGCCTAAGTGAGGGAGTCCTGGATTAGGGGGTGTCCGGATTGCCGGACTACCATCATCGGCCGGACTATCATCGGTCGGACTATCATCATCAACCGGACTCCAAGACTATGAAGATACAAGATTGAAGACTTCACCCCGTGTCTGGATGGGACTTTCCTTGGCGTGGAAGGCAAGCTTGGCGATACGGATATGTAGATCTCCTACCATTGTAACCGACTCTATGTAACCCTAGCCCTTTCCGGTGTCTATATAAACCGGATGGCTTTAGTCCGTAGGACTACGATCACAACAACCCTTACAATCATACCATAGGCTAGCTTCTAGGGTTTAGCCTCCTTGATCTCGTGGTAGATCCACTCTTGTAAACATCCACAATATCAATATCAATCAAGCAGGACGTAGGGTTTTACCTCCATCAAGAGGGCCCGAACCTGGGTAAACATCGTGTCCCTTGTCTCCTGTTACCATCCGCCTAGACGCACAGTTCGGGACCCCCTACCCGAGATCCGCCGGTTTTGACACCGACACTAAGCTTGGGGATGCCCCGGATGGCATCCCCTCTTTCGTCTTCGTTCATCGGTAGCTTTACTTGGGGCTATACTTTTATTCACAGCATGATATGTGTTTTGCTTGGAGCCCCATTTTCTTCTATTATGATTTGCTTTCTGTTATTTAGAGTAATGTTTTGCATCTTTTAGTTCAATAAAAAAGTCAAGTGTAGCCTTTACCATGCTTATTTTGCAAGTCCATATGTTGTTGTTTTAAAAACAGAAAGTTTTCTATCATTGTTTGAGTTCTTCTCGGAAGTCAGAAGGCGATAAAATCTTGAAATTTTTACACAATGAGTAACAACAATTTTTTTTACAGTGTGGTAATTTTTCAGAATTTTTGGAGTTAGGGAAGTCTGGTTCCTCCTGCATTCTTTGCAGACTGTTTTTTTAGATAGATTGTTGTTATGTTTGCATATGTTTGCTTATTTAATGATTCTATTTGAGGATAGGACTATTCAATATGCAGAGGCATTTAGTATGCAATGTCAAATAATAATTTTAGTGATTTTCTATAGTAGAGAATGATAAGGTTTATGCGTTGATTTATACTAACTTATCACACGAGTTCTTGTTGAGTTTTGTGTGGATGAAGTTTTTAAGATTTAGGGAAACCGCGATATGAAAGGAACTAAGGAGACACAAAAGCTCAATCTTGGGTATGCCCAAGGCATCCCTAATTAATATTACAAGAATTCTCAAGGATCTAAGCTTGGGGATGCCCTGGTTGGCATCCCACCTTTCTTCTTCAACAACTAGTTTTGGTTTAGCCTAAGTTTTTGCTTCTTCACATGATATGTGCTATCCTTGCAATGTCATTTTATTTTGTTTTGCTTTCTGTTTGAATAAAGTACTTCAGATCTGAAATTCTTAAATGTTAGAGAGTCTTCACATAGTTACATAATTATTTGACTACTCATTGATCTTCACTTATATCTTTTGGAGTAGTTTGTCATTTGCTCTAGTGCTTCACTTATATCTTTTTAGAGCACGACGGTAGTTTTATTTTGAAGAATTTTTTTAACTCCCATGCTTCACTTATATCATTTTGAGAGTCTCTAAACAGCATGGTAATTTGGTTTGGTTATGAATTTAGTCCTAATATGATGGGCATCCAAGAGGGATATAATAAAAACTTTCATATAAAGTGCGTTGAATACTATGAGAAGTTTGATTCCTTATGATCGTTTTGAGATATGAAGATGGTGATATTAGAGTCATTCTAGTGAGTAACTGTGGATTGTAGAAATACTTGTGTTAAAGTTTGTGATCCCCGTAGCATGCATGTTTGGTGAACCGTTATGTGATGAAGTCGGAGCATGATCTATTTATTGATTGTCTTCCTTATGAGTGGAGGTCGGGGACGAGCGATGGTCTTTTCCTACCAATCTATCCCCCTAGGAGCATGCACGTAGTACTTCATTTCGGTAACTAATAGATTTTTGCAATAAGTGTGTGAGTTCTTTATGACTAATGTTGAGTCCATGGATTATACGCACTCTCACCCTTCCACCATTTCTAGCCTCTCTAGTACCGCGCAATTTTCGCCGGTACCATACACCCACCATATGCCTTCCTCAAAACAGCCACCATACCTAGCCATTATGGCATTTCCATAGCCATTCTGAGATATATTGCCATGCAACTTTCCACCGTTCCGTTTATTATGACACGTTCCATCATTGTTATATTGCCTTGCATGATCATGTATTTGACATCGTATTTGTGGCAAAGCCACCGTTCATAATTCTTTCATACATGTCACTCTTGATTCATTGCACATCCCGGTACACCGCCGAAGGCATTCATATAGAGTCATATATTTGTTCTAGTATCGAGTTGTAATTCTTGAGTTGTAAGTAAATAAAAGTGTGATGATCATCATTATTAGAGCATTGTCCCAGTGAGGAAAGGATGATGGATACTATGATTCCCCCACAAGTCGGGATGAGACTCCGGACGAAAAATAATAAAAATAATAAAAAAAAGAGGCCAAAAAAAGCGAGAGAAGGCCCAAATAAAAAAACAAAAACAAAAACAAAAAAATGAGAGAAAAAGAGAGAAGTGCAATGCTACTATCCTTTTACCACACTTGTGCTTCAAAGTAGCACCATGATCTTCATGATAGAGAGTCTACTATATTGTTACTTTCATATGCTAGTGGGAATTTTTCATTATAGAACTTGGCTTGTATATTCCAATGATGGCCTTCCTCAATTTTCCCTAGGTCTTCGTGAGCAAGCGAGTTGGATGCACGCCCACTTAGTTTTCTTTTGAGCTTTCATAAATTTATAGCTCTAGTGCATTTGTTGCATGGCAATCCCTACTCACTCACATTGATATCTATTGATGGGCATCTCCATCGCTCGTTAATACGCCTAGTTGATGTGAGACTATCTCCTTATTTTTGTCTTCTCCACAACCACCGTTTATTCCACCTATAGTGCTATGTCCATGGCTCGCGCTCATGTATTGCGTGAAAGTTGAAAAAGTTTGAGAACATCAAAAGTATGAAACAATTGATTGGCTTGTCATCGAGGTTGTGCATGATTTGAATATTTTGTGTGATGAAGATGGAGCATAACCAGTCTATATGATTTTGTAGGGATAAACTTTCTTTGGCCATGTTATTTTGAGAAGACATATTTGCCTTGTTAGTATGCTTGAAGTATTATTGTTTTTATGTCAATATTAAACTTTTGTTTTGAATCTTATGGATATGAACATTCATGCTACAATAAATAAAACTACATGGATAAATATGTTAGGTAGCATTCCACATCAAAAATTCTGTTTTTATCATTTACCTACTCGAGGACGAACAGGAATTAAGCTTGGGGGTGCTTGATACGTCTCCAACGTATCTATGATTTTTAATTGTTCCATGCTATTATATTATTCATCTTGGATGTTTTATATGCATTTATATGCTATTTTATATGATTTTTGGGACTAACCTATTAACCTAGAGCCCAGTGCTAGTTTCTGTTTTTTTTTCTTGTTTTTGAGTTTTGCACAAAAGGAATATCAAACAGAGTCCAATTGACCTGAAAATTTACGGTGATTTTTTATGGACCAGAAGAAGCCCCCAAAGCAAAAGAGTTGGGCCAGAAGAGCCACGAGGTCTCCACAAGCGTGCAGGCCACCCCAAACCCCCTAGGGCACGCCCTCCGACCTTGTGGGCTCCTCGTGGATCCCCCGATGACTTCTTCTCGACGCCAATAATTCCTATAAATACCAAAAACCCCAGAAATAAACCTAGATCAGGAGTTCTGCCACTACAAGCCTCTGTAGCCACCAAAAACCAATCGGGACCCTGTTCTGGCACCCTGCCGGAGGGGGAAACCATCACCGGTGGCCATCTTCATCATCTTGGTGCTCTCCATGACGAGGAGGGAGTAGTTCACCCTCGGGGTTGAGGGTATGTACTAGTAGCTATGTGTTTGATCGCTCTCTCTCTCTCTCTCTCTCTCTCTCTCTCTCTCTCTCTCTCTCTCTCGTGTTCTTGATTTGGCACGATCTTGATGTATCGTGAGCTTTGCTATTATAGTTGGATCTTATGATGTTTCTCCCCCTCTACCTTCTTGTAATGGATTGAGTTTTCCCCTTGAAGTGATCTTATCGGATTGAGTCTTTAAGGATTTGAGAACACTTGATGTATGTCTTGCATGTGCTTATCTGTGGTGACAATGGGATATTCACGTGATCCACTTGATGTATGTTTTGGTGATCAACTTGCGGGTTCTGTGACCTTGTGAACTTATGCATAGGGGTTAGCACACGTTTTCGTCTTGACTCTCCGGTAGAAACTTCGGGGCACTCTTTGAAGTTCTTTGTGTTGGTTTGAATAGATGAATCTGAGATTGTGCGATGCATATCGTATAATCAAACCTGCGGATACTTGTGGTGACATTGGAGTATCTAGGTGACATTAGGGTTTTGGTTGATGTGTGTCTTAAGGTGTTATTTTAGTACGAACTCTAGGGCCTTTCGTGACACTTATAGGAATATCCCAATAGATCGATCAAAAAGAATAACTTTGAGGTGGTTTCGTACCATACAATAATCTCTTCGTTTGTTCTCTGCTATTAGTGACTTTGGAGTGACTCCTTTTTGCACATTGAGGGATTGTTATATGATCTAATTATGTTATCATTGTTGAGAGAACTTGCACTAGTGAAACTATGAACCCTAGGCCTTGTTTCTAAGCATTGCAATACCGTTTTCGCTCACTTTTGTTAATTGCTACCTTGCTGTTTTTTATATTTTCATATTTCAAAAACCTATATCTACTATCCATATTGCACTTGTATCACCATCTCTTCGCCGAACTAGTGCACCTATACAATTAACCATTGTATTGGGTGTGTTGGGGACACAAGAGACTCTTTGTTATTTGGTTGCCGGGTTGTTTGAGAGAGACCATCTTCATCCTACGCCCCCTCCGATTCATAAACCTTAGGTCATCCACTTGAGGGAAATTTGTTGTTGTCCTACAGAACTCTGCGCTTGGAGTCCCAACACGAGTCTATAAGAAGAAGGTTGCGTAGTAGACATCAAATTGCAGCAAGGTATTTTTTGGGTTTTTGGAAATATAGATCTAAAAATAAAAGCAAATAAAAATAGATCCCAAAGGCAAATATAATAAGGAAGAGACCCGGGGGCCGTAGATTTCACTAGTGGCTTCTCTCGAGAAAAATAGCAAACGGTGGGTAAACGAATTACTTTTGGGCAATTGATAAAACTTCAAATAATCATGAGGATATCCAGGCAATGATCATTATATAGGCATCACGTCCAAGATTAGTAAATCGACTCCTGCCTTCATCTACAACTATTACTCCACACATCGACCGCTATCCAGCATGCATCTAGTGTTTTAAGTTCATGGAGAAACAGAGTAATGCAATAAGAACGATGACATGATCTAGACAAGATCTATTTATGTAGAAATAGCTCGTCTTGTTATCCTTAATACCAACAATACATACGTGTCGGTTCCCCTTTTGACACTCGGACCAAGCACCGTAAGATCAAACCCATCACAAAGCACCTCTTCCCATTACAAGATAAATATATCAAGTTGGCCAAAAAAACCAAATATCGGAGAAGAAATACGAGGCTATAAGCAATCATGCATATAAGAGATCAAAGAAGACTCAAATAACTTGCATGGATAAAAAGATAGATCTGATCATAAACTCAAAGTTCATCAGATCCCAACAAACACACCACAAAAGAGTTACAACATGTGGATCTCCAAGAGACCATTGTATTGAGAATCAAAAGGGAGGGAGAGAGAGAGAGAGAGGAAGCCATCTAGCTACTAACTACGGACCCGTAGGTCTACAAAGAACTACTCATGCATCATCGGAGAGGCACCAATGGACATGATGAACCCCTCTATGATGGTGTCTAGATTGGATCTGGTGGTTCTGGAACTTGCGGCACCTAGAATTGATTTTCGCCGACCCCTTTAGGGTTTCTGGAATATTGGGGTATTTATAGAGCAAAGAGGCGGTTCGGGAGGCCACCGAGGTGGGCACAACCCACCAGGGCGCGCTTGGGCCTCCAGGCGCGCCCTGGTGTCTTGTGCTCACCTCGGGCTCCATCTTTGGTACTTCTTTAGCCCACTGGATGTCTTCTGGTCCAAAAAAATCCACAAAAAGTTTTGCCGCGTTTGGACTCCATTTGGTATTGATTTCCTTTGATGTAAAAAACATGCAGAAACCAATAACTGGCACTTGGCACTACGTCAATAGGTTAATACCAAAAATGATATAAAATGACTATAAAATGATTGTAAAACATCCAAGAAGGATAATATAACTGCATGGAACAATAAAAAATTATAGATACGTTGGAGACGTATCACAACCCAACGCGTAGAGGGGTTGTCGATCCCTCAACGGTATTGAGAAAGGTTAAATTATACAGATTTTGATAAATAGATCTAACAAAAATACAAAATAAAATAAATAAAAGAAAATTTCAATAAGGTATTTTTGGTTTTAATATATGATAGAGAATAGGCCAAGGGCCATAGTTTTCACTAGAGGCTTCTCTCGAGAAAATAGCATACGGTGGGTAAACAAATTACTGTTAGACAATTGACAGAAAAGCAAATAATTATGACGATATCCAAGGCAATGATCATGTATATAGGCATCACGTCCAAGATTAGTAGACCGACTCCTGCCTGCGTCTACTACTATTACTCCACACATCGACCGCTATCCAGCATGCATCTAGTGTATTATGTTCATGGAAAAACGGAGTAATGCTTTAAGAAAGATGACATGATGTGGACAAGATAAACTCACGTATGAATAAACCCTTCTTGTTACCCTTAATAGGAACGGTACATGTGTGTCATGTCTCTTTCTGTCACTCAGATTGAGCACCGCAAGATCGAACCCATCACAAAGCACCTCTTCCCATGGCAAGATAAATCAATTTAGTTGGACAAACCAAACCAATAAATTAGAGAAGAAATACAAGGCTATAACAATAATGCATAAAAGAGTTCAGACAAAAGTCAAATAATATTCATGGATAGATTTGGTCATAAACTCACAATTCATCGAATCCCAACAAACACACCGCAAAAAGTCATTACATCAAATAGATCTCCAAGAACATCAAAGGGAACATTGTATTGAAGATCAAAAAGAGATAAGAAGCCATCTAGCTACTAACTACGGACCCGTAGATCTGTGGTAAACTACTCACGCATCATCGGAGGGGCAGCAAGGATGATGAAGAACCCCTCCGTGATTGTTTCCCCCTCCGGCAGAGTGCCGAAAAAGGCCTCCAGATTGGATCTCGTGGTTACGGAACTTGCGGTGGCGGAAAAAGTATTTCATGGAATCTCCTGAGGGTTTTGGGATTTTAGAGTATTTATAGAGGCATAGGTAGGTAAAAACAATGCCCGTGGGCCCCACTACCCACCAAGGTGTGCCAGAGGCCCCTGGTGCCTAGTGGGCCCCACTTTCATCTTCTCGTGGCCTCTAGAGGCTTCTAGGGTCTCTTATTTTTTTTGGAGGAAATCTAGGGTCTCATATCACCAGAAAAAATCTCCAAAAAGTATCATTGCATTAGGACTTCGTTTGGTACTCATATTCTGCAAAGTAAAAAACAAGCAAAAAGCAGCAACTGACACTGGGTACTAAGTTAATAGGTTAGTCCCAAAAAATGATATAAAGTTGCTTGCAAATGTATATAAAACATCCAAGATTGATAATATAATAGCATGGAACAACCAAAATTATATATATGTTGGAGACGTATCAAGCATCCCCAAGCTTAATTTTTGCTGGTCCTCAAGTAGGTAAATGATAAAAACAGAATTTTTGATGTGGAATGCTACCGAACATATTCATCATATATTCTTTTCTTTGTGGCATGAACATTTGGACTTTAGATGATTCAAAGCAATAGTCTATAATTGACATGAGGACATTAGTACTCAAACATATCAACAAGCAACCAAACCAAAAAAAAATGAAAATGGTCATTATGCTCAACTATGCTCACTCGTTGACCCATTCATGAAACGCACTCAAATACTAACTACATCCAATGCACAAGTATGACAATAGTGTTCCCTAGTTGGTGCTTTATAACAGAAGATGGAGACTCAACATAAAAATAAAAATTGCATAAAAGTAAATAGATAGACCCTTCGCAGAGGGAAGAAGAGATTTGTAGAGGTGCCACAGCTCATAGCTTAAATTGAGAGATAAAATTGTTTTGAGAGGCATGCTTTTCCTGTCAACAAAAACGACCGAGAATTCCCAATATCTTCCATGCAAGATAAATCATAGGTGGTTCCCAAACAAAAAGTAAAGTTTATTTCATTTCCATCATTCTTTCACAAACCACGGCCAGCTGTATCCACGGGTGCCTTCCATACCAACACTTCCCGAGGAATTTATTATCATAGTATTTTTTTTTTATTTCAGGACTGGGCCATCCCTATTACCTGCCACACTCTCGTGCAATGAAAAATGAATAAACACTCATTGTGAGAATAAAACACCTAGCATGGAAAATATTGGCCACCCCCTACCGCTTCATGAGCGGTACGGGCACACAAAAAGGAATTTCATTTTGAAAATTAGAGTTGGCACATACAAATTTACTTGGAACGGCATGGAAATACTGCATATAGGTAGGTATGGTGGACTTATCTTGCACAACTTTGGGTTTAAGGAGTTGGATGCACAAGCAGTATTCCCACTTAGTACAAGGAAAGGCTAGCAAATAGATTGAGAAGCAACCAACCAAAAAACAAAAATGGTCATAAACGAGCATTGAACATAACTAACACCGAATAATGCACCAGAAGTAGGATATAATTTCATTGCATAACTATTGACTTTACGTGCATGCATAGGGAATCACAAATATTCACACCAATATTCTTACTAAATAATAATTATTCACCAACATGACTCACATATCACTATCTCCATATCGCAAAACTATTGCAAGGAATCAATATAATATCCAATTATCTTCATGAAAGTTTTTATTATATCCACCTTGGATATCAATCACTTTGGGACCAAATTCATATCTCGTGCATATTACCATTACTATTCTTAACTCTCAAAAAGATCTAAGTGAAGCACGGGAGCCTAAATATTTCTTCAAAAAAATCATCTCTCAAAATAATATAAGTGAAGCGTGAGAGCATATTTCTTTAAAATTTCCCACTCTCAAAATAACATAAGTGAAGCATGAGAGTTTATTCCTTCAAAATATAACCACCACGGTGCTCAAAAAGATATAAATGAAGTACTAGAGCAACTGCCTAGCTCAAAATATTTAAGTGAAGCACATAGAGTATTTTAGCAAATCATGGTATGCGTGTGGCTCTCTCAAACAAGTATGTTCAGCAAGGATGATTGTGACAAAAAAAATAATAAACAAAGCAAAGACTCATATAATACAAGAGGCTCCAACCTCCAAGCAAAACTCATGATATGTGACAAATAAAAATATAGCTCCAAGTAAAATTACTGATGGTCATTAGAAGAAAGAGGGGATGCCTTCCGGGGGATCCCCAAGCTTAGTTGCTTGGGAGTCCTTAAATATTACCTTGGGGTGCCTTTTGAAGGAAATATGCCCTAGAGGCAATAATAAAGTTGTTATTTATATTTCCTTATATCATGATAAATGTTTATTATTCATGCTAGAATTGTATTAACCGGAACCTTAGTACATGTGTGAATACATAGACAAACTGAGTGTCACTAGTATGCCTCTACTTGACTAGCTCGTTAATCAAAGATGGTTAAGTTTCCTAGCCATGGACATGAGTTGTCATTTGATTAGCAGGATCACATCATTAGAGAATGATGAGATTGACTTGACCCATTCTGTTAGCTTAGCACTTGATCGTTTAGTATGTTGCTATTGCTTTCTTCATTACTTATACATGTTCCTATGACTATGAGATTATGCAACTCCCGAATACCGGAGGAACACTTTGTGTGCTATCAAACGTCACAACATAACTGGGTGATTATAAAGATGCTCTACAGGTGTCTCCAATGGTGTTTGTTGAGTTGGCATAGATCGAGATTAGGATTTGTCACTCCGATTGTCGGAGAGGTATCTCTAGGCCCTCTCGGTAATGCACATCACTATAAGCCTTGCAAGCAATGTAACTAATGAGTTAGTTGCGGGATGATGCATTACGGAACGAGTAAAGAGACTTGCCGGTAACGAGATTGAACTAGGTATTGAGATACCGATGATCGAATCTCGGGCTAGTAACATACCGATGACAAAGGGAACAACGTATGTTGTTATGCAGTTTGACCGATAAAGATCTTCATAGAATATGTGGGAGCCAATATGAGCATCTAGGTTCCGCTATTGGTTATTGACCGGAGACGTGTCTCGGTCATGTCTACATAGTTCTCGAACCCGTAGGGTCCGCACGCTTAACGTTCGGTGATAATCGGTATTATGAGTTTATGTGTTTTGATGTACCGAAGGTAGTTCGGAGTCCCGGATATGATCACGGACATGGTGAGGAGTCTCGAAATGGTCGAGACATAAAGATTGATATATTGGACAGCTATGTTCGGACACTGGAAGTGTTCTGGGAGGTTTCGGATAAAACCGGAGTATCGAAGGGTTATCGAAACCCCCCCCCCCCCCAGGAAGTTATTGGGCCCTTAGTGGGCTATAGGGGAGAGAGAGCGCAGCAGCCAGGAGGTGCCCCCCCAAGGGAGTCTGAATTGGACTAGGGGAGGGGGCGCGGCCCCTCTTTCCCTCTCCCTCCCCCTCTCCTTCCTTCCCCCTTCTAGTAGGACTAGGAAAGGAGGAATCCTCCTCCTACTAGGAGGAGGATTCCTCCTCCCTTGGCGCGCCCCCTAGGGCCGGCCGGCCTACTCCTCCCCTCCTTTATATACGGGGGGGGGGGGCACCCCATAGACACACAAGTTGATCATTGTCTTAGCCGTGTGCGGTGCCCCCCTCCACCATAATCCACCTCGGTCATATCGTCGTAGTGCTTCGGCGAAGCCCTGCGCCGGTAGCTTCATCATCACCGTCATCACGCCATCGTGCAGACGAAGCTCTCCCTCGACACTCAGCTGGATCAAGAGTTCGTGGGACGTCACCGAGCTGAACGTGTGCAGATCACGGAGGTGTCGTACTTTCGGTACTAGGATCGGTCGGATCGTGAAGACGTATGACTACATCAACCGCGTTGTCATAACGCTTCTACTTTCAGTCTACGAGGGTATGTAGACAACACTCTCCCCTCTCGTTGCTATGCATCACCTAGATGAATTTTGCATGCGCGTAGGAATTTTTTTGAAATTACTGTGTTCCCCAACAGTGACATCCGAGCCAGGTCTATGTGTAGACGTTATATGCACGAGTAGAACTCAAAGAGCTGTGGGCGATAATAGTCATACTGCTTACCAGCATGTCATACTTTGATTCGGCTGTATTGTTGGATGAAGCGGCCCGGACCGACATTACGCGTACGCTTACACGAGACTGGTTCTACCAAAGTGCTTCGCACACAGGTGGCTGGCGGGTGTCAGTTTCTCCAACTTTAGTTGAATCGAGTGTGGCTACGCCCGGTCCTTGTTGAAGGTTAAAATAGCACACTTGACGAAAAATTGTTCTGGTTTTGATGCATAGGTAAGAACGGTTCTTGCTCAGCCCGTAGCAGCCACGTAAAACTTGCAACAACAAAGTAGAGGATGTCTAACTTGTTTTTGCAGGGCATGTTGTGATGTGATATGGTCAAGACATGATGCTAAATTTTATTGTATGAGATGATCATGTTTTGTAACAGAGTTATCGGCAACTGGCAAGATCCATATGGTTGTCGCTTTTATGTATGAAATGCAATCGCCATGTAATTGTTTTACTTTATCACTAAGCGGTAGCGATAGTCGTAGAAGCAATAGTTGGCGAGACGACAACGATGCTACGATGGAGATCAAGGTGTCGCGCCGGTGACGACGGTGATCATGACGGTGCTTTGGAGATGGAGATCAAAGGCACAAGATGATGATGGAGATATCATATCACTTATATTGATTGCATCTGATGTTTATCCTTTATGCATCTTATTTTGCTTAGTTTAGCGGTAGCATTATAAGATGATCTCTCACTAAATTTCAAGGTACAAGTGTTCTCCCTGAGTATGCACCATTGCGAAAGTTCGTCGTGCCGAGACACCACGTGATGATCGGGTGTGATAAGCTCTACGTTCACATACAACGGGTGCAAGCCAGTTTTGCACACGCAGAATACTCGGGTTAAACTTGACGAGCCTAGCATATGCAGATATGGCCTCGGAACATTGAGACCGAAAGGTCGAGCATGAATCATATAGTAGATATGATCAACATTGTGATGTTCACCATTGAAAACTACTCCATCTCACGTGATGACCGGACATGGTTTAGTTGATTTGGATCACGTGATCACTTAGATGATTAGAGAGATGTCTATCTAAGTGGGAGTTCTTAAGTAATTTGATTAATTGAACTTTAATTTATCATGAACTTAGTACCTGATAGTATTTTGGATGTCTATGTTGTTGTAGATAGATGGCTCGTGTTGTTGTTCCTTGAATTTGAATGCGTTCCTCGAGAAAGCTAAGTTGAAAGATGATGGTAGCAACTACACGGACTGGGTCCGTAACTTGAGGATTATCCTCATTGTTGCACAGAAGAATTACGTCCTGGAAGCACCGCTAGGTGCCAAACCAGCTGCAGGAGCAATGCCAGATGTTATGAACGTCTGGCAGAGCAAAGCGGATGACTACTCGATAGTTCAGTGTGCCATGCTTTACGGCTTAGAACCGGGACTTCAACGATGTTTTGAACATCATGGAGCATATGAGATGTTCCAGGAGTTGAAGTTAATATTTCAAGCAAATGCCCGGATTGAGAGATATGAAGTCTCCAATAAGTTCTACAGCTGCAAAATGTAGGAGAATAGTTCTGTCAGTGAGCATATACTCAAAATGTCTGGGTATAACAATCACTTGATTCAACTGGGAGTTAATCTTCCTGATGATAGTGTCATTGGCAGAATTCTTCAATCACTGCCACCAAGCTACAAGAGCTTTGTGATGAACTATAATATGCAAGGGATGGATAAGACAAGTCCAGAGCTCTTCACAATGCTAAAGGCCGCGGAGGTAGTAATCAAGAAAGAGCATCAAGTGTTGATGGTCAACAAGACCACCAGTTTTAAGAAAAAGGGTAAAGGGAAGAAGGGGAACTTCAAGAAGAACGTCAAGCAAGTTGCTGCTCAAGTGAAGAAGCCTAAGTCTGGACCTAAGCCTGAGACTGAGTGATTCTACTGCAAAGGGACTGGTCACTGGAAGCGGAACTGCCCCAAGTATTTGGCGGATAAGAAGGATGGCAAGGTGAACAAAGGTATATGTGATATACATGTTATTGATGTGTACCTTACTAATGCTCGCAGAGTGCACGGGTATTTGATATCGGTTCATTGCTAATATTTGCAACTCAAAACAGGGACTACAGATTAGCGAAGATTGGCTAAGGACGAGGTGACGATGTGCGTAGGAAATGGTTCCAAAGTCGATGTGATCGCCGTCGGCACACTACCTCTACATCTACCTTCGGGATTAGTTTTAGACCTGAATAATTGTTATTTGGTGCCAGCGTTAAGCATGAACATTATATCTGGATCTTTGTTGATGCGAGACGGTTATTCATTTAAATCAGAGAATAATGGTTGTTCTATTTATATGAGTAATATCTTTTATGGTCATGCACCCTTGAAGAGTGGTCTATTTTTGTTGAATCTCGATAGTAGTGACACACATATTCATAATATTGAAGCCAAAAGATGCAGAGTTGATAATGATAGTGCAACTTATTTGTGGCACTGCCGTTTGTGTCATATTGGTGTAAAGCGCATGATGAAACTCCATTCTGATGGACTTTTGGAATCACTTGATTATGAATCACTCGGTACTTGAGAACCATGCCTCATGGGCAAGATGACTAAAACGTTGTTCTTCGGAACAATGGAGCGAGCAACATATTTGTTGGAAATCCTACATACTGATGTATGTGGTCTGATGAATATTGAGGCTTGCGGCGGGTATCGTTATTTTATCACCTTCACAGATGATTTGAGCAGATATGGGTATATCTACTTGATGAAACATAAGTCTGAAACATTTGAAAAGTTCAAGAATTTCAGAGTGAAGTGGAAAATCATCGTAACAAGAAAATAAAGTTTCTACGATCTGATCATGGAGGAGAATATTTGAGTTACGAGTTTTGTCTTCATTTGAAACAATGCAGAATAGTTTCACAGCTCACGCCACCCGGAACACCACAACGTAATGGTGTGTCCGAACGTCATAATCATACTTTACTAGATATGGTGCGATCTATGATGTCTCTTACTGATTTACCGCTATCGTTTTGGGGTTATGCTTTAGAGACGGTTGCATTCAGTTAAATAGGGGCACCATCTAAATCCGTTGATACGACACCTTATGAATTGTGGTTTGGCAAGAAACCCAACTTGTCATTTCCTAAAGTTTGGGGATGTGATGCTTATGTGAAAACGCTTCAACCTGATAAGCTCGAACCCAAATCGGAGAAGTGAGTTTTCGTAGGATACCCAAAAGAAACTGTTGGGTACACCTTCTATCACAGATCTGAAGGCAAGACATTCATTGCTAAGAATGGATCCTTTCTAGAGAAGGAGTTTCTCTTGAAAGAAGTGAGTGGGAGGAAAGTAGAACTTGACGAGGTAACCGTACCTTCTCCTTTATTGGAAAGTAGTTCATCACATAAATCAGTTCCAATGATTCCTACACCAGTAAGTGAGGAAGCTAATGATGATAATCATGAAACTTCTGATCAAGTTACTACCGAACCTGTAGGTCAACCAGAGTAAGATCCGCACCAGAGTGGTACGATAATTGATACATCTCCGTCGTATCTATAATTTTTGATTGTTCCATGCCAATATTATACAACTTTCATATACTTTTGGCAACTTTTTATATTATTTTTGGGAATAACATATTGATCCAGTGCCCAGTGTCGGTTCCTACTTGTTGCATGTTTTATGTTTCGCAGAAACCCAATATCACACGGAGTCCAAACGGGATAAAAACGGACGAAGAATTATTTTGGAATGTTTATGATTTTTGGGAAGTAAAATCAACGCTAGACGGTGCCCGAGGGGGCCACGAGGCAGGGGGAACGCCCCAGGGGGGAGGCGCGCCCTGGACCCTCATGGGCACCCCGTAAGGCAGTTGACGCCCTTCTTCGGCCGCAAGAAAGCTATTTTTTGGTAAAAAATCACGGTGAAGGCTTCAGTCCAACCGGAGTTACGTATCACCATATATATACGAAACGGTGAAAGGGCGGCAGAACAGAACGCAGAAACAGAGAGAGACAGATCCAATCTCAGAGGGGCTCTCGCCCCTCCCACGCCATGGAGGCCAAGGACCAGAGGGGAAACCCTTCTCCCATCTAGGGAGGAGGTCAAGGAAGAAGAAGACGAAGGGCCCCCCCTCTCCCCTTCTCTTCCGGTGGCGCCGGAACGCTACCGTGGCCATCATCATCACCGCAATCTTCACCAACAACTTCACCGCCATCATCACCAACTCTTCCCCCCTCTATGCAGCGGTGTAACCTCTCTCTTACCCGTTGTAATATCTAATTAAACATGGTGCTCAACGTATATATTATGTCCCAATGATGTATGGCTATCCTATGATGTTTGAGCAGATCTGTTTTGTCCTATGGGTTATTTGATGATCAAGATTGGTTTGAGTTGCATGTTCTATTATTGGTGTTGTCCTATGGTGCTCTCCGTGTCGCGCAAGCGTGAGGGATCCCCGCTGTAGGGTTTGCAATATGTTCATGATTTGCTTATGGTGGGTGGCGTGAGTGACAGAAGCACAGACCCGAGTAAGTAGGTTGTTTGCATATGGGATAAAGGGGACTTGATACTTTAATGCTATGGTTGGGTTTTACCTTAATGATCTTTAGTAGTTGCGGATGCTTGCTAGAGTTCCAATCATAAGTGCATATGATCCAAGTAGAGAAAGTATGTTAGCTTATGCCTCTCCCTCAAATAAAATTGCAATAGTGATTACCGGTCTAGTTATCGATTGCCTAGGGACAAATAACTTTATCGTAACAAAAAGCTCCCTACTAAAACTAACTTAGTTGTGTCTTCATCTAAACAGCCCCTAGCTTTTATTTACGCGCTCTTTATTATCTTGCAAACCTATCCAAAAACACCTACAAAGTACTTCTAGTTTCATACTTGTTTCCGGTAAAGCGAACATCAAGCGTGCGTAGAGTTGTATCGGTGGTCGATAGAACTTGGGGGAATATTTGTTCTACCTTTAGCTCCTCGCTGGGTTCGACACTCTTACTTATCGAAAACGGTTGCGATCCCCTATACTTGTGGGTTATCAAGACCTTTTTCTGGCGCCGTTGCCGGGGAGTCATAGCGTGGGGTGAATATTCTCGTGTGTGCTTGTTTGCTTTATCACTAAGTAATTTTATTTGATGTTCTTAGTTGTTCTTTATCTTTAGTTATGGATATGGAACACGAAATACCAAAAAAATTAGGTGTACTTGCTACTCATGGAGATGGGGAACCTCCTAAAACCCTAGATGCTCATTATGTGATAGATATTACGTACTACTTTGATAATCTTGAGAAAACCCCATTCAACTTTGTAATGGGAGTAACGTTGGATCAATGTGAATACTTTAGGGATTATTGCTTGACACAAAAAGGGAAACTATTATGGGATCAAATTTATATGTTGAAGTGGTATGCTAGGCAACTATGCTTGAGATATGATTATATTTGTTGATCTAGGATGAAGGCTCCACACCTTCCCTTTTCATGCAAATTTAATGATAATAAAACCTTAGCTTCTTATGCTAATGGTATCTATGATTACTATGATGTGGAACAAATAGAAGAATTTGTTGCTTTTATGGGTGCTTATGAAATTGAATCTATGTTTAAAGAGTTTGAAGATTTTGTTGATTCGGTTTATAGAACTGAAAATTTAGCTATCCTTAAATATTGTTATGAGAATTATGAATACAATTACGATATTAATGCACTTATTGAGAAAGTCTCTGCTGTCCAAGAAGAGACTAATATTTTGCAGGAGTCTATGGAAGAAGAAATTACTGAAACTATGAGCTCATTGGATGAAAAAGATGATGAGGAGAGTGAAGAACAAAAGGAGGAAGAGCGGATTAGCTACCCGTGCCCACCTTCTAATGAGAGTAACTCTTCAACTCATACATTGTTTAATGTCCCTTCGTGCTTATCGAAGGATGATTGCTATGATGACTACTATGATCCCATTGATTCTTTTGAAATATCCCTTTTTGATGATGCTTGCTATGCTTGTGGCCAAGATGCCAATATGAATTATGCTTATGGAGATGAACTTGCTATAGTTCCTTATGTTATGAATGAAATTTTTGCTATTGCACCCACGCATGGTAGTCCTATTATCTTTTTGAATTCTCCAAAGTACACTATATTGGAGAAGTTTGTGCTTATTAAGGATTATATTGATGGGTTGCCTTTTACTACTACACATGATGATTTTGATGAATATAATATGCATGTGCTTGCTGCTCCTACTTGCAATTATTATGAGAGAGGAACTATATCTCCACCTCTCTATGTTTCCCACACGATAAAATTGCAAGAAACTGTTTATACTATGCATTGGCCTTTACTATGTGTGCATGAATTGTTCTTTTATGACATGCCGATGCATAGGAAGAGGGTTAGACTTCGTCATTACATGATATATGTTGCTTCGTGCTCACTACTAAATTACAAATCATTGCTAATTAAAATTGGCTTTGATATACCTTGGGTTCCGGGTGGATTCACTACTTGGGCACTATATGCCTAGCTTAATGGCTTTAAAGAAAGCGCTGCCAGGGAGACAACCCGGAAGTTTTAGAGTCATTTATTTCTGTTGAGTGCTTTTATATAGTTTAAAAACAAAAAAATAAAGAGGGGAACCTAAAACTTTTTCGAAAAGGAAAGTGAAAGTGAGAAGGACAAGCATTGTTGAAGTGGGAGCTAGCCTTGAACTTTGTTCATGCTCACGGAAACTTTGTGAATCTTGATTGCAGAAACTTTTCAAAAAAAATAATTATCCCCTTGTACAATTCCATTGTATTATAAAAATAATGTGCCAAGGTTTGCCTTTAGGATGTTTACAATGCTTGTTGGTTTGTGCGGTGCAGGGCAGAAACTTTTTTTTGTCCTTGAAGACTGCAGGGCTTGCACCCCACAGCATTTTATTAATGAAAATAAAAGAAACATAAGTATTACAAAATTTCCTCAAGGTGAGGAAAAAGAAAAAGAAAGACCTAAGGAAGGCTATACAAGTGCACTATACCTAAAATATACAGTAATACAAGGAAACCACTCCCCTCAAGGAGGGAGGAAATCAATCCACTTCAGCAAGGCCTCTCTATGCTTCTGTTTGATTCTATGAGAGAGCAGGGTGAGATCCTGAATGAATCCATTTCTCCAGGCTCTGAAAGATGGCTTGATGTTCCTGAAGGCTTTGTCATTCCTGATCTTCCAAATATTCCACCAGGCAGTAAAAACCACCTCCCCAAAGAAAGGTTTGTTGAACTCCGTTCTGGCATGATAGGCAATCTCCACCATGTCAGTACTGTCTTTCCATTCAATTTGCAGATAAATCCACACGCGAGCACTGAAGTTGCACTGGAAAAAAAGGTGATTTCTGTCCTCCAAGATCCCAGTTGGGCAGAGTACACATTGTGGCCCCTCATTAATCTTCCAGTGCCTCCTCTGGATCATGTCCTTAGTATTAACCCTGTCCATTATAACAAGCCAAGCAAACATCTTGATCGACAATGTACAGCAGCTCGTCCATATCCACCTCAAGACTGGGTTGACAACCATTGGCTGGAAGGCAAAGTCATAAAACTTTTTTGCAGTATAAGAGGACTTCTTTCCATGTCTCCACCCCCAAGAGCCATTACAGCTTGTGTCAATATGAAAATACCCCATTAAGGAAGAAAGCTGCTGTAAATCTTGAAAGGCTTGTTCAGAGAGAGGCAAGGAAAATATATCTTGCAAGCTACCAGCCTGGAAGACTTCCTTGACTGAATAGTTTTTTTGAAGACAGAAGGAATAGAGCCTAGGAAATCGGTCTTGAAGAGGGACACAACTGTTTCCAATGTACCAATAGTCGCACCAAAAAGCACAAGATTCCATTATGAACATCGACCGCAGTGATCGCTCTGAAATTATCCATCAACTTACAAACGTCTCTCCACCAAAAGGAGCCACACAGAATAGTATCATGTGGAATTCTTTGGAAGTAGTAAGAATCCCAGATTAACTGCACCCAAGGCACATCCATCTTATTGTAAAATTTAAGATGTTTCAGAAGAAGAGCTTTATTTTGCAAACCCAAATTTAAGATTCCAAGCCCTCCCTTCGATTTAGGCCTGCAAACAAGAGGCCAAGCAGCCAGAGAATGGCCCTTTCCTGGCCATATTTCCTCCATAAACACTGCCTCTAAATCCTTTCCAACTGCTTCAAAATACCCTGAGGGATTGACAGGCTGCAAAGGAAGAAGATAGGCAAAGAAGAAATGACAGAGTTAACTAACTGTAACCTGCTCCCTTAAGGCAAGAACCAAGAACTTGTTGTCAATCTTCTCTCCATGCAATCTACCAAGGGAAGGAGGTCCACAATCTTAGGCCTGGTAGTCCCGACAGGCAGACCCAGATATGTGAAAGGCATTTTGCCTAACTTACAACCAAAGAAGTTAGCGAGATCATTAGCAGCCTGGTCAGTGACATTAATGGGGTACATGCATGATTTATGAAAGTTAATCTGAAGACCAGTTGCCTCTGAGAAAGTATATAACACAAATTTCAGTGCCCCCAAATGATCCATATCAGCCTTAAGGAAAAGTAGTGTGTCATCAGCATATTGGACCACTGGGAAATCAGGATCATGGGTTGGCAGAGGCCTGCTTATTATACCCTGCTGAAGAAGATTATTGATCAAAGTCTGCAAGAGGTTAGCAGCAATAACAAAGAGCAAGGGAGAGATTGGGTCTCCTTGCTTAACTCCACATTTGCATTTGAAATGATTCCCAGGAACTCCATTCAGTAAGACAGAGAAAGTGCCTGATGACAACAACTGCTTAATCCAGGTAATCCATCTATTATCAAAACCTTTTGCAACAAGAATCCTTATTATGGCCTCATGCTGTATAGAATCGAAGGCCTTCTCAAAATCCAACTTGAGCAGAAGGATGGGCTGCTTAGGCTGATTACACTGATGGATATATTCGAAAGTCCACGCAAGACAATCCTGGATTGTTCTTGCTTTTATGAAGCCATACTGATTTTTATGAATACATTTGATAATCTCCTGTTGAAATCTGTTGGCAGCAAGCTTTGTAAGGAATTTCAGGCCAACACTAGTGAGTGAAATAGGCCTAAAGTCTCCCACACTCTCAGGTGTCTGTATCTTTGGTATCAATGTGATGAAAGCATCATTAAGGTTTTCCAGTTGAACTGTGCCAGCATGAAACTCCTGCACAAGCTGAATAAAATCAGCTGATGTTATGTGCCAACACTTATTTAGAAAAAGACCATTAAAGCCATCAGGCCCAGGAGCCTTATCAGTAGGCATTTCTTTAATAACCTGATCAATTTCCTTAATTTCAAAAGGCTTGGTGAGGACCTCCAAGCCCTGAATCCTAGGTATTAAAGACAAAATGCTCTCATCCAAAGCTATTGGCCGAACTGTCCCCATTTTGGCTGTAGTGCTAGATTTTTAATTTTTTACTGGAACGTCAAACGGTTCTGATTCTTTTTGAACTGTATTTATACACAAATTTTTTATTTTTCCTAATTTTGGCAGAATTTTTCAAGTATCAGAAGTATGGTGAATGTTCAGATTATTACAGACTATTCTGTTTTAGAAAGATTCTGTTTTTGATGCATAGTTTGCTTGTTTTGATGAAACTATCAATTTATATCAGTGGATGAAGCCATGAAAAAGCTATATTACAGTAGAAAAATGCAAAAAACAAAATATGAATTGGTTTGCAATAGTACTTAGATTAGTGATTTGCTTTATTATACTAAAGGATCTCACCGAGTTTTCTGTTGAAGTTTTGTGTGGATGAAGTGTTCGATGATCGAGGAGGTCTCAATGTGAGAAGAAGGAAGAGATGCAAGAGCTCAAGCTTGGGGATGCCCAAGGCACCCCAAGTAAATATTCAAGGAGACTCAAGCGTCTAAGCTTGGGGATGCCCCGGAAGGCATCCCCTCTTTCTTCAACAAGTATCGGCATGTTTTCGGATTCGTTTCGTTCATGCGATATATGCAAATCTTGGAGCGTATTTTGCATTTAGTTTTCGTTTTTATTTTATGCACCATGCTGGTATGAGATAGTCCTTGGTTGATTTATATAATGCTCATTGCACTTCACTTATATCATTTGAGTATGGCTTTATAGAATGCTTCATGTGCTTCACTAATATCATTTGAAGTTTGGATTGCATGTTTCTCTTCACATAGAAAACCGCCATTTGTAGAATGATCTTTTGCTTCACTTATATTTTTTAGAGTGTGGCATATATTTTGTAGAAAGAATTAAACTCTCTTGCTTCACTTATATCTATTTAGAGAGTTGACAGGAACTGGTCATTCACATGGTTAGTCATAAAATCCTACATAAAAACTTGTAGATCACTGAATATGATATGTTTGATTCCTTGCAATAGTTTTGCGATATAAAGATGGTGATATTAGAGTCATGCTAGTGGGTAGTTGTGGATTGTAGAAATACTTGTGTTGAAGTTGGTGATTCCCGTAGCATGCACGTATGGTGAACCATTATGTGATGAACTTGGAGCATGATTTATTTATTGATTTTCTTCCTTATGAGTGGCGGTCGGGGACGAGCGATGGTCTTTTCCTACCAATCTATCCCCCTAGGAGTATGCGTGTAGTACTTTGTTTCAATGACTAATAGATTTTTTCAATAAGTATGTGAGTTCTTTATGACTAATGTTGAGTCCATGGATTATACGCACTCTCACCCTTCCATCATTGCTAGCCTCTTCGGTATCGTGCATTGCCCTTTCTCACCTCGAGAGTTTGTGCAAACTTCGCCGGTGCATCCAAACCCCGTGATACGATATGCTCTATCACACATAAGCCTCATTATATCTTCCTCAAAACAGCCACCGTAACTACCTATCATGGCATTTCCATAGCCACTCCAAGATATATTGCCAAGCAACTTCCATCATCATTATATACATGACTTGAGCATTTATTGTTACATTGCTTTGCATGATCGTAAGATAGCTAGCATGATGTTTTCATGGATTGTCCGTTTTTTTATGTCATTGCTACGCTAGATCATTGCACATCCTGGTACACTGCCAGAGGCATTCATATAGAGTCATATCTTTCTTCTAGTATTGAGTTGTAATATTGAGTTGTAAGTAAATAAAAGTGTGATGATCATCATTATTAGAGCATTGCCCTAGTGAGGAAAGGATGATGGAGACTATGATTCCCCCATAAGTCGGGATGAGACTCTGGACTTTACAAAAAATAAAAGAGGCCAAAGAAGCCCAAATAAAAAAAGAGGCCAAAGAAGCCCGCCAAAAAAATATATAAAAAAGAAAATAAAAATGAGAGAAAAAGAGAGAAGGGGCAATGCTACTATCCTTTTACCACACTTGTGCTTCAAAGTAGCACCATGTTCTTCATATAGAGAGTCTCTTGAGTTATCACTTTCATATACTAGTGGGAATTTTCATTATAGAACTTGGCTTGTATATTTCGATGATGGGCTTCCTCAAATGCCTGAGGTCTTCATGAGCAAGCAAGTTGGATGCACACCCACTTAGTTTCAGTTTGAGCTTTCATACACTTATAGCTCTAGTGCATCCGTTGCATGGCAATCCCTACTCCTCACATTGACATCAATTGATGGGCATCTCCATAGCCCGTTGATTAGCCGCGTCGATGTGAGACTTTCTCCTTTTTTGTCTTCTCCACACAACCTCCACCATCATATTCTATTCCACCTATAGTGCTATGTCCATGGCTCACGCTCATGTATAGCGTGAAAGTTGAAAAGGTTTGAGAACATCAAAAGTATGAAACAATTGCTTGGCTTGTCATCGGGGTTGTGCATGATTTGAATATTTTGTGTGGTGAAGATGGAGCATAGCCAGACTATATGATTTTGTAGGGATAACTTTCTTTGGCCATGTTATTTTGAAAAGACATGATTGCTTTATTAGTAGGCTTGAAGTGTTATTGTTTTTATGTCAAATGATAGACTATTGCTTTGAATCACTCGTGTCTTAATATTCATGCCATGATTAGATACATGATCAAGATTATGCTAGGTAGCATTCCACATCAAAAATTATCTTTTTTATCATTTACATACTCGAGGACGAGCAGGAATTAAGCTTGGAGATGCTGATATGTCTCCGCCGTATCTATAATTTTTTATTGTTCCATGCCAATATTATACAACTTTCATATACTTTTGGCAACTTTTTATATTATTTTGGGACTAACATATTGATCCAAAGGCTCAAAGCCGCCTCTGTTTGTTGCATGTTTTATGTTTTGCAGAAACCCAATATCAAACGGAGTCCAAACGGGATAAAAACGGACGAAGAATTATTTTGGAATATTTATGATTTTTGGGAAGTAAAATCAACGCGAGACGGTGCCCGAGGGGGCCACGAGGCAGGGGGCGCGCCCCAGGGGGGTAGGCGCGCCCTGGACCCTCGTGGGCACCTCGTAACGCGGTTGACGCCCTTGTTCGGCCGCAAGAAAGCTAATTTTTCGTAAAAACTCATGGCAAAGGTTTCAGTCCAATCGGAGTTACGGATCTCCATATATATACGAAACGGTGAAAGGGCGGCAGAATAGAACGCATAAACAGAGAGAGACAGAGAGACAGATCCAGTCTCGGAGGGTCTCTCGCCCCTCCCACACCATGGAGGCCAAGGTCCAGAGGGGAAACCCTTCTCCCATCTAGGGAGGAGGTCAAGGAAGAAGAAGACGAAGGGGCCCCCTCTCCCCTTCTCTTCCGGTGGTGCCGGAACGCTGCCGTGGCCATCATCATCACCGCAATCTTCACCAACAACTTCACCGCCATCATCACCAACTCTTCCCCCCTCTATGCAGCGGTGTAACCTCTCTCTTACCCTCTGTAAACTCTACTTAAACATGGTTCTCAACGCTATATATTATTTCCCAATGATGTATGGCTATCCTATGATGTTTGAGTAGATCTATTTTGTCCTATGGGTTATTTGATGATCAAGATTGGTTTGAGTTGCATGTTTTATTATTGGTGCTGTCCTATGGTGCTCTCCGTGTCGCGCAAGCGTGAGGGATCTCCGCTGTAGGGTTTGCAATATGTTCATGATTTGCTTATGGTGGGTGGCATGAGTGACAGAAGCACAGACCCGAGTAAGTAGGTTGTTTGCATATGGGATAAAGGGGACTTGATACTTTAATGCTATGGTTGGGTTTTACCTTAATGATCTTTAGTAGTTGCGGATGCTTGCTAGAGTTCCAATCATAAGTGCATATGATCCAAGTAGAGAAAGTATGTTAGCTTATGCCTCTCCCTTAAATAAAATTGCAATAGTGATTACCGGTCTAGTTATCGATTGCCTAGGGACAAATAACTTTCTCGTAACAAAAATCTCCCTACTAAAGCTAAATTAGTTGTGTCTTCATCTAAACAGCCCCTAGATTTTATTTACGCGCTCTTTATTATCTTGCAAACCTATCCAAAAACACCTACAAAGTACTTCTAGATTCATACTTGTTTCCCGTAAAGCGAACGTCAAGCGTGCGTAGAGTTGTATCGGTGGTCGATAGAACTTGAGCGAATATTTGTTCTACGTTTAGCTCCTTGTTGGGTTCGACACTCTTACTTATCAAAAACTATTGCGATCCCCTATACTTGTGGGTTATCAGTAATCCTGTTCTAGAGGTCATGTTACTTGACAATGAAGAACCTACGAACTATGGGGAAGTGATGATGAGCCCGGATTCTGTGAAATGGCTTGAGGCCATGAAATCTGAGATGGGATCCATGTATGAGAACAAAGTGTCGACTTTGGTTGACTTGCCCGATAATCGGCAAGCCATCGAGAATAAATGGATCTTCAAGAAGAAGACTGGCGCTGACGATAATGTTACTATCTAGAAAGCTCGACTTGTTGCGAAAGGTTTTCGACAAGTTCAAGGAGTTGACTACGATGAGACATTCTCACTCGTAGCGATGCTTAAGTCCGTCCGAATCATGTTAGCAATTGCTGCATTTTATGATTATGAAATTTGGCAAATGGATGTAAAGACTGCATTCCTGAATGGATTTCTGGAAGAAGAGTTGTATATGATGCAACCTGAAGGTTTTATCAATCCAAAGGATGCTAACAAAGTGTGCAAGCTCCAGCGATCCATTTATGGATTGGTGCAAGCATCTCGGAGTTGGAATAAACGTTTTGATAGTGTGATCAAAGCATATAGTTTTATACAGACTTTTGGAGAAGCTCAGATTTACAAGAAAGTGAGTGGGAGCTCAGAGCATTTCTAATATTATATGTGGATGACATATTGTTGATTGGAAATGATATAGAATTTCTGGATAGCATAAAAGGATACTTGAATAAGAGTTTTTTAATGAAAGACCTTGGTGAAGCTGCTTATATATTAGGGCATCAAGATTTATAGAGATAGATCAAGACGCTTAATTGGACTTTCACAAAGCACATACCTTGATAAAGTTTTGAAGAAGTTCAAAATGTATCAAGCAAAGAAAGGGTTCTTGCCTGTGGTACAAGGTGTGAAATTGAGTCAGACTCAATGCCCGACCACTGCAGAAGATAGAGAGAAAATGAAAGTCATTCCCTATGCTTCCGCCATAGGTTCTATCATGTATGCAATGATGTGTACCAGACCTGATGTCTGCCTTGCTATTAGTTTAGCAGGGAGGTACCAAAGTAATCCAGGAGTGGGTCATTAGACAACAGTCAAGAACATCCTGAAATACCTGAAAAGGACTAAGGATATGTTTCTCGTTTATGGAGGTGACAAAGAGCTCGTCGTAAATGGTTACGTCAATGCAAGCTTTGATACTGATCCGGATGACTCTAAGTCACAAACCGGATACGTATTTATATTGAACGGTGGAGCTGTCAGTTGGTGCAGTTCTAAGCAAAGCGTCATGGCGGGATCTACGTGTGAAGCGGAGTACATAGCTGCTTCGGAAGCAGCAAATGAAGGAGTCTGGATGAAGGAGTTCATATCCGATCTAGGTGCCATACCTAGTGCATCGGGTTCAATGAAAATCTTTTGTGACAATACTGGTGCAATTGCCATAGCAAAGGAATCCAGATTTCACAAGAGAACCAAGCACATCAAGAGATGCTCCAATTCCATTCGCGATCAAGTCAAGGAGGGAGACATAGAGATATGCAAGATACATACGGATCTGAATGTTGCATACCATTGACTAAGCCTCTCTCACGAGCAAAACATGATCGGCACCAAGACTCCATGGGTGTTAGAATCATTAATGTGTAATCCAGATTATTGACTCTGGTGCAAGTGGGAGACTGAAGGAAATATGCCCTAGAGGCAATAATAAAGTTGTTATTTATATTTCCTTATATCATGATAAATGTTTATTATTCATGCTAGAATTGTATTAACCGGAAACTTAGTACATGTGTGAATACATAGACAAACTGAGTGTCACTAGTATGCCTCTACTTGACTAGCTCGTTAATCAAAGATGGTTAAGTCTCCTAGCCATGGACGTGAGTTGTCATTTGATTAACGGGATCACATCATTAGAGAATGATGTGATTGACTTAACCCATTCCGTTAGCTTAGCACTTGACCGTTTAGTATGATGCTATTGCTTTCTTCTTGACTTATACATGTTCCTATGACTATGAGATTATGCAACTCCCGAATACCGGAGGAACACTTTGTGTTCTATCAAACGTCACAAGGTAACTGGGTGATTATAAAGATGCTCTACAGGTGTCTCCAATGGTGTTTGTTGAGTTGGCGTAGATCGAGATTAGGATTTGTCACTCCGATTGTCGGAGAGGTATCTCTGGGCCCTCTCGGTAATGCACATCACTATAAGCCTTCCAAGCAATGTAACTAATGAGTTAGTTGCGGGATGATGCATTACGAAACGAGTAAAGAGACTTGTCGGTAATGAGATTGAACTAGGTATTGAGATACCGACGATCGAATCTCGGGCTAGTAACATACTGATGACAAAGGGAACAACGTATGTTGTTATGCGGTTTGACCGATAAAGATCTTCGTAGAATATGTGGGAGCCAATATGAGCATCCAGGTTCCGCTATTGGTTATTGACAGGAGATGTGTCTCGGTCATGTCTACATAGTTCTCGAACCCGTAGGGTCCGCACGCTTAACGTTCGATGACGATCGGTATTATGAGTTTATGTGTTTTGATGTACCGAAGGTAGTTCAGAGTCCCGGATTGATCACGGACATGACGAGGAGTCTCGAAATGGTCGAGACATAAAGATTGATATATTGTACGGCTATGTTCGGACACTGGAAGTGTTCCGGCAGGTTTTGGATAAAATCGGAGTGCTGGAGGGTTAGCGGACCCCCCGAGAAGTTATTGGGCCCTTAGTGGGCTTTAGGGGAGAGAGAGAGGGACGCAGCCAGGAGGTGGCGCCCCCCCCCCCCAAGGGAGTCCGAATTGGACTAGGGGAGGGGGGCGCGGCCCCTCTTTCCCTGTCCCTCCCCCTCTCCTTCCTTCCCCCTCCTAGTAGGACCAGGAAAGGAGGAATCCTACTCCTACTAGGAGGAGGATTCCTCCTCCCTTGGCGCACCACCTAGGGCCGGCCGGCCTCCTCCTCCCCTCCTTTATATACGGGGAGGGGGGCACCCCATTGTGATGCCCGGATAATTAGGCTACAGTAATTCCCTGCTAATGATTCAATCCCGTGCGAATTCAAAATTCAAAATCAAGTCAAACAATTAAAGTTTTCAAACATTAAAGCTAAAATGTTCTGGATGTGACAAATAAAGCATAGACGCGTATGGTGAAGAAACCACTTTTTTATAAAATGCCCAAATGCTCTAAAATAAATAAAACAGCATCAAAGACAATTAATTAAATGCCTTTTATAAAGTTATAAAAAAATTAACTAATATTTGGAGTGCCAACCTTTTTGTGGCAGCACCTAATATTGCAATACTAATTAGGTGTCCATGTCCACATTTTACAAAACTCATTTGCTAATTGGTTTAAGTGCAAAGCATAGACTAGAAAAAGTAAAACGGTAAAGAAATAAGATAAACAGAATGCACTACCGTGCACTTAGGCCCACTATGAATAGCATGGCCCAGCCCACCACTACCATCTCTCCTTCAATCTCCTGTAGCAGGAGGCAGAGGAGAGCGTGGCGGCCATCCATACCTCCCCAGCTTGCGATGTCACCGTGGTGCCCATCCCACGGTCCCCCGGGTGGATAAGAGCCGCCCCCTGCTCCCTCTCTTTCCCTCCCTGAACCCTAGCCACTACCCCCTTCTTCCCCCTTGCTCTCCTCCCTGATCTGGAGAGGCACCCGACGCGGTCGTCGCCATTGCCGCGTCGATCCCGCGGCCACCGATCGCCTCTCTTCTCACCGGTGTGTCCAGGAGCTCCGTCGCGTCGCCCTCGTCCTCGTCAACTACTCCGTTCGCACCTGGAGGCCCCAAGGCGATGCCACGGTCAACTTCTTCACCATCACAGCCGCCGCACCTCGCCGTCGATCCACTACTCCGGGCCGACCCCAACCCCTCTCGAGCTCGCCTACATCCTCCCCGGTGAGCACCGCGTCGATTTTCCCCTGATCCCTTTTGAGACCATCGCGGTAGATGCATTCCCCGAACATAGCCGCCGTGGCCATAGCTCTCCGTGGCCGCGCTCAAGCCCCGGGCGCCTGTGCGCGCTTCGACTCCCTCGCCGGCACCCGTCCGTGCGTGCCCAACCCGCCTCTTTCTTGCCGCCGCCGCTGCCCTACGCCGCCACGGCCAAGACGCTGCTCGCTTGTCGCTGCCTTGCTTGCTCCGTCGCCTGCTCGCCGGCCACGCCCCGTGCCCGCGTCATTCGCTCGCGGGCCGCGCCCCTCCTCCCGCTGCTCGGCGCCTCACCCTGCTTCCCCCGCCCCCTGTCACTGTAGAGCGTCGCCGGCGCCTTAGTGTCATGCGAGCCCAGCCGGCCCCCTCTGTTGACTTGGAGGGGATTACCCCGGTTAATTTAGCGCTAACCTCCCCCCGCTGCCACTGCCAAGCTGGCCCCGTCCCAGTTAATTTGTCAAACTAATTAGGTGCTAATTCCCCCTTAAAACAGCCACTGACATTGGGCCCCACCGCGCTTAATTAGTCTCTGGTTTATATTCAGCTATGTTTAGTATATCACCCAATGACATGTGGGGCCCCGTGTACTGTTCATTTGGATAAGGCTCACCCAGTCAGCCGTTGACTTTGACTCTAGGCCCACTGTCAGCCTCACGTGCAAAAGTGTGGGTACACTTTTTGGTACCCGTAGCATTTAGATATTAAAATGATTTTCGAATTAAAATAAATCTGTAATTTCAGGAAATGTTTAAATCTTTGATAAATCATATAAAATAATCCGTAAGTCAGATGAAAATAATTTATATATGAAAGTTGCTCAGAACGACGAGGCAAATTCGAATACGCAGTCTGTTAGTCTGCCACACATCCCTAACATAGCGAACATGCAACAATTCACCTCCGGTTCATCTGTCCGAAAATGTCAAACACCGGGAATACTTTCCCGGATGTTTCCCCCCTTCGTCGGTATCGCCTACTACTGCGTTAGGTCACCTCTAGCACTGCGTATTGCCATTTTATGCTTTGTTTTTCTTTGATTCCTCTGTTATTTATTTGTGTTCCCCCTCCATTACTTCTTTCGGGTAGACCTCGAGACCATCGTCGATACCCCCATGATCGACTACATCGACGACGAACTCTTCTCTTGCCAGAGCAACCAGGCAAGCCCCCCTTGATCACCAGATATCGCCTATTCCTTCTCTCTACTGCTTGCATTAGAGTAGTGTAGCATGTTACTGCTTTCGGTTAATCCTATTCTGATGCATAGCATCTCATTGTTGCTACAGTTGTTACCCTTACCTGCAATCCTAAATGCTTAGTATAGGATGCTAGTATTCCAATAGTGGCCCTACACTCTTGTCCGTCTGCCATGCTATACTACTGAGCCGTGATCACTTCGGGAGGTGATCATGGGCATATGCTATATATTTATACTGTTACATTACTTATGATGTTGTTCGGAGATGGGGGATGAAGGGGCAGGTGGCTCCATCCCGATAGAGGTAGGCCTGGGTTCCCGACGGCCCCCGACAATTACTTTGTGGCGGAGCGACAGGGCAGGTTGAGACCACCTAGGAGAGAGGTGGGCTTGGCCCTGGTCGGCGTTCGCAGTTACTTAAAATAACAAGCTTAACAAGATCTTGGTATTTGATCTGAGTCTGGACACTGGCCTATACGCACTAACCAACTACGCGGGAACAATTATGGGCACTCGACGTCGTGGTATCAGCCAAAGCCTTCTTGACGTCAGCGACTGAGCGGCGCGCGCCGGATTGGACCGTAAGCCTGCGCTTGTATTAAGGGGGCTAGGTCTGCTTCCGGCCGCGTTCGCAACATGCAGGTGTGCAATGGGCGATGGGCCCAGACCCCTGCGCGCATAGGATTTAGACCGGCGTGCTGACCTCTCTGTCGTGCCTAGGTGGGGTGCTACCTCTTGAGCACTGCGTTGGATTTCCCCGAAGAGGAGAGGATGATGCAGCAAAGTAGCGTAAGTATTTCCCTCAGTTTTTGAGAACCAAGGTATCAATCAGTAGGAGGCTACGTACAAGTCCCTCGTACCTGCACAAAACAATAGCTCCTCGCAACCAACGCGATTAGGGGTTGTCAATCCCTTCACGCCACTTACTTAGAGTGACATCTGATAGAGATGATAAATAATATTTTTGGTATTTTTGATATAGAGATGCAAAGTAAAAAAGTAAAAGGCAAAGTAAAAACAAAGCAAGTATTAAAGTGATGGAGATTGATATGATGAGAATAGACCCGGGGGCCATAGGTTTCACTAGTGGCTTCTCTCAAGAGCATAAGTATTCTACGGTGGGTGAACAAATTACTGTTGAGCAATTGACAGAATTGAGCATAGTTATGAGTATATCTAGGTATGATCATGTATATAGCCATCACGTCTGAGACAAGTAGACCGACTCCTGCCTGCATCTACTACTATTACTCCACTCATCGACCGCTATCCAACATGCATCTAGAGTATTAAGTTAAAAACAGAGTAACACTTTAAGCAAGATGACATGATATAGAGGGATAAATTCATGCAATATGATAAAAAAACCATCTTGTTGTCCTCGATGGCAACAATACAATACGTGCCTTGCTGCCCTTCTTGACACTGGGAAAGGACACCGCAAGATTGAACCCAAAGCTAAGCACTTCTCCCATTGCAAGAACTACCAATCTAGTTGGCCAAACCAAACGGATAATTCAAAGAGACTTGCAAAGATAACCAATCATACATAAAAGAATTCAGAGAAGATTCAAATATTGTTCATAGATAATCTGGATCATAAACCCACAATTCATCGGTCTCAACAAACACACCGCAAAAAGAAGATTACATCGAATAGATCTCCACGAGAGAGGGGGAGAACATTGTATTGAGATCCAAAAAGAGAGAAGAAGTCATCTAGCTACTAGCTATGGACCCAAAGGTCTGAAGTAAACTACTCACACTTCATCGGAGGGTCTATGGTGATGATGTAGAAGCCCTCCGTGGTGGATGCCCTCCCGTGAGCTCCTAACAGGCCCCAAGATGGGATCTCGTGGATACAGGAAGTTGCGGCGGTGGAATTAGGTTTTTGGCTCCTCATCTGATCGTTTGGGGGTACGTAGGTATATATATAGGAGGAAGGAGTACGTCGGTGGAGCAACAGGGGGGCCCACGAGGCAGGGGGCACGCCCTAGGGGGGGCGCCCCTCGCCCTCGTGACCGCCTCTTTTGTTCCTTGGAGTAGGGTCCAAATCTCCTGGATCACGTTCGGTGAGAAAATCACGTTCCCGAAGGTTTATTCAGTTTGGACTCTGTTTGATATTCCGTTTCTTTGAAACACTGAAATAGGCAAAAAACAACAATTCTGGGCTGGGCCTCCGGTTAATGGGTTAGTCCCAAAAATAATATAAAAGTGGAAAATAAAGCCCAATATAGTCCAAAACAGTAGATAAAGTAGCATGGAGCAATCAAAATTATAGATACGTTGGAGACGATCGCATCCCAAGCTTAATTCCTGCTCGTCCTCGAGTAGGTAAATGATAAAAGGAGAATTTTTGATGCGGAGTGATACTTTGGCATAATTTCAATGTAAATATTCTTAATTATGGTATGAATATTCAGATCCGAAAGATTCAAGACAAAAGTTCATATTGACATAAAAAATAATAATACTTCAAGCATACTAACTAAGCAATTATGTCTTCTCAAAATAACATGGCCAAAGAAAGTTATCCCTACAAAATCATATAGTCTGGCTATGCTCCATCTTCCCCACACAAAATATTTAAATCATGCACAACCCCGATGACAAGCCAAGCAATTGTTTCATACTTTAACATTTTCAAAACTTTTTCAATCTTCACGCAATACATGAGCGTGAGCCATGGATATAGCACTATATGTGGAATAGAATGGTGGTTGTGGAGAAGACAAAAAGGGAGAAGATAGTCTCACATCAACTAGTCGTATCAACGGGCTATGGAGATGCCCATCAATAGATATCAATGTGAGTGAGTAGGGATTTCCATGCAACGGATGCTCTATAGCTATAAGTATATGAAAGCTCAACAAAAGAAACTAAGTGGGTGTGCATCCAACTCGCTTGCTCACGAAGACCTAGGGCATTTGAGGAAGCCCATCATTGGAATATACAAGCCAAGTTCTATAATGAAAAATTCCCACTAGTATATGAAAGTGACAAAATGAGAGACTCTCTATTATGAAGATCTTGGTGCTACTTTGAAGCACAAGTGTGGTAAAAGGATAGTAGCATTGTCCCTTCTCTCTTTTTCTCTCATTTTTTTATTTGGGCCTTTTCTCTTTTTTTTATGGCCTCTTTTTTTTCGTCGGGAGTCTCATCCCGACTTGTGGGGGAATCGTAGTCTCCATCATCCTTTCCTCACTGGGACAATGCTCTAAAGAATGATGATCATCACACTTTTATTTTTCTTACAACTCAACAATTACAACTCGATTCTTAGAACAAAGTATGACTCTATATGAATGCCTCCGGCGGTGTACCGGGATATGCAATGAATCAAGAGTGACATGTATGAAAGAATTATGAATGGTGGCTTTGCCAAAAATACGATGTCAACTACATGATCATGCTAGCAATATGACAATGATGGAGCGTGTCATAATAAACGGAAGGAAAGTTGCATGGCAATATATCTCGGAATGGCTATGGAAATGCCATGATAGGTAGGTATGGTGGCTGTTTTGAGGAAGATATATGGTGGGTGTATGATACCGGCAAAAAGTGCGCAGTATTAGTGAGGCTAGCAATGGTGGAAGGATGGGAAAAAGTGCGTATAATCCATGGACTCAACATTAGTCATAAAGAACTCATATACTTATTGCAAAAATCTAGAAGTTATCAAAGCAAAGTATTACGCGCATGCTCCTAGGGGGATATATTGGTAGGAAAAGACCATCGCTCGTCCCCGACCGCCACTCATAAGGAAGACAATCAATAAATAAATCATGCTCCGAGTTCATCACATAACGGTTCACCATACGTGCATCCTACGGGAATCACAAACTTCAACACAAGTATTCTTTAAATTCACAACTACTCAACTAGCATGACTCTAATATCACCATCTTCATATCTCAAAACAATTATCAAGCATCAAACTTTTCTTAGTATTCAACGCACTCAAAAGAAAGTTTCACTTATCTTGAATACCAACTATATTAATATTAAGCAAATTACCATGCTATTAACGACTCTCAAAATAATCTAAGTGAAGAATGAGAGATCAATAGTTTCTTTAAAACAAATCCACCACCGTGCTCTAAAAGATCTAAGTGAAGCACTAGAGCAAAAATTATCACGCTCAAAAGATATAAGTGAAGCACTATGAGCAAAACTATCAAGCTCAAAAGATATAAGTGAAGCACATAGAGTATTCTATCAAATTCCAATTTATGTGTGGCTCTCTCAAAAGGTTTGTACAGCAAGTATGATTGTGGTAAACAAACAAGCAAAGACACAAATAATACAAGACGCTCCAAGCAAAACAAATATCATGTGGTGAATAAAAATATAGCTCCAAGTAAATTACCGATGGAAGTGGACGAAAGAGGGGATGCCTTCCGGGGCATCCCCAAGCTTTGACTTTTTGGTGTCCTTAGATTATCTTGGGGGTGCCATGGGTATCCCCAAGCTTAGGCTCTTTCCACTCCTTGTTCCATAATCCATCAAAAGAATTTACCCAAAACTTGAAAACTTCACAACACAAAACTCAATAGAAATCTCGTGAGCTCCGTTAGAGAAAGAAAACAAAAGACTACTTTAAGGTAATGTAATGAACTCATTCTTTATTTATATTGGTGTTAAAACTACTTTATTCCAACTTCTCCATGGATTATAAACTATTTTACTAGCCATAGATTCATCAAAATAAGCAAACAACACACGATAAACAGAATCTGTCAAAAACAGAACAGTCTGTAGTAATCTGTAACTAACACAAACTTCTGGAACTTAAACAAATCTACCAAAATTACAAGACCTAGACAATTTGTTTATTTATCAGCAGCAATTGGAATCAGTATTTTATCACATTCTGGTGATTTTTAATAATTCGGGCACTGAGCGCAAAGTTTCTGGAAATTACAGCAAGATCAAATAACTATCATCCAAGAAGATCCAATAGGTCTAGCTTGGCACAAACACTAATTAAAACATAAAACGACATCTAAACAGAGGCTAGATGGATTATTTATTCCTAAACAGAAGCAAAAGCAAAAAAATAAAAATAAAATTGGGTTGCCTCCCAACAAGCGCTATCGTTTAACGCCCCTAGCTAGGCATAAAAGCAAGGATAGATCTAGGTATTGCCATAGTAATAAGATAGATCGGTGAAACTCATTTCATATTCTCTATGTTCGGCAGAAAGTTTTCTTTGAGGCAAGCAAAAGTAATCAAAAGGGCTAAATTTAATAGGACAAAAGTCCCCAAGATCAATTTTAGGAGGTATAGGTTCCTCTTTCGGCCCCTCGTATTGCACAACAAATTCATCATTATAAGTGTTCTTTTGACAGAACTTGGTGAGCCTATACTCAAGAGAGCATCCTAGCTCATTATTTCGAATAGCCAAATCATCATTAAGTTCAGAGATTCTATTAATTAAAATATTGGTAGGCACCTTTTTTCTAAGATTTTCATTGAAAGCAACATAATCGATAGATTGAAAACGCATTATTTCTTCTTGATAAAAAAAGATAGATTCTATGGGAGGACGGCCAGTGTCCACCCTATAATGCGCAAAGATTTCTTTGGCTTCTTTTATTATAAATCGGAATTCATGAGCCAAAAAGATAGTAGCGGCACGCTTAACAGAGGAGTGTTCAATATTAGAAAATTCTAGGAAAATTCTTTGTATAGAAGGGTGCATATGCATAAATTGCCTTTCAAGTTCAACGATAAGCATGGCAATAGCGTCCGCAAGGCTACTAGTTCTATGGAGAATAGAACCACCCATAGAGGGTAAAGCACCAGCACAAGTAAAGAAATCTTGAATAACTCCCTTTCCAATAATATTACCACTACCGATTCGAAATCTTTTTGTATGATAGGTAGGGGATTCTTCAGCAGGAGCTTCATAATTTTCTGTGATATTATTATCGCCCATATCGGCAATAATTTCCCCAATTTCAGACATAATGACAAGCTAGCAAACTAACACACGAGCAAACAAGCGGACGAGGAAAAGGCAAACGGGAAAGAAAGGAGGAGGAGATTGGGAAACAGAGGGCGAATAAAACGGCAAGGGTGAAGTGGGGGAGAGGGAAACGAGAGGCAAATGGCAAATAATGTAATGCGGGAGATAGGGATTGTGATGGGTACTTCGTATGGTGCTTGACTTGCTCTTGCTTGAGCCTCCCCGGCAACGGCGCCAGAAATTCTTCTTGCTACCTCTTGAGCACTGCGTTGGATTTCCCCGAAGAGGAGAGGATGATGCAGCAAAGTAGCATAAGTATTTCCCTCGGTTTTTGAGAACCAAGGTATCAATCCAGTAGGAGGCTACGCACAAGTCCCTCGTACCTGCACAAAACAATAGCTCCTCGCAACCAACGCGATTAGGGGTTGTCAATCCCTTCACGGTCACTTACGAGAGTGAGATCTGATAGAGATGATAAATAATATTTTTGGTATTTTTGATATAGAGATGCAAAGTAAAAAGTAAAAGGCAAAGTAAAAACAAAGCAAGTATTAAAGTGATGGAGATTGATATGATGAGAATAGACCCGGGGGCCATAGGTTTCACTAGTGGCTTCTCTCAAGAGCATAAGTATTCTACGGTGGGTGAACAAATTACTGTTGAGAAATTGACAGAATTGAGCATAGTTATGAGTATATCTAGGTATGATCATGTATATAGGCATCACGTCCGAGACAAGTAGACCGACTCCTGCCTGCATCTACTACTATTACTCCACTCATCGACCGCTATCCAACATGCATCTAGAGTATTAAGTTAAAAACAGAGTAACACTTTAAGCAAGATGACATGATATAGAGGGATAAATTCATGCAATATGATAAAAAAACCATCTTGTTGTCCTCGATGGCAACAATACAATACGTGCCTTGCTGCCCTTCACATCCTTTGGGAAAGGACACCGCAAGATTGAACCCAAAGCTAAGCACTTCTCCCATTGCAAGAACTACCAATCTAGTTGGCCAAACCAAACGGATAATTCAAAGAGACTTGCAAAGATAACCAATCATACATAAAAGAATTCAGAGAAGATTCAAATATTGTTCATAGATAATCTGGATCATAAACCCACAATTCATCGATCTCAACAAACACACCGCAAAAAGAAGATTACATTGAATAGATCTCCACGAGAGAGGGGGAGAACATTGTATTGAGATCCAAAAAGAGAGAAGAAGCCATCTAGCTACTAGTTATGGACCTGAAGGTCTGAAGTAAACTACTCACACTTCATCGGAGGGGCTATGGTGATGATGTAGAAGCCCTCCATGGTGGATGCCCCCTCCGGCGGAGCTCCGGAACAAGCCCCAAGATGGGATATCGTGGTTACAGGAAGTTGCAGCGGTGGAATTAGGTTTTTGGCTCCTCATCTAATCGTTTGGGGGTACGTAGGTATATATATAGGAGGAAGGAGTACGTCGGTGGAGCAACAGGGGGCCCACGAGGTAGGGGGGCGTGCCCTAGGGGGGCGGCCCCCACCCTCGTGACCGCCTCTTTTGTTCCTTGGAGTAGGGTCCAAGTCTCCTGGATCACGTTCGGTGAGAAAATCACGTTCCCGAAGGTTTCATTCCGTTTGGACTCCGTTTGATATTCCGTTTATTCGAAACACTGAAATAGGCAAAAAAAAACAGCAATTCTAGGCTGGGCCTCCAGTTAATAGGTTAGTGCCAAAAATAATATAAAAGTGGAAAATAAAGCCCAATATAGTCCAAAATAGTTGATAAAGTAGCATGGAGCAATCAAAAATTATAGATACGTTGGAGACGTATCATGGGGCTGCGACGTGTTGATCTTCCGAGGCCGGGCATGACCCAGGAAAGTGTGTCCGGCCAAATGGGATCGAGCGTGTTGGGTAATGTGGTGCACCCCTGCAGGGAAGTTTATCTATTCGAATAGCCCTGATCCTCGGTAACAGGACGACCCGGAGTTGTACCTTGACCTTATGACAACTAGAACCGGATACTTAATAACACACACCCTTCCAAGTGCCAGATACAACCCGGTGATCGCTCTCACACAGGGCGACGAGCGGAGCATCGCCGGGTAGGTTTATGTTATGCGATGATACTTGGTGAACTTATCATCTAGTCTCTTCTACATGCTGCAAGAAGCGTAGTCTTCGATAGGACTAGCTATCCCCCTCTTATTCTGGCATTCTGCAGTTCAGTCCACCGATATTGCCCCTTTACACAAATACCCATGCATATGTAGTGTAGATCCTTGCTTGCGAGTACTTTGGATGAGTACTCACGGTTGCTTTTCTCCCTCTTTTCCCCCTTTCCATTCTTCTCGGTTATCGCAACCAGATCTTGGAGCCCAGGAGCCAGACGCCACCTTCGACGACTCGTGCTACACCGAGGGTGTCTACTACTACGTGCAGGCCGCCACCGATGACCAGGAGTAGTTTAGGAGGATCCTGCAGAGGCCCGCGCCTCTTCGATCTGTAGATCCCAGCTTTGTGCTAGCCTTCTTAAGGCAAACTTGTTTAACTTATGTCTATACTCAGATATTGTTGCTTCCACTGACTCGTCTATAATCGAGCACTTGTATTCGAGCCCTCGAGGCCCCTGGCTTGTATTATGATGCTTGTATAACTTATTTTACTGTTAGAGTTGTGTTGTGATATCTTCCCGTGAGTCTCTGATCTTGATCGTACACATTTGCGTGTATGATTAATGTACGATTGAATCAGGGGCGTCACACCCATAGACACACAAGTTGATCATTGTCTTAGCCGTGTGCGGTGCCCCCCTTGATACGTCTCCAACGTATCTATAATTTTTGATTGCTCCATGTTATATTATCTACTGTTTTGGGCAATATTGGGCTCTATTATCCGCTTTTATATTATTTTTGGGACTAACCTATTAACCGGAGGCCCAGCCCAGATTTGTTGTTTTTTTTTACCTATTTCAGTGTTTCGAAGAAAAGGAATATCAAACAGAGTCGAGACGGAATGAAATCAACTGGAGAAGTTATTTTTGGAAGGAAAGCTACTAGATGGACTTGGACCCCACGTCGGGAGAGAAGGGAGGTGCCCACGAGGGTGGGGGGCGCGCCCACCCCCTAGGGCGCGCCCCCTGCCTCGTGGGGCCCCCGAAGCTCCACCGACGTACTTCCTGCACCCATATATACTCACGTACCCTAAAACTTCCAGAACGGAGATTAGATCGAGAGTTCCGCCGCCGCAAGCCTCTATAGCCACCAAAAGTCAATCGAGACCCTGTTCCGGCACCCTGCCGGAGGGAGGAACCCTCACCAATGGCCATGTTCATCATCCCGGCGCTCTCCATGACGAGGAGGGAGTAGTTCACCCTCGAGGCTGAGGGTATGTACCAGTAGCTATGTGTTTGATCTCTCTCTCTCTCTCGTGTTCTTGATTTGGCACGATCTTGATGTATCGTGAGCTTTGCTATTATAGTTGGATCTTATGTTTCTTCTCCCCTCTACTCTCTTGTAATGGATTGAGTTTTCCCTTTGAAGTAATCTTATCGGATTGAGTCTTTAATTATTTGAGAACACTTGATGTATGTCTTGTCGTGCGTATCTGTGGTGACAATGGGATATCACGTGATTCACTTGATGTATGTTTTGGTGATCAACTTGCGGGTTCCGCCCATGAACCTATGCATAGGGGTTGGCACACGTTTTCGTCTTGATTCTCCGGTAGAAACTTTGGGGCACTCTTTGAGGTTCTATGTGTTGGTTGAATAGATGAATCTGAGATTGTGTGATGCATATTGTATAATCATACTGTCGGTGTACTAGAGTAGGGGTACCCTAGTATCCCGAACTTGTGCACGGGCAGTTGCAGACCTCATGCAAGGCTTGCCGGGTGACCGCCAAGGTCCTCCGTGGTTCCTTTGGAGCCATTCAAGAACAAAGTATTCAAGCCAAGGAGACAAGGCCCGGCAAGAGGAGCTTGCCGGAAGGCCACCCAAGGCACCTAGGAGACAAGGCCCGGCAAGAGGAGCTTGCCGGAAGGCCCGTGAGCGACAAGCTTCCGGACGCGACAAGGCAACAACATGACAAGGCGCTTGCATGCAGCAGACTACCACTGTTCTGCGCTCCAAAGACATCCACCAACGTGTCACCACAGGACCTTTCCAGGCCAAGGTGGGCAAGAGGCGGTCTGCCAGCGGAGCGCTGGTGGCAAGCGGCGCCGACAAGATTGCCAACGCATGTGTTTAGGTATGATACACTGCATGTAGCTGTACCAACCGCAATCCTTTTCCATTTTACCCTTGTCTACGCTTGCCACCTGTCGGAGACCCTTGAGCATATAAAAGGAGGCCCATGTGCAACGAGGGGGGGTTCGAAGGTTCGGCCAAAAACACTCACGCTTAGGTCTCGTTAGCAGCTGGTGTGTATCAGAGCACTCGGCGCCCCTAGCAAGAACCCAATACACTCGACATGCAGCAAGAGGAGTGTTATCTCTCCGAGAGCTCCGAAGCTGGGTAAACTGCTCGTGTGCTCCGCCGATCTGCTCTTCGTGCGATCTCGCCTCCCCAACCGAAGGGGCTCGGTCCGCCGTCCCATAGGTGTTCGTGGGTCGATCAGCCTCCCGACATCTTTGGCGCGCCCGTAGAAGCGCCGAGGCTGTGTGAACCTGATCCGGCGTTCACACGAGCTAGATCTTCATCATCTTCATCGACATGCCACCGAAGAAGAAGGCTTCGGCGGCAGCGGATCCGGCCCACGCCGATCCCACGACCACCGGAGCAAATGGGTGGTGGGGTAGACGCCGCGAAGAACGGGCGTCGACGAGGGAGCCCACGGTGCTGCCAGTCAAGGACAAGGCTGCGCAGACCTCGGCGTCCAGACATGCACCGCGTCCATCTCAGGAGGCGCGGGACCGACAGCGTCATGGTATTCACAATGCCATACGCTCGTTGGACCAAGATCGAGCTGGTGGATCTCGGGGTCCTCAAGACTAGCATGCACGCCAACATGCAGGCACGAGCGAGGCACGGTCGCTCGACGGGATATCGCTCCTTCTAACATAGTTAGAAGTCCGAGCATATCCCGCCTCGCGCCGCTCGCCATCGCCGCCCACACGCCAGCAGAAGCTTTGGCGAGCTCAACTGCTCTGGATTACCCTCCAACAGCCGACAAGGTCTATGAATGGAGGGCCACCATTCGAGTCTCATCGGCTTTGCTAACGGCGACACTCCGGCAGCCGAGTACATCGCTGCCGCGGCAGACTACTAAGCACGAGCCGGTGGCGATTTAAACCGTGGGGTGCAACCACCATGCACTCTCCACCCGAAGGCCAAGATCGCCAACTCGCCGGATCCACCTCGACAATGACTCCACCGCGTCATCAGATCCACGAGCTCGTCGCGATCAGCGCCAAGTTCTTCACGAACGACAAGAAGAAGACGCCGAACTCGCGATCGAGCCCAAGAGAAGCGCCGCGTCAATCCGACCAGCGCTACCGGGCCCTTCCGTCGACATGCATGCGCCAGGGGAACCAGCGACTTGCCGTGACGCGTAGGTTGCCCCGTGTTCACTCGTGAGCTGCGGCAAGTCCAAAGGCCCAAAGAAGAATTTCAAGCCGATGTACCGAGAAGTACGACGGAAAGACGATCCGTCGGAGTTCCTCAAAGATCTACACCATCGCGTGCAAGCTGCCGGGGCGAGACGACAAGATCCTAGCCAACTACTTCCGGCCGGTGCTCAAGCCCAATGTCGATCTGGCTCATGCACTTGCCGGACAACTCCATATCCTCTTGGCGGATCTATGCCATCAGTTTGTCGGCGCCTTCACAGCGCCACAAGCCCCATGGCCAAGAGAGCGACCTTCACCGCTCGCTTAGAAGGAAGGAGAGCCCTGCGCAAGTACATTCGAGATTCAGCCGCAGACAAAGACAACATCCCAGATGTCCACCCCGCCATGGTAATCAGCGCGCTTCATCGAACGCGCGAAACCGCAGGATGCGGAGGAGATGGCGATGTGCAAGATCGAGACGCCGATGAGCTATATGCCCCGGCCGACAAGTGTGCACGTCTTGAGGAAGGGAGGAGATTCCCGAGAGAATATGAAGTAGCAGGATCTGATAGTGAGGGGTCCGCCCCGGCAAAGAAAAACCGGCGGCGGAACAACAGGAAAAAGAAAGGCAAAGATGTGCTAGTCGTTGAGCAGTCCGACAACGGAGGTGGCGCCAACAAAGCCAAAGCTGGTTGCTCCGGCAAGGAGATTGCCGCGGGCACCAACTGCCAGGCTGTGGCGGTCGCCGACAAGCAGGACGGCTCCAACAAGCAGTACTGCAAGATCCACCGCACCAAGGGCCATGACCTCCAGAGCTGCAAGAAGGTCGAGCAGCTCGTTGAGCAGCAAAAGGCTGAATACGATCGACGCGACAAGGAGAAGGCTCAGGAAGGTGCTGGAGGAGCTAGCAAGAAACGCCCCGGCCGAGGAGGACGCCGCGGCAAGGCCAAGCAGCGGCAAGGAGACAGACCTCCCCGCGGCCGCGACAAGGATGAAGATGACGATGACGATGAAGACATGGATGATGATGAGACCGATGAGCAGGAGTTCCAGAAAGCCACAGAGGTCTTGTGCGTTGACGGTGGTGCTTCTCTGCATACTTCACACCACCAACTCAAGCAGTGGATGCGGGAAGTCAATGCGGCAGAACCATCCGTCGAGTCACGCAAGCCTCGAAATGGTCCAAGACGCCTATCATCTTTGATATTGAGGACCACCCCGATTGCATAATCTGCGGTCGGTGCTTGCCGATGTTGGTTTCACCAACTATCCGCAACCTCAAGGTCACTAAGATGCTAGTTGACGGCGGGCCGGCTTGAACCTGATCTCCTCCACGGTACTCCGTAAACTCCGGATCCCCGATGGCGAAGCTCAAGAGACCGCACATTCCAAGGAATCAATCCGGGAAGCAGCAAGTCAAGGGAAAGATCACGCTGTCGGTGACATTTGGCAGCAAGTTGAACTTCAGGATCGAGAGGGTCACTTTTGACGTTGTCGACTTTCCATTGCCTTACAATGGGATACTTGGCCGCCCAAAGACTCGCCAGATTCATGGCAGCCTCTCATTATGCATACAACATGTCAAGATGCCAGCCCGATAAGTGTCATCTCTGTCCTCGGCGACAAGAAGGATGCTCTTATCTGCGCCGACAAGATCTACCGGAAGCAAAGAGCCGCAACAGATCGCAAGTCACTTGTCGCTGAAGCTCCCGGCAAAGAAGAAGACCAAGTCCGGCAAGAGCTTTGATGCCCACTCCGGTAAGCGCACCTCTTCGGAGTGCTGCGCTACCGTTGAGGACGCACCATTGAGCTCCACCGGCAAGTGTAAGAAGACGATGGCAGCTCCACCAGAGACCAAGAAGGTGTCCGCCAAGGAGGATGGCACCGGTGGTACCTTCACCATCGCGCCACTCTCGACCCTAAATAGAAAGCGTGCTCGTTGCTTTCTGGGCGAACGCCGACGTGTTTGCATGGCAACCGCCCGACATCCCCGTGTTCCTGTGAAAGTAATCGAGCACCATCTTGCCGTCTGTCCTCATGTGCGCCCGTCAAGCGAAAGTCGAAGCAAGCAGTGAGCGCCAAGAATTCATCAAGAAGAAATCAAGAAATTGGAAGCAGCAGGCCTTGTCGAGGGTGCTCCATCCTACGTGGTTGGCCAATCCTGTAGTAGTCGCGCAAAGGCAAACGGGAAATGGAGGCTTTGTATCGACTTTACCGATGTTAATAAAGCTTGTCCCAAAGACCCATTTCCTTGCCGCGCATCGATCGATTGTTGACTCCACGGCCGGATGTGACTTGCTTTCATTTCTTGATGCATACTCGTGGTACCATCAGATCTTCATGGCTGAAGAGGATGAGGAGAAACCGCATTCATCACCCCATGTGGCACATACTGCTTCGCACGGATGCCTTTCGGATTAAAGAATGCTGGTTCAACATTTGCAAGAGTAGTCCATGACGCTTTTGAGCCGCAAATACACGTAAATGTGGAAGCCTACATGGATGACATAGTGGTCAAGAGCAAGGACAAGGCGACTCGATTCAAGATTTAGACGAAACCTTTGCAAATCTCCGCAAGATCAACCTCAAGCTCAACCCCGAGAAGTGTGTGTTTGGAGTCCCTCCGCAAGCTTCTCGGATTCTTCGTGTCTCAGCGGGAATTGAAGCCAATCCCGACAAGATCAAGGCCATTGAGCAGATTGAAGCACCAAAGCGCCAAGGATGTACGAAGACTTGCTGGTTATGTAGCTGCTCTCAAAGAGGTTTATCTCTAGGTTCTGCTGAAGCGCCCGCCATTTTTCAAAATATTGAAAAGGCAGGTCCAATGAAATGGACTCGAAGCGGAGGCTGCGCTGCAGACTTAAAGAGATACTGTCCTCCACTCCGACACTTGTCGCACCTAAGCCACAAGAGAAGTTGCTGCTATATATAGCGGCAACCAATCAAGTGGTTAGTGCTGCGTTAGTAGCGGAGAGGGAGGCGGATGATGAGCCAAAGAACCACGGCAGATTCATCCAAATGACAAGCAAGGGACTTCACCAAAGAAGCTCGTCCCGATAAAGATGGATCTCAGCAGCGATGAGAAGATGCAGAAAAGAATGGTGCAGCGCCTGCTTACTTTGTCGGTTCCCTTCCGCAGGGGCTAGGTCAAGGTACTCGTGTGCAGAAATTGCTTTTCGCCTTCTCATGGCCTCGAGAAAGCTGCGCCATTACTTCCAAGCACATGAGATCACATCGCCACTCGCTTTCAACAAGAGGATACCGCAAAATCCGTAAGCAACAGGCAGGATTGTCGAGTGGGCACTCGAACTGTCAAGCTTTGGCCTCAAGTTTGAGAGCACTTCAACTATCCAAAGCAGAGCATTGGCGGAGTTCATAGCAGAATGGACGGCAACACAAGATGAAGAAATTCCAGAAACAAGCATCCCCGTCAAGGAAGCAAGCAAAGAGTGGTTGATGTACTTTGATGGTGCCTTCTCGCTGCAAGGCGCCAGTGCGGGCGTGCTACTTGTTGCACCCACCGGAGAGCACCTCAAGTACGTAGTCCAGATGCACTTTCCCAAGGAGCAAGCAACAAACAATACTGCAGAGTATGAAGGTTTGCTTGCCGGTCTCAGGATCGCAGCAGACCTTGGGATCAAGAAGCTCATTATCAGGGGTGACTCACAGCTTGTCGTCCGCCAGGTGAACAAGAATTATCAGAGTCCGTTGATGGAAGCTTACGTTGATGAAGTGAGAAAGCTAGAAGAGCACTTTGACGGCCTACAGATGGAATATGTTCCAAGAGCTCAGAACGACATTGCTGATGGCATGTCGAAGTGCGCCGCACTTAAGTTACCTGTGGAACCAAGGATCTTTGTGCTCAAGCTGACTCAACCGTCTGTAACGCCATCAACTGGACAAAACAAGAAGAGGAAGTTGATTTCTGGTGACTATTTTCCGGCAGAGCTCCCTTAAGCCGCCTCCAAGAAGGTCCCCAAGATCAACACCAAGAGTGCTGAGGAGCAGTCTGCTCCGACAAGCCCTAGGGTTTGTTCCGTTGAAGCAGACGCTCCCGACAAGTTTTGCTCCGGCAAGCTTGCCGGGGAATGTCAAGCTCCGGCTGAGCCGTAGGTTCTCGCCGTAGAAGCGGATGTTCCCGCAGCAGCAGATGTGCCTTTAGTCCTTGTTGTCGAGCCGCAAGCTCCAGCATGGGCGCAGCAGATTGTCCATTTCCTTCAGATAGGAGAACTTCCCGAAGAGTAAGAAGAAGCGGAAAGAGTAGCCCGGCAGTCAAGTATGTACCAGTTTGTCGACGACAAACTGCATGTAAGAAGACTCAACGGTGTGAAATTGAAGTGTATTCACCAGAAGATGGATGTAAGCTGTTGGCGAGATACATGGAGGCATATGTGGTCACCACATTGGCGCAAGAGCACTTGTCGGCAAAGCGTGCCCGCAAGGTTTCTTTTGGCCGACAGCCCTCCGTGATGCAACCGCACAAGTAACCAAGTGTGAAGCGTGCGGGCCCATTCCAAGCAGATACACCAGCCAGCTCAAACTCTCCGCACGATCCCTTTATCCTCGCCATTTTCATTGGGGGCTCGACATCCTCGCCCCTTTCCCGAAGCTGTCGGGGCTTTGAGTACTTGTACGCTGTAATCGACAAGTTCACAAAGTGGCCGGAAGTGGAAGCAATGAGGAAGGTGACAGCACAGTCAGCAGTCAAGTTCTTCAGGTCGATTGTTTGCCGTTTCGGGATCCCTAATAGGATCATCACCGACAACGGCACACAATTCACGAGCCGCACCTTCATGCAGTACGTCCAAGATCTTGGCACCAAGGTATGCTTTGCTTCTGTTGCTCATCCGAGAAGTAACGGTCAAGCGGAGAGGGTGAATGCTGAAGTGCTGCGCGGACTCAAGACCAGGACTTTCGACAGGCTGCACAAGTGCGGAAGAAACTGGATTGAGGAGCTGCCGGTGGTTCTTTGGTCGATCAGGATGACGCCAAATCGAGCCACTGGCCAGACACCTTTTGCTCTAGTCTATGGAGCAGAGGCAGTTCTCCCCACGGAACTCGTATACGGGTCACCTCGAGTGCTCGCTTATGATGAGCTTGAGCAAGAGCAGCTATGCGATAAGATGACGACCTCCTTGAGGAAGACCGTCTTCAGTTGTTGTACGAGCTGCTCGATACCAAAGAAGCTTTGCGCCGCTACCACAGCCGCAGTTAGTGCCGAAGTCTCGAGGAAGGCGACCTTGTTCTTCGGCGCGTTCAGTCCGCCAAGAATTCCAACAAGTTGACGCCAAAGTGGGAGGGCCCTTACCGGGTGAAACGAGTCACTAGGCCTGGCGCTGTCCGCCTTGAGACCGAAGATGGCATTCCGGTGAGCAACTCCTGGAACATTGAGCATCTTCGTAAGTTTTACCCATAGGGCGTGGTTGCCGGAACCTGTTCCGGCAACCACATTTTGTACAAGTCTTGCCGATGTTGCATGTAATCCTTTGTACAAAGCCGGGCGCAGACCCCGTGCATAAGTAAAGCTAATGTGCTCCGCACATCTTGTCAATTTCATGCTTTCTACATTTTATTGCATGCGTTATCTGACACTTTGTGCAGCACCTACCCCGGTAAGCAAAAACGAGCCGCAAGGCTCCATATCTTTATTTTCTTCTTTCTTTTCTCGAAGAAAGGAAGGTTCCTCGCCCACAAGTTTGCCGGGGAGGAGAAGATAATGGTGTGGACCAAGCGCCGCCGAGGAAGTTTCGCCTTACCGAAGCAAACGACGTAAAAGCTAAGTTGCTAAAATTGAGCAATCAGTTTTAAAATTTTTAAGTTATCTTCCTCGAACGACCGTATTTTGTATGGAAAACCTCAGCGCTGGAGGAACCAACTCGTAGCTAGTTGCGCCTTACTTTGTTTCGAGTCCGCTCAACAACTTAAGTGAGCTGCGATTAGTGGCGACAAGGTTTCTTGTCGGTAGCGGCATCGCCAAAGAAGTTGCCGACGTCCCAAGACTCAGCGCTATGGCAAAGGTGCCCGCGCCGACAAGTTCCCTAAAAAGCGTAGGGCAAAAACATACAAAGGAAGGAATCAAGTAAAGGAAATAACATAGCAATCACTACCCGAAATAGAGTTATATTACAAGATAGCTTGTCGCAGCTCTAATAGATTGTTCTCATAACATGACCAGCAGCGGCAAGAAAAAGAGAAAACGGGCGGCCTAGTCTACGCGATCGCCATCAACCCGCTTGATCCCGCTCACCCTCTCCACGATGGGTGCGACAAGGGTCTTGAGTGCCTCCACATCAGCATCCGGCGGCAAGGACTTGAGGACGTTGGTGAGGTTGAGGCCTGGATTGCGGAAGGCCACCTTCATCAGCACCTTTTGAAGAGCTCCCGTGCAGATCTGGCGCGACTCGTCGGCCAGCTGCTTTGGGATCTCTTCCCGGAGTCGCTGCAGGGCCGTCGCCACGCCTTTGAAGAACAAGCTGAGCTTGGCGCTGGGTTGGAGGTGCTCGTCGGAGGAATACCCAAGATCTTCCATCCCCAAATGCGCCAGCCTCCTCGTCGATGGCTGCAGCAACATCCACGAGACCCTCGGTCCAGTGCTCCACATTCTCCCTAAACGTGTTCTGGGCGGCAGCAGCACTCGCCAGCAACGCCTCGTCGTCCTTGATCTTCTCCTTCAAGGCCACCTCTTGCTCCCTGGCGCCATCCAGCATCTGAGTCAAGGTGGTCAGCTTCAACTCAAGATCTGCGTTGGAGTCCTTGGCGGTGCTGAGCTCCTTGCTCCTCTCGGCGAGACGGCCCTGCAGCTCGCCAAGAGTGTAGGCGTCCTTCTCGCGCTCATGCTTGAGTGCGGCGAGTTCCTCACCGCTCTCCTTGAGATTGGCCTCCAGCTGCATCACCTTCGTCTCCAGCTCCTTCTTGGCGGCCTCGGCAGCTGCGGCAGCATCCTTTGCTTCCTTGAGAGCCCCGCCAAATGTTTGCTCGCGCGTGGCAAGATCCTCCTCATGGCTGTCAAGATTAACCTTCCGCTGCGCCAACTCGCCTTCCTGCGCAGACAGCTTCTCGGCGGCAAGCAGCTGTTGTTCCTCACCTTCACCTTCTCGAGGAGGAAGGCTTTGCGCTCTCGGCGAGTCGCTCCCCTCCTCGCCAAGGACCGGAGAGCTTCTGATTGAGGCCCCGAGCTCCTCCGCTTCGATGTCTGCTCCGCCGCGACAAGCGCTTCTCGGGATTCCAGCTTGGCTTGTCGGGCGCGGTAGAGCGACAACAGCTTCCGCAGTAGCTGCTCCTCCTCAGACTCGCCGCTGCTGCTGCTTGGCGCGTCGACCAGCGTCAGCCCAGCGGAGGCGAGCAGCTCTTCGTCAAAGGTCTCTCCTTCGACCGGAGCCCTGGAGCTCGACGCCCAGGGGAGCTTGATGAAGACGCCATTGCCGGCCTTCAAATAGGCGCCGGGCTGGGGCTCTTCGGAGCCTGACGCTGCAGCAACGGCGGAGGGATCGGCGGTCGGTGTAGCGCCAGACGCTCCTGCGGCCTCAGGGCCGTCAGTGCGATCGCCGGACCCCTCGCCAGCTTCTGCGGCGGCAGCTTTGGCGGTCTCTTCATTAGCGGGCTCATCAGCGCCAGCTTCTTCTTCGATGGCGGCGGCGTCGTCAGTATTGCCGCGCGCGTCCTCCTCGCCGGCGACCTTGGTCTCCATTGGCTCTGTGGCAGATGGATCTGACGACCGGAAAATGAAGAAAAGTCAAGCAAATATTCAAAAAGAAAATCAGAAGATCAGAAGAACACAAGGGAAGTTTTCAAGCGAGGGGATTACCTGTGCTAGGGTCTACAGCCATGGTCTCCGCCACCGGAGGATCGCTGGAGCTGTCCCTTGCCGGAGAACTGCCCCTTGCCGGAGAAGTCTCCCTTGCCGGAGAACGCTCCCTTGCCGGGAATCCTCCTTGGCAAGGTGTAGTCGGGCAGATGGCATGTCGAGCGGCTTGTGGCACTCTTGGTGGGGCTGCTCGCTCCTACACAAACCAACAATGATATCAAAGAAGAAAGAGCACCCATGCACGCCTAACAGCAGGAAGTAAACCATATACTTACGCTGGGGGCTGCGCTGGGGGCTGCTTTGAGGAAGCGTTGCCGCGTCCGGCAAGGTGGTCTCAGACGCGCCTCCTGCTGTCGCGGTGGGATCGTCCTCGATGACAATCACTGGGACCTTGGCTCTCTTCGACGCTCTCTGGGCCAGCGTCCTGAAAAGGAATGGGTTCAGAGTGAAGCAAATTAGATACAAGACAAAGCAACAAGTTGAAGAACTACAAGGCACGGCAAAGAATCTTACTCTTCTTCTTCCTCGCCGAGAGCTGAGCGGAGAGATCAAATTCTGCTCGCCTCCGGGCGACGAGGCAGAGGAGTGGTTCCCTTGGCCGCTTGGCGGGAGCAAGCGGTGGTCCGGGAGGGCCCCACTCCAGTTGCCGCAGCGGCGTGAGGTGCTCCCGCTGCAACGGTGCTTGCCGCGGTGGAGCAGCGCGCGCGCGGCGCGGGCGGCTGTTGCCCGCTCTGCCGCTTCGCCACGCCTCCGCCTTGCGAAGACGCCTTCTTGGTGGAGCTGGGGCTCCGCTCGCGGCAAGCTGTCCGAAGGTGGGGAGGAGGCGCCCTCGCTGGCTCGCCGACTCAGCCGGGCCCGACAAGCTCTTCCTCGCCGCAAACTCCTCGCCGACAAGGCTTGCCGCCTCTGCCTCTCGCCTCCTCCACGGTGAATACGAACTCGCCCGCGGCAGCAGCTGCTGCCGCCTCCTCCAGCCTGGTGGCGATGCGCTGCATCTCATCATCGGTGGTGTCGCGGGTGAGGCTCTTCTGTTCATCGGGGCGGACCGGCACTTCTACCAGGCCGTCAAAGAACTCCCGCACGACGTCATCTGCAGGCTCTTGCCAAGTGGGGACAATTCCATGCGAGTCGCACAGCGGCATCATTGCACGGATGCGGTCGAGCGAGGAATTGTTGCACAGCCGACGACACCCTCGCAACCTGAACATTTCGGGATGATCAGATCGGGCTTGAACAGTTCCAAGAGCATCGCATCCAGTTCCAAGACAAGTGAAGTTGAAGTTGAGGCCCGGCGCAGCCTCATGATATCCGCCGTGTTCGAACTCCCAAAGCGGTCTCCTCCTCTCCGCAAGGGGCGTGGCGCAGCGGCGAAGAAAGTCTGTGCCAACGGTGCCTATGGTGAGCCCGGCAAGTCTAAGGCGTAGGATCCGGGTGACGGCAATCTTCAGCCTAGCATCTTCCGAGGCCACGTTGCTCCAATCGTTGCCGCGCACTATTGGGGTTTGGCGTTGGGCGGTAAATGGCTGCGGGTTCTCCTCGACAATCCAGCACCAGTCTGCCCTCCATTCCCCCCACTTGCTGCGGAGCTCTCCCTCCAGATAAGCTTCCTTCTTACCAATCCTCGAGATCCAAGCGATTCCGCCGGCAAGAGGCTCCCCTCTCTCAACTCGGGGCATAAAGAAGTGGCGGAAAAGGGCTACGTTGGGATAGACTCCGACAAAGTTTTCGCAGAGATGTGCGAAACTGCCATGGTCGTAACAACATTGGGGGTGAAGTCAAGGAGGCGGAACCGTAGGTGTTCATGATATCACGTAAAATTCAGTGAAAGGCGGCTGAGCCCGCAGAGAAGAACAACGAAGAAGGGATATCCATTCGAGCTAGTTCAAGCAGCAGCTGGAAGTACCTTCGCGCGCTGCGCTGCGCGCGTCTCCGTCGACTAGAAGAGGTAGTAGTACTCCTCGATCCTTCACGGCGAAAGCGAGGGGGAAGATTGCCCGCTCTTTCGCGGCGCCCATGAAGCCGCTGCGCCGGGCCGACTTCACGGCCTTAACCTTGTCGGCTTTGAGCCATGGCGGAGGTGGTGGGGAGATCGACGGCGTTGGTGGTGCTGGTGGCGATGGAAGTGAGCGCTGCTCTTTTTCAGCCTTGGGAAGAAGGGGGAGCAGCGGAGGTTTTCGAGATTGGACAAGCAACTGGCGAGATGGGCGAACTGCCCCTGTTTCCCCTTCTTATAAAGAGGGAGGGGCGGACGCCCGCCTTTCCGAATAAAGAAACCACCACGATCTCTCCCACGACGACGCATTCGACGCGTGTCGCTCGTGGGGGCGTGGTGGGTCCGGAGGAGTTACGGCGTAACCCAGCCGCTGCGCGTGCCCGTGCCTGTTTTGGGCCTGGCCCAACATCGCTGGCACCGTGTGTGGCCTGCACTGGGGCTCTGCCGGTGTACTAGAGTAGGGTACCCTAGTATCCCGAACTTGTGCACGGGCAGCTTCTGCACCATGGGCAAGGCTTGCCGGGTGACCGCCAAGGTCCTCCGTGGTTCCTTTGGAGCCATTCAAGAACAAAGTATTCAAGCCAAGGAGACAAGGCCCCGACAAGAGGAGCTTGCCGGGAAGGCCACCCAAGGCACCTAGGAGACAAGGCCCCGGCAAGAGGAGCTTGCCGGGAAGGCCCGGTGAGCGACAAGCTTCCGGACGCGACAAGGCAACAACATGCAAGGCGCTTGTCATGCGCAGACTACCACTGTTCTCGCGCCCAAAGACATCCACCAACGTGTCACCCAGACCTTTCCAGCGCCGCGTGGCAAGAGGTCAGTCTTGCCAGCGGAGCGCGGTGGCAAGCGGCGCCGACAAGATTGCCATCGTGGCAAGCGGTGGCGCCCGACGGTCCCTGTTTGCACTGTTTAGGCGGCGACGAGACGGGCATTTAATGCCTTTGTCCCCGCCGTCGGGTTAGGTATGATACACTGTACAGGTAGCTGTACCAACCGCAATACTTTTTCCATTTTTACCCTTGTCTACGTTGCCACCTATCGGAGACCCCTTGAGCATATAAAAGGAGGCCCATGTGCAACGTAGAGGGGGGTTTGAAAGGTTCGAAGCCAAAAAACACTCACGCTAGGTCTCGTTAGCAGCCGTGTGTATCAGAGCACTCGGCCGCCCCTAGCAAGAACTCAATACACTCAGACATGCAGCAGTAGGAGTGTTATCTCTCCGGAGAGCTCCGAAGCTGGGTAAACTGCTCGTGTGCTTCGCCTCGATCTGCTCTTCGTGCGTTCTCCGCCCCCCGCCGAACCGAAAGGGGCTCGGTCCGCCGATCCCATAGGTGTTCGTGGGTCAGATCAGCCTCCCCGACACATACCCACGGATACTTGAGGTGACATTGGAGTATCTAGGTGACATTAGGGTCTTGGTTGATTTGTGTCTTAAGATGTTATTCTAGTACGAACTCTAGGGCTGTTTGTGACACTTATAGGAATAGCCCAACGGATTGATTGGAAAGAATAACTTTGAGGTGGTTTCGTACCCTACCATAATCTCTTCGTATGTTCTCCGCTATTAGTGACTTTGGAGTGAATCTTTGTTGCATGTTGAGGGATAGTTATATGACCCAATTATGTTATTATTGTTAAGAGAACTTGCACTGGTGAAAGTATGAACCCTAGGCCTTGTTCCCTAGCATTGCAATACCATTTACGCTCACTTTTACCACTTGTTACCTTGCTGTTTTTATATTTTCAGATTACAAAAACCTATATCTACCATCCATATTGCACTTGTATCACCATCTCTTCGCCGAACTAGTGCACCTATAAAATTTACCATTGTATTGGGTGTGTTGGGGACACAAGAGGCTCTTTGTTATTTGGTTGCAGGGTTGTTTGAGAGAGACCATCTTCATCCTACGCCTCCCACGGATTGATAAACCTTAGGTCATCCACTTGAGGGAAATTTGCTACTGTCCTACAAACCTCTGCACTTGGATGCCCAACAACGTCTACAAAAAGAAGGTTGCGTAGTAGACATCAAGCAGTTTTTGGCGCCGTTGCCGGGGAGGTGAGTGCTTGAAGGTATATCTTTAGATCTTGCAATCGAATCTTTTTGTTTCTTGTTTTAGCACTAGTTTAGTTTATAAAAGAAAACTAAAAAATGAAATTAAGTTTGCCACATACGCTTCATCTTTTTAATATCTTTCGTGAGTATGATGGAAAGGAAAATTGTTCCAAAGTGTTAGAAGAACAATGCATTAAATTGTTTGGCACTAAATCTTTGAATGATGAGCATAATTGCAATGTTGTTAGTATGAACTCCTTGAATATCCATAGTACTAATGATTATTGCACTAGTTATGATGAAAATGCCTCCTATAAACATGTCAATTTTTGTGGAGTGCATTGGGTTTGTAAGTACACACCAAATAGGGAAGATAGATATTGCAAGTGGCATAAGTACTTAGAAACCAAATTGTTGCAAGAAGAGCTAGATGAATGTGCTGAAAGATTCAATATTTTTCGTGCCCCTTGTGAACTTTGCAATGAACATGGTCATTTAAAGCTCCAATGCTATTTGTTTCATGATCAAGTCGTGTCCAAATATTGTGATAATTTGATTACCCTTGAGCATCATAAAGAGCTTAGTATTCTTTTGGGTTATGAAGAAATGAAACGTATAACTGAGGGTATTCCAAATTTTAATCTTGATAGAATTCTTGATTTTGATCTAGAGAAGATTTATATGTATTGTGCGGTGAATTGCATTGAAAATCCTTATATTGCCAACTACATAAAGAAAAGAAAACAAATAGAGGATGGAGAGAATACTAACGAAAGGGAAGAGGCTTTCCAATATTCTCCTATTATTTCTTATGATGAATCAGGTAACGAGGAGGAGCCTTCTATTCAACCAATCTCATTAATAAGGAGCTCCAAAAAGAGGATTGAACCCACACATGATGTGGTGAAGAAGAAGAAAAGAAAAAGGAAGAGAGGTAAAAAGGTATCTCTCCCAGATAAAGTTGCTCCTATTATTGTTGTGCCTCATGAAAATGAAGATGATACACTTGATGATGATCTCGTTATGCCTATTGCTTGTTGTGATGATTATGATTGGGAAGATAATCATACTTCTTATGATCTTGAAAATCTTTTTGGCATTTGCTTGGAAGGATATAATAATTGCTATACTATTGGTGCTATCCATACTATTAATGATGAGAGTGATTATGCTTATGATATGAAAAGGCCCAAGCTTGGGGAAGCTATGTTTGATGAGGATGACATATTTGAGAATATATTTTCTGCAATTAATGTTTGTCCCAAGCTTGGGGATGCTATGTTTAATAATGATGATATTTTTAGCCTCCCAAGTTTTGATATGCAAAGTTGTTATGATGATAGCATGCCTTCTACCTATGATGATTATATTGATGAAAGTGGATTTGGAAGAGTGTCAACTTTAGGAAGTAATGATCCCACTATTTTGGAGGATGTTGAATCTTATAATATTTATGAAAGTGGATTTGGAGAGGTCATGACTTTATTTAGTGATGTATCCACTATTTCGGAAGAGGTTTCAATCGATTATGATGAGAACAAAGTTGCTACTTATGATGATTATTGTGATAAAACTTATGCTATAAAGAATAGTGATGATTATATTTATAAAACTCGTCATGATTATGAGTACCCTTTCTCTGAACATTACTCTTTTAATGTGGAAACAATTTATAGTATTCACGTCTCTTATGATACTCCCACTATTCCGAATGAGAAGAATTTTGCTTAAGTGGAGAGTAATAAAATTTCTATGCAAGTAGATCATGAAAAGAATGCTTTAGGTGCAGGTTATATTGTTGAATTCATTCATTATTCTACTGAAAATTATTATGAGGGAGTAAAATATGTTTCTAGGAATTGCAATAATATCAAGTTTCCTCTCTATGTGCTTAAAATCTTGAAGTTGTGCTTGTTTTACCTTCCTATGCAAGTTGATTCTTATTCCCATAAGTTTTTTGCTCACAAAATCCCTATGCATAGGAAGTGGGTTAGACTTAAATGTGCTAGTCATATTCTTCATGATGCTCTCTTTATGTTTCAATTCTTATCTTTTATGTGAGCATCATTGAAATCATCATGCCTAGCTAGGGGCGTTAAACGATAGCGCTTGTTGGGAGGCAACCCAACTTTATTTTAGTTTCTTGCTTTTTGGTTCTCTTTAGGAATAAATAATCCATATAGCTTATGTTTAGATGTTGTTTTATGTTTTAATTAGTGTTTGTGCCAAGTAGAACCTTTGGGAAGACTTGGGTGAAGTCTTTATGATCATGCTGTAAAAAACAGAAACTTTAGCGCTCACGAGATTAGCTTCAACTTTTTACTTGAAAGTGTTATTTAGTTGATTCTTTTTGAAAATGATTACTAGAAAAATTCCTCAGGTCCACCAATTTATTTTATAATTTTTTGAGTTCCATAAGTTTGCGTTAGTTACAGATTACTACAGACTGTTCAGTTTTTGACAGATTCTGTTTTCATGTGTTGTTCGCTTATTTTGATGACTCTATGGCTAGTAAAATAGTTTATAAACCATAGAGAAGTTGGAATACAGTAGGTTTAACACCAATATAAATAAAGAATGAGTTCATTACAGTACCTTGAAGTGGTGTTTTGTTTTCTTTCGCTAACGGAGCTCACGAGTTTTCTGTTAAGTTTTGTGTTGTGAAGTTTTCAAGTTTTGGGTAAAGATTCGATGGACTATGGAATAAGGAGTGGCAAGAGCCTAAGCTTGGGGATGCCCAAGGCACCCCAAGGTAATATTCAAGGATAACCAAGCGTCTAAGCTTGGGGATGCCCCAGATGGCATCCCCTCTTTCGTCTTCGTTCATCGGTAACTTTACATGGAGCTATATTTTTATTCACCACATGATATGTGTTTTGCTTGGAGCGTCATTTTATTTTCTTTTGCTTTGCTTGCTGTTTGAATAAAGTATCAAGAGATGAAATTCTTAAATGTTAGAGAGTCTTCGCACAGTTGTATAATTATACAACTACCCATTGATCTTCACTTATATCTTTCGGAGTAGTTTGTCGTTTGCTCTAGTGCTTCACTTATATCTTTTAGAGCACGGTGGTGGATTTGTTTTATAGAAACTATTGATCTCTCATGCTTCACTTATATTATTTTGAGATTCTTAAATACCATGGTAATTTGCTTAAATAATCATAATATGCTAAGCATACAAGATTTTTAAGAATTCTTATGAGTGTGTTGAATACTAATAAAAGTTTGATGCTTGATGATTGTTTTGAGATATGGAGGTAATAATATCAAAGTTGTGCTAGTTGAGTAGTTGTGAATTTGAGAAATACTTGTGTTGAAGTTTGCAAGTCCCGTAGCATGCACGTATGGTAAACGTTATGTAACAAATTTGAAACATGAGGTGTTATTTGATTGTCCTCCTTATGAGTGGCGGTCGGGAACGAGCGATGGTCTTTTCCTACCAATCTATCCCCCTAGGAGCATGCGCGTAGTGCTTTGGTTTTTGATGACTTGTAGATTTTTGCAATAAGTATATGAGTTCTTTATGACTAATGTTGAGTCCATGGATTATACGCACTCTCACCCTTCCATCATTGCTAGCCTCTTCGCACTGCATTGCCCTTTCTCACATTGAGAGTTGGTGCAAACTTCGCCGGTGCATCCAAACCCCGTGATATGGTACGCTCTTTCACACATAAACCTCCCTATATATTCCTCAAAACAGCCACCATACCTACCTATTATGGCATTTCCATAGCCATTCCGAGATATATTGCCATGCAACTTTCCACCATACCGTTCTTCATGACACATTCATCATTGTCATATTGCTAGCATGATCATGTAGTTGACATAGTATTCGTGGCAAATCCACCATTCATAATTCTTTCATACATTGCACTCTTGATTCATTGCATATCCCGGTACACCACCGGAGGCATTCATATAGAGTCATACTTTGTTCTAGTATCGAGTTGTAATCATTGAGTTGTAAATAAATAGAAGTGTGATGATCGTCATTTAATAGAGCATTGTCCCAAAAAAAGAAAAAAAAAGAAAAAAAGAGAAATGCCAAAGAAAAGAAAAAAGAAGGCCCAAAAAATAATAAATAATAATAATAATAATAATAAGGGGTAATGCTACTATCCTTTTTTCCACACTTGTGCTTCAAAGTAGCACCATAATCTTCATGATAGAGAGTCTCTTGTTTAGTCACTTTCATATACTAGTTGGAATTTTTCATTATAGAACTTGGCTTGTATATTTCGACAATGGGCCTCCTCAAGTGCCCTAGGTCTTAATGAGCAAGCATGTTGGATGCACGCCCACTTAGTTTCTTTTGTTGAGATTTCATACATTTATAGCTCTAGTGCATCCGTTGCATGGCAATCCCTACTCCTTGCATTAACATCAATCGATGGGCATCTCCATAGCTCATTGATTAGCCTCGTTGATGTGAGACTTTCTCCTTTTTTGTCTTCTTCACAAAACCCCCACCATCATATTCTATTCCACCCATAGTGTTATATACATGGCTCACGCTCATGTATTACGTGAAGGTTTATAAAGTTTGAGATTACTAGAGTATGAAACAATTGCTTGGCTTGTCATCGGGGTTGTGCATGATGAGAGCATTCTCGTGTGAAGAAGATGGAGCATGACTAAACTATATGATTTTGTAGGGATGAACTTTCTTTGGACATGTTATTTTGAGAAGACATAAGTGCTTAGTTAGTATGCTTGAAGTATTATTATTTTTATGTCAATATGAACTTTTGTCTTGAATATTTCGGATCTGAATATTCATACCACAATTAAGAAGAATTACAATGAAATTATGCCAACTAGCATTCCACATCAAAAAATATTATTTTTATCATTTACCTACTCGAGGACGAGCAGGAATTAAGCTTGGGGATGCTTGATACGTCTCCAACGTATCTATAATTTTTGATTGCTCCATGCTATATTATCTACTGTTTAGGGCAATATTGGGCTCTATTATCCACTTTTATATTATTTTTGGGACTAACCTATTAACCGGAGGCCCATCCCAGATTTGTTGTTTTTTGCCTATTTCAGTGTTTCGAAGAAAAGGAATATCAAACGGAGTCGAAACGGAACGAAATCAACTGGAGAAGTTATTTTTGGAAGGAAAGCTACCAGATGGACTTGGACCCCATGTCAGGAGAGAAGGGAGGTGCCCACGAGGGTGGGGGGCGCCCCACCCCCCTAGGGCGCGCCCCTGCCTCGTGGGGCCCCCGAAGCTCCACCGACGTACTTCCTGCACCCATATATACTCACGTACCCTAAAAATTCTAGAACGGAGATTAGATCGGGAGTTCCGCTGCCGCAAGCCTCTGTAGCCACCAAAAGTCAATCGGGACCCTGTTCCGGCACCATGCCGGAGGGGGGAACCCTCACCGCTGGCCATCTTCATCATCCCGGCGTTCTCCATGACGAGGAGGGAGTAGTTCACCCTCGAGGCTGAGGGTATGTATCAGTAGCTATGTGTTTGATCTCTCTCTCTCTCGTGTCCTTGATTTGGCACGATCTTGATGTATCGCGAGCTTTGCTATTATAGTTGGATCTTATGTTTCTTCTCCCCCTCTACTCTCTTGTAATGGATTGAGTTTTCCCTTTGAAGTAATCTTATCAGATTGAGTCTTTAATTATTTGAGAACACTTGATGTATGTCTTGCCGTGTGTATCTGTGGTGACAATGGGATATCACGTGATTCACTTGATGTATGTTTTGGTGATCAACTTGCGGGTTCCGTCCATGAACCTATGCATAGGGGTTGGCACACGTTTTCGTCTTGATTCTCCGGTAGAAACTTTGGGGCACTCTTTGAGGTTCTATGTGTTGGTTGAATAGATGAATCTGAGATTGTGTGATGCATATTGTATAATCATACCCACGGATACTTGAGGTGACATTGGAGTATCTAGGTGACTTTAGGGTCTTGGTTGATTTGTGTCTTAAGGTGTTATTCTAGTACGAACTCTAGGGCTGTTTGTGACACTTATAGGAATAGCCCAACAGATTGATTGGAAAGAATAACTTTGAGGTGGTTTCGTACCCTACCATAATCTCTTCGTTTGTTCTCTGCTATTAGTGACTTTGGAGTGACTCTTTGTTGCATGTTGAGGGATAGTTATATGACCCAATTATGTTATTATTGTTGAGAGAACTTGCACTAGTGAAAGTATGAACCCTAGGCCTTGTTTCCTAGCATTGCAATACCGTTTACGCTCACTTTTACCACTTGTTACCTTTCTGTTTTTATATTTTCAGATTACAAAAACCTATATCTACCATCCATATTGCACTTGTATCACCATCTCTTGCCGAACTAGTGCACCTATACAATTTACCATTGTATTGGGTGTGTTGGGGACACAAGAGACTCTTTGCTATTTTGTTGCAGGGTTGTTTGAGAGAGACCATCTTCATCCTACGCCTCCCACGGATTGATAAACCTTAGGTCATCCACTTGAGAGAAATTTGCTACTATCCTACAAACCTCTGCACTTGGAGGCCCAACAACGTCTACAAGAAGAAGGTTGCGTAGTAGACATCACCCCTCCACCATAATCCACCTCGGTCATATCATCGTAGTGCTTAGGCGAATCCCTGTGCTGGTAGCTTCATCATCACCATCATCATGCCATCGTGCTGACGAAGCTCTCCCTCAGCACCTAGCTGGATCGAGAGTTTGTGGGATATTACCGAGCTGAACGTGTGCAGATCACGGAGGTGCCGTACTTTCGGTACTAGGATCGGTCTGATCGTGAAGACGTACGACTACATCAACAACATTGTCATAATGCTTCCGCTTTCGGTCTACGAGGGTACGTAGACAACACTATCCCCTCTCGTTGCTATGCATCACCTAGATGGATCTTGCGTGTGCGTAGGATTTTTTTTTTTGAAATTACTGCATTCCCCAACACCTTTGGCATACCCAAGCTTAGGTTTTTGCCACTCCTTATTCCTTCATCCATCGCAATCTCACCCACAACTTGAAAGCTTCAATCACGTAAAACTTAACAAAACCTTCATGAGATCCCTTAGTATAATAAATCAAATTACCACTTTAAGTACTCCTGCAAACCCATTCATATTTTATTATTGCATTATACCTGCTACTCTCTCTGTCTCATAATATAAGAGAGTTTTTGACACTACACTAGTGTAAAAACGCTCTTATATTATGGGACGGAGGGAGTATATTATATCTTTACTATGGCTTATTGATATGTATCCAACGTATCTATAATCTATGAAGTATTCATGCCATGTTTACAAAAAAAATTATATGGTTTTGGTATGATTTGAATGGAACTAACCCGGACTGACATTGTTTTGAGAAGAACTACCTCGGTGTTGTTTTTTGTGCAGAAATAAAAGTTCTTGGAATTGGACAAAACTTTTGACAATTTTTTTGGAAGAAAGGAGAAATAATGGAGCTAAGAACCACCAGAGGGCCCCCCTACTGCCCACAAGAAACCAGGGCGCTCCACCCCCCCAGCATGCCCTAGTGGGTGGTGGGACCCCTGTGACGCCCCCGACTCGACCGTACACTAATCATACACGCAAATGTGTACGACCAAGATCAGGGACTCACGGGAAGATATCACAACACAACTCTAGACACAAATTAAAATAATACAAGCTTCATATTACAAGCCAGGGGCCTCGAGGGCTCGAATACAAGCTCGATACACAAGAGTCAGCGTAAGCAACAATATCTGAGTACAGACATAAGTTAAACAAGTTTTGCCTTAAGAAGGCTAGCACAAACATCAACGATCGAAGAGGCAAGGCCTCCTGCCTAGGACCTCCTAACTACTCCTGGTCTTCGGTGGCCTCCATGTAGTAGTATCCGTCGGTGGTGGCATCTGGCTCCAGGGATCCACCATCTAGTTGCATCAACCGGAAAGAAGAAGGAAGGGGAAAAGGGGGTAGCAAAGCAACCGTGAGTACTCATCCAAAGTACTCGCAAGCATCAGATCTACACTAAGTATGCATTGGTATCAAATGGAAGGGATGTATCTGTGGACTGAACTGCAGAATGCCAGAATAGGGGGGGAAGGCCTAGCCTATCGAAGACTAGCATCTTCAAGCAGCTCCAAGCATCTTGCAGCATGTAGATGAGTAAAGAATAGCAGTTTATATTTAACAAACATGTTGTAGTATCAACGCCCAGAGATCCTTCCTCGACTCCCTACGAGAAAGCAATCCCGGAGCCACATAACTTAAGTATCCATTTCCAGTTGTATTAGATCAAGACATAAGTCTGAACGTCCATTACCGTGGACACGGTATTCGAATAAAGATCTTCCCTGCAGGGATGCACCACGCTACCCAACACGCCGATCACTCGCCGACACACCTTTCGGGGTCAATGCCCGCCTCGAAGATCAACACGCCGCAGCCCGACCTAGGCTCAGCAGAGAGGTCCCCGCCGTCTACATCCTAAGCACTCCGGTCTGGGCCCATCGCCTGCTGCACTCCGGATCATTGTGTGCAGGGTGGATACCAAGACCACCGTGTAGTGGATGGCACGATCCGACCGTGCCACAATGCTGAATCGACATCCGACAAAGCTTGGTGATACCACGACGTCGAGGCCCATAACTATTCTCGCGTGGTGGTTAGTGCGCAAAGGCCAAAGGCCAATTCAGAACAAATACCCAAACCATAGTGTATTATTAGCTCGCGGAGACGAGCAGAGACTCACGATAATGTGACCCCGTCGCCCCGTCTCGAGGATACAGCAAAGGCAAGCCCAGCCCACTCGAAGGCTGCCAGACTTCCCGGTCGTGCCTCGTAACCATCTTGCGGGTGCTCTCCGGGCTAGCCCGACTTCCCCAAAGGTCTCAAGTAATGTCAAGGTAACCGTGTGTCCAAACATCAAGGGGAAAACCCAAGGAATCACCCTCGGAGGATTCCACTCAATGTAATCATCAAGGTGAACATAAGAGGAACCACCCTCGAGGTTCACACTTGAGGGGTTGCACGACAGAGCCGTATCGGGAATGGTGAAGGAGGAAATCACCCTTGATGACCACGACTGAATAGCTACACTACAGAATTAACATCAGGAGTGTGTTATGAGGGATCACCCTCGGCACTCGATAGTAGCTCTGCAGAGTCGAACAACTAAAGGGGTGTGATGTGATGTGCGGTGTCGGGCTCTGATCGTCGATCATGTAGCTCAAGTCGTCGATGATGTACCAGGGGCAACAAGGACAAGGTGGGGTTCACTAATGGATCACTAGCCAACCTATACTAAGAAGTTTAGGGTAAGCAGGTAGGTAACAATAGCAGGTACAGAAGCAGGCTATGCATCAGAATAGGAGCAAACAATAACAGTAGCAAAATCTAATGCAAGCATGAGAGTATAGAATGGGCGATATCGGGATGATCAAAGGGGGCTTGCCCGAAGTCTACCGAAAGGGAAGAAGGGGTCGTCGTCGACGTAGTCGATCACAGGGGCATCAGCGGCAGTCTCGGGGTCTACCGGAGAGAAGAGGGGGAAGAAACATTAAATACACGCAAACATATGCATAACAAGACAATAAGCGGTGCTAGAGGTGATCTAACATAACGTTAGGCGATACTGGCGAAGGGGGAAAACATCCGGGAAAGTTTTCCTGGTTCCGGACGTCTGTCGGACAAATGAACCGGAGGGGAAAGTTCATCGTTTGCTATGCTAGGGACGTATGGTGGGCAAACAGATTGTGTATTCCGATTCCTCTCATCGTTTTGAGCAACTTTCATGTATAAAACTTTTTCATCCGAGCTACGGATTAATTTCTATTAATTTTCAAAGTTTTACTAATATTCTAAAATTAATTTTAATACAAAAATAAATGCTAAAATGCTAGGAGCACCCAGCACAGTGTACACAAAAGTGTACCCAGTGGCTGACGGGTGGACCAGGGGGTCCAAGTTGACCAGTCAACGTTTGACTAGTCAATAGGGGGTGGGGCCCCCTGTCATAGACTCGTCTGACTAATTACAAATTAGGTAGTTTAATTAGCAGGTTAAGTTAATTAAACAAACTTTAATTAAGTTAGTTAATTGATTAATTAATTAATTAGTCATAATTATTTTTAATATACTTTTTTGTATCCTTTTTATAAGAAAAAGGACCGTGGGCCCCTTGATCAGTGGCCCTGGCTGGCCTAGCGGGCACTGGGCGAGAGGGTTAGTGGGCGGGCACCCGTGGAGGCCGGACCTAGGCATGCACGGCACCAGGGGGCTCGGGCTCCGCGGCCGGGCACGGCCTCCGGCGAGGCCACCGCCAACAGCAGAGTGGAGGGGCGCCGCTAGCGGCAGGGCCCCTGACGCCGTGGAGCGACGGGCGCGGCGTGGCGTGGGCGGGCGGAGGCGGGAGGCGGCGCCACCAAGAAGACGCAGCTGCGGGGCGAGCGGAGAGGCGTAGTGAGGCGCGGCCGGCAGGGGCTTCCGGCGGGCGGCGCGAGTAGCAGCAGTTCAGCAGGGGCGGCAGCAGAACGATGATGGGCTCGGCGGGGGGCACAGCCACGCGCGGGTAAGCACGCACGGCGGCGCGACGACGGGTCAGTGAGCGCGTCAACCGGGGCTACGTCTGGCGGCGACTACGGTGATGATTGGCAACGAGAGCAGAGGAGAAAGGGGGGACGCGCGGCTCACCGGGAGCCTGTAGGTGTGCAAAAGGCAGCTCGGGGAAGGCTCGCTGGCGCCGAACCGTCGCGGAGTGCGTTGGAGCCGAGGAAGAAGATGAGGCGTGGCGGCAATGCAGGTGCTCCGAGGTGGATCCCATACACATAGCCAACATAGTCGACGACGAAGCGGCAGCCCAACACATCCTCAAGCGCTGGGGAGCTCGGTGGGTGCGGCCGGTGGCCGGTGACGGACACGCCGGTAAAGGTGGATCCGGAGCGGAAGGGAGGAAGGAGGAGTGGGGAACGAGAGGGGGGATGGCGGATCTGGGGGTAGTGGAGCAGGGGGAGAGGACCAAGGAGGCGGGGGCTGGAACGGCCTGTTGGGCTAGGCCCATTGGCAAAGTAGTTTTAGGCCTTCTTCTTCTTCTTTTTTCTATGTTTCTACCTTTTCTTTTACAAAAACAGTTTTGCATTTAAATAAACCATCAAATGAATTTTTCAGATAATGTAACTTGGCCAATAAATGCAATGCATTATTTGGCCTTGCCACAAAAAGTTTGGAGCTTAGTTGAACTCACTTGAATATTGCTTAAAAGTAAATGGGTTAAATGGGATTGTTTTGGTCCTGTTTTAAATAGGTTAGAGGCGATTTATTAACTCAAATATTTATTTGTTTATGCATGGAAACTAACAAGTGAATATTTGCAACCCATTGAACATTTTTATTTTGACATTTGAAAACTTTATTTATTTGAGTTTATTTTTGAATTTGAATTTAGACCGGATTCGAAACAACGCGAGTTTAACAACAGTAATCATGATGATGTGGCATCATTAGCAGGGAATTACTGTAGCTTAAGTATCCGGGCGTCACAATTCTCCTCCACTACAAGAAATCTCGTCCCGAGATTTAAGGTGCGGAATAAGGGGGAAAGACTCGGGAAGGACGGAGTTCAACACAAGATAGGTACTTGGGGGCTATCTCGGTGAACGTGGCATAGAGGCATCCGTCGAGTTGAAATTCAAGCAAGTCATCGAGAGCAAGGTAAGGAGGTGCAATAAGGAGCTTCAACCGGGTAGGCAACCGTTCGTTACCTGAAACAGAGGGCGAAAGGGGTTCATAGCAATGTGAATAAGTATTGCATCTGATACCAGAACAGATCACAAGGAAGGTGGCTCGCAAATTACATACGAAGCCAAGCGTGAGGAACAATTTTGGAAGACAGGGATGTATAGGAGAGTCAGGTTTCGATCCTGTGGAACTGTGGGTTATGGGCCCACCATGTGGGTTAAAGGTAGGAAGGGCGCTAACATATGCACGGTCATGATAGCAAGGTAGGTCAGAGGATAACCTATCAGTTATGTTGGCAATAACATTGGTACCTAGGCGAGGGACAAAGAGAACCATTTTCCTACTCGTTAAGACGAGGCGGACCAGTAGGCAAAGTTCTCGTCCATCGGCGGCTACCGGGATGTCATCAACAATAGTAACAAGGTCTTAATGACAGAGTTGTATATCGAGGCATTTACATAAGCAGCGAATTATTACTGCTCAAATATGTTACGTTACAAGAAAGGTTAATATAACAATGGAAAGGAAAGTGTAGACTCGAATCAGTTATTGTTCTCCTCGAGTGTCTACCAACTCAGAACCCTTGGAAGATTTTGAATCGGCGAGAAATAATAGTTGAGGAAGAACTCATAAGAAGTTATGTAGTTCCGTGATATTCTCGAGATACCAAAGGGTAATACTCGAAGGTAGATCAAAGTAGAGGTTGGACAGGTTAAACGATCTGAAGAAGTCAAGTACTTTAACTTGTCCGAGAAATGGAATCCAGGGATATCAATCATGGTCGGAACCACGGTTGCAAAGGTAGATACAAAATGAACTTATCACAAGGGGATCATTATTATCATAACAAGAAGCTTCCATGATAAGTTCCACATCGGGTCCATGGGCATGAACTCAAAGGTTCAAGGTCGACTCCCACTTCATCAATGCACAACCTTCCATTCACTTCTCGCATCCGAAGAAGTTGTAGCGTTGAAATGTTATCTGAAGAAAAGCCATTAGATATAACCCGCATAACCTTCCGGTTCACACGGATTAGGCAAGGCATAGATTCAACCCATAGGGGCATCTTAGGAACCTATACCACAAACTTCACGAGTAAATAACTCAAGCCCAGAAGCAGAGCATAGTTGACAAGAGCGGGGATACAATTTTCCAAAGGCATTGTGTATCCGAGGAAAGGCTCACAAGGTTACTGAATATGAAGGATGCTGTCGGATAAAACCCAACAAAGGACCTGGAGGTCCAGAATGGATCTGATGTGAGTATTGGTACTCAACCAGAAGAAGAAAGAAAGCAAGGACATCATATTATAGAAATAACTGACTAATTCAAAGCTCAAAATGCAAAGGAAATATGATTTCCAAAACGGTGGATCAGAATCAGAGGCTCTGATCAAAGACAGGTAAGTTGAATAGACATAGATTGACAATCAATCAAGGTTTGATTTGTCGAACACCAGCTCATGTCAGGGGTGACGTCTGAGCCGAAGGGAAGAATTCTAACTTTGATTGATGATTGCAAGCATTCACAAACATATTGAATCAAATGCTCAAAATTAAATATGACAAAGGATACTACTGAATATTGCCAGACATATGGAAAGCATCCACAATGCAAGCACACGAGGAGGAGCAAGAGTAATAGGTTTCTAAGGACTTTCGGAAGATCGGATAATATTCCAAAGAATTTTGTGAAACAGTGAACAACTATGGACGATGGATACTTGGCAAGCGCAAGTAATTATCCGCAGGGGTATTCATGTGGCAAAGAACTGCAAGGCAGTAGGCACAATGGATTCTCAGGACAATAGAGAGTAATTCAAGGCATCTTGTAATAACAAGAGCAACTGGGGATGAAGGTATGAACGACAATGTAGGTAGTTACGCATAAGGATTTATCGGTGGTAGGGATCGCAATGGCGAAGGGTATAAGGGTCTCGCGAAAACATCTAAGAGTATCTTCAGAATCTTCTGGTGCACCAAGCAATCATCTGGAGTGAGGGGCTCTCCGGGAGAACGTATTTACGAGAACCTAGAGTTAGAGTTAGCAAAACCATTTAACCCGAATAATAGGGAGATCAGAGTCCCAGAGTATAGACGAGGAGTAAAAGATCCTAATACCATCCAATTTGGCGACGTGGGCCTGTAAGCCACACAACCATGTTAGTAAAACAGTTCTTTCAAAGACTAGACTCAACTTCGGCCAAGGAGTTGGAAAGGGGGATCCTATAGGCAGTCGGCTCTGATACCAACTTGTGACACCCCCGACTCGACCGTACACTAATCATACACGCAAATGTGTACGACCAAGATCAGGGACTCACGGGAAGATATCACAACACAACTCTAGACACAAACTAAAATAATACAAGCTTCATATTACAAGCCAGGGGCCTCGAGGGCTCGAATACAAGCTCAATACACAAGAGTCAGCGGAAGCAACAATATCTGAGTACAGACATAAGTTAAACAAGTTTTGCCTTAAGAAGGCTAGCACAAACATCAACGATCGAAGAGGCAAGGCCTCCTGCCCGGGACCTCCTAACTACTCCTGGTCTTCGGTGGCCTCCATGTAGTAGTATCCGTCGGCGGTGGCATCTGGCTCCAGGGATCCACCATCTGGTTGCATCAACCGGAAAGAAGAAGGAAGGGGGAAAAGGGGTAGCAAAGCAACCGTGAGTACTCACCCAAAGTACTCGCAAGCATCAGATCTACACTAAGTATGCATTGGTATCAAATGGAAGGGCAGATCTCGTGGACCGAACTACGTAATGCCGTAATAGGGGAAGGCCTAGCCTATCGAACACTATCATCTTCAAGCAGCTCCAAGCATCTTGCAGCATGTAGATGAGTAAAGAATAGCAGTTTATATTTAACAAACATGTTGTAGTATCAACGCCCAGAGATCCTTCCTCGACTCCCTACGAGAAAGCAATCCCGGAGCCACATAACTTAAGTATCCATTTCTAGTTGTATTAGATGAAGATATAAGTCTGAACGTCCATTACCATTGACACGGTATTCGAATAAATATCTTCCCTGCAGGGGTGCACCATGTTACCCAACACGCTCGATCACTCTGGCCGGACACACCCCAACACGCTCGATCACTCTGGCCAGACACACCTTTCTGGGGTCAATGCCCGGCCTCAGAAGATCAACACGTCGTAGCCCGACCTAGGCTCAGCAGAGAGGTCCCCGCCGGTCTACATCCTAAGCACTCTGGGGTCTGGGCCCATCACCCGTTGCACTCCGGATCGTTGTGTGCAGGGTGGATACCAGCACCACCTGTGTAGTGGATGGCACGATCCGACCGTGCCACAATGCTGAATTGGACATCTGACAAAGCATCGGCTGATACCACGACGTCGAGGCCCATAACTATTCTCGCATGGTGGTTAGTGCGCAAAGGCCAAAGGCCAATTCAGAACAAATACCCAAACCATAGTGTATTATTAGCTCGCGGAGACGAGCAGAGACTCATGTGACCCCGTCGCCCCGTCTCGAGGAAATACGGCAAGGGCAAGCCCAGCCCACTCGAAGGCTGCCAGACTTCCCGGCCGTGCCTCATAACCATCTTGCGGGTGCTCTCCGGTCCAGCCCGACTTTCCCAAAGGTCTCAAGTAATGTCAAGGTAACCGTGTGTCCAAACATCAAGGGGAAAACCCAAGGAATCACCCTCGGAGGATTCCACTTGATGTAATCATCAAGGTGAACGTAAGAGGAACCACCCTCGAGGTTCACACTTGAGGGGTTGCACGACAGAGCCGTATCGGGAATGGTGAAGGAGAAAATCACCCTCGATGACCACGACCGAATAGCTACACTACAGAATTAACATCAGGAGTGCGTTTTGAGGGATCACCCTCGGCACTCGATAGTAGCTCTGCAGAGTCGAACAACTAAAGGGGCGTGATGTGATGTGCGGTGTCGGGCTCTGGTCGTCGATCATGTAGCTCGAGTCGTCGATGATGAACCAGGGGTAACAAGGACAAGGTGGGGTTCACTGATGGATCACTAGCCAACCTATACTAAGCAGTTTAGGGTAAGCAGGTAGGTAACAATAGCAGGTACAAAAGCAGGCTATGCATCAGAATAGGAGCAAACAATAACAGTAGAAAAATCTAATGCAAGCATGAGAGTATAGAATGGGCGATATCGGGATGATCAAAGGGGGGGGCTTGCCTGGAAGCTCTGCTGAAAGGGAAGAAGGGGTCGTCGTTGACGTAGTCGATCACAAGGGCATCAGCGGCAGTCTCGGGGTCTACCGGAGAGAAGAGGGGGAATAAACAGTCAATACACGCAAACATATGCATAACAAGACAATAAGCGGTGCTAGAGGTGATCTAACGTAGCGTTAGGCGATATTAGCGAAGGGGGAAAACATCCGGGAAAGTTTTCCCGGTTCCGGACGTGTGTCAAACAGATGAACCGGAGGGTAAAGTTCATCGTTTGCTATGCTAGGGACGTGTGGCGGGCAAACGGATTGCGTATTCCGATTCGCCTCGTCGTTCTGAGCAACTTTCATGTATAAAACTTTTTCATCCGAGCTATGGTTTAATTTCTATTAATTTTCAAAGTTTTACTAATATTCTGAAATTAATTTTAATACAAAAATAAATGCTAAAATGCTAGGAGCACCCAGCACAGTGTACACAAAAGTGTACCCAGTGGCTGACGGGTGGACCAGGGGGTCCAGGTTGACCAGTCAACGTTTGACTAGTGAATAGGGGGTGGGGCCCCCCTGTCATAGACTCGTCTGACTAATTACAAATTAGGTAGTTTAATTAGCAGGTTAAGTTAATTAAATAAACTTTAATTAAGTTAGTTAATTGATTAATTAATTAATTAGTCATAATTATTTTTAATATACTTTTTTGTGTCCTTTTTTTAAGAAAAAGGACCGTGGGCCCCTTGATCAGTGGCCCTGGCTGGCCTAGCGGGCGCTGGGCGAGAGGGTTAGTGGGCGGGCACCCATGGAGGCCGGACCTGGGCATGCACGGCACCAGGGAGCTCGGGCTCCGCGGCCGGGCATGGCCTCCGGCGAGGCCACCGGCCAACGCAGAGTGGAGGGGGGGGCCATGAAGGGGGGCCCCTGACGCCGTGGAGCGACGGGCGGCGTCGAGGCGTGGCCGGGCGGAGGCGGGTAGCGGCGCGACCAAGAGCACGAGTCTGCGGGCGAGCGGAGAGGCGAGGAGGCGCGGCCGCAGGGGCTTCGCGGGCGGCGCGTAGCGAGTTCAGCAGGGGCGGCAGCAGAACGATGATGGGCTCGGCGGGGGGCACAGCCACGCGCGGGTAAGCACGCACGGCGGCGCGGCAACGGGTCAGTGAGCGCGTCAACCGGGGCTACGTCTAGCGGCGACTACGGTGATGATTGGCAACGAGAGCAGAGGAGAAAAGGGGGAGGGGACGCGCGGCTCACCGGGAGCCTGTAGGTGTGCAAAAGGCAGCTCGGGGAAGGCTCGCTGGCGCCGGAACCGTCGCGGAGTGTGTTGGAGCCGAGGAAGAAGATGAGGCGTGGCGGCAATGCAGGTGCTCCGAGGTGGATCCCGTACACTTAGCCAACGTAGTCGACGACGAAGCGGCAGCCCAACACATCCTCAAGCGCTGGGGAGCTCGGTGGGTGCGGCCGGTGGCCGGTGACGGACACGCCCGGTAAGGTGAATCCGGAGCGAAAGGGAGGAAGGAGGAGTGGGGAACGAGGGGGGTATGGCGGATCTGGGGGGAGTGGAGCAAGGGGAGAGGACCGAGGAGGCGGGGGCTGGAACGGCCTGTTGGGCTAGGCCCAGTGGCAAAGTAGTTTTAGGCCTTCTTTTTTTTCTGTGTTTCTACCTTTTCTTTTACAAAAACAGTTTTGCATTTAAATAAACCATCAAATGACTTTTTCAGATAATGGAACTTGGCCAATAAATGCAATGCATTATTTGGCCTTGCCACAAAAAGTTTGGAGCTTAGTTGAACTCACTTGAATATTGCTTAAATTTAAATGGGTTAAATGGGATTGTTTTGGTCCTGTTTTAAATAGGTTAGAGGCGATTTATTAACTCAAATATTTATTTGTTTATGCATGGAAACTAACAAGTGAATATTTGCAACCCAATGAACATTTTTATTTTGACATTTGAAAACTTTATTTATTTGACTTTATTTTTGAATTTGAATTTAGACCGGATTCGAACCAACGCGAGTTTAACAACAGTAATCATGATGATGTGGCATCATTAGCAGGGAATTACTGTAGCTTAAGTATCCGGGCGTCACACCCCCTGAGGCCCATCTTCGTGTGATTCCAACCCCAAAAAATTCTATAAATAGAGAAACCATCAGAAATAACCCTAGATTAGAAGTTCCGCCACCGCAAGCCTCTGTAACCACGAAAAACCAATTTGGACCCTATTCTGACATCCTACCGAAGGGGGAAAATCATCACCGGTGGCCATCTTCATCATTCCGGCGGCCACCATGATGAGGATGGAGTAGTCCACCCTCAGGGCTGAGGGTTTGTACCATAGCTATGTGTGTAATCTATCTCTCTCTCTCTCTCGTCTTCTTTATTTGGCACGATCTTGATGTATCAGGAGCTTTGTTAATGTAGTTGGATCATATGGTGTGATCCCCTCTCTATCTTGTTGTGATGAATTGAGTTTTCCCTTTTGAGATTTCGTTATTATCGGATTGAATACTTTTATGGATTTGAGAGTGATGAAGTCATATACCTAGGGTAGGGTCATGGACCTGTCTAAGACACCCTCCCCAAGGACATCTCTAGAAGAAACTACCTTTCACTCGACCTGGAAGGGTTTCACTCGACCAACTGGAAGACACTCGACCATGAAGCCAACCAGTCGACCACCAGGAGATCTAAAGCCAGCCTGCATCCAAACGGTCGGTCATTAAGTAGCTTTTATGGTCATCATAGCACTTTATGTGGGCGTTACCAGTAACCCCTATCTTAATGTACCTTTAACCTGCATAATCGAGGGTCAAGGGTCCAGCGAACTCTATATAAGCCACCCCCTCCTCAGTGTCAAGGGTTCGCACCCCTGTAACTCATACGCATATAATACAGTCGACCGCCTCCGGGCTCCGAGACGTTGGGCTGTTACTTCCTCCGAGAAGGGCCTGAACTCGTAAACATCTTGCATATACAACTACTCCATAGCTAGGATCTTGCCTCTCCATACCTACCCCCATTCTATTGTCAGGCTTAGAACCACGACAAAGAGCACTTGATGTAGGTCTTGCTATGAATACCCGTGGTGACAATGGGGTATCATATTGATTTACTTGATATATGTTTTGGCACTCAACTCGCGGATTCGCGAGGTAACATTGGGGTAATCTATGCATAGGGGTTGATGCATGTTTTCGTCCTTGCTTCTCCGGTAGAAATCTTGGGGCACTCTTTGAGGTTCTTTGTGTTGGATTGAGTATTATGAATCTGAAATTGTTTGATGCATATCGTATAATCAACTCATGATACTCGTGGCTACATTGGAGTATCTAGGTGACATTAGAGTTGGTTGATGTGTATCATATGGTGTTATTTTAGTACGAACTCTTGGGATAACTTTGAGGTGGTTTCGGGCCTTACAAACAATTTCGTCTTATGTTCTCCGCTAGATAAGAACTTTGGATTGATTCTTCATCACACGTTGAGGGATGGTTATATGATCCAATTATATTAGCATTATTAAGAGATTTCACTAGGTAAAGTATAGGCCTCATTTTCAAGCATTGCAATACCATTTGTGCTCACTTTTGTTACTTGCTACCTTGCTGTTTTTTATTGTTCCTATTACAAAACTCAATACTATCATTGTTACACTTGTATCATCATCTCTTCGCCGAACTAGTGCACCTATACAATTTACCATTGGATTTGGTGTGTTGGGGAGACAAGAGACTCTTTGTTATTTGGTTGCAAGGTTGTTTGAGAGAGACCATCTTCATCCTACGCCTCCCACGGATTGATAAACCTTAGGTCATCCACTTGAGGGAAAATTGCTACTGTTCTATAAAACTCCGCGCTTGGAGGCCCAACAAGAGTTTAAAAGAAGAAGTTGTGTAGTAGACCTCACTTGTACCCCCGATACAATCCATAGATTCATCAAAATAAGCACACAATGCAACGAAAACAGAATTTGTTAAAAACAGAACAACCTGTGGTAATCTGAACTTTGACCATACTTCTGTAGCTCCAAAAATTATGAAAAATTAGGGCAACATGGCAATTTATATATCAATCATGTGTCAAAAATCAAAATTTTATCACGCTCCAGCGAATTTGAACAATTCTGCTACGGGACGCAAAACTTTTTGTTAATGCACATAATCAAGTCAAATATCACCCAAATCATCCCAAAGGCTTAAATTGGCACAAACACTAATTAAAACACTAAAACACAATCATAACAGTAGCATAATTTTATATTAACATAAGAAACAGAAAACAAAAATATTGGGTTGTCTCCCAACAAGCGCTTTTCTTTAAAGCCTCTTAGTTAGGCATTGATAATTTTAATGATGCTCGCATGAAAGACAAGAATGGAAGCACAAAGAGAGCATCATATAGCATGTTAAAATTACATTTAAGTCTAACATACTTCCTATACATAGGCATTTTATAAGCAAACAAAATATCAAAACAAGCCAAAACTAGCATATGCAAGGAAGAAGAATAAAACATTAACAATCTCAACATGAAGAGAGGTGATTTAGTAAAATGAAAATTTGTACAACCATATTTCCCTCTCTCATAATAATTACATGTGGGATCCCATTCAAATTCAACAATATAGCTATCACATAACATATTCTTGCTACTTCTTGATCTTGCATTAGTTTCTCCCTTGAAGAGGAAAGGGTGATGCAGCAAAGTAGAGATAAGTATTTCCCTCAGTTTGAGAACCAAGGTATGAATCCAGTAGGAGGTACACGCAAGTCTCCAATCTATGCACCTGCACAAACAATCAAAGACTTGCACCCAACGCGACAAAGGGGTTGTCAATCCCTTCACAGTCACTTGCAAGGATGAGACCTGATAGAGACAGATATAAAAGATTACTAAAACATAAAACAAAAGTAAAAAATGAATAAACTAAAATAAGGTACTTTTGGGTTTTTTGGTTTATAGATCTGAAAATATATGATGGAAAATAGACCCGGGGGCCTTAGGTTTCACTGGAGGCTTCTCTCTTGAAGGCAAATAATACGGTGGGTGAACAAATTACTGTCGAGCAATTGATAGAAAAGCGCAAAGTTATGATGATATCCAAGGCAATGATTATGAATATAGGCATCACGTCCGTGTCAAGTAGACCGGCTCTTGCCTGCATCTACTACTATTACACCACACATTGACCACTATCCAGCATGCATCTAGAGGATCAAGTTCATAAGAACGGAGTAACGCCTTAAGTAAGATGACATGATGTAGAGGGATAAACTCAAGCAATATGATGAAAACCACATCTTTTTACCCTTGATGGCAACAACACAATACGTGCCTCGCTACCCCTACTTTGTCGCTAAGTGAGGACACCGCAAGATTGAACCCAAAACTAAGCACCTCTCCCATTGCAAGAAGAACCAATCTAGTTGGCCAAACCAAACCAATAATTCAAAGAGAGATATAAAGATATCAAATCATGCATACAAGAATTCAGGAAAGATTCAAATAATATTCATAGATAATCTGATCATAACTCCAAAATTCATCGGATCTCGACAAACACACCACAAAAGAATATTACATCGGATAGATCTCCAAGAACATCAAGGAGAACATTGTATTGAATATCAAAGAGAGAGAACAAGCCATCTAGCTACTAGCTATGGACCCGTAGGTCTGTGGTAAACTACTCACACTTCATCGGAAGGGCAATAGAGTTGATGTAGAAGCCCTCCGTGATAGAATCCCCCTCCGGCAAGGTGCCGAAAAAGGCCCCAAGATGGGATCTCACGGGTACAGAAGGTTGCGGCGGTGGAAAAGTATTTTGGTGGACGTTTATGGTCGTTGGGAATATTTCTAAATTTACAGGCCAAGAATTAGGGTTAGAGGAGCTCCGAGGGCCCCACAAAACCTTAGGCGCGCCCTAGGGCTTGTGGCCGCCTCGGGACTCCTCTGACTTCATCTCCAAGTCCTGCGGGTGTCTTCTGGTCCAAGAAAAATCATCGCGAAAGTTTTATTCCGTTTGATATTCCTTTTCTGTAAAACTCAAAAACAAGGAAAAAACAGAAACTGGCACTAGGCTCTAGGTCAACAAGCTAGTCCCAAAAATAATATAAAATAGCATATTAATGCATATAAAACATCCAAAACAGATAATATAATAGCATGGAACAATAAAAAATTATAGATACGTTGGAGACGTATCAAGCATCCCCAAGCTTAATTCCTACTCATCCTCGAGTAGGTAAATGATAAAACATAATTTTTGATGTGGAATGCTACCTAACATATTTATCCATGTAATTTTATTTATTGTGGCTGTCAGCGTTCTGGGAACGGGGGTCCCCAGACTTGCCTGCCTGCACCCTGCGGCGTGGCTCAACGGGTGGCCCAGCAAGGCCCATCTTCATCAGCACAAGCTCAAGACCCTCACGAGGGGCCAAGCCTCGCGGGGCGGACGACAGGGAGCTCCCTCAGGCACGGCCTCGTCAGAGGCTCATGAGGAGGCGGAGAGATCAAGGCGGGGTACCTCACGAGGTGCCCATGACGCAAGCCATGACGACCAAGGGCGCCAGGCGGGCGCCAGCCCGCGTAGTGTCCTCCTTTCCTCTTTGGTGCAAAGGGAACAAGCGTAGGCAAGTGTATCAAGCAAAGGCATCCGTTTCGGTGCAACAAGACCAAGACCGTCGCAACGGCAAGAAGGAAGTCATCGTGGAGCCCAAACCGGCGTCACCACCAAAGCCTTTGACAGGCGAGGACCAACTTTAGTCAGGATAAGTGTACTAGATGTTCCCCTTCAAAATGGCCAATTGTTGGCGCCCTTCCCGCTCGATATTTGGGAAGAGGCCCAGGGCCTTTGCCTATAAATAGGACTAGCCACCCGCAAGGTAGAGGCATCTAGAGAGAGGATCTAGCATCTGGGATCAGCAGAGAGAGAGCGATCGAACTCCCCTAGCAGTTCATCAAGATTGCCAAGAAATGCACCCTCATGAGTCTGTTCTTCCTTGTATTGTTCATCATCAGCCCAAGAGGCAATCCACCACACCACAAACTAGAGTAGGGTATTACACCACAATGGTGGCCCGAACTAGTATAAACCCTGTGTCTTTTGTGTTGTTCCTTTCATAGTTTAGATCCTAGCGAGGCGGCGAGGTGCAGGTAGGTAGAGGGCGAGATCTCCGCGCACACCCCAACGTTCGAACCTAGAGGGTCTGCCGGAACCCGAAATCCGACATTTGGCGTGCCGGTAGGGTGCGCCGAATTGCCTTCCGCCGCCTGTTTTTCGCCGACCACCGCCCATGTCGACGCCTTCGTCGGGCCCGCGCCGAAGCGCCGAGCCGCTCTCGCTTCCCGCGTCGACGGACGGCCCCCCGACGCTTCGCCCGGCCGTTCCGTCGCTTTGCCGTCAACGCCGCCACCGGCCCGGCGGGGAACGAGCAGCAAGCATCGTCCCAACATCCGTCCGTGAGGCGAGATGGCCGCACTGCTACTCCCTCACTCGCCCCAGTTGATTCTTCGTCTCGCGCGCTCCGCGCGCCCATGGAGGCTCGAGCTACACTTATCGCGGCAAACGAGCTCCTGCGCTACCGCCCTGTCGACGACGTCTATGAAGAGTGGCTCGACCGCGTCGCCGATCTCGTCCGCGCCGCAGGGGGCTCCCCCGCGCCGTCCTTCTCGCCAGATCGCGCCCGCCTGCGCGGCGATGAAGCTCGGGCGCCTTAGCCGCCCCTCAAGAAGGCGCCTTGGCCCCAAGGCGCGGGGCCCTGGCGGAACCCACTCGTCCGAGCCAAGACAAGAAGAGCAGAGCTGTCAAGAGGTCCTCGCCCCAAGAAGCTGCCCGAGTGCTCCTCGCACCGGCTCACACGACCACGCCCCTGCTCTAGCACGCCAAGACCCAGCGCTGCTCCCAGCTGCAGCGCATGGGGACCCGCAAGACCAGGCTCTTCGTCACCAAAGACCTCCTGTAGCCCAAAGAGGCTGCAGCGCCTTCACCGCCGAAGCTGCGCGCGCGCGCGCTGCCCGGCAAGTTCAAGCCAGACCTGCCTCCTCGCTACGACGGCACGGACGACCCTGCGAAGTTCCTCCAGCTCTACGAGCTGGGCATCGAAGCCGCCAACGGGGACGAGAAGGTCATAGCGAACTGGTTTCCCATGGCACTCAAGGACGGAGCCCGCACCTGGCTCCTGAACCTGGCTCCTGGCATGATCTCCTCCTGGGACGAGATGTGCACCCGCTTCATCGCCAACTTCCAAGGTACTCGCGACCGGCATCCTGCCGTGAGCGACATGCGCCGCATCAAGCAGCAACCAGGGGAGACCCTGCAGAAGTACATCCAGCGCTTCAACAACGCACGCCTCAAGATTCCCAAGGTGACCGAGGAGGCCATCATCTCTGCCTTCTCCGACGGTGTGCGTGACGTCAAGATGAAGGAGGAACTGGCGATGCATGAAGGTCTGTGCACTCCCTTGGAGCTGTTCAACTTGGCGACCAAGTGCGCCAGGGCTGAGGAAGGGCGCCTTTACCTCCTCGAGATGCCAGCCGCAGACCCAGAAGAGAAGAAATCCAAGGCCAAGGACGTGAAGCGCAAGGGGGCTGTCGTGCTCATGCGTAACCGCACACCAAGCGAGGCGTAGATCAGCCCGAGTCTTCCAAGGGCAGCCGGTCTGTGTGTACCACGACCTCCACACCCACAACACCAACGAATGTCGAGCTCCGGCCGTGCGAGAAGGAGGATCGGCCGGTGCCCGACCGCAACGATCGAGGCTACGGCCGAGGAGGAGGAAGGAACGCAGACGCTGGGAAGACCGAGGCCCTCGCCAAGGATGGCGCGATCGACCGCGAGGATCGCGAGGATCAGCCTCGCGAGGATCAGGATCAGCGAGGATCGCCCGCAAGGAAACGCAGGCCTCCCTCCTCTGCCGCCACAACCAAGGAGAAACGAGGACCATCATCGACGAGGGGCTGGGGGCTTCAGGGCCAGCGATCGCTTGCATCTGGGCGGAGCTCAAGCCCCAGCCTCCCAACGATCTTCAAGCAGTTCGCCCGAAGTGAATGCAGTCCTCCCAAGCTCGAAGCCGCGCGCCTCTCGTGGTCGGCGTGCGCCATCACGCTCAACTCAGCGGATCAGCTCAAGCGCCGCCATAGCAGAGTCCTCCCGATGCTTTGTTCCCCAATCATCGACAACGTGCAAGTCACCAGACCCTCATCGACGGTGGAGCAGGCTCAATGTCCTGTCCGTAGAGACATTCAACAATCTCCAAGTGCCTTACAATCAGCTTCACCAACCAAGCCTTTCTCCGATGTCACCGATGGCTCCACGGTTCCGATTAGGCAGGTCCGCCTCCTGTCACCTTCAGTATGCGCGACAACCACCGTGATCGAGCTCATCGACTTCGATGTCGCCCGCATTCGCCTGCCATACAATGCCATCCTCGGGTACCCAGCTCTGGCCAAGTTCATGGTCGTGACTCATCACGGCTACAACGTCCTCAAGATGCCAGGAAGCAGCGGAGTCATCACGGTGCCTTGTGAAGAAAGAGACGCAGTGTGCTCCCTGGAGCGAGCCTTTCAAGCCGCATCACTTGAAGACCCAGATCACAGGAGCGTGAGGCTCCCTAAGACCGCTCCCAAGAAGAAGAAGACATCGGCAGGCCCCTCAGGGTCCGCGCCTGCTCAGGGGGCACCTCCTTCTGTTGCATAGGAAGGCGCGCCCGGCGCTCTCCTCAAGCAAGGCTCGGGGGCTCTCTCCTGGAGGGCCACCGACCTTGCTAAGGTCATGAGGGAGGCGCTTGGGCACCACTTGGAGGCGTTCTTCAAAGCACGTTTCCCTCAGGAAGGAGCAAGGCAAGGAGGGCCAAACCCTCAGGAGTTCGTCAGTCAGATCACGCAGGAGCTGCAGGAGTCAAGAGTCATGAGTGGCAGCCGCCGCTTACCCGCCGTAGCTCCCCATCCAGGCGAGGATGGTGGGTTGCGCGTCTGCATCGACATCCCAGGGCTCAACCGAGCCGCCTCTCAGGAGCGCTTCTGGCCCTCATGCGCGGGGCGCTGCGAAGGTCCACCCCACAGCTACATTCACATGCCCTACGGCGTGCCGAACGCGGCCGCCACATACCAGCACCTCATGAGGAGCATCCTGGAGGCTCAAGAGGCCAGGCGTTCCGCAGTCCTGGCGGAGATGGAGATGGTCCACGAGGAGCCACCAGCGCCTCCAGAGCCTCCCGAGGCTCCTGGGCCTGGGGGCTCGTGAAGGTCGGCTTCTGCAGCCTACGACGTCCGCTACTTCAACAACCCTTCGTCTTCAACGTCATCAGGTGACATCCTTCAAGTTTCATTTCCAGCTGGGAGCGCCCCCCAGGGCTGCATTATTCCCAGGTCGTGTGGGTCCGTCCCTGCGACATGTATCCCCTTTACTTCATGTTCCTAGCTTACTTTGTTGGGGGCGCCCCTCGGGCTGCATCATCCCCAAGTCGCTCAGGCCAGACCCAGCGATGTCTGCCTTCCCTACATCTATCTAAATGAACTTGCTTCTTCATGATTAACGTGCTTGACCAAGTTGCCCGCTCAACTGACACCAACTGATGGAGCTGCTCCCCCAACGGCACGGCGCTTGCGCATGGGTCCGTCCCTGCAACACCGACAAACCTGAATGGCTGAGCTCTGGCCGCGGCAGCCCCGCACAGCGCCACCTCGTCAGGCCTTCAGTGCCTCGTCACCTCTCCAAAGCAACCAACAGCTGACCGACGCTTGTCATAGCGGACTCTTGTTCTTCTTGTGGTGGGCCTGCAGGATCCCTTCAAGGAGCAGCGCCGGGCGAGGCCCTCACGACGTCTTCTTCACTCTCATCCGCGTGAACCGCTTGCACGTTAAAGGGGGGGGTACCTGAGCATCGCGATTCATGGGCTCCTACTGGCTCTCCAGCCCTCACCCTCTGGCCTTGTCCACGGCATCGCGACCTGGCATACCAGCGACGGCTGAGGCCCGCTCGAGGGCCGGGACCCGAGGACATAGAGCAGAAAGGGGAGCAAAGGCGAGAGGGAAGAGGCACGCGGGGACCTCACCAGGAAACCCCTCGCCTGCCGATGCGCGGACCTAGCATCGCACCAGGAAGCGGTTCCTGACCCTCGAGATAAGTCACCCCCCGGAAACACTAGCTATCGCGGCACCGTCCCCGCACCCAATGCAATCCCGTGTTAGCAACGTCGCGCTCCTTTCTCATCGAACGATGGCTGCTTGAGCGCTAAAGGGGACCTCTTGAGCATCGCGACTCAGGGGCTCTTACTGGACCCCGGGCTGCTCACCTCCTGGCCTTGACCACGGCATCGCGACCTGGCATACCAGCGAAGGCTGAAGCCTGCCTTGGGACCGGGACCTGTCGGCGCAGAGCACCAAGCCCTCGTGAGGTTCGAATGGAAGAACTAAGCTAAGACGGAATGAGCATCTCGCACTACTTCATGGCAAGGACTATATTAACAAACAGAACCACGGGCACCTTACAAGCCCCCATGGGGCGCGCTTTTTCGATTCCTCACAGGGAACAGATCCTAGAGAACGCTAACTACACGTGCCCCCGCAAGAGACGCCATCATCAACAGTGGGCCGTCGGGCACCGGCGCCAACCTCATCCAGATCAGAGGCGGCGGCGGCCTGATGAGCCCGTCCTACTCCGAGAGCGGCGCAGGCTCGGGGGCTCGTAGCTGTCGTCGCTCGTCTCCGGAGTCGCAAAGAGCTCGACGGAGTCGCTGGACCCTCCGACGCCTCCGCCGCCTGAGGAGCCGCTGAGGGAGCGATCGGCGAGTGTGGTCCTCACCGCGGCAGGGCCCCGACCGCCTCTCTCAGGGCAGCACTCCAGCCGACGTCCGTCCGCATCGAAGACCTTGAAGAGCATCATGGAAGCGCCGTCGTACTCCCGGTGGATCGCGAGGGCGCCCCTCGTCCTGCAGACCCGGGCGATCACGCCCCAGCCTCGAGTCGTGAAGACCTTGCCCGGGGCGACGACCGCGACCTCCGCTTCGGTCGCGAGGGTGTTGCAGCCGGCGTGCTGCAACCAGAGCTCCAAGTATCCCCCTGCGGCATCATGAAGGCGAAGGAGGGAGGAAGGCGAATCCAAGACTGAGGAGGCATGGCGGCGTGGAGCACAAACTCTCGGGAGGAGCCCTCGGCATGAACTTCAGGAGGGACGACACGCACCGCCGTGACCCGCCGGCGCCGGCGGCGGCATCGTCCACGGCGCTCGGCATCCACTCCTGCAGGGCCCTCAAGGTGGGCGTACAAGGGCAGCGGGAACCCGGCAGCAGCCGCTCACACCAAGGCCTCGACACCTCCTGCCGGACGCCCTCATCTCGACAGCATAGGGCAAACCATTTCTTCGGCGGAAGCGGGTCGGGACCCTCTCGGGGAGCCTTTCCCTTCTCTTCCGCGGAGAACCGGCGGATCGGAGCCATTGCGGCAAGGTGGAGCAAGGACGGGGAAGAAGGAGAAGCAAGGAGAGATGGACTGGAAGGGCACGCGTCGTTCCGTATTTATAGCCAGGGAAGGCCAACCGCCGACTTCAACGATCACAGGTAATCATGACCCGCTTTGCATGCAGGGACTTGTCAATTCGTGCAGTTGCCGAGGTGTCGTGGGGAAGCAGGGCCGCCCACGTCCAATCAACCACCACGCGGCGCCCAAGGCCGCAGGCTGTTAGGGCCATGGCGCCAGACTTGCCTCTTCGCTTCTCTGCTCAGCCAAGTCCAGCGCGCTTTGGGCTCGGGGGCTCTTGTCGGCGTTCGGGAATGGGGTCCCAGACTTGCTCCTGCGGCTGCGGCGTGGCTCAAGGGTGGCCCAAAGAAGGCCCATCTTCATCAAGACAAGCTCAAGACCCTCGCGAGGGGCAAGCCTCATGAGGCGGACGACGTGGAGCTCCTCGTGCACGGCCTCGTCAGCTGGCTCGCGAGGAGGCAGAGAGATCAAGGCGGGTACCTCACGAGGTGCCCATGATTTACCAAGGGCGCCAGGCGGCGCAAGCCCGCAGAGGTCCTCCTTTCCTCTTTGGTTCAAAGGAGCAAGCGCGGCAAGAGTATCAAGCAAAGGCATCCGCTTCAAGGCAACAAGACCAAGACCGTCTACGGCATGAAGGAAGTCATCATGGAGCCCAAGCCGGCCACCACCACGAGCCTTTGACAAAGCGAGGACCAACTTTAGTCAGGATAAGTGTACTAGATGTTCCCCTTCAAAATGGCCAATTTTTGGTGCCCTTCCCACTCGATATTTGGGAAGAGGCCCAGGGCCTTTGCCTATAAATAGGACTAGCCACCCGCAAGGTAGAGGCATCTAGAGAGAGGATCCATCATCTGGGATCAGCAGAGAGAGAGCAACTGAACTCCCACTAGCAGTTCACCGCACCTGCCAAGAACAGACCCTCGCGAGGCTGTTCTTCCTTGTATTGTTCATCATCAGCCCAAGAGGCAATCCACCACACCACAAACTAGAGTAGGGTATTACACCACAATGGTGGCCCGAACTAGTATAAACCCTGTGTCTCTTGTGTTGTTCCTTTCATAGTTTAGATCCTAGCGAGGCGGCGAGGTGCAGGTAGGTAGAGGGCGAGATCTCCGCGCGCACCCCAGTGTTCGAACCTAGAGGGTCTGCCAGAACCCAAAATCCGACAGTGGCATGAATATTCAGATCCATAAGATTCAAAACAAAAGTTCAATATTGACATAAGAACAATAATACTTCAAGCATACTAATAAAGCAATCATGTCTTCTCAAAATAACATGGCCAAAGAAAGTTATCCCTACAAATTCATATAGTCTAGCTATGCTCCATCTTCATCACACAAAGTATTAAATCATTTACAACCCCGATGACAAGCCAAGCAATTGTTACATACTTTTGATGTTCTCAAACTTTTTCAATTTTCACGCAATACATGAGCGTGAGCCATGGATATAGCACTATAGGTGGAATAGAATATGGTGGTTCTGGAGAAGACAAAAAGAAGGAGAAAGTGTCACATCAACTAGGCGTATTAACGGGCTATGGAGATGCCCATAAATAGATATCAATGTGAGTGAGTAGTGATTGCCATGCAACGAATGCACTAGAGCTCTGTTTATGAAAGCTCAAAAAGAAACTAAGTGGGTGTGCATCCAACTCGCTTGCTCACGAAGACCTAGGGCAATTTGAGGAAGCCCTTCATTGGAATATACAAGCCAAGTTCTATAATGAAAAATTCCCACTAGTATATGAAAGTGACAACATAGGATACTCTCTATCTTGAAGATCATGGTGCTACTTTGAAGCACAAGTGTGGTAAAAGGATAGTAGCATTGTACCTTCTCTCTTTTCTCTCATTTTTTGTGGGCTTCTTTGGCCTCTTTTTTATTTGGGCTTCTTTGGCCTCTTTTGTTTTTTTATAAAGTCCAGAGACTCATCCCAACTTGTGAGGGAATCATAGCATTCATCATCCTTTCCTCACATGGGACAATGCTCTAATAATGATGATCATCACACTTTTATTTACTTACAACTCAATACTAGAACAAAATATGACTCTATATGAATGCCTCCGGCGGAGTACGGGGATGTGCAATGATCTAGCATTGCAATGACATCAAAAAACGGACAAGCCATAAGAACATCATGCTAGCTATCTTACGATCATGCAAAGCAATATGACAATGATGATGCGTGTCATAATAAACGGAACGGTGGAAGTTGCATGTCAATATATCTCGGAATGGCTATGGAAATGCCATAATAGGGAGGTATGGTGGCTGTTTTGCGGAAGGTATATGGTGGGTTTAATGCACCGGCGAAAGTTGCGCGGTACTAGAAAGGCTAGCAATGGTGGAAGGGTGAAAGTGTGTATAATCCATGGACTCATCCTTAGTCATAAAGAACTCACATACTTATTGCAAAAGTCTATTAGCTATCAAAACAAAGTACTACACGCATGCTCCTAGGGGGGTAGATTGGTAGGAAAAGACCATCGCTCGTCCCCGACCGCCACTCATAAGGAAGACAATCAATAAATAAATCATGCTCCGACTTCATCACATAACGGTTCACCATATGTGCATGCTACGGGAATCACAAACTTTAACACAAGTACTTCTACCAATCCACAATTATTCACTAGCATGACTCTAATATCACCATCTTTATATCTTAAAACAATTATAAGGAATCAAGCTTCTCATAGTATTCAACGCTCTTTATATGAAAGTTTTTATTATATCCCTCTTGGATGCCCATCATATTAGGACTAAATTCATAACCCAAGCAAATTACCATGCTGTTTAGAGACTCTCAAAATAATATAAGTGAAGCATCAGAGTTCAACAATTTCTATAAAATAAAGCCACCGCCATGCTCTAAAAAGATATAAGTGAAGCATTAGAGCAAATTGCCTAGCTCAAAAAATATAGGTGAAGCACATAGAGTATTCTAATAAATCACGATTCATGTGTGTCCCTCTCAAAAGGTGTGTACAGTAAGGATGATTGTGGCAAACTAAAAAGCGAAGATTCATATCATACAAGACGCTCCAAGCAAAACACATATCATGTGGTGAATAAAAATATAGCCTCAAGTAAATTTATCAATGGACGAAGACGAAAGAGGGGATGCCCCGGAGCTAAGATGTATGGTTGTCCTTGAATATTACCTTGGGGTGACTTGGGCATCCCCAAGAAGGCTCTTGCTACTCCTTATTCCGTTGTCCATCAAATCTTTACCCAAAACTTGAAAACTTCACAACACAAAACTCAGCAGAAAACTCATGAGATCTGTTTTTATATATAAGAAAATAAATCACCACTTTTTGGTACTATTGTGAACTCATTCTTTATTTTTTTAGGTGTAATATCTACTGTATTCCAACTTCTTCATGGTTCATACCCCCCGATACTACACATAGATTCATCAAAAATAAGCAAACAACACGTAGAAAAAAAAGAATCAGTCAAAAATAGAACAGTCTGTAGTAATCTGTAAACTTCGTATACTTATGTAACTCCATTTTTTAAAAAAAAATTAGGAAAACATAGGCATTTCATATATCAATCTTGTGTAAAAAAATCAAGAATTTATCACGCTCTAGCAGCTCAGATCAATTATGTTTCTGGGTGCAAAAGTTTCTGTTTTTCAGCAAGATCAAATCAACGATACACCAAAGTATCCCAAAGGCTTTACTTGGCTCAAAAACTAATTAAAACACCAAAATACAATTACTACAGAGGTAATAATGTGTATTTTCATATAAACAGAAAGTAAAAATATTGGGTTGTCTCCCAACAAGCACTTTTCTTTAAAGCCTTTTAGCTAGGCGTTGATAATTTTAATGATGCTCACATGAAAGATAGCAATTGAAACACGAAGAGAGCATCATGTAGCATGTGAAGAACAAGTTTAAGTCTAACATACTTCCAATGCATAGGCATTTTTAAGCAAACAAATTATCAAGACAAAAAAACTAGCATATGCAAGGAAGAAGAAAGAAACAATAACAATCTCAACATAACGAGAGGTAATTTAGTAACATGAAAAATTTTACAACCATATTTTCCTCTCTCATAATAATTGAATGTGGGATCATAATCAAATTCAACAATATAAATATCACACAAAATATTCTCTACATGATCCACATGCATGCAAACTTGGCACTCTTCCAAAATAGTGGGATTAACATAGAATAAAGTCATTACTTCTCCAAGCTCACTTTTATCAAAAATTTCATAAGATTGATCAAACTCCAAAGTAGTGGGATCATTATTTCCTAAAGTTGACACTCTTCCAAACCCACTTTCAATATTATTGCAGACATTATTATCATGAGGCTTAAATAAATTTTCAAGATCATAAGAAGCATTATCACCCCAATCATGATCATTGCAGTAAGTCGTGGAAAAGCAAAAATAGCATCCCCAAACTTAGGGTTTTGCATATCATTATCACAATTGACATTAATAGAATTTATAATAACATCATTGCAATCATGCTTTTCTTTCAAGGAGCTATCATGAATCACTTCATAAATTTCTTCTTTTAACACTTCATCACAACTTTCAGATTCACGAATTTCAAGCAAAACTTCATAAAGATAATCTAGTGCACTCAACTCACTAGCAATTGGTTCATCATAGTTGGATATCTTAAAAAGATTAGCAAGTGGATGAGGATCCATAAAACTTTGCTTTTGTTTTTCAATAAACACACAATTATACCAAGCAAACGAGCAAACAAACCAAGTAAGACATAGAGGCAAAAGGGCAAATAAAAAGAAAAATATTTTTGTGTTTTTCTAAAAAACATTTTAGAAGTGGGGGAGAGGAAAACAAGAGGCAAGTGGCAAATAATGTAATGCAAGTTATGATATTTTATGATGGGTACTTGGTAGGCTTGATGTAGAACCTCCCCGGCAACGGCGCCAAAATTCTTCCTGCTACTTCTTGAGCTTGCATTGGTTTTTCCCTTGAAGAGGAAAGGGTGATGCAGCAAAGTAGAGATAAGTATTTCCCTCGGTTTGAGAACCAATGTATCAATCCAGTAGGAGGTACACGCAAGTCTCCAATCTATCCACCTACACAAGCAATCAAACACTTGCACCCAACAAAGACACGGTCACTTGCAAGGATGATATCTGATAGAGATAGATATAAAAGATTACTAAAACCTATAACAAAGTAAAAATGAATAAATTGCAGCAAGGTATTTTTGGGTTTTTTTGTTTATAGATTAGAAAATATGTGATGGAAAATAGACCCGGGGGCCATAGGTTTCACCAGAAGCTTCTCTCTTAAAGGAAAATAATACGATGGGTGAACAAATTATTGTCGACCAATTGATAGAAAAGCGCAAAGTCATGATGATATCCAAGGCAATGATTATGAATATAGGCATCACGTCTGTGTCAAGTAGACCGACTCTTGCCTACATCTACTACTATTACACCACACATTGACCACTATGCAGCATGCATCTAGAGGATCAAGTTCATAAGAACGGAGTAACGCCTTAAGTAAGATGCCATGATGTACATGGATAAACTAAGCACCTCTCTCATTGCAAGTGGACCGACTCCTGCCTGCTTCTACTACTATTACTCCGCACATCGACCGCTATCCAGCATGCATCTAGAGTATTAAGTTCATAAGAACTGAGTAACGCCTTAAGTAAGATGATATGATGTACAGGGATAAACTCAAGCAATATGACGAAAACCCCATCTTTATACCCTTGATGGCAACAATACAATACGTGCCTCGCTACCCCTACTTTGTAACTGTGTGAGGACACCGCAAGATTGAACCCAAAACTAAGCACCTCTCACATTGCACGAAGAACCAATCTAGTTGGCCAAACCAAACCGATAAGTCAAAGAGAGATACAAAGATATCAAATCATGCATATAAGAATTCAGAGAAGATTCAAATAATATTCATAGATAATCTGATCATAAATCTACAATTCATCGGATCTCGACAAACACACCGCAAAAGAATATTACATCGGATAGATCTCCAAGAACATCGAGGAGAACATTGTATTGAAGATCAAAGAGAGAGTATAAGCCATCTAGTTGCTAGCTATGGGCCTGTAGGTCTGTGGTAAACCACTCACGCTTCGTCAGAAGGGCAATAGATTTGATGTAGAAGCCCTCCATGATCGAATCCCCCTCCGGCAGGGTGCCTGAAAAGGCCCCAAGATGGGATCTCACGGGCAGAACGTTGCGGCGGCGGAAAGTATTTTGGTGGACGCTTCTGTTCGTTTGGGAATGCTTTTGAATTTATAGGGCAAGAATTAGGGTGAGAGGAGCTTCAAGGGGCCCACAAGCCATCAGGGCGTGCCCCTGAGGCTTGTGGCCGCCTAGGGACTCCTCTGACTTCATCTCCAAGTCTTACGGGTGTCTTCTCGTCCAAGAAAAATCATCACGAAAGTTTTATTCCATTTGGACTCCGTTTGATATTCCTTTTAAACTCAAGAACAAGGAAAAACAGAAACTAACACTAGGCTCTAGCTCACTAAGTTAGTCCCAAAAATTATATAAGATAGCATACTGATGCATATAAAACATCCAAAGATAATATAATAGCATGTAACAATCAAAAATTATATATGTGTTGGAGACGTATCAATTCTCTACATGATCCACGTGCATGCAAAGTTGACACTCTTCCAAAATAGTGGGATTATCATCAAATAAATTCAGGACCTCTCCAATCCCACTTTTATCATCATATTCATCATGAGTTTTAAATAAAATTTCAAGATCACAAGAAGAATCACCCCAATCATGATCATTGCAATAAGTAGTGGACATAGCAAATTAGCATCCCCAAGCTTGGGGTTTTGCATATTATTAGCACAACTGAAATTAATAGAATTTATAATAACATCATTGCAATCATGCTTTTCATTCGAGGAGCTATCGTGAATCACTTTATAAATTTCTTATTTTAACACTTCATCACAATCTTCAGATTCACGAATCTCAAGCAAAACTTCATAAAGATAATCTAGTGAACTCAATTCACTAGCAATTGGTTCATCATAATTGGATCTTTTAGAAAGATTAGCAAGTGTATGAGGATCCATAAGCTTTTTTTTCTAGTTCCCAATAAACATACAATTATGCCAAACAAACAAGCAAAGCAACAAAGTAAAACATTTTTGTGTTTTTCGATAAAACGTTTTTAGAAGTGGGGGAGATGAAAATGAGAGGCAAATGGCAAATAAAGTAAATGCAAGGAGATGAAAGTTTATGCATAGGTACTTGATAGATGTTGATGATGTCTCCCCGGCAACGGCGCCAGAAATTCTTCCTGCTACTTGTGAGCTGCGTTGGGATTTACCCGAAGATTAGAGGATGATGCAGTATAGTGGAGATAAGTATTTCCCTTAGTTATGAAACCAAGGTTATCAATCCAGTAGGAGAACCAAGCAACACTATGTAAACAGCACCTGCACACGAACAACAAATACTTGCAACCCAACACGTAGAGGGGTTGTCAATCCCTCAACGGTATTGAGAAAGATTAAATTGTATGGGTTTTGATAAAGAGATCTAAAAATAAAAAATAAAATAAGTAAAAGAAAATTTCAGAAAGTGATTTTGGTTTTAATATATGATAGAGAATAGACCCGGGGGCCATAGTTTTCAGTAGAGGCTTCTCTTGAGAAAACATCATACGGTGGGTAAAAAAATTACTGTTGGACAATTGACAGAAAAGCAAATAATTATGACGATATCCAAGGCAATGATCATGTATATAGGCATCACGTCCAAGATTAGTAGACCGACTCTTGTTTGCATCTACTATTATTACTGCACACATCGACCGATATCCAGCATGCATCTAGTGTATTAAGTTCATGGGAAAACAGAGTAATGCTTTAAGCAAGATGACATGATGTAGACAAGATAAACTCACTTATGAATAAACCCCATCTTGTTACCCTTAATAGCAACGATACTTGTGTGTCATGTCTTATCACTGATATTGAGCAACGCAAGATCGAACCCATCACAAAGCGCCTCTTCCCATGGCAAGATAAATCAATGTAGTTGCCCAAACAAAACCAATAAATTGGAGAAGAAATACTAGGCTATAAAAATCATGCATCAAAAAATTCAGAGAAAACTCAAATAATATTCATGGATAGATTTGATCATAAACTCACAATTCATCGGATCCCAACAAACACACCTCAAAAAGTTATTACATCAAATAGATCAAGGAGAACATTGTATTGAAGATCAAAAAGAGAGAATAAGCCATCTAGCTACCAACTACGGACCTGTAGGTATGTGGTAGACTACTCACGCATCATCGGAGGGGCAGCACAGATGATGAAGAACCCCTTCGTGATCGTTTGCCCCTCCGACAGAGTGCCAGAAAAGGCCTCTAAATTGGATCTCGTGGTTCTGGAACTTGCGGTGGCGGAAAAAGTATTTTGTGGACTCCCCTGAGGGTTTTGGGATTTTAGACTATTTATAGAGGCAGTGGTACGCCAAAACGATGCCTGTGGGTCCCACTACCCACCAGGGCCCCACCACTGACGGCCTAGTGCCTAGTGGGCCCCACTTTCATCTTCTCGTGGCCTCCTGAGGCTTCCAGGGTCTCTTATCACCATAAAAAATTCCAAAAAGTTTCTTTGCATTTGGACTTCGTTTGGTACTGATATTCCGCAACGTAAAAAACAAGTAAAAATGGCAACTGGCACTAAGTTAATAGGTTAGTCCCAAAAATGATATAAAGTTGCTTGTAAATGTATATAAAACATCCAAGAGTGATAATATAATAGCATGGAACGATAAAAAATTATAGATACTTTGGATACGTATCACACTCATGGCTGGATGTCCTCCCACCTAACTCCATCGACACCTGTGATGATTTTGAGTATGAGTTCCTCGATAACTTTAAAGGGACATACCAATGACCAGGCAGCAATGCCGACCTCCACAACATCATACAAGGGGACAAGGAATCTGTCTATGACTACGTTGCACGATGTCTCAAGAAGAAGAACACACTGACCAACATCACCGATGAAATCGCTATCGAGGCTTTTGTGAACGGTGTGCAAGCCATCAATGTAGACATTTAGTGAATCATAAGGCTTTTATGTGGAACTAGGTAATTTCACATGCGTCGCAACGAGGGCATACATATTTTAAGAAAACCACTTCATTTCATCCGGATGTAGATACGCTCACGATAGCCGCTTCGTGTGCTCGCCACGCGTCTCCTAGACCTTCAAAGTGAAGTTAGCCTAAAACTTACGTCCACGTAGTCCAGTCAGAAGCATAGTTATTTTTACCATATCCTCACTATGCGTCTAACTCCTCGTTGAGCAATTTTCTTAAGCTAATCAATAACTTTAAATATAGTTCGACCTAACTATTCACTGCCAAAGCCATTCCTCGTGCTCAAGCTATCGCCACCACTTAGACAATAAATATACATTATGCCCTTTTTAAAATTAGAGAACAATCCTTAATATACGTGATCTAGACACATGGCATGCGCCCTTTCTATTAGGAAACAAAGAAACACAGTCAAATCTCAATCTATATCCAACCTGATGCATGGAGCACCAGCACCGGAGACATGGCAGCAGTGGGCACCGCCCCACTTGAGGATCCTTCCCAGGACCGTAGGTACGGTTTCCCCAACTGATAGGTGCGGCAGCCGAACCCCTGCCACCACTGATAATGTGGTGCAACAAAACAATAGCAGGAATGCAGGATGCATATTACCTTAACGTATAAGGAAATATGATTTATCTCCTTGGCATCCTGTTCCGAGTTGTCTCCTCTCCCACCATGATGACACCACGTACAGACTTCTCAATAGGCCAATTGGACTCCACACAAATGAAAATACCAAAGTAGAAAAATCCTATATCCACATAAGAATGATGGCATCCTCGTGATCAGAAATGAGAATGGAATGGTCAGTTAATTATCCAAGCCGAAACATACGGGAATGATGCACATGTGAAGACCAAATGTGAAGCTGAAGCGGCTGGAGTTGTGTTGGAGCTGTAGTAGCGGGGACATCCCAATGTTCAGGTATCCCCCTTCCACAACAGACTCCACCCTTCTCATCATCCTTGCAAACCACCATCACATGCTCTTCACCGCCCTCAATGAACCTAAACCATTGAGATGTCCATGAAATCCAGAAAACAAGGTTGCGAGGAAATTAAAGGTAAGTAGGTCAGTATAATTAGTAAAGAGAACAATTCAGTTATATATTTTTGAAAGGTCCATGTTTTAGACGGTGATACGTCTCCAATGTATCTATAATTTTTCATTGTTCCACGCTATTATATTATCTGTTTTGGATGTTTTATATGCATTAATATGCTATTTTATATTATTTTTGGGACTAACCTATTAACCTAGAGCCCAGTGTCACTTTCCGTTTTTTCCTTGTTTTTCACTATTACAGAAAAGGAATATCAAACGGAGTCCAAACAGAATAAAAATTTACGATGATTTTTCTTGGACCAGAAACCCACGAGACTTGGAGAGGAGGCCAGAAGACCCACGAGGCGGCCACAAGCCGTGGGGGCGTGCCCCTTCCTTGTGGCCCCCTCGTGGACCGTCTTGGCCTAATATTTGCACTATAAATCCTCAAATATCCCCCTATACCAGAGGGCATACAAAAAATACTTTTCCGTCGCCGCAAGCTTCTGTTCTTGGGAGATCCCATCTTGGGCCTTTTCTGGCACTCCGCCGGAGGGGGATTCGATCATAGAGGGCCTCTACATCAACCTTGTTGCCCTTCCGATGAAGCATGAGTAGTATACCATGGACCTAAGGTTCCATAGCTAGTAGCTAGATGACTTGTTATCTCTCTTTGATCTTCAATACAATGTTCTCCTCGATATTCTTGGAGTTATATTTGATGTGATCTTCTTTTGCGGTGCGTTTGTTGAGATCCAATGAATTGTGGATTTATGATCAGATTATCTATGAATATTATTTGAGTCTTCTCTGAACTCTTTTGTGCATGATTAAGATATCTTTGTATTTTCTTCGAACTATCGGTTTGGTTTGGCCAACTAGATTGGTTTTTCTTGCAACGGGAGAGGTGCTTAGTTTTGGGTTCAATCTTGCGGTGTCCTCATCCAGTGACATAAGGGGTAGCGAGGCACGTATTGTATTGTTGCCATCGAGGATAAAAAGATGGAGTTTATATCATATTGATTGAGTTTATCCCTCTACATCATGTCATCTTGCTTGTTACTCCGTTCTTATGAACTTAATACTCTAGATGCATGCTGCATAGCGGTCGATGTGTGGATTAATAGTAGTAGATGCAGGCAGGAGTTGGTCTACTTGTCATGGACGTGATGCCTATATTCATGATCATTGCCTTAGATATCGTCATAATCATGCGCTTTTCTATCAATTGCTCAACAGTAATTTGTTTACCCACCGTATGTTTTCTTCAAGAGAGAAGCCTCTAGTGAAACCTATGGCCCCCGGGTCTATTTTCCATCATATATCTTCAGATCTATAAACCAAAAAAACCTAAAAATACCTTGCTGCAATTTATTTATATTTACTTTAGTTTGCTCTTTTATTTATATTTTATACCTATCTCTATTAGATCTCACTCTTGTTCGTAACCGTGAAGGGATTGACAACCCCTTTTTCGCGTTGTGTGCAAGTGTTTGTTAGTTTGTGCAGGTGCATACATTGGAGACTTGCTTGTGCCTCCTACTGGATTGATACCTTGGTTCTTAACTAAGGGAAATACTTATCTCTACTTTACTACATCACCCTTTCCTCTTCAAGCGAAAAGTCAACGCAAGCTCAAGAAGTAGCAGGAAGAATTTTTGGCGCCGTTGTCGGGGAGGTTCTACATCAAGCCTACCAAGTACCTATCATTTTCCTCTCCCCCACTTATAATATGTTTTCATAAAAACACAAAAATGTTTACCTTTTTATTCGCCTTCTTTCCGTTCATCTTTTCATTTGCCTTTATGTCTTACTTGGTTTGTTTGCTTGTTCGCTTGGTATAATTGTGTGTTTATTGAAAATCAGGAAGCAAAAAGTTTATGGATCCTCATCCATTTGCTAATCTTTCTAAGTGATCCAATTATGATGAAACAATTGCTAGTGATTTGAGTGCACTAGATTATCTTTATGAAGGTTTGCTTGAAATTCGTGAATCTGAAAATCATGATGAAATTTATAAAGTGATTCACGATAGCTCCTTTGAATGAAAAGCATGATTGCAATGATGTTATTATAAATTCTATTAACGTATTGTGCTAATAATATGCAAAACACCAAGCTTGGGGATGCTAGTTTTGCTATGTCCACTACTTATTGCAATGATCATGATTGGGGTGATAATGCTTCTTATGATCTTGAAATTTTATTTAAGCCTCATGATGAATATGTTTGCAATAATATATAAAGTGGGTTTGGAAGAGTGTCAACTCTAGGTAATAATGATCCCACTACTTTGGAGTATGATCAATATTATGAAATTTTTGTTAAAGTGGGCTTGGAGAAGTCATGACTTTATTTGATGATAATCCCACTATTTTGGAAGAGTGTCAACTTTGCATGCAAGTGGATCATGAAGAGAATATTTTATGTGATATTTATATTTTTGAATTTTATCATGATCCTACATGTAATTATTATGAGAGAGGAAAATATGGTTGTAGAAATTTCATATTACTAAATTACCTCTCGTTATGTTGAGATTGCTATTGTTTCTTTCTTCTTCCATGCATATGCTAGTTTTTGCTTGCCTCGGTAAATCTTTTCCCTATAAAATTCCTATGCATAGGAATTATGTTAGACTTAAACTTGTTTTTCACATGCTATATGATGCTCTCTTTGTGCTTCAATTTTTTTCATGTCAGCATCATTAAAATTATCAACGCCTAGATAAAAGGCTTTAAAGAAAAGCACTTGTTGGGAGACAACCCAATATTTTTATTTTATGTTTTTATGAAATTACACATTATTACCTCTGTAGTAATTGTGTTTTGGTGTTTTAATTAGTGTTTGTGCCAAGTAAGACCTTTGGGATGCTCATGGTGATAGTTGATTTGATTCTGCTAAAAAACAGAAATTTTGCGCCCAGTAACATAATTGATCTGACCTTCTGGAGGGACATAAAATTCTGAATTTTTTCCACTTTATTTATATACAAATTTCCTAGATTTTCCTAATTTTTCAGAATTTTTGGAGTTACAGAAGTATACGAAATTTTCAGATTACTACAGACTATTCTGTTTTTGACAGATTCTATTTTCTATGTGTTGTTTGCTTATTTTGATGAATCTATGGGTAGTATCGGGGGGTATGAACCATGGAGAAGTTGGAATGCAGTAGATATTACACCAATATAAATTTAGAATGAGTTCGAAACAGTACCTAAAGTGGTGATTTATTTTATTATACTAACGAATCTTACGAGTTTTTTGTTGAGTTTTGTGTTGTGAAGGTTTCAAGTTTTGGATAAAGATTTGATGGACAATGGAATAAGGAGTGGAAAGAGCCTAAGCTTGGGGATGCCCAAGGCACCCCAAGGTAATATTAAAGGACAACCAAGCATCTAAGCTTGGGGATGCCCCGGATGGCGTCCCCTCTTTCGTCTTCAATCCATCTGTAAATTAACTTGAGGCTATATTTCTATTCACCACATGATATGTATTTTCCTTGGAGCGTCTTGTATGATATGAGTATTTGCTTTTTAGATTGCCACAATCATCCTTGATGTACACACTTTTTGAGAGGGACACGCTTTAATCATGAATTTATTAGAATACTCTATGTGCTTCACTTATATCTTTTGAGCTATGCAGTTTGCTCTAGTGCTTCACTTATATCTTTTTAGAGCATGGTGGTGGTTTTATTTTATGGAAATTGTTGAACTCTCATGCTTCACTTATATTATTTTTAGAGTCTTAAACAGCATGGTAATTTGCTTAGTTTATGAATTTAGTCCTGATATGATGGGCATCCAAGAGGCATATAATAAAAACTTTCATATAAAGAGCATTGAATAATACGAGAAGTTTGATTTCTTGCATTTGTTTTGATATATAAAGATGGTGATATTAGAGTCGTGCTAGTGAGTGATTGTGGATTGGTAGAAATACTTGTGTTAAAGTTTGTGATTCTCGTAGCATGCACGTATGGTGAACCATTATGTGATGAAGTCAGAGCATGATTTATTCTTTTATTGTCTTCCTTATGAGTGGTGGTCGAGAACGAGCGATGGTATTTTCCTACCAGTCTACCCCCCTAAGAACATGCGTATTAGTACTTTGTTTTGATGGCTAATAAGCTTTTGCAATAAGTATGTGAGTTATTTATGACTAATGTTAAGTCCATGGATTATACGCACTCTCACCCTTCCACCATTGCTAGCCTCTCTAGTACCGCGCAACTTTCTCTGGTGCATTAAACCCACCATATACCCTTTCTCAAAACAGCCACCATACCTACCTATTATGGAATTTCCATATCCATTCCGAGATCTATTGTGATGCAACTTCCACTGTTCCGTTTTATTATGACACATACCACCATTGTCATATTGTTCTCATATGCATGAGGCATTCATATAGAGTCATATCTTTGTTCTAGTATCGAGTTGTAATTCTTTAGTTGTAAGTAAATAAAGGTGTGATGATCATCATTATTAGAGCATTGTCCCATGTGAGGAAAGGATGATGGAAGTTATGATTCCTTCACAAGTTGAGATGAGTCTCCGGACTTTAAGAAAATAAAAGAGGCCAAAGAAGCCCAAATAATAAAAAAGAGGCCAAAGAAGCCCAAACAAAAAAATTAGAGAAGAAAAGAGAAGGGACAATGTTACCATCCTTTTCCACACTTGTGCTTTGGAATAGCACCATGTTCTTCATGATAGAGAGTCTCCTATTTTATCACTTTCATATACTAGTGGGAATTTTTCATTATAGAACCTAGCTTGTATATTTCAACGACGAGCTTCCTCAAATTATCCTAGGTCTTCATGAGCAAGCAAGTTGGATGCACATCCACTTAGTTTCTTTTTGAACTTTCATACACTTATAGCTCTAGTGCATTTATTGCATGTCAATCCCTACTCACTTGCATCGATATCAATTGATGGGCATCTCCATAGCCCATTAATTTGCCAAGTTGATGTGAGGCTTTTCTCCTTCTTTTTTGTCTTCTCCATAACCACCATATTCTATTCCACCTATAGTGCTATATCCATGGCTCACACTCATGTATTGTGTGAAAGTTGAAAAAGTTTAAGAACACTAAAAGTATGAAACAATTGCTTGGCTTGTAATCGGGGCTGTGCATGATGAAATACTTTCTGTGATGAAGATGGAGCATAACCATATTATATGATTTTGTAGGAATAACTTTCTTTAGCCATGTTATTGTGAGTGATAGTCACAACGAAGGCAGTCACGTCGCCTTTAAATCGCTCGTGCCACCGTTTGTTATTTTCGTGCCCCGCCGAGGGCATTTCGTCATTTTGCATCCGGGCGTATAAAAGGCAGCCTTTCCAGTGGAGGTAACCTAGCCTTCTGCCCATCCCGCACTCGCGCCGCGCCCCTCTCCTCTCTCTCACTCCAAAACCTAGCTAGACCGCGCCCGCCTCCCTGCCCCGCCGCCGTCGTCTCCTCCACCCGGCCAGCCGCCGCCACTCGCGCCCGTCTCCTCCGGCGAAGCGTCGCATCCCTCCCCTCTCTCCACTCCCGGCGCAGCCGCCGGATCCATCCACGCTCTCCACCTCTTTCCTCGGCCCCTCTGCCTCCCCCACCATGAGAGGGAGGGATTGACTCCACCACCATGAGAGAGGGAGAGGGATGGGCAAATAGGAGATAGGGGCATGAGGAGAAGAGGAAGGAGACGGGGGCATGAGGAGAAGAGGAAGGAGAGGCCCTGCTCCACTCCCCCGCCTCGAACCTGCCGTTGCCATGGAGAAGGACGGCCAGTAGGGGAGGCCGACGGTGGAGGGAGGAGCGGCGGGGACAGAGGCACCGGCCATCGGGGACCTCTCGAGCCGTCGAGCGTGACCTTGATCTGGTGTAGGGGAGCAGCAGCCGCAGGGGGCTCCAACCTCTTCTTCGCGGGATGCGGCAGGCGCAGCTCCTCCTCTCTCTCCCCCACACGACAGCGACCCCAACCCCCACCCCCTCCTTGTTTGGAGGATATCGTCAGAATCAGCTTACTTGATAATTATGTCAAAATTTCTGGGATTTGTGATTCTTATCGAATTAAGAGATCATCTGTTGGCCTGTCCGTATTTATGATTTCAGATTATTATTTTTGGTGCACTTCAGTTTCAGAAATCCGATCCGTCACCCCTACTCTGACCTCGATGGACTATTATTGTCGTTGTCCTCTGCCTTGCCCAGGACAATGATGGCCGGGTGAGCCAGAGACAGGCTGAGGATCAACTAGCAGTTCTTCCCAACAACGAGACCATAACAGCAACAGATGACGATGTAGCTGAGTTCTATAACGGACCAGCTTCAGGCTTTTGTACTAATTTCTTGATTACCTCACCATGATTGTTGTAGTTTTGTCCTCACAGGAGAACCTTATTTTCTTCAGATCTATAGGATCAAGACATGCAATTTCAATTTTGTAATTATATACACTGTTAACTTGATGCAATAAAGAAAGAAGTTCCACAAGCTCTTAATTATTGAAGTTACTTGTGTAGTCTGCAATTTGATATCTTAACATGTGCACTGCAATTGGCAACACTTCGAACAAAACCTTCGGTTTCCTTTCTAAGGAATATGATTGTTGCTTCTAGACATGCCACTAGGTATATATGATCCATGTTTTCCATTCCCCCTTTACTTTCTTTGTTTAGTTATGCATGTAGAAAAGCTCATGTATGAATCTGACTTTATTATGCAGTCTCACACAAAGGAAGAGAGAATAGAACTTGATGTCAACAACTCTAGAGGTATGGAAATAAAAACACCAGAGTGAAACTCCTTTCCTCGCTTTTATTAATCCAGATGGCATCTCATGATTTCATACCCTTATGTTCTTGCCAACATTTACATGTTATTTTGTTCTTTGCTTACCAAAACTCAGAAGTACTTTATCTTGGTTGACATTATGATTGATTCTGTGTACACTGAGATACTACCGAGTCTCAAACCAGAGATGGACATCTCATATCTGTACATCAGAATCACTGTTCGGTCCATGGAAGCTTGCCTAGCCGCTACTGTGCCACGTTGTATATATACTGAACTTGATTTGCTTGGTTTATGTAACTATTGAAGATGTTATATGCGCATACTCCTACAGCATAGGCGCTAATGTTGTTTGAGTGTCTTTAGTAAATTACTACATTGTTAGTGAGGTTGGCTAAATGTTTTTTGTGTTATTAACATCTATCATTGCCCTACATCTTGTCAACTCTGCATCCAGAGCAACGATGCCGGCGCCAGTTCTTTGTTCATCTCAGTCGGCGATTGTTTCATTTTGTCTACAGCGATGGGGTAGCTTCCTCTGCTCCGTTCGTGTGTTTGATATTTGTTCTTCTTCCATCCTCTTCTGTCCTTTCGCTCGTCACATTATTCTTTCGACTTGTCCTTAGATTTTTTTCTCTACAGGTTTTGTGTTGTTTCTTTTGACAAGATGTATTTTTAGTGACACTTTTCTAGAGATTCTTCATGTTATCTTTATGCTGGGCCTCATATATGTTCATGGTCAACTTGGGTCCAGATTTCAGAGTAGTGTGGCATATTATGATTGTAGAGGTGATCTCACCTACGCATACCCTTTTTGGATACATCATTACAGCTTGTTACATTGTTCTTTGTTTCTAGATGTCTGCATAGTTTATTTCCACTGGCTTAACTTGCATTAAACCTATTGTGGTGTAACATCTTTGCCTGCTACCCCCAGCAAAATTATTCAACGAGTCAATACCATCAATATGTGTGGTCATAGATTTATTTCATAATGATAATCTAAAATCGGCGACCTCCTATAATTGCCAGATAGGTTCCGCACCACATATAAAATGTACATTACTCGGCAAGCATGTTTATTCAGTTCTTTCAGGATATAACATGTGCTATAGGTTGATCGATATACAGTAATGGGGGCAGGATTCATTGAACTTGCATGTTCAGGAGGGCCCGTTAGAGAGAAAAATATATAAAAAAGCACTGTTTATAGGAAATTTAGGAGCAAATCACTGATTAGGGGGGCAGGTCCCCTGCCGACCCCCGTCTGCGCCACTGCCAAAATAGATACCAATCTTGCATTCTTTTTGCACATGGACAACAAGTAATCATATTTTTCATGTCCCTGCCAATCAGTTTTTTTATTAGATAGCAATTAAATGTTGAGAAGTATATGTGCTGATTATTGGCTCAACAAATTGGTTGCTATATATTGACTGTAAGTCTCTTTTCTCAGGGACAATGTACTAGTCTGAAGGAAAGCCTTTTTTATTTTTCAAGATGATGAACTGCATTATTTCTGGTCCTACTCTGCCTCTCAATCATTTCTTTAAACCAAGTTGATGACCGAGCAAATGCACTTCACAGAAGGAGAACGGACAGCCTTAGATAACATTGACCGTTGTTTTGTTCGACGTTGAAGATGTCAGCTAAGAGGATTTTGAGTACTATTCTGCTCATTCCAAAAGTATGCAAGCCACACGAGGAGTGATATAAGAAAGATGCTCTCAAACCGGATCTCGGTAGTGAGATGCATGGAAGAGAAAAATCTAAGATTAACCTAAACAAAAACTGCATGTAGTGTATAACGATTGCGACTGTCCAAGATTGCAGTCTCTTCCAGAATTTCAATTGGTAAAAGCTCATCCATAAGAAATGTGTAGCAGGGTAAAAGTATGATATTTATTGGTGAGCAGGCACTTTATTTATGAAGCAGAGAAAGCGATCTAGCATTTTATTTGTGAAGAAGAGAAAGCGTAAGAAGGCAAGTGAGGTATACGTGCTCAAAAAGACACGCCATCAAATGTTTCCATGTTATTGCTGAACATTTGTTGGTCTTTATCCAACTGGTTTTTATCATATCAAATTACTGCAGAGCGTATTGATTTTTTTGTCACCTAGCAACGGTGCCTTTCAGTTCAACTAGCAGTTTAAACCTCCGAAGCTTTAAGGTGAACAATGAGATATTTTTGGGTTTGTTTGAACTGTTGTGTCTGTCCACTTGAGTGCCTCCATATGTGGTTCTCCTATTGCATTAGTTATATTTTTATTTTTGATCATATTTCCCGAAACTAAAGTTTCACTACATGAAAAATGACTACATTATTTTGTACCATGTTATTCTCTTTCTCCTCCCCATGGGACAGCGTCTCCCCGCGTTCTTGATCTGGCGCCGCCACATATCGTGATTTTGGATTGGGCACAGGTCGTCACCATAAGAGAGCCTGGCTGTTGTGGTCTTCATGCTTGGTGTGGAGAAGCACGAGAGGATGAGTAGGATGGGCATGGGGAAGGAGCAGCCAGGCAGGAGCTCCGGCGTTGCTCGCGTCATGGTTGAATGGAGCCGGCCATCACTATGGGCTGCTGCTCGCCGGTCGTTGGTCCCCAGTCTCAGTTGCTCATCTTTGGCTTCACCATCTTCCTCCCCTGATCATGCATCTATTTTAGATCATATAATTATGCTATATCATATATGTTGTTTAGTTCAGACTTGTGCATGTGCATGCATTGGCATTGATTTAGACAGAGATATTGCATGATTTGTACATAGAAGGAGTACAGATGATCTAGGAATAAATGTTTGAATAAAGTTAGTAGTGAGATTTAGGTAGAGGTTACCTGCACTATTCTGTTTTATGTAGATTCTAAGCTGCAAAATCATACATGGCCCTGTTAGTAATTTGTTTGAGTTGTGAGTTTACGCATTTTCCCTTGGAATGTTTGTATGTGTGATCACTTGCTTTTAGGTTCCCAGTGGTATATTATGAGAAGTTTTTTACTTTGCACCGGGTGATCAACTACATATTTAGACGAATACACTATTCAGGATCAGGAACATTAAGATTTCTAATGTTGTTTTCCTCTTTCAAAGATTGCAGTTTTCATAAGCCTTAGATAGCTAAGGTACATAGTTTTCATTTAACAATTTTTTTACTGTTCTCTCATCTCCTATATGGTGTCTAAGAAATACTAATGTAGACAATTCAAATTTTTAAAATACCTTCTGGCCAATTATGTGGGGAAGGTGCAGCAAGCAGGCCCTCGCGTTACAGTAGAGTGGAGCCGGCAATTTTATGACCGGTCTCTAAATATTTCAACTTGCACAGTTTGAATTAGCTTCACATGGTATATAGTTTGAACATAGGTATTCCTTAATTTTTATAAAAGGTTCAGAATTATTACCCTCAGTGCTAAACTCGAAGCAAACGTTTCTGTTACAAAAGGTTTAGAATCATTACCCTTGATGCTTGAATTTGGACCTTGCACCTTACTTGGGTAACATAGAGCCAAATGGCACAATGTCCAAATACACGTTCAAAACACTTTGGGTTTGACATGTTCTCTATCCTTGATCAAACATAAAATTACTAAAAAAGGGCAAATATTTCTCAACACGAACATGGTTTCAAATGGGTCTCTGCGCCATTTGGCACATCGAGTCATCTAGTTTGAGAAGACATGATTGCTTTATTAGTATGCTTGAAGTATTATTGTTTTTATGTCAATATTAAACTTTTGTTTTGAATCTTATGGATCTGAATATTCTTGCCACACTACTGCAGGATGCTGCTAACGCGACACTATGATCAGAGACCCTTCGACGAAACTGTGTACGATGCCATAATCACAAACGGTGCTGTAAAAACCCATCAAAAAAGGTGCAAAACGTTTGCGATAGAGGATGCATCGAACATGGTTCAGATTTTAGTTGCGTTTGCGATGCAGGGCATACGGTTCAACTCAATTAACTGTTTGCGATGAGGAGGAACACAAGAAATGGGCAACGAGATGAAGGTGTATGTGATGTACAGCATACGGTTCACTCGGATGAATTGTTTGTTGATACGTCTCCAACGTATCTATAATTTATGAAGTATTCATGCTATTATATTCTCCATCTTGGATATTTTATGGGCTTTACTATGCACTTATATATTACTTTTGGGACTAACCTATTGACCCAGAGCCCAGGGCCAGTTTCTATTTTTTCCCTTGTTTCAGTGTTTCGCAGAAAAGGAATATCAAACGAAGTCCAAACGGAATGAAACCTTCGGAAAAGTTATTTTTGGAAAGAAAGCAATACGGAGACTTGGAGTGCACGTCGAGGATCAACGAGGAGAGCACGAGGCGGGCGCCCCACAGGCGTGCCCTCCACCCTCGTGGGCCCCTCGTGGCTCCCTTACCGACTTCTTTCGCCTATATATTCCCATATACCCTAAAACCTTGGGAACACAATAGATCAGAGTTGCACCGCCGCAAGCCTCTGAGCCACCAAAACCAATCGGGACCTGTTCAAGACTCACGGGAGGAACCCTCATCGGTGGCCATCTTCATCATCCTGGCGCTCTCCATGACGAGGAGGGGGTAGTTCACCCTCGGGGCTGAGGGTATGTACCAGTAGCTATGTGTTTGATCTCTCTCTATCTCTCTCGTGTTCTTGAGTTGGCACGATATTGATGTATCGCGAGCTTTGCTATTATAGTTGGATCTTATGATGTTTCTCCCCCTCTACTCTCTTGTAATGGATTGAGTTTTCCCTTTGAAGTTATCTTATCGGATTGAGTCTTTAAGGATTTGAGAACACACGTGATCCACTTGATGTATGTTTTGGTGATCAACTTGTGGGTTCCGCCCATGAACCTATGCATAGGGGTTGGCACACGTTTTCGTCTTGACTCTGCGATAGAAACTTTGGGGCAATCTTTGAAGTTCTTTGTGTAGGTTGAAATATGAATCTGAGATTGTGTGATGCATATCGTATAATCATACCCACAGGTACTTGAGGTGACAATGGAGTATCTAGGTGACATTAGGTTTTTGGTTGATTTGTGTCTTAAGGTGTTATTCTAGTACGAACTCTATGATAGATTGAACAAAAAGAATAGCTTCGTGTTATTTTACTATGGACTCTTGAATAGATTGAGCAGAAAGAATAACTTTAAGGTGGTTTCGTACCCTACCATAATCTCTTCGTTTGTTCTCTGCTATTAGTGACTTTGGAGTGACTCTTTGTTGCATGTTGAGGGATAGTTATATGATCCAATTATGTTATTATTGTTGAGAGAACTTGCACTAGTGAAAGTATGAACCCTAGGCCTTGTTTCAACGCATTGCAATACCGTTTTCGCTCACTTTTATCGCTTTCTACCTTGCTGTTTTTATATTTTCAGATTACAAATACCTATATCTACCATCCATATTGCACTTGTATCATCATCTCTTCGCCGAACTAGTGCACCTATACAATTTACCATTGTATTGGGTGTGTTGGGGACACAAGAGACTCTTTGTTATTTGGTTGCAGGGTTGCTTGAGAGAGACCATCTTTATCCTACGCCTCCCACGGATTGATAAACCTTAGGTCATCTACTTGAGGGAAATTTTCCACTGTCCTACAAACCTCTGCACTTGGAGGCCCAACAACGTCTACAAGAAGAAGGTTGCGTAGTAGACATCATTTGTGATTAGGCAACACAAAAGAAACGGTCAGCCAGATCAAAGGTGTGTGCGATATACGACATGCGGTTCACTCGGATGAACTGTTTGCGTTGAGACATGAGAACAGAAACGGTTCAAATGAACAAGATGTGTGTGATATGAGGCAAACAGGTCTGTAATTGGAAACGTGTGCGAAGACCGATAACAACACATACGATTACTGCTTACAAGCCGTGTGTGTTGTGAGCAAATGATTGCTGGTATACAATTGTGAGTGATTAATGAAAACATCACCGACGGGTTCCATTGTTTAGTCCGTGTGCGATGTGATTTTCTTTGTCCGCACAACATCTACGCTCTGTCTACAGAGCATCAACATATATACTTAAAAAGACAGCATTGCATAACCAAATTAAGCATACAATTACACAAGCGACTACACACATAATGTTTCCACACACCAAAGTAAGCAATTATATGCATACTAAAGTAGGAGAAACGAGGATCTAATCATCTACTTATTGTTGCAACGACGCTTGCCATTGCTCAGTTTCCGGCTGGATCCCTGGCCTTTTTGGGGAAGGAGGCACTTCCTCATGTCAACGATCCGCCTATACATGTCATAGCTCGTGTACGCCTACTTGGCCACGTACACGGCGTGAGCTTTGTCGAGTTTCTCCATCCAGGCGGAGTGCCAGGCACACTTGTCCTTGTTGCATGAATCCTTCATGTCTCTATAGTAGGGGTCGATGATGGCCTCGGCGAGGTGAACCAGTGAGTCCTTCTCATGCTCCTTGCTGCCCCAGATCTTGTATTGGCCCTGGATGTCGACAAGATTCTGGCAGGCGATGCCCAAATTCTCGAGCGTCTTTACATCGTTGGTGATGTCCACCGTAGCGAACATGTAGTGGGGGCTGTTGACAAACCCGGCGAAACGCTCGCAAGGCCTTGTGGCCAGGCAGTAGTGGTAGACGAGGACGTGGTGGCGCACGCACATCTGGGCAACGGCGACCTTGGGACGACACCCGGTGATGTCTACTATGCAACCTTCTTCTTGTAGACGTTGTTGGGCCTCCAAGTGCAGAGGTTTGTAGGACAGTAGCAAATTTCCCTCAAGTGGATGACCTAAGGTTTATCAATCCGTGGGAGGCGTAGATGAAGATGGTCTCTCTGAAACAACCCTGCAACCAAATAGCAAAGAGTCTCTTGTGTCCCCAACACACCTAATACAATGGTAAATTGTATAGGTGCACTAGTCGGCGAAGAGATGGTGATTCAAGTGCAATATGGATGGTAGATATAGGTTTTTGTAATCTGAAAATATAAAAACAGCAAGGTAACTAATGATAAAAGTGAGCACAAACGGTACTGCAATGCGTTGAAACAAGGCCTAGGGTTCATACTTTCACTAGTGCAAGTTCTCTCAACAATATAACATAACTGGATCATATAACTATCCCTCAACATGCAACAAAGAGTCACTCCAAAGTCACTAATAGCAGAGAACAAACGAAGAGATTATTGTAGGGTACAAAACCACCTCAAAGTTATTCTTTCTAATCGATCTATCCTAGAGTTTGTATTAGAATAACACCTTAAGATACAAATCAACCAAAACCCTAATGTCACCTAGATACTCCGTGGGCTTCTTCTGGTCCAAAAATAATCTCCGTCAATTTTCAGGTCAATTGGACTCAGTTTGGTTTTCCTCTTCTGCGATACTCAAAACAAGGAAAAAACAGAAACTGGCACTGGGCTCTAGGTTAATAGGTTAGTCCCAAAAATCATATAAAATATCATATAAATGCATATAAAACATCCTAGATGGATAATATAATAGCATGGAACAATCAAAAATTATAGATACGTTGGAGACATATCAAGCATCCCCAAGCTTAATTCCTGCTCGTCCTCGAGTAGGTAAATGATAAAAACCTAATTTTTTATGTGGAATGCTACCTAACATATTTATCAATGTAATCTTCTTTATTGTGGCAAGAATATTTAGATCCATAATATTCAAGACAAAAGTTTAATATTAACATAAAAATAATAATACTTCAAGCATACTAACCAAGCAATTATGTCTTCTCAAAATAACATAGCCAAAGAAAGCTCATCCCTACAAAATCATATAGTTTGGCCATGCTTCATTTTCGTCACACAAAATGCTCCCATCATGCACAACCCCGATGACAAGCCAAGCAATTGTTTCATACTTTAGTATTCTCAAACTTTTTCAACTTTCACGTAATATATGAGCGCGAGCCATGGACATAGCACTATAGGTGGAATAGAATATGATGATGGAGGTTGTGTGGAGAAGACAAAAGGGAGAAAGTCTCACATCGACGCGGCTAATCAACGGGCTATGGAGATGCCCATCAATTGATACCAATGCGAGGAGTAGGGATTGCCATGCAACGTATGCACTAGAGCTATAAATGTAAGAAAGCTCAACAAAAGAAACTAAGTGGGTGTGCATCCAAATTGCTTGCTCACGAAGACCTAGGGCATTTGAGGAAGCCCATTGTTGGAATATACAAGCCAAGTTCTATAATGAAAAATTCCCACTAGTATATGAAAGTGACAAAATAAAAGACTCTCTGTCATAAAGATCATGGTGCTACTTTGAAGCACAAGTGTGAAAAAAGGATAGTAGCATTGTCCCTTCTTTTTTTTGGGCCTTCCTTTTTTATTTGGCCTTTCTCTTTTTTTTAGCCTTTCTTTTTTTTATTTGGCCTTTCTTTTTTTTCACGGGACAATGCTCTAATAATGATGATCATCACACTTCTATTTATTTACAACTCAATGATTACAACTCGATACTAGAACAAAATATGACTCTATATGAATGCCTCTGGCGGTGTACCGGGAAGGGCAATGAATCAAGAGTGACATGTATGAAAAATTATGCATGGTGGCCTTGCCACAAATACGATGTCAACTACATGATCATGCAAGGCAATATGACAATGATGAAGCGTGTCATAATAAACGGAACGGTGGAAAGTTGCATGGCAATATATCTTGGAATGGCTATGGAAATGCCATAATAGATAGGTATGGTGGCTGTTCTGAGGAAGATATAAGGAGCTTTATGTGTGATAGAGCGTATCATATCACGGAGTTTGGATGCACCGGCGAAGTTTGCACCAACTCTCAAGGTGAGAAAGGGCAATGCACGGTACCAAAGAGGCTATCAATGATGGAAAGGTGAGGGTGCGTATAATCCATGGACTCAACATTAGTCATAAAGAACTCACATACTTATTGCAAAAAACTACAAGTCATAAAAAACCAAGCATTACGTGCATGCTCCTAGGGGGATAGATTGGTAGGAAAAGACCATCGCTCGTCCCCGACCGCCACTCATAAGGAGGACAATCAAAGAAACACCTCATGATTCAAATTTGCTACACAACGGTTACCATACGTGCATGCTACGGGACTTGCAAAGTTCAACATAAGTATTTCTCAAATTCACAATTACTCAACTAGCACGACTCTATATTACCATCTTCATATCTCAAAACAATCATCAAGTATCAAACTTCCCATAGTATTCAATGCACTATATATGGAAGTTTTTATTATATCCTTCTTGGATGCCCATCATATTAGGACTAGTTTTATAACCAAAGCAAATTACCATGCTGTTCTAGAAAGATTCTCAAAATAATATAATTGAAGCATGAGAGTTCATCTATTTCCATAAAATAAAACCACCACCGTGCTCTAAAAAGATATAAGTGAAGCACTAGAGCAAACGACAAACTACTCCGAAAAATATAAGTGAAGATCAATGAGTAGTTGAATAATTATATAACTATGTGAAGACTCTTTAACATTTAAGAATTTCAGATCCTCGTATTTTATTCAAACAGAAAGCAAAACAAAATAAAATAAAATGACGCTCCAAGAAAAACACATATCATGTGGTGAATAAAAATATAGCTCCAAGTAAAGTTACCGATGAACGAAGACGAAAGAGGGGATGCCTTCCGGGGCATTCCCAAGCTTAGATGCTTGGTTGTCCTTGAATATTACCTTGGGGAGCCTTGGGCATCCCCAAGCTTAGGCTCTTGCCACTCCTTATTCCATAGTCCATCGAATCTTTACCCAAAACTTGAAAACTTCACAACACAAAACTCAACAGAAAACTCGTAAGCTCCGTTAGTATAAGAAAATAAATCACCACTTAGGTACTGTTGTGAACTCATTCTAAATTCATATTGGTGTAATATGTACTGTATTCCAACTTCTCTATGGTTCATACCCTCCGATACTACTCATATATTCATCAAAATAAGAAAACAACACATAGAAAACAGAATCTGTCAAAAACAGAACAGTATGTAGTAATCTGATTTGTTTGAATACTTCTGGAACTCCAAAAAATCTGAAACACTAGGACAACCTGGAGAATTTGTATATTGATCTTCTGCAAAAAGAATTAGCAATTTATCTCGTTCTGGTAAATTTTAACAATTATTTCCATGAGCATAAAGTTTATGTCTTTTTCAGCAAGATCAAACAACTATCACCCAAGAAGATCCTATTGGTTCTACTTGGCACAAACACTAATTAAAACATAAAACCACGTCTAAACAGAGGCTAGATGAATTATTTATTACTAAACAGGATCAAAAAGCAAAGAACAAAAATAAAATTGGGTTGCCTCCAAACAAGCGCTAACGTTTAACACCCCTAGCTAGGCATGATGATTTTAATGACGCTCACATAAAAGATAAGAATTGAAACATAAAGAGAGCATCATGAAGAATATTACTAGCACATTTAAGTCTAACCCACTTCCTATCCATAGGGATTTTGTGAGCAAACAACTTATGGGAACAATAATCAACTAGCATAGGAAGGCAAAACAAGCATAACTTAAAACTTTAAGCACATAGAGAGGAAACTTGATACTATTGCAATTCCTACAAGCATATGTTCCTCCCTCATAATAATTTTCAGTAGAATAATGAATGAATTCAACAATATAACTATCACATAAAGGATTCTTTTCATGATCTACAAGCATGCAAATTTTATTACTCTCCACAAAAGCAAATTTGTTCTCATGAATAGTAGTGGGAGCAAACTCAACAAAATAACTATCATGTGAAGCATAATCCAATTGAAAATTAAAATCATGATGACAAGTTTCATGGTTATCTTTATTCTTTATAGCATACGTGTCATCACAATAATCATCTAAATAGGAGGCATGCTTTCATCATAATAGATTTGCTCATCAAAACTTGGGGGACTAAACATATCATCTTCATCAAACATAACATCCCCAAGCTTGTGGCTTTGCATATAATTAGCATCATGGGTATTCAAAGAATTCATACTAACAACATTGCAGTCATGCTCATCATTCACATATTTGATGCCAAGCATTCTATGTAATTCTTCTTCTAGTACTTGAGCACAATTTTCCTTCCCATCATTTCCACAAAAGACATTAAAAAGATGAAGCATATGAGGCACCCTCAATTCCATTTTTTTGTAGTTTTATTTTATAGACTAAACTAGTGATAAAACAAGAAACAAAAAGATTCGATTGCAAGATCTAAAGATATACCTTCAAGCGCTAACCTCCCGGCAACGGCGCCAGAAACTGCTTGTTGTCTACTACACAACCTTCTTCTTGTAAACGTTGTTGGGCCTCCAAGTGCAGAGGTTTGTAGGACATTAGCAAATTTCCCTCAAGTGGATGACCTAAGGTTTATCAATCCGTGGGAGGTGTAGGATGAAGATGGTCTCTCTCAAACAACTCTACAACCAAATAACAAAGAGTCCCTTGTGTCCCCAACACACCCAATACAATGGTAAATTGTATAGGTGCACTAGTTCGGCGAAGAGATGTTGATACAAGTGCAATATGGATGGTAGATACAGGTTTTTTTAAATTGAAAATATAAAAACAGCAAGGTAACTAATAATAAAAGTGAGTGTGAATGGTATTGCAATGCTAGGAAACAAGGCATAGGGTTCATACTTTCACTAGTGCAAGTTCTCTCAACAATAATAACATAACTGGATCATATAACTATCCCTCAACATGCAACAAAGAGTCACTCCAAATTCACTAATAGCGGAGAACAAACGAAGAGATTATTGTAGGGTACGAAACCACCTCAAAGTTATCCTTTCTGATCGATCTATTCAAGAGTCTGTAGTAAAATAACACGAGGCTATTCTTTCCATTCGATCTATCCTAGAGTTCGTACTAGAATAACACCTTAGATACAAATCAACCAAAACCCTAATGTCACCTAGATACTCCAATGTCACCTCAAGTATCCGCGGGTATAATTATACGATATGCATCACACAATCTCAGATTCATCTATTCAACCAACACAAAGAACTTCAAAGAGTGCCCCAAAGTTTCTACCGTAGAGTCAAGACAAAAACGTGTGCCAACCCTTATGCGTAAGTTCACAAGGTCACTGAACCCGCAAGTTGATCACCAAAATATACGTCAAGTAGATCACGTGAATATCCCATTGTCACCACAGATAAGCACATGCAAGACATACATCAAGTGTTCTCAAATCCTTAAAGACTCAATCCGATAAGATAACTTCAACGGGAAAAATCAATCCATTACAAGAGAGTAGAGGGGGAGAAACATCATAAGATCCAACTATAATAGCAAAGCTCGTGATACATCAAGATCGTGCCAAATCAAGAACATGAGAGAGAGAGAGAGAGAGAGAGAGAGAGAGAGAGAGAGATCAAACACATAGCTACTGGTACATACCCTCAGCCCCAAGGGTGAACTACTCTCTCCTCGTCATGGACAACACCGGGATGATGAAGATGGCCACCGGTGAGGGATCCCCCCTCCGACAGGGTGCCGTAACAGGGTCCCGATTGGTTTTGGTGCCTACAGAGGCTTGCGGCGGTGGAACTCCCGATCTAGGTTTCTTTTCGGGGGTTTCTATATTTATAAGGATTTTTGGCGTCGGGAACAAGTCAGGGGGGTCTCCGAGGCGGCCACGAGGTAGGGGGCGCGCCCAGGGGGTAGGGCACGCCCCCACCCTCGTGGGTGCCTGGGGACTCTTCTAGCCCATGTCCGATACTCCGTGGGCTTCTTCTGGTCCAAAAATAATCTTCGTCAATTTTCAGGTCAATTGGACTCCGTTTGGTTTTCCTTTTCCGCGATACTCAAAAACAAGGAAAAAGCAGAAACTGGCACTGGGCTCTAGGTTAATAGGTTAGTCCCAAAAATCATATAAAATAGCATATAAATGCATATAAAACATCCTAGATGGATAATATAATATCATGGAACAATCAGAAATTATAGATACGTTGGAGACGTATCACCCGGCACGAGCGCGGGTGTACTTGGGGTCGAACCCGACCACCTTGTACTTCTCCTCGGCAAGAAACAACTCTATGATGTGGATGGAGTGCTCCACCCAGACCGGTCGTTGGTATACACCACCGAGAGGTCCATGAACCTTTTGTGGGTGTCCACCATGGCACGCATGGTGAACTGCTGCTCATCATCGGTAGCCGCTCGGAGCGCCATTGGAGCCGCGCAGGATACCCTCTAAGAATTTCTCGTGGTGGGTGTGTTGGGGAACGTTGCAGAAAATTAAAATTTTTCCTACGGTTTCACCAAGATCCATCTATGATTTCATCTAGCAACGAGTCATGGGAGAGTGATTGCATCTACATACCACTTGTAGATCACGTGCGGAAGCGTTCAATGGAACGGGGATGATGGAGTCGTACTCGCCGTGATTCAGATCACCGATGACCTAGTGCTGAACGGATAGCACCTCCGCGTTCAACACACGTACGGAGCGGATGACGTCTCCTCCTTCTTGATCCAGCAAGGGGGAAGGAGAGGTTGATGATGATCCAGCAGCACGACGGCGTGGTGGTGGATGCAGCAGAACTCCGGCACGGCTTCGCTAAGCAACTACGGGAGGAGGAGGAGGTGTTGCAGGGAGGAGGGAGGCGCCAGGGCTTATTGGTGCGGCCACCCCTTCCTTCCCTCCCTTTATATAGGTGCAAGAGAGGGGGGGAGGGTGCAACCTTGCCCCTTCCTCCAAGGAAGGGGTGCGGCCAAGAGGGGGGAGGAGTCCATCCTCCCAAGGCACCCTGAGGTGCCTTCCCTTTAGGACTCTCCCTTTTCTTATATCTTGGCACATGGGCCTCTTGGGGCTGGTGCCCTTGGCCCATATAGGCCAAGGCGCACCCCTACAGCCCATGTGGCCCCCGGGCAGGTGGACCCCGGTGGACCCCGGACCCCTTTCGCACTCCGGTACAATACCGATAACGCGAAACTTTTCCGCGACCAAAATAAGACTTCCTATATATAAATCTTTACCTCCGACCATTCGGAACTCCTGGTGACATCCGGATCTCATCCGGACTCAACAACATTCGGTTTGCTGCATACTCATATTCATACAACCCTAGCGCCACCGAACCTTAAGTGTGTAGACCCTACGGGTTCGGAGACATCTGAGACATGACCGAGACGGCTCTCGGGCAATAACCAACAGCGGATCTGGATACCCATGTTGTCTCCCACATGCTCCTCGATGATATCATCGGATGAACCACGATGTCGAGGATTCAATCAACCCGTATACTATTCCCTTTGTCAATCGGTATTTTACTTGCCCGAGATTCGATCGTCGGTATCCCAATACCTCGCTCAATCTCGTTGTTGCAAGTCACTTTACTCGCATAGTAATGCATGATCCGTGACCAAACACTTGGTCACTTTGAGCTCATTATGATGATGCATTACCGAGTGGGCCCAGAGATACCTCTCCGTCATACGGAGTGACAAATCCAGCCTCGATCCGTGTCAACCCAACAGATACTTCCGGAGATACCTGTAGTGCACCTTTATAGTCACCCGATTCCAGTGACGTTTGGTACACCCAAAGCACTCCTATGGTATCTGGGAGTTACACGATCTCATGGTCTAAGGAAGAGATACTTGACATTGGAAAAGCTCTAGCAAAACGAACTACACGATCTTGTGCTATGCTTAGGATTGGGTCTTGTCCATCACATCATTCTCCTAATGATGTGACCCCGTTATCAATGACATCCAATGTCCATAGTCAGGAAACCATGACTATCTGTTGATCAACGAGCTAGTCAACTAGAGGCTCACCAGGGACATATTGTGGTCTATGTATTCACACGTGTATTACGTTTTCCGGATAATACAATTATAGCATGAATAAAAGACAATTATCATGAACAAGGAAATATAATAACAATACTTTTATTGTTGCCTCTAGGGCATATTTCCAACAGTCTCCCACTTGCACTAGAGTCAATAATCTAGTTACATTGTGATGAATCGAACACCCATAGAGTTCTGGTGTTGATCATGTTTTGCTCGCCGAAGAGGTTTAGTCAACGGATCTGCGACATTCAGATCCGTATGCACTTTGCAAATTTCTATGTCCCCATCTTGAACATTTTCACGAATGGAGTTGAAGCGACGCTTGATGTGCCTGGTCTTCTTGTGAAACCTGGGCTCCTTGGCAAGTGCAATAGCTCCAGGTGTTGTCACGAAGAGTTTGATCGGCTCCGACGCATTGGGTATGACTCCTAGGTCGGTGATGAACTCCTTCACCCAAATTGCTTCATGTGCTGCCTCCGAGGCTGCCATGTACTCCGCTTCACATGTAGATCCCGCCACGACGCTCTGCTTGCAGCTGCACCAGCTTACTGCTCCACCATTTAACATATACACGTATCCGGTTTGTGACTTTGAGTCATCCAGATCTGTGTCGAAGCTAGCATCGACGTAACCCTTTACGACGAGCTCTTCGTCACCTCCATAAACGAGAAACATGTCCTTTGTACTTTTCAGGTACTTCAGGATATTCTTGACCGCTGTCGAGTGTTCCTTGCCGGGATTACTTTGGTACCTTCCTACCAAACTTACGGCAAGGTTTACATCAGGTCTGGTACACAGCATGACATACATAATAGATCCTATGGCTGAGGCATAGGGGATGACACTCATCTCTTCTTTATCTTTTGCCGTGGTCGGGCATTGAGCCGAGCTCAATTTCACACCTTGCAAAACAGGCAAGAACCCTTTCTTGGACTGATCCATTTTTAACTTCTTCAAAATCTTATCAAGGTATGTGCTTTGTGAAAGACCTATGAGGCGTCTCGATCTATCTCTATAGATTTTGATGCCTAATATGTAAGCAGCTTCTCCAAGGTCCTTCATTGAAAAACTCTTATTCAAGTAGGCCTTAGTGCTGTCCAAAAGTTCTATATCATTTCCCATCAAAAGTATGTCATCTACATATAATATGAGAAATGCTACAGAGCTCCCACTCACTTTCTTGTAAACGCAGGCTTCTCCATAAGTCTGCATAAACCCAAACGCTTTGATCATCTCATCAAAGCGAATGTTCCAACTCCGAGATGCTTGCACCAGCCCATAAATGGATCGCTGGAGCTTGCATACCTTGTTAGCATTCTTAGGATCGACAAAACCTTCCGGCTGCATCATATACAGCTCTTCCTTAAGATAAACGTTAAGGAATGCCGTTTTGACGTCCATCTGCCATATCTCATAATCATAGTATGCGGCAATTGCTAACATGATTCGGACGGACTTAAGCTTCGCTACGGGAGAGAAAGTCTCATCGTAGTCAATCCCTTGAACTTGTCGATAACCCTTAGCGACAAGTCGAGCTTTATAGACGGTAACATTACCATCTGCGTCCATCTTCTTCTTAAAGATCCATTTGTTTTCTATCGCTCGCCGATCATCGGGCAAGTCTGCCAAAGTCCATACTTTGTTTTCATACATGGATCCTATCTCGGATTGCATGGCTTCAAGCCATTTGTTGGAATCTGGGCCCGCCATCGCTTCTTCATAGTTCAAGGTTCACCGTTGTCTAACAACATGATTTCCGTGACAGGGTTGCCGTACCACTGCAGTGCGGAACGTGTCCTAGTGGACCTCACGGTTCAAGAGCAACTTGATCCAAGTACCTTGATCATCATCATTAATTTCCTCTCGCCGGTGTAGGCACCACAGAACATTTTCCCGAGCTGCACTACTTTCCGGTTCAAGAGGTAGTACTTCATCGAGTTCTACTTTCCTCCCACTTACTCCTTTCGAGAGAAACTCTTTTCCGAAAGGATCCGTTCTTGGCAACAAAGATCTTGCCTTCGGATCTAAGGTAGAAGGTATACCCAATGGTTTCCTTAGGGTATCCTATGAAGACGATTTTTCCGACTTGGGTTCGAGCTTTTCAGTTGAAGTTTCTTGACATAAGCATCGCATCCCCAAACTTTTAGAAACGACAGCTTAGGTTTCTTCCCAAACCATAATTCATACGGTGTCGTCTCAACGGATTTAGACGGTGCCCTATTTAAAGTGAATGCAGCTGTCTCTAGGGCGTATCCCCAAAATGATAGCGGTAAATCGGTAAGAGACATCATAGATCGCACCATATCCAATAGAGTGCAATTACGATGTTCGGACACACCGTTACACTGAGGTGTTCCAGGCGGCGTGAGTTGTGAAATGATTCCACATTTCCTTAAGTGTGTACCAAATTCATGACTTAAATATTCTCCTCCACGATCTGATCGCAAGAATTTTATCTTTCGGTCACGTTGATTCTCTACTTCATTCTGAAATTCCTTGAACTTTTCAAAGGTCTCAGACTTGTGTTTCATCAAGTAGACATACCCATATCTACTCAAGTCATCAGTGAGAGTGAGAACATAACGATATCCTCTGCGAGCCTCAACACTCATTGGACCGCACACATCGGTATGTATGATTTCCAATAAGTTAGTTGCTCGCTCCATTGTTCCGGAGAACGGAGTCTTGGTCATCTTGCCCATGAGGCATGGTTCACATGTGTCAAATGATTCATAATCGAGAGACTCTAAAAGTCCATCGGCATGGAGCTTCTTCATGCGCTTGACACCAATGTGACCAAGGCGGCAGTGCCACAAGTATGTGGGACTATCGTTATCAACTTTACATCTTTTGGTATTCACACTATGAACATGTGTAACATTACGTTCGAGATTCATTAAGAATAAACCATTGACCATCGAGCATGACCATAAAACATTTCTCTCATATAAATAGAACAACCATTATTCTCGGTTTAAATGAGTAGCCATCTCGATTAAACGAGATCCTGATACAATGTTCATGCTCAAACTTGGTACTAAATAACAATTATTGAGGTTTTAAACTAATCCCGTAGGTAAATGTAGAGGTAGCGTGCCGACGGCGATCACATCGACCTTGGAACCATTCCCGACGCGCATCGTTTTCGCCAGTCTCCGTTTATTCCGCAGCTCCCTTGTGAGTTACATATATGAGCAACGACACGGTATCAAATACCGGGAGTTACTACGAGTCTTGGTAAGGTACACATCAATTACATGTATATCAAATATACCTTTAGTGTTGCCGGCCTTCTTGTCTGCTAAGTATTTGGGGTAGTTCCGCTTCCAGTGACCCTTCCCTTTGCAATAAAAGCACTTAGTCTCAGGCTTGGGTCCATTCTTTGACTTCTTCCCGGCAACTTGCTTATCGGGTGCGGTAACATCTTTGCCGTCCTTCTTGAAGTTTTTCTTACCCTTGCCCTTCTTGATCTTAGTGGTTTTGTTGACCATCAACACTTGATGTTCTTTCTTGATTTCAACCTCTGCTGACTTCAGCATTGAGAATACTTCAGAATGGTCTTCACCATCCCCTGCATATTGTAGTTCATCACAAAGCTCTTGTAGCTTGGTGGGAGCGATCAAGGATTCTGTCAATGACCGCCTCGTCCGGAGGTTAATGTCCACTGGGACAGGCGGTTGTGCAACCCGACATTTTGAGTATGTGCTCACCGATGTAACTGTTTTCCTCCATCTTACAACTATAGAACTTGTCGGAGACTTCATATCTCTCGACCGGGCATGAGCTTGGAAAACCATTTTCAGCTCCTCGAACATCTCATATGCTCCGTGTTGCTCAAAACGCTTTTGGAGCCCGGTTCTAAGCTGTAAAGCATGCCGCACTAAACGAGGGAGTAATCATCAAGACGAGACTGCCAAGCATTCATAATGTCTTGGTTCTCTGGGATGGGTGCATCACCTAGCGGTGCTTCTAGGACATATTGTTTCTTGGCTGTTATGAGGATGATCATCAGGTTCCGGACCCAGTCTGAATAGTTGCTGCCATCGTCTTTCAGCTTGGTTTTCTCTAGGAACGCGTTGAAGTTCATGGTGACATGAGCGTTGGCCATTTGATCTACAAGACATTTTGCAAATATTTTAGACTATTGTTCATGATAATAAAGTTCATCTAATCAAATTATTTAATGAACTCCCACTCAGATTTGACATCCCTCTAGTCATCTAAGTGATACATGATCCGAGTCGACTAGGCTGTGTCCGATCATCACGTGAGACGGACTAGTAATCGTCGGTGAACATCTCCATGTTGATCGTATCTTCCATACGACTCATGTTCGACCTTTCGTCTCTTGTGTTCCGAGGCCATGTCTGTACATGCTAGGCTCGTCAAGTTAACCTAAGTGTATTGCATGTGTAAAACTGTCTTACACCGTTGTATGTGAGCGTAAGGATCTATCACACCCGATCATCACGTGGTGCTTGAAACGACGAACTTTAGCAGCGGTGCATAGTTAGGGAGAACACCTTTTGAAATTGTTATGAGGATCATCTTATTTACTACCGTCGTTCTAAGTAAACAAGATGCATAAACATAATAAACATCACATGCAATTATATATAGTAGTGACATGATATGGCCAATATCATATAGCTCCTTTGATCTCCATCTTGGGGCTCCATGATCATCCTGTCACCGCATGACACCATGATCTCCATCATCGTGTCTTCATGAAGTTGTCACGCCAACGACTACTTCTACTTCTATGGCTAACGTTTAGCAATAAAGTAAAGTAATTTACATGGCGTTCTTCAATGACACGCAGGTCATACAAAAATAAAGACAACTCCTATGGCTCCTGCGGTTGTCATACTCATCGACATGCAAGTCGTGATTCCTATCACAAGAACATGATCTCATACATCACATATATCATTCATCATTCATCACAACTTTGGCCATATCATATCACAAAACACTTGCTGCAAAAACAAGTTAGACGTCCTCTAATTGTTGTTGCAAGTTTTACGTGGCTGCAATAGGGTTCTAGCAAGAACGTTTTCTTACCTACGTGAAAGCCACAATGTGATTTGTCAACTTCTATTTACCCTTCATAAGGACCCTTTTCATCGAATCCGCTCCAACTAAAGTGGGAGAGACAGACACCCGCTAGCCACCTTATGCAACTAGTGCATGTCAGTCGGTGGAACCAGTCTCACGTAAGCGTACGTGTAAGGTCGGTTCGGGCCGCTTCATCTCACAATGCCGCTGAAGCAAGATAAGACTAGTAGCGGCAAGAAAGTTGACAATATCTACGCCCACAACAAATTGTGTTCTACTCGTGCAATAGAGAACTACGCATAGACCTAGCTCATGATGCTACTGTTGGGGAACGTTGCAGAAAATTAAAATTTTTCCTACGGTTTCACCAAGATCCATCTATGAGTTCATCTAGCAACGAGTCATGGGAGAGTGATTGCATCTACATACCACTTGTAGATCGCGTGCGAAGCGTTCAATGGAGCGGGATGATGGAGTCGTACTCGCCGTGATTCAGATCACCGATGACCTAGTGCTGAACGGACAGCACCTCCGCGTTCAACACACGTACGGAGCGGATGACGTCTCCTCCTTCTTGATCCAGCAAGGGGGAAGGAGAGGTTGATGATGATCCAGCAGCACGACGGCGTGGTGGTGGATGCAGCAGAACTCCGGCAGGGCTTCGCTAAGCAACTACGGGAGGAGGAGGAGGTGTTGCAGGGAGGACGAAGGCGCCAGGGCTTATTGGTGCGGCCACCCCTTCCTCCCCTCCCTTTATATAGGTGCAAGAGACGGGGGGAGGGCGCAGCCTTGCCCCTTCCTCCAAGGAAGGGGTGCGGCCAAGAGGGGGGGAGGAGTCCATCCTCCCCAAGGCACCTCGGAGGTGCCTTCCCCCTTTAGGACTCTCCCCTTTTTCTTATATCTTGGCGCATGGGCCTCTTGGGGCTGGTGCCCTTGGCCCATATAGGCCAAGGCGCACCCCCTACAGCCCATGTGGCCCCCCGGGGCAGGTGGACCCCCCGGTGGACCCCCGGACCCCTTTCGGCACTCCCGGTACAATACCGATAACGCGCGAAACTTTTCCGCGACCAAAATAAGACTTCCTATATATAAATCTTTACCTCAGACCATTCCGAACTCCTCGTGACATCCGGGATCTCATCCGGACTCAACAACATTCAGTTTGCTGCATACTCATATTCATACAACCCTAACGTCCACCGAACCTTAAGTGTGTAGACCCTACGGGTTCGGAGACATCTGAACATGACCGAGGCGGCTCTCGGGCAATAACCAACAGCGGATCTGGATACCCATGTTGGCTCCCACATGCTCCTCGATGATATCATCGGATGAACCACGATGTCGAGGATTCAATCAACCCGTATACTATTCCCTTTGTCAATCGGTATTTTACTTGCCCGAGATTCGATCGTCGGTATCCCAATACCTCGTTCAATCTCGTTGCCGGCAAGTCACTTTACTCGCATCCGTAATGCATGATCCGTGACCAAACACTTGGTCACTTTGAGCTCATTATGATGATGCATTACCGAGTGGGCCCAGAGATACCTCTCCGTCATGCGGAGTGACAAATCCATCTCGATCCGTGTCAACCCAATGATACTTTCGGAGATACCTGTAGTGCACCTTTATAGTCACCCAGTTACGTTGTGACGTTTGGTACACCCAAAGCACTCCTACGGTATCCGGGAGTTACACGATCTCATGGTCTAAGGAAGAGATACTTGACATTGGAAAAGCTCTAGCAAAACGAACTACACGATCTTGTGCTATGCTTAGGATTGGGTCTTGTCCATCACATCATTCTCCTAATCATGTGACCCCGTTATCAATGACATCCAATGTCCATAGTCAGGAAACCATGACTATCTGTTGATCAACGAGCTAGTCAACTAGAGGCTCACCAGGGACATATTGTGGTCTATGTATTCACACGTGTATTACGTTTTCCGGATAATACAATTATAGCATGAATAAAAGACAATTATCATGAACACGGAAATATAATAACAATACTTTTATTATTGCCTCTAGGGCATATTTCCAACAGGGTGTGCTTCTTGCAAAAGTGGGGCGTGATCAAAAGGTTGAAGAGACAGAAGGGTTAAATGTCCGTTGTAATAAATAGGGGCCGGCTGGCCTGTAATCGTCATGTATTGCCACGGGTTCATAGTGGAGGATTCCAGTGCACGCTTGACAAAACCGCACCGCACGCGTGGGCTCGAAGAGGCGCCAAATGTATCATCGGTGAGCCTGTTCCCGCACTACCGCGCTGTTTACCATGCAAGCTTCCTGCCCGGCTAGTTTGGCCACGCGTCGGCTAGAAGAGGGACAAATCATGGGTGTTTATTGGCAAAAACTTTGTAAAAACGAAGTGTGTGCAATGACTTCGGTCATAAGTTTACTCGTGGGTGATGAGGTCAAAGTTACACAGATCTGTGATGATGGACACTCGAGTGTGATAATTAATTCCATGCTCTATAGTGCACACGGTGGAAGAAACCAACTGTGTGCAATAATGTCAAAGATCGCAGTCGAGTTAGCTATACAGATCGTGTCTGTGAGATCGACAAGGTAAACAGATTCGAGAATGGTTAATAAAATCTAAGACCATTTCATATTAAGGTCAAAATAGTGCTAGCAATATACAAGTCTCATACGATGTCATTTCAACGATTGTACCACAAAAGCTCGAAATGTTACAAGGTTCAAATTCCAGAGTTATATGGCTCAAATTCGAAGATTACAAGGTTCAAACTGATATTAGAAATGAAATTCAGCTCACCAGCTGCAAACGCTCGCGTTGATCCGCTGAACATGGATATCAGAGAGGTTCAAACTAATATCACCGCTTCTAAGTCTGGTTTTGAAACCTCACAATTTTTGCAAAGGGGTCAGCCACCGAGAAGTCATGTATGGGGTTGACACGATGACTTCCGATTACTCTGTCATCTGAAGTTCAAAATGAAATTCAGCATTTTTGGAGCCTACTCCATTCTGTCGCAGGCGCCGGTGCTGATCAACAAACCATTCATTTTCGCGAAATAAATGTAGGGCAAACCTCATTTTCTTCAACACCCTTGCTCTGAGAACAACGAACCTGGCGAATATAATCTCCGGTAAGGTCCCTCAGTAGGAGTTCAAAGTAATTTCTGAGAGATGCAGATCTAGGCATTTGACGTGATTGTTATATTATATCACATTATCCACCACTGGGCCTAATCTTATCCGCAAAATAAGAAAACGTGTTAGTGCCTACATGCAGTTTTGAACATTACGATAGGCCTATTTGGTTTGCAGGATTTGTAAAATGCACTAACATGCCATCTGCGATCTGACATGATTAACATGGGCATTTGATTACATTCTAGAAAAATGTAGCCTTCTTCAGAAGAGGTTGGAGTGGATGAAAAGCTCCCTAAGAAAACTAGTACAGATGAATCCAAAGGAGAAATGCTTATTGATTGTAACCATATGGATCAAGCAACCAATATGGGGGTAGCATGTATGTACTGAAATCCTCCAAAAGAACCTTCAGAAATCATAGTACATTGTCATTGTAAACTTGGAAAAGGGTGTCACAAATTGAACTCCCTTATGGTTAACATTTAAGAGGAAAGGAACAACACCTTGATATATAGCTTCTCCAAGCACAGAAAGCATCTCAGGAAACCGACAACTTGCTCCACGTTGGGGCCGATAGATTCTAGTGCCAAGACCTTCACTGTGCGCAGTTTCGGGGTCAAGCTTGTCGGGATCATTTTTTGAATGACAGACGAACAAACATCTTCAAAATTAGAAATAATATTAGTTTGTAGAAGGAGAGGTAGAAGGCGGCTGTTGTACCTGAACGGGTGTGGATCCAATAACAAGTTCGGAGTATTTGTGAGACGAGTAGCCCACCACTGTCAATTTCGGTGCAGAAATGACATTGATTCTTATTGGACCTTCTTGGTCAACTACAAGTAATCTCTCAAGTGCAGGTGTGTCCTCAATGACCATACCGTGGTACACATCTTGTGATGTCTTCCTGCCGCACCAGCAACACACATAAATAGTCCGTAGAGTCATGGAGGTGATGTGGAAGGTACTCAACCCATTGATCGCCTAAAGACGAAGGTACTCAAATGTAGTACAGCCACGAAGCAGGATCTCCATGTCACCGTTTGAGAGGCAGACGGCGACGAGCTCGAGGTTCTTCAGTCGTGGTAGAATAAGAGCAGGTGCGTCATTAAGGGGGGGGGGGGAGTGGCAGTTCCTGAACTTGGTGACACGCAGCGTGGGCGTGAGGCGGAGTGCGGACGTTGGCAGTGACCGCATATGCCCATCATCAAAAGTGAGCTCCTCGAGCTGATCTGGGGCGGGGGATCGGAACCATTCGTCAAGCTTGGCTCGGTCCTTGCCGTTGCAACGGAACTTGCCCATTCTAAGGCCTTTGGTTGGGCCAAGGTGACTGCCGAGGATCTTGGAGAACGCATCCAAGCTTTTGTGATAGCCATGGCAGAGCTCGTGGGTGTCGATGAGGTCGAGAGGGCTGGAATTCCATAGGAGGCACCACCGCCGGGAAAGGACGGTTGTCCGTGCCTCATATTTGATTGGGGGGAGGGAGATGATGACTCTCAACATATCATCGGGGAGGCTGCTGATGAAGTCTAGGCCTGCTGGAGTCGCTTGCGATTCTAGCCCCGCCTCCGCTTATTGGCAGCCCCCTTCTCCACCTTCGGAGTCTCCTTGTCAACAGCACTTTCTAATAGAAATGGGAGTACAGGGAATATTTAGTTAAAAAAGGGCAATAGAAAAGTGTATTGGTAACTAGAAGTTATTAGGTAGGAATATAGTAAGAAAAGGGAATAACAAATGGTTGCTTAAATACTACACAATTCATTTGACATTGCTGGGTAAGTCAACATGCAAATAGTTGAAAAGAAAACTTACTTCGAACAAAGTCTGGACAGATGATTTTGTCGGGGAAGTTAGCATATATCTCATGACCAGGCCCTTTTATGTGCAGTGCAATTTTAGTGCCAACTTTCAGTACATCAAACTTAGAATTTTTTTTCCAAAAGCCAGTGCCAAAATAGGAGTCACCATGTTCATCAAGTCTTACAGTAGCAACAATTGTAAATCCATGGTTTGTGTGAGTATGACATCCGTGGAGCCTTAATCTATGTAAAGGGAAAATTGTGCACTACATAATCTGTTGCATAGCAAGGGATGTGCTGCAGAAAATGGTAGGATTGTTAAAGAAAATATGGTAACATGCAAATATGGGCCCAAATTGAAAGAACTGTACAACAGTTGAAATCGAAGGACAAAAATCTATAATTAAACAGATAGGGTAAACATGATGTCATGGAAATATGAGAGTAATCAAAAGAACAATACATCATTAATTTGCCTAATATAGAAAGAAGTGGGGGAAATCCCCTTTGACGTATATGGTGCATGTGGCACCTTTTATCCAAATGTAGCAATATTTAGAATATGTTCAGGAAAGTAGGCCATGCCAACCGATTTAGCGTGAGATTGAACATACTGCACGCGTCCTCAAGTTATCTGGTATGGTGAGATGGAATCTCTGGCGGAGGTCGCAAAGTCCTGAAGTGTCGGCGCACTGTACATTCTATGAATGAAAGAAAACCCTCAGATCAGCTTGAATAAAGATGAATTCACGGTGATTTCCGCTGGGTGATTAAAGGAGGAAGATGAACCGGGATAAGAGATGAGATAATATCTCATTAAATTAGTTACCTTGTCGTCCATGAGAAAGAACCCTCAGTACGGCAGATTCCCCAACCGAGCGGAGCTGGGTCGACCACGAGCAGCGTCGAGAAAGTCGATGGCGATAGGCGGCGGCAAGCAGAAGTGGCGAAATGCGGTGGGCTTTGCCGGCAGCCTGGCGGCGGCGGCAGGCGTCGAGCTAAGTGTTTACCGCCACAATAGGCGGTGCCATGGCATAGACGCGAAGGAGCTTGTGCAGGTGTGAATGGGGAATGTACCGGAGGGGGTGGCGGGCGGGGTGAGAGTTTTTGTGACGTGGGGATGGTGAGGGTTTTCTTTTTTCTTTTTTGAATTGGGTGGTGAGGGTTTTCTGTCCCAGAAAGAATTTTGGGGGCGGCGGTTTGCTAGAGCGAACCGTGTGTGATTGACGCAACAGGCAAAATGAAAGTCATTGCACACGGTTCTAATTCTGGGAACCGTGTGTGATTGACGTACTACCTCCGTCCTGGTTCATTGAAGCCAGGGCATTGACTGTATCGGTCCCCTTTGTAATTTTTACCAAATTTTGACCAAAAATTTAACATAGTCAGACATAGATAATAAGCGTACACTTACATAAGCATAGTTCAACCATAAGTACATAGTTCAACCGTCATTAAGCATACTCAAGCGTACATAGTTCGATTCATCCCACATCTCATCTCACATGCCAGCATGATCCTGAAGCTTCTCCAGGTACTCAGCGTACGCGCCGTGCGCCACCCTGCGAGAATACTTCTGCTTGAAGGAGCCAATGGCCCGTCCTCTTGCATGCGCCAGAACACTTAGATACGCGTCATGAAGCTTCTGGTTGCAAAATGGGCATCCATAGCCGTCGTTCCAGGTCCTAATACGCCTGTTATGCATTCCCGCATAAAGCTCCCTCCGGATTTGCCTCTTGTACCTCCTCTGGCCATCTTCATCCTCGCTGTCCACATCGTCAGACAAAACCTATACAAATAGTAAAACAGATTTGGCATCAAATCAATAATTACATGCCGTGAAGTAGGATTAGGAATTTATGGCTATTTATTTATACATATCTAGAGATTATGGTTCGATTTTAAGCACAGTCGTCTATGTACATACCAATCTTGAAGAAAATAATTTCACAAACATATGTAAGTCATTCAAAATCAATTGTCAAGTCCTGGCTAGGAATTATTAGCACGAACACTAACCCTAGTTGGATTACTAGCAGAAATCATTTGCATAGATGAAACAACTAATCACTTATCACTTGTACCATTCAAACAATCAATACACTACACGGATCTAATGAAACTTACTCGGATTTCATGGATTGGGAGAACATAACCATAGGATTTCTATTCAAAAAGGGGGAGGGGGGAGTAAACAGAGAAACCCTATGATCTATTTGACACATAAATGGGTATAGATGACTAACCAGCTGTCTGTCTGAGTCGGAGTCGTCGCCGGAGTGGTCGTTGGAGTCGGTGTGGAACTCCGCCTCCGGCTGTGGAAGCTCGACACCGTTGACGATGTTAGGGTGCAGCGATAACTCGCCGGCTGTGACGACAACCTTTGTCTCCATCTCCACGCCGTGCTCCGGTGCTTTAGCAGCCCCGGCGTCGCCACTCCTCCGATGGGGCGCTTCGGCGGCATCCTCATACACTGACGGCTTTGAGGACTGAAGTGGCGTCGAGGATGCAAGCGGAGAGAGAGGATTGTGTGTGTGTGGCGAGGATGGGGGTGTGGCCGCTCGGGCGCACCATTAATATGGAGTAGTGGGAGTTGTGGGAGAGAGGCGGGCAGCGGTCAAACCGATGGCTCGCTTCCCGGTGAGCCTGCGCACCGGACTGCTGGCATGCCTACCAAATTTCACACAGCTACTCGCATGCCTCCCGATGACACTGTGCAGCGAGCACGCCTTCGTCAATTCACACACCTGCACGCACGCCTCCCCGTCTGCCTGCGCGGCGGACTGCTCGCATGCATCCCGTCAACTCACGCCTGCTCGCCAGGTAGATGGGTCGCGCGACGGCACGTATATTGTTTTTCTTTTTGGATGATTAATGTTGCCGCTTTATTGCTTAATCGAAGCATGGCACGTATCCATTGTTGTTCTAACGCTCACGGTTCGAATAAAATAATCCATTTGTGATATTGGTTCCCAATTATTAATAATCTCCCGTTTTATAATTAGATAAAGATTACATCAAAATTGGTCTCAAATTTGACAAAAAAAGTACAATGCCACTTTGTATTGGTGTCCATATGACAACACGATAAGTTTCATGAACTTCAAATAAGTTTTGGATGTACTAGAATTTAAAAATCAAGATTCTCAATTTTGAAATTTGTTGCACGGAGAGTAAACATGCACCCAGTGAGACACATGTGTTTTTGCGATCCATTTAGGTGCACTATCACGTGTGCATGTATCTCAAATTTGGTTTTTGCATATTATACCCGTAGAAAATCAATCAATTAATGTACTAAAACGTCTTAATGATCTCTGTGATTTTTTTGAAATTAAAACGTCCCTCCTTTAGTAACATATGTTCACCGCAGGATAATTAATTTCACATGCATCATAGTTGTGGTGGATTCGCGGTGTGTGTGGGTGTGTGCGTCTGGGGGTGGCAAGTGGCTCATAGTACACTACGAGTTGTGAGCCACCGTGTGGGTTGGCTCTTTTGTTAGGCAGGCCAGTGCCACATTAGAGTCGTGAAATCGTTATTTAAAACATTACACGACCCTTTCATACATACATGTTTTGGCCATATGCAGTCGATGGTTGTCCTACACGACACTCGATACTCGCGTGTGACGCTTTCTGTGGGCCCGCAAGGTCGTCATCCATCACTTTGACGAACAGCCGACAGTGAGGTTAATTTGAGCAGCAAGGTAGAATATTATTTTTTTGTGTTATGGTGGTATATAGTACACGTCAAAGAGGTGTTAGGGGAATAACATATATACTATACGTACGCGTCCATGAACAAGTACACCTCACTCAATGCCGGGACTTTTATTTTCTGAGGCACGTGCCACATCAAAATTGTGAAATTGGCTATTCAAACATCACACAACACCTTTTTGGGCCACATGCATATCCTAACTAGGACACTCACGTGTGATGCTTCCATCTGTGGGACCACGAGGCCATCATCGATGCATGCATGCATCACTTTGACCTACATCGGGAGAGCTTAATTAATTTCACCACCGATGAGGATTCTTTTGGGTTGTACATATATTACGGCAGGATCATATAGTATGCGGTGAAGAGGGGGGAAGGGGGCCATCATATGTAGTACGCTTCATGAACCTCGCTCTGTGTGGGTGCATGGTTTACGGTTTTTGAGGCATGTGGCACATCAAAGTTGTGCATTTTGGGTATTCAACATATGTATGTTTGGCCCACATGCAAAGCGGTGGTGGTTGTCCTCTCGCACCCACTTAAGCGGTTATCAACGATATCGATGCTTTCCATCTGTGGGCCAGCTTGGTCCATCACTAATTTTTTCCTGACAACAAGAGAGGTTAATTTGACTTAGGAGGGGATTATTGTTTTTGCTCTGGGATGACATGCATGATACGGTTTGAGCACACACACATGCATGTGTACGCATGAATCCCTCTCATCGAGTCGAATTGGCTAGTACAACGACACATCATGAACCGATCTCGCTCTGTGTGGGGAGCTAGTGTACAATTTTTGACGCACGCGCCACATCAATGTTGTGTATTCAAACATGCATGCACACATCACCTCCATACATATGCATGTAGTGGTTGCCTTTGAATGGTACACTCCCTCGCGTGGTTATCAGCGACAAAGCCTATATATTCATGGGCCCGCGTGGAGATCCATGATCACCTTGACCAACAACAAGATAGGTTACCATGGCGGATTCTTCATTTAGTTTGTGTTATCGTAGTATAGGTCATGGTGAGATTCATACCTTAAGTTTGAGCGCATATACTATGCACGCATGCATGCATGAATCCCCGTTGTTGTCTTGAAGTGTGGTGTAACATACATATGCATCATCAACCTAAACCACGTCAAAGTTGTTCCATTGTTACTCAAAAACACACCTCTCCATACATATGTTTGGGCCACATGCATGCAGTGGTTGTCTTCGGGGACTAGCTACTTGCGTGATTATTGGTGAGCTAGCTCATCTCCGGGGTCGCATGGACGGTCATCACTTTGACCAACAACAAGAGAGAGCTTGTACGAACAAGGTGGATTATTCTTGATCCGTTTTACGATCCATCTTGGTGAGATATGCCTCTCTGGTCCGCCGACTGAAAGTGTGTGTGTGGGGGGGGGGCTACTTAGCACTTTGCTAGGTGAACCTCGGTTGGGGGCATGCATTCATAGCTTAGGATTCCCTTCGTGGCGACACGAGTGGGGGGGGCTGCTAGCTACTTCACACTTTGCTAGGTCAAACTTCGGTTGGGGGGAGGGGGCGTGCATTCATAGCTTAGGATTCCCTTTGTGCCGACACGAGGGGGGCTGCTAGCTACTTCGCACTTTGCTAGGTGAACCTCAGTTGGGGGCATGCATTCATAGCTTAGGATTCCCTTCGTGCCGACACGAGGGAGGGGGGCTGCTAGCTACTCTGCACTTTGCTAGGTGAACCTTAGTTGGGGAGGGGGGCATGCATTCATAGATTAGGATTCCCTTCGTGTCGACACGAGGGAGGGAGGGCTGCTAGCTACTTCTCACTTTGCTAGGGTGAACCTCGGTTGGGGGGCATGCATTCATAGCTTAGGATTCCCTTCATGCTGACACGAGGGAGGGGGGCTGCTAGCTACGTCGCACTTTGCTAGGTGAATGAACGTCGGTTGGGGGGGATGCATTCATAGCTTAGGATTCCCTTTGCGCCGACACGAGGGAGGAGGGGGGCTGCTAGCTACTTCGCACTTTGCTAGGTGAACCTCGGTTGTGGGGGAGGGGGCATGCATTCATAGCTTAGGATTCCCTTCGTGCCGACACGAGGGGGTGGGGGCAAGCAATACCGTGTGCTTTGCGAGAGAGGTGCCACATCGAAGTTCCATTTGGTATTTGAAAATCAAACCACCCTTTTGATACATAAATTTGGTCCACATGCAAGTGTGTTCGTGTTCTGACCCTCTCCCGCGTCATTTTTCGCCAAATTTATGAACATTAGACAAGTCGGATGACGCAACAGACACGGTTCACTCAAACTAACCATGTGCCACACCGGTGCCCCTGTCACGCACACATCCGCATAGTACATTGGGCTCCATGAGGCTCCCCTCTCAAAAATATCTGCCCGCCTCGAGGGTTTTCTGTTTCATAACACACGGTTGTTATCACTGGACCGTGTGCGATGTTTCTTGTTCCCAATCCCGCATGCATCCCTAGAAAATATCTACCCGCCTCAAGGGTTTTTCTGTTTCATAACACACAGTTGTTATCTCCGGACCGTGTGCGATGTTTCTTGTTCCCAATCCTGCCCGCATCCCTAGAAAATAGCTGCCTGCCTAGAGGGTTTTTCTGTTTCATAACACACGGTTGTTATCTCAGGACCGTGTGAGATGCACTATCATCAAAATTTTCAATAGCCCGGCATTTCACTCCCGCGTTTGACTCCCGCGTAGTAAAATTTTCAGTACCCGCATCATTTCCTCAAACACCCCGCCCCCCTCCACACACACACACACACACACACACACACACACACACACACACACACACACACACACACACACACACACACACAAACCTCCTCGGGCGTGCGCGCGCACACACACACCCACTCCCTCGCTCGAAACCATAGCAAGGTCCCCGCCGCCGCCGCAAGGCCTCCATTGTCAACATCTGCCGGTTTGCCCGTGCAGCTTACCCACCAATCTCCATACCCAGGCCGCCCTGAGTATTTTAGATGATGCCTGCCAAACGCCCCCTTTTCCCACAGATCCCCATCCCCCACTCTAGAGCGTCGCAGCCTAAGCCCGGCTACGCTTCCTGTGGAGCTCGAGGAGCGACTGGCCCAAAAGAGGTGTATAGCGGTCTCTTTGCCCGACGTCACCGAGGAAGGCGGCGACCATTCTTGGCGGCGGCACTCAAGCAGCGTGCTAGAGTATGTGGGCATGTCTCGGCCGCCGGCTACGACATTGAGGTCATCGACAGCGACGACCTGAGGCGGGCTATGTCACAGGTTAAGTGGCCCACCCCCAACCCCTCGGGTTCAACTGTCGTCGATCTCATCCATGGCCCCGCCGCTGATCTCCTCTGGCTCGTTGTCAACAATTTGCCATTCTACATCGCCATCGAGCCCCTTTTGTCATTTCTGAAGGACACGTTCTGTGACGCTGGTTCGGGATCCACAGCTTCCAAGTCAGACCTCATCGACGGCGACCACGAGGAGGGCACCCTCTCCGGCTCTTCCAAGGGGAAAGAGCCCATCTACTCTTCCAAGGGGAAAGCGCCCGTCTGCGACATCAGGGAGGGCACCCTACAGCCGTGCTCTTCCAAGGGGAAGGATCCCATCTGCGACAACATGGAGCGCATCCAAGGTCCGTGCTCTTCCCACGGGAACGAGCCCATCCGTGACAAGTGAGGAAACCCATGATTTGTTTTGTCGTGCCTCTTCATAGGGGAAAACCCATGATTTGTTTTGTCGAGTCCCTTTTGTAGTGTAGTGAGAATATGTCCAGTTTTAATTGCTATATCTGGTTGTTTGCAGTATGCCTTGTTTATTTCAGTTGTTCACAATGTGATGCTCTATATGTGCAATTTTTTACCGTGCAGTACATTTCATCAATCCAGTTTTAAACATACCGATAGCAATGCATATATTTGCTTGCTGTTAAGCCTGTTATAGCTAGCATATGCCTCTTTTAAAGTTTTTTGATTGTTCGATTGTTTGTAGTTAGCATATGTCCAGTTTCAAATGCTATCTTTGGTTGTTAAGTAGTATGCCTTGTTTATTCCAGATTATTCTGGCGTGATGTTCTATATGTGCAAGTATGAACTGTGGCGTTCAATTTCATCAATACCAGTTTCAACAATACCACTATGAATGACTACATTTGGTTGCTGCATCTTGTAGTTAACACACCTTTCCATTTTTATTTAACAATAACCAGAGTACTTAGACCGACACAATACCAGTTTGAATGACTATGTTTGCTTGTTGTTAAATGTTAGGTCTGTTGCAGTTAGCACACCTTTTCACTTGTTTAGCTTTACTAGCATGCTTAAACCTGCACACTGAAGCTATCTTTTGGAGATTATTTTGTCTGCCATGGATAATTTTGGTTGATGTTTAGCCTGTTGTGCTTAACATGCTTCTCGATGTACCTACACAGGACAATTTTGGGAACGAATGATGTTTTCCATTGAGGTTAGTTTCATCCCATGGTTTATATCTACTCACTGTTCAGGATATCGGTAGCTGGTACCATATGGGCCGGCGGCTGATAAGGGACTAATCGGTGAATCGGACTTTAGCCTGAATATATCTGCAACCCATTTATCATTGGGTTAACTAGGGCCATATGTAATATATCTGAGGCTACATAGCAACATGCATTGTACTTAATGTCTAAATATGCAATCCTAGGCTACATAGCAACAAGGAAGAGTGTTGCATTAATGTTCTAATGATGTCTAGATATACGTAGAAGAGCAGCAGCAACAAAAACAACACAACCCTCTTTGGATACTCAACTTAGCTAGAGGTTAGAGTTAGTTTCTAGCTCATGACTAACCCTGAACTAACTCCATCCAAAGAGTTGTTTGGATGGCAGGGTTAGATTGACAATAAATGCAGTAGGAGAACTAGCTCCAATTAGCACCTCTTGGGTTGGATAGTTTTTTTGGGTGGGTTATAGACGCAACTAGCTCAAACTAGCCCTCATGTTTAGATGTACTTTAGGGCTATTTGAGCCCGGACAAGCTCAAACTAACTACAACCCATGGATACAGTAGCAGTTAATCAGCCGATAATCTGTAGGAATGCACTAAACTCCTTCCAGCCCATAATATAAGATGTTAATTCATCTAATATGTGAGTATATTGGATGTTATAAGATACTCCCTCCGTTCCTAAATATTTATATTTTTAGAGATTTCAAATGGACTACCACATACGGATGTATATAAACTGATAGAGGCAAAGGTGTCCCGTCTTTCGATGAGATGTTGGTTTTCGCTTTGGAGGAAGTCGACTTTGACGATCCGACTACGAACGTGCGAGGACGTCGCGCCTTAGCAATCGCTAAACCAACTCCGAGAGGTTATTGACCACGCGAACACGATCAACGACCACGAGGGTCTTTCCTGCGAGCAAACGAAGAACAAGCAAGAAACTGAGATTGCAATATGGATATTGCGAATATAAGATGAAAGCTTTATTGATCAAGGTGGGGTTACTGTGGCGCCTTTGTGCAGTCGTTGAGCACAAACGGCAATGCAGCGAAGTTGCAGCTATGGCGAACTTTTAATCTAAACAAAACCCAAAGTCTAAACGACGCCCTAAGGGCTGTATATATGGAGGAAGGGAGGGAATTTCGTGGCCCTTGAGGAAGGGGTCCAAACCAACCCTAACTCTTGTTTCCCCACACATACGGACTCTAAAACAGCCTATACTTAAGTATTTCGAAATTACATGGGCTGGCCCAATAATAAGGTGACGAGCACCTAGAATAGCCTATGGACGAATATTATGAAGTGGCATCTTGTATATTTCATCCAAGGCCTCATGCACTCATTAGGGTGGCTTCAAAGTCCTGGAATCATCACTTGTAACTCCGTTCTTGTTCCCTTAGCATGCCAACATCTCCATGCTTGAACTTGCTCCAAGGTTCATCTTTCTTGTCCATGGTAGGCCCTTCATTTGTAAGCAAAACAAATGTATCCAATTTAGGCAGCATCATATTCTCATGAACATTGGAATCGTTACCAAGAAACGAAAGTACCGATAATTCAATTGGCGTCTTGAGCTCTAGTAATTGGTCCAAGATGTATAGCAGCAGGGCTGTGGGTGTAACAATGGTATTGATGTCCTCATCATCCTCCCTTCTTGAAATGAAGTCGTCCTCGACGAAGCTCATCTTCCTCACCCAAATAAGGCTTCAAATCTGCAATGTTAAAAGTGGGACTAACCCCAAAATCTGCAGGCAGCTCAAGTTTATATGCATTATCATTTATTTTCTCTAACACCTTAAATGGACCATCAAGACGTGGCATTAGCTTTGATTTGCGCAAATTAGGAAACCTATCCTTACGCAAATGTAACCAAACAAGATCTCCAGGTGCAAAGACAACATGTTTTCTACCCTTATCTCCAGCAAGTTTATATTTAGCATTCATATGCTCAATGTTTTCCTTAGTTAACTCATGCATTTTTAAAATCAATTCAGCACGTTCTTTAGAATCAAAATTAACCTTCTCCGAAGATGGAAGAGGCAACAAATCAATAGGTGCACGAGGTAGGAAGCCATACACAATTTCAAAAGGGCACATCTTAGTAGTAGAATGCAATGAACGATTATAAGCAAATTCAATATGAGGCAAGCATTCTTCCCACATTTTCTTATTATTCTTCAAAACAGCCCTAAGCATAGTAGACAATGTTCTATTGACTATTTCAGTTTGTCCATCAGTTTGGGGGTGACAAGTAGTACTAAAAAGCAGTTTAGTCCCCAACTTAGCCCATAAACATCTCCAAAAGTGGCTAAGAAATTTAGTATCATGATATGAAACAATAGTATTTGGCACACCATGCAAGCGAATAATTTCACGAAAGAACAAATCAGCAACATTAACAAAGATCATCGCTTTTATGACATGGTATAAAGTGTGCCATTTTCGAGAATCTATCCACGACAACAAATATGCTATCCCTCCCCTTCTTTGTTCGAGGTAAACCTAAAACAAAGTCCATAGATATATCCTCCCAAGGAACACTAGGTACAGGCAAAGGCATATATAAACCATGAGGATTGAGTCATGACTTAGGTTTTTGACATGTAGTGCAGCGAGCAACAAAACGCTCAACATCCCGTCTCATCTTTGGCCAAAAGAAATGTGTAGCAAGTATATCCTCCGTCTTCTTCACGCCAAAGTGTCCCATTAATCCTCCTCCATGCGCCTCCTGCAACAACAAAAGACGAACAAAGCTAGCAGGAATGCATAGCTTGTTAGCACGGAACACAAAACCATCATTAATAACGAACTTGTTCCATGTTCTTCCTTCTTTACAATTCTGCATTACATCTTTAAAATCAGCATCATGCACATATTTGATCTTTGATGGTCTCCAAACCAAATATTTTGAAGTCAAGTTGTGAAAGCATAGTATAGCGACGAGACAAAGCATCAGCAATAACATTTTCTTTACCCTTCTTGTGTTTAATGAAATAAGGGAAAGTCTCAATGAATTCAACCCATTTAGCATGTCTACGATTCAGTTTAGCTTGACTTTTAATATGTTTCAAAGATTCATGATCAGAATGTATAACAAATTCTTTGGGCCATAAATAATGTTGCCATGTCTCTAAAGTCCGAACAAGAGCATATAATTCTTTGTCATAAGTAGAATAGTTCAGACTAGGCCCACTCAATTTTTCAGAAAAGTATGCAACAGGTTTGCCATCTTGTAATAACACACCTCCTAATCCAATTCCACTAGCATCACATTCAAGTTCAAAAGTCTTATTAAAGTCAGGAAGTTGGAGCATGTGTCAACTTATCTTTCAATACCGTGAAGGCTTCTTCCTGTGCGGTACCCCAAACAAAAGGCACATCCTTCTTTGTAAGCTCATTGAGAGGTGCAGCAATGGTGCTAAAGTCTCTCACAAAACGCCTATAGAAACCAGCGAGTCCAAGAAAACTCCTCACTTGTGTGACCGTTTTGGGCTGCGGACAACTCTCAATAGCTTCAATCTTGGCTTTATCAACTTCAATTCCTGTGGTGTAACAACATAGCCAAGAAAAGATACTCGGTTGGTGCAAAAGGTGCACTTCCCAAGGTTACCAAACAAGCGTGCATCACGTAGAGCATTAAAAACAACATGTAAATGTTCCAAATGTTCTTCCAAAGATTTGCTATAAATCAAGATATCATCAAAATAGACTACCACAAATCGTCCAATGAAAGCACGTAAAACTTCGTTCATTAGTCTCATGAAAGTACTAGGTGCATTAGTTAACCCAAAAGGCATGACTAACCACTCATATAAACCAAACTTAGTTTTAAATGTTGTTTTCCATTCATCTCCCAATTTCATACGAATTTGATGGTATCCACTACATAAATCAACTTTGGAGAATATTGTAGAGCCACTCAATTCATCAAGCATATCATCTAGCCTAGGAATAGGATGACGATAACGAATAGTAATATTATTAATGCCTCTACAATCAACGCATACACGCTGACGTACCATCCTTTTTAGGCACTAGTATAATAGGAACAGCACAAGGACTAAGAGATTCACGTATATAACCTTTGTCGAGCAGCTCCTGTACTTGACGCATAATCTCCTTCGTCTCCTTTGGATTGGTGCGGTATGGTGCACGGTTGGGTAGCGATGCACGGAATTAAGTCAATTTGATGCTCAATCCCTCGAATAGGTGGTAATCCGGTGGCACGTCTTGTGGGAAGGCGTCGTGAACTCTGCAAAATGTTAGTGACAGCGGGGGCAAAGAGGAAGGCACGTCCTCGAATGAAAATAATGCCTCTTTGCACACAAAAGCATAGCAAACAGATTTGCTAGAATCTAGTTCATCAATATCAGATTTGGTGGCAAGTAAACATGCACTTTTCAGTTTAATTTCAGAAGCAACATTAGATGGTTTATTATTAGGCTTCATTTGTTGCTCAAATTCTTTTGCCACAATCTGATTTTCACTCTTATTTTCTCCTATTTTGCTTTATTAGCTCTATTAATATCATCTTTCAAAATGGAATCAGGAGTCATAGGAAGCAAAGTAATATTTTTATCCTTGTGAACAAGAGTATACTGATTGTTTCTACCATGGTGTACAGAATTTTATCAAATTGCCATGGTCTACCAAGTAATAAGGAACATGCTTGCATAGGTACCACATCACAATCAACATAATCAGCATATGTAGAGATACTAAAATACACACGAACAATACGTGTTACCTTAACCTTGCCGCTGTTGTTGAACCATTGGATGTGGTAAGGATGTGGATGTGGTCTTGTGGTGAGAGAAAGCTTCTCCACCATATCCATGCTAGCCAAGTTGTTGCAGCTCCCTCCATCTATGATGACGCGAATAGAACGTTCCTTCACAACTCCCTTTGTATGGAACAAGTTATGCCTCTGATTTTTCTCAGCTTGTGTAACCTGCACACTCAAAACACGTTGAGCAACTAAACATTCATACCTGTCGGCATCTTGACAGCCATGTATTGCGTCTCATGATCGAATCATCTCCACCGTGTTCTTCATGTGTAATAAGAGCGAAAGTCTCTTCATCATAGTCACTAGCGGACTCATACCCACCATCCTCGGTAGCAATCATCACACGTTGAGATTGGCATTCTCTCAAAAATGTCCTCTTCCCTTACAACGACGACAAATAATATCACTTGTGTGCCTGTTGACGCCATGGAAGAAGAAGAGCTCTGTAGGCCCAGCAGTGTGCTCTTGGCGAGATAGTGGTGGTTGTGCCTGCTTTCTTGTATCACGGTTGGAGGTGGCAGCCGGCGGAGGTGCCGTGTAGTAGAGCGTGTGGAAGTAGATGATGCACGTGGTGTCCATGATGAAGGTTGACTGCGAGAAAAGTTAGTCCGCGCCAGCGCTGTCGATCCTGCACTTCACGTTCAGCTTTACAAGCAAGATGGAATATCGAGTGATATTATTATAATCCTTGTAGTCTAGAATGGTCTGAATCTCTATTTAATCCACCCGGAAAACATGCAAGCATAGCTTCATTCTCCTCAACAATACCACATCTAATCAAAGCCGGTTTGTAATTCCGATAATATTCTTCTACCAAATTTTTCCTTGTCTTAAGCGCTGCAATTTTGAAGTAATTCACGCTGATAATATGGTGGAACCCAACGAGCACGCATAGCAGTTTTCAAAGCAGCCTAAGTAGCTGGAGCAGGATATAATCTACAATGTTCGACCACCAAACACATGCAAAGCTAGTGAAAGCACAAACAGCAGCAGAACACGTCTCTCCTCGGGATATTGTAAACATGTAAATCGTTGTTCAGTTTCTAACTCCCAAGTAAGATATATATCAGGAACATATCTACCCTCAAATGGTGGAATATTCAATTTTAGTTTAGGGAGATGGTCATGATCTCGTACTGAGGGGAGCCCTAACATTGCCATTATTTGCATGTGGACGACCTGGTGGTTGTGGTGCTGGTGGTTGCACGTAGTTCTGATGTTGATCAACCTCATCCACGTAATCTCCCACATAATCATCCTCCCCCACATCAGCAGCAGGAGCCACAGAAGTATCAACAACAGCACCGGCAGCTTGGCCAGGCTGAAGAGGGACATGGGAAGCTCGGCGGAGGGCTGTTTCGCGATGTGGAGGTAGTCGTTGTTGTTGTTGTAGAGGTGCGTTAGGTGCAGCCGGTGGTGGTGGTGGTAGACGCGCGAGCAATTCATTAAACTTGTTATCGAGCTTTGTTTCGAACGCCTTCTCAATGCCATCTATCTTCTCCATGGCCTCTTCAAATCTATTTAGCACATCTTCCACCTGCCCACTCATCATTTGTTGAAACTTATCATGTAGCGCTTTGTTTGTCATGTTCTCCCGGTCGGTCTAAATCGGCTTGTGATCCTGCCATGGTTAGCAGCAATAGAAACACACAAGAATATGATTGACAGACTACTAGGAAGTGGTGGTGGTGGTGTGGTGGACGAGTCACAAATCCGTCAAGCAAATCTCAAATTCTTACAGTTCTTACCCAGCAGAAGAAAGCGGTGATCGGCAACCGATATAGTCAAAACTCTCAAAGCTTGGATAGAGCGATTACGGGGAGAGTCAAGCGCACGATGTAGATGTATGTGGAGCTGGGAAGGCTTATAATATGGTAGCAAAAGGGTCAGCAATAATCAATTCAGAGATGCAAAGTTGAATAAGCGCAACAGCGACGATCTTGTCTGGTCCTAGGCTAGACCGTGCTAGAGACGCGAGCCTAGACCACTAACAAAATCACGGCGCTGCACGGAAACAACGGAAAAGCACACTCTGGAATTTTTTTTTCGCTCTTTTTTTTTGCGCTGCTCTTTTTTTTGCGAAAAATCACTATAATGACGAGTGTCTCAAAACTCTTCCCAGGTCAAACTGACAGGATGGGCACGAAATGTTTTCTTTTTTTTCGACTGCCCGGACCCAAAAACTGGAAACGGGTCAAAAAAAACTTTCTATAACGGCGACTGTCTCAATACGCTTAGAAACGCCTAAAAATAGGATAGCCAGAAAATTTTTCGACAAGTGCGTTTTCGGAAAATTTTGTGCCTAAACGGAGGGTGGTTTTTTTTTCGAAACCTACTCCGGCAAGGAAACACGAATCGGAAACTAGATGGATCGCGAAAACAAACCTAATATGCAAGGAACTCGGATTGGTGGTGGATATATGGTGGTGGTATATGGCAGCGGTGGTAGTATATGTATATGGATCGGTGGTGGTATATGGACACGGATTGGTGGTGGTATATGGATACGGATTCGAAGCGGTGATGGTAGGTGGCAGGGGCGATGATGATGGTGCGGTGGCGGCGTGACAACTTATGACCAGAACTCGAAACTCTAAAAGACTAGACGCTAAGACCAGCAACTAGACACGACGATGCACCCAAAATTCAACAAAGCAAAACCCTAAAAAGATTATGCAAAGGCTCAGATTGGTTCGGATATGATGAACTAACCCTAATTTTTTGGTGGCTTTTTCGTGGACTATAGGTATGAAGAACAGACTCGATCTAAACTACGGAAAACTGTAAAATCTCACCGAGCAACCTGGAATCGATACCACTTGATAGAGGCAAAGGTGTCCCGTCTTCGATGAGATGTTGGTTTTCGCTTTGGAGGAAGTCGACTTTGACGATCCGACTACTGAGCGTCGAGGACGTCGCGCCTTAGCAATCGCTAAACCAACTCCGAGAGGTTATTGACCACGCCGAGCACGATCAACCTGACCACGAGTGTCTGCTTCCTGCGAGCAAGCGAAGAACAAGCAAGAACTGAGATTGCAATATGGATATTGCGAATATAAGATGAAAGCTTTATTGATCAAGGTGGGGTTACTGTGGCGCCTTTATGCGGTCGTTGAGCACAAACAAAGTACGCGAAGTTGCAGCTATGGCGAACTTTTAATCTAAACAAAACCCAAAGTCTAAACGACGCCCTAAGGGCTGTATATATGGAGGAAGGGAGGAATTTCGTGGCCCTTGAGGGAGGGGTCCAAACCAACCCTAACTCTTGTTTCCCCACATACGGACTCTAAAAACAGCCTATACTTAAGTATTTCGAAATTACATGGGCCTGGCCCAATAATAAGGTGACGCAGCACCTAGAATAGCCTATGGACGAATATTATGAAGTGGCATCTTGTATATTTCGTCCAAGGCCTCATGCACTCATTAGGGTGGCTTCAAAGTCCTGGAATCATCACTTGTAACTCCGTTCTTGTTCCCCTTAGCATGCCAACATCTCCATGCTTGAACTTGCTCCAAGGTTCATCTTTCTTGTCCATGGTAGGCCCTTCATTTGTAAGCAAAACAAATGTATCCAATTTAGGCAGCATCATATTCTCATGAACATTGGAATCGTTACCAAGAAACGAAAGTACCTGATAATTCAATTGGCGTGCGCGAGCTCTAGTAATTGGTCCAGTATGTATAGCAGCAGGGGCTGTGGGTGTAACAATGGTATTGATTTCCTCATCATAAACATATTATAAAAGAGTGTTGTACTACATCATTGTGCAATTGCTGTTTAGCTTCTAATATTAACTTGGTGCTTTTAGGTACATATGTCATTGGTAAAGATCCACGCTTCGACCCTTTCTGCATACGGGGCAATGAGATATCGATGAACCATCATCAAGTGAGGAAGTTGATAAAGATTGTTAGTAAAATGGGTCCAAAGATGGCAATTAAACTATTTGTTTACACTTTATCCAAGACAATAACGAACTGCAGGATGGTAAGTAAGAACTCTGCAACCTTCTTTTTACTGCCCATAATGAGTTGTGTTAGATTACAATGTCTGCATGTTTTTCCTTTGAAGTGGTTGCCAGAGAAGTTTACTCAAGATTACCTCTCAAACTACATGATTGGTGGGCATGCAAAGGTTAAAGTATTTCTACCAGAACACGATGATTATCTAGATGTTTTCATGAAGACCGTGAAGGATGGGCGGTCGGCCATCACAAGGGGTTGGACTAGAGTCGTGCGTGCCTTCTGCATGGAGGAGGGCACAATATGGGCATTCTGCTTCACCTTGTTCAGAAACCAGAATATATTTTGCCTCTTTCTTTACCGTCTTTAATAGTACAAGTATACAACTGTGGTTCATCATTCTTTATTTGGTTCTTATGTAATTCTTGAACATATGTACCTATGAATCGAATAATGCATTAGTTGTTTGAACCTGATGGATATGAATAAAGATGTAGCATACATTCAAATTCAAATTCAAATCCGATACAATTTGAAAAGGCAGCAATTAAATTACGGCAAAATTACGCTCTCCAGGTTGTTACGGAACACACGGTTGGTAAAACACAAATGTTTGCGATATGCACCATAATCCGAGACGGTTCACAGAGAGGAAACATGTGCAAGCATGCACACAGTTGCCGCTTGCAAAGCGTGTGCGATGTCAGACAATATCACAAACGGTGCGGGCAAACTAAATGTTTGTGTTAGTTGCCTTATCATACACGATCCGCAACCATGAACTATTTCTGATGAAGTATGCATCGTAAATGTTGCACCACAGAACATCGTGTGCGATAGTTGTCGTGTACGATGATGTTACGACAGTCCAACGTTTCATAATCCTGTCCGACACTCATACGACGATTAGCTAATCTTCTTAACAGTGAACCGTTTGTGATGGGCCGCGCATCATACACGTTCTATAATAGTGAACCATTTCTGATGGGCCGCGCATCATAAACGTAGCACCACAGAATACCGACTGCGATGGCAGTGCAAGCAGAAACGAGTAGGAGTACAGTAGGGTCCCTATCCCTGACGGTTTCTGGGTCATGCGGGAAGGACCCCCCTATCGCCCACACTCACTTGGAGACGGTTCCAAATGTCATCGCAGAAAGGGGTTAAAAACCGTTTGTATAGCACCGACGTGCACCAGTGCCACAATAAAGAAAATTGCATTGATAAATATGTTAGGTAGCATTCCACATAAAAAATTCTGTTTTTATCATTTACCTACTCGAGGACGAGCAGGAATTAAGCTTGGGGATGCTTGATACGTCTTCAACATATCTATAATTTTCTACTGTTTCGTACTATTATATTATCTGCTTTAGATGTTTTATATGAATTAATATGCTATTTTATATTATTTTTTGGACTAACCTATTAACCTAGAGCCCAGCGCCAGTTTCTGTTTTCCTTGTTTTTGACTTCTACAAAAAAGGAATATCAAACGGATTCCAAACGGAATAAAACTTTACGGTGATTTTTCTTGGTCCAGAACAAACCCACGAGACTTGGAGAGGAGGCCAGAAGACCCACGAGGTGGCCACAAGCCGTGGGGGCGCGCCCCAGGGGGGTGCCCCTGGCTTGTGGGCCCCCTCATGGACAGTCTTCACCTAATCTCTGCACTATAAATCCTCAAATATTCCCCATATACCAGAGGGAACACAAAAAATACTTTTCCGCCACCGCAAGCTTCTTTTCCCGGGAGATCCCATCTTGGGGCCTTTTCCTGCACTCTGCCGGAGGAGGATTCGATCACGGAGGGCCTCTACATCAACCTTGCTTTCCTTCCAATGAAGCGTGACTAGTTTACCACATACCTAAGGGTCCATAGATAGTAGTTGGATGGCTTCTTCTCTCTCTTTCATCTTCAATACAATGTTCTCCTCGATGTTCTTGGAGTTCTATTCGATGTAATCTTCTTTTGCGGTGCGTTTGTTGAGATCCGATGAATTGTGGATTTATGATCAGATTATCTATGAATATTATTTGAGTCTTCTCTGAACTCTTTTATGCATGATTAAGATATCTTTGTATTTCTCTTCGAATTATCGGTTTGGTTTGGCCAACTAGATTGGTTTTTCTTGCAACGGGAGAGGTGCTTAGTTTTGGGTTCAATCTTGCGGTGTCCTCACCCAGTGACAGAAGGGGTAGCGAGGCACGTATTGTATTGTTGACATCAAGGATAAAAAGATGGGGTTTATATCATATTGATTGAGTTTATCCCTCTACATCATGTCATCTTGCTTAAGGCGTTACTCCGTTCTTATGAACTTAATACTCTAGATGCATGCTGGATAGCGGTCGATGTGTGGAGTAATAGTAGTAGATGCAGGTAGGAGTCGTTCTACTTGTCACGGACGTGATGCCTATATTCATGATCATTGCCTTAGATATCGTCATAATTATGTGTTTTTCTATCAATTGCTCAAGAGTAATTTGTTTACCCACTGTATGTTTTCTTCAAGAGAGAAGCCTCTAGTGAAACCTAGGACCCCCGGGTGTATTTTCCGTCATATATCTTTAGATCCATAAACCAAAAAAAACAAAAAAACCTTGCTGTAATATATTTATATTTACTTTAGTTTTCTCTTTTATTTATCTTTTATACTGAAAGTGCGTTATATCGACTAGAGGGGGTGAATAGGCGATTTTTACAAATCCATCACTGAGTTAATACTACTTGAGGAATTTGCTAAGTGACAAAATACAAGCAGCGGATAAAGTACTCAGGTGCATGCATAACAAGATAGTAGCATAGTCATCACGATGAAATGAAACATACACAAAGCTCAGGTAGCGTGTAAACAGGATAAGCAGGCAGAAGACAAGATGACTGAAGAAATAGGATTGAGGAAATTGAAAAAGTCTTCAGTCAAAGTCTTCAAATAGTAATGATCAATTTCATCAACACATAAGCGAGGAAATTAAAGGGTTGAGGAAATAGAACCAGTAGCTCGGTGAAGACAGTGATTTGGTAGACCAGTTACAACAGTTGTGACAGTTGTACGTCTGGTTGAGCGGCTTGGTGTTTAAACCAAAGGACACACAGTCCTTACCGTATTCTCCTTGAGCTAAGGTCACACAGACCTCGCCCAATCACTCGTGGTAAGTCTTCAATGTGACTTCCAAACCTTCACAGACTTGGTCACTCAGCGATCCACAATTCCTCGTGGATGCTCTAGACCTTGACGCCTAACCGTCTGGAAGATGCACAATCTTCAAAGGTAACAAGCATTGGTTCGCCACAAGAACAATCTCTTCAGTGATGCTCAATCACTTTGGGTTTTAGGTGTTGGGGTTTTGGGTTTTTCCTCACTGATAATTTTCTCTCAAAGTCCTCGGAGGAGGGATGCTCTAAATGACAAGTGCCAGTTTCTCTCAGAGTAGCCAACCAGCTAGTGAGGGGGCGGCTATTTATAGTCGGGGAGCAGCCTGACATGATAAGACATAAATGCCCCTAATGATATGACAGTTATGTGGATAAGATATTTGGGACAGCTGGCGCGAAGCACAACAACGGTCAGAAATTTGAGCTCTCAAATTCCTTAGGGCTATCATGTTCCTCGCAGTAGGCAATTCGCACTGGCGAATTCCTAACTCCTCACTCAGAACAAATTCCTCAAAGACCAGAAGAACTTCGTCTCTGTCACTGAAGAAATTGACTGAACTACAAGATATTTCCAAAGGCTTCACTCAAAGAGTTGGGTATGTGTAGGCTTTGAGATGAGCATCACTTGGAAATTTTCCTTGGTATTATCTCGACCCCCTTTAACAGTACGGTGTTTCCTGTGACTCAAGAAAGAAAAATGAAACTACGAAAACAAAAGTCTTCACGCTTCATAGTCCTCGCATCAATATCAATATCTTCAAGGTCACACCAATTTCCTCATTTTCAAAGTCTTCAAGAAAACCAAAGTCTTCAGATGAAGACATTCATTCTTAGAGGTCGACTTTCTTCAGATATATCAAACTCCTCAGAGACTTATAAGACCTGTGTACACTCACAAACACATTAGTCCCTTAATCTATAAGTCTTCAATACACCAAAATCACTAAGGGGCACTAGATGCACTTACATATACCTATCTCTATTAGATCTCACTCTTGTGCCTCATACTGGATTGATACCTTGGTTCTTAACTGACGAAAATACTTATCTCTACTTTGCTGCATCACCCTGTCCTCTTCAAGGAAAAAATCAACACAAACTCAAAAGTAGCAAACGGTGTATAAATTAGGTCTGTCTCACAATTGTCCATGTTCTACTTATGGTTGAGAAGAGTGTGTTTGGCCAAAAAATCCATGTGCCAAAAGTGTCAATTTATTTGAAGACACTCGTCATAGAAACATCGATACCTATGAACTCAAATGCACACATTAAAAACTTAGATACCATAGAGGAGGATGCAAGGACCATCAAGTCTAAGCATGGCTTGACCTTGTTCTCTTTATTGCTGCATGCCACAACTATTATCTCGAATTGGTGCAAAGAAGCATAAACTCATTAGCCCATTGAAGAAGAAATTAAAATATTAAATCAGAGAACAGTCCGTCGGTAGTTGTACATGGATGTGCATATGATAAAACGCATTCCCAATCTCTCTTTCGTAGAGATCGGCGGCAACAACCAGGAGCAGCAGCGTCGCCCCTCTCAAATTTTCTCATCCCAAAAGACTCCGGTCTTCTCCCTGCACCTAGTGTACATCTTCCCTTCCCACAATTGTTAGCACACACCTCCAGGCAAGATAAATAGCTATGCAGGGGAAAGATGGTAGCGGCGGCGCCATGGCCAGGATTGGTGGCGACGGCAGCGGCGACACCATGGACGGGATTGATGGCGACGGCGGCGAGCGAGCGGGGCGGTGGTGGCGGCAGTCCGTCAGCCGCCGTCAGGTGAGGGAAGGATGGGAAAGGGGTCGCAATCTGGATCTAAGGAGAGATCGAGAGAAGGGGAAGCATGAAGGTTGATTTTTCATCGTGCGGGTATGCGGGAGGTCGAACGAGAGCGTTTGTTTTCATCATGCGGGAGGGATAGCGATGGGGGCGAGCGAAGGACGGGCAGAAGGTGGTCCTGTGGTAGTAAAAGGAACACTACTCTTTTTAATTAAGTAGAGATTTCACTCCTTACCTCTTAAAAAAATAAAAACGTTCCTAAAATATACTACTTAAAAAAAGAATAGCGTTTAGAGCCTCTTTCTAGCCGCCGCCTCCTCCTCCAAGAGAAGCTAGGGTTCGTGTCTCTCGTCGGCTCCGCCGCAGGTCCGCCTCGTCTCCGGTGGCCCTAGGGCCATGCGGGCGTGGTGGATCCTGGCAAGGGCCGACGGGAGGGCTCCGTTGTTAGTCGTTCCTTCAAAATTTGTTAGGGTTTGTGTCCTACTCAGGAAGACGAGACGGTGGCGGCTCCCTGAAGATGGAATAAAGGTCTCCCCGCCTAGTCCCCGTTCCGATGGTGCGTCTAGCATCATTGGTGGGCGTGTGGAGGTGTGTCTCCGCGGATCTATCCTCGGTGGATTTGCTCGGATCCGTTGTGGTTCGTCTATATTCGTGTGTCTTGAGTTGGATCCTTTCGATCACGTTATTCTTCATCAGCGGCGGTTGTTGTTCAGTGCGCTGGTCCTACGGGCCTTAGCACGACGACTTCCGACCGTCTACTACAACAAGTTGTGCCCGACTCCGCGAGGAGGGTGATGACGGTGGCGCGCCTTCGGCTCGTTTCAGTGATTGTAGTCGTGCTAGGTGGTCTACGGATCTGGATGTAATTTTTATTATTGCTAGTGTTCGTTATACTGCCGTGATGAAGATGAATAGATTGAAAGTTTTCTCGCAAAAAAAAAAAAAGAATAGCGTTCCTTTTCCGTTCAGACGAAGTGCTTCATTCAACTTCTTTTTTTCACTATAAGCATATCATTCCTTGAAACCCGCCTTAATTGCCGATCTTTATTGACTTACCAAATAAGCTTATGTTTTCTTTGGTAAGACGATAAGTGATTACAAAATAAAATCCTAAAATATGGGCAGGATTTGGTAAGCATTTATTTACGCAATCACATTAATATGAGCCGGTAAATCATGGGATAAAATAGTAGAATATCTATACCCGTTGCAACGCACGGACAAATAACTAAAATATCAATTATCTTTGAAGAAAAATCAATTAAAACTTCAGAAAATACATGGTGTAACTTTTGACCCAAGGGTTACATTTTTCACATGAAATCCGAAAAGAAAAACCTGAGTGCTTTCCTTGCTAGAAACAAAAGGAATCCGCGAGTTGCTGGCCCACGGTCTTTCTCCAAACCACCCAACTCCCACCTACTCCTCTGAGCCCCCGGCCCCACACCGCGCTGTCCCAGGTGTCATTCTAACGCATCTCCTCCTATTAATCCCCGTCTCAGCGGCGCGGTGGCCGCCACGTCACCAGTCGATCCCTTCCTTCTGCCGGTGCGCGTCGAGATCCGTTAACAGGCGCCCCCCTCCGGCTCCGGCGACCGAAGATGTTCCTTGTGGACTGGTTCTACGGGGTGCTCGCGTCGCTCGGACTGTGGCAGAAGGAGGCCAAGATCCTCTTCCTCGGCCTCGACAACGCCGGCAAGACCACGCTCCTCCACATGCTCAAGGACGAGGTCGGGAAAAAACTTCCGCCCTTTCCTTATTACTTATGTTCCTTATATGATGGATTAGTCGTTTTTCGCGCAATAAGGTTTGGTAGTTTGATGAGGTTTGGAGGAATTGTGATGGTTCTTGGATCGGTCTGATCCGTCTGGTTTTTTTTTTTTTTTTGAGGGGAATGATCCGTCTGGTTTTAGGAATAATTGATTGATCCTTTCCCTAATATATATGTTCACGCACAGTATCTGTATTTTTAAATTGAAGTATTTTGATTCTATTCGGATTTTAGATTTGGAGACATCTGTGCCAGTAGATATTCATCTTAGCGGCGAGAGTTCTTGGGAATTTTCTTTATAGACCATTTTCAAACGAGCCGTGGAATTTTCACGGTGCGCTGCAAAAAAAATTCCATATTCTTTAGATTCGGGTGGCTTCGATCGTATGTGGTAAAAGGGGTTCCCAATTTTGGGAGTAGTTGGTGGATTAGCACCCTGAGTCTTTGTTTCCTGTCGAGGATAGTAGTGGACAGATTTCATTTTGGTAGCTGAGCTGCGTTCTTTCTTTGAGCACTGGATTGCTTGCCAGATCTGGAAAACTCCCATATAGCACCTTATAAACTTTGCTTCTTCAAGTAATCCGTGCGTAAAAAGATTCCATGTTGATTTCTTCAATGCTACCATGCTTTTTTTCTTAGAAAAGGACCGGCCGTCCTGGGTACTAGCTAACATGTAATTCAGGGGCATGCAAGTTAGATCTGCTGCAAATGCTTCTTCAGAGAGTTTAGATTTTATTTTAAATTCAGTAAGTTTGCACACTTATCGATAAAGGAATGATCTTTTTACCATTCGACTTGGTTTGGTAGTCAGCCTTTTAAGTTCCATTACAATTATGCTCAGAAGCTGTACATAATTAAGTTCAACACAGAAAGCGCATGTCAAATCACATGTTTTTGCTCCTGTTGGCTGAATAAGATCTTACTTGGGTTTGTGTTCCTTCTGGCAGAGGTTGGTTCAGCATCAGCCTACACAGTATCCAACTTCTGAAGAGCTGAGCATCGGAAAGATCAAGTTCAAGGCATTTGATTTAGGAGGCCATCAGATTGCCCGCCGTGTGTGGAAGGATTACTATGCCAAGGTCTCATCCTCTTCTCTCTTATTACTATCTTTTCTATACATGAGTTATTTGGTGCTGTTATATCTGTTTAATGCATTTCTTCTTCTGTGATGTAGTTTCTAGAAATATTGTGCTGTTGTTTATTATTATGTTTTTCTTTCCATATGAAATATAGATTATAGATACAGTATGACAGTGGCCCTAAAAGTTCTACTAAAATGTCATTATCAGTGGCTAGTAGTAGTTGGCACTGATGCACTAGAATATGTGTCCTAACTTCTGTCCCCACATGTAACACCAGCTGTGCGTTGAGAAATATTTATCAAGTTGTTTGCTGGTGGGGTTGGTGCATTTTGAACCACAAGTAGCCAAAACTCCAGTACTCCTATATGCCGTCCCACTCCCACCATTGTGTAGCTATCAAGATCCATGATATAACACCAGTGATATATGTGCAATGTGGCAATCTAGTTGCTTACGTAAAGTGGGGAATATGCTTTCATATTGATCTGTGTGCACAATAATCTTTTGAAATACCAGTGGTTTTCCTTTTACCCCTTTTGAATGTATATTAGCATAAATGCTGTTGTGATTTCTGTTCTTATCTACCTTAGCTTTTCCTTCTACCCCAAAATGGTTTTGTACTATATTACGAGATAGCTAGTCATTTTGGCTTGTTGGATTAAGCGGTGTATGACTCTAGAGAAACAGTTATATTCATCAGAGTGTTGCAGCAGGATCAATTTGGTGACATAATCGAATTCTGATATCCTAAGTGATCTAGCCCCAGATGATGACTTGTTAGCATAAACATTTACATTCATTCTTTAGAGTGTGCAGCAGGATCTGTTCGAGGATACAATCGGTCTCTGAGATTCTGTGTAACTAAATTTCCCTATCAGGAGTTTGGTCGAACAAGGGGGGACATAGGAATATCTCTGGTGCTGGCAAAGGGGCCAGACCCAGAAGGGTCAAATTGGTTTTACAATGGACACTTGGATAGTGGTGCAGTTACTAAGAGGGGGCTAATAACGGCTTGGGGTAGAATAAGTTCATAGTTGAAACAGCAAATGTATACATATATATCAGATAAACTCAGCAATCAACCTGACTGGGCAAGACTTTAGCTGGAATGTCATTAGGAATGCCCTCAACAAATTATTTATTTTCGTATCAACTTGTTTTTTTATAGTACTCTTTTTGATACTGTAGCACTGAGCTCTTGAATTGCATGATGCAGCCAAGAAGGCTTAACTGCTCAATCACCGATTTTGGTGCATTATGCATATATATACTTGTGTTGTCTGCATGCATGGCGGGCTCTGTTATTCCTGATGATGTAGTTCTGACTTACTACCTCTGTTCATAAATAAAAGACGTTTTGGCAGTATAGATTGAACTGTCAAAACGTCTTAGATTGAGTAGTAGTGTACTTCTGTCATTCTGAGTACTGGTGCGGCAACAATTCCTGGATTTCATCTGTTTGATGCTATCTTCTGATTTTCTTGCTGTCAGGTTGATGCAGTGGTGTACCTTGTGGACGCGTATGACAAAGAGAGGTTTGCCGAATCCAAGAAGGAGCTCGACGCCCTTCTCTCAGACGATTCGCTGGCCACCGTCCCCTTCCTGATCCTGGGCAACAAGATCGACATCCCCTATGCCGCCTCAGAGGAAGAGCTCCGCTACCACATGGGTCTTAGCAACTTCACGACTGGCAAGGGCAAGGTGAGCCTCAGCGAGTCCAATGTCCGCCCCCTGGAGGTCTTCATGTGCAGCATCGTCCGCAAGATGGGCTATGGCGAAGGGTTCAAGTGGATGTCGCAGTATATCAAGTAGGTCAGGCAGGGGTGAGTGGTGAAAGAAAAAAAAGAGTTATAACTAGTCATGGTGATAATCCTGTTTTACCTTACCTTGTCACAAGAGTGTTAGGGAGCTAGCTGGTCATGGTGCCAGTACATATGTGATGTAATGGATGTAGTTCAAAGTCTGAGGACTCCGTCCTAGATTTTTTTTGGTCGAGTTATTACAATGTGATGTCGAAAAGGTGATATGCTTTGGACTCCATTGCTGGTGCTCCATGGTATTCTGAATGATGGTCATAGCAGCCTCGTGCATCCAGATTTGCTGTTCTTTGTGTTTTTGCTATTCTCTGAAGCTGGTGCTCCCCAGCAGCTGGTGCGCTGACACACCTTTCATCAGTATTCAGTCAATTTGAGGGTTGTCATCTATTTTTTCGGCCCCTACAAATGAACAGTTGAGTTCAGTAGTATCTAATTTGCAGATATTCTGCTTGCCTTTTACTCGTGGTTGACTCGCCAGCATCTTTGAAACTCTACCATATTCGATGGTTTCATTCTTGGACTTGCTCATGAATTCTAATTCTGCTGAGAATAATTGCAAAAACCAATTTTGTCCCGTTTAAAATCCACAGTTGACCTTGCAACCAAAAGAAGGAAATGCTAAAGAATTTAAGCATGGCAAATCGATTTTTTTATGACAAATTATGTTGTCAAAAGGATAAAATGAGGGAAGGCGATGGTCCTAGACTCTATTCCCATTGAGGTGTGGGGAGGTCTTGAAGACATAGTGATAGTATGGCTAACTCAGGTTTTTCAATATTATTTTTTGTTCAAATAAGATGCCCAAAGAATGGAGGCGGAGTATATCAGTACTATAAAATTAAACTGATGAGCCATACAAAGAAGTTATGAAAAATAGACATTGAGCACCGTTTAAGAAGAATGACAAGCGTGCTCAGTTTGGTTTTATGCCTAATACAACAACTTATGAAAAGATAGGAAAAGAAGAACTTCATATAACTTATGAAAAGATAAGAGGAAAGAAGAACTTCAATATGCGACTGGAGTATCTGCTCTAGAGATCAAATGCTCCTAGATGAACAATAAAATAAAATAAACAGTAAAAAACAAAAAAAAGCCTGATTTTTTTGGTAAACTTTAACAAATGTTTTGTATGCTTACAAAATTCAGCACCAAATGATATTTGTGGAAGTCGTGGCAAAAAAAAAAATCAATGTTTCAAAAATGCTAGTTTTGAAAATATTTTGGAGTCCTGATTTATTTGCCACACCTTCCACGAATGTCATTTCATTCTAAAATTTTACAATCATACAAAACATTTGTGAAAGTCTACCACAAATTCTTTTAGAATATGTAGAATTGTTTACTATTTTTTTCAACTTTACTATTCATCGGGGACTATATGAGCTCGGGATCAGAATAAAACTTTAGTTTATATGGTCTTAATTGACCTGAAGAAGGCCCACAATATAATACCACAAAATGTCATGTGGTAGGCCCTGGAGAAGCACACCCAACATAACAGACTTGGCCAAATCGGCCGGCCCGATACGGCTCAACCTGGGTTATACAAGCCCGACACGGCATGGCGGGAGCAACTAGTTAAGAGCGCTCGCCGGGCGCGCATGCAAGCGATTCGAGGCGCTCAGCGTGACAAGTGTCGCGCGCGCAGCGCTCCCGCAAGGGAAAACCGGTTGCGCGGTTGGTTCCCGGTTTTCCCTTTCCGGTTTGTGGTTTGGTGCGTTTTGCAGTTTGACTCTCGAACTACCAGAATTTTCCGTTTACCCTTTCCGCGCGAAAACACAAAAAAAAAACCGGCTCAGGCGGTTGGTTCCCTGTTTCCCTTTCCCGTTTCCCTTTTTGTTCCCATTATATTTTCGGGTAATGAAGATTTATGGGGTAGTTACGGGCGGGGACTACTAACACTATCAAATGTCACCTTTCAAGTAAAGAAAAAAAAAGCAACTTTTTAATGTAAAACAACAGTCTCCAGAATCATTCAATCGTGTGACTTCTTTATAGGCACAACTGAACACAAGGAGAGGCACAGGTGTATAATAACTTTACTAAATTGAAGAAAAGCACCTCCGGCTCGCCTTCGGCTCGTTCAATTTTTCATAAACATCTTGAAGGGAGGGGGGGCATAGGTCGAAGTGTGTGTTGGTCGTGCGGCGTGCTGGTTCGTGCGGCGCGTTGTACGTCGTCGTGTGACACGGCGCCTCCGGCGCGAGGGAACCTCCGGCTCGTTTAATTTTCATAAACATCTTGAAGGGAGGGCATAGGTCGAAGTGTGTGTTGGTCGTGCGGCGCGCTGGTCGTGCGGCGTGTGGCACGGCGCCTCCGGCGCAAGGGAACCTCCGGCTCGCCTTCAGCTCGTTCAATTTTTCATAAACATCTTGAAGAGGGGGCATAGGTCGAAGTGTGTGTTGGTCGTGCGGCGTGCTGGTTCGTGCGGCGCGTTGTACATCGTCGTGTGACACGGCGCCTCCGGCGCGAGGAAACCTCCGGCTCGCCTTCGACTCGTTTAATTTTCATAAACATCTTGAAGGGGGGCATAGGTCGAAGTGTGTGTTGGTCGTGCAAGCGCTGGTCGTGCGCCGTGTGGCACGGCGCCTCCGGCGCAAGGAACATCCGGCTCGCCTTCGGCTCGTTTAATTTTCATAAACATCTTGAAGGGGGGGGCATAGGTCGAAGTGTGTGTTGGTCGTGCGGCGCGCTGGTCGTGCGGCGTGTGGCACGGCGCCTCCGGCGCGAGGGAACCTCCGGCTCGCCTTCGGTTCGTTTAATTTTCATAAACATCTTGAAGGGGGGCATAGGTCGAAGTGTGTGTTGGTCGTGCGTCGTGCTGGTTCGTGCGGCGCGTTGTACGTCGTCGTGTGACACGGCGCCTCCGGCGCGAGGGAACCTCCGGCTCGCCTTCGGCTCGTTTAAATTTCATAAACATCTTGAAGGGGGGCATAGGTCGAAGTGTGTGTTGGTCGTGCGACGCGCTGGTTCGTGCGGCACGTTGTACGTCGTCGTGTGACACAGCGCCTCCGGCGCGAGGGAACCTCCGGTTCGCCTTTGGCTCGTTTAATTTTCATAAACATCTTGAAGGGGGGCATAGGTCGAAGTGTGTGTTGGTCATGCGATGTGTTGGTCGTGCGGCATGCTGGTTCGTGCGGCGTGTTTGTACGTCCTCGTGTGGCACGGCGCCTCCGGCGCGAGGGAACCTCCGGCTCGCCTTCGGCTCGTTCAATTTTTCATAAACATCTTAAAGGGGGGGCATAGGTCAAAGTGTGTGTTGATCGTGGTGTGGCACGGCGCCTCCGGCACGAGGGAACCTACTTGTTTAATTTTTATATAGCAGGTTGTGCTGAAGGCACGGGTTTGAAGCATGTGTTTGAAGCATGTGCTGAAGTTTGTGCTGAACGTTGTGCCGAAGGCACGGGTTTGAAGTAATTGCAGTCACGTCTGTTTACGAGCTAGGTTTGTGCGTGCATTCACATGTGTGTATACTAAGAATGCATTGGTATGTTGCCTGCGGAGGCACGGGTTTGAAGCATGTGAAGTCACGTGTGCGTAGGAGCTAGCCACGGTTGAGGCGTTCTTGGTATGTGTGTGTGTGGATATTGCCCGGAGGCATGGTGACCCAGGGTTTGGTGGCGCAAAGGCCATTTCACCTCTGGAGCCACGGGAGGGTGGTCTCCAGGGTCACGCGTAAGGCTATGTGTGTGTGGATATTGCCTGGAGGCATGGTGATCCAGTGTTTGGTGGCACAAGGCCATGTCACCTCTGGAGGCATGGGAGGGTGGTTTCCAGAGTCACGCGTAATGGTATGTGTGTGTGTGGATATTGCCCAGGGGCATGGTGACCCAGGGTTTGGTGGCACAAAAGCCTTGTCACCTCTGGAGGCACGGGAGGGTGGTCTCCAGAGTCATGCGTAAGGGTTCGTTTTGGGAGTCAGTGTTGTCGTACAAATAAGAAGAGGCATTGTTGTTTATAGTTTACTAGCACTCTCTGATGATGTAAGAGGCATTGTTGTCGAAATAGTTCTCTTTTCAACATGAACACGCAATTTCTAACTACATTACTTAAAAATGTGAGTTATTGATAATTTTTTTTGTCACGTCTAGATAGAATTAGCCTCGCGGGCTAAATCAAAAGTTTTAGTCTTCATTTTTGCTCAAGATCTTGCTAATCTTGTCACCCATTTCACTAGCTTTGACTTGATTCATCTCGCTACTTAAGAGAATGTAACATCCCAAAATTCTAAATTTTGGAATGTTATAAATAAATAGATAGTTTTGATTGATTGTTTGATTGATTGACTGAAAGTGAGTGAGTGAATTCGAAACTTTTTGAAAGTTAAATGAGAGGGAATAAAAGGACTTTCCCAAACTTTCATTTTTTGCTTTTATGCTTTTCGTGAATTCAAGTACTCTTCATCACAAAACCCTGGAGAGAAGATGACATGACTTCTTCCATTTATTTAAATGACAAGGGGTGTTGAAAATATTTGAATTTCATTTGGAAAATATTTCCAATTCTGAAACTTTATGCAACTCAATGATTTTCACGAGAGAAGATAAAATGACTTCTTCAAATTAAATGAAATATGAGTTGGGAGTTTTAAAAGAATTAAAATTCAAAGTTCTTTTGAATTTATTTCCAATTTGGAGTTATTTGAGTTTTATTCAAATTATTTTTCTCCAAAAACAAAATATATGGAAAATAGGGTAATATGATTCCCTACATCAGAAAATTGGAGAGAAATTAATTTGAAGTCATTTTGGTATTTTAAAAATGATTTTTATTGGATTTTATTGGACCGGTAGCACTGTGTGAATTATTAAAATTTGTGTGTATTTTATTTGAAGCTAAAATAGTGTTCATGTTGTAGAAAATCTTTTTCTGAAAATTTTGATATATTATATGCCTATATAAAATTTTTATTTATTTTTGTTTTGTTGTCTTTGTCAAAAAAAAAAATATTTCGCTGCGCCCCGCCGGGCCAAGGGCCAAAGGCCAAGCCACCGGCCAAGGCCAAGCCCAACGACCACGCGCGCACAGGGAGCCAGGAGGGAGCCGCTCCTTTCTTTTTCCTTTTCCTAGTAGGACTTTTGTCCTACTTCCGTTTATTCCGATTTGTTTCTAGATCTTTTCTCTTTTGTTTCCTAATCCTAGTCTATTTCTTGTCCCCTACCCCAAGCAAAGCCCTCCCCTCCCCAATATAAATACCCAAGCACCCCCCCTCCAACACATCAAACCAACACCTCTCCTCTCCTCTCCATGAGCAGCAGCAAGATGCAGCACCACCGCCGCTTGCCACCGCCGCCAAGTGCTGCCGCCACCCTCGACCTCTCCTGAGGTTTATATGATCTCCTCTCCACCGTCCCGTGATCTCCTTTCCTCTAGGAGCAACCGCAACATCGGATCCGATCTTCTTCCCCAACTCCGACGACTACTCCGGTGAGATCCACGAAATCCCGTAATTCAATTTTTTCAGAAAATAGCAATCTTAGAAAATTCATATCTTTTAGAGTTTTTAGTATTTTTGAGTGATTCCAATTGCTATGTGTCACAAATTTGCTGAAGTTTCTGTTAGTGTCTCTGGATTTCATATTTGAGTAGTTTAAATTTGAATTTGATAAATTTTGTTCAGATTAGTATTTTGACCATAACTTGAGTTTAAAAATAGTTTTTTAATTAATTCTTTTTGCTCCTGGTCACTTGTGATATTGTCTAGCTGTAGGATTTATTTTGGTAATTTTGGAGTATTTTAAGTTAGATTTTAGTAGAAACAGTACTGTTTTGCTTATATAGTTGTTTTAGTTATGTAATTATTGTTTTTAATTATTTTTAGTTCATTCCTTTTGTAGATTTTCACTTGTTGTTATATGTTTATGTTTAGATACAGTAGATAAATTTTTGTAGTTATTTATTAGTGTTTAGCTACTGTTTTTGTAATTGCTTGTTTAGTTCATAGTGATAGTGGATAAAAATAGTTTTATTAGTTTTAAAAGTAATTCTTTTTCCACTTCAAGTTATATAGTTTTGTTTCTGTTATTTGTGAACACATTAGTTGTTATATTTATTTAGTATAGTTTATTAATGTTTTAATAAATGATTTGCAGTTATAGTTGTCTTAGTGTTTTGCTAGTTGCTATATTTGTTCTAGTATTAACTAGATGGTTATAGTAGTTTTATATTAGTTCTTTTTGTTAGTTATTAAATTAGTAATTTATTTTCTGTTATTTTATTAGATTTATATTTTCTTTGCTGTAAAAAAATATTAGAGTAATTTAGTGATGTTATGTTAAGATTTGTGTGAGTTGGTCACCACTAGTTTTTCCTTGAATTTTTCTTTCGAAGTTTTTCCTTTGGTTTTCGACTTGGTTTTCTTTGTTGCTTTTATTTTGATTGAGTATTGTTATGATTGATAGAATTGATTGCTAGGATGATTGCTTATATGATTGTCTGTTTAATATAGATTTTCAACGGAGTGACGAATAGTTCTACCAAGTCTTTATTCTGAGAGCGTTATTATCTTCATCAAATAATACCAGGCAAGTTCACTTTGACCATGTTTTTCATACCTATGCGTTTTATTGCATCTAGTGTCATCTTCGCAACAATCCCTCCAGTAGTGACATTGAATCCTTGTAATTGAGTAGTATGCATGAGGTAGGAACCCATCACCTTGTTACCAAGCCCGGGACGTTATTTATTTTAATGCTACGCTATAGTAGACGGGGTTGGTATGAGTGCTCGGGAGTGGTGTGAGAATGGAGGATCTACGTCAATGACGACAACTCCATGATGGAATCTGCAAGGACTGCATCTTCAAGGCCTCAAGACTTCAAGACTCGAGACAAGAATTCAATACACACTCTTGGGTGAAGAACGGTTGACGGGCACCTGGAGAAACCAGTGGTTGGCGGGATGCATGGAGAAGCGCCATGACATCTTGCGGAAAGCTTCATCCAGACTCAAAGAGACGGAAGAATACTTCATGCCCGGAAGCTTACCTGTGCAACCGCAAGTCATTATGGGCTCTGGCTTGGTTGACCTTAGTTGTGACTCTGGCTAGGACGGTACTAGCAGATGTAGAACTAAGTAGGATTGAATGAGCACCGGACAGTGGTCAGGGGAACTCTTCGGAAGACCATGTTTCGGTCATCTTGTTCTCAAACACCCTGAAGTGCGAGAACGTAAAGAGAGGATCGAATCTTGCGGGTAAAGTGTACAAACCTCTGAGAGGTTAAAACCTAATCGATTAGCCGTGTCCCGATTACGGACAATTTGAGCATCTGGACTTGGATCTATCTCGGAACTCTCAACACCGAATTGATAACTTAATGGTGGGCAACTTATGATGATTTTGGGCTATGAGACATCGGTTGGCGGAACCATGTCATAATAGAAAACTCCATAGTACAGACTTCATTTATTCCTTTGATGTAGGGAAAATAAAACCAGTTTTTACGCAAACAAAACTCAGACCCAGAGCCACAAAGCCACATTGCATATAGTATAGCTTTACCATCTGTTTTCTCATGTTGTGATCTTGCTGGTACATTCAATGTACTGACCTACACGGCTGCAACGTATCATGTTGCAGGATTTTCTTCGACGAGTAAGAGTTACGATACAGGGTTACGGTCTACACTCAACCTGCTGATGGCGTTGATGGGACTCCACACCCGACTATTTGTTTCCTCTGTGACTTATGAGGTATATATCAGTTTTGCGTTAATTATACATGTGATTGCACTTTGATATATACATTGATGTACTGTGTGTGCCAGCATACTGATCCAGGGATGGCACAGAAACACAGAGGCTTGACCGTCTGAGGTCGGGTCGCTACAGAGAATGTACATTGCCTCCGCCCTCCAATCTTCGACCTCATCTTGTGAAATTTTGCCGAGAAGAGAAGTATATTATTAGAGTTTGTGCATATAAGTTGTTTATAAGTAAATCTATATAAACTTACTATCAAATCTTCCAGGTCTTGGACAAACTTTTCACCATTGTAGATGAATGCAAGCTTTAAAACAGCAAATGTTGATTCTCCCTTTTCTACCACTGGAACATCTTGTACGTTTTGAATCTGCCATCTTGTACCCTTGGGAGTCATTGTTTGTCCTAGTATGGTGTTGAAGACTTCTTTAAACCTAGGTACCTGGGAATATTGCATTTTTTAATAATTGTTTTTATATTGCAACTTGTAAAACTGAAAAAAATGTTATGTATAAATGCTTACGATTGCCAACTTATGAACATGATATTCCTGAAACTGTCTTTCTCTTTCTTTTTTAGCATCTTCATTTTCCTAAAGAACTCGACTTGCTTCTTTTTCATCCAATTTATATACGTCTATCTTTTCTTTCTCAAATTCCTCTGGAGTCGTTTCTCGAGGATCAATAATGTGAACTTTGTTTTTGTATTTGTCCAGCACATATAGTACATAGCGGTCATCCTTCTCCATTGGAATGAATATTTGCGTACAAAATACTTGTTGCTTAGATGACAGTTTAATATAAAGTAATTTAATAGAACGCATATTTTGAGATTTTGTCATGGAGGAAAGGGTTGTTACCATGTTTGCTGTTGAGAGCTTTTTCCGTTGATTTTCCTTGAGATACATGGGAACCAGCTGATTCTTTCTTTTTTGCAATTCATCTTAAATTTTTTAATACCAGTTTTGTGATGCTTTAAATCCAATATATGCTGCAAACAATAATTACGATGAAAAAAACTGTTAGAAAAAAGAGTTGTATAACAATATAAAAAGAGTAGTTGTTGCAATATAGACAAGATTTTGCTTTTTAAAATTTTACCTCTGCAAAGTTTGGGCCTAATATGACTCTGTCACTCTGTTTTGAATCTTGTCTGCTTTCCCAGATTTCTGCTATGTCATCGAGGACCCTCTTTTCCATATGATGTGGTATGTTCATCTGTGCTGGTCTTGGACCAAATACTGCCTTCAGTTGGGCTCCAGTAAGTTGCGTGCTTTCACTGTCCCTCCGGATGCGTCTAAATATAGTTTTGCTGCGACAGGGAGATTAAATAATTTTGGAGGTCACGGTCAGTGAGAAACAGATTTTTACATTATTTTTGGCCTCTGTGCAACTATTTTGAGGTGCAATAGAAAACAACTCACTTGTTATATTCCTCCTGCCAGCTGTCGCTCATGACTAGATGGAAGAGGTCGGACGCCTCCGTTGTGTGTTGGAAGCAATGAGAATGTTTTGGATATAGACTGGTGCTTTGTCTTTTGTCCATTTTAGTTTCATCTGTTTCTGTCAGCGGAAGCAGATATGTGATATGTAAGCTCTTGTGATACGAAAGACATTGGTGAACCATTGGATGGGTTGGTTATTACAAAAAAAGATTAGTAGAAATGATTTTCTTACCTTTGTTGGTGGAAAAGAACTTTGAAGTTTCTGGTTTGATTTTTTTGATTCTTCGAGGTAGTTCCTCACACTTTACTTGGTTTGTTTCACCAAATATGGCTGTAAAAAGGAACTCTGGTTTCCACTCGGCATCAACGTTGCTTTGCTGCATGGAGGTCATTGGATATTCTTTTATTTTTCTTTCATGAGATAATTGAAGTATTCAAGTAGTGCTGCTTGTAAAAATTAAAATTGATGCTCTCGTACTATTCACTTACATCGAAATCCTCCTCATCTTTTATGAGATCAATGCCATTCCAGTATTTTACAAATTGAACCATGAAGTGTCCGCATTGGGTACCCTGCTGTTTTGGCACGCAAACTCTATCAGGTGTTTCTGCTATCCTCGACCAGTTCGGTTTGCCGTTGGCTCGTAGCTCCGCTTCGCCGTAATGCTTCTTCATGAGTGCGTGCATCCTTTTACTCTGTGATTACGGTTTGGTGTTATTGTTGGGTTTTGGCATTAAACAAGGGAATGCAGGAACTGTAAAACCAATTAGAAAACAAGGTTGAATTGACGTACCAGTTCTGGGTGATCCTTATGGTGTGTTTTCCATGTTTCTTTCCGTCTCCATCTCTGAAATTCAGTGAGTCAAGTATGTCGATGGAGCTCGTGTACTTGTTGAGCACGTACAGTGTGTAGTGTTTATCTGTGTTGTGAGGTATCATAATCTGCGGTGTTTGGAGTCAGAGTGAGTTAAAGTTCATTCTTGTCAGGAGAACTAAATGACATCTAAATGTGCAATCTGTAGGAAAAATGAATTATGTTTGTATATTTCTATTAACTTACCAGCTTTTTCTTTAAAAGTTCCTTCCCTGTTACAAGGGGTGCAAACTGTTTCAATGCTTTGTCCTCATTGAATTATGCTAGTCCTCCTTTTTCTCCAATTTTAACACCAAGCATGATCTGCGACCAATTTTTTTTCTACTTTTTAGTACAATCTTTGTAATCACTAAAATGATGCAAGTGTTTTTGTCGGATTGGACTTCATACGTTTGTAAATTCTACGGGAAGTATTGCTTTATCGGTTGTGTTGTATTGTTGCTGCACTGTCCATTCTTCAAATAATGCGTTTGCGATGGATCCCTCCATCTGTCCTTGATCTCCTTTCCGTAGCTGTTCCATCATTTGTTTTCCTAAAATCCAATCTGGTCGCTTCGAGCTAATATATAGGTTTAGACTGCAAGCAGAAAAAGTTTATACATTGGTTAGGTTGGTTTAAAAAGGGGCAACATTTCTTTATTTTTTTGTTGTGATAAGAGAAAGTACTTACTCTCCGCATTCGTCCAGTCCTTCTTTGCTGAATAGGTATTCATGAAGTGCTCTAGCTTTGTCCATAAATTTGAAATTTCCTAGGACAAAAGTAGGAATTTTTCCATGCAGCGTTGTTGAAGGCTTTACCGTCTCTTCTTGACCGAGATTTTCTTGTCTGAGCTGTTCTCAGATGATTGAGGCATTGAATGTTCTCCTGATTCTTGCTGCAAGATTGTCAGATACGTCGTGGGATTTTTGTTGAATTCATAGCTTTCATGGTCATTCAGCCATGTTTTGATTACACCGAATTCAATGCCCGTCTTTACATGCTCGTTGTATACCTCTAGTTCGAGCGGGTTAAGGCTTGAAAGAAATTCAGCAACTTCGTCGTGCTTTTCCATTGTTTTGGGTTTTAGGAAATCTAGAGAGATGGTGCTGTAGATGCCTTGCTGATTGCTTGTCGAGCCTGTTTCTTCTTGAAGAAGAACATGTTGTTTCTTCTGCTCGGAAACCTGTTCTTGTGTATTTGGTGCGTCGTTGCTTGTGTCATCCTCTTTTAAATCAGTGCCTGTTTGTTCAAGTTGATCTGTGCTCGGGGTATTGTTGTTGATATTTTTGCTCATCTGTTTGCTCTTCAGAATGGTGTGGTATCTTGGCGTCTGGTGGTGGTTGATCTGGTTCTATTGGTGGATCCTTTTCTTCGTGGTCTGTGCAAGATTCTTGGGCGACGGCGTGTCTGCTGACATCCATAACCTCTTTGTGTTTACTGGATATATCAATAACTTCATGCTCTTTTGTGGTTGTCGCATGCATAATATGTTCTTTTGGCTTGGGATTTGGCGGAAACTCTTCTAGTACGCAACATTCCGTCTGTTGCATTTCCTTGTCTCCCATATTAACTTCATACTTCAGCATATCTGTTAGAATCAAAAAAATAATAATAAAAAAAGAATATTACTTCTTCTAGTGTGACAAAATTGTAAGGATTAGTTTCTGAAAAGACTAACCTGTTGTACACTTGATTAATGACAGTTTGGTATTCCCTCTGTGTTGACTGATTAGTTGATATAGAATTTTTTCCTCAACTCTGGTACTTGTTCTGGCTCTAAGTTTGTTGTTGTTCCATCATTGGAGTAGTGCTTCAGGTTCATGTACATATAGAATGCGCAGTCCATTTTGCATGTAGAGGAATGGTACTAGTAAGATTGTTGCATTCAAGAAACGGAAAGAACAGAAGTGTTGGAGCAATGGTAGTGGTAATTGTTGCATTGAAAACACAAAGAACAGCCTTATTTCAGTAATTGTAGTATTGAATCTTGCATTGAAAAAAAAGAAAGAAGTGAAATGTTGGAAGTGCTTACATGTCTTTTCCTTGAAGTGGCACCTGCAGTTTGACCCTTTTGAAATGGTCGATGCTTTTTTGTGAAACCTGTAGCTCTGTGCTTACGTGCTTCCATATTTTCATTAAATTGCTGGTTACATTGTTGAAGAATTCTATTGTGCCTAGATATGCAGTCGAAGAGTCAAGGAGTTCAAAGCGCTGTTTTTGCATGTTAACTGTAATGGTGAAGTAATGACTTGTATTTTCGTCTTGCTCAAACCCGCGCAACGAACATGGTAGAAGGAACTGCAAAACAAAAAATAAAAAGAAAATATTTGGAAATCTTCTTATATTTAGAAACATAAAATAAAAATATAACCTTTCATAACATATACGCAAGCTGATCTGCTTACCATGTTATAATCTTGCAGTTTTTCTTCTTCTTGCATGTTGAAAAATGATGTAAGCCTGGCAGGTAGTAATTTTTTTCTAATGTGTTCTTGATCATTATTTATGTAGCACATTGGATCTTCGTCGTCGGCTTCCTTTATCGAGTGCTGCTTGTTTTGTCACAGGTAGACAAAGGGAATTTGTAAGTTCAGTTATAAAGTCATATATATTGTTTTAAACGTGATTCTTTTGCCGTGATCTTTACTTACAGTGTTGCTTAACGACAGAATCTTTCTCCCTGTGCCATTTAGTTGTTTTCTCAAGATTGTTAGCATGGGCTCAATTGCTTCGGTGCGTACTGAATTACCGACCTTGAAACTTTCGGCGACATGGCCTAGATTGACATCAAACTTGTTCGTTGTAATGAAAAGCTCATCCCTGCAAAGTATATTTATAAAAATGTTTTAGTTTACACATGATACAGTCAAAATGATCGTGTGTAATAATGTGTTTTGTGTTAGTTTCATGAACTTACATTTCTCTCTGTGTCCATGGCTTGCATACAACGTTGTACAGGTCTTCGATGGCTTTGTTGACGGAATCACTATCTTTGCCCCCTTTCTCCATTGTGCCTGCGATGATTTTGAATTTAATGTAAATAACTCCAAGTCACAAGATCACAAGATAGCAATCAAGTTTATATTGTCTTGCTTGCTTCAATGCTTGAAGATATGTCCTGTCCAGTGTTGTTCCTTTCTTGTTCTCCTTCTGCTTGTTGCGGCATATTATGTTCTTCTTTTTGCATTGTACCCTTTTGTTTAGTTTTTTCTGCATCTTCATATGAGTCATCTGTGTCTTTCTTAGCATCATGTTTTTCCTTGTCAACCGTCGTGTCTTGCTGGTGGTCTTTTTCGTCTTGTTTTTTAGTCTCGACCTGGTTGGCACTGACCTCTCTGCCAGGGGAATTGGCATCGTACGACGGTGTAGGGTTTTCTTCGATGGTTTCTTCTTCTTTCTCTGGAACAATGTGTGTGTCTGCTTCATTGCTTGTATCTCCGTGGTTGCCTTCTTCGTGTTTCTGCGTTATCATTGAAAAAGCATTGAAATAATTTAACTTGCTACTTTATTTCAATTATAGCAGATGTTATGGGAAAACAACGAATTGTTTGGTGCGTTGTTTGAGCTATTTTGATTGTGATTAAGTCGTGTAATTTTGTGGAAATATTTTTGTGCAACTTCACCTATTGAGCTGTCGTTGGTGATGCTGATTGTTCCACCCGTTCTTCGTCGAGTGTAGTTTCTTGGGTATCCTCCCGTTCTTTGTTTTGGTGTTCATCGTCACTGTCATGTTTTTTGTCTTGCAGTTGTTCAATCATAAAGGTTGCTAAGTCTGAGTGCATTTTAGTTCTCATGGAACTACTTTATATTTTCGTAGAATCAGCTTATGTAACTTTACCTCCTCAATCATTGCTGCTGAATGTTGTGCTTGTTCTTTGTTGAGTGGAGGTTTTTGGGCATCTTCTTCTTCTTTCTTTTGTAGTTCATCGCCGGTGCCGTCATTTTTGTCTTGAAGCTTTTGAAACACAGAGGTGGCTAAGTGGCAGTGCATTTGAGGTTCCACATAGCTATTTTATACTTTGATAGGACCAACGTATGTAACTTTACCTCTTCAATCGTTGTTGCTGCTGCCCTCTCTGCTGTGTGTTTTTGGGTGAGTGAATATTTTTGGGCTTGGTCTTCTGTTATGTTGATGGCTGCCTTTTGAAGAAAATATTGCCCTTCTTCAGTGTCCTCCTTTTGCTCATTGGTCTCCTCTCTCTGCTATGCAGGAAAGTAGTGAAATGTCAAATGCGTGTTTTTCAACTATAAGTTCATGAAGAGGTGTTATGTGTTTTCACCTCTGTATTTGTTGTTGTTACTGTTGATTCTTCGTTCAGTGGTGGTTTTGGGTCCTTCTCTTGCTCTTTATTTTGATGTTCATCGTCACTGACCTTGTTTTTTTCTTGCAGCTGTTCAAACATAGAGGCGGCAAAGTGAGAGTCCATTGGAGTGAATACAAATGTGGTAGGTTGAAGTTTATTTGATTGTGCACGCAACAATTTTATAATTTCATAGTTGCAGGTTTCGTAAGTTTACCTTTTTAGTCGTTGACGCTGCCGCTGTCTCTTGTACCTGTTGTTTGGTGAGTGAATTTTTTGTGGCTTGGTCTTCAGTGGCATTATTGTCTATCATTTGAAGAACATGTTTGGTTTCTTCATTGGGCTCCCCTGGTTGTGTTTGATGGTCTTGATTGTTGATGGTTTCTTGAGCTTCTTGTGTCTGCACCATCACAAAAAATATTTAAGAAATGGGTGCATTTCTGACTATTTCAGTTACAATTTTTTTTATAAGACCTCTATCTCTGGAGTTGCAGGACTGTCTACTCCTTGTACTACGGCTTCTCCTTGTCTCATGTTGTCCTCTAGTTTTTCTTGTTGAATGTTTATGCCAGTGCTTTTGCTTGCTTCCTCTTCCTGTTTAATAAAAAATGAAATTATAGATTGAACTTCATTTGTGTTTGAGCTTTGTAACCTCACCTCTTCAACCTCTTCAGATGTTGTTGTTTGAAGTTCTTGATCTTCGAGATCAGCGTACTCATTTGTTTCCTGCATTTCTTCAAAGAAAATGGTGAGACATCCCTTATAATCTTTGTATTGACGTGGCGGGGTGTATTAGGTAGTTCAGACATCATAAAAATATTTTGAAAAGTGGTTGTTGTTGTTGAATTTTTACCTCCGTGTTGATGACCGGGTTATTTGTGCATGCATCTATTGTTTCTTTGTCAGGTATAACAGTCTCTTGTTTCTCATCTGCTGGGATGTCTTGCGCTTTCTCCTTTGTACTTGTGATGGTGATCTGCAATGTTGTGGCGCTGGAAATCTCTTGTACACAAAGTTCCTGTTGTGTGACCCCTTCGTCTGCTTGAGGTTCACTATGGGGTTCAATTTCATCATGGGTTGTCTCTTGGTCTTGCAGTGCTTGTGATACCTGGAGATCAAACAATATGAGTTTGCGGTTCACTTTATTTCCTGCCATTTATGAGTTTTCGGTGTGGGTAATAGTGGGGTATGGAAGTTTACCTCCTCTTCGTTGTTTTCTTCTTCTTTGTCGTTTGTTATGCTAACGGTTGATTGTGGGTTAGGCTCTTGCATTTGTTTGGCGGGGCTGCTGACTTGATTGTTCTTCAGCTGAGCCTAAATTTTGTTGGAGGTTTGTCAGTTCACTTATAACTCTATCCGGTTTTGAAAGGAAAAATGGATGTTCATACTGACCTCTTCACAGGTTCTGACGTCGATCGTATCTTGTGCTTGTGTTGGGGTAGTTGTTGTTGTAGCATTGTCTGCTGTGAGGTTGCTTTGTTTGTTGTGTTCATTCGTGTTTTTGGGGTTGTTGACACCATCCTGCTGTTGGAGTTCATCTTGGCCTGGCGTGCTATTGGTACGTTCCCGAAAGCATTGAGGCAGTTCTTTTCAGTTTAGGTATGAAAACATGGGTTTGCTTTAGTGTGCGCATGGCACCATGCATTAGTATTTACTTACCCGTTTTTGCCGCTTTATCTTGTTCTTGTCAATGCCTATGTCCCTTGATTTTCTTCTTCTCTTCCTCTCTTCGTCTTCTTCTTCTTTCTTTTTTTCTCCTTTCTCTTGGTTCTGTTGTGGCTACGATTTCATTCGTGCGGTTGGCATCGGCTAGTCTACTTGAGGCTGCTGGATCTGCTTGCTCTAGTGTTTGCAGGGTCGCGTTGTCTGTCAGGTACCTTGTGCAAACTATGTCCTGAAATTGTCTGAGTTGTTCCAATGAATCCATCAGGGAAATTTTTTGTTGCACGACTAGGTTCTTGTTTTTTTCATCCAGTATTTTTTCCTTTTCGTTGCATTGGTTTTCAGCCCTGGTGGTTACTGCGGGTATCTGTTCTGCTTCATGGAGTACTTTTTCCAACAATTTGTTTATCCTTTGGAATCTTTCTTCTGCTCCTGTGTTGATGCTTTTGTTTGGTTCCCTGCTTCCACTGGTGCCGACACGTGGTTCACGCCGGCGTTGGGCGGAGGTGGTAGCAGTTTGGTCGTGTTCTAGTGTTGTTGTTGTTTGCGATGTTCTCCTGCTATCTGCCGAATTGAAGACGAAGTTGATGATGTGTTGGCATAGAAGATCCTCTCTGTTGTTCCTTTCCATGTATGCATCGTTTTGGTGGAATGTAGTTAATTAGAATGGAAACCATTTTCAAAAAGGGAAGGACTGATTTATGTACAATATAGCTATACCTGTATTTTGCCAAATTCATAGTCATCTGGTCATGCTTTTCCGTCCCTTTTCATGTCTGCTCTAGCTATTTTCGCTAGGTCACTCTCTTTGAGATGGTTTGCTCGTGGTAATGAGGTCTTGTCCATTGTCTTTGCAATCTTCCGCATTTCTTTTGTGCCGGTTGGCAGCAACAGGGAGTCGAGGTACATGATTACTGGCCCCTGTGACAAACCATTGACATGCTTTTTGTTCTTTTATTCCTGAGGCAAATTTCTGTGTTTCTGCCATATCTTGTCTCCTTCCTTAATACATTCGACGATTACCTCACAGAAATCCATCTTTGCCATCTCTGGATAGTCCATGTCCTCTACCATTATAGCTTGTCGGGCGAAGATAGCGGCGCTTGACCCGCAGACAACGTTGTGGAGAAAAATAAGGAAAAATATTTTAACTGATTTCCTGTTTGACTGTTCGTCATCTAGTTCCACCAATTCATTTAGCTCCGTGAACAGTTCTTTTGGCCTGAAATCTGTATGTTTGAAGCCAAGGTCTGACATCAGTTTTTTCATCGAAGTTGGGCTCTTCGCTGGCCTTGGTGCTGACTTCTCCGTGCCGTTTAGGTATCCAAACACCTTGTGTATAGCTTCCTTGGTAATCTTGAGTTTCTTGTCTTCGGTACCATCACCGAAGGTTATTGTCATGCTTTCTATGTCCAGGTTGTCATAGATGTGTGCTGCAAGTGGTCTGCAGATGGAGCCCGTTATTTTGCAGTTCTCTATGCTGCCAAATCCTGCCGTCCTAATATCTTGCCTGTGACGGTCTTTAAGTAAATTCCATGCTTTCTTGACATGAGCGAATGCTGCCCCTGCCTTGATTTGGCATTTCTCTTCGTCTGTTTCTTGCTGTTCTTCGTCAACTGTTGGTGCTGCCAATTCTTTTCCGCTTGTCTTTCTTCTCTTCATGTCCTTCTGTCCTGATTTGTTCTGTTTCAGAAGACAAAATGAAAGGGTTTCATTAGGAAGGAGAGTTAGATCCTGAGTCCTTAATAGTGGTATTCAAAATTAGTACATAAGTGTGTTTTACATCGTCGTCATGTTCTGCGTCGGTGTCATGCTCGTCGGCATCATCGTCGTCTGTAGGAATGAAATCTGCATCATGTTCCCTGTCATCGTCATCATCATTGGTATCCGAACCTTTGCTGTTGGTATCGTCTTGTTCTTTTTCTACCCTTCGTTGTTTGTTTTTCTTCTTGCGTTCAACTTGTTTCTTCGTGGCGGTTGGTGCTATTGGCGGGAGTACCATTAGAGGTAATAGCTGATGCTACAAGGTACTAGTGTCGATGATGTTTTCAACATTGTCTTTTTGCTTTTGTCTTTTTGCTCCAGGAGTAAAAACAGTGCTTGTATCTGATTTCCTCTTTTTTTTGCTTGTTGCTAGATGTTTATTCTTGTTGAGCCTGGTGTAAGTTATCATTTCTTCTGCAGGTGGTTTGTTCCTCATGTTTTGTTCTGTGTCCTTTTCTAATGAATGAGGAGACATGCTGCCTATTTCTGCGCTGTGAATATCACCGTCTTCGTGTCCTGTATAATGACCAGGTAACAAAAAGGATGTTCTTTTTGTCCGAAAATAGTTGATACACATTTAAAATATATGTCTTCCATGATTATGGTTATGAGTCCAGCTGGGGTAGTGAAGTAAGGGTGAAGCATTTTCTGAGAGAAAAAATGCACTCTGCAGGTGATTTCATAATTGGAGGAATATCATTAATGATAGTTCAAGATTTATTGGGTAAGTTAAACTGTTTTTGAATTAAAAATAAGATAGTGTGCGAACATTTTTAATGTTTTCTATAAAGAAATATATAAAAAGTGGCAGGTAGTTTTATTTGTAGACATATTTAAGTTATTGTTGTCAAGGATAGCAGTTAAGTTATTAATAACTCTCAATATAGTTTTTTGTAGATGGACAGTGGAGACTTTTTGCTCAAACCTTTGACAGGAGCTTGCTGATTTGCATGCTCTTCAGCAGGGTCTTCGTCAGTATTTTGCTGGGTTTTAGCTTCTTCATGAGGATTTGTCATTGCTGCATAAAAAATGGGCATGTGTTAGAAGCAGAGTCGAGTGTCACAGGAAAAAAAACTGCGTGGTGTGAAAACAAATTTGCATGGATAGAGAGGCACGGGTTGTTTTACCCTAGAAGCACAGGGTACACCTATTCTTTGTTCACGGTATTTCACAGCAGAGGCACTTAATTTGAAAAACGGTTACATTGACGGGACAAGGGATATAGAAAATCTCGTACGGTTATCAATTTAGGCCTCTCAGGATGCTTGCGGGGTTTGGATCTATGGACGTATTCTAGTTACTGATGTTTCAGGTTTTTTACCTTTGAGCACAAATCGTATGGCGAAAATCCCAGGGCGGAGAGCAGTAGCATTTCTATTAAATCTTATCTCTGCCCTAGTTCAATTTGTTAGGAAAATTGATTTAGGTTATTAGAAAACTCCTTGGTAGCGGTGGCTAGGGTTGCTGTTCCTGGAAGTGGAAAAATCACTACGATCTACCCGGTGGAATGGAGTGGGATAGAATGATAATTACCTTCAGTTTCTTGTGCGGTGTTCTTCACTTCCATCCATTTATTGTGTCGTTGCTCCTTTTTTGTTGCGATTTCCGCCGCCGCTGTTGAGGTCTCCGCCGTCGGTCGCCGCAGCCGGCGGGGTTATTGGTGTTGTCGTGGGCAGAGTGTGGCTGTTTGTTTGTCGGATTTGAGTGTGGTTGGCGAACGCGGTGGCGGTTGTCCGGTGACGCGAACTCGATTTCGAGTTTGTGTTTGTGTGCAGAAGGAAGGAGGAGAGCGTGCTGGAGTGATGAAGGTTTCGAGATTTACTTTGCGGAAGGGGAAGCAAGCTAGTAGAAGAGGGAGGGAGAGATGGAAACCATCGAACCGTCTCTAATCTTCAACCATCCGTTTGGGCATCAAGATTCGTTATGCTTGGCTTGGGTTTTTTTTGTGCTACAATTTGTTTTAGTGTTGAGATTGTTAGTGCTTAAGTGGAGCCTCTCTACAGGCATGTGGATGATGCAGGCACACGAGGCACATAAGTGCAGGTTCTACAGGCACGTGGATGTAGGCACAGGAGGCACGGAAGTGTGGGTTCTACAGGCACTTCCAGAGGGAAGCACATGAGGCATGGAAGTGTGGGTTCTACAGGCAGTTAGAGAACCACGGGACATGCCAGTGTCGTGTGAGGCACGTGGATGTAAGCAGCGGAGGCACGGAAATGCAGCTAATACAGGCACGGACATGCTGCTTCTCGAGGCGCGGGTATCAACCCTGTGGATGTAATACAAGAGTGCGGTGGCAGAGGCATGTGTTAGAATGCTTGGTTAAAGAGGCATGGTTGTGAAGTCTTGGGAGCAACAAAGGCACGTTGGGTCAGGCATGGAAGGCAGAAAAGGTAAATCCACAACAGGCACGTACGTTTGTTTTCTCAAGTCACGGGTGTGCACTCTATGGATGCACAAACGTGTGGCGGCAGAGGCATGGGTCCGACTACTCGGTTACAGAACCACGCTCGTGAAGTCACGTGGGTGTGGCATTACGGGGCACGTAAGAGTCTGGGCGAGTGACACGTGAGGCACGTGGGGTGCATGTACGTGTAGGCACAGAAATGAAGGCACCACGTTTGTGAAGTCACGTGGTAGTGCTGAAGTGGAGCCTTTCTACAGTCTTGGGAGCCTTTCTATAGGCATGTGGATGCAGACACATGAGGCACTGAATTGCAGGTTCTACAGGCACGTTGACGCAGGCACAGGAGGCCAGTTTCGTGTGAGGCGGGTGGATTTAAGCAGCGGAGGCACGGAAATGAAGCCAACGCAGGCACGGACATGCTGCTTCTCGAGGCATGGTATCAACCCTGTGGATGTAGTACAAGAGTGCGGTGGCAGAGGCATGTGTTAGAATGCTCGGTTAAAGAGGCATGGTTGTGAAGTCTCGGCAGCGACAAAGGCATGTTGGTTCAGGCATGGAAGGCAGAAAAGGTGAATCCACAACAGGCACGTACGTGTGTTTTCTCAAGTCATGGGGTGTGCACTCTATGGATGCACAAACGTGTGGCGGCAGAGGCATGTGTCCGAGTGTTAGAATGCTTGGTTAAAGAGGCATGGTTGTGAAGTCTCGGGAGCGACAAAGGCACGTTGGGTCAGGCATGGAAGGTACCACGTTTGTGAAGTCACGTGGTAGTGCTGAAATGGAGTCTTTCTACAGGCATGTGGATGCAGTCACACGAGGCACTGAAGTGCAGGTTCTACAGGCACGTTGACGCAGGCACAGGAGGCCAGCGTCGTGTGAGGTGCGTGGATTTAAGCAGCGGAGGCACGGAAATGAAGCCAACGCAGGCACGGACATGCTGCTTCTCGAGGCACGGGTATCAACCCTGTGGATGTAGTACAAGAGTGCGTTGGGAGAGGCATGTGTTAGAATGCTCGGTTAAAGAGGCATGGTTGTGAAGTCTCGGGAGTGATGCAGGCGTGGCAGTGGGACCATGTAAGAGTCACGGCGCATGTTTCGTTAGGCACGTGAGGCACGTTGGTTCAGGCACGGAAGGCAGAAAAGGTGAATCCAAAATAGGCACTTAAGTGTGTTTTCTCAAGTCACGGGTGTGCACTCTCTGGATGCACAAACGTATGGCAGCAGAGGCATGGGTCCGACTTCTCGGTTACATAACCACGTTCGTGAAGTCACGTGGGTGTGGCATTACGGGGAACTTAAGAGTCTGGGCGAGTGACACGTGAGGCACGTGGGTGCATGTACGTGTAGGCACAGAAATGAAGGTAGCACGTTTGCGGAGTCACGTGGTAGTGCTGAAGTGGAGCCTCTCTTCAGGCATGTGGATGCAGTCACACGAGGCACGGAAGTGCAGGTTCTACAGGCATGTGGATGTAACCATATTAGGCACGGAATTGAAGCCAACACAGGCCCGGGCATGCTGCTTCTCGAGGCACGGGTATCAATCCTATGGATGTAGTATAAGACTTCGTTGGGAGAGGCATGTGTTAGAATGCTTGGTTAAAGAGGCATTGCTGTGAAGTCTCGGGAGTGACGCGGGCGTGGCAGTGGAACCATGTAAGAGTCACGGCGCATGTTTCTTTAGGCACGTGAGGCACGTTGGTTCGGTCACGAGAGCCAGAAAAGGTGAATCCACAACAGGCACGTACGTGTGTTTTCTCAAGTCACGGGTGTGCACTCTATGGATGCACAAAAGTGTGTCGGCAGAGGCATGGGTCCGACTAATTGGTTAGAGAACCACGGTTGTGAAGTGACGTGGGTGTGGCACGACGGGCCCCGTAGGAGTCACGGCAAGTGTCATGCGAGGCACATGAATGTACGCACATGAGGCAGGGCTTAGAATGTACAGGAGGCACGGATTCTGGTACAGGAGGCACTGAAGTAAAAACACTGCTGTGACGGACACGAGGCACTTAACTTGAAAATAGTTACAATCAAGGGACAACGGGCCGAGAAAATCTGGTGTAATTACCAAGTTTGAGTTCTTAGTATGCTCGAAGTATTTGGATCGTTTGAGGTAATATAGTTAGTGATTTGGCAGGTGTAGTACTTTTAAGCACATATCGTGTGGTAAAAATTCCGTAGCGGGGAGCAGTAGCGTTTCTATTAAATGTCGTGTGCACGGTACTTCAATTTTTGAGACAAGTTGATTTCGGATAGTGCAAAACTCTGCTTTTTGTGGTGCCTAGGGTTGTTGTCCCTGTAGAATGGAATGTAATGGGATAGATTGTTATTTACATTCGATTGCTTGTGTTCGGCTTCTCGCTTCCATCGGTCGATTCTGTCTGTTCGTTTTTTTTGTTGTGATCTGCGCCGGCGGTGTTGAAGTCCTTGCTTCATCGTCGTCGTGTGGGTACTTTGTGTTGTTGGTCGCACCGTTTGACTGTGTGTATCTCGAAGTGGGAGGGTGGTTGGCGAAGCGTGGTGGCGGTTGTTTTGCAAGGGGAACTCTACTTGGAATATGGGTCCGTGTAATGAACCTATGAGGAGATCTTGTGTGAGTGTGGAATGTTTCGAGATTTTGCTGTGGAAGAGAGGAAGGAAGAGAGTAGTGGAGGTGGGATAAATGGAAATGATGGAACCGTATGTAATCTTCGACGGTCTGATTTTAGTATCAAGATTCGTGTCGCCTGGGTTTTTTTTGTTCGCTATAGCATCTAAATAGACGTGTGAGGCACGGAACACCAGGCTCTACAGGAACCGATGTTGGAATTTTAGAGGAACTGGTATCAACTCTGTGGATGCACAAATATGTGGTGGGAGGGGCATGCATCTGAAGACTTACTCAGAGAGTCACGGTTGTGAAGTCTTTAGAGTTACAAGCGTGTGTCGCCACAGGCACGTGAGAGTGATGCGTCGAGAAGTTTGGTAGTAGAGGCATCGGTGTGAATAGTACTCAGAGAGTATCGGTTGTGGGTCCACATGTGTGAAGTCTGTGCAACATTGGTCGTGTGGTAGTAGCGGCGTGCGTCAGGAAAGGTGCGAGCAATATCATTCGTTGCGTGCTTAATCGGACGATTTGATGGTTGCTTTTTCCCGCCAACCGCGAGCATTGCCACTCGGCGGTTGCCTCGACGCACAACAACGACGAGCGCATGTCTTCCGCCCTCTCTACCACGACGAGGCCGCGTCCAACCGCCTCCTCCACGACCCAGACCTTGGCACAAAAGGGTAATTGCGCTTCCATAGCCGCTCAATTCCGAAAACACTATTGCTGTTCCATCTCAACTAGCATCTCCTCACAATCCCTGTGTCAAGGCAGCCATCGCTGGAGGAGCATAATGGCGGAGGAACCATCTACCAAGCGTGCCCGTGGTGAGACGTTCGATCAGAGCACGGAGGTCGAGGACGTTCAGGTCCCCGGTCAGAAGCACGACTACAAAGTGCACCTCAAGGAGGTTGACATCCACGGCAAGGAAAAGCTGGATGTCATATGCACCAGCAATCCTGAGGAAGCCGACAAGATGATCAGCAGGATCCTGAAGAGGGTCTGCGGCTTGTACCCTCAGTACATCGGCGTTGATGTTGAGTATACCAGGGAGGACGAACCTCCGCAGAGGGCAGCGGTTCTACATTTATGCATGGAGGAACTCTGTTTGGTATATCACATCACCGCGGCAACAAAATGGTGAACCATCCTACAGTTTCAACCTCTCCATGCTTCTGTTTAATTATCTTTTCACCCGGAAATTTGATTAGATTGGTTAATTGACTTGATGTATCAGTGAAGTTTCTGAAGTAGATGCAGCACAATAGATTTTGAACTTGACTCACCAGATCAGTTTATGTATTTGATGCACTAGATTAATTTATGGGTTTGATGTACGAGATTATTTTCTGAACTCGATTTCTAGCATACTTTCTGTTCTAGTGTATTTTCTATATTTCATGTTCTAGTGTAGTTCAGTTTCTTGAATTGATGTGTTAACGTGGCTAAGAAGTAGATAGGTAATTGGTTCAAGTGTAAATTCCAAAAATAAAAATAACATGTTGTGCTTGTATTTTATTTCTGAACTCTGCATAGCAGTTTCTGAAATGTTTTCGTCCATGAATTATACGTACTATATAAGCATGTAATTGATCGATACTTGATGAATCCACCATAAATGTGCCATCCCCGATACTTGATGAATCCACCTTAAATGTGCCATCCCCCTGCAGGCCTAAGAGCCTGCGCCCGTTTCTGAAGAAGGACAGGTCTACACCTTTGCCGGCTTCAGTATTGAAGGTGACAAAGAGATGCTGTGAAGTTCTGGTTTGGAGATCAACCCCGACAAGTACATTGACATCCAGAGCAAATGGAGAGTTCCTTTCAAGGGAAGAAAGAGGTACCACTCTTTGGCTGATGTTGAAGGGAGCGTGATCCACCCATTCTACAAACAGATGAAGGATAAGATTGATAGACTTGAAGACCATAAACTGCGGGGGATCAGCCCACTTCCAAATTACCTCATTGAGTATGCAGCGATAGATGCGTACACAACCTACGAGTCGTGGAAGAGAATTGAAAACATCAGAGTAGGTCTGGAGAGTGCAAAAGAGGCAGAGAAGAATTATGACGATCCTTACTACGGATACTAGTGACGACGAAAACATAGAAAACTGGTCGTGGAGTTGCTTGTGTTTATGCTTGTCCTTTCTATTATATTAGGTTCGTAGTTTACTTCTGTTAGAACGAAGCAGTTTGTAATGTCATCTGTATCAGGTTAAACAAGTTTCCTTATGTCAAGTTGTAGTTTGTTTATGTGATTGAGCAAGTTATTTAGCTTGCTAAGTACTATGTTTATTCAGCAATCATGTGATTTTGAAGTAGTAATGTTGCTTTTTACTCTAAAAACAACAAAATGCAAAGCAGTCTTTTTACGCTGAGTACACTTTAGTTGTTCACACAAGCGCGGCTTTTTGAGGAGTGGCAGGAGTGGTATGGGTCGGAATACGCAGTTAGAGAGGCACAAGTTTGCAGTCTCTAGAGTCACCGACGTGTGTTACTACAGGGGCCGGAGGCACGTGGACGGAGTAGCAGAGTTGAGCTCCGAATACATAGTTACAGGGTCACGGTTTGGAAGTGTGTAGAGTCAAGGTTGTGCGACGTCATGGGGCATGTAAGAGTCATGGCAAGTGTCATGTGAGAGAGGCACCTGGATCCAGGTACGCAAGGCACGAGATTGCGACTTCTCGATGCACGGGTATCAACGTTGTGGGTGCACAATAGTGTGGTCTTAGAGGCATGTGTTGGAATGCTCGGTTAGAGATGCACCGTTGTGACGTTTGTGAAGAGACATGGGCCTGGTACCGTGACCATGTAAGAGTCGCGGGGCGTGACACGTTAGGCACGTAGATGCAGTTACGGAAGGCACGGAGGTGAAGACCCAAGAGGCACGGAAGTGGGGTTTTTGTTGTTGCGAAAATTCAAAAGTGTGATACCAGAGTCATGCTTCCGAATACGAAGTTAGGGAGTCACAGTTGTGAAGCCTCTAGAGAGTCACGCGTGTCTGGCATCACGAGCATGGAGTGGTGTGGGGCTTTGAGAGGCATCACTGGCCCTTAACCCTCTGGATGCATGGTGGTGTAGTCGGAGAGGCTTGCTTGCTAATACCGAGGTAGGAAGGCACCATTGTGGATGCACAGGTGTGAGGTCTCTAACGGCGCGAGTGGGTGGCACCACATGCATTTGTTTCAATACTCATTTAGAGAGTCATGTTTGTACTCACGCCAGACTTATTCTGTAGGTTGGTGGCATTCGGCAGCACACGGTTTCAGAAAGGGGGAATGTTTGTGAAACATCAAAGTCACCGGTGGTTGTGGGTCCACATGTGTGAAGTCTGTGCAGCATTGGTCGTGTGGTAGTAGCGGCGTGCGTCGGGAAAGGTGCGGGCAATAACATTTGTTACGTGCTTAATCGGACAATTTGACGGTTGCTTTTTCCCGCCAACCGCGAGCATTGCCACTCGGCGGTTGCCTCGACGCACAGCAACGACGAGCGCATGTCTTCCGCCCTCTCTACCACGACGAGGCCGCGTCCAACCGCCTCCTCCACGACATAGACCTTGGCACAAAAGGGTAACTGCGCTTCCATATCTGCTCAATTCCGAAAACACTATTGCCGTTCCATCTCAACTAGCATCTCCTCACAATCTCTGTGTCAAGGCGGCCATTGCTGGAGGAGCGTAATGGCGGAGGAACCATCTGCCAAGCGTGCCCATGGTGAGACTCCGACCAGAGCACGGAGGTCGAGGACGTTCAGAAGCACGACTACAAAGTGCACCTCAAGGAGGTTGACATCCACGACAAGGAAAAGCTGGATGTCGTATGCACCAGCAATCCTGAGGAAGCCGACAAGATGATCAGTAGGATCCTGAAGAGGGTCTGCGGCTTGTACCCTCAGTACATCCGCGTTGATGTCGAGTATACCAGGGAGGACAAACCTCCGCAGAGGGCAGCGGTTCTACAGTTATGCGTGGAGGAACTCTGTTTGGTATATCTCATCACCGCGACAACAAAATGGTAAACCATCCTACAGTTTCAACCTCTCCATGCTTCTGTTTAATTATATTTTCACCCGGAAATTTGATTAGATTGGTTTATTGACTTGATGTATCAGTGAAGTTTCTGAAGTAGATGCAGCACAATAGATTTTGAACTTGACTCACCAGATCAGTTTATGTATTTGATGCACTAGATTAATTTATGGGTTTGATGTACGAGATTATTTTCTGAACTCGATGTTCTAGCGTACTTTCTGTTCTAGTGTATTTTCTATATTTCATGTTCTAGTGTAGTTCAGTTTCTTGAATTGATGTGTTAACGTGGCTAAGAAGTAGATAGGTAATTGGTTCAAGTGTAAATTCCAAAAATAAAAATAACATGCTGTGCTTGTATTTTATTTCTGAACTCTGCATAGCAGTTTCTGAAATGTTTTCGTCCATGAATTATACGTACTATATAAGCATGTAATTGATTGATACTTGATGAATCCACCTTAAATGTGCCATCCCCCTGCAGGCCCAAGAGCATGCGCCCATTCCTGAAGGAGGACAGGTTCTACACCTTTGCCGGCTTCAGTATTGAAGGTGACAAAGAGATGCTGTGAAGTTCTGGTTTGGAGATCAACCCCGACAAGTACATTGACATCCAGCGCAAATGGAGAGTTCCTTTCAAGGGAAGAAAGAGGTACCACTCTTTGGCTGATGTTGAAGGGAGCGTGATCCACCCATTCTACAAACAGATGAAGGATAAGATTGATAGAGTTGAAGACCATAAACTGCGGGGGATCAGCCCACTTCCAAATTACCTCATTGAGTATGCAGCGATAGATGCGTACACAACCTACGAGTCGTGGAAGAGAATTGAAAACATCAGAGTAGGTCTGGAGAGTGCAAAAGAGGCAGAGAAGAATTATGACGATCCTTACTACGGATACTAGTGACGACGAAAACATAGAAAACTGGTCGTGGAGTTGCTTGTGTTTATGCTTGTCCTTTCTATTGTATCAGGTTCGTAGTTTACTTCTGTTAGAACGAAGCAGTTTGTAATGTCATCTGTATCAGGTTAAACAAGTTTCCTTATGTCAAGTTGTAGTTTGTTTATGTGATTGAGCAAGTTATTTAGCTTGCTAAGTACTATGTTTATTCAACAATCATGTGATTTTGATGTAGTAATGTTGCTTTTTACTCTAAAAAAACAAAATGCAAAGCAGTCTTTTTGCGCTGAGTACACTTTAGTTGTTCACACAAGCGCGGCTTCTTGAGGAGTGGCAGGAGGGTATGGGTCGGAATACGCAGTTAGAGAGGCACAGGTTTGCAGTCTCTAGAGTCACCGACGTGTGTTACTACAGGGGCCGGAGGCACGTGGACGAATGCAGAGTTGAGCTCGAATACATAATTCTGAGGTCACGGTTTGGAAGTGTGCAGAGTCAAGGTTGTGCGACGTCATGGGGCATGTAAGAGTCATGGCAAGTGTCATGTGAGAGAGGCACCTCGATCCAGGTACGCAAGGCACGAGATTGCGACTTCTCTATGCACGTGTATCAACGTCGTGGGTGCACAATAGTGTGGTCTTAGAGGCATGTGTTGGAATGCTCGGTTAGAGATGCACTGTTGTGACGTTTGTGGCGTGGTACCGTGACCATGTAAGAGTCGCGGGGCGTGACACGTTAGGCACGTAGATGCAGTTACGGAAGGCATGGAGGTGAAGACCCAAGAGGCACGGAAGTGGGGTTTTTGTTGTTGCGAAAATTCAAAAGTGTGATACCAGAGGCATGCTTCCGAATACGAAGTTAGGGAGTCACGGTTGTGAAGCCTCTAGAGAGTCATGCGTGTCTGGCATCACGGGCATGGAGTGGTGTGGGGCTTTGAGAGGCATCACTGGCCCTTAACCCTTTGGATGCATGGTGGTGTTGTCGGAGAGGCTTGCTTGCTAATACTGAGGTAGGAAGGCACCATTGTGGATGCACATGTGTGAGGTCTCTAACGGCGCGAGTGGGTGGCACCACATGCATTTGTTTGAATACTCATTTAGAGAGTCATGTTTGTACTCACGCCAGACACATTCTGTAGGTTGGTGGCATTCGACAGCACACGGTTTCAGAAAGGGGGAATGTTTTTGAAACATCAAAGTCACCGGCGGTCACGCGTGAGTAGTATGTAGAGTCACGGCGTGTCGACGTGACGCACATATGTCTAGGGATGGACTTGGGTGCTTTATGGGGCATGGTCATCAACCGCCTGGATTGATTGTTGGGGCATGGGCACCGGATTGTGTTCGAATGCTTGGTTACTGAAGAATCAAGGAACTACATCAATAAAAATAGTCTGTTGCTTCAATATTACAGTATGATGTGCGGTTAAACCGTCTTCTGATGTTTCGATGGAGCTAGGCTTGTTCGCTTATCAACAACTTTTTACTGTGTGATGTCGTCGTAGATCTTTCTAATCTCATCGCCCATTTTTCTGGGTTTGATTGTATTCTGATCGCTAAATACTAGCTTGCACAGTTGTAGTGCTTTCCATTGTTCCGTGCCATCCTATAAAAAGGTCAGTGAAAAAAAGGAGAAAAAACACATCAGTATTAGGTCATGCAGTTGTATGATACCTAGAAGATTTATTGCGAGTTTTAAGCGAAAACTTATGTTGAAATTATCAATCTCTTCGACGAAGTGGTTGCCATCAAGAGATGCGCGAACCTTAGAAGAGCAAACGGGGTTTCACCTTTGTTCACCTTTGGAACGCCCTGTAAAAATTCAACACCCCATCTGGTATTTTCCTTTTTGAATTTTTCACCCAGTAATTTTTCGTATACTTCTTTAAACCTGGGAACCTGGGAATTGCATTTTGTTTTTGTTTTTAGAGATACATGTAGTGTAATTTGTAAAACTGAAAGATGGAGTTATTTACAATTCTTACCAGTTTGCCTTTATGGTTGTGGTATTTGTGATGGTCCTTTTCTTTGATGGCTTCGTTGTTTTCCATGTTAGCAATGTGCTTAATTAGCTTGCCATCATGCACGTGTCGATCACGTTGATTTTTCAGGTATTCTTGCTTTCTCAATTCTTCAAGAGAGGTTTATTCAGGTTTGATGATTTGAAGCTTCCTTTTATATCTGTCGAGCACCAATAGTGTGTATCGGTCTTCCTTTTCAAATGGCATGAATACCTGTGGTACAGAAGTTTTATTGTTAGAGGAGAGTTTAGAATATAGTATTCTGTTTTGAAATGCTTATTTTTATTTTGTTGTATGGGAAACGCTATTACCATTTTTGCTGTTTTGAGCTTCTCTAATTGACATTTCTTAAGGAACAAAGGAACCAAGACATCCTTTTCTCATGTGAAATCAACTCTGAAGTCCTTCATAGATTTTCTTTTATCCTTTAAACCCAGAATATGCTGCAGGCAACAAATAAAAAACGATAAAAACGAGTTAGAAAAAATATATTGGTACCAAGAGATTAAACAATAGTTCGAAAAAGATGAGTTTATATGTTCTCTGTGATTTTTTTTTGAAGTTTACCTCCGCAAAGCTTGGGCCTAATAATAGTCTATGTCTTTTGTGTATAGTTTGGTTGCTGCTTTCCCATGCTTCTGCTAACTCATCGAGCACCTTCTTTTCCATTCCTTGAAGATTTTTCTTGTTTGCAAGCCCAAATATTTCCTTTAGCTTTGATCCAGTAAAAGTTGTCTGTGGCTGATCTCTCGAGAATACTACTTTTCTGTTTACATTCAGGGCAGTAGAAGAAATTTTTGTTGAGAAAGTCATTAATCAAGTACTTCCTTTTGATAAACAAGAATTTAAGGTTCTTTGTAGTTTCCTTTCTGATTTGTGTGATTGCTGCCTAACTTTAGGTAATTTGAGGTGTAAAAGGAAGCAAGTTACCTTTTGAATTCATCCTGCCATGTGTCACTCATGAATATGTTGTAGAGCTCATTTGCCTTATCCATGTGTAGAAACGAATGCCGGTGTTGCGGGTATTTCTTGCTGCTCTCTGACTGATGCTGGTTTTTTACGTCTCGCTCTGCCAAAGCAGATAAAAAATTATGGCTGTTGTTTCTAAAAGAAATATTTGAAGCTCTAGTAATGTTGACTGATGGTAAAAATGAAAATAGTTATATTACCTTTCATGGGTGAAAAAAGGTTTGTATTCTCTGGGTTGTAATCTTTGAGTTTTCCAGGAAGTTGATGGTCCTTTATTTGGTTGGTTTTACCGGATATGAGTGTGTATACGTACTCGGGTTTCCATTCGGCATCGACCTTGCTGGGCTGCAGACATGTGAAAATATATGGTTTATAGTTACGTGTTGTTCGCAATTGTTAATAAACTAATTATGGTAATAAAGAAATCAAGTTATTTGACGTGTATGTAGTGGTAACTTACATGAAAATCCTCTCTGTCCTTGACCAGTTCTTTCCCATTATAGTATTTTGCAAATTGGGCCGTGAAGTGACCGCATTGTGTTCCTTCTTGCTTTGGTGTGCAGACCCTGTGAGGCCTTTCTGCTATCCTTTCCCAGTCTGGTTCGTCCTTGTGTTTTAGTCTGTGGTGCTTGTTCATCAGCACGGACATCCTTCTTATCTGTTATTGCATTATGGTTTTGTTGTTTGGGTGCGGCATTGAGGAAAGTAAGAGTATGATACTATCATGAGGAAAAGAGGAAATCAATGTACACAAAGTACGTACCAGTTCTTCTCGATGCATGTGGTGTTGACTCCAAGACAAATCGGTGTAGTTTACGTAGTTCAGTGAGTCAAGGATGTCGATGCTATCTCTGAACTTGTTCACAACATAGAGCGTGTAGTGGTTGTTTGTGTGGTGAGGTATCATGATCTACGTTGAGAGCGGAGATCATTGTTGATGTAAAAATTGAATTTCATTTTATCGTTGAAAGCTCAAATAGAATAGGTCATGTGCTAAGTAATAATACAGAGCTTACCATCTTCGAATGGAGGATGTCTTTACCTCCCACGAGGAGTTCAAATCCTTTTAGTGCTTCGTCCTTGTTGAATTATGATAGCTCTCCGTTATCATAATTGAGACCGAGCACCAGCTTCAAGAAAGAGAGTGTGTGGTTTTAGTTAAATATTCTATCGTAGTAATGGCGGTGGTGTTTTTGTGGGTGAGGTATGCATACATTTGTGAACCTGCAGGGAGTACAATTGTGTCGTCTGGGTTGAACTGTTCTTGTTCTGTCCATTCCTCTAGTAATGCGTTTAGCATGGAGCCCTCCATCTGTGTTTCTCCTTTTCCTGCTTGTTCCATGAAGGATTTTGCTGAAATGCAGTCTTCTCGGTTTGAGCTTTTATATTTATATAGCACTTGTCTGCAAGGAGGGTTTGGAAGTAGGTGAGTGAATTGTTAGTTGGATGTTAGAGAATCTATAGCTCTCTGTAATTGTTTCCATGGAACTAGGAGAATCTGCTTACCCTGCGCATTCTCTCTGTCCTTGTCGGCTCATCAGATATCTACAGAGTTGTATGGCCTTTTCTCTGTAAATGAAATCTCCTGGAACAAGTGATACAACCTTGACTTTCCCAGGTTCCTTGCTTGGTCGTTTGAATGGCCTCTTAATTGAGATTATGTTTGCTGAGCTGATCTCTGATGATTGAATCGTTGAGGGTTTTGGGGATCTTGTCTGTACTCTTGGAAGATGCTTTGCCTTTTTCTTATCGTGACCTAACTGCGCCTGCTCGTTAGGCTGCCTAGGTGTTGGTGATTCCTTTTGTGTGCTGTTGTTTTTGATGCTCGGTTCTACTGAGATTGCAGCATCGCGTTTCCTCTGTTCAAGTATCTTTTCTGTTAAATCCTTCTCTTTCTGCTTCTTTTCTTCTTGTGCATGTTTCACCTCGGGTGATGTTCCTGGTTTGCGATCTTCGTCAACAGGGTTCTTGTTCTGTTTGGAAAGCTCTTGTTGGCGAGTTGGTAAGCTCTTTGTCCTGTTATCACCTTCTAAAGGAGAGCCTGTTATGTGTTCTGTCTTTTTATCTTGGGGTGGTCTGCCTGGTTCTATCGGTGGATCTTTCCGTTCGTCTTCCTTTTGTAAATCAGTGTCTGGCTGCGCGTGTTGTTCCCTCTGTAAACCAGCATCTGTCTGGGCTTGTTCTTCCGTGAGTGCTCCTTCAGACGCTTTGGTGGTATCCTTGCTGCTCACATGATAATCTTGTTTCTCCTCATCGCTGCTTGTGTCATTAATGTCAATAACTTGTATCTCTTGAGCGCTCGTCCCAATGTGCTCGGGAGTTGGAGGAATCTCTTCTTGAATTATGTCATAATGTATTCGTTGCATTTCACTGTCTTCCATATCAACCTCAGAGTGCAGCATATCTGTTAAAATAAAAAATAAAAAGTTATTGGTGTGTCTCTGAAAATTATATAAGTAGTTTACTTTGTTGTCTTGAGAAAGAGAAACCTTTGGTGTAGTTGATTAATGACAGTGCGGCCGTATCTTTGTATTGGCTGATTATTTGATAGAGAATTTTCTTCCTCAACCCCGGGACTTGTTCTTCTGTTAGGTACACTGTTTCTCCACCGTCGGTGTAGTGCTTTGCGTTCATGAACATATAGAACGCACAGTCGAGTCTGCAGGTAGAAGGATGATTGGTTATTGTCGTTGTCCAAAGATGGTTGGGCAGTTTAGGTGAAGTTGTCCTAACGTCCTACGTTTTTTATGGATTGAATTAATAGTTTAATTGTTACAGTGAGTAAGGAAAAGGAGAAAGGTTTGTAGTGCTTACGTTCCTCCCTGAAGTGGCACCTGCATTTTGACCTTTTCGAAATGGTCAATACTACTTGGAGACAGCTGGAGCAATTTTCTTACTTGCTTCCATATCCTCTTTACTCTGTTTGTTACTGTGTTGAAGTAATCCATTGTTCCTTCATGTTCAACTGCTAAAGAGTCAAGGAGTTCGAAGCGCTCTTTTTTCATGTTTATTGTAACAACGAAGTAGTGGCCCACACCTCCTTCTCGAACAGGCCCGCCTATGCAAACTGGTAGAAAGAACTGCAAAATGGAAAATAAATAAATAAGGGATCCTTCTTGAATTTATTCATGATTTGTTGATCGTTAGATGGAATTGTAGTGCCGAGATTGTATTTCTTATCTGTAACATGAGATGTGCTTACTATGTCGAAATCTTGTAGTTGCTCTCCTTCTTCCAGATCAAGGAATCTTTTAAGCCTTTTAGGCATTGTCTTGTCTCTGACGTGTGCTTCGTCTTTATTTTTCAACTCCAATGGATCTTCGTGGTTGGCCATGCGTATTGATGCCTGCTTTTTTTTGTCACATGTGCGTAAAAGAGATTTGTAAATTCAATTGTACAGAAAGGTTGATTGATCGATATAGTGATATTCATTTGTTGAAACTTGAGGTTTACTTACGGTGTTGTATGTTGATAGAATCTTTCTCTTTGTGCCCCTGAATTGCTTTTTCAACATCTGTAGCATGTCTGCCATGGTTTTGCTGCGCACTGCGTTTCCAGACTTGAAGCTTCCCGCCATGAGGCTCACCGTTACTGTTGACGTCTCTGTATTTATAAAAATCTCGTGCCTACAACATATATATATATATATATATATATATATATATATATATATATATATATATATATATATATATATATATATATATATTTACAGGTATACATGTAAAATGTTTAAGGGAGAAAATCATTGGAGGAATATAATTCGTTGGTGGTAACATGAACTTACCCTTTGTCCTCATTCGCTGTCATGACGTTGTTGTACAGGCGTTCGATCCCTTCATCTTTTGTGCCTTCTTCGATGGCCAGGTTTTGTATGATCAATGGTTCACGTTCTGTTTGAGTGCCGTCCTGACTTATCGTCGTGTTTGTGGCGGCAACATCTTCTACAGAACAATGTTTCTTGTCTGATGGTGCGGCCTTTTTCTTGTTGTTGTCTGACTCTCTCTCTGGAATGTTTGCTGCATGGTCTTTGTAGCGACCTGACCCAAAATCGGTCAAATCTACGTATGCATACCATCCCAAGATCATCTTTGGTACCCACAATACATCGATAAAGTAATCAAAGTTCAATCACACCTGAATATCATTAATCGATTCTCATATAGAGTCTTTATTACAAGGGAATAAATTCGGCTCAAGGCCAACTCATGAGAAATAAACTAAAACTGCTGCGGAAGCGTCGAAGGTAAGCGAGTCCATCCGACTCAAGGGCAATCGCCAAGCGCGGGCGTAGCCTCACTCTGATCGGAATATATCTCTGCAACATAATACGTTGCAGCCATGTAGGTCAGCTTTTGGAATAAGCTGGCAAGTTATGAGGAACAACAATAATAAAATTACTAACTCTATATGCATATTTGGCTGTGGAGCTCTAAGTTTCATCATTTTTGCGTAAAGCCAATTTTATCCTACTACAGTGGACTTATTTGCAAATTACTACAAATTGTTGGTAGTTATTGAGATGGTTCCGCCAACCAATATCTCGTTCCCAAATTATTATTAAGTCATAAACCCAATCAAATTAATCCATTAGTTTTAGTGTTGAGATATCCGAATACTTCCAAGGTCCAGATGCTCAAATGTCCGTAACCGGGGACACGGCTAATCGATTAGGTTATAACACTCTGCAGAGGTTTGCGCACTTTCCCCGCAAGAATCATTCCCTCCTTTTAAAGTCTTAGCACTTCATGGTGTTTGAAGGCGGACGAGATAAACAGGGTCTTCCAAAGAGTTCTTCCGCCACTTTGCCGTACCCATCCAATCCTACCGTTCGTCTACTTCTCGTAGTACCGTCCAGCCAGCTTCACTACAAGGGTCAACCCAGCCAGAGCCCATAATGGCTTGCGGCTGCACAGGTAAGCTTCCGGTCATGGGGCATCCATCCTTCTCTTCGTGGCTGGGTGAAGCTTTCCATAAGATGTCATGGCGCTTCTCCATGCATCCGGCCAACCACTGGTGCTCCAGGTGCCCGTCAACCGTCCTCCACCCAGTAGTGATTTTCCGAAGTCCATCTTGATCATTAAAGTCCATGGGGTCATCATCATCATCATTGACTCTCATATCTTACTTATGAATTTCTCTCATCCCCAAATCCCGTCTACGAGCATAGCAAAATAACTACTACGTCCGGGGCCATGGTAACAAGGGGGGTTGGTTCATCCTACCACATGATACTACTCAAGTTTAATGACTTCAAGATTATCACTACTGCATGCAAAGGTGGGGTGGTGACAACTACTAATGCACAAAAACATAGGTATAGAAATAACATGATCAAAACTTGCCTTCTTGATGATCCTCGTAAGCTAAAAGTCGTAGTAGCAAGCTTAGACTCAGAACTCTACCGAGACAAACAATAACATAATAAGCACAAAGCACAAGGATCACACAAGATAACAAAAGTAACAAAGCACAACAAAGCAAACAAAACCAAATCAAAAAGGAAAACTCAAAGAAATCAAATTCAAAGTCTTTCCCTATTCCAAACAGTAGCAAAAATAGTTTTTATTTAACAAAAATTCCTCAATATGACCTAATCATGGTTTTAGGTTAACTTAACGAAAAGGATTAACTAAGCAACTAGGAGCAAAAAGAATTAATTAATTAGCTATTATAAAACTCAATTTAGGCCTAATCCAATTTCTATTAAGAAAATAAATTTAAAACTTTTATTAATTATAAATAAAAGTTCATCTAATGGAATGACAGAAACTAACCTAGAATAACTAATCACAAGTTAAAAATAAATTAATTTACTAATTAATTAATTAGGAAAACAGGAACTAATCAATTAATTAGGGTTAATAGGATTCTGCCTAGAATTAATTATTAAATAATCCTAAAATACCAAAGTTAATTTCTAGGGTTTGGCAATATCAAAATAAAGTGATTGCAAAAGAATCATGCAAAAATAATTTTTCTAACTAAAACTAGAGCAGATTTGCTATTCTGACTAAAACAATATTAAAGCATTTTTAATTATTTTTAACATAGCTAAATATATGTTTTCAGAAACTACATAAAATTTGCAATCCAACAAAAAAGAATCACTCAAAATATTAAACAGAATAAAAGATATACATTTTGAAATTTGAAACTATTAAATAAAACAGAAAATCAAAATAAAAGAAAAAAGCCCAATGGGCCTATCATGCCCCTGTGTATGTAGTTTAGTCTAACGGGCCTAGGGTTTAACTAACAGAACCGGCCTAACTAAAAATAAAACCTAACTAAAAATAAACCGCGCGGGCCGGCCGGTTTTCTAACTAAACGTACCCCTTGAGGGCTTCTAATCCTAACCACCCGATTGGGATCGGACGGTGGAGAAAGCCGGGACTCACGGACTCCAGCGATGACGGCGGCGGCGAGAGTGCTCGGGGCTTGGCGTCGGCGAGCTTGGGAAGGCGTCGGGAGGCGCGGGAAGCTCGGGAAGGGTTCGGTGGGGTTGGTGAGGTCGGGGGCACTAGGCGGCGGCGGCGAGGGTTTTGGCGGCGGGGTTGAGCTCGGGCTCCATGAGCCGGGAGAGAGAGGAGAGGGGCTCGGCGTGGCTAAGGGGGAATGGGGTGCGGGGCCTCGGCTTATATAGCCGGGGTCGGGCGGCGGCGGAAGGGCATCGGGGGCTGTCGGGATCCGGATCCTTGGGATCCGCGGATCTCCCATGAGTCCGTTCGTGGGCGAGGAAGAAGAGAGGGGGTCCACGGGCGGTGAGAGAGAGGGGGTTTCGTGCGGTCGACCGGATCCTAAGGGATTCGAGGCGAGAAGCGCGGCTGTCGATTGGCCGGCCTGTGGCCTAGTGGGCGGTGGTGGGCTTTGGTCTTGTGGTGGCCGAGGGGTTAGGTGGCGCTGGCTGGCACTGGTGGGCTGGTGGCGCTCGAAAGATTTTTCTTTATTTTTTAATAAAACAAAACCAAAAATAAAACCTAAACTATAAACATTTTATATAGGGTATATATATACCAAAATGATCAGGAAAATTCCTTCCATTTGAACATTTTTCCAAAGCCAAAATCAAACTTTATGAAAAACCATTTTTTCAAAATCAAATAAAATTTCAGATTTGAATCCAATTCCTTTGGCATTGTTTCCTCTGATATTTTGGAGTGTCATGTTTGCTCCTCTCATACTTTTGATCAAGTATTTATCGGGCTTGGTTTTGGAATTGTTTCCCACATGCCAAAGTTTGGAATTCAAATTCAAACTCAAAACTCTCTGGACTTCAAATGGAATTCAAATTCAAGCAGGATGCATAGGATGCTTAGCTATAATTGTAAAACATTCCAAATAGGAAAATTTGGGATGTTACAAACCTACCACCTTAAGATGAATCTAGCCCTCGAGATTCGGGTTAACTAACAAATAGGTGCGGATGGTCTCGACGAAGATCTTCTTGGCGTTCCCAGTGGCTTCTTCCTCGGTGTGGTGACTCCACGACACCTTGCAAAACTTGATAACTTTGCTGCGGGTGACTCGCTTGCAGTCTCGAGAATTTTGACGGTGTCTCCTTGTAAGTCAAGTCACTTTGTCAAGCTGTATGGCCTCTAGGGAGCCTTTGTGTCTCTCAACGGAACATCGGCCATGTCTCGCATGGCACTTCTTCAATCGAGAAGCGTGAAAGACATCATGAACTCCGGACAATCCTTCCGCAATTCCAACTTGTATGCAACTTCTCCACGACGTTCGAGGATTTTGTAGGGGCCAATGAATCGGGTGCTAACTTTCCTTGACTCCAAATCTCTTGATTCCACGAAGTGAGATACACGAAGATATGCTCGGTCTCCCACTTCGTAAGTCACCTCCTTAAACTTCTTGTCGGCATAACTCTTACGTCGTGGTATGCTATCTTGAGCCGGTCTCGAATCAGCTTGACTTTTCTTCGAATCCTTGATAAGATCGGAACCAAAAGTGATCGATCTCAACGCTATCCCACAACAATGGGGTTCTACACCTCCTTCCGTATAGAGCTTGAAGGGCCATCTTCAAACTGGATTGATAACTGTTGTTGTATGAGAACTCTGCGTAAGGCAAGTTATCATCCCAGCTAGACCCATAGTCTAGCACACAAGCTCTCAACATGTCCTCCAGAATCTGATTTACTCTCTCGGTCATCCATCATGCTGCGGATGAAAGGCTGTACTGAATTCCAGCCTCGTACCCAAAGTTTCATGCAATTGCTTCCAAAACTTTGAGGTAACTGCGTTCCTCTATCGGACACGATTTTCCTCGGAACTCCATGCAGACATACGATCCTGGTCATGTATATCTTTGCCAACTTGGCACTGGTATAGGTAGTCTTCACGGGAATGAAGTGAGCTACCTTAGTCAAACGATCAACCACTACCCAGATTGAATCATAACCTGAGCGGGTTCTGGTAATCTGTGATGAAATCCATACCAAGTTTCTCCCATTTCCAATCGGGAATCGGCAAAGGTTGAAGTAACCTGCTGGCTTCGATGTTCTGCCTTTACGTTGGCAAACATCGATACTGCTACATACTCGGCAATGTCCTTCTTCATTCCTGTCCACGAAACTTTGCTTCAAATCCAGTACATCTTGGTGTTGCCGGGTGAATTGAGTCTGAGGAATCATGTGCCTCCTGTAGAATTAGCTTCCTGAGCTCGGGATCATTGGGCACATAAACAAGATCCTCAAACCATATAGTTCCATGTTCATCCTTTCGGAATCCTTTAGCTTTTCCATCCTCCATCTTTTGCTTAATCTCATCGATTTCCTTGTCCGACTTCTGGGCTTCACGAATCCTTTCGGTCAAGGTGGACTGAACTTCGAGTTGCAACAAATCCTTTGGAACTATCTCCGATCGGAGATCTCGAGGTCATCGACCAACTCACAGGGTAATCCTCCTGCGGTAAGAGTATTCACATAACTCTTACGGCTCAAAGCATCTGCTACAACATTGGCTTTACCGGGGTGGTAATGTAGCCTCATGTCATAGTCCTTTATCAACTCTAGCCATCTCCTCCGCTCGAGGTTCAATTCCTTCTGCGTGAAGATATATTTCAGACTCTTGTGATCCGTATAGACATCACAACGATTTCCAATGAGAAAATGTCTCCAAGTCTTGAGTGCATGCACTACATTTGCTAACTCCAAATCATCGTGGCATAGTTCATCTCATGAGGCCGTAGCTGTCTGGAGGCATACGCTACAACCTTACCTTCCTGCATCAATACTCCTCCGAGTCCTTGGCGAAGCGTCACAATAAACCTGGTATTCCTTGTGTATGTCAGCAAAATCAACACTTGGGCTGTGACCAACCGTTTCTTCAACTCCTGAAAACGGCTTCACATTCTTGGTCCAAACATACTTGGCTTCCTTCTTCAACAGCTCAGTCATGGGCTTGGCAATCTTGAGAAGTTCTCAATGAACCTCCGATAATATCCTGCAAGTCCGAAAACTGCGGATCTCCTTGGTGAGGTGGGTGACGCCATTCGGTGACTGATTCAACCTTGGCGGGATCAACTGCTATTCCTTCTCCTGAAATAACATGTCAGAGAATCCAACTTCCTTCAACCAAAATTCACATTTGCTGAATTTGGCATACAGTGATGTTCTCGAAGTTTCTCGAACTAGGCGCAGATGTTCCTTATGCTCTTCCTCGCTCTTGGAGAATATCAATATGTCATCGATGAACACCACGACAAACTTGTCCAAGTACTCCATGAACACCTTGTTCATCAAATTCATAAAGTATCAGGAGCATTAGTCAATCAAATGACATGACGGTATACTCGTATAAACCATACACAGTGGTGAATGCTGTTTTGGGTATATCCTTTTCACGAATTTTCAATTGATGATACCACGATCGAAGATCGATCTTAGAGAATACCTTGGCTCCAACAAGCTGATCAAACAAGTCATTGATCATGGGCGGAGAGGTACTTGTTCTTGATGGTTACTTCGTTCAATGCACGGTAATCCACAACCATCCTCAAGCTTCCATCCTTCTTCTCTACCAAAAGAACTGGGGCTCCCCAAGGTGATGAGCTTGGACGAATATATCCTTTCTCCAACAACTCATTTATTTGTTCCTTAATCTCTTTCAACTCATTCGGTGGCATCCGATAAGGTCTCTTGGATATTGGGGCTGTGCCGGCAATAACTCAATCAAAACTCAATGTCTCTGTCGGTGGCATTCTGGTAATTCCTCAGGGAACACATCGGAAATTCTTGCACTCTGGCACTTCCTCTGAACAACTCCGTGAGAATGCACTGATTCTTCATCTGGCATGCTGGCTACATACTTGATCCTCTTACGCTCCGGGGTGGTGGCGAGAATAGACTTCTTGCACAGATCAATGTTCCCTTCATACTTTGACAACCAATCCATGCCTAGGATTACATCCAAGGTCTGTGTTTCCAACACTATGAGTTCTACGGAAATTTGTGGTTCCCGATGTTGAGGTTTGCGGGACAGCTTAAACCTGCCATCATTTCTCCTCTGCGGGCCCGGCGGAGGGGCTTCTAAGGGTTCTAGTCGTAATCCGTACTTATCCACAACTACCCTTGATATGAATGAATCGTTGCACCGTAATCAAACAGAACCAAAACTAAGCGTGAATTCAATAAAACTTACCAACCACGATTATGCGGTTGATCATAGGCGTTCTCCACGTCGATGTGATTGACTTGAGCACGAGGAAGGATTGGGCTTCTTCGCTGAGCCTCCATTGCCATTCCGTTCCTCTGCTTGCAGCCTCCGGGCAGTCGGTGGCGTAGTGCCTGTCTTCGGCACTTGAAGCGGTGATGTGGCTCAGATCCTTGAGCCGGGCAGAACGGTGCTGATTTCCATTACCACTGCCATTGCCATTGCCATGGCCTGACTTGTTGTCCTGGCTGCGGTTGTTTCCATTTCCACCATGGTTATGACCTCCATGGTTGTGATGGATGTGCCCTCCATGTATGCGGTGCATAGCGGGGCTTCTGCCGAGCTCTGAATTGTGCTTCCCCAGGCTGTACTTCCTCTTGCGGCTTTCTATCTGCTGCTGCTTGCCTTCGAGAATCGTGGCCTTGTCTACCAGCTCCGGTAGTTGTTGAAAGTAGCCACAATAAGCTGCATGCTCAATTCATCATTGAGTCCCTCCAGAACTTCTCACCTTGGCGGCATCGGTGGCCACATCATCGAGGGCATAGCGAGCAAGCTTGCTGAATTCCTCCACGTCTTGTGCCACATGACGATTCCCTGGCGTAAGTTGCGGAACTCACGCTTCTTGGACTCATGGCTCCAGATGAGACATGGGCGGTCTGGAAGGCTGCTGGAATTGATCCCAAGTGATGCCACCCAAGGGAAAAGTGGCGGTGTAATTCTCCACCAAGAAGCTGCAGGTCCATCCGGTTGATGCGCTGCAAAGCGCACCTTCTCGACATCGGTGCATCCAACGGTGACTAGCTCTCTTCCAATCTTGCGGAGCGATCGTCACCACAATCGGCTCGGTGCTACTAGAGAACACTGGCGGATTCAACCTCGAAATCGAGTCAAGTTGTCCACGAGTGGGTGGTGGTGGCGGTGGATTGTTGGCGGGGTTGTTCGATTACGAATCGGGGCTGCATCGATGCGTTACTGCTGCTGGAGCAGCTGGGTGAGCTCCGGCGGGAAACCAGTGTCACGTCTCGGAGGCATCTGGTGTTTTGGAGTGGACGAGAAATTTAGAATAGAACAAGGGTCTATGAGAAATAACACTACCCATATGAATGCACAATCATAACACACCAATCATTTATTCATTCCACTCAAACATGGTTCATACTCGATTACAAAAGCTCATGACTAAACGAAGGAAAACATCGGCCTAACTGATCGACGAAAGGAAATAAAAGATAACATGGTGGTCGACTAAAAGTCTGCATCAGTGGCGCCTCCTCTTGGGGTTTCCTTCGGTGGTACTCCCCTCAAAATCCTGATCATTGCTCACGAGGGGTGCTTCATCTCCACTCGGGTAAAGGTCCTCTCCCAAGTCCATCTTTTCCTCAATCGCGGCAAGCTTCATCTTCAGGTCGTCGACTATCTCCATGAAGTCCGTGATTTCTTCCTCATAGCCAAGGAAGTCTGCGTGCCTTCTCCTCCAGCTCCATTTCATGGAACAAAAGCTTCCGGTGTGTCTTGATTCTGGCGAGCCTGAATCTCCCGTTTCTGAGAAGACACTCCAAGTCTGAATGTACGAGAGGTGGAATCGTCCTCGATGGTACGGATGATATCTCCATTCCTTGCCTGCGAGAAACCATGGCGAGTCCGGTGATCGAGCTCGATCCTGTACTCCTCTCGGAGATGTCCAAGTGCTCGATAGATCGCCACGTCCCTTCCGATGATCTAGTTGAACTCGGTGAACTCAAAGTTGATAGGCTCCGTCGTCCTCCAAAGGTCCTCCACAGGATATGCACCTCAATCTCAGCGGGTGTCCGTCGGAAGTGCATTAGTGGGTTTCCCGGTGATCGAGGCGAGCAATCTTCAGCAGCTTCACCATCTGGACCAGCTTTCTTCGAAGGGCATCGTCTCATCGGGCTGGCGAGAACTCCGTAGCAAAGCTGGGGTGAACTCGACGGCCATCTAGAATGTTGCAAAGGAGAGAAGAGTCAGAATAGATCAGGGAAGAAATATAGAATGAAAGAGGGGTTCAAAGTAAATGGTCTCTGCTTATGGCTTTCCGATCCTAGGGGTTACGATCCTACGGTCAGCGTGTGCTCTGATACCATCTCTGTAGCGACCTGACCCAAAATCGGTCAAATCTACGTATGCATGCCATCCCAAGATCATCTTTGGTACCCACAAGACATCGATAAAGTAATCAAAGTTCAATCACACCTGAATATCATTAATCGATTCTCATATAGAGTCTTTATTACAAGGGAATAAATTCGGCTCAAGGCCAACTCATGAGAAATAAACTAAAACTGCTGCGGAAGCGTCGAAGGTAAGCGAGTCCATCCGACTCCAAGGGCAATCGCCAAGCGCGGAGCGTAGCCTCACTCTGATCGGATATATCTACGCAACATAATACGTTGCAGCCATGTAGGTCAGCTTTTGGAATAAGTGGCAAGTTATGAGGAACAACAATAATAAAATTACTAACTCTATATGCATATTTGGCTGTGGAGCTCTAAGTTTCATCATTTTGCGTAAAGCCAATTTTATCCTACTACAGTGGACTTATTTGCAAATTACTACAAATTGTTGGTAGTTATTGAGATGGTTCCGCCAACCAATATCTCGTTCCCAAATTATTATTAAGTCATAAACCCAATCAAATTAATCCATTAGTTTTAGTGTTGAGATATCCGAATACTTCCAAGGTCCAGATGCTCAAATGTCCGTAACCGGGGACACGGCTAATCGATTAGGTTATAACACTCTGCAGAGGTTTGCGCACTTTCCCCGCAAGAATCATTCCCTCCTTTTAAAGTCTTCGCACTTCATGGTGTTTGAAGGCGGACGAATAAACGAGGTCTTCCAAAGAGTTCTTACGCCCTTGCGGTACCCATCAATCCTACCGTTCGTCTACTTCTCGTAGTACCGTCCAGCCAGCTTCACTACAAGGGTCAACCCAGCCAGAGCCCATAATGGCTTGCGGCTGCACAGGTAAGCTTCCGGTCATGGGGCATCCATCCTTCTCTTCGTGGCTGGGTGAAGCTTTCCGCAAGATGTCATGGCGCTTCTCCATGCATCCCGGCCAACCACTGGGTGCTCCAGGGTGCCCGTCAACCGTCCTCCACCCAGTAGTGATTTTCCGAAGTCCATCTTGATCATTAAAGTCCATGGGGTCATCATCATCATCATTGACTCTCATATCTTACTTATGAATTTCTCTCATCCCCAAATCCCGTCTACGAGCATAGCAAAATAACTACTACGTCCCGGGGTCATGGTAACAAGGGGGGTTGGTTCATCCTACCACATGATACTACTCAAGTTTAATGACTTCAAGATTATCACTACTGCATGCAAAGGTGGGGTGGTGACAACTACTAATGCACAAAAAACATAGGTATAGAAATAACATGATCAAAACTTGCCTTGCTGATGATCCTCGTAAGCTAAAGAGTCGTAGTAGCAAGCTTCGCACTCCGGGAACTCTACCGAGACAAACAATAACATAATAAGCACAAAGCACAAGGATCACACAAGATAACAAAAGTAACAAAGCACAACAAAGCAAACAAAACCAAATCAAAAAGGAAAACTCAAAGAAATCAAATTCAAAGTCTTTCCCTATTCCAAACAGTAGCAAAAATAGTTTTTATTTAACAAAAATTCCTCAATATGACCTAATCATGGTTTTAGGTTAACTTAACAGAAAAGGATTAACTAAGCAACTAGGAGCAAAAAGAATTAATTAATTAGCTATTATAAAACTCAATTTAGGCCTAATCCAATTTCTATTAAGAAAATAAATTTAAAACTTTTATTAATTATAAATAAAAGTTCATCTAATGGAATGACAGAAACTAACCTAGAATAACTAATCACAAGTTAAAAATAAATTAATTTACTAATTAATTAATTAGGAAAACAGGAACTAATCAATTAATTAGGGTTAATAGGATTCTGCCTAGAATTAATTATTAAATAATCCTAAAATACCAAAGTTAATTTCTAGGGTTTGGCAATATCAAAATAAAGTGATTGCAAAAGAATCATGCAAAAATAATTTTTCTAACTAAAACTAGAGCAGATTTGCTATTCTGACTAAAACAATATTAAAGCATTTTTAATTATTTTAACATAGCTAAATATATGTTTTTCAGAAACTACATAAAATTTGCAATCCAACAAAAAAGAATCACTCAAAATATTAAACAGAATAAAAGATATACATTTTGAAATTTGAAACTATTAAAACTAAAACAGAAAATCAAAATAAAAGAAAAAAGCCCAATGGGCCTATCTTGTGTACAATGTAGTTTAGTCTAACGGGCCTAGGGTTTAACTAACAGAACCGGCCTAACTAAAAATAAAACCTAACTAAAAATAAACCGCGCGGGCCGGCCGGTTTTCTAACTAAAACGTACCCCTTCGGGGGCTTCTAATCCTAACCACCCGATTGGGATCGGACGGTGGAGGGGAAAGCCGGGGACTCACCGGACTCCGGCGACTTCGGCGGCGGCGGCGAGAGTGCTCCGGGGGCTTCTGGCGTCGGCGAGCTTCGGAAGGCGTCGGGAGGCAGGGAAGCTCGGGAAGGGTTGATGGGGTTGGTGGGTCGGGGGCACTAGGCGGCGACGGCGAGGTTTTGGCGGCGGGTTGAGCTCGGGCTCCGCGAGCCGGGAGAGAGAGGAGAGGGCTCGGCGTGGCTAAGGGGAATGGGGTGCGGGCCTCGGCTTATATAGCCAGGGTGAGCGAGGCGGAAGGGCATCGGGGCTGTCGGGGATCCGGATCCTCGGGATCCGCGGATCTCCGCGAGTCCGTTCGTGGGCGAGGAAGAAGAGAGGGGGGTCCACGGGCGTGAGAGAGAGGGGGTTTCCGTGCGGTCGACCGGATCCTAAGGGATTGAGGCGAGGGCGCGTGTCGTGTGGCCCAGGCTGTGGCCTAGTGGGCGGTGGTTGGGCTGGTCTTGTGGTGGCCGAGGGTTAGGTGGCGCTGGCTGGGCTGGGTGGCTTTGGTGGCGCCTGAAAGATTTTTCTTTATTTTTTAATAAAAACAAAACCAAAAATAAAACCTAAACTATAAACATTTTATATAGGGTATATATATACCAAAATGATCGGGGAAAATTCCTTCCATTTGAACATTTTTCCAAAGCCAAAATCAAACTTTATGAAAACCATTTTTTCAAAATCAAATAAAATTTCAGATTTGAATCCAATTCCTTTGGCATTGTTTCCTCTGATATTTTTGGAGTGTCATGTTTGCTCCTCTCATACTTTTGATCAAGTATTTATCAGGCTTGGTTTTGGAATTGTTTCCCACATGCCAAAGTTTGGAATTCAAATTCAAACTCAAAACTCTCTGGACTTCAAATGGAATTCAAATTCAAACAGGATGCATAGGATGCTTAGCTATAATTGTAAAACATTCCAAATAGGAAAATTTGGGATGTTACAGTCTTCCAATGCACCGTGGCCCTTTGCTTCTTTCCTTGTGTTTGCGTGCGTGTCTTGTTGAGGTTTTTGCGTTGTCATGTAAAAGCGTGGTTAAAAAATAATTAAATATGCTCGTTATTTTCATTGTAGTTTAGTGTCTGTTCCCTAAGAAAAATACTCAAATGTTTAAGTGTGTCTTTGAACGTTTTTTTGTAGCTTCACCTTTTCAGCCGTTTCCGCCGGTGCTGCCTCTTCGAGCTTTTCTTCTTTGAATGGAGGTTTTTGGAGCTTTTCTTCTTTGAGTGGAGGTTTTTGGAGCTCCTCTGGATCTTTTTCGTTTTGTTCTTCTGTGGTGTCGTTGTTTTTGTCTTGTGGCTGTTGAGACATAGAGGTAGGTAAATGAGATTGCATTTGTGTCTTTGTTCACTCAAATATCTAATTTCCTTAAAATCAGGTTATCTCACTTCACCTTTTCAGTCTTTTGCGTCGACATTGGCATCCCTGTTATTTCTTGCTCGGACAGCGAAGGTTTTATGGCTTGGTCTACGGCGGTTACGTTGTCCGTTGTTGGAAGAACATCTTCTGATTGTTCCATTCCCTTGTGTTGTTGTGTTTGTTGGTCTTGAATATTGGTGCTCTCCTCTATTTCTTGCATCTGTCGGAACGCAAAAAAGTAATTAAAATGTGTCTGTGTTTCTTTCTGGTGGGTGCATTTTTTTATATGCTATAGAAAGAGGTTTTGTAGCTTGACCTCTACATTCAATCTCTCTTTTGCCGTTCCTGTCACTTCTTCTCTGTCTTACGGGTTTTTGTACATTGTCGGCGGTAGCAGCACTTTCTATCGCTTCTTGAGGCACATCTTCGCTTCATTTGTTTCTTTCTTCATTCGGTCAAAAATGTAAATAAAGTTTGGACTTCATCTGCATGCATAACTTTTTTTTAACGTTGTAGGAGCAGGTGCGTGTAGCTTTACCTCGTTGGTCTTCAATGCTGGTGGCATGTCTTCTCAGTTGTATTTGTCATGTGAAGACTGTTGTTTGGTCGGCGTACTGGGTACCATTTTAGTCGCCATTTGCCCTTGTTTTTTGGTTTGTTCTGTTTGTACCCCTTGTTGTTCTTCGGCATGACCGTCCTTGTTTGTTTCCTGCGTTTCATGAAAAAAGGAAAAGCATGGTTCATTGCTTGTAATTCTTGTATTACTGTGACAGGTTGTGCTGGGTAGTACATTTCTTATAAATTTTGGAAAAATGGTTCTTGTTGAAATTTACCTTTGCGCCGGTGGTTGGGATATCCGTTTCTGCGTCCACTTTTTCTTTGCTTTGTATACCAGCCTTGGGTATGTCACCAGGTGCAGTGTCTGAGGCTTTCTCCCCTGTATCGGTCATCTGAAATGCTCTTGTACTGGAGAGCTCTTCTATATCAACTTTCTGTTTTGCATGGGCATCCTCTTCTCTCTGCTGTGCTTGTAATACCTGATAGATGAAACAATATGAGTTGATGGTATTTGGGCAAGGTGGGTTTGGAAGTTTTACCTCTTCTTTGTTGTTTTTTCTTGTTTTTGTGCCGTGCTGTTAACGGTCGATGCTAGATCAGCCTTTGCCTCATTTGCGGGAGTGTTGATATGATACTTGTCCGGCTGAGTGTATATTTTATTGCAGATTTGTCAGCTAACTCAAGACCGTTTCTAGTTTAGAGAGAAGAGACTTTTTAGAAAGAAGAGACTGATTTTTTATACTCACTTCTTTGCTGCCTCCGATCCTGTTCGTCTCTTGTACTGCTCCTGTTGATGCTCTTGAGGGAGCATCATCTGTTGTTGGGTTGCTTGTTCTATTGCTTCCATCCTCTTGCTCGGTGTTCTTGACGTCATGCTGCTGTTGGCCTTTATGTTTCAGTGGCGTTCTCTTGCCGTGTCCCTGACAGAATTGAAGACAGATTTTTGAAGTTCAAGTTTGAAAGCATCGCTTTCGAGTTACATGGATGATGTATTTGTTCTCATTTACCTGTTTTTCATCTTGATTCTCTGCTTCGGCAGCTACTTTTCTACCTTGTTCTTGCTGTCCTTTGGCACTTGCTGTATTGGTTGATACATGCTCTTTGCTTTGCTCTTTTTGCACCTTGTTATGTTCTTTTGTCTCCCTCTGGCTAATTCTCGAGGTCTATGTTCTTGATTTGTTATTCTTTTCTTCCTTTCATGTTTGTTTTGTTGGTTTGTTCTTCCTTCTTCCTTTTTCTCCTCGCTCCTGGTTCTGCTGTGGCTGCGACTTCTTTCGTGTGGTTGCCATGTACAAGTGCAGCTGTGGCTCATGCGTCTGCTCCATCCTGCAACTTCAGCGGCGGCTCTTCTGGTAAGCTCACTATGCAAACAATGTCGTGAAATTTTCTAAGTTGTTCGAGAGAATCAATCAGGGCCGTTGTTTGTTGCACCACTGAGTTCTTCATGTTTTCATCTAATTCCTCCTCTTGTTCGCTGCATTGGTGTCCAACCCTAGTCTTTATTCCCGGTATCTGTTTTGTTTTGTCGAGTACTTGTTTCAACGTTTCTTCTATCCTTGTGAATATTTCATATGATCCTGTGCTGGTGCTTGTGACTGATTCCTTGCTTCCACTCGTGCTGACATGTGCTTTGTCCTTGCGCTTGGTTGGGGGTGGTAGTAGCTTGGTCGTCTGCTGGTGCTCCTGTTGTTGTGCTGGTATCATCTGTAATGAATGTGAAGGTGTTGCTGGGCTGGCATAGAAGATCCTCTCTTCTGTTCCTTTCCATGTCTGCATTGTTTCGGCAGCATGGAGTTGGTTAGACTGGAAACGGTTTTTATAAGGTATAATTCATATATATTCAATAGGGCTATACCTTTATCTTGCCAAATTCATAGTCATCTGGTCGTGCTTTTCCGTCCTTTTTCATGTCTGCTCTAGCTATTTTCTTTAGGTCACTCTCTCTTAGGTGGTTTGCTCGCGGTAATGATGTCTTGTCCATTGTCTTTGCAATCTTGCACATTTCTATTGTGTTGGTCGGCAGCAGCAGGGAGTCGAGGTACATTATTACTGGTCTCTGTGCCAAACCATTGAGATGCTTTTTGTTCTTTTCTTCCTGAGGCAACAACCCGTGCTTCTGCCATATCTTGGCTCCTTCCTTAATACTTTCGACGGTTACCTCGCAGAAATCCATCTTTGCCATTTCTGGATAGTCCAAGTCCTTGACCATAATGGCTTGTTTGCTGAAGGTAGGGGAGGTTGTTCCACAGACAACGTTGTGGAAAAAAATAAGGAAAAATATTTTAACTGATTTCCTGTTTGATTGTTCGTCATCTACTTTCACCAAGTTTTGTTGTTCTTTAAACAGATCGTCGTGATGGAAATCCATTTTCTTGAGGCCAAGTTCTGTGATCAGTTCTTTCATTGAAGTTGGGCTCTTCTCTGGCCTTGGTGCTGACTTTTCCGTGCCGTTTGGGTATCCAAACACCTTGTGTATAGCTTCCCTGGTAATCTTGATTACTTTCAGCTGATCAGCGTCACCGAATGGTATTGTCATGCTTTCTGTGTCCAGGTTGTCGTAGATGTGTGCTGCAAGCGGTTTGCAGATGGAGCGCTTTAATTGGCATTCTCTATGCTTCCAAACCCGGCCGTCCTAACATCTTGCCGGTGATGTTCTTTTAGTAAGTTCCATGCTCTATTGACCTGATCAAATGCTGCTCCTGCCTTGATTTCGCATTTGTCCTTATTTATTGTTGCCTCATGTTCATTATCCGTTGGTGCTGCCAATTCTTTTCCACTTGTCTTCATCCTCTTTGTCCGCTTCTGTCTTGGTTTTCCCTGTGTAGAAAAAGAGTGTTTTGTTATAGAGGATGGTTTGGTTTTCATGGGTGTAAAGTGGTAGGAAAAATCTGTAGAGAAAATGTGTTTTACATCATTGTTGCTGTCCTCAGCGGCGCCACCGTTGTCCCTTGCGGCGTCATCGCCCTCTGCACGAATGAGGTCATCATCATGTTTGGTGCCATCGTCGTCGTCGGCAGCATCATGCTCTGACTCTTTGCCGGCATCATCCTCGCCTTCTTCCAACCGTTGTCTTTTGTTTTTCTTCTTGGTTTTAGTTAGTTCATTCTTGACCCCTGTAACTGCTGGCGGGAGCACCATTAGAGGTCTTGGCTTCTGCTGCTGCAAGGTAGCACTGTCGCTGATGAGTTGAGTTTTGTCCTTTATCTTTTGTCTTTTTGTTCTAGGAGGAATGGCAATCTTGGTTTCTGATGGCCTCTCTTTTTGTAGCTCCCTGCTCAAAGTTGGTGTTGGCACTTGCTCGTGTGCTTCGTTGTCCATGTTCCGCTTCGTTCTTTTTTCTGACGGGTCAGGAGAGATGAGTGGTTTTTCTGGATATGCACTGTTAAGTTCAGACAAAATCGTTTCAATATCTCCTCCTGCACATCCGTCACCTGCACGATGATTATGTAACAAAAGGATTACGTAGCAAAATCGAAAGAAATGGGATATAGTTTTCAAACCATGTCTTCCATGACTGCACAAAAAGAATCTGAAACTTAATCTACATAGATTCATAAGATAGCCCTTTTCTTTCATTTCCTGAGCTAAAAAGGCGATCAATCCATTGTTTTCTTGTTATATCAAGTTTTCCTCCTAACTCTTGGTTTGGCCAATGAGTGATGGAAATTAGGGTCAGGTGTGAGTAGTATGGCTGATGTCAAGTCCATATCAGTGAGGGGAGGTCTTTTTTTATATTGAAAAAAACACTACAAATGATATTCTGTAAATATAATTGTAAGGTTTAGAGGGTAAGATAAAATGTTCTTGAATGAATAATGATACACATAGTGTGTGAAAAATTTCATCAAAGTGTAATTCCCAAGATTGTGTGGGCGTAAGTGGTTAACTTACTGCTGCTGCTACATAGTTTTTGTTATATGGTTTGTGTGAGCCTTTTATAGTACCTTGCTGCACAACAGGCTATTCTGCAGGTACCCTGTTTTCCTTATTACCATTCCTTGCTGCGTAAAAATGCCCAGGCGTTAGCAGCAGTAGAAGCAAAATTTAATTTCATAGCAAAAAGAGGAGATGCATCTCGTGGACACAAAAAACGGCACTGCCGGAGAGGCACAGATTGTTTCACGCTATAAGCACACATCTAGATCTATTATTGGAGCACGGATGTTGATATGAGAGAGCACATAATTTGAAACAGATACAATCAACGGATATATAGAATCTCCTGTAAATAGAAGGTTTTGAATTTAAGGATGCTCTCATGGTTTGAATCTAGAGCGGTGTCCTAGATAGTTCTGGCATGCACAATACATTTTAGGCAAATATCTTGCGAGCAAATTTCTGTGGCGGATAGTGGTAGCATCCTATTGCACGCGTGTCTACCTTATTACAATTTTGCTATAAAATTCTAAACAGACTTTTTGGAAACACGGTTTTGTGTGGCAGTTAGGGTTCATGTCCGTAAAAAAGGGGGAAAACCGCTTTGATCGAACTGTGGTAATGGAATGTAATGGATTAATATTTTTTTTACCTTCGATTGCTTGTGAGGGATTCGTCGCATCCATCAGCTGTTTTTTCTCCCTGCTCTCTGTTGGTACCTCCGCCACGAGCAGGGTTCGTCGCCGTCAGTCGCCGCCGCCGCCGCCGGGAGAGGTTTTTGATGCTTTCGCGGGCACCCACCGACTGTCTGTATCTCGAAGTGGATGGCGGCTGGTGTGTGAGGCGAACACGATTTGGATTTTTGGTTGGTCTGCTGGATTGGACAATGCGGGCAGAAGGAGAGAGGAGGGTGTTCGAGAGAGGGGAACTGGTGAAGTGTTCGAGATTTTTGGTGCGAAAGCAAAACGAAGAAAGGAGTGGAGGGAGAGAGGGAAATGGTCCAACCGTCGCGAATCTTCGACCGTCCGGTTTCACATCAAGATTGGTGTAACTTTCTGTGGGCTTCGATGCGGGAGTGTTTTTTTATTTTAGTGTGGTGACATCGACGTGGGCATGGTTTGGTGTCACCCAGAGTCACGTTCGTGCCTGTGTGTGTTGTAGACGTTTTCTATGACGTTCCACGATGAGGCGCATGGAAGTGAGGCCACCAGCGCTCAGCCTCCTATGGAAATGGCGAAGCGTCTCGAATCTTTGACCGTCTGTTTGGACATCAAGATTGGTGAAACTTTCTGTGTACTTCCATGAGCTTGTTTTTTGCTTGCCATCTTAACTGTTAGTCGGTGGGATGTTAGCATTTTTTTTGATTTTAGTGTTTTTGTGTGATCCACAGGGGCATGGCTTGGCGTTACTCAGAGTTACGTTCATGGTTCTTTGTGTTCCAAACGATTCCGCTCGCCAGTTCATTTGGAGAGGCATGGACATGAACTCATGGGAAGCATGTTAACGCATTGGTCAGAGTCAAGTTACCACAGTTGTATGCTTTTGGTATTTCCAAATGATTCCGCTCGCTTGTTCTCTTGGAGAGGAATGGATGTGAAAACGACGGGGGCAAGTATTGTTATTAGCCCGAGTCACGTTTATCCACGCGTGTGTTACATGCATTTTCTCTGGCGAGTCACTGCGAGGTGCGTGGAAGTGAAACCGAGTTGGCACTGTGTTGCCAATGCAACATGCACACTACTGGCGCTGTGTATGGAAATGTTTTCCTTCGTTTTTTGTGGAGAGTTGCGGTGGTGCGTTCCAGGGAGGCACTGTTTGTTATTAGAGAGAGTCACGTTGCATGGTTCTTTGTGTTCCAAACGATTCCGCTCGCCAGTTCATTTGGAAAGGCATGGACATGAACTCATGTGAAGCATGTTAACGCATTGGTCAGAGTCAAGTTACCACGGTTGTATGCTTTTGGTATTTCCAAATGATTCCGCTCGCTTGTTCTCTTGGAGAGGAATGGATGTGAAAACGGCGGGGGCAAGTATTGTTATTAGCCAGAGTCATGTTTGTCCACGCGTGTGTTACATGCATTTTCTTTGGCGAGTCACTGTGAGGTGCGTGGAAGTGAAGCCGAGTTGGCACTGTGTTGCCAATGCAACAGGCAGACTACTGACGCTTTGTATGGAAATGTTTTCCTTCCTTTTTTATGGAGAGTTGCGGTGGTGCGTTCCAGGGAGGCACTGTTTGTTATTAGAGAGAGTCACGTTGCATGGTTCTTTGTGCTCCAAACGATTCCACTCGCCAGTTCATTTGGAGAGGCATGGACATGAACTCATGCGAAGCATGTTAACGCATTGGTCAGAGTCAAGTTACCACGGTTGTATGCTTTTGGTATTTCCAAATGATTCCGCTCGCTCGTTCTCTTGGAGAGGAATGGATGTGAAAACGGCGGGGGCAAGTATTGTTATTAGCCAGAGTCACGTTTGTCCACGCGTGTGTTACATGCATTTTCTTTGACGAGTCACTGTGAGGTGCGTGGAAGTGAAGCCGAGTTGGCACTGTGTTGCTAATGCAACAGGCAGACTACTGACGCTTTCTATGGAAATGTTTTCCTTGTCGACTCGTTCCTTTTTTGTGGAGAGTCGCGGTTGTGCGTTGTAGGGAGGCACTGTTTGTTATTAAAGAGCGTCATGTTCGTGCCTGCATGTGTTACAGACGTTTTCACTAAGGTGTCACCTCGACAAGCGTGCAAGTTAATTCGCGGATATAGTAAGATTTTGATATAAATATCATTTCAAAAAAATGGCAATGGATAATAGTATGAATTCGATAGTAATTTCTCTGGAATACAGACAGACGTATATAGTAAGTTAACTGTGTTTGAGATGTTTTTTATTGAATATGTACGGACCATTTGAAAGAAGTTGAGTGGTTGTAGTGTGGACGAACGCACGGGGAGACGAAATGATAGTACTTGTGTTTCCCAGGCGTCCAGAGTTCGAGGTATTTAAGAGAGATTGTGAGAATTCGAGGCGTCGGTTACTCTATTTGACCGTCTGACCGGTGTGCATGTCTTATAAAAAGGTACCTACTCATGGAACACTCCACATCCACAATTCTCCAGAGACAGGCACCTCTTTCTAGCTTGTAGCTCCTTGCTTGCGCCATGGCAGGTAAGAGGGGTTCTGGGTGTTCAAGCAACCACGCAGCGAGGACCAAAGCCGCGAAAAGAAGGGAGAGGCCCCGCCGCTACGCTGTAGCGGCGGCAGGGATATCCTGCCCCGTTGCCCAGGTGTCCAACGATCTCTCGCGTGGAGGCGAATGCTCCCACAAGTGCATTCGCCATGGAGACGATCTCGACAAGATGGCAGTACCGAATTCCTTAGCCAGCGACGACGTGCTCGATGAGCTAATTAAGCAGCAGCAGTTCATCGCTCGGCTGGAGAAGTTGGTGCAGCAGAGCAATGCCTCTGTGGAGAAGTCCACTGGTCTCATATTTCGATCTCTGTATGAGAATGAGAAGCTGCCCGCTGGAAGAATCTGTATGAGCAGAGCCATGCGTTGGTGCAGAATCTGTCGGGCGAAGTGGAGCAGCTTATGGATGAGAATGTTGAGGTTCTCGTCAAGTACAAGAGCCTGGTTGAGGATTCGTATGCTGATGTGAAGGAAGGTCATGAGACGACGAAGAAGCAGATTGAGGATGCGCTCGCCCACTAGCCGATCAAGAATGTTGCTGGAGTGTAGGCAGAGAGCTTGAAGCGTGTGTTTTTTCGTTGCGTTGGGGCATGTGGCCTTTTGTACTTACATGAACCTGTAAAGCATTTATGCGTTGCATTGTCGTCGTGTTGTTTCGTTCGTTGGTACATGTAGATGAGTAGGCTCTGGGCATGGATGTCGCTTGTTAGCGTCGGTCGTGAAGTGAATACAACGTCGGTTCTATACCAGGCAGTGACATGAGTTGTGTACTGACAATGGCGGGGACGTTCGTGGTATTGTTAAGGGTCACAAACACGGGCGTGCAACGCTAAGAGCCATGTTGCCGTATAATATGGAGTCACGCTCCCCTGTGTTTTTGTTCCGATTGCTTCCGCCAGACTCTATCAGAAGGAGAGGCACGGCCGGTGAGGCATAGCTTTTCATTACACACAGTCACGTTCGTTTCTTTAACCCAGCGGAATTGGTTGAGACGCCAACACTTACTATTGACTCTGTTGTTAAAAGCTTGTTTCTTTACTCACAGTCACGCTTCTTTCTTGATGTTTCGTATATTACTTGATAAAGGCGTGGACTCGATTAGATGGAGAGGCACGGGCATGGTGTGGTGTTATATAGAGTCACGCTCGTCTGTGTTTGTGTTCCGAATAATTCCGTTGACTTGATCAGATGGAAACCAAGCGGAAAGGCATCGGTTGGTCTTACTCGCAGTCACGTTCGTTTCTTTAATTGCGGAAACCCACCGGAAAAGGGTAAGAGTTCCTTGGCTTTAGAAGCCATGGCTCTGTGCTGAGTTGTGTGGCGCTTCTTTTATTAGAAGCATGGGCATGAAGTGACTACAGCCACGGTTCTGTTCCAGGTAGCAACATGACCTGTGCATTGACGATGGCGTGGATGTTCGTGGCAGTGTTAAGGGTCACATGCATGGGCGTGAAGCGCTAAAAGGCATGCTGCCCTACAATATAGAGTCACGATCCCGTGTGTTTGTGTTCCGGATTGTTCCGTTGACTCGATCAGACGGAGATGCACGGGCGTTCAGCCCACAAAGGTTCTTTAATTGGGGAGACCCAGCAGAATTGGTTCAGATGTGAATACCCACTGTTTAATCTGTGAAGCACGGAATGGCCTATTCGAATTGGCACGTACGCAGGTGAATCCCATGGGGGCATGGTTTCGTCTTTCGCATAGTCACGTTCGTATGTTTATCATGGAAAGAAAGCAGAATGGGTTTAGATGTTAACGCTAGCTGTTTACTTTGTGAGTGGCCGATTCGAGAGTCGAGTTGTTTAAAAGCGTAAGTTCCTTGTTTTTAAAAGCCACGGTTCTGTACTGAGTTGCGTCGCGCTTCTTTTATTAGAAGCACGGGCGTGAAGTGACTACAACCACGGTTCTGTTCCAGGTAGCGACATGACCTGTGCACTGACGATTGCGTGGACGTTCGTGGCAGTGTTAAGGGTCACAAGCACGGGCGTGCAGCTCTAAGAGGCATGGTTCCGTATGATATAGAGTCATGTTCCCCTGTGTTTCTGTTCTGAGTGCTTCCGTTGACTCGATCGGAAGGAGATGCATGGCAGGTGAGCCCACAGAGGCATAGCTTTGCATTACGCACAATCACATTCATTTCTTTAACCCAGCGGAATGGGTTGAGACGCCAACACTTACTATTGACTCTGTTGTTAAAAGCTTGTTTCCTTGTTTTCAAAAGCACAGTCACGCTTCTTTCTTGATGTTTCGTATATTACTCGATAAAGGCGTGGACTCGATTAGATGGAGAGGCACGGGCATGGTGTGGTGTTATATAGAGTCACGCTTGTCTGTGATTGCGTTCCGAATAATTCCGTTGACTCGATCAGATGGAAACCCAGCGGAAAGGGTTCAGGTGTAAACACTCACTGTTTACTCAGTGAGGCATGGAATGGCTTGTTCGAGAGAAGCTACTGTGGTGTATTCTTTGCACGGTGGTGGGTCCTAGGAAGTGACGACGTGGTATTGTGAAGAGTTACGTTATGTTGTTTTCGTGTTCCAAATGATTCTGTTGATTCGTTCACAACGGCAGACACATCCGTGCAGCGCGAAGAGGCTTGGTTATGATTTACCAATAGTCACATTCGTGCGTTTATGGCGGAAACCCAACGGTTCGACGGCCGTCTCTTCGTACCTCGGAGTGAACGCCACGTGGCGCCGCTCCAGAAACCTAACGGTGTGACGGGCGTCTCCTCCGGTGACGCTGTTCTGGCTCGTCGCCCGAGGCTAGGCTCCGGCTATTTAAGGCGGATGGACGGAGTCGCGAAACCCTAGCCACATTCTACTCCTCGCTTCGTTCGCCGCCAGTTCTTCCATTCCTCTTGCTCATCACTATTCACTAACCATCTCCGCCATGGCTGGGCAGAAGGAGACTACTCCGGACGGCCGTACTCTGTCGCGGGAGGAGATCCCGGCTCGTGAGGGTTCCTTGTCTGTAAATTCACCCTGCTTCTGCTTCTCCTTCATTCGTTTTTTGTTTCTTTTGGCTGCTTTGATTTAGTTTGTGAAACATGAATTATTGTGGTCAGCTGACTCCTAATTTGATGTGTGTGTCTTGCTGATACTGATTTACAGTCAGTTGGAGGTAGGGTTAGTCTGCATCATGGTCTTGAATAGAAGTCCCTTGCTGTAGAATTGGGGAGCAGCTGTGGCTCGAAAGAGATGGGAATGGTGAGCGGGGCGGCGACGGGAATGGTGCGCGTTGTTTCAGTTGCAGAGGCTAACAAAACGCGTGACAAGCTAGTGGAGATCATCCACGGGTGGCAGGAGCTCTTCCAGGAAGCAAGGGAAGATTTGAAGAAGGCGAATGCCAGGATCGTAGAAATTACGGTTGAGAAGAACAATCTCCTTGAAAAGCACGTCCGGTCGTTGCAGGAATCGGTTGCAGCTACAAAGCGACATGACGAGGATGTGAAGGCGCTGAAGAAGGATATTGATGAACTTCGTGTGGCGCAAACCAGCAAGAATCGGTTGTTGCAGGAATCGGCCGCAGGTTTGAAGGGACATGACGAGAATATGAAGGCGCTGAAGAAGGAGATTGATGAACTGCGCCGGGAGCAAACTAGCAACAAGGTCGTTGGGGACTAGGTATACAGCGGTGTCCCTGGCTGTTGTGTGCGTCTGGTGTTCTTAAGCAGTGGAGTGGAGTTTCTTACCTTTACTTGTGAGATTTCGCTGTCAGCTACCTTGCAAACAAAATGTATTTTGGTTTCGAGTATCGTTTTAATTCGGCGCCATTACTTATGATGCACGGGACGTGAAGTCTCTGCATCCACGGTTGTTAACCTAGTATTTTAATGACTTGTGTACTGATGAAGGCGTGTATGTTCGTGGCTTTTCTGTGTTGCAGTGTTTCAGGTCACAGACGCGGGCTTGCATCCCACAGATTCATGGTGTGGTTTTATATAGAGTCACGTTCGCCTGTATTTCTGTTCGACATGTTTCTGTCGACTCGTTGAGAAAAATAGGCACGTACGTAGGTGAATCCAATGGGGGAATGGTTTCATCTTTTGCATAGTCACGTTCGTACGTTTATCATGGAAAGAAAGCAGAATGGGTTTAGATGTTAACGCTAGTTGTTTGCTTTGTGAGATTAGAGAGTCGAGTTGTTTAAAAGCGTAAGTTCCTTGTTTTTAAAAGCCACGGTTCTGTACTGAGTTACGTCGCGCTTCTTTTATTAGAAGCACAGACGTGAAGTGAATATAGCAGCGGACGATGACTTGTGCACTGACGATGGCGCGGACGTTCGTGTCAGTGTTAAGGGTCACAGGCACGGGCGTGAAGCGCTAAAAGGAATACTGCCCTATAATATAGACTCACGGTCTTGTGCGTTTGTGTTCCGAATTGTTCCGTCGACTTGATCAGACGGTGAGGCACAGGCGTTCAGCCCACAAAGGATTTTTAATTCGGGGGAACCACCGGAATTGGTTCAGGTGTGAACACCCAGTGTTTACTCTATGAGGCACGGAATGGCCTATTCGAATAGGCACGTACGCAGGTGAATCCCATGGGGCATGGTTTCGTCTTTCGCATAGTCACGTTCGTACCTTTATCATGGAAAGAAAGCAGAATGGGTTTAGATGTTAACGGTAGCTGTTTACTTTGTGAGTGGCCGATTCGAGAGTCGAGTTGTTTAAAAGCGTAAGTTCCTTGTTTTTAGAAGTCACGGTTCTGTACTGAGTTGCGTCGTGCTTATTTTATTAGAAGCACGGGCGTGAAGTGACTACTGATCCGCAGTTGTTCGAGTAGCGACATGACCTGTGCTCGACGATGGCGTGGGCGTTAAATGGCGATGTTAAGGGCGAGGCACGCAGGCGTGAAGCTCTAAGAGGCATGGTGCCGTATGATCAGATCACGTTCCCTGTGTTTCTGTTCCGAGTGCTTCCGTCGACTTCGATCGAAAGGAGATGCGGCGGTGAGCCCACAGAGGCATAGCTTTGCATTACGCACAGTCACGTTCGTTTCTTTAACCCAGTGGAATGGGTTGAGATGCCAACACTTACTATTGACTCTGTTGTTAAAAGTTTGTTTGCTCGTTTTCAAAAGAACAGTCACGCTTCTTTCTTGATGTTTCATATATTACTCGATAAAGGCGTGGACTCGATTAGATGGAGAGGCATCTCATGGTGTGGTCTTATATAGAGTCACGCTCGTCTGTGATTGCGTTTCGAATAATTCCATTGACTCGATCAGATGGAAACCCAGCGGAAAGGCATCGTTTGGTCTTACTCACAGTCACGTTCGTTTCTTTAATTGTGGAAATCCAGCGGAAAGGGTTCAGGTGCGAACACTCACTGTTTACTCAGTGAGGCACGGAATGGCTTGTTCGAGAGAAGCTGCTGTGGTGTATTCTTTGCACGGTGGTGGGTCCTAGGAAGTGACGGAGTGGTATTATGAAGAGTTACGTTATGTTGTTTTCATGTTCCAAATGATTCCGTTGAACCGTTCGCAACGGCAGGCACATCCGTGCAGCGCGAAGAGGCATGGTTATGATTTACCAAGAGTCACATTCGTGTGTTTATCACGGAAACCCAACGGTTCGACGGCCGTCTCTTCTTACCTCGGAGTGAACGCCACATGGCGCCACTCCAGAAACCCAACGGTGCGACGGGCGTCACCGGCGTTCTGGCTCGTCGCCCGAGGCTAGGCTCCGACTATTTAAGGCGGACAGGCGGAGTCGTGAAACCCTAGCCACGGCTCTGTGCTGAGTTTCATGGTGCTTCTTTTATTAGGAGCACGGGCGTTAAGTGACTACAGCTACGGTTCTGTATCAGGTATCGACATGACTTGTGCACTGATGATGGCGTGGATGTTCGTGGCAGTGTTAATGGTCATAGGCACGGGCGTGAAGCGCTAAAAGGCATGCTGCCCTATAATATAGAGTCACGCTCCCATGTGTTTGTGTTCCGAACGATTCCGTCGACTCGATCATACGGAGAGGAACCGCCGTTCAGCGCAAAAAGGTTCTTTAATTGGGGATACCTAGCGGAATTGGTTCAGATGTGAATACCCACTGTTTACTCTGTGAAGCATGGAATGGCCTATTCGAGAGACAATGGTGTGGTGTATTCTTCGCACGGCTATGGGTCCCAGGAAGGCACGGTGTCGCATTGTGTAGAGTGACGTTAGTTTGTCTTGGTGTTCCAAATGATTATGTTGAATCGTTCGCACTGAAAGACACAACTATATACGTTACACGGAGTCACATTCGTGTTTTGATTGCAGAAACCCCACCATTCGACGGGCGTCCCCTCGTATTCGGTGTGAACGCCGCTCCGGAAACCCAAGGGTCCGACGTGCGTTTCCTCCGGTGACGCCGTTCTGGAGGAGGTGGAGGTATTTAATAGAGTGAACGCCACGTGTCGGCGCTGCGGAATCCAAAAGGACCGACGGCCGTCTCATCCGTCGGTGAAGTGAACGCCGCGTGTCACCGTTCCGTCGCCCGAGGTCAAGAAGCAGTTATTTAAGCCGAGCGGCGTCCGCCACCACTAGACATCATCCTGCTTCTCCCTCTTTCACCGACAATCTTAGGAAATCACCCATCTTCCTGTGTTCGTTTGTGACGTTCCCCACCATGGTTCGGCACGAGATAACTACTTATGCGATGCTTACTCCCGAGCGTCGCTTTCAGTTGCAGGAGGACATCCGTTCGAGGCGCGCCGCTCGGGTCGCAGCGGGCATGTCTTCGGACTCGCCGGGGCCAGAGGAGATTGGGGAGGTGGAGGGGGATCCGTCGGAGCTCATGCAGGGAGTTGATCCAGTTGGGGGAGATGTGATGGAGGAAGTGGAGGGGGGTGACAAGGATGAGGAAGACGACGTGGAAGGCGTGGACGAGGATGACGAGGACGACGCGGAAGGCATGGACGAGGATGAGGAGGATGACGAGGAAGGTGTGGATGAGGACGACAAGGAAGGCGTGGACGAGGACGACGAGGAAGGCATGGACGAGGATGAGGAGGACGACGAGGAAGGTATGGACAAGGACGACGAGGAAGGTGTGGACGAGGATGACGAGGACGTCGAGGAAGGCTTGGACGAGGATGACAAGGACGGCGAGGAAGGCGTGGACGAGGACGACGAGGACGACGAGGAGGGAGATGACGAGGACGACGAGGAGGCTGGTGACGAGGAAGACGAGGACGACGAGGAGTGCGGTGACGAGGAAGACGAGGCGGAGTTCTATCTCGGTGAGTCGGCCTTGATGGCGGAGCAGACCGCTATCCTGGAGTCCATCAAAGATGAGGCGTATGTGGAGTCCAACCGGCGCTTCCTCCGGGAAGAGCAGGCGAAGACCGATGTGCTCTTCGACGAGCTGGATGCGGAGCAGGAGGCGGAGGCAAATGACGTCGATGTCAGAATGGAGATAGTGGACATCTCCGACGACGGGGAGTAGTGTAGTTTTGTTGGTAGATGTTTGCTTTTCCATGCTTTTTATGCTTTTCATGTTTTCTGTGTCTGTAAAGGTTGAACAATGTCAAGCAATCATCGTTGTCAGAACGGAGACAGTTTCGTTTCCATGTCAAACAATCGTGTTTTGTTCCTAAGTAGTAGTACTACGCCGTCCAAAATAAATGTGTCAACTTTGCAGTACAATTCACATTGTACTGGTTAGTACAGCGTTGAGCGAATTAATTTGTGATGGAAGGTGTATGTTTTATTACAAATTGCAGTTTTAAGTACCATATTTGGGTCGGAAGGCGTATGTTTTATTACACTGTATTGTTTTATTAAAGATTGCAGTTTCAAGTACAAAATAAACGTCTCAACTAGGGCACATGTTTGATTCTAGAGATTTCAATGTGGTTAGATTTGAATATGGTTTCAACATGGTTAGATTCTAGAGAGGCACTCAACAACATGCACAAAAAAGCCACAGATGTGCTTCTGAGAAGCACCGTCTTGCATGGTTTTACCGCAAGATGGGATTCGACATTTATCCAGGACATTCCGGGTTTTATAAGTGTAGAAAGAATTGTTTTTCACTTATATGTTGTGTGGAAAAGGCATGGCAATTACTTTTGTGAGAGGCATGAATGTGCCGACGGAACGGGCACGGTCACGTATGAAATAGGTGCAAGGTGGTCCCTAATGTCTCCTTAATGTATCATCTATACACTTTACTGTTACAAGCACAATCGTCGTTCTTGTTGAGGCACGGAGGTGAAGGATGGAGCGTTTGCGTCTGCGATAGTCACGTCCTATATTAAGAAGGAAGAAAATCTTCACGTCTGCGATACGTCAGAAGCTGGCTGTAAGGCATGCTCCTGCCTTTGCGTTTTTGATGACGTCACGTTTAGTGCCAATGGGGTGGACGTAATGCTCGGTTCGCTGATGTTTTCGTTGTCAGCAACTTTCTTAACATGTTATGCCCGAGAGAGGTACAGTGTTACCCGACGTAGAGGCATGCACGTAACTAACTGGAGGCACGGAGACGTGATTTCAAGGGAGGTACGGACGCGAAAATGATCGTTATGCAAGGACGTGAAGGTGTGCCTTTGCTTTAAAGAAGCTTTCACTGACACATTTTCATTGTGGGGGGCATGGACTATGGGCTCCATGTGTTTTCGAAGGCATTAGGCCTCATTAATGAACATATCAGAGAGAAGGTGAATTGTAACACCCCGGACGTAACTTTCCATATTTGTAACTCCAACTCTTGCCATTTTCGGCATTGTGATATGATATTCCCTCCGTGGTTGGGTTTTTCTTCATTTTGCTTTTTGTCCATGTCATGCATTTTATATCATGTCATCATGTGCATCGCATTTGCATACGTGTTCGTCTCATGATTCCGAGCATTTTTCCCGTTGTCCGTTTTGCAATCCGGCACTCCTATCTCCCCCGTCGGCCCCTTTTATGTTTTTCCGTGTGCGGGTACTAAACCTTCTCGGAATGGACCGAGGTTTGTCTAGTGGCCTTGGTATACCACCGTAGACCACCGGTCAAGTTTGGTCATTTGGAGCTCGTTTGGTACTCAGCGGTTAACCGCACTCTCATGAAAGGCCTCTTTTGAGTTGCAGCCCAACACCCCTCCAAAATAGTCCAATAACCCATCTAAGTCACTTCCATGCTCTCCGTCGTTCGATCACGATCGTCTGGGAGAAAACTACACCTCATTTGGACTCTCCTAGCTCCCTCTATGCCTATTTAAGCAAACCCCTCCAAATCCGGATCATCCTCCCGAAACCCTAGGCGAATCCCTCCGCCGCCGCCGGGCGTGTCCGGCGGGCGGACAACGTCCGCCCGCCCAAGCCTCTCACAGCCAGCGCCCACGTGGGCTCCGCGCCCACATCACCGCCGACCCAGCAGGCCCGCGAGGCCGTCGGAGGCCCTCCCGCTTGCCGCCCGCGCGCGCCAGGCGCGCCCGCCCCTCCGCGCCTCAGCCCGCTCGGGCGCCGCACCCTCCCGCCACCGGCCGCCGCCCTCGCCCTCCTCGCCCGCCGCCGCCCAGCCCGCGCCAGCGCCCAGCCTCCGCCGTCCACCTCCCTCGGCGGCGCCCGCCCGGCTTCTCCCTCTCCGGCGAGCCCGCGGCACCGGAGCTGCTCACCGCCGCCGCCACTTCGGATCGATCGGATCCGGATCCCGATCTCTCCCGTTGACTTCTTCCCCCCCTCTATTTTCTTCCAAGTTTTAATTCGATGGTATTTTGTGGTATTTTCAACATAGCGTAACTTTGCATCTGCAGATCCATTTTGCGCGTATAATATATCAGAATGTTCGCCTCGAAGAGTAGATCATTTCATCTCATTGCATCATTTTCATTTGAGCTCATCTTGATGCCCGAAATGCTGTTGGAAGAGGGCTATGTGATGTTAGTTTCTGTTTCTTAACAGAACTTGCACTTTTGTTATTTTTGCTATGATTGATGGGTGCACCCTATGAATTTGAGTCCTACATGTGTTTTGTAATATGCCATGCCATCTTTCCAGGGGTGTATGCCATGTATTTTTGTGAGCTATGTGGTGACTAGCACAAGCATGCAAAGTAGGTGTCCTGATGTTGCTGTTTTCAGCTCTGTTTTGCTGATATTTTGATGCCATGTTAACTTGATGCTACCAAGAGATCCATGCATATTTTGAGATACTTCAGTAAGGATGTTTTGTTCTACATGTCTTGCTCTATCCATCCATGCCTTTGTTTGCAATTATGGAGTGCTATAGCTTGAGTCAATCGAGCTCTACTTTTGCTATCAAATGTTTCCTGGCAGATTGTTTACAGGTTATTCAATTTTGCCAAGCTTGTTGTGGTTGATCCATGTATGATATGATATTGTTCTTGCCATGTATGTCTTCTATGCCATGTCTTCTTGATGTATGTATGCTTAGTTTATCATATAAGGCTCTGTAGTGAGTGCATTGAGCTTGTAAACATGCCTACTTGTTATCAGTTTTTGACATGCCATGTTGCTGAATCTGTTAACGAAACTTGCGATATTGACATGGGTGTTACTATATTTTCTGATCCTTTTTGGCTTATGGTCAGTAAGGGACTTTTGTTCTATGCTTTGAGTAGAGTCATGCCATGCCTTGTTTTGCTATTATAAGTTCCTGTAGCATGTAGTTTTCTTGCTCTGAACATTGCAACCTGATGCTGTTTTTGCCATGTCCAGCCTGATATTGTGTGCACTTTTGCCATGCTTGTTTGAACCTGTTATGATGTGAACTAGCCGTAGCTCAGTGCTTATCTTTTGTCAAGCATCTTGTGTAGATCACTGCCATATACTTTGTTGGTACGTTTGGGTGCAGTAGCTTAATTTATTGTTGCTTGCTAAGTGGTATCATGCTGTTAATGGCAGATTTGTGGCATTGTTGTTTTGGTTGTCATTTGCAAACCGTGCATCCGATTCCGGTGATCTTTATATCGATTTCAACCGAAATCATCTCATCTTTCAGTGGCATACTTGGTTAGCCAAGTTGATGCCGGTTCATCATTTTCCTTCGGGCCTTTATCGCATTGCATATCACATCCGCATATCATGTCATGTTTTGCATCATGTTGCTTGTGCATTGCACCGTGATTTATTGTGGTTCCTTTGTTTGTGTTCTTGTTTTGGGTAGAGCCGGGAGACGAGTACGTGAACGAGGAACCTGTTGAGAACGCTTACGAGGATCAAGCTTTCGACAACTCTGAGAACATTGCAGGCAAGATGACCATACCCTCGAAATCACTTCTATCTTGGCTATGCTAGTTGCTCGCTCTTTTGCTATGCCTATGCTACGATGCCTATCACTTGCTTATCCTGCCACCCATATTGCCATGTCAGCCCTAACCATCCTTTTCCTAGCAAACCGTTGATTGGCTATGTTACCGCTTTGCTCAGCCCCTCTTATAGCGTTGCTAGTTGCAGGTGAAGTTGAAGTTTTGTTCCTTGTTGGAACATGGAGATGTTGTTCCTTATTGAAACATGTTTACTTGTTGGGGATATCACAATATATATATCTGCTATAATTAATGCATCTATATACTTGGTAAAGGGTGGAAGGCTCGGCCTTATGCAGGTGTTTTGTTCCTCTTGCCACCTAGTTTCCATCATACGGTGTTATGTTCCTTGATTTCGCGTTCCTTACGGTTGGGTGATTTATGGGACCCCTTGACAGTTCGCTTTGAATAAGACTCGTCCAGCAAGGCCCAACTTTGGTTTTACCATTTGCCACCTAAGCCTTTTCCCCGGGTTTTCGCGAGCCCGAGGTCATCTTTATTTAACCCCGGGCCAATGCTCCTCTAGCGTTGGTCCAAACTAGACCACTTGCGGTGCCACCACGAGGCAACTTGGGGCATCTTCGGTTGCCGTCGTAGTGTTCATTCGGATGTGCCACGAGAACGAGATATGTGCAGCTCCTATCGGGATTTGTCGGCACAATCGGGCGGCTTTGCTGGTCTTGTTTTATTGCTGTCGAAATGTCTTGTAGTCCGGATTCGAGATTGATCGGGTCTTCGGTAGAAGAATATCCTTCGTTGACCATGAGAGCTTATAATGGGCTAAGTTGGGACACCCTGCAGGTATTATCTTTCAAAGCCGTGCCCGCGGTTATGAGGCAGATGGGAATTTGTTAATGTCGGTTGTAGAAAACCGAAGTTGACCTCATTTAAAATACACATCAACGGCGTGTGTAACCGTGATGGTCTCTTCTCGGCGAGTCCGGAAGTGAACACGATGTTGGAGTTATGTCGGCGTAAGTAGTTCAGGATCACTTCTTGATCGCTACTAGTTTCACGACCGTGCCTTGCTTCTCTTCTCGCTCTCTCTTTTGCGATGTAGCCACCTTATATGCTAGTCGCTTGCTGCAGCTCCACCTTACAACTCTATCCTTCCTATAAGCTTATATAGTCTTGATCTCGCGGGTGTGAGATTGCTGAGTCCCGTGACTCACAGATTCTACCAAACAGTTGCAGTGCCGACGATGCGGTGCATGTGGCGCACCGAGCTCAAGTGGGAGTTCGACGAGGAACGTGGTCGTTACTATGTGTCTTTTCCTGATGATCAGTAGTGGTGCCCAGTTGGGACGATCGGGGGGTCTGTGTAGCTTTTGGGGTATCTTCTTTTATTTTGGTACCGTAGTCGGACCTTGAGTGTACTCTAAATGATGGATGTTTATTTATGTACTGTGTGAAGTGGCGACTGTAAGCCAACTATGTATCTCTTTCCCTTATGTATTACATGGGTTGTGTGAAGATTACCTCACTTGCGACACTGCTTTCAATGCGGTTATGCCTCTAAGTCGTGCCTCGACACGTGGGAGATATAGCCGCATCGAGGGCGTTACAAGTTGGTAATCAGAGCCTTCCCCGACTTAGGAGCCCCCTACTTGATTGTTTGCTGGCGTTGTTGAGTCTAGAATGGAAAATGTTTTGAGTCTTAGGATTATATATATCGGAGAGTAGGATTCTTTTTACTCCCCAGTCCCTTCATCGCTCTGTGAGGTCTCCTGACGTAGAGTTTTGACTCTCCTCTCCTCAAATTTCACTAAATTTTTTTTTAGGATCACGCGGGTATCTTGGGATCGTTCCGATGGTTTTGTGAGGAGAACATTGTTCTTGGTGCCTCCTGACATTTAGGGGTTGTGGCAGTGTCCCGGGGAGTTGAGCTCCGAGGTGTTGTCGTCACAATTTTATCGTTGCGATTCTGGAATACCTGAGTTTTGCCGACATCGAAATCTATTTTGTGCGCTTGTTGGTGAGATAACCCGATAACCCGATCTTCGGGCGAGCTCGGGAGTATTGCCATGACTTGTATAACGGATGTTTTTGAAGGTCGAGGTACACGATTTCGAGGATTTCTTGGTTATGTGTTGACGGATGGATACAATGCTGGATCTAGGTATTGTTAGTTTGGGTGATATATTTTGTGTCCCTGTATCCCCAACACCAGATTGCATAACCGAAAAGTTTGGGAGTTTATAGGTGGAAATTCTAGTAGCTTACGGGATATCTTTCCGACGGATGTATGATTTGAGATTGGGGTTCAACGTCTAGTGGTCCGCCCATTCACGGTCGATTCTGATGGTCGCGAGGCGTCTTAAAGAATCCTTGGCTATGCTGATTCGGGGCGTCTTGTTTGTCATTCGTGACGTCCGCTATCGTCGTGTCCGTGTGGGCCCCACCACGAACACTTTGGGCGAAATCTCTATCATGTGTTTGTTCCGGCTCATTCTAGAAGCCAATCTTTTGTTTTCAGTTGTGATATTCGATTTGTATCTAAGACAGATGTTGTTTCCATATCTTTATCTAAGTGGCTTCTCACCTTAATGGACGTGTGATATTAACTTTGGAATTCATTCGTTCATTCTCGTTCGAATGTTTATTGTGAAGACTATATGTTGCAATTTCTATCCGTTGATTCTACTTGACTATTTGTCTATCAAAGGACTAAGGATGTCACCCTCTTGAGATGGCTCCATGTAACGTCCGAATCCGGAGCGGAATGATGGGAATCGTCGAACCCTCCACCTCCACCTCCGCCTCCGGAAGCCTGGCAAGCTATCATGGCAGCCACCAATGCCAATGCTCAGATGATTTTCCAGCTCTTGCAAGAACGTACTCAGGGGCAAGGCAATCAAGGAAATCTAGGTCAAGGCAACAACCAGCCGCACTTTGCTACTCTCAGTCAGTTCCTCGCTAATCAGCCGAAGTCTTTCAGTTTCTGTGTTGAGGCCACAGACGCTGACGATTGGCTTGTGGACATCTGCAAGCATTTTGATTGTAGCAATGTCAGACCTAAGGACTTTGTCAAGTTTGCATCGTTTCAACTCAAGGACCAAGCTGCTGAGTGGTACCAGCAATACAAAGATTCGAGAGGAGGTCGTGTCATTACAGGATGAGTTCCGCCGAGATTTGAGCTCACCACATTCGAAAAGTGTTGTTGAGAGCAAGCGTGAGGAGTTCCGCAATCTCAAGCAAGGCAACATGTCGTGTATCAATACAATATCCAGTTCGAAACTCGCTCGCTTTGCTAAGCAAGACATTCCGATGAAAAGAGTATGATCTATCAATTCAGAGGTGGTGCGAGAGAAGATCTGCAATTAGCTCTTGTGCTTTTGAGCGAGAAAAGTATGATGAATTCTACAACATGGCCTTTGAAGCAAGAAGCTGCCCAGCTCAAATGTGAGGCTTCTAAGAAGAGAATCAGGGATGCAGTTCAGTCTTCTTCTTCCTCTCAAGTGGCAGCTAAGCAGCGAAGTTCTACCTTCCTCCTCCTCCGTTCCGTCGGCCTTATCGCCAGAAGAACTCAGGTGGCCGTGGATCTTCCCACCCGCCCAACCCAGCTATCGAACAAGTCTAATTCTCAAGCTTCAAGGTCAAGTGCTCCTTACCACCGTCCGCTCTAGGTGACTTGCAACAAGTGTCATCGAAAGGTCACTATGCGAACAAGTGCTTCAACCAGGCGCCTTCCGCCTCCTCCTCTGTGAAATCTTCAAGCAATGCGGTGGTCAAGCATAATCCAAAATCGCCAAGGTCAATATGATGAATGCAGCTCAAGCGGAGGAATCTTCGATGTGATAATGGGTAATCTTCCAGTTAATGATATTCCTGCAAAAGTCTTATTTGATACTGGTGCATCGCTTTCTTTCATTTCGAGACCTTTTGTTGCCAAGCATGAGTTTGTGACGGAAAAGATTCCTATTCCGTTGAAGATTGTGTCCCCGGGTAAGCAAATGACATCTAATGTTTGCGTCCCGGATGTTTCTATCAAGATTGACGATTATAGATTTCTGGCTAAACCTATTGTTCTTGGTGACTCGGATATTGATCTAATTCTTGGAATGGACTGGCTTTATCAGCACAAAGCTCAGCTTGATTGTGCTGCCAGGGAAATTCAATTGACCCACTCTTCTAATGATGTGATCATCTATGCCGCTCGTGATGAAACCATTCGGTTGTTTTCTCTCAATGAGAAGGCGAATTGGATGCTATCTCTCGATTCGATCGTTTGTGAGTACCAAGATGTCTTTCCAGAAGAGCTTCCGGGTATGCCTCCTCATCGGCCAGTTGAATTCGTTATTGATCTTGAGCCTGGCACTGAACCCGTTTGCAAGCGTCCTTACAAGCTTGGACCTGATGAACTGAAGGAATTGAAGAAGCAACTCGATGAACAAGAGCGTCTGGGTTTGATCAGACCGAGTTCATCTCCTTGGGGTTGTGGTGTTCTTTTTTTCCAGAAGAAGGATGGCACGGACCTACTTTGCGTCGATTACCGTCCACTGAATAAGAAGACAATCAAGAACAAGTATCCACTTCCCAACATCAATGAACTTTTCGAGCAACTCAAAGGTGCTAAAGTGTTCTCCAAGCTTGACCTTCGTATGGGTTATCATCAAATTCGCATTCGTGAACAAGATATTCCCAAGACAGCATTCAGAACAAGTTTTGGTTCTTATGAATATACTGTCATGTCTTTCGGCCTTGTCAATGCTCCTCCAACATTCTCTCGGATGATGAACTTCATCTTCAACCCCTACACCAATGAATTCGTCTTGGTCTATCTTGATGATATTTTGGTCTTCTCCAAGAATAAGAAGGATCATGCCAAACATTTGCGATTGGTGCTAGACAAGCTCAGAGAGCATCAATTCTATGCTAAGTTCTCCAAATGTGAATTTTGGCTTGATGAAGTGCTTTATCTTGGTCATATCATCTCCGCCAAGGGCATCGCTGTTAATCCCGAGAAGGTGTCCGCAATTGTAAATTGGGAACCTCCTCGAATGTCAAGCAGCTCCATGATTTTCTTGGTCTTGCAAGCTATTGCCGAAGATTCGTTGAGAACTTCTCCAAGATTGCAAAGCCTCTTTCCAACCTCCTTCAGAAGCATGTGAAGTATGTCTGGTCTCCAGAGTGTGACGTTGCTTTCAATACTCTCAAAGAGAAACTCGTCACAGCTCCTGTCTTGACTCCTCTGATGAATCCAAGCCATTTGAAGTTTTCGTGATGCTTCTCTTCAAGGTCTCGGTGCTGTGTTAATGCAAGAGAAGAGAGTTGTGGCTTATACCTCTCGTCAGCTAAAGCCCAACGAAAGAACTACCCCACTCACGATCTTGAGTTGGCGGCAGTTGTCCATGCATTGATAACATGGAGACATCTCTTGTTGGGAAGGAAAGTGGACATTTTCACCGATCACAAGAGTCTCAAGTATATCTTCACTCAACCCAACCTCAACCTCGGCAGACTCGATGGGTGAAATGATTCAAGAGTACAACCCAAGTATTGAATATACTCCGGCAAGGCCAATGTCATTGCAGATGCTTTGAGCAGGAAGGCTTATTGCAACAGTCTAATCCTCAAGCCCTTCCAACGGATCTCTGTGAAGCTTTCCATAGCTGAATCTTCAAGTTGTTCCTCAAGGTTTTCTTGCCAACCTCATAGTCTCTCCTACTTTGGAAGATCAGATTCGTGAGGCTCAACTTCGGATACCATGGTGAAAAAGGTGAAGCGTGGTATCGACAAGGGCATTTCAATTACAAGTGCTTCCACATTGATGACAAAGATACTCTTTTCTTTGAGGACGGATTGTGGTTCCTAAGGGTGATCTGAGAAAAGTCATTATGAGCGAGGCTCACAATTCGCTTCTATCCATTCATCCGGAAGTACGAAGATGTACCAGACCTCAAGCGATCATATTGGTGGACTCGAATGAAGCGAGAAATTGCTCAATTCGTGAATGAATGTGATGTCTGCGGAAGAGTGAAAGCAGAACACCAAAGACCAGCTGGTCTCCTCCAACCTCTTGCTATTCCGAATGGAAGTTTGATCATATTGAAATGGACTTCGTGACTGGTTTTCCTAAGTCCAAGCGTGGAAATGATGCTATCTTCGTTGTCATTGACAAGCTTACTAAAGTGGCTCATTTTCTTCCTATCAAAGAATCCATCACAGCAGCTCAGTTGGCGGAGCTATACACCTCCAGGATTGTCTCCTTGCACGGCATTCCACAAGTGCTCTCTTCAGACCGTGGCAGCATCTTTACCTCCAAGTTTTGGGATTCTTTTCAGAAGGCCATGGGCACCAACATTCGTTTCAGCACAGCTTTTCACCCTCAAACAAGTGGAGAAGTTGAGCGAGTTAATCAAATCCTTGAAGATATGCTCAGGGCTTGTGTCATTTCTTTCGGTATGAAGTGGGAAGATTGTCTTCCATATGCCGAGTTCTCCTACAATAATAGCTTCCAAGCGAGTTCGGCAAGGCCCCATTCAAAATTCTCTATGGCGAAAGTGCCGTACTCCTCTCAATTGGTGCGAGAGGTGAGCGCCAACTTCTTGGCAATGACTTGATCACGAAGCGAAGAAATGTGCAAAGTCATTCGTGAGAATCTCAAAGCCGCGCAATCGCGCGGAAGAGCTATTATGATGATAAGCACCGTGATGTGGCTTTTGAAATCGGAGACCATGTCTACCTCCGCGTCTCTCAATGAAAGGCACTCGTCGCCCGGTATCAAAGGAAGCTTGCCCCTAGATCGTGGGTCCTTTCAAGATCATTGGCAAAAGAGGCGATCTCGCCTATCAACTTGAGCTTCCATCCAACTTCGCGAGCGTGCATGATGTGTTTCACGTGTCACAGCTTCGCAAGTGCTTCAAGACTCTGAGCGCACTATCGACTTGAAGAGATTGACCTTCAAGAAGATCTCTCTTATCATGAGCACCCGTTGCTATTCTTGAAGAAACCGAGCGCAAGACTCGCAACAAGTCAATCAAATTCCTGAAAGTGAAGTGGTCACACCATTCCGACCGGAAGACACACGGGGCGTGAGGATCACCTCCGTTCGAATATCCGGAGTTCTTTCAGTCCTAGATCTCGGGCGAGATCCTCTTGTAGTGGTGGAGTCTTGTAACACCCGGACGTAACTTTCCATATTTGTAACTCCAACTCTTGCCATTTTCGGCATTGTGATATGATATTCCCTCCGTGGTTGGGTTTTCTTCATTTTGCTTTTTGTCCATGTCATGCATTTTATATCATGTCATCATGTGCATCGCATTTGCATACGTGTTAGCCTCATGATTCCGAGCATTTTTCCGTTGTCCGTTTTGCAATCCGGCACTCCTATCTCCCCGGCGGCCCCTTTACGTTTTTCCGTGTGCAGGTACTAAACCTTCTCGGAATGGACGAGGTTTGTCTAGTGGCCTTGGTATACCACCGTAGACCACCGGTCAAGTTTCGGTCATTTGGAGCTCGTTTGGTACTCCAGCGGTTAACCGCACTCTCGCAAAGGCCTCTTTTGAGTTGCAGCCCAACACCCTCCAAAATAGTCCAATAACCCATCTAAGTCACTTCCATGCTCTCCGTCGTTCGATCACGATCGTGTGGTAGCTACACCTCATTTGGACTCTCCTAGCTCCTCTATGCCTATTTAAGCAAACCCCTCCAAATCCGGATCATCCTCCCCAAACCCTAGATCGAATCCCTCCCGCCGCCGGGCGTGTCCGAGCGGGCGGACAACGTCCCGCCCGCCCAAGAGCCTCTCAGGCCAGGCCACGTGGGCTCCGCGCCCCACATCACCGCCGACCCAGCGGGCCCGCGAGGCCGTCTGCGAGGCCTCCCGCTTGACCCGCCACGCCAGCCAGCGCGCCCCGCCCTCCGCGCCTCCGCCCGCTCGGGCCGCCGCGCCCTCCGCCGCCACCGGCCGCCGCCACCGCCCTCGCCGCCCGCCGCCCGCCCGCCTGGCCATGCCGCCCGCCCATCGCCCGTCACCTCCCTCCGGGCGCCCGCCCGGCTTCTCCCTCTCCGGCGAGCCCGCGGCACCGGAGCTGCTCACCGCCGCCGCCGCTTCGGATCGATCGGATCCGGATCCCGATCTCTCCCGTTGACTTCTTCCCCCCCTCTATTTTCTTCCAAGTTTTAATTCGATGGTATTTTGTGGCATTTTCAACGTAGCGTAACTTTGCATCTGTAGCTCCATTTTGCGCGTATAATATATCACAATGTTCGTCTCGAAGAGTAGATCATTTCATCTCATTGCATCATTTTCATTTGAGCTCATCTTGATGCCCGAAATACTGTTGGAAGAGGGCTATGTGATGTTAGTTTCTGTTTCTTAACAGAACTTGCACTTTTGTTATTTTTGCTATGATTGATGGGTGCACCCTATGAATTTGAGTCCTACATGTGTTTTGTAATATGCCATGCCATCTTTCCAGGGGTGTATGCCATGTATTTTTGTGAGCTATGTGGTGAGTAGCACAAGCATGCAAAGTAGGTGTCCTGATGTTGCTGTTTTCAGCTCTGTTTTGCTGATATTTTGATGCCATGTTAACTTGATGCTACCAAGAGATCCATGCATATTTTGAGATACTTCAGTAAGGATGTTTTGTTCTACATGTCTTGCTCTATCCATCCATGCCTTTGTTTGCAATTATGGAGTGCTATAGCTTGATTCAATCGAGCTCTACTTTTGCTATCAAATGTTTCCTGGCAGATTGTTTACAGGTTATTCAATTTTGCCAAGCTTGTTGTGGTTGATCCATGTATGATATGATATTGTTCTTGCCATGTATGTCTTCTATGCCATGTCTTCTTGATGTATGTATGCTTAGTTTATCATATAAGGCTCTGTAGTGAGTGCATTGAGCTTGTAAACATGCCTACTTGTTATCAGTTTTTGACATGCCATGTTGCTGAATCTGTTAACGAAACTTGCGATATTGACATGGGTGTTACTATATTTTCTGATCCTTTTTGGCTTATGGTCAGTAAGGGACTTTTGTTCTATGCTTTGAGTAGAGTCATGCCATGCCTTGTTTTGCTATTATAAGTTCCTGTAGCATGTAGTTTTCTTGCTCTGAACATTGCAACCTGATGCTGTTTTTGCCATGTCCAGCCTGATATTGTGTGCACTTTTGCCATGCTTGTTTGAACCTGTTATGATGTGAACTAGCCGTAGCTCAGTGCTTATATTTTGTCAAGCATCTTGTGTAGATCACTGCCATATACTTTGTTGGTACGTTTGGGTGCAGTAGCTTAATTTATTGTTGCTTGCTAAGTGGTATCATGCTGTTAATGGCAGATTTGTGCCATTCTTGTTTTGGTTGTCATTTGCAAACCGTGCATCCGATTCCGGTGATCTTTATATCGATTTCAACCGAAATCATCTCATCTTTCCAGTGGCATACTTGGTTAGCCAAGTTGATGCCGGGTACATCATTTTCCTTCCGGAGCGCATATACGCATTGCATATCACATCCGCATATCATGTCATGTTTTGCATCATGTTGCTTGTGCATTGCACCGTGATTTATTGTGGTTCCTTTGTTTGTGTTCTTGTTTTGGGTAGAGCCGGGAGATGAGTACGTAAACGAGGAACCTGTTGAGAACGCTTACGAGGATCAAGCTTTCGACAACTCGAGAACATTGCGAGCAAGATGACCATACCCTCGAAATCACTTCTATCTTGGCTATGCTAGTTGCTCGCTCTTTTGCTATGCCTATGCTACGATGCCTATCACTTGCTTATCCTGCCACCCATATTGCCATGTCAGCCCTAACCATCCTTTTCCTAGCAAACCGTTGATTGGCTATGTTACCGCTTTGCTCAGCCCTCTTATAGCGTTGCTAGTTGCGAGTGAAGTTGAAGTTTTGTTCCTTGTTGGAACATGGAGATGTTGTTCCTTATTGGAACATGTTTACTTGTTGGGGATATCACAATATATATATCTGCTATAATTAATGCATCTATATACTTGGTAAAGGGTGGAAGGCTCAACCTTATGCCTGGTGTTTTGTTCCACTCTTGCCACCTAGTTTCCGTCATACGGTGTTATGTTCCTTGATTTCGCGTTCCTTACGGTTGGGTGATTTATGGGACCCCTTGACAGTTCGCTTTGAATAAGACTCGTCCAGCAAGGCCCAACTTTGGTTTTACCATTTGCCACCTAAGCCTTTTCCCCGGGTTTCGCGAGCCCGAGGGTCATCTTTATTTAACCCCGGGCCAATGCTCCTCGGCGGTTGTCCAAACTAGAGCCACTTGCGGTGCCACCACGAGGCAACTTGGGGCATCTTCGGTTGCCGTCGTAGTGTTCATCCGGATGTGCCACGAGAACGAGATATGTGCAGCTCCTATCGGGATTTGTCGGCACAATCGGGCGACTTTTGCTGGTCTTGTTTTATTGCTGTCGAAATGTCTTGTAGTCCGGGATTCGAGATTGATCGGGTCTTCGGTAGAAGGAATATCCTTCGTTGACCGTGAGAGCTTATAATGGGCTAAGTTGGGACACCCTGCAGGTATTATCTTTCAAAGCCGTGCCCGCGGTTATGAGGCAGATGGGAATTTGTTAATGTCGGTTGTAGAAAACCGAAGTTGACCTCATTTAAAATACACATCAACCGCGTGTGTAACCGTGATGGTCTCTTCTCGGCGGAGTCCGGGAAGTGAACACGGTGTTGGAGTTATGTCTGACATAAGTAGTTCAGGATCACTTCTTGATCGCTACTAGTTTCACGACCGTGCCTTGCTTCTCTTCTCGCTCTCTCTTTTGCGATGTAGCCACCTTATATGCTAGTCGCTTGCTGCAGCTCCACCTTACAACTCTATCCTTCCTATAAGCTTATATAGTCTTGATCTCGCGGGTGTGAGATTGCTGAGTCCCCGTGACTCACAGATTCTACCAAACAGTTGCAGGTGCCGACGATGCCAGTGCATGTGACGCAACCGAGCTCAAGTGGGAGTTCGACGAGGAACGTGGTCGTTACTATGTGTCTTTTCCTGATGATCAGTAGTGGTGCCCAGTTGGGACGATCGGGGGGTCTGTGTAGCTTTTGGGGTATCTTCTTTTATTTTGGTACCGTAGTCGGACCTTGAGTGTACTCTGAATGATGGATGTTTATTTATGTACTGTGTGAAGTGGCGACTGTAAGCCAACTATGTATCTCTTTCCCTTATGTATTACATGGGTTGTGTGAAGATTACCTCACTTGCGACACTGCTTTCAATGCGGTTATGCCTCTAAGTCGTGCCTCGACACGTGGGAGATATAGCCGCATCGAGGGCGTTACATGAATCTTTTGGTTGACGTCTAGAATGTTGCGTAAAATGATGTGAAGCCAAGTTACGCATGGTCCCCTTGGTATCAGAGGCACATAGGCACATAAGTGCCTATTGTGGTGCACTGGAAATAAACTTGTGCAAAAGACATGTAAACTGCAAGCAAACTACAAGGTTAACTGCGACACAAGCAAACCTAAATTTATAACAAGCAAAAGGCAGTCTTGAGGGAAAGCAAATCTAATGATAAATCTAGAATGTTCTAGATAATTTTGTTTGCCGGGACCATCTGCTTCAGTAGTCGTAGTCGCCACAGGACCTAGCGCGCTTCCTGGTCTGCTCCTTGTCGAGTTTTGCCCGGCGAAGCCCTTCCTGGATGATGCTGAGGCGGCTCCATATCTCGTACGCAGCGTAAGCGTCCTTTGCCGCGTACTCGATGTGCCTCATGGATAGGGGCATGCACGCCCAGCGCTGGTGCTCTGCGTTGGTGAGCTCTACGTCGTGGACAAGGATGCCTGAGACGTCCCCAAGGGAGTCCAGAGGCTTGGTAGCTGTAGGCACCCTCCATTCCTTCAGGATGTCGACGTAGTGGGCGATCTCCAGTCCGACGCGGCCGAGCATCTCTATGTCGCCGTCAATGGAGAAGCCAACAAACACGTACCTGGGGTCCGTGAGGAAGTTGTCGAACTTGGTGCAGTTCTTGTCGGCCGCGCTCAGTTGGAAGAGCAGCACCGGATGATCCTTGCCGACGGAGAGCTGGACGAGGGCGGGTTTCTGATCTTCGCCATGGTCGTTGGTGTACTTCACATCAACTTCGACGATCTTGTGGCGCTCAAACTGGAGGTGTCGCTAGAACTGCTCAATGGTGGTCGCCGCCTTGTGCAAGTCGTTGGTGTGGATCACGTGCAACTCTGTGTTGCCGTGGGCCTGCACCTCCATGAATTCCCTGCTGAATCCCATCACCTGGAGCAGTTGGTCCTCCTGTAATCTGATTTTTCGTGGGGAACAATGAGTGGGAGCGCAATGGCGATTTCTGTTCTTTGTGTGTGAGAAGGCCGCGACGGGAGTCTAAATTTAAGGGCGGGGAAGTGGCAAAGGAGTGCACGATCTCACTGTCGACGCGGTTGTGCACATCGTGGGTTTTATTTATAAAAAATAAAAATAAAATCAGAAGTTGTATTTGTAACATCCCAAAATTCTAAATTTTGGAATGTTATAAACACATAGATAGTTTTGATTGATTGTTTGATTGATTGACTGAAAGTGAGTGAATTTGAAACTTTTGAAAGTTGAATGAGAGGAATAAAAGGACTTTCCCAAACTTTCATTTTTCTTTTATGATCTTGAGAATTCAAATTCTTTTCATCACAAAAGCCTGGAGAGAAGATGACATGACTTCTTCCATTTATTTAAATGACAAGGGGTGTTGAAAATATTTGAATTTCATTTGGAAAATATTTCCAATTCTGAAACTTTATGCAACTCAATGATTTTCACGAGAGAAGATAAAATGACTTCTTCAAATTAAATGAAATATGAGTTGGGAGTTTTAAAAGAATTAAATTCAAAGTTCTTTTGAATTTATTTCCAATTGGAGTTATTTGAGTTTTATTCAAATTATTTTTCTCCAAAACCAAAATATATGGAAGATAGGGTAACATGATTCCCTACATCATAAAATTGGAGAGAAATTAATTTGAAGTCATTTTGGTATTTTAAAATGATTTTATTGGATTTTATTGAACCGGTAGCACTGTGTGAATTATTAAAATTTGTGTGTATTTTACTTGAAGCTAAAATAGTGTTCATGTTGTAGAAAATCTTTTCTAAAATTTTGATATATTATATGCCTATATAAAATTATATTTATTTTTGTTTTGTTGTCTCTGTCAAAAAAAAATCGCTCGCCCTTGGCCGGCCAAGGGCCAAGGCCCAAGGCCAAGCCAGCGGCCGGGCCGGGCCAAGGCCAACGCCCACGCCACAAGACAGGAGCCAGGAGGAGCCACTCCTTTCCTTTTCCTTTTCCTTTCCTAGTAGGACTCTTTTCCTACTTCCGTTTATTCCGATTTGTTTCTAGATCTTTTCCCTTTTGTTTCCTAATCCTAGTCTATTTCTTGTCCCCTACCTCAAGCAAAACCCTCCCCTCCCCAATATAAATACCCAAGCACCCCCCCCCCCTCCAACACATCAAACCAACACCTCTCCTCTCCTCTCCTCTCCGTAGCAGCAGCAGTGCAGCACCACCGTCGCCGCCAAGTGCCGCCGCCGCGCCCTCGACCTCTCCTGAGGTTTATATGATCTCCTCTCCACCGTCCGTGATCTCCTTTCCTCTAGGATCAACCGCGCATCGGATCCGATCTTCTTCCCCAACTCCGACGACTACTCCGTGAGATCCATGAAATCCCGTAATTCATTTTTTTCAGAAAATAGCAATCTTAGAAAATTCATATCTTTTAGAGTTTTTAGTATTTTGAGTGATTCCAATTGCTATGTGTCACAAATTTGCTGAAGTTTCCGTTAGTGTCTCTGGATTTCAAATTTGAGTAGTTTAAAATTGAATTTGATAAATTTTGTTCAGATTAGTATTTTGGCCATAACTTGAGTTTAAAAATAGGTTTTAATTAATTCTTTTTGCTCCTGGTCACTTGTGGTATTGTTTAGCTGTAGGATTTAGTTTGGTAATTTTGAATATTTTAAATTAGGGTTTTATTAAAAACAGTACTGTTTTTCTTATGTAGTTGTTTTAGTCATATAATTAGTGTTTTAATTATTTTTAGTTAATTCTTTTGTAAATTTTTACATGTTGTTATATGTTTCTGTTATACTACAGTAGATAAATTTTGGTAGTTATTTATTAGTGTTTAGCTACTGGTTTTGTGTTTGCTTGTTTAGTTCATAGTGATAGTTGATAAAAATAGTTTTATTAGTTTTAAAAGTAATTCTTTTGACACTTCAATCTATGTTGTGATTGATTCTGTTATTTAGAAGTAAATTAGTTTTCATAATTATTTTAGTATTGTGCATTATTGTCTTAGTGTTTTGTTAGTTGTTATAGTTTCCTAGTGTTAACTAGAAAGTTATAGTAGTTTTATATTAGTTCTTTTGCTAGTTATTAAGTTAGTAAATTATTTTCTGTTGTTGCATTAGAATTATGTTCTCTTTGCTGTAGAAAAATTATTAGAGTAATTTAGTGTTGCTACGAGTATTGACTATTATTGTGTGAGTTGGTTTCGTTTCCTTGAAGTTTTCTTTGGAATTTTATTTGGTTTTATTTGATTTCATTATGGATTTATTTATTGCTTTTTGATGGTTATTTTGATTGCTGGTATTGTTTGCTAAAATGATTGCTTGTATGATTACCATGTTTGACTATATAGATTTACATCCGAGCGATTTAATAGTTTTATCAAGTTTCCGAGGCGTTTATATCTTCATCAACATACCGGGCAAGTTCACTTTGACCATGTTTTTCATACCTATGTGTTTTATTGCATCTAGTGTCATCTTAGCAACAATCCCTCCAAAGAGTGATATTGAATCCTTGTAGTTGATTAGTATGCATGAGATAGGAACCCATCACCCTGTTACCAAGCCGGGGCGTTATTTATTTTAATGCTACTCTATAGTAGGCGGGGTTGGTATGAGTGCTCGGAGTGGTGTGAGAATGGAGGATCTCGTCAATGGCGACAACTCCATGATGGAATCTACAAGGACTGCATCTTCAAGGCCTCAAGACTTAAAGACTCGAGACAAGAATTCAATACACACTCTTGGGTGAAGGATGGTTGACGGGCACCTGGAGAAACCAGTGGATGGCGGGATGCATGGAGAAGCGCCATGACATCTTGCGAAAGCTTCACCCAGACTCAAAGAGACGGAAGAATACTTCATGCCGGAAGCTTACCTGTGCAACCGCAAGTCACTATGGGCTCGGCTTGGTTGACCTTAGTTGTGACTCTGGCTGGGGCGGTGCTAGCAGATGTAGAACTACGGTAGGATTGGATGAGCACGGACGGTGGTCGGAGGAACTCTTGGAAGATCATGTTTGATCGTCTTGTTCTCAAACACCACGAAGTGCGAGAGCGTAAAAGAGGATCGAATCTTGCGGGTAAAGTGTACAAACCTCTGCAGAGGTTTAAACCTAATCGATTAGCCGTGTCCCGCTTACGCACAATTTGAGCCTCGGACTTGGATCTATCTCGGAACTCTCAACACGGATTGATAACTTAATTGTGGGCAACTTATGATGATTTTGGGCTATGAGACATCGGTTGGCGGAACCATGTCATGATAGAAAACTCCATAGTACAGACTTCATTTATTCCTTTGATGTAGGGAAATAAATCAGCCTTTACGCAAACAAAACTCACAGAGCCACAAAGCCATATTGCATATAGTATAGTTTTATCATCTGTTTTTTTCTCATGTCGTGATCTTGCCGGTACATTCAATGTACTGACCTACACGGCTGCAACGTATCATGTTGCAGGATTTTTCTTCGACGAGTAAGAGTTACGATCTGAGGTTACGGTCTACACTCAACCTGCCGATGGCGTTGATGGGACTCCATACCCGACTATTTGTTTCATTGTGACTTATGAGGTATATATCAGTTTCGTTATTTATACATGTGATTGCACTTTGATATATACATTGATGTCTTGTGTGTGCCAAGATACCGATCCGAGGATGGCACAAGAACCGAGGCTTGACCGTCGAGGTCGGGTCGCTCTGATATGGTATCAGAGCACATGTTGACTGTAGAACGTGACCCTAGAAATCGGAAAGTCCCTAGGACAGGATGTCTCAAAAAACTTTATTTTCAAAAGGATCCTTTACTTCTCATCTTTTTTGATTTTATCAAGTAGTTCCTCTGACCTCAAATAGTTAGAATATACACCTTTCCCTTTTGACCACACGGAAGATCAACTAAAGTCACTCCAAGAATTAAAGATATCGGACAACTGATGGCCATTTCAGAGTAAAGAGGATTTCACCATGCATTAGAAGAGTTGAAGCTACACCAGTTCAAGACTCAGACGACTTGAAGAATCAGAAGAATTATTTGACCGTTAGAGGACCAAATCCATGTTATACACCTACGTTAGATGCGACGATTTGTGAGCTGTCATTTGTTTGATGTTTCCGGACAGCCACAAAGTAAAACTTGTTTCTTCAAAAACTATCGTTTGTATTGTGTGTATCCCTCCCCACCTCTCTCATATCTCATCCCAAAACTTTTGGACCCCATAGATGATGAATGAAGAAGGACTGGTATTCTCTGGACCGGTGACTCAGTTGGAGTCAGAGCTATGGATTCAAAACATGGAGGATCAATTTAGAAAAAATTTGATTCCAAGGAAGTATGAGGTTCAATCGCTCTTGATTGCCTTCATGAAAGTGCTGCAACCTGGTGGAAAATGCATCAAGCCATACAAGGATTTAATGGAGCAAGAACTTGGGAGGAATTCAAGAAGACCTGTTGAGATCACGTCTCATCCGGAAGCACTACGATAACCGAAGAAGAAACCTTGTGCTGCAAGATTTGCGGAGAAATAGGACACACCGGGAGGAACACAAGGATGGATGCCCTCATTGTGAGGAGAAACACCCAGGTGAGGAATGCCCAACTAGTCGGTGACTTGTTTCTTGTGTGAAGGAACCACCCACTACCCGACTCAAGTGTCACATTTACCCCATGGTGCAACAAACTATTCAGGAGCAGGAAGAAGGAATGAAAGAAGCCCTCCGAGAAGTTATGAAAGAACACATGATGAAGGAATGTGTAGAAGACCCGATGGTGAAAGCCTAAACAAATTTTTCGCCCAAGCCTACTATTCATGTGAAGAAGAAGGACATCTTTCAGAGTATTGCACGAAGGAAAGCCAAAAGTATCTCGAGAGACTTCCGACGGAAGCAATAGAGTTTGATCCACGGGAATAGAAGGTTTGATCGAGCGAAGAAACCGGAAGAGAAAACAAAGACACCCTCGAACAACCCAATTTCGCAAAGAGGGACAAGAGTCATATTACCTATTTTGAATGTAAGGACATCGGGCATTATGCCAATCATTGTCTCGAAGGAAGCAAGGAACTCAAGGAGCGAGCACCATCTCCAAGAAGCCCAAAGGCTTATCGAAAGTTATGTGTTTTCATTGCAAGGAAGCAGGACATTATGCTACTAAATGTCCCGACAAGATGAAAGCTGGAGTTGAGTAGTTGGAATTTTGATATTGGAAACAAGAGTAGTAGAAAACAATTTCATTTTCATGAGTTCGATGAGTTGAGTTATGTAATGAGTGCTCGAGATTGTAATGAATTCGTGAAATCAATAAAGTTAATGTGTCATGATTTCATCGTGGATTGTTTTTTTGAGTTGTTACTCTGTGAACAAAGATTTTGACCATTTTCGAGGATATGAGAAATATGGTCTATGGATGGATTTTGAATTTCATTTTAAGGGTGGTAGTACCATGTGAAGAAGACTAGACTAATGGATAAGAAAATATATATTCCACGGACTGTAGTTGAAGGAAAAAAAGTTGGAGTTTTGCTTTTGATATGATGGTATGAAGAAGCAGTACTCTGGATTTAAAGGAGGTGTAATATGGAACAAGAGAGTTACTCCAAGGATGAGTTAAAGCTGCACTAGTGTTGAAGTGGGCCATAACCCACAGGCCCAAGAATTAATAAGGATCAAGTACCCACTAGAAAAGAAATTTTAGGAATAGACTACGATTTGATCAACAAGCGATTCTATAGGAGTTTACACAAAACACGAGAGTTGTTAAGGAGCGATAGATGTTTGTTTGGCTGCAGAATCGATGGATTTTCTGAACTTGGTTCGTCGACAAGAGAAATTCTGCAATGCTTGTGAGGATGACCGAGTGTTAGAATGCGAGATTAAGCTAAACCATGTACAAGGTAATGATTTGGGTGCGGGATGGATTGATCACCATACCGACTTACTCTTATTATTAAGCTTTGCTATATGGGATGGTAAAATCTGAGTGACTTACCTATAGTAGAGAGACGACGATCAAAACCTTGTTTAAACCTTAGAAAGGTATAGGTATTTTTCCCTTGTACACGGCAGTTGTTGCCAACCGTAGGTTATACGGTGAGGTTCAACCCGACCCGTTTCTAGGGAAACCATAAATCGTTGACCACCATGAGATACCGATATTTGTTTAGAATTGGCGCCAGACCGTCACTATGAAGACCCAGTCTCGGAATAACCTTACCAAGAGTAAAAGACAAAAGAATTGAGGAAAAGGTTATGCCACTACCGGAAGAGCCCAGAGAAGAATTATCCTTAATATCTGAGAAGACCGACAATTGTCGACAATAAGGATGGAGTATCTGAGTTTTGATGGAACCGTAACAATGCTTCTAAGGGTGGTAGCACCCAGGACCCTTGTGATGATCGATGGATTTTGAAGACCCCAAACCCTAACCTATTTCTTTCTAGCCTCTCCGAATCTCGAGGCGAGATTCATTTAAGGGGGTAGGTTTGTAACATCCCAAAATTCTAAATTTTGGAATGTTACAAACACATAGATAGTTTTGGTTGATTGTTTGATTGATTGACTGAAAGTGAGTGAATTTGAAACTTTTGAAAGTTGAATGAGAGGAATAAAGGACTTTCCCAAACTTTCATTTTTCTTTTATGATCTTGAGAATTCAAATTCTTTTCATCACAAAAGCACGGAGAGAAGATGACATGACTTCTTCCATTTATTTAAATGACAAGGGTGTTGAAAATATTTGAATTTCATTTGGAAAATATTTCCAATTCTGAAACTTTATGCAACTCAATGATTTTCACGAGAGAAGATAAAATGACTTCTTCAAATTAAATGAAATATGAGTTGGGAGTTTTAAAAGAATTAAATTCAAAGTTCTTTTGAATTTATTTCCAATTGAGTTTTATTCAAATTATTTTTCTCCAAAACCAAAATATATGGAAAATAGGGTAACATGATTCCCTACATCAGAAAATTGAGAGAAATTAATTTGAAGTCATTTTGGTATTTTAAAAATGATTTTTATTGGATTTTATTGGACCGGTAGCACTGTGTGAATTATTAAAATTTGTGAGTATTTTACTTGAAGCTAAAATAGTGTTCATGTTGTAGAAAATCTTTTTCTAAAATTTTGATATATTATATGCCTATATAAAATTTTATTTATTTTTGTTTTGTTGTCTCTGTCAAAAAAAAAAATCGCTGCGCCCTTGGCCAAGGGCCAAGGCCCAAGGCCAAGCCAGCGGCCGGCCGGCCAAAGGCCAACATGCCAGCACACGAGGGAGCCGGGAGGGAGCCACTCCTTTCCTTTTCCTTTTCCTTTCCTAGTAGGACTCTTTTCCTACTTCCGTTTATTCGATTTGTTTCTAGATCTTTTCCTTTTGTTTCCTAATCCTAGTCTATTTCTTGTCCCTACCTCAAGCAAAACCCTCCCTCCCCACTATAAATACCCAAGCACCCCCCTCCAACACATCAAACCAACACCTCTCCTCTCCTCTCCTCTCCATGCAAGCAGCAGCAGCACCACCGCCGCCGCCAAGTGCCGCCCCGCGCCCTCGACCTCTCCTGAGGTTTATATGATCTCCTCTCCACCGTCCCGTGATCTCCTTTTCTCTAGGATCAACCACAGCATCGGATCCGATCTTCTTCCCCAACTCGGACGACTACTCCGGTGAGATCCACGAAATCCCGTAATTCATTTTTTTCCAGAAAATAGCAATTTTAGAAAATTCATATCTTTTAGAGTTTTTAGTATTTTTGAGTGATTCCAATTGCTATGTGTCACAAATTTGCTGAAGTTTCTGTTAGTGTCTCTGGATTTCAAATTTGAGTAGTTTAAAATTGAATTTGATAAATTTTGTTCAGATTAGTATTTTGGCCATAACTTGAGTTTAAAAATAGGTTTTTAATTAATTCTTTTTGCTCCTGTTCACTTGTGGTATTGTTTAGCTGTAGGATTTAGTTTGGTAATTTTGAATATTTTAAATTAGGGTTTTATTAAAAACAGTACTGTTTTTCTTATGTAGTTGTTTTAGTCATATAATTAGTGTTTTAATTATTTTAGTTAATTCTTTTGTAAATTTTTACATGTTGTTATATGTTTCTGTTATACTACAGTAGATAAATTTTGGTAGTTATTTATTAGTGTTTAGCTATTGGTTTTGTGTTTGCTTGTTTAGTTCATAGTGATAGTTGATAAAAATAGTTTTATTAGTTTTAAAAGTAATTCTTTTGACACTTCAATCTATGTTGTGATTGATTCTGTTATTTAGAAGTAAATTAGTTTTCATAATTATTTTAGTATTATGCATTATTGTCTTAGTGTTTTGTTAGTTGTTATAGTTTCCTAGTGTTAACTAGAAAGTTATAGTAGTTTTATATTAGTTCTTTTGCTAGTTATTAAGTTAGTAAATTATTTTCTGTTGTTGCATTAGAATTATGTTCTCTTTGCTGTAGAAAAATTATTAGAGTAATTTAGTGTTGCTACGAGAGTATTGACTATTATTGTGTGAGTTGGTTTCGTTTCCTTGAAGTTTTCTTTGGAATTTTATTTGGTTTTATTTGATTTCATTATGGATTTATTTATTGCTTTTTGATGGTTATTTTGATTGCTGGTATTGTTTGCTAAAATGATTGCTTGTATGATTACCATGTTTGACTATATAGATTTACATCGAGCGACGAATAGTTTTATCAAGTTTCCGAGGCGTTTATATCTTCATCAACATACCGAGCAAGTTCACTTTGACCATGTTTTTCATACCTATGTGTTTTATTGCATCTAGTGTCATCTTAGCAACAATCCCTCCAAAGTGATATTGAATCCTTGTAGTTGATTAGTATGCATGAGGTAGGAACCCATCACCCTGTTACCAAGCCCGGACGTTATTTATTTTAATGCTACTCTATAGTAGACGGGGTTGGTATGAGTGCTCGGAGTGGTGTGAGAATGGAGGATCTCGTCAATGACGACAACTCCATGATGGAATCTACAAGGACTGCATCTTCAAGGCCTCAAGACTTAAAGACTCGAGACAAGAATTCAATACACACTCTTGGGTGAAGGATGGTTGACGGGCACCTGGAGAAACCAGTGGATGGCCGGATGCATGGAGAAGCGCCATGACATCTTGCGAAAGCTTCACCCAGACTCAAAGAGACGGAAGAATACTTCATGCCCGAAGCTTACATGCAACCGCAAGTCACTATGGGCTCGGCTTGGTTGACCTTAGTTGTGACTCTGGCTGGGGCGGTGCTAGCAGATGTAGAACTACGGTAGGATTGGATGAGCACGGACGGTGGTCGAGGAACTCTTGAAGACCATGTTTGGTCGTCTTGTTCTCAAACACCACGAAGTGCGAGAACGTAAAAGATGGATCGAATCTTGCGGGTAAAGTGTACAAACCTCTGCAGAGGTTTAAACCTAATCGATTAGCCGTGTCCCGATTACGGACAATTTGAGCCTCTGGACTTGGATCTATCTCGAACTCTCAACACGGATTGATAACTTAATTGTGGGCAACTTATGATGATTTTGGGCTATGAGACATTGGTTGGCGGAACCATGTCATGATAGAAAACTCCATAGTACAGACTTCATTTATTCCTTTGATGTAGGGAAATAAATCAGCCTTTACATAAACAAAACTCGCATACCAGAGCCACAAAGCCATATTGCATATAGTATAGTTTTATCATCTGTTTTTTTCTCATGTCGTGATCTTGCGGTACATTCAATGTCTTGACCTACACGGCTGCAACGTATCATGTTGCAGGATTTTTCTTCGACGAGTAAGAGTTACGATCTGAGGTTACGGTCTACACTCAACCTGCCGATGGCGTTGATGGGACTCCATACCCGACTATTTGTTTCATTGTGACTTATGAGGTATATATCAGTTTTACGTTATTTATACATGTGATTGCACTTTGATATATACATTGATGTACTGTGTGTGCCAGCATACTGATCCAGGGATGGCACAGTAACACAGAGGCTTGACCGTCTGAGGTCGGGTCGCTACAGTATTTTATAAAATGTCGTATCTCCAGCAAGTCGTGGAGATGATCGTTGTCTTTCGTAGTTTGTTGTCAAATGTTAACTTTTACAATCTCGTGAGGCATGCAGGGGCAGTATGTATTGTAGAGGCACAAGTATCTGACCAAGAGAAGCATGCTTCAAATGGCAGCTTTAACTCTCAGACACAGGGGCGTGGTACATTTATTGGGAGTGGCAATTGTTTTCAGTGATACAATCGCTGGTAGGAGCAGTGTTGTGTTTCTTCAGAGGCACTGTTCTGTGTCCTTGTTGCAATTGACGCTATGAGATGGTCAGAAAGAACGAGAAGCAACGAGAGGTGTCGTCATGCAGCTGCAAGAAGCACTCATAAAGCTAGAGGCGAAACAAGAGGCACAGATACGATGCTACGTGATGCACGGAGTTGAAGCTATGTGATTGCACGGACGTCTATTCGTGCTATGGTGCTATGTGAGGCACGGGCACAAACAAATAGCTGTGCACTCAAGTACATGCGCAAGGTCGTCCTTAAGGTGTCCTATACGCTTTACAGTTACAAGCACAGTCGTCGTTCTTGCCGAGGCACGGAGGTAAATGATGGAGCCTATGCCTTTGCGATAGTCACCTCCAATATTAAGAAGGAAGTAAATCTTCATAGACCGATACGTCAGAAGCTGGCCGTAAGGCACGTCCTGCCTCTGCGTTTTCGGTGACATTTAGTGCCAGCGAGGTCGACGTAATGCTCAGTTTTCTGATGTTTTTGTTTTCAACAACTTTCTTAACATGCGGTACGGTTTTACCCGACGAACTCGAGGCACGGACGTGATTCTAAGGGAGGTAGGGACACAAAGGATCGTGATGGTGAAGGTGTGCCTATGTTTTCAAGAAGCTTTCATTGACATGTTTTCATTGTGGGGCCATGGCCTGTGAGATTCTTGTGTCTTCGAAGGCATTCGACCTCATTAACGGACGTGAAGTCAATTTACGCACGGTCTCCATAGGAGTGGAGGCACCGAAGTGCCTTCGTGGGTGTTTTAAGTAGCTAGTTGGTGTTATTGGCGGACAACCGTGCCTCTGTAGTGTTCTTCTCTGAGGGTCACGGGCGTAAGCAATGTTTTCCAAGGAGAATAAACACCTAAGTACCTCTGTATTCAAAATGTTTTTCCAAAGTGTTCCATACGAACGATTTTTAATATTTGTGTGTGCACTGGTTTGTTAGAACATTGTGCACTACTTTTAGGAGCATTCTGTAATTGTTGTCCTTGCATTTCAACGCTGCATCCACAAAGGTACTAGTGCATTGCATGCTCGTCATTTTTGTGGATTGCTATGTGTACCTGCTCTGTGTGTTACACTAATCGTATAGTATCTGTACTGTGTTTATATTTTTCAGTTCACGCCAATATATTCTAATAATAGAAAACTGCAACATTGTACTGGAAATAAACTTGTTCAGAAGATATGTAAACTGGAAGCAAAACTACAAGGTTATATGTACTGTGTTTATATTTTTTAGTTCACGCCAATATATTCTAATAATAGAAAACTGCAACATTGCACTGGAAATAAACTTGTTCAGAAGATATGTAAACTGGAAGCAAACTACAAGGTTATCTGTACTATGTTTATATTTTTCAGTTCACGCCAATATATTCTAATAATAGAAAACTGCAACATTGCACTGGAAATAAACTTGTTCAGAAGATATGTAAACTGTAAGCAAACTACAAGGTTAACTGCGACACAAGCAAATCTAAATTTAGAACAAGCAAACGGCAATCTTGAGAGAAAGCAAATCTAACGGGAAATCTAGAATGGCATGAGCAATCTTCTAGTTACTTTTCTTGGCCGGGACCACCTGCTTCAGTAGTCGTAGTCACCCCAGCACCTTGCGCGCTTCCTGGTCTGCTCCTTCTCGAGTTTTGCCCGGCGGAGACCTTCCTGAATGATGGTGAGACGGCTCCATATCTCGTACGCAACGTAAGCATCTTTTGCCGCGTACTCGACGTGCCTCATGGACAGGGGCATGTGCGCCCAGTGCTGGTGCTCTTCGTTGGTGAGCTTCTTCTTCATGTTGCTGTAGTACTCATGGACAATGATGCCTGAGACATCCCCAAGGGAGTCCAGATGCTTGGTAGCTGTAGGCACCCTCCATTCCTTCTGGATGTCTACGAAGTGGGCGATCTCTAGTCCGACGCACCCGAGCATCTCTATGTCACCGTCGATGGAGAAGCCATCAAACGTGTATCTGGGGTCGGCGAGGAAGTTGTCGAACCTGGTGCAGTTCTTGTTGGTGGCGCTCAGTTGGAAGAGCAACACCGGATGATCCTTGCCGATGGAGAGCTGGACGAGGGCTGGTTTATGATCTTCGCCAACGTCGTTGGTGTACTCCACATCAACTCCGACGATCTTGTGGCGCTCGAATTTGAGGTGTCGCTCGTACTTCTTGATGGTGGTCGCCGCCTTGTGCAAGTCGTTGGTGTGGATCACGTGCAACTTGGTGTTGCCGTGGGCCTGCACCTCCATGAATTCCTTGATGAATCCCATGGCCTGGAGCAGTTGGTCCTCCTACAACCTGGTTTTTCATGGGGAACAATGAGTGGGAGCGCAATGGCGATTTCTGTTGTTTGTGTGTAAGAAGGCCGCGGCGGAAGTCTAAATTAAGGGCGGGGAAGCGGCAAAGGAGTGCACGATCTCACTGTCGATGTGGTTGTGCACATCGTGGGTTCTGGATCGTGGTTTCATCTCCCTGGTGGTGCGGTTGTGCACATCCTGAGTTTTTGATCGTGGTTTTTCTTTATAAAAAATAAAAATAAAATCAGCAATTATGTTTTTAGCAGTCGTCGTATCTCCAGCAAGTCGGGGAGATGCTCGTTGTCTTGCATAGTTTGCTATCAAATGTTAACTTTTACAATTTATCTTGTGAGACATGCAGGGGCAGTATGTAGAGGCACAAGTCTCTGACCAAGAGAAGCGTGCTTGAAGTGGCTGGTTTAACTATCAGACACACGGGCGTGGTACATTCATTGGGAGTGGCAATTGTTTTCGGTGATACATTCGCTGGTAGGAGCAGTGATGTGTTTTTTCAGAGGTACTGTTGCAGCTGACGCTACGAGATGGACAGAAAGAACGAGAAGCAACGACAGGCGTGGATATGCAGCTGCAAGAAGCACTTATACAACAAGAGGTGCAAGTAGAGCCATAGATACGATGCTACGTCAGGCACGGAAATGAAGTTACGTGGTTCACGGACGTCAATTCATGCTATGCTGCGACGTGAGGCAGGGGCACGAACAAATAGCCGTGCACTCAACTACATGCGCAAAAAGCCACAGATGTGTTCTTGAGAAGCACCGGCCTCCATGGTTTTGCTGCAAGGTGGGATTCGACATTTATCCAGGGCATTCCGGGTTTTACAAGTGTAGGAATAATCGTTTTACACTTATATGTTATGTGGCAGAGGCACGACAATTACTTTTGTGACGAAAGAATGAACGTCGAATGTACGTGACGTGAGGATTGACAATAGGCATCCGTTTACTATTTTTCCGGAATGTTTTTCAGTTAACTTTGAGAGGCATGAATGTGACGACGGAACATGCACGGTCATGTCTGAAATAGTGGCAAGGTGGTCCCTAAAGTGTCCAATATGTATCACCTGTAATGCTCCACTCTTACAAGCACAGTCGTTATTCTTGCAGAGGCACGGACGTGAGAGTCATGAATGTGTCGACTCAACAGGCACGGTCATGTATGAAATAGTTGCAAGTACGATATGGGCAGAAACAACAAGAAGAAACTAGGGGCGTAGGCATGCAGCTGTGAAACACACTTATACAGCGAGTAGCACAGCTAGAGGCACATGTACGATGCTACGTGAGGCACGGACATGAACCTATGTGAAGGCATGGATGTTTAAGGTGACTGAGGCATAGGGGAAGGCGCTAGGTTTTTAGGAGAAGTGTTGTGCGGTTGACAGAGGTGTATGCTTGAGCTCTTCGCAACAAACTACTTCACATGACGCTATTCTGCGGAGCACCATAGTGAAAAATATGTATACTACTGACGTGCGGAGCTAGCAACGTTACTAAACTATTCTGAAACATACTTCACCACAGCCATTCATCCTCCATTATTATTCAGCGAATCCCTTTATTATTATCAGAGATAAATAAACTAACCCACGTAAGTGTTTCACCTTCCTTGACAGGGAATTTTCACCACCGTCCTCTTGGACGTAATTATATGCTCAGTAACATACCATGACATAACTAAATAACAAAACTGATGTGTACAGGCTGTTCAAAAAACAGACATAAATTACTGAACTAGGAAGTATAGCCACCGGCAACGCTCTATCAGGAAAGGTCGTTGATTATCATCCGCAGCAATTTCATGTTTCCCAATGTTGGCCACCGCTTTTCAATTGTGACAAGGACAATTGAACCAACCTTTAGCTGAGCTTCCCGGACAAAATCTAAAAAACCGGTCACCTCCATTCTGCCGTCGGCTCATATGGAGTATGTTGTGCTCATGTCTATTGCATCATACATCTCTGTTAGGCTAATACCACCGTTTTGAGGTAGATATCCCAGGTTCATCTTTAGAAGCCTCACAAAGGCAGACGGGATTCTTTGCAGATTGTACCGATATTAGTAGATAAAATCAATGTACAAGGACATAAAACATCGAAAATAGCAAACAAAACCATGGCAGCGGATCAAAACAAATATTAAATGACTAACCAAACGACCATTTATGACATTGGTGACGTTTAGATGCTGCACAAAGGGTATGGTGGGGAAGTCGTCAGACTCAAACACATGGTATATCATCTGTCCTAATTGTCTGTATGAGAGGTTTACGCCTCGACCGAACACTTTTTTCCCAATGTACTCCCTTTCCGAGTCATTTAGAAAATCAAGAGCTTCATGGAAAAAATAACTCATTTTCAAACAAATTTTTTTAAACAGATGAACTCGGTATTTAAGTTTAAAATGAATGGTTAAATTCAATGCATGTGATCAAGTTGGGATGATAATCAACAGAATTGCATAAAATGTTTTCAAAATAACTTTGACTATAAGTATGTCATTAATTTAGTGGACAGGGGTAGGAGTACCAAATTACGCTGATAAACGTAGTTGATAAAACAGGATGGAAGTTTGTGCACTTACCTAGTGATGGTTTGGGAAGGGGCCTGTGACCTCCTCGAGAATCACTGAGTCTCAGATCTATCTCAATGGACAGACTCCCAGTATCCAGGTTTATGATGATTAGATCTCGATAATGAAGATCGTAGTCACTAATTAACTTTTCCCAGCCAGGTCCATGAATTTTAGACCGGTTAGGTTCATCGGTGATGTAGATCTCATATGGCAGATCCTTGTTGGTGGTCAGTACTGGATTTCTTTGTTTTCCTTCTTCTTGAAATGCTTCCTCTTTCCACCGATAGATTGAAGAAGTGACTTGCTGCCTGTAGTAGCATGGCACATACTGCGCAAGAAAAAAAATCTTACCAGGCATGTATAACCAAGATAGATAGCGCTTATCATATATGTACCAATTGTTTTCAACAGGTTGCTATTTGATAAAACAAGGTACATCAAAAATTGAAAACATGTCATTAAATGCTTAAATTTAGGCATTCCATTCAAACAATATGGTAGAAACTTTTATTTCCTTCATCAGAAAGATACACTAGTTGGTAGTAACTGATGGGCAGCATGGGGTGTCAAACATTTCTCCTTACCACGCATGTCTTGAAGCATCGAGGAAGATGCACTGTTATCGCGCTGTGAAGAACGCCCGACTCCAGTCCGGAACAACCGAAGTTGGTACATATATCACAGCACATGGTTTCCCCTGTAATACGTTGCAAAAAAACGTTTATATGAAATTCTCAACACAAGGAAAATTTCATTATCTTGAAAAACTATTCGGCTAAACTGGCATTTTTACATAAATAGTCGTTCACAAGCAATTTCCTAAAAAGGATTTCTGCTGCTTGGTTTTAAAAGCAGCTTTAGCAAATGTATATTTCAAGACAAGACAGGCAAAAAGGAGAAACAATAGTCTATCATCAGGCGGCTCAAAGGAGTGTTTGTAACATTAAAATTATATGTAAATTGGTCGGAGCTGCACCCAGCAACAACGTCATCCACGACCATACGCCACCGTCGCTGACGCCAACCACCGGTACATGTGTGGCTAGGTGGTATTTGAAATGGGTGATCTATCAACGTTAACCTTGCCTCCAGCGTACAGTACCCCAAACGCTATCTTCAAGTACAGACTCCGACTCCCAGTCAACAACACCCCAAACGCCGACCTCCAGCACCCTGTGGCCGGTTAAGCAATAAAACTCAACGTCTGGCCACTCGCTTGGACTTCCGGCCACCGTCGTTGTTTGCAAGACCTAACGGGCTTCAATTTAAACTACCAACCTCCCTCGACGAAGTTCATCGCTCACCTGTGACTTGGACGCCGCAGGTCGCTGCAGCTCGTAGCATTCTCAAGCACAAACGCCGACTTCAAATCAACCCCATCCCTAAGAGGCACGGGTCCTGTACAGGTTCAGCCTCGTAATGCGTTGATTTGGTCTAGATCACAACAAATTTCCAGGCAATTCCTAGCATAACAGCGCAGATGTGTCGCTTTCAATCACGGAGAGACGAAACCAACAGAGAGGAAAACTGATTGTAGCGAAAAATTCACATAGAAATTAAGAGAAAATGGACTAACCCTTGATCTAGAGGGAGAATCGAGAGAGAAGAGACGATGAACGCTACAGCGGGTGAGTGGGAGGGGGCGGTCTGGGTTGGCACAAAGTAGAACAGACAGTTATAATACGTGCCTGCTCACTGGCATGGGGCTATAGGCTTATTATAGGAGTATAGAGGCACGCACGAACGGCCCCAACACGCACAGAATTACATGCATATAAGGCACGGTTTTGTTTCTGTTTTCGAAATTTTCTCAGTGGGGCGTTCACTGAGACAGGTTGTGCACGTCCATGACGCACGACCATGCTTCTGTTTTCCGAAGTATTTTTCCCTAGTACGGTCTCTCGGAGGGACAGGGACGTGAAGCCACGGTGCGCATCATCCTGTAAGGATAAGAATGAGACGCACGGAAAGGCCTCTGTATTCTAAATATATGTGCGGACGACGCACAGACGTCTTTTGTGTTGTCCTAGTTGTTTTCGCATGACATGGCCATTCCTAGTTGTGTTCTCCTAGTTGTTTTCGCATGACACGGCCATTGCTAGCTGTGTTCTCCTAGTTGTTTTCGCATGACACGACCATTCCTAGTTGTGTTCTCCTAGTTGTTTTTGCATGACACGGCCACTCCGAGGGACAGTGGAGTGAAGCCACGGTGCGCACGGTTATCCAAGGAGAAAATGCAGTGAAGTGCCTCAGTTTTCATAACACTTTAAGTTGCTTGTGCACTGAGAGAGGCACGGGTGTATGTTTAAATGACGCAAGACTGTGCTACTATTTTCCGAAATGTTCATTTCTGACACGGTCTCTCGGAGGGACACGATGTCTGCAATTAAAAGGGGCACGCAATCTTTCGCTTTGACGAATTCTTCGGATGCATCAGTTTTGTTCAATATGATAATGAGAAAAGGAAACCCATCATCTAAAAAGTGATTGGAGGTTCGTTGCTGATCTTAAGTCATTATCACAGCATTCCAAATGTTTTCAGAGACATGTTCACACGGACGTATGATTTTCACAACCTCTTGATGCACATTCGTTTCCCGTGGGGTGCACGGACGTCCTTCGGAGAGGCGCGGTTGGAGCAGTTGCAGGTTTGCAGTGGATGCATGTTGCTTTTAAAAGACAGAATTTCATGCCAAGCAACTGAGATAAACAAGAGGATACTAGTTTGATTTTTGAGCATATGTGTGAGCTGATTTCTTTTATCATAGGGTCCAGAAACATATGATCGATATTGAAAACAGAAAGCATGTACATAATTGCTTGACCATGTTTACACAATGCAATTATTTGGATACATGCATTGATTTTTGAGCATATGTGTGAGTTTTCCTCCGTCGGAACGAATGCCAATGCTTACAAGCCTAGCTGAGTTTATTCGTAGACAGCAGAATTTCTTGTTGCAAACAAGCAGCAGGCACTGCAGGGCAGGGCAACCGTGGTGGATGAACTTCTCCAAGGAGACATCCGATATATAAACCTCCACCAGCGAAAGTCTCATGAGCAGTGGGAGGCAAAGCATTTCTACAAGATTGTCTTCTAGTTTGCACATGGCGAAGGTGATGGTGTGGAGAGACGAGTGAAATCTCGAGATGGATGTCGGTGGCGACGACATAGAAGAAGGGATTCTGCGTGCTTGCCTGGGCCCTGGGTAGAAGAACTTTGGGAATATATGATAGAACTCTAAAACCTGGAGTTGGTCCAGATTCCGAGTCAGGAACAACTCATCGACGCCACAAGGTTCGCACTGGAGGTAGCTTGTCGGGATGCAGAGGCGGCGAATCGGGCCCTTGTGATCGGAGAGGATAGATACAGGAAGACTGAAGCCATCAGCGACAGATTCTCTGCGGCAGTTGCAACTAAGATGTCGGCAGTGAGTTCCGATGTATGTTTCCTGGACGATTTGCTTGCCCGAGAGGACGCAGATGATTTGGAAACAGATTTTTCCAGAGATCTGGTAGAACGAGTATCAAGGATCACACGAAATTCGAGATCGAGTGGTGCGGTGCGTCATATGTGGCGCCACCGAGATGCGAGCACTTGTGTGCGCAAGCCTTCCTTTATGGGCAGACGAGAGATGATCTCGCCGAGGATGGCATCGGGAAGATCGCTGATGCGGTTCGGACCAGACTCAACATGGTTCTCGGATCCAGTGGGCGAGCCATAGCCGCTCCTCTTAACGAGCTTAGAGGGCACGAGTACAGCGGCGAACCTCGTCTTCTTGTTGCTAGAGGCATGCTTCTTCATCTCCATTGCCAAGCTCGTGCCGCCTTTGTTGCAGGTCTCTGTGTGGTGGATCTGGGAAAATGGTTAGGGTTTTACGATCCATAAAGACGACAATATATATACGTACCTAATCTAGAAGATTTCGACAGACGTGGTGGAATAGTCACGGCGTGGACAGACTAGAAGTTTGGTGGGGGAGGCATGTGTCCTAATAATCAGTTAGAAACGCACGGTTGCGCGGTCTGTAGAGACACGGGGGTGTGGCGCCACGACACGGGGGCAAATCTCATGTGAGGCACGTGCGTGCAGGCGGTGGAGGCATCTAATTGCAGTCTGTACAAGCACGGACCTCGTTGAAGCCACCACAGAGCCAGCTATCAACTCCCTAGATGCACAAAAGTGTGGTGCCAGAGGCATGCCTGCGAACACTCAGGTGAAAAGACACATTTGTGAAGTCTCTGGATCCACGGCGGTGTGTCTCCAGCGGAACGTAAAAGCCACGGCTCGTGGCACGTGAGGCACAAGGGTGCAGGCTCCGGAGGCACCGAAGTCTAGCCTCTACAGGCACGTACGATTGTCAACCCTCTGAATGCACAAAATTTCGGTGGCAGAGGCATGGATCAGAATACTCAGGTATGGAGGCACGGGTGTGTATTATCTGCAATCACAAGGGTCACGGCAAGTGTCATGTGAGGCGCGTGTATTGAAACACCAGAGGCGCAGAAATGAAGCCTCTTAGGCACGAGTGTCAGCCCAATGGATGCACAAAAGTGTGGTGGCAGAGGCATGGGTGAGAATGCTCTGCTGGAGAGGCACCGTTGTGAGCTCTCTGGACCCGCGGGCGTCTGGCTCCACGGGCACCTAACAACCACGGCTTATGTCAGCTATGGAGGCACGTATATGCAGAAAAGTGCCTGACTCAGGATAAACCCTCTCTGGTTGCAGAAAAGTGTGAGCAGAAGGCGCTGAAGTAAGGGCTCTACATGCACGTGTACCAACCTTCTTAATACTCAGTTAGAAAACCACGGTTGTGAAGTTTCTAGACAAAGTCTGACCTTAACACGAAGAATAGCCGTCATGTCACGAGACACACGGTTTTGTTGGCCTACCAATCACGGACTTGCTACGGTATTGGAAAGGTTCCCACTGACGATTTCATTATTAGTGGGAACATCATACTATACTAACAAAGAGTCAGTGTCGTGACGGTAAAATACTCAGAATCTTTCCGCTGAAACATTGACGTTTGCACAGTTACAACACTTCGTTTGCATAGTTACAACACTTTATAATCAAGAATTGTTATGGCAAGCTTACAAACGGTACAAAATATTACAAGGGTTGTCTGTTCATGTTCAGAAGAAACGCACGTTCAAAAGGGCGCAACAACATGTAACCCTACAAGCTTGGACAACTTACTCCAGCTCTGTGTTCAGCAGTCACATCTGAATGGGTCCGTCAAATCCAGGTATTCAACACGCGTGAGTTTTAAATAAAAGAACCGGTGCTTGCACGCCTCGATAATATAAAGGCGAAACACGTTCGAAGCCTTTTGTGCCACAGAAGATCCTTTTGATGCTTTTCGTAAAATTCTTCTGTGAAGTCTTGGTGGTAGCGATAGTTAAGCCTCATGGTCTCAAGCTTGCTTGCACTCAGAACAAAGAATCTCACAAATTCAATGTTTACCAAGCAGGGTTCATAGTCATCCAGTGTTACTGTCTTCAGACGAAAGTCATCTTGTTTGACAGACAGTCGATGCCTACGATGCCATGTATTTGTTTCTCCGCAACAGAGTCCTCCCTAGATGTACATGAAGAATGAAAATACTTAAGCTCTAAAAATAGAGATTATGTCGAAAGAGTATCCAGTGTAAGGTATTTATTGGATTCTCTGTCTATACGGGTGTATGAAATACTAAAACATGTCTAGCCACGGGTGTATCAATTTACGGGCGAATGTAAGACAAGCCTTTTAAGACATACAATAGAAGTACTACAGTATGCATGTTATGGGCTTTCAATGTGTGTGAGAATCATCACCTCGATAAAAAAGTTCTCAAGGCTTCGAAAGCATTGCATCAGGGAAACGACCACGTCCACTTCAAAACACATCTTGATGAGCAACGTCTTGACCGTTTGAAGCACTGTTGTCAGGCTGACTGCCGGCAAACCCTGCATGGTGCATGCACAACGATTTCAAAAATTGAACAAAAGGTTCTATTACATGAAATTTGTTTACTCGGGCAAATGCAGCTGAAAACTAGGTACCTGGATAATTGTAGGGTTACGCGTGACCTTGGATTCAGAGAAAAAATCATGGAATTTGCCCACAGTCTCTAGTTTAGGTGCAGACATGACAATTATCTGCAAGTTGCTTCTGAGAATATCGTTAAGCAACCGCTGAAGTGATGGGGCATCCTCTATAACAAGTTCGCCATGTCCACAGCGAATTCCAATGCTTACAAGGTTACGTGAGTTTATTCTTATGCAGCGGCTTTCCATATTCCAAGTAAGCAGTTGGCACTGGAGTGCGGGGCAACTAGAGTGGATGATGCTTTCAAGTGAGATGACTGATATACCAACGCCCACAAGTGAAAGTCTCTTGAGCAGTGGTAGTTTAAGAGCCTGAACGTAATTGTCTGGTATTTGGCAAAGAGAAAAGGTGGCGGTGTGTAGGGAGGACGCAAACGGAGAGAAGGACGCCGGTGCAAAAGGTGCAGATGATGGGTGTGTGAGTGGTCGTACGACACACTCTCTCACGAAATCTGGGAACATGTAATAGAACTCGAGCACCTGGAGGTTGTTCAGTTTGGATGATTTCAACCAGGCGTCGACGATGGAGGGTCTGGATTGGAGGTAGCACGCCGGTATGCAGAGACGGTGAACTGCGCCCACATGGGCGGAGAGGATGGCATCTGGAAGGGTGGTATCGTCAGTGCTAGATTTGCGAGGGCACCGAGTTCCGAAGTGCCTTTCGCGGGCGAGCTCCTAGGTAGGAGGCTCCATAGAGATTTTCTCGATATGAACTATTTCTAGAGGCTTAAAAAGACGAGCGGCTGGGATCTCATGGCAGTCGAGATTCAGAGGAACGGTGGGCCATAAAGGACGCCATCGACGAGCGAGGATGCGAGTACGGATGCTATCCCTAATGGGGAGACGAGAGATGATCTCACCTAGGATGACGTCTGGGAGATCGCTGATGCGGTCCGGACGAGTTTTTTTCCCGTGCTCCTCAGATCCGGTGGGCGGACCCTCACCGGTCCCCGCTAGTACCGCCAAACACCCAGAGGAATGTGTCGTCGGTGGCACGAGCCTTGCCCTCTTGGTACTAGAGGCGTCGGACTCCATCTAGGAGCGACGGATGCGGTGGATTTGGAAAGACGGTTTGGAGGACGGAGGTGTTGCAAAACACCATTTATAAAAAAAGTAGTATTTTTTAAGTGATGTCGCTTGCGAACAAAGGAAATCGATGCAGTGGCAACAACCCGTAATCCATGCCTCCACTTGATTCACGCACATGCCTCTCCGAGCAGCGTGTCACTACAAACATACTGAGCACGGACGCACGGTCGCAACTCTTCTTTTTGACATGGGAGGCACGACCGCAAGTATTCTTCCTAATATGGCACCGTGCCTCCGCTTTCTCGACCAACGTGCCTATCTGAGTACACGACTCAGCTGAAATAATGACAATTGGGAGGCACGACCGTCCCCTCTTATAATATATGACCGTGCCTTGACTAACTTCACGGTTGTGCCTCTCTTACTGCACAAAGTCAGCTAAGCTAATCATAGCATAGAGGCATGACCATGAGTCTTCTTAACACAAGACTGAATCTGCACTAGATTCAAGTGCCTCTCCGAGCAAACATGCCGAACCGAGAGACACACCCACAACAACAACAACAACAACAACAACAACAACAACAACAACAACAACAACAACAACAACAACAACAACAACAACAACAGCGACGACAACCACGTTTAGGATCGCATCTGCTTTCAGTAAGAATTTGAAATAATAAGTTCTATTAGGTATGTACTATGATGATTTGAACTGCATTCATAGTTTGGAATAACACATGTACGATACTTAACTTAATACCACAGTAGCTAAAATTTATGTGGTGTAATGCCATCCCTCCATCACCGTACACATATCACGTCATTCCGTTTTTTTGTAAAGACCGGTGATCACAAGTGAGAGCGAGTCCTGCACGCGCACAGTGTGCCACTGGATACTAATGAGTACAACGCAATCAACTGTGAGCCTAGCTGCATCTGCAAAAGCAGAAACCCCGGTGATCGCCATCCTTCCATCTTTGTGTATACAGTAGGTGCCACGCAAATCAACGCTGCTGAAAATTTGTACAAGCCTGATGCTGCCCTTGAGAGGCAAATATCCAAGCTTCATCATAAGATCATTGGTAACAATAGCTGGGATTTTCTGTAAAATAACGAACTATTCTGGCATCAGATTACGAAGACACGCATGTTGACTGTGGTTTAGAGAAAGAAACAACGACGTACCAAACGGTCTGTGTGAACGTTGGTGAAACATAGACGGTGCATAAAGGTAATGGCGGGGATGTGTTTAGCATTTAGGACTAATTTAATCATGCAAGCCATGTCGATATAGGAAAGTTTTATGCCACGGTTGTAGATTGTCTCGTCTATGTAGCTCCTTTCCGATAAACTAAGGCCTTCAAGGGCTAAATAAATACAACCACGTATTAGCCACTATGTGTGAAGCAATGAATAGAGCAGTTAAAACTAAAATAAACGAATATTGGCTTTTAAAAAGGAAATTACAGTTTTAAACTACATTGTGAGTACAAAGAAAGATTTAATACATTATATAACATATATTAAGCACATAAATATCAACGACATACCACAGTAAAATTATAATAGATAAATGTTAAACCAGAACAAATATTGATAAGCGATCAGAACATACCAACGGAAGGTTTGGGTAACGCTTTGTGACCTCCTCGAGATTCACTCAACATCAAGTCAATGGGAAAGAAGAAATCTTCTGCTTGCAAATCCAATTGTATAATATCACCATAAAACAGATCATAGTCACGTATCAACTTTTCCCATCCAGGTCCATGAAACTTAGACATGTGGTTGCCATCTGTAAACTTAATCTTGTAAGACAATTCCTCAGTAATGCCGAACACAAGGTCAAAATCTTCGTCTTCAAAACCATCCTCGAGAGCTTCATCTTTCCATAAAGAGATCAAAGAAAGGACCTAGTTCCGGTAGTAGCATGGGACATACTGCATAAAAGTAAAATTAAGACAAAGGTATATAAATGTTTTACTGATTTTCAGAAAACAAATGCATGAAAGAGTTTTTTTCCTTGAAATTTCTTGGTTTTCAGGCACGGGCACAGGCAACATCTATGACATTTAATTAAACCTATACAAAACAATTGAACTTCTAATTACATCAAGGCCTATAAAATAAAAAGAAGCCTGCGCAGTATAGTTCGCTCCGAAGGAATACGTGTGGTTGCTGACTGCTGAATAAAGATAACTGTAACAAATACAGTGACGAAGGTTTTTTACTGGCCACACGTGATTTCATAGCAAAACTTACCATGCATGACTCATAACAACGAGGCAAAGACACAATCAAGAAAGATTGGGCAACATCAGATTCAACACCGGGACAGTTGAGGTTCCTGCAAACATCACACGCCATCTTTGTCTGCGAGATGTAACAATATATAAGACTCGGGTTCATTAATTATTAAAGAAAAATTTATTTCAACACTCCGCTAATGGTACAAAGAATTAAAGGACTGTATATCACTGATACACGCTTGTTTCAACGAGTAAGACAGAGTGAAGCGAATGCTGATATGGTGATATCCATTGATGTTAGTGTCTCTGTAAAAAATGAAAGAGCACGCACAGACTTCTTCAAATCTACAAGCTCTTGGAGCGAACTAGCTGGAAAAAATCAACTGTTGTCCTCCAAGATTATTCCCCTATAGAACCTCTTCAAAGGGGTAGGATATTAACACAAAAACTAAAATTAAGAGGGTAACAGACAACAAGAATCCATCTAAAAAAGACAGTGCGCAACGCGTAAGTATTAAGCAGAGGGGAAAAAATTTACTGTATTTTAGAGCAAGTGGGCGAATCGTAAATCCATCTATGTGGACTGTAGAGTGAAGAAGACGAAGCAAGAAAGACGGAAGGAACCAGAGAAGGAGAGCGGAAGAGCAAGTGACTCGGAAGGTAAGACGCACATAATGATGTATTTATGGAGTAATTGTGGAGAGGGAAGAAATTTTGTGTACTCGCTCGCCAAAGCTGAAACTACTGACAACAGTAAATGGCTCCTTGCCATCCCAGCGCAAAAAAGGGGCGTGGGAGGGGGTGGGGGTTGGTGGGTTTGGCGAGTAGGTGGAGTATTTGGTCAAGCCGGACCATGTCGAAGTCCCTCGCCTTCATTTCCCCTCTCGCTCTCTCACTATATCTATTCCCCTATCTCTCTCTCTCTCTCTCTCTCTCTCTCTCTCTCTCTCTCTCTCTCTCTCTCTCTCTCTCTCAAATTCGACGCTACCTACGGCATCGGAACTGCTCACACCCTTTGGGCCATGTCGACACAAAACTTCAGACAAGATGGGAGGAAAGAAGGCTTGAACTTCCTTGAACTGGATTTTGATCTCTATGTAGGTGATTTCCTGCTACATGCGGAGCGTTGAACTGGGTTTTGTTTTCCAAACAAAAGATCCGAGCGCTGAACATTCATGTGTCCTTGTAGGAGAACCCTGACACAATCGAAGACCATGATTTCTGTGGCAAAGAGCTCGACCATCCTCTCTACTGTGTTCTTCACGATACCAAGCCTCTCAGGTGTGTGGCTTTTGAAGGAAGTGACACGGGGAGGAGGTTCTTCGGCTGTGCTGTGAAAGTTAGTCACTTTCGAAAATCCGAGTTACTTTCTTGTTGAATCAAACTGTTTGGATATAGGACTTGTAGTATACCAAAGAAGACTGATTTCTTCTTGTGTTTTCCGGTTGATTGTAGGAAACATTGTGTAGTCCTTTTACTTTACAAAAAAGGGTAAAGGTCGCTACTTATTTTACATAATTGAACACAAAAGAAGTTATCTAGACACTCTCATGTTTGTTTACAAATGGGACTTCTGTTTGATAATCAGTATATTATTAAAAAAAGAACTCTATAAATAAGTTGTCTGCAGAGGTAGCTCCAGATTAATTCAAGCTGGCTTAAAAGAAACTAAGTACAATTATGAAATAACTCCGCGTACAGGGTGGGCGAAGCACAATAGTTAGTGTTGTGGGTACCTAACCATTGAAGTGCCACATTGCACAAGCACGGTCCATAGTTAGTTGAATGAGGTTATAAACCAAGTATATGTGAACTTTATTATTTTCCAGAGCTTCTGCAGCAGTGTATTAATAGTCTCTGTTTATTTTGTTCCTTTTTTGTTCGCAGAGAGGCGTGAACTGTGGAGTCGTCGAATGGGTTGACCACCCATGGCCTATCATTATGCAGAGGTGCCTACTCAAGCTCTGGGGGATGTTAGATGAGAGCAATGATGATAGGCAAGCAAAGGATGAAGAGATAAGCAGGCTTAAAATGGATAATGAACAAGTGAACCTTAAGCTCGAGAATCTTGTTGTAGATGTGGAAAGAACTAATGTAACTACCATGAAGATTGACAGGCAGAAGAAGCGGATGGGTATCGTTGATAAAGACGTCAAGCCCATTCAGAGGTCTCTCACAAGTGCCATTCACAATCTTAAGGACGACAAGGGTGAGATTAAGCTGGACATGGATTTTCTGAAGGAGGAGGTGCATAAGCTGAAGGAGAATAGAAAGAAGATGCAAAGCGTCATCTATGATCTTTTGGGGCAAGGGTTTGCGAACACTGATGACCTCCTGATGATCAAGGCTATCCTCGAAGAATGATTATTAACAGTTGCCTTCTTTTGAAACGTTGCAAGGGATACTCGTCTAGTATAAGTTTATGCTTGGACATGGTTACTTGACTAAAGGCATGTATCTCATTTTTTGCAATCTTTCAGAGGGTGTGTGACGGTCTACACACATCAAATATTGATCTCCTGAATATTTTTATATTTCAAAGAGGGCGCATCCGGCAATCTTTCGTCTTGGATCGTTCCACGAGACATGGGTTATTGTATTCTAGCAAGGCACAGATGTTGCTTTGGCAGGCATGGGGAACCATGCCTCTGGTGACGTAGCACTGACTTGTTAAAGGCACGGTCCTATGTCAGACAGGAGCGCCGCACTAGCACTGACACACATAAAATCTACAATCTACAGAGTCGCGCTTACTCCTGAAGCCGACGCACGCCAGTGCCGACTCGATTGTTTGTACACAGACATAAACTCATTCACGGACATGCGTTTACACAAAAGGCACGTGCAATCTGAGGTTGCTGGGAGCACGGTTTGACATTAAGTAGAGCCACGGCCATGTGCACGTACAGTCTGCCAGAAAAGGAGGCAACGCCGTCTGGTCACTGCAGACGCACTGGTTTACATGCACTAGATGCACGTTCCTTGCAGAACACGCAAGGCAGTGCCTCTTCTCTTCCAAATGTTTTTGTTTCATGGTCGACGACCGCACACGAATGTTTTTGTAGCATCACGATAGTGACATAAAACTATCAAATTTTCAGAACAGCGGGTGCATAGCACAAAAGCATTGTTATAACAAGCTTACAAAACGGTGCAAAAGGCTTCAACCATGTTTAGACATAACACAGAATCAGATTGGCGCACCAACATCTAACTGTACTAGCTTGAGGAACTAACTACAGCCATGTGTCCAACAGGCACAAGTGAACGAATCTGACAAATCAAGGCATTCAACACGCATGTGTTTCAAATCCAAGCACAGATGATTGCAGCATGCTGATAACTTGAGATGGGCGCGTTTGGAAACTTTATTCTCCCACAGGAACAACTTCTGTTGTTGTTCATAAAATTCTTGCGTGAAGTCTGAGGGAAAGCGAAACTTAATCCACATGGTCTCTAGCTCCGTTGCATTCAGAATAAAGAACCTCACAAACTCAATATTCTTCCCGCTTTTTCATAATATTCCAGCGTTACTGTCTTTAAATGAATGATGTGTTCTTTGAGAAACGCACGGTGCTTGCGACGCCAAAAATTTCTTGCACCATCAGGAACGTTTCCTCCCTGAAAACACATAAAGGTTGAAAGATACTCAAGATCTATGTAAGGACAAAATGAACGATAAATTCCATGACCCCCGTCCCAATCAGTTCGTCGAACATTTTCCTAGATACGGATGTATGTATAGTAATAAAAAACATGCCTAGACATAGGATGTGTCCATTGCAAACAAAAAGTAAGATAAGCTTTTTGAGATGCAAGGAGTGCTGCACTATGCACGGTATGACCTTTTCATTGGGCGTGAGAATCATCACCTGAACAAACAAGTTCTCCAGATTTGGAAGGCACTTAAGCAAGTGAATGAGCAGGTCCACTTGATAAGTCATGCCCAAAAACAAGGTTTTGACAGATTGCCGCATTGTAGATAGGCTTGCCGTCACCAAATCCTTCACATAACATGGAAAATAAAACATAAAATTATTAGAACAAATGGTTGGATGACATGAAACTAGTTTCTCAAGGAAATGCAGCTGGAATTATTGTGAAATGTCAGTACCATAAGACCTGTGGAGTCAAGCGAGATCCTGAATTTGCCCAATGTCTCCAGTTTGGGTGCAGAGACGATGAATACCTCCATGTTATTGCTCTGGACATCGTGGATCAACCTTTGAAGTGAGGGGGCATCCTCGATGATGAATTCTCCTATCTCACCACGGATGCCGATGCTTACAAGGTTAGGGGAATTTATTGTGATCCGATGCCTTTCTCTGTTGCAAACAAGCAGCAGGCACTCGAGTGCAGGGCAACTAGAGTTGATCATGCTTTGCAACGAGAAGTCTGATATATCAACCTCAACAAGCAAAAGTCTCTTGACCAGCGGTAGTTCAAGTACCTCTACATAATGGTCTGGTATCTGGCAACACACAAAGCTCACAGTGCGCAAAGAACAGGAAAACCAAAAGACGGACTTCGGTAGTGAGGGCGTAGATGAAGAGCATGTGTGCGATAGTTTGACAGTTTCTTTCACAAATCGTGGAAACAGGTAGTAAAACTCAAGCACCTGGAGATTGTTCAATCTGGGGGAATCAAGCCAGGCGTGGACAGTAGAGGGTCTGCATTGGAGGTCGCACGTCGGTATAAAAAGGCAGAGAACTGCGCCCACATGGCTGGAGAAGATGGACTCTGGAAGGCAAGAACCATCACCAGGAACTGTTTTTCCCTGATGCCAAGTTCCGATGTATCGTATACGAGCAAGCTCCTCGCCGTAGGCAGAGACCCTACTGATGATCTCGATAGGAACTGTTTTTGGGGCGTTAAAAACACGAGCGACAGGGATCTCACGGCAATCAAGATTCAGAGGAGCGGTCGGCCAAACAAGACGCCAACGACGTGCGAGCATCCGAGTGCGGATGCCCTCCCTAGTGGAGAGATGGGAGATGACCTCACCGAGGATGGCGTCCGGGAGATCGCTGATGCGGTCCGGACTAGACTGCTCTTTCTGATCCTCGGATCCGGTAGGCGCACCCTTGTTGCTTCCAGCGGCTACCGCCAAACCACCAGAGGACGGCGTCGCGGGTGGCGCGAGCTTCGCCCTCTTGGTGCATGGCGTACTGGAGTGGATCTCCATCTTCGTCTCCGTTGTTGTGATCGCGCTGCCTGCGAGCGCTGCTATATGTGGCGTGGATCTGAAAAGCCCAAGGAAAAGGGTGTGGCTAGGGTTTCGAGACGCCGTCCGTTCGCCTTAAATAGCCGGAGCCTGGCCTCGGGCGACGAGCCAGAGCGGCGTCGCCGGAGGGGACGCCCGTCGGACCCTTGGGTTTCCGGAGCAACGCCACGTGGCGTTCACACCCGAATACGAGGAGACACCCATCGAAACATAACTAGGGACGGGAGGGAAGGGGAGAAGAGTGTAGGGATCCATTCAAAATGATTCCGTTGACTCTATCACCAGGAGAAGCGCGGTATGGCAGCCCAGACAGGCATGCTTGCATTTTACGTGGGGTCACGTTCGTGCGTTTGTAGCGGAAACCCGCGGCAGCCGCCTCATCCTTGATTCAGTGTTTCGGGTCACAGCCACGGGCATGAAGCGTTCAAAGGCATGGTCGGTGGTATTATATAGAGTCACGCTAGCATGTGACTCTATTAGACGAAGATGCACGTGCGTACAACCCTCAAAGGCATGGTGTGCTATTATATAGAGTCACGCACAAAGGTTTTCTGATTGTATTCAGAATGAGTCGGTGGGCTCGGTCAAAAGGAGAGGCATGCACGTCAAGCCCTCGGAGGCATAGTTTGTTCTTACTCAGAGTCACGTTTGTGCGTTTATTACGGAAACCTAATAGATTTGGGCGACTCTCCTTGTTAGAATTGTTTTCATTGTATTGTTTTAACTCAAATGCATGAAGACGACTTTCTATGTGTTAGTGTTTCAGGTCACAGGCACGGTTGTCAAGCCAACAAATGCACGAAGACGACTTTATATGTTTAGTAGCGTCACTGTCATTTACGCGTGTCAGTGTTTCAGGTCACAGGCACGGTTGTCAAGCCCAAATGCATGAAGGCGACTTTATATGTTTAGTAGCGTCACTGTCCTTTACGTGTGTCAGTGCTTCAGGTCACAGGCACGGTTGTCAAGCCCACAAATCGCATGTCATGTAATTATCCAGAGTCACCTTCGTGTCTCTTTGTGTTCCAAATGCATCCGTTGACTATATTACCAGGACAGGCACAATCGGGATGTCGAGGGAGGCATGCGTGTGTTTTACGCGGAGCCACGTTCGTGCATTGATTGTGAAAACACAACGTTTCGACGGGCGTCTCCACCTACTCGGGTGTGAACTCCACGTAGCGCCGCCACGGAAACCCAAGGGTCCGACGGACGTCTCCTCCGGTGACGCTTCTCTGGCTCATCGCCCGAGGCCAAGCTCCGTCTATTTATGGCGGATGGACGGAGTTTCTAAAACCCTAGCCACATACTCTTCCATCCTCTGCCCGCCGCCAGGCCATTCATTCCTCTTGGTGCTCTCTATCCTCGCCCTCTCCGCCATGGCTGGTCAGGAGGAGACTACTGCGGAACCCAGTGTCCACACACTGCAGGAGATCCAGGCTGACGAGGGCTCCTCATTTGTAAGTTCACTGTGCTTCTGCTTCATTCGTTTTTTTCCTTTGGCTACTTGGTTTAGTTGTGAAACGTGAATAAGCCAGACAGAGTCTCGAACCCTAGCCACATCCCCTTCGTCCTTTTGTCCGCCTCCAGGCCATCCACTCCTCTTGTTGTTCTCTTTCCTGACACTCTCAGCCACGGCTGTGCGAAGAGACTCCTCAGGCGCCATGTCCAACGCGGGGAGAAGATCTCGGCTGGCGAGGGTTCCTCATCTGTGAGTTCGCTCTGCTTCGGCTTCATTCGTTTTTTCTTTCTTTCGGCTACTTGATTTAGTTGTGAAACATGGATCATTGTGGTGAGCTTCATCCTAATGTTGATGAGGGTGCGTCCTCCCATCAATCTGGCATCTTCTCCTTTGACCAGCTGAAGAACCTGTTCAATGCTGTGGAAGACTTCCTGAAGATATCCACAAAGTTGGACGAAGAGAACAAAGCCGTCATTGCACTTCTGATGCATGAGAAGGCGCAGCTTGAACTTCAGTGCGATGAGCTGAAGCTGGAATCATACGTTATGAAGAAATAGATCGAGGAACTTCGCGCCGAGCAACCAAAAAAGAAGTATCGCCGGACTAAGTAGACAACAGCGACCCTGATCCTCATATCTGAAGCTGTTAAGTAGTGCACTAAAAGTTTCTTATTTTGTCTTCCGTTACCTCGTGCCGTCAGTAACTTTGATAACAAATGTGTTTTACTTTCCTGGGTCACGTTCATTCCAAGTTTATGGGTACAGATGAACATTAACATAATGGCCAGTTCTAGAGACGTTGTTTTTAAAAGCACGAACGTGAAGTCTCTGCAGCAAAAGTTTTTGAACCAACTAGAGTCATGTCTTGTGCACACATGAAGGCGCGGACATTCCTGCCTTTCTTTGTTTCAGTGTTTCAGGTTACAGGAAGGCATAGTCGGTGGTATTACATAGAGTCACGCTAGCCTGTGACTCTATAAGACGGAGACACATGGGCATTTAGTGTTAAGGGGCACAGGCACGAGCATAAAACGCTCAAAGGCATGGTCGCTGGTATTACGACACGAACTCTTGTTGATAAAAGTTCACAAGATATGAACTCTCTAAGGACACAATTGCGTACTGAGTTGGGTCATGCTTTTTTCTTGATGTTACGTATATTATTCCATAGAAGCGTGGAGGTTTGTCACAGTGTTAAGGTTCACAGGCACAGGCGTACAATCCTCAAAGGCATGGTAATGTATTATATAGAGTCACGCTAGCCTGTCTTTGTGTTCCGAATGATTTCGTCCACTCGATCAGATGAAGAAGCATGGTCGTTAAGCCCACAAAGGTAAAGCTTTGTCTTACGCACAGCCACGTTCGTTGTTTAATTGCGGAGACCCAGCAGAATTGGTTCAGATGAGAACACCCACTGTTTACACTGTGAGGCACGGAATGGCTTATTCGAGAGACACTGGTCTGGTATATTGCTCGCACGGTCGTGAGTCCCAGAAAGTCACGGCTTGCCATTGTGTAGAATCACGTTAGTTTGTCTACGTGTTCCAAATGAATCCATTGAACTGTCCGCGAGCACAGGCACCGCCATGAAGCCCAGACAGGCATGGTTATGCTTTACATGGTATCACATCCGTGCGTTTACAGCGGAAACACGCAGCAGCCGCCTCATCCTTGATTCAGTGTTTCGGGTCGCAGGCACGGGCATGAAGCGCTCAAAGGCATGGTCGGTGGTATTACATAGACTCACGGACGTTTACTCTGCGAGGCACGGATTGGCCTATAAGAGAGACGCTGTTTTTAAAAGCTTATTTCCTTGTATTTAAGAGCACGGACGTGCAGTCCACACAGACACCGTTCCGTACTGAATTGTGTCACGCTTCTTTCTTGATAAAGGCGTCGAGGTTCGTGCATGTCTATGTTTCAGTGTCAAGGGTCACAAGCATGGGCATACAGCCCTCAAAGGCATGGCGTGCTATTATATAAAGTCACGCACAAGGGTTTTCTGATTGCATTCTGAATGAGTCGGTGGGCTCGGTCAAAAGGAGAGGCATGGACATCAAGCCCTCAGAGGCATAGTTTGTTCTTACTCGGAGTCACGTTTGTGCATTTATTATGGAAACCTAATAGGTTTGGGCAACTATCCTTGTTAGAATTGTTTTTGTTGCATGATTTTAACTCAAATGCACGTAGGTGACTTGGTATGCTTAGTAGCGTCACGGTCCTTTACGCATGAAGACAACTTTCTGTGTGTCAGTGTTTCAGGTCACAGGCACGACTGTCATGCCCACAAATGCACGAAGGCGACTTTATATGTTTAGTAGCGTCACTGTCCTTTACGCGTGTCAGTGTTTTAGGTCACAGGCACGGTTGTCAAGCCCACAAACGCATGTCATGTCATTATCCACAGTCACCTTCGTGTCTCTTTGTGTTCCAAATGCATCTGTTGACTATATTACCAGGACAGACACGGTCGGGATGTCGAGGGAGGCATGCTTGTGTTTTACGTGGAGCCACGTTCGTGCGTTGATTGCGGAAACACAATGTTTCGACGGGCGTCTCCACCTACTCGGTTGTGAACTCCATGTGGCACCGCCACGGAAACCCAAGGGTCCGACAGACGTCTCCTCCGGTGACGCCGCTCTGGCTCGTCGCCCGAGTCCAGGCTCCGGCTATTTATGGTGGACGGACGGAGTTTCAAAACCCTAGCCACACAATCTTCCATCCTCTGCCCGCCGCCAGGACATTCATTCCTCTTGGTGCTCTCTATCTTGAACCTCTCCGCCATGGCTGGTCAGGAGGAGACTACTGCAGGACCCAGTGTCCAGACACTGCAGGAGATCCAGGCTAATGAGGGCTCCTCATCTGTAAGTTCACTCTGCTTCCGCTTCATTCATTTTTTCTTTCCTTCGGCTACTTGGTTTAGTTGTGAAACGTGAATAAGCCAGACGGAGTCTCGAAACCCTAGTCACATCCCCTTCATCCTTTTGTCCGCCTCCAGGCCATCCACTCCTCTTGCTGTTCTCTATCCTGACACTCTCAGCCACGGCTGTGCAGAAGGAGACTCCTCCAAAGCGCCATGTCTAGTCACAGGAGAAGATCTCGGCTGGCGAGGGTTCCTCATCTGTGAGTTCGCTCTGCTTCGTCTTCATTCATTTTTTCTTTCTTTCGGCTACTTGATTTAGTTGTGAAACATGGATAATTGTGGTGAGCTTCATCCTAATGTTGATGAGGGTGCGTCCTGCCATCAATCTGACATCTTCTCCTTTGACCAGCTGAAGAACCTGTTCAATGTTGTGGAAGACTTCCTGAAGATATCCACGAAGTTGGACGAAGAGAACAAAGCCGTCATTGCACTTCTGATGCATGAGAAGGCACAGCTCGAACTTCAGCGCGATGAACTAAAGCTGGAATCATACATTATGAAGAAACAGATCGAGGAACTTCGCGCCGAGGAACCAAAAAAGAAGTCTCGCCGGACTAAGTAGACAGCAGCGACCCTGATCCTCGTATCTGAAGGTGTTAAGTAGTGCACTAAAATTTCTTATTTTGTCTTCCGTTACCTCGTGTCGTCAGTAACTTTTCTAACAAATGTCTTTTACTTTCCTGGGTCACGTTCATTCCAAGTTTATGGGTACGGATGAACATTAACATAATGGCTAGTTCTAGAGACGTTGTTTTTGAAAGCACGGACGTGAAGTCTCGGAAGCCAAAGTTTTTGAACCAACTAGTCATGTCTTGTGCACACATGAAGGCGTGGACATTGCTGCCTTTCTTTGTTTCAGTGTTTCAGCTCACAGGAAGGTATAGTCGGTGGTATTACATAGAGTCACGATAGCCTGTGACTCTATCAGACGGAGACGCAAGGGTGTTTAGTGTTAAGGGTCACAGGCACGAGCATAAAACGCTCAAAGGCATGGTCGGTGGTATTACGGACACGAACTCTTGTTAATAAAATTTCACAATATATGAACTCTCTACGAGCACAATTGCGTACTGAGTTGGGTCACGCTTTTTTCTTGATGTTACGTATATTATTCGATAGAAGCACGGAGGTTTGTCGTTGTATGTGTCACAGTGTTAAGGTTCACAGGCACGGGCGTATAGTCCTCAAAGGCATGGTATTGTATTATATAGAGTCACACTCGCCTGTCTTTGTGTTCCGAATGATTCCGTCCACTCGATCAGATGAAGAAGCACGGTCGTTAAGCCCACGAAGGCAAAGCTTTGTCTTACGCACAACCACGTTCGTTCTTTAATTGCGGAGACCCAGTGGAATTGGTTTAGATGAGAACACCCACTGTGTAACACCCCGGATGTAACTTTCCATATTTGTAACTCCAACTCTTGCCATTTTCGGCATTGTGATATGATATTCCCTCCGTGGTTGGTTTTTCTTCATTTTGCATTTTTTCCATGTCATGCATTTTATATCATGTCATCATGTGCATCGCATTTGCATACGTGTTTGTCTCATGATTCCGAGCATTTTCCCCGTTGTCCGTTTTGCAATCCGGCACTCCTATGTCCCCCCGGCGTCCCCTTTTACGTTTTTCCGTGAGCGGGTACTAAACTTTCTCGGAATGGACCGAGGCTTGTCAAGTGGCCTTGGTAGACCACCGTAGACCACCGGTCAAGTTTGGTCATTTGGAGCTCGTTTGGTACTCAACGGTTGACCGCACTCTCACAAAGGCCTCTTTTAAGTTGCAGCCCAACACCAATTCAAAATAGTCCAATAACCCATCTAAGTCACTTCCATACTCTCCGTCGTTCGATCACGATCGTGTGGGCGAAAACTACACCTCATTTGGAGCTTCCTAGCTCCTTCTACCTATAAATATGCATCTCCTCTCAAATCCGGATCAATTCCCCTAACCCTAGCCCGCTCCTCTCCCGCCGCCAGACGTGTCCGATTCGGGCGGACACGTCCGCCGCCATCCCGCCACTCAGCCGCCCACGTGGCCCCGGTCCCCGATTCGCCTTCACAGCAGCCGCCCGCCCGCCGGGGCAAAGCGAGCCCTCCCCGGCCGAGCGGCGCCAAGACCCAGCCTCACCGCCGCCCGTTCGGTCGGCCACCGCCCGATGCCTTGCCGGCGGCGCCGTCGCCTCGCCGGTCGCTTCGCTGCTCGGCCGCCCGGACCTCGCCCGGCGGCCCGCGGCGCTCCGGCGCCGCCTCCCGCCGCGCCGCCCGCCTCCTCCGGCCGGCCCCGGCCTCTCCCTCTCCTCCCCGGCCGAGCTCCGGCGAGCAGCTGCCGCCTCGGCTTCCGATCCGGCCGGATCTGAGATCTAGGTCGAGAGGGTTGACTTCTTTCTTCCCCCCGAATCGTCTTTTCCTATGAGTAATTTATTGCATTTTCATCGTGCCATAACTCTGCAACCGTGGCTCCGTTTCGTGCGTGTAATATGTCAAAATGTTCGTCTCGATGAGTAGATCATTTCGTCTCATTGCATCATTTTTTTTGAGCTCATCTTGATGCCCGAAATGCTGTTAGAAGAGGGCTATGTGATGTTAGTTTCTGTTTCTTAACAGAACATGCACTTTTGTCATTTTTGCCATGATTGATGTGTGCATCCTATGAATTTGAGTCCTACATGTGTTTTGTAATATGCCATGCCATCTTTCCAGGGGTGTATGCCATGTATTTTTGTGATCTATGTGGTTAATAGCACAAGCATGCAAACTAGGTGTCATGATGTTGCTGATTTCAGCCCCTGTTTAGCTGATATTTTTATGCCATGTTAACTTGATGCTACCGAGAGATCCATGCATATTTTAAGATACTTCAGTAAGTATGTTTTGAAAATATGGTTATGCTTTATCCATCCATGCCTTTTTTTGCAATTATGAAGTGCCATAGCTTGAGTCAATCAAGCTCTACTTTTGCTATAAAATGTTTCTTGGCAGATTGTTTACATGTTATTCAATTTTGTCAAGGTTGTTGTCGTTGATCCGTGTATGCTATGATGTTGTTCTTGCCATGTATGTCTTCTATACCATGTATTCTTTATGTATGTATTCTTAGTTTATCATGTAATGCCCTGTAGTGAGTGCATCGAGCTCTTAAACATGCCTACTTGTTATCTGTTTTTGCCATGCCCTGTTGCTGAATCTGTTAACGAAACTTGCTATATTGACATGGCTGTTACTATATTTTCTGATACTTTTTGGCTCATGGTCAGTAAGGGACTTTTGTTATATGCTTTGAGTAGATTCATTCCATGCCTTGGTTTGCTATTATAAGTTCCTGTAGCATGTTGTTTTCTTGCTCTGAACATTGCTTCCTGATGCTGATTTTGCCATGTTCAGTGATTTCACTAAGTCTGTGAAGCTGATATGTTTTGCACTTTTGCCATGTTTGTTTGGACCTGTTATGTTGTGATTTCGCAGTAGCTCAGTGTTCATCTTTTTTCAAGCATCTTGATTAGATCACTGCCATGTGCTTTGTTGGTACGTTTGGGTGCAGTAGCTTAATTTCTTGTTGCTTGCTAAGTGGTATCATGCTGTTAATGGCAGATTTGTGCCATTCTTGTTTTGCTTGCCATTTGCAAACCGTGCATCCGATTCGGTGATCTTTATATCGATTTCAACCGAAATCATCTCATCTTTCCAGCGGCATACTTGGTTTGCCAAGTTGATGCCTGGTTCATCATTTTCCTTCCGGAGCGCGCATACGCACTGCATATCACATCTCGCATATCATGCCATGTTTTGCATCATGTTGTTTGTGCATTGCACCGTGATTTATTGTGGTTCCTTGTTTGTGTTCTTGCTTTGGGTAGATCCGGGAGACGAGTACGTGAACGAGGAACCTGTTGAGAACGCTTACGAGGATCAAGCTTTCGACAACTCTGAGAACATTGCAGGCAAGATGACCATACCCTCGAAATCACTTCTATCTTTGCTATGCTAGATGCTCGCTCTTTTGCTATGCCTATGCTGCGATGCCTATCACTTGCTTATCATGCCACCCATATTGCCATGTCAGCCCCTAACCATCCTTTCCTAGCAAACCGTTGATTGGCTATGTTACCGCTTTGCTCAGCCCCTCTTATAGCGTTGCTAGTTGCAGGTGAAGATGAAGTTTGTTCCTTGTTGGAACATGGAGATGTTGTTCCTTGTTGGAACATATTTACTTGTTGGGGATATCACAATATATCTGCTATAATTAATACATCTACATACTTGGTAAAGGGTGGAAGGCTCGGCCTTATGCCTGGTGTTTTGTTCCACTCTTGCCACCCTAGTTTCCGTCATACCGGTGTTATGTTCCTTGATTTCGCGTTCCTTACACGGTTGGGTGATTTATGGGACCCCCTTGACAGTTCGCTTTGAATAAGACTCCTCCAAAGAAGGCCCAACTTTGGTTTTACCATTTGCCACCTAAGCCTTTTTCCCCGGGTTTTGCGAGCCCGAGGGTCATCTTTATTTAACCCCGGCCAATGCTCCTCGAGTGTTGGTCCAAACTAGAGCCACTGCGGTGCCACCCGAGGCAACTTGGGGCATCTTCGGTTGCCGTCGTACTGCTCATCCAGTGTGCCCTGAGAACGAGATATGTGCAGCTCCTATCAGGATTTGTCGGCACATTCGGGCGGCTTTGCTGGTCTTGTTTTACTGCTGTCGAAATGTCTTGTAATCCGGGATTCGAGATTGATCGGGTCTTCGGTAGAAGGAATATCCTTCGTTGACCGTGAGAGCTTATAATGGGCTAAGTTGGGACACCCTGCAGGTATTATCTTTCAAAGCCGTGCCCGCGTTATGAGGCAGATGGGAATTTGTTAATGTCGGTTGTAGAAAACCCGAAGTTGACCTCAATTAAAATACACATCAACAAGGTGTAACCGTGATGGTCTCTTCTCGGCGGAGTCCGGAAGTGAACACGGTGTTGGAGTTATGTCGGCGTAAGTAGTTCAGGATCACTTCTTGATCGCTACTAGCTTCACGTCCGTGCCTTGCTTCTCTTCTCGCTCTCTTTTGCGAATGTAGCCACCATATATGCTAGTCGCTGTCTGCAGCTCCACCTCACCACTCTGTCCTTCCTATAAGCTTAAATAGTCTTGATCTCGCGGGTGTGAGATTGCTGAGTCCCGTGACTCACAGATTCTACCAAAACAGTTGCAGTGCCGACGATGCGGTCAGGTGACGCAACCGAGCTCAAGTGGGAGTTTGACGAGGAACGTGGTCGTTACTATGTGTCTTTTCCTGATGATCAGTAGTGGAGCCCAGTTGGTACGATCAGGGATCTGTGTAGCATTTGGGGTATCTTCATTTATTTTGGTTCCGTAGTCGGACCTTGAGTGTAATCTGAATGATGGATGTTTATTTATGTATTGTGTGAAGTGGCGATCGTAAGCCAACTATGTATCTCTTTCCTTATGTATTACATGGGTTGTGTGAAGATTACCTCACTTGCGACATTGCTTTCAATGCGGTTATGCCTCTAAGTCGTGCTTCGACACGGGAGATATAGCCGCATCGAGGCGCTACAAGTTAGTAATCGAGCCTTCCCGACTTAGGAGCCCCGCTTGATTGTTTGTTTGGCGTTGTTGAGTCGAGCGGAAAATGTTTTGAGTCTTAGGATTATATATATCGGAGAGTAGGATTCTTTTTACTCCCAGTCCTTCGTCGCTCTGGTGAGGTCTCCCGACGAGAAGTTTTGACTCTCCTCTCCTCAAATTTCACTAAAAAATTAGGATCACGCTGGTATCTTGGAATCGTTCGATGGTTTTGTGACGAGAACATTGTTCTTGGTGCCTCCTGACATTTAGGGGTTGTGGCAGTGTCCCGGGGAGTTGAGTTCGAGGTGTTGTCGTCACAATTTTATCGTTGCAGTTCTGGAATACCTGAGATTTGCCGACATCGAAATCTCTTTTGTGCAGTTGTTGGTGAGATAACCCCGATAACCCGATCTTTGGGCGAGCTCGGGAGTATTGCCATGACTTCGATATAACGGATGCTTTTCAAGGCGAGGTACACGATTTCGAAGGTTTCTTGGTTATGTGTTGAAGGATGGATACAATGGATCTAGGTATTGTTAGTTTGGGTGATATATTTTGTGTCCCTGTATCCCCAACACCAGATTGCATAACCAAAAGTTTCGGGAGTTTATAGGTGGGATTCAAGTAGCTCTTAGCATTTCTTCCCGCAGATATTTGGTTTGTGATTGGGTAATCCTTACCACTTATTTGTTCGATCGTACCTTGTTATTTTTTCATCAACCCTTAATCAAGTGGCTTCTCACCTTAATGGATGTGTGATGTTAACTTTGGAATTCATTCGTTCATCATTGTTGAATGTTTATTGTGAAGACTATATGTTGCAATTTCTATCCGTTGATTCAACTTGTCTATCTGACTATCAAGTGCTAATGGATGTCACCCTCTTCAGGATGGCTCCGCCAACGCGTCAGAATCCGGAACGAAATGATGGGAGTCAGTCGAACCTCCACCTCCACCTCCGCCTCCGGAGGCTGGCAACTATCATGGCAGCCACCAATGCCAATGCTCGGATGATTTTGCAGCTCTTGCAAGAGCGTACTCAAGGGCAAGGCAATCAAGGAAATCAAGGTCAAGGCAACAACCAGCCGCACTTTGCTACTCTCGGTCAGTTCCTCGCTAATCAACCGAAGTCTTTCAGTTTCTGTGTCGAGGCCACAGACGCCGACGGTTGGCTTGTGGACATCTGCAAACATTTTGAATGTAGCAATGTCAGACCTGAGGACTTTGTCAAGTTTGCTTCATTTCAACTCAAGGACCAAGCTGCTGAGTGGTACCAGCAATACAAAGATTCGAGAGGAGGTCGTGTCATTACAGGGATGAGTTCCGCGAGACTTGAGCTCACCACATTCCAAAAGTGTTGTTGAGAGCAAGCGTGAGGAGTTCGCAATCTCAAGCAAGGCAACATGTCGTGTATCAATACAATATCCAGTTCGAAACTTCGCTCGCTTTGCTAAGCAAGGCGTCCACGATGAAAAGAGTATGATCTATCAATTCAGAGGTGGTCTCGAGAAGATCTGCAATTAGCTCTCGTGCTTTTGAGCGTAAAAGTATGATGAATTCTATAACATGGCATTGAAGCAAGAAGCTGCCCAGCTCAAATGTGAGGCTTCTAAGAAGAGAATCGGGGATGCGGTCCAGTCTTCTTCTTCCTCTCAAGTGGCAGCTAAGCAGCGAAGTTCTACCTTCCTCCTCCTCCGTTCCGTCGGCCTTATCGCCAGAAGAACTCGGTGGTCGTGGATCTTCCACCCACCCAACCCAGGCTATCGTAACAAGTCTAATTCTCAAGCTCCAAGGTCAAGTGCTCCTTACCACCGTCCGCTCTCGAGGTGACTTGCAACAAGTGTCGTGAGAAGGTCACTATGCGAACAAGTGCTTCAACCAAAGGCGCCTTCCGCCTCCTCCTCTGTGAAATCTTCCAGCAATGCAAAGGTCAAGCATAATCCAAAGCATGCCAAGGTCAATATGATGAATGCAGCTCAAGCGGAGGAATCTCTTGATGTGATAATGGGTAATCTCTCAGTTAATGATATTCCTGCAAAAGTCTTATTTGATACTGGTGCATCACTTTCTTTCATTTCGAGACCTTCTGTTGCCAAGCATGAGTTTGTGACGGAAAAGATTCCTATTCCGTTGAAGATTGTGTCCCCGGGTAAGCAAATGACTTCTCGAGTTTTGGTTCCGAATGTCGGTATCAAGATGGGCGACTATAGATTTCTGGCTAAACCAATTGTTCTTGGTGACTCGGATATTGATCTTATTCTCGGGATGGATGGCTTTCTCGGCACAAAGCTCACTTGATTGTGCTGCTAGGAAATTCAATTGACTCACTCTTCTAATGATGTGATCATCTATGCCGCTTCGTGATGAAACCATTCGTTGTTTTCTCTCAATGAGAAGGGCGAGTTGGATGCTATCTCTCGATTCCATTCGTTTGTGAGTACCAAGATGTCTTTCCGAAGAGCTTCCAGAATGCCTCCTCATCGCCGATTGAATTCGTTATCGATCTTGAGCACGGCATCGAACCCGTTTGCAAGCGTCCATACAAGCTTGGACCTAATGAGCTGAAGGAATTGAAGAAGCAGCTCGATGAACAAGAGCGTCTGGGTTTGATCGGACCGAGTTCATCTCCTTGGGGTTGTGGTGTTCTTTTGTCCGGAAGAAGGATGGCACGGACCGACTTTCGTCGATTACCGTCCATTGAATAAGAAGAAAATCAAGAACAAGTATCCACTTCCCAACATCAATGAGCTTTTCGAGCAACTCAAAGGTGCTAAAGTGTTCTCCAAACTTGACCTTCAGATGGGTTATCATCAGTTCGCATTCGTGAACAAGATATTCCCAAGACAGCATTCGAACAAGCTTTGGTTCTTATGAATATCTTGTCATGTCTTTCGGCCTTGTCAATGCTCCTCCAACATTCTCTCGGATGATGAACTTCATCTTCAACCCTACACCAATGAATTCGTCTTGGTCTATCTGGATGATATTTTGGTCTTCTCCAAGAATAAGAAGGATCATGCCAAACATTTGCGATTGGTGCTAGACAAGCTCAGAGAGTATCAATTCTATGCTAAGTTCTCCAAATGTGATTTTTGGCTTGATGAAGTGCTTTATATTGGTCACATCATCTCCGCCAAGGGCATCGCTGTCAATCCCGAGAAGGTGTCCGCAGTTGTGAATTGGGAACCTCCTCGAATGTCAAGCAGCTCCATGCATTTTCTTGGTCTTGCAAGCTATTGCCGAAGATTCGTTGAGAACTTCTCTAAGATTGCAAAGCCTCTTTCCAACCTCCTCCAGAAGCATGTGAAGTATGTCTGGTCTCCTGAGTGTGACGTTGCTTTCAATACTCTCAAAGAGAAATTCGTCACAGCTCTGTCTTAACTCCTCTGATGAATCCAAGCCATTCAAGTTTTCTGTGATGCTTCTCTTCAAGGTCTCGGTCTTTGTGTTAATGCAAGAGAAGAGAGTTGTGGCCTATACCTTTCGTCGGTTGAAGCCCAACGAAAAGAACTACCCCACTCACGATCTTGAGTTGGCGGCGTTGTCCATGCATTGATAACATGGAGACATCTCTTGTTGGGAAGGAAAGTGGACATTTTCACCGATCACAAGAGCCTCAAGTATATCTTCACTCAACCCAACCTCAACCTCGAGCGTGACTCGATGGGTCGAAATGATTCAAGAGTACAACCCAAGTATTGAATATACTCCGGGCAAGGCCAATGTGATTGCAGATGCTTTGAGCAGGAAAGCTTATTGCAGCAGTTTAATCCTCAAGCCCTTCCAACCGGATCTCTGTGAAGCTTTCCATAAGCTGAATCTTCAAGTTGTTCCTCAAGTCTTTCTTGCCAACCTCATAGTCTCTCCTACTTTGGAAGACCAAATTCGTGAGGCTCAACTCCTGGATACCATGGTGAAAAAGGTGAAGCGTGGTATCGACAAGGGCATTTCAAGTACAAGTGCTTCCACATTGATGACAAAGATACTCTTTTCTTGAGGACCGATTGTGGTTCCTAAGGGTGATCTCGTAAAGTCATTATGAGCGAGGCACACAATTCGCTTCTATCCATTCATCCCGGAAATGCGAAGATGCACCATGACCTCAAGAATTCATATTGGTGGACTCGAATGAAGCGAGAAATTGCTCAATTCGTGAATGAATGTGATGTCTGCAGAAGAGTGAAAGCAGAACACCAACGACCAGCTGGTCTCCTCCAACCTCTTGCTATTCCAGAATGGAAGTTTGATCATATCGAAATGGACTTCGTGACTGGATTCCAAAGTCCAAGCGTGGAAATGATGCTATCTTCGTTGTCATTGACAAGCTTACTAAAGTGGCTCATTTTCTTCCTATCAAAGAATCTATCACAGCAGCTCGGTTGGCGAGCTATACACATCGAGATTGTCTCCTTGCACGGCATTCCACAAGTGATCTCTTGGACCGTGGCAGCATCTTCACCTCCAAGTTTTGGGATTCTTTTCGAAGGCCATGGGCACCAACATTCGTTTCAGCACAGCTTTCCATCCTCAAACAAGTGGCCAAGTCGAGCGAGTCAATCAAATCCTTGAAGATATGCTCAGGGCTTGTGTCATTTCCTTTGGTATGAAGTGGGAAGATTGTCTTCCATATGCCGAGTTCTCCTACAACAACAGCTTCCAGCGAGTTCGGGCAAGGCCCCATTCGAAATTCTCTATGGCGTAAAGTGCGTACTCCTCTCAATTGGTCCGAGACAGGTGAGCGCCAACTTCTTGGCAATGACTTGATCACGAAGCAAGAAATGTGCAAAGTCATTCATGAGAATCTCAAAGCCGCATAATCGCGCGGAAGAGCTATTATGATGACAAGCACCGTGATGTGGCTTTTGAAATCGGAGACCATGTCTACCTCCGCGTCTCTCAATGAAAGGCACTCGCGTAAACCCGGTATCAAAGGAAGCTTGCCCCTAGATCGTGGGTCCTTTCAAGATCATTGGCAAAAGAGGCGATCTCGCCTATCAACTTGAGCTTCCGTCCAACTTCGCGAACGTGCACGATGTGTTTCACGTGTCACAGCTTCGCAAGTGCTTCAAGACTCTGGCGCACTATCAACTTCAAGAAATTGACCTTCAAGAAGATCTCTCTTATCATGAGCACCCGTTGCTATTCTTGAAGAAACCGAGCTCAAGACGCGCAACAAGTCAATCAAATTCCTGAAAGTGAAGTGGTCACACCATTCCGACGAGAAACCACACGGGGCGCGAGGATCACCTCCGTTCGAATATCCGGAGTTCTTTCAGTCCTAGATCTCGGGCGAGATCCTCTTGTAGTGGTGGAGTGTTGTAACACCCGGATGTAACTTTCCATATTTGTAACTCCAACTCTTGCCATTTTCGGCATTGTGATATGATATTCCCTTCGTGGTTGGGTTTTTCTTCATTTTGCATTTTTTCCATGTCATGCATTTTATATCATGTCATCATGTGCATCGCATTTGCATACGTGTTCGTCTCATGATTCCGAGCATTTTCCCCGTTGTCCGTTTTGCAATCCGGCACTCCTATGTCCCCCCGGCGTCCCCTTTCATGTTTTTCCGTGAGCGGGTACTAAACTTTCTCGGAATGGACCGAGGCTTGTCAAGTGGCCTTGGTAGACCACCGGTAGACCACCGGTCAAGTTTCGGGTCATTTGGAGCTCGTTTGGTACTCCAACGGTTGACCGCACTCTCGCAAAGGCCTCTTTTAAGTTGCAGCCCAACACCCTTTCAAAATAGTCCAATAACCCATCTAAGTCACTTCCATGCTCTCCGTCGTTCGATCACGATCGTGTGGGCGAAAACTACACCTCACTTGGAGCTTCCTAGCTCCTTCTACCTATAAATATGCATCTCCTCCAAATCCGGATCAATTCCCCTAACCCTAGCCCGCTCCTCTCCCCGCCGGGACGTGTCCGATCCGGGCGGACACGTCCGCCGCCGCCCACCGCCACTCAGCAGCGCGCACGTGGGCCCGGTCCCCATTCGCCACCCCAGCCAGCCGGCCCAAAGGGCCAGCCCGGCCCTCCGGCCGGCGCCCCGCCCCGCGCCCGCCGCCCGCTCCCGTCGGCCGCCGCCCGCCCGCCTGGCCGGCCGGCCATCGTCGCCTCGCCGATCGCCGCCGCTCGCCGCCGGACCTCGCCGGGCCCGCCCGCCCGCCCGCTCGGCGCCGCCTCCCACCGGCCGCCCGCCTCCTCCGCCGGCCCGGCCTCTCCTCTCCTCCCGCCGAGCTCCGGAAAGCAGCAGCCGCCTCGACTTCCGATCCGGCCGGATCTGAGATCTAGGTCGAGAGGGTTGACTTCTTTCTTCCCCCCGAATCCCTCTAAGTCTTTTCCTATGAGTAATTTATTGCATTTTCATCGTGCCATAACTCTGCAATCGTGGCTCCGTTTCGTGCGTGTAATATGTCAAAATGTTCGCCTCAATGAGTAGATCATTTCGTCTCATTGCATCATTTTAATTTGAGCTCATCTTGATGCCCGAAATTCTGTTAGAAGAGGGCTATGTGATGTTAGTTTCTGTTTCTTAACAGAACATGCACTTTTGTCATTTTTGCCATGATTGATGTGTGCATCCTATGAATTTGAGTCCTACATGTGTTTTGTAATATGCCATGCCATCTTTCCAGGGGTGTATTCCATGTATTTTTGTGATCTATGTGGTGACTAGCACAAGCATGCAAACTAGGTGTCATGATGTTGCTGATTTCAGCCCCTGTTTAGCTGATATTTTTATGCCATGTTAACTTGATTCTACCGAGAGATCCATGCATATTTTGAGATACTTCAGTAAGGATGTTTTGAAAATATGGTTATTCTCTATCCATCCATGCCTTTGTTTGCAATTATGGAGTGCCATAGCTTGAGTCAATCGAGCTCTACTTTTGCTATAAAATGTTTCCTGGCAGATTGTTTACATGTTATTCAATTTTGCCAAGGTTGTTGTAGTTGATCCGTGTATGCTATGATGTTGTTCTTGCCATGTATGTCTTCTATGCCATGTCTTCTTTATGTATGTATGCTTAGTTTATCATGTAATGCCCTGTAGTGAGTGCATCGAGCTCTTAAACATGCCTACTTGTTATCTGTTTTTTCTATGCCCTGTTGCTGAATCTGTTAACGAAACTTGCTATATTGACATGGGTGTTACTATATTTTCTGATCCTTTTTGGCTCATGGTCAGTAAGGGACTTTTGTTCTATGCTTTGAGTAGATTCATGACATGCCTTGTTTTTCTATTATAAGTTCCTGTAGCATGTTGTTTTCTTGCTCTGAACATTGCTTCCTGATGCTGATTTTGCCATGTTCAGTGATTTCACTAAGTCTGTGAAGCTGATATGTTTTGCACTTTTGCCATGTTTGTTTTGACCTGTTATGTTGTGATTTAGCAGTAGCTCAGTGTTCATCTTTTGTCAAGCATCTTGAGTAGATCACTGCCATGTGCTTTTTTGGTACGTTTGGGTGCAGTAGCTTAATTTCTTGTTGCTTGCTAAGTGGTATCATGCTGTTAATGGCAGATTTGTGCCATTCTTGTTTTGCTTGCCATTTGCAAACCGTGCATCCGATTCCGGTGATCTTTATATAGATTTCAACCGAAATCATCTCATCTTTCCAGCGGCATACTTGGTTTGCCAAGTTGATGCCTGGTTCATCATTTTCCTTCCGGAGCGCGCATACACACTGCATATCACATCTCGCATATCATGCCATGTTTTGCATCATGTTGTTTGTGCATTGCACCGTGATTTATTGTGGTTCCTTGTTTGTGTTCTTGCTTTGGGTAGAGCCGGGAGACGAGTACGTGAACGAGGAACCTGTTGAGAACGCTTATGAGGATCAAGCTTTCGACAACTCCGAGAACATTGCAGGCAAGATGACCATACCCTCGAAATCACTTCTATCTTTGCTATGCTAGATGCTCGCTCTTTTGCTATGCCTATGCTGCGATGCCTATCACTTGCTTATCATGCCACCCATATTGCCATGTCAGCCCCTAACCATCCTTTCCTAGCAAACCGTTGATTGGTTATGTTACCGCTTTGCTCAGCCCCTCTTATAGCGTTGCTAGTTGCAGGTGAAGATGAAGTTTGTTCCTTGTTGGAACATGGAGATGTTGTTCCTTGTTGGAACATATTTACTGCTATAATTAATACATCTACATACTTGGTAAAGGGTGGAAGGCTCGGCCTTATGCCTGGTGTTTTGTTCCACTCTTGCCACCCTAGTTTCCGTCATACCGGTGTTATGTTCCTTGATTTCGCGTTCCTTACACGGTTGGGTGATTTATGGGACCCCTTGACAGTTCGCTTTGAATAAGACTCCTCCAAAGAAGGCCCAACTTTGGTTTTACCATTTGCCACCTAAGCCTTTTTTCCCCGGGTTTCGCGAGCCGAGGGTCATCTTTATTTAACCCCGGGCCAATGCTCCTCGAGTGTTGGTCCAAACTAGAGCCACTTGCGGTGCCACCCGAGGCAACTTGGGGCATCTTCGGTTGCCGTCGTACTGCTCATCCGGTGTGCCACGAGAACGAGATATGTGCAGCTCCTATCGGGATTTGTCGGCACATTCGGGTGGCTTTGCTGGTCTTGTTTTATTGCTTGTCGAAATGTCTTGTAATCCGGGATTCGAGATTGATCGGGTCTTCCCGTAGAAGGAATATCCTTCGTTGACCGTGAGAGCTTATAATGGGCTAAGTTGGGACACCCTGCAGGTATTATCTTTGAAAGCCGTGCCTCGTTATGAGGCGATGGGAATTTGTTAATGTCCGTTGTAGAAAACCGAAGTTGACCTTAATTAAAATACAGATCAACGCGTGTGTAACCGTGATGGTCTCTTCTCGGCGGAGTCCGGAAGTGAACACGATGTTGGAGTTATGTCGGCGTAAGTAGTTCAGGATCACTTCTTGATCGCTACTAGCTTCACGTCCGTGCCTTGCTTCTCTTCTCGCTCTCTTTTGCGAATGTAGCCACCATATATGCTAGTCGCTGCTGCAGCTCCACCTCACCACTCTGTCCTTCCTATAAGCTTAAATAGTCTTGATCTCGCGGGTGTGAGATTGCTGAGTCCCGTGACTCACGATTCTACCAAAACAGTTGCAGTGCCGACGATGCGGTCAGGTGGCGCAACCGAGCTCAAGTGGGAGTTCGACGAGGAACGTGGTCGTTACTATGTGTCTTTTCCTGATGATCGATAGTGGAGCCCAGTTGGGACGATCGAGGATCTGTGTAGCATTTGGGGTATCTTCTTTTATTTTGGTTCCGTGAGTCGGACCTTGAGTGTAATCTGAATGATGGATGTTTATTTATGTATTGTGTGAAGTGGCATTCGTAAGCCAACTATGTATCTCTTTCCTTATGTATTACATGGGTTGTGTGAAGATTACCTCACTTGCGACATTGCTTTCAATGCGGTTATGCCTCTAAGTCGTGCTTCGACACGTGGGAGATATAGCCGCATCGAGGCGCGATACCTTTCGCTTACTCGTGGAGGCAATTTAAATGGCTTGTTCGAGAGATGCTAGTCTGGTATATTGCTCGCATGGTCGTGACTCCCAGAAAGTCACGGCTTGCCATTGTGTAGAATCACGTTAGTTTGTCTACGTGTTCCAAATGAATCCGTTGAACTGTCCACGAGCACATGCACCGCCATGAAGCCCAGACAGGCATGGTTATGCTTTACATGGGATCACGTTCGTGCGTTTATAGTGGAAACCCACAGCAGTCGCCTCATCCTTGATTCAGTGTTCCGGGTCATAGGCACGGGCATGAAGCGCTCAAAGGCATGGTCGGTGGTATTACATAGAGTCACGCTAGACTGCTACTCTATCAGAAAAAGATGCACGTGCATTTAGCCCACGGAGATGAACCTTTGACGCACAGCCATGGACGTTTACTCTGCGAGGCACGGATTGGACTATAAGAGAGACGCAGTTTTTAAAAGCTTATTTCCTTGTATTTAAGAGCACGGACGTGCAGTCCATATAGACACCGTTCCGTACTGAATTGTGTCACGCTTCTTTCTTGATAAAGGCATCGACGTTCGTGGCTGTCTGTGTTTCAGTGTCAAGGGTCACAAGCACAGGCATACAGCCCTCAAAGGCATGGCGTGCTATTATATAGAATCACGCACAAGGGTTTTCTTATTGTATTCCGAATGTGTCGGTGGGCTCGGTCAAAAAGAGAGGCATGGACATCAAGCCCTCGGAGGCATAGTTTGTTCTTACTCGGAGTCACATCACGTTTATGCGTTTATTACAGAAACCTAATTGTTTCGGGCGACTGTCCTTGTTAGAATTGTTTTCGTTGCATGACATTCGTGCCTTTATTGGGAAAACCCAACGGTTCGACGGGCGTCTCCTCAGATTCGGCTATGAACGCCACATGCCGTTGCACAGTAAACCCAGTCGTCCGACGGGCGTCTCCTCAATAAATAGTGTTGGTACCCTAGCTAATAACAACATATATCAACATTGGTCCTAGTTGCAGCTTCATAGGACCACTTATGCCACACATGGAGCACAGCCTCGGTGCATGCTTTTTTTCGTGTGTCTGTGTCTGGATAAATGTCTTAAGGAAAGGCAAATTCGTTCGGCCGAACACACTGCATCAGCCGAATTGGTTCGAATCCCCGTGAGGCAGTTGGAAATGCCAATTTTTCTTCTATGGGTACTGACACGTGGGGTCCCCTCGCCATCCACACAAATGCGCCACCACATGTACCACATTTGGCTAAGTGCACCTAGTACTCCACATCATTTTCAACTTCTTCCTCCCCTTCTCGACTGGCGCCGCCGCCGCCAGCTCCCGACGACGCATCTCTTCGCCGCCTGATCTGCGCGGCCGCCGCCAACTTCGGCAAGTAGGTGAGATCTCCCCTCATCCCCTCACGAATCTTCTTCCCTTCCCAAACCGCATGCGTCTCCCTCCGGGCGTGAATCTAATCCAGAATTTTTATTTGATACATGCGGTAGATGATTTGTTGATAGATATGATGGTTCTTTGTTAGATTGATGGATGTCGTAGTGTAGGATCTGAGTTGTACCAGGGAAAAGAGAGGAAGCACCGTGTATTGTACTATGGTAGCATACAATTCAACTTAGAGTTCAATATGTTCTTTGTAGAATGGAGGAAGCACCGTGTCGACTGTGCAAGTCACGGTGCCGGACCAGCCTTTGTACTGCCACGCTGTTCGGCATCTACTTCCAGCCTACTTTTGTTTTTGCAGCGGTAACAATTTATATGAACCTTCCGACAGTTCATTAATTTTGTTTCTTTATTGCTATTTCCACTAATGCATTGTGTTTGTTATTTGTTTTTATCTTGCACAGATCGTCCCATGCAATGTGAGATTGGCATTCAATGAGCTCGTCGGAGACACCGTGACCTTCGACGCTCTTGGGGGGCCGTACACTATGCAGGTCGATAAGGGGCGAAGGATAACCCAGATTGGAGGAGATGAATGGGATCGTTTCATCGCCCGCTTGCGTCTTAGTGGGGGTGAATTGATCAGCTTCTCCTTCAGAGCAGAAAGGCCCAGGATTTCTGTTATCTATCTGAATTTGATTTCCAATAGTGAGGATGAAGTTCATGAAGAGGACGATGGTGAGGATTCAGATGATGATGAGAACCCACTTGATGAAGCCCTCTATGCCCAAAGACTGAGGCTGAGCGGCGATGAAACGTGCAACCTCTAGGACATGCTTCCGCTATGTGAAGACTACGTCGGGATGCCATTCATGACACGCCTCACAAGGACGAATGTTAAACAGCATCTCATGGTATGTTACTTACTGTGGTAATTACATGATATGCATGCTTAATAAGTGTACTAGTTGATATGATATGCATGTTATAGTACTGTGATATTGTCAGGACCCCGATCCTAAGTCACATCGACCCAGCTGGTAACACATCATATCACTTTGCGGCCTCACGCACGGTATTCCCACGGGTGTCGCCTTACCATGGCCCGGGACCGCTTAAGTCTTTTGGCTCACGTATATGATAGTGTCGCTAGCATCCATATGACAAAGAACCGGGCCGACATGGCTAGTCGTGAACCCAAAGCGGCGCTAACCCATGGGGACAGGCATACATGAATCACATCGAGCATGTCGGTCATCAACGTATGTATTCGGGCTGTAGCACTGGCTAACAGGACTCCGGTATCCCGGGCTGTAGCAGAGCTAGGCAGGACTCGAATAACACCGCGTGACATTTCCCGAAGGAACGGACATAGGCGAAGTGAGACACATGCCGCCAGTCAAGTGTCCAAGCAGTAGTCTTTGGCTAGCGAGGACTCGTGAACCGGGCTGTAGCGGACTACTATCGCCGTAATCACGAGACTACATTTCCCCATATGAGAGGCTGCCAAGGATAAACAACTAGTTTGTCGGATCCCACACATACCAAGCATTTCAAACATACACACAATATGCTCAATATGTAAAATACGACGTGGCATCACAACATAACTCTCGACTCAGATATTATTCATTAGGCTCAAGAGCGAGATATTACAAACATGGGTCTCATGACCCAACACTCGAGCATACAAGTCAAAGCACAAGCGGAAGCTAATCATGTCTCGAGTACGATAACTATAAATGAAAAAGGCTGAGAAGCCCGACTATCTACCAGATCTGCCGAGGCACAAGATCGTAGCTGAGGTAACAAGCTAAACGTCAAGTCCACGTGGAACTACTAGCGAGACCGACGCCTCTCGCAAAACATAAAATAAGCAAACGTGAGTACAATTGTACTCAGCAAGACTTACATCGAACTAACTACATATGCATCATTATCAAAAGGGGTGGTGGAGTTTGACCGCAGCAAGCCAGCTTTGACTCGGTGGCTATCCCGAACTACGATCGCAAGTAACTCTTTTGAGGTGGCGCTGCAGTCCACATATTCACCATATCAATACACCACTATGGACCCGCTCCGTCTCCCTACGAGAACGCCATCCATAGCACTCACGCTTATCTTGCGCATTTTAGAGTATCCACTTTCACTTGTCTATGAACTGATATAGGCAACCCGAAGTCCTTCTCCGTGGACACGGCTATTCAATAGATCATATTAAAACCTGCAGGTGTACTTCTTCACACACGCTCACCACTTACCGCCGTACACGACATGTACTCGGCAACCTTCAAGCGGAAGCCCAACGTGGGTGTCGGCCACGCCTACCTAAACACTCAAGTCCCTAGTCCAGGTTTATCGCCTATTCGGGTTCCATCCGCAGGAGTCCGCCGAGGTTTCCCATACAGCCCGAACGATGTGTGCAGGGTTCCCGAGATACCAAACGGGCACTTTCGGTACACGAACCACGGTGCCTACCGCAACACAACCCACCCCTAAGGTCAGCGTTGCGTGCGGCCCCAACAGATGCTACAAACACGAAACTACTTGCAACTCCCTTGACCGAGGACAAGGGTGGTCAAGAAGCCGAGAGGGTCCATTGGTTTCGGGCCCAATGCGTGGTAGTAATCTGTATCATGGATCACAAACACGAACTCAGTTCACGAGGGCGGCTGCAATGAGACAACCCACCATGTACTCCTACATGGCCTCTCACCGCTACCTTTACCAAATCGTGTTCACACACTTAGCTCACACATAATAGGACATGTTCATAACAATTCCAATTCATTCCCGATGAATCGACCCGACTCAACTCTAAGCAAAGAGCAGGCATGACAAACAAGCATAAATGAGTAGGCACAACATGGGCTCAAACAACTCCTACTCATGCTAGTGGGTTTCATCTAATTATTGTGGAATGACAGTCATGCAAAGGATCAAGGGTTCAGCTACCGCAGCAAGTAACACATTGAATCGTTGTTGTCCTAATGCAATAAAATAGAGCAGGAGCGAGAGAGTGGGATTGTATCGGAATGAACAAGGGGTTTTGCTTGCAGCACTTCAAGATAATATAGTTCTTCATCGGTGTCATCGAATAATCATCGTCGGTACATCGCTCTACGGGAGGGACAATTACCGCAAACAAGAGAGAACACAATCAATGCAATGCACATATATGATGCATGATCATGTTAAGGTACTGAATTCACCTAATGCAATAATAATCCAAGTTAGTTGGAGTGGAATTCAAACAAGGTTGAATTCCAACTCAGAATGCTATTTCATAAGTTACCCTAATCATGATTCATCCTATTCAGTGATGTTAACTTGTTCAAACATGCATGATCATGGCATAAACAGATTCTTCATATTTTTCTGATCATTTTCATATATAAATTATTTCCATCCGAAGTTACGGTTGAATTTATATGATTTTTAGAAGTTTAGGACATTTCCTGAAATTTACTGAATTAAATTAAATCTAGAAACCTAATTATGGCGTCAGCCTGACGTCAATGTGACGTCAGCGGTCAACTGGGCCGCTGTCCAGGTCAAACCTGACGCTGGGACCCACGTGTCAGTGTCCTAGTTAATTAACAGGGGCTGTTAGTGCTAATTTTGTCCTAACTAAAATGTCAGTGAGGCACGGGCCCACATGTAAGTGACTCCGGGGAAGTCAACTAGGCCAAACCCCGGGTCAAAAGGGTCATCGCCACCGGCGGCTTGACGCCGGCGACGTCGAACGCGGCGGAGCAAGTGCAAATGGCCATTCCGGCCACCAAAAGGCGGAGAGGTACCTCTGAGAGCCGGGACGCTACCGTTCTTGGTGGGGTGGTTGGAGCTCGGGCGGCGGGATCGGCGCCGGGCGACGAGCTCTTGGCGGCCGGAGCTCGGGCAAGTCGGGTTGGCGCTAGGAGGCACAGAGGGCGGAAGGGTGGGTGCTACGGACTCCTCACGGTGCAGTGAAAGCGATGGCGTGCTCGAATCGAGCCATCGTGGCTGTGGCCACGCCGGGCGACGCATGGCGGCGGCGGTTTGATCCGAAGGGTGGTAGTTAGAGGGAGGAATGGGTCGGAGAAGAGGGGATCGACTGGAGCTCACCGTGGTTGCGAGGAGGCCGTCGGTGAGCTCGGGTGGGCACCGGCAGTGAATTTACGGCGGCGACCAGCGGGGTCGAGAGGGGAAATGGTGGGGCGGCGCCTCGGGGTGCTCCGCGTCGGGGGCTTGGTGAGGAGGAGGAGAGGGCTAGGCGGAGGCCATGGACATGTCGGCGAGGCGAGGGAGGGCCGTGGCCACCATGCGGCGCGGCGTTCTCGGTGGCGTTCGGTGAAGAGAGGGAGAGAGAGCTCCAGGGGAAGGGGAGGGACGAGAGAGAGCGAGAAAGGTGCGGGGTGGCTGCGTGGCGTCTCCGGGGCAGCCAGACGAGGAGGGGAGAGGCCAGGCAGGCAGGGTGGAGGTGGCGCGCGCGCGGCGGCGACACGCCGTGTCCCTCCTCTGCCTACTGGCAGAGGTAGGTGACAGCGGTCTTGGCACTGGTGGGCTGGGCCACCAGTCTTTGGGCCAACAGGGGGGGAAAGGAAGGTTGGGCGGGTGGCTGCTTGGTGAGGCCGGTAAGGGCTTTACCTATTTTGTTTCCTTTTCTAATTTTCTCGACATTTGTTTTGATTTATTTAAAATACCAAACTAATTTATTTAATTATGCCAATTTTGCAGGAGCTAACTATATTATTCCAGAGCTCCCCAACAAAAGGCACAATTTTGGACAATATTTTATATATATAGTAATATATATCCAAGGCAAATATTTACCGTATTAATTCCAAATGCCCAGAATAAATACTTATGAGATCCTAAAAATATTGGTTAGGTTGTCATCTCTGCCCAATATTTTCAGAGGGCCACATGAGCATTTTCTTGGACCCTTTTGGAGCGATTTCTATTTAGGTCATTTCCAAAATGATTCTGAGGGTTTCACAAATCCCCATTTCAATTTTCATGGAAAATTAACATGATGACATGAATGCCTTAATGCAACTAATGTCAAGCAATTCTAGGGATGTGACAACTCACCCCCACTAAACAAGAATCTCGCCCCGAGATTCAAGACGTGAGGTAAGAGGAAAAAGGGAGGTCACAAACTATTACAATTTCCATGGTCCAATTGCCTTCCTCGAAGATGTTGGTTCACTCCATCTTCTTGGTCTTGACGTCTTCGAGATCTTCACCCGACACGACAACAGAAAGAAGGGGAAGCCCTACATGATTCGAACTTCATGAAGATCAAGTAGACATGATCGACTCACGGACGGAGGTGGTGACACATCTCGAGTTGAGACATAAAATGCATCGAGGGGGATGGAAGATCAACAACGAAGTTGTGATTAGTGGCAACAATTCCACGCTTTAGGAAGATGGTGGATGGTGTCAAGGTGGCGAGAAGATATTTACCATGATCCCGTAACGGACACCTCGAGAAAGGTGGCGCAAGAACTATTCCTTAAGTGGCAAAAGAATTACTTTTGATCCATAGATCATTGGAACTCTTTATACCAGCCAAAGGCAATCTGGCGATCATTTGGTGGAGTGCAAAGGAATGGTATACCCGGACTAGAATGGATGATGTGGACTACCTTGTTGAAGACAACGCAATGGATGATTCTTGCTTATCATCGGAGGTGGAGGGGGGCCTAGGGTAAGTCCACTTTTGAGGATGATCTTGAACAGAAACTACTAAGAAGGCAGCCCATAGAAATTGACACAATGGGGTGCAAGTGGGAACGAAATGCAACTGTTGGAATGTTCCAACCATCATATCCTTTGAGATTCAGATCTGGTTGGTGTTAGGATATTTCAGACTCAAAGACGTCCTGAAAAGGAAAGATTACAACACAATTTGACGCGATGGCGTTGCGAGATTCTTGGGATATGAACTACGATAGCAAGCTCCAAAACATGAGCTGGTTTTGCTACAAACATATGAACACGTTGTCCTAGACAAGCATGACCACCTGGTAGTCTTATAATAAAACACTACCGAGTTTGGTTGGGAACCATCATCGAGGATAACGGAGTCCTATCATAAGTCATGACTAGTTGTTATGAAGGAACTCCTTCTCCTTGAACAATTCAATCAGTGGCTTGGTGTGCTATGGAATCCATATGGAATGAAGATGATCACCTATCGCACCATAGAATACTTCGCACGTGCATGACTGACTTGGGATGATTCCAAAGGAACAAAACAAACCTTTCTCAAATTCATGGCGGCAACTTACCCCTAAGGCACATGAATTAGAGGAAGTCACTACTTTCATCCAAACATATGCTTCATGAAGCGAAACACGAAGAAATGCTTACACAAGCTTCTAATACTAGGTTGATGCTCAACATGACTCATGGGGAGACAAAATGCTCTTGATGGGCTCAACAACAACTCATCGAATTTCCATATCACCGGACTTCCACCATCATGTGAACACGTGATAGTATTGGTCAGACCAAAGATGTAATGGTGTATGCTCGAGGGATCAACCACGAGTAAGACAACATTACGAATATCGTTGGTTCGATTTGACTTGACAATGGCCCATACTCAAATCAAAGAATTGGTAGGACAATAGATCCAACAACTGATCGCGAGGACCAATCGATGAAGATATCATCCTTCTTCAACACACACTACACCAGAATATCCCTTTGGATCGAACTAGGTTAGGCAAGCTTTTATCTTCCAACTCTCCAAGTTATTGTCTAGCTTAACCAACTAGCTCAGGGGTATCCAACACAGATTCTTGGAGAAGGGGTGGTCCACAGGGAACCAACTTGATCACGAGCTCAACATAACAGTCAGGAAACAACCCGGTAACACTTCCAAGAAGATATTTGGAAAGTCACGAACCACCGTATGTTACTAAGCTCGAGAACAATCTTGCTTTTGAGGCAAGACGATATGATCAAATGAGTGAGGACTTGACACAATCCTAACTCATCAATCGAAGTGTGCACCGTAAATAAGGACTAGGTAGCACGATCAATCTTAGGATGATGATTTAATAACCAACACGCTAAGAATGAGAATATTGTCCATTAACTACCAAGCAACAAGTTGCTCGGGTATTGATTTCACACATCACAATTCACTTGTCGGCATTCGGTTACAACAACACGGAACCGAGGAATGAATGATGATGGTGAGAAGTATCACGCATCAAGAATTCCTAGGAGGTTGTGCAATTCCCATGACATTCTTGACATAAGATGGCAATACTTCAGGGTAGAACAGAATCAAAAGCTGAATTGGCGTTTTGATCTGCGGAATGCAACTGCTTTGACCCAATCCTAGAGATGGATGAGGTACTGGAGTTTGTTTCTCCTAGTCATTCCGGGATGGAATGGCTTGTCGGACCTCAAGGTTAAAATGCATCGATGAACACAAATGCACACATACCCTTGGCTATCAATTGATAGATGAAGGTCAGAAGGCATCTAAGAGAACAACTCAAAGGAACATATAATTTTCTGAGTTGTGGATGCACAGATTAGTATATCGAGCAAAGCTCAACATTTCTTCCGGATAACCCATGCAGAAAGGTAGAATTGGCAGATTCACAATTATGGATGGAGTACTCCTCAAGAGCACTTTTATTGTGATCTTTTGGCTCGAAAGAACTTCTGCCATAAGCGGTTCATGGTATTTGGAAGAAGGAGAATACCACGGACTTCGAGGACTACCACAGGGTTACTAATATCCTAAAGGCACTAGCAAATACTAACAACATGAAGTAGGATGAATCTCGGGTTCAGAAACCCAGGAGTAGAATGCCTACTACTAAACGGCATCACGGAATGCTTTCGAAAATGATGGCCAGAATCATCACACTGGGGATACAAAAGCATAGCTAAATTGCTAGGTGACTTCCTAAACACCTAGGGTTATAATAATAGTTCCAACATATATGTCGAGGCAACAAAGTACCTCAACTTACCGATTAGTGTGCTTATTCTGACCAAAGGTCATCGGGAACGGAAGGAAAGAATTTGCAAATGCATCAGACTATTTAGAGACCTGGAATGACTCGGACAGCATAACGGCTGTAAATGCTCAAAATGATTTGAGACATCCTGCAGAAAACGGTGGCATAACCACTCAACAACATCATAACAAGATTCCGAGATCAACAGTTATCACACAGAAATAGTAGGAACTGAACTGGGGATTAAAACCAGCAATCTTATAAGTCTATGGATTAGTAGCACGTCATCCTAATAGATAGATGAGAAGCCTAGTTCTTAGACCCCGTAGAAGAGAAGAGGATGACTCAGATCAGAAGGTCATGAGGTATAAGGAGTAAAAAGAGCCTTACGTTCCCTTCCACAATCAATTCCCTTACATAACTAAAGCATTTCTAGACTCAACTTCACCAGTTTGGCTTGGTAATCCTCTGAGCAACAGGCTCGATACCAACGCTGTCGGGACCCGATCCTAAGTCACATCGACCTAGCATGTAACACATCATATCACTTTGCGCCTCACGCACGGTATTCCCACGGTGTCGCCTTACCATGGCCCGGACCGTTTATGCTTTTGGCTCACGATATGATAGTGTCGCTAGCATCCATATGACAAAGAACCGGGCCGACATGGCTAGTCGTGAACCCAAAGCGGCGCTAACCCATGGGGACAGGCATACATGAATCACATCGAGCATGTCGGTCATCAACGATGTATTCGGGCTGTAGCACTGGCTAACAGGACTCCGGTATCCCGGCTGTAGCAGGCTAGGCAGGACTCGAATAACACCGCGTGACATTTCCCGGGATGTACATAGGAACGAAGTGAGACACATGCCGCCATCAAGTGTCCAAGCAGTAGTCTTTGGGCTAGCAGGACTCGTGAACCGGGCAGTAGCGGACTACTATCGCCGTAATCACGAGACTACATTTCCCCATATGAGAGGCTGCCAAGGATAAACAACTAGTTTGTCGGATCCCACACATACCAAGCATTTCAAACATACACACAATATGCTCAATATGTGTAAATACGACGTGGCATCACAACATAACTCTACGACTCAAATATTATTCATTAGGCTCAAGAGCGAGATATTACAAACATGGGTCTCATGACCCAACACTCGAGCATACAAGTCAAAGCACAAGCGAAGCTAATCATGTCCGAGTACGCATAACTATAAATGAAAAAGGCTGAGAAGCGACTATCTACCAGATCTGCCGAGGGCACAAGATCGTAGCTGAGGTAACAAGCTAAACGTCAAGTCCACGGGAACTACTAGCGAGACCGACGCCTCTCGCAAAACATAAAATAAGCAAACGTGAGTACAATTGTACTCAGCAAGACTTACATCGAACTAACTACATATGCATCATTATCAAAAGGGGTGGTGGAGTTTGACCAGCAAGCCAGCTTTGACTCGGTGGCTATCCCGAACTACATTTGCAAGTAACTCTTTAGAGGTGGCGCACACGAGTCCACATATTCACCATATCAATACACCACTATGGACCCGCCTCCGTCTCCCTCACGAGAACGCCATCCATAGCACTCACGCTTATCTTGCGCATTTTAGAGTATCCACTTTCACTTGTCTATGAACTGATATAGGCAACCCAGTCCTTCTCCGTGGACACGGCTATTCAATAGATCATATTAAACCCTGCAGGGTGTACTTCTTCACACACGCTCACCACTTACCGCCGTTTACGACATGTACTCGGCAACCTTCAAGCGGAAGCCCAACGTGGTGTCGGCCACGGCCTACCTAAACACTCAAGTCCCTAGTCCAGGTTTATCGCCTATTCGGGTTCCATCCGCAGGAGTCCGCCGAGGTTTCCCATACAGCCCCGAACGATGTGTGCAGGGTTCCCGAGATACCAAACGGGCACTCGGTACACAACCACGGTGCCTACCGCAACACAACCCACCCCTAAGGTCAGCGTTGCGTCCCAAAGATGCTACAAACACCGAAACTACTTGCAACTCCCTTGATGAGGACAAGGGTGGTCAAGAAGCGAGAGGGTCCATTGGTTTCGGGCCCAATGCGTGGTAGTAATCAGATCATGGATCACAAACACGTAACTCAGTTCTCGAGGACGGCTGCAATGAGACAACCCACCATGTACTCCTACATGGCCTCTCACCGCTACCTTTACCAAATCGTGTTCACACACTTAGCTCACACATAATAGGACATGTTCATAACAATTCCAATTCATTCCCGATGAATCGAACCCGACTCAACTCTAAGCGAGCAGGCATGACAAACAAGCATAAATGAGTAGGCACAACATGGGCTCAAACAACTCCTACTCATGCTAGTGGGTTTCATCTAATTCTCGTGGAATGACAGTCATGCAAAGGATCAAGGGGTTCAGCTACCGCAGCAAGTAACATTGAATCGTTGTTGTCCTAATGCAATAAAATAGAGCAGGAGCGAGAGAGTGGGATTGTATCGAATGAACAAGGGGTTTTGCTTGCTCGGCACTTCAAGATAATATAGTTCTTCATCGGTGTCATCGAATAATCATCGCTTCAGACATCGCTCTACGGAGGGAACAATTACCGCAAACAAGAGAGAACACAATCAATGCAATGCACATATATGATGCATGATCATGTTAAGGTACTGAATTCACCTAATGCAATAATAATCCAAGTTAGTTGGAGTGGAATTCAAACAAGGTTGAATTCCAACTCAAATGCTATTTCATAAGTTACCCTAATCATGATTCATCCTATTCAGTGATGTTAACTTGTTCAAACATGCATGATCATGGCATAAACAGATTCTTCATATTTTTCTGATCATTTTTCATATATAAATTATTTCCATCCGAGTTACGGTTGAATTTATATGATTTTTAGAAGTTTAGGACATTTCCTGAAATTTACTGAATTAAATTAAATCTAGAAACCTAATTATGGCGTCAGCCTGACGTCAATGTGACGTCAGCGGTCAACTGGGCCGCTGTCCAGGTCAAACCTGACGCTGGGACCCACGTGTCAGTGTCCTAGTTAATTAACAGGGGCTGTTAGTGCTAATTTTGTCCTAACTAAAATGTCAGTGAGGCACGGGCCCACATGTAAGTGACTCCGGGGAAGTCAACTAGGCCAAACCCCGGGTCAAAAGGTCATCGCCACCGGCGGCTTGACGCCGGCGACGTCGAACGCGGCGGAGCAAGTGCAAATGGCCATTCCGGCCACCAAAAGGGGCGGGGAGGGTACCTACAGAGAGCTGGGGACGCGCTGAAGTTCTTGGTGGGGTGGTTGGAGCTCGGGGCGGCCGGGATCGGCGCCGGCGACGAGCTGCGCGGCGGCCGGAGCTCGGGCAAGTGCGGGGTTGGCGCTAGGAGGCACAGTAGGCCGGAAGGGTGGGTGCTACGGACTCCTACGGGTACGGTGAAGGCGATGGCGTGCTCGGAATCGAGCCATCGTGGCTGTGGCCACGCCGGCGACGTCAAGCATGGGCGGCGGGTTTGGCCACGGGGGTGGTAGTTAGAGGAGGAATGGGTCGGAGAAGAGGGGGATCGACTGGGAGCTCACCGTGGTTGCAGGAGGCCGTCGGTGAGCTCGGGTGGGCACCGGGCCGTGAATTTACGGCGGCGACCGGGCGGTCCGAGAGAAATGGTGGGGCGGCGCCTGGGGTGCTCCGCGTCGGGGCTTGGTGAGGAGGAGGAGAGGGCTAGGCGGAGGCCATGGACATGTCGGCGAGGCGAGGGAGGGGCGGTGGCCACGGCAGCAGCGGGCGGCGTTCTCGGTGGCGTTCGGTGAAGAGAGGGAGAGAGCTCGGGGAAGGGAGGGACGAGAGAGAGCGAGAAAGGTGCGGGGGTGGCTGCGCATGGCGTCCGGGGCAGCCGACGAGGAGGGGAGAGGCCAGGCAGGCAGGTGGAGGTGGCGCACAAGGGCGGGCGACATCCCAGAACCTCCTCTCTCCACCGGCAGAGGTAGGTGACGAGCGGGTCTTGGCGGGTGGGCTGGGCCACCAGTCTTGGGCCAGGGGGGGGGAAAGGAAGGTTGGGCGGGTGGTCTGGTGAGGTGAGGCCGGTAAGGCTTTTACCTATTTTGTTTCCTTTTCTAATTTTCTGACATTTGTTTTGATTTATTTAAAATACCAAACTAATTTATTTAATTATGCCAATTTTTGCAGGAGCTAACTATATTATTCCAGAGCTCCCCAACAAAAGGCACAATTTTGGACAATATTTTATATATATAGTAATATATATCCAAGGCAAATATTTACCGTATTAATTCCAAATGCCCAGAATAAATACTTATGAGATCCTAAAAATATTGGTTAGGTTGTCATCTCTGCCCAATATTTTCAGAGGGCCACATGAGCATTTTCTTGGACCCTTTTGGAGCGATTTCTATTTAGGTCATTTCCAAAATGATTCTGAGGGTTTCACAAATCCCCATTTCAATTTTCATGGAAAATTAACATGATGACATGAATGCCTTAATGCAACTAATGTCAAGCAATTCTAGGGATGTGACAGATATATCATTATGTAGTGTAGTAATATGCGATGATATGGTTAGTGTACGTAGTAAACTAATGATATGCTTAATTATTGTAGTAATTTGATGATTAGCGTCTAGTATAGTGATGTGATGATATATATGCTCAGTGTTGAATCCAATGATATATGTGTCTTCAAGTGTATGATTTGCTGATAATTGCACGTGACATGCTCATATATCATACCAACTGTTTTCAGAAATTACCTAAGAGGTTATCTGTTAGTTGTGGCATCGAGATGCATGAAGAAGGCATGGCTGCTGGACTACGCCTTACCAGAACGGGCTCCATCACCACATGTGCCTACATAGTGGACACGGACGGTCACACTATCTTCAACCGGGCGGGGTGGAAGAAGTTCCTTCATGGCAAGAATCTTCGGATAGGTCGGGGCATCCTACTCACTGTTGCAAACACCCGTCGCCGTGACTTGAGGATGATGATCACCATCAACCTCATTTAGAACTGGTTGGGCCATGTTTTGATGTGAAATGAACTTGGTATGTTAGCTCTTGTTTCCAAGTACTTGCCGTGTATTACCATACCTATCTATCTATATATATCTAGGTTCAGTAAATAGGTCGTGTATCGCTGTGAAATGAACTTGTCATGTTTCGGGCTTGTTTTGCTGTTGCCCCAGCGGTTATTTGATACTTCCTTCAACTTGAAACTGTCTTGACTTGTTGTTGGATGCTTGGTGTTGTTGCTTTATTTGAGACTTCCATCAATCCTATCGATGAGAAGGCGAAGGCGAAGCTCGCCCTTCAGTACGACACATACGTTATGACAAGCTCAAGCTGGACACAGGCACGGGCATGAAGCGCTCAAAGGCATGGTCGGTAGTATTATTACATAGACTCACGCTAGCCCGTGATTCTATCAGACGGAGATGCACAGGCGTTTGGCCCACAGAGCCGAGCCTTTGTCTTACTGTAACATCCCAAATTTCCTATTTGGAATGTTTTACAATTATAGCTAAGCATCTATGCATATTGTTTGAAATTCAGTGGCATTTGAAGTTTCAGAAGATTTTGAGTTGATGGAATTTGAATTCAAAATTTGGCAGTTGAAAATTATTTCAAAACTATGCCTGACAAATACTTGAGAAAAAGTATGAGAGGAGTAAACATGACACTCCAAATATGTCAGAAGAAAACTTTGCCAAAAAAAATTTGAATTCAAATCTGAATTTTATTTGGAATTTTAGAAAAAATGATTTTTTATAAAGTTTGAGTTTTGCCCCTGGAAAAATGTTCAAATTGTAGGGAATATTCCCCTGATCATTTTGATATATATATATGTCATATATAAAATATATATATTTAAAATATTTTCTCTCTCTCTCTTTAATTCAAAAAAAAGGAAAAGGAGAGACCCAGCGCCACCAGCCGACTGCCCACCAGGCCAGCCGAGGCGGCCCACCACCGGCCAAGCCACGGGCCAGCGCAGCCCAGCCTCGACCGAGCCGCCCACGCCTCGAGCCCCCTCGCCGAACCTTCGCCCGGCCGCCCGACCCAAACGCCGCCTCCCTCTCCCGCTGACGGGTGGACCCCGCCACCTTCTTCCTCCCCACGCCAACCCTGCCGCCGCTCGCCGGAATCCCGCAAGATCCGGGATCACCCCCGATCCCCTCGCCCGATCTTTCCCCTCGCCCAAGCCGGGTCTCCCCCTATAAATACCCCGCCTCGCCCCGTTCCCTCACTTCCCCGCCCCACCCTCCTCGCTCAAATCCGTCAGCCGAGCACCGCACCGCCGCCGCCATTGTCACCGCCTGCCACCTCCGACCACCCCAAACCTCCTCGAGCTCGCTTCGAGTCCACCACCGAACCCCTTGTTCGCCAAGACCCACCGGAGGCCTCCGCCGCCCCCCGACCCCGAGCCGCCAGACTGTTGCCGCGCTCGAGCCGCCGTCGACCATCGCCGTCGTCGCCGCCACGGTAAGCCACCGGAGATGCCCCCCACCGTTAGATCTAGGATCAACGCTCTAGATTAGAATAGCGAAGCGGTAGGTTTTAGTTTTATAAAACCGGTTTTAGTTCCGGTTTATTCCGGTTTAGTTAGGTTTAGTTGGACTGGCCCGACTCGGGTTATTTTCTGTTAAACCACGGGCGCGTTTTAGTTATATTACGCCCGAGCGCTAGATAGGCCCATTAGCCCAGTTTTTCTTTTAATTATATTTTTTCGTTTCTGTTTTTAACAGAATAGTTTCAGTTTTGTAAAATCCATATCTTTTAATCTTCTTAATATTTTTAAGTGATTCTTTTTTTGTTAGTTTGAAAATTTGTTGTAGTTTCTGTAGAAAATATGTTTAGTCATGTTAAAATTATTTAAATTTGCTTTATTTTAGTTTTAGACAGATTAGTAATTCTGCTATAAAATGAGTTAGGAATATTTTATTTTAGTGATTCTTTTTGTCACTACTTTATTTTGACCTTGCCAAACCGTAGGGAATTTATTTGGGTATTTTAGATCTAATAAAAAATAGTTTTAATCAAAATCATGTGATTCCTATTTATTTAACTAGCTACTGTTTTCCTATTGTTTTATTTAGCAAATAATTTTATTTTTCTTATGTGATAGTTTATTTTAGGTTAGTTTCTGTAACTTTAGATCAGGAACTTTTATTTACAATAAATACAATTTTTATTTTATTTTTCTTGCGAGGATTGTTTTAGGCATAACAGGAGTTTTATAATAGCTTTTAATGTGATTCCTTTTGCTCCTAGTTGCATGATGTTTTCTTTTCGGTTAGTTAGCAAAAACCCATGCTTAGGTTCTGTTAAGAAAAATTTAGTTGTGTAAAACTATTCTTGGTTGATTGTTTGATGTGGTGAAAGCATTGATTTGGATTTCTTCGAGTTTTTTCTTTGGGTTTTGATTCAATTGTTTTATGTGTTATGTTAGTATGCTGTTATGTTAAGTGATCATAAGTTTGTATGCTTATTATGATTGTTGTTTGTCTCGTAGAATTTCCGGTGCTGCTTGTTACCACGAGTCCCTAGCTTTCAAGATCGTCGCAAGGCAAGTCATTGATCATATTTTCTTTTACTATACCTATGATTTTATTGCATTAGAATTATACGCCCCACCATGCATGCAGAGGAGAATTTGAAGTTATGTTCTTGAGTAGTATCATGAGGTTGGATAAACCCAATTCCCTTGTTACCATTGCGGACGAAGTAGTTTATTTTGCTATGCTCGAGATCGGGTTGGTTGAGTGAATCATAAGGGAGATGTGAGAGTCAAGATGATGACAACCCCATGACTTCAAGCTCAAGATTCACTACTCGGGTGGAGGATTTGTTGACGGGCACCTGAGAAAACCAAGGTTGGCCGGATGCATGGAGAAGCGCCATGACATCTTGCGGAAAGCTTCACCCAGCCACGAAGAGACGGATGTATACCCCATTGACCGGAAGCTTACCTGTGCAGCCGCAAGCCATTATGGGCTCTGGCTTGGTCAACCCTAGTTGTGACTCTGGCCGGACGGTGCTACGAGATGTAGAAGAACGGTAGGATTGGATGGGTACCGGCGGTGGCGGAGGAACTCTTCTAAGACCCTGTTTCGTTCGTCCCGTCTTCAAACACCATGAAGTGCGAAGACTTAAAAGGAGGGAACGATTCTTGCGGGTAAAGTGCACAAACCTCTGCAGAGTGAAGATCTAATCGGTTAGCCGTGTCCCCGGTTACGGACAATTTGAGCCTCTGGAACCTGGAGTATTCCGGATATCTCAACACCAAAATTAATAAATTAATTGAGGGGATTATTTAATAATTGGGAATGAGACATTGGTTGGTGGAACCATCTCAATAATTACCAACATTTCGTAGTAATTGCAAACAAGTCCTTATTGTAGGGAAAAACTGGCTTTTTCGCAAAATAATGAAACTTAGAGCCCCACAGCCAAATTGCATATAGTGTTAGTAATTTTTATTGTTACTTTCTCTTCATGACTTGCCGGCATATTCAAAATGCTGACCTACACGGCTGCAACGCCTTATGTTGCAGAGGAGCATTCGATCGAGTGAGGCTACGATCCACGCTTGGCGATTGCCCTATGGAGTCGGATGGACTCGCTATTCTTCTACGCTTCCGCAGCTTTATTTAGTTATTTCTCATGAGTTGGCCTTCGGCCGAATTTATTCTATTGTAATAAAGACTCGATATAAGAAATCGTGTAATAAATTCAGGTGTGATTGAACTTTGATTATTTCATCAATGTACTGTGTGTGCCAGCATGATCTTGGGATGGTACAGCTACACAGAGACTTGACCGATTTTGGGTCGGGTCGCTACACTTACACAAAGGCATCGTGTGGTATTATATAGAGTCATGTTCGCTTGTGTCTGTTTTCCGAATGATTCTGTCGACTCGTTTAGATGGAGAGGCACGGGTGCGAAGCCCATCGAGGCATACTTTAGTATTAGAGAGAGTCACGTTCATGCGTTTGTTGCGCAAACCGAACAGAACTGGGTTCTGATATGAACACTCGCTGTTTACTTTGTGAGGCAATGAGTGGCAGATTAGATATACGTTGTTTTTGAACCTTTTTCTTACGCACAGCCACATGCGTTTTCTCTGTGAGGCACGGAATGGCCTATGCGAGGGGCGCTATTTTCAAAATCTTATTTCCTTATATTTAAAAGCACGGATGTGAACTCCCTACGGACACGGTTCCGTAGTAAGTTGTGTCATCCTTCTTTCTTGATGTTACGTATATTATTCGATATAAAAGGCGTAGACGTTCATGGCTATCTATATTTCCTTGTATTTAAAAGATAGCTACAGCACGCTTTTAAACAAAGCACAAGCACAGTGGTTCCACGACAAGCACGTCTCAATTTGCAGAAACGGCACTGTCGTGATTCTATAGGACGCTATGTTCTAGGCTATGCACCATGTTTCCACCCAAACGTTCACCACAGGGTCATGGACATACACAGAGGAAGTGTCATGCTGTGATAACAGATGCACAGTCTTACAGGTACAAGAGGCACGAGGAGGCATGTAGATTAACATCACCACTGTCGGTGTACTAGAGTAGGGGTACCCTAGTATCCCGAACTCGCACGAGCAACAGAAGACTCGCAGCAAGGCTTGCCTAGTGACCGCCAAGATCCTCCATGGTTCCTTTGGAGCCATTCAAGAACAAAGTATTTAACCAAGAATACAAGGCCCCGGCAAGAGGAGCTTGCCGGGAAGGCCACTCAAGGCACGCAGAGGACAAGACCCCTGCAAGAGGAGCTTGCCGGAAGGCTTGGTGAGCGACAAGCTCCCGAGCGACAAGGATTTAGCCGCTGCAAGGTGCTTGCCGCGGCAGTAACCTCTTTCATCTCCGCCTCCACTCATCCACCAACGTGTCGCCATGGAGCCATTCCAGCGCAGCGTGTCAAGAGGCTGTGCAGCCAGCCGGAGAGCAGCGGTAGCGGCGCCGACAGGTGCCATCGTGGCAAGCGGTGGCGCTCAAGGTCCCTTTTCAGACTGTTTGGGCGACATGGACGGGCATTTAATGCTTTTGTCCCTTGCCGTCAGAGTTAGGTAGAATACACTGTACAAAGTAGCTGTACCAACCGCAACTCATTTTTCCCATTTTGCCCTTGTTTACGCTACACTGTGGTGACCCCTTGAGCCTATAAAAGGAGGCCCATGCGCAACGTAGAGGAGGTTCGGCTGGTTCGACTCATTGGAGACTAGAGACACTCGAGCTAGGTTTTGTAGCTCTCATTGCTCCCTAGCAAGAACACAAGATAATCGCACAAGCAGCAGAGGAGTATTATCTCTCGGAGAGCTCCAAGCCGGGTAAACTGCTCGTGTGCATCGCCGATCTGCTTCTTCATGCAATCTCCGCCCCCACCAACCAAAAGGGACTCGGTCCGCCGGTCCCATAGGTGTTCGTGGGTCACGATCAGCTTCCCCGACATCTTTGGCGCGCTGTAGGGCCGAGGCTGTGTGAACCTGATCCGCGCTCACACGAGCAACATCTTCATCATCTTCATCAACATGCCACCGAAGAAGAAGGCTTCAGGCGGCAGCAGAGCCGTTCACGTCAAACCCACCACCACCGGAGCCGATGAGTGGTGGGGAAGACGCCAGCGGAAGAGCGGACGCCGACAAGGGAGCCCGTGTCGCTGCTAAGTCCAAGGACAAGGCGGCGCAAACCTCGGGCGTCCGTGACACGCATCGGCCCATCTCAGAGGCACGAGACCGACAGCGCCATGGTGCTCGCAGCGCCATGCGCTCGCTGGGACAAGATCGAGCTGGTGGATCCGGGACGTTCAAGAACAGCAAGCGCCAACAAAGCCGGTGCGAGTGGGGCACGGTCGCTGGACGGGATACTACTCCTTCTAACATATTTAGAAGTCCGAGCATATCCCGCCTCGCACTGCTCACCATTGCCACCCACCACTCAAGCGAAGCTTTGGCGCGAGCTCAATCGCTCTGGATTTCCCTCCAACGGCGCATAAGGTCGACGAATGGAGGGCCACCATCCAGAAGTCTCATCGCTTTGCCAACGGCGATACTCCGCGGCAACAATCGCATCCTTGTCGCGCGAGACGACAAGGCACGAGCCGGTGGCGATTTAAACCTATGGGGGTGCAACCACCATGCACTCTCCATCCGTAGGCTAAGATCGCCGACCGTCGGATCCACTCGACAATGACTCCACCGCTTCATCGGATCCACGAGCTCGCCGTGATCAGCGCCAAGTTCTTCAAGAACGGCAACAAGAAGACGCCGAACTCGATCGAGCACCAAGAGAAGCGCGGCAATCCGACCAGCGCTACCGGCCCTTCTGCCGACGCGCATGCGCCAGGGGAACCAGTGACTTGTCAGACGCGTAGGTTGCCCTCGCTCACTCGTGAGCTGCGGCAGGTCCAAAGGGCTCGACAAGAAAAATTTCAAGCCGACGTGCGTGAGAAGTACGATGGCGTGACACACCCGTCGGAGTTCCTCAAAGATCTACACCATCGCGTGCAAGCTGCAGGGGAAGAGACGACAAGATCCTCGCCAACTACTTCCGCACTGGTACTCAAGCCAAATGTCGATCTTGGCTCATGCACTTGCCGGACAGCTCCATATCTTCTTGGCAGATCTATGCCATCAGCTTGTCGGCGCCTTTCACGGGCGGCCACAAGCCTCATGGCCAAGAGAGCGACCTTCATCTCGCTAGCCCGTAAGTCCTCGCGCAGTTCATCCGGAGATTCAGCCGGTGCACTACAACATCCCGTATGTCCACCCTGCCAGGGTGATCAGCGCGTTTCATCGAACGCGCGAACCGCAGGATGAGGGAGGAGATGGCGATGTGCAAAGTCAAGGACGCGCGAGTTGTATGTTGGCCGACAAGTGTGCACGCATGAGGAAGGAAGAAGACTCCTGTGAGAGAATGCGTAGCAGGATCTCGATAGGAGGAGACCGCCCGGCGAAAAAAGAGCCGGGCGGAACAACAAAAGAAGAAAGGCAAAGAGGTACTAGTTGTCGAGCAGTCCGCAACGGGGTGGCGCCAAGAAGGCCAAAGTTGGTGGCTCCGCAAGGAGGTTGATACTGGCGCCGACCGCAAGCTCGTGGCGGCCGACAACAAGGTGACAGCTCCAACAAATAGTATCGCAAGATTCACCGCACCAAGGGCCACGACCTCCGAGTTGCAAGAAGGTCGAGCAGCTTGTTGAACAGCGTAAAGCTGAGTACGAGCGGCGCGACAAGGAGAAGGCCCAGTGAAGGTGCCGGGGAGCTAGCAAGAAGCGACCCGCCGGGAGGACGCCGCGGCAAGGCCAAGCAGCGGCAAGGAGACAAGCCTCCCCGCGGCCGCGATAAGGATGAAGACGACGACGACGGTGAAGATATGGAAGACGATGAGGCTGACGAGCAGGAGTTTCAGAAAGCTACAGAGGTCCTCTGCGCTGACGGCGGTGCTTCTCCGCATACCTCACACCGCCAACTCAAGCAATGGATGCGGAGGTTAATGTAGCGTAACCATCCGCAGAGTCACGCAGCCTCAATGGTCCAAAGACGCCTATCATCTTTGATATTGAGGACCACCATGATCGCATAATCATGGGTCGGGTGCTTGCCGATGTTGGTCTCACCAACTATCCGCAACCTCAAGGTCACCAAGATGTCGTTGACGGCGGGCCGGCTTAAACCTAATCTCCTCTGCAGGTGCTCCGTAAGCTTCAAATCCTCGACAACGAGCTCAAGAGACCGCACGCTCCAAGGAATCAATCCAGAAGGAGCAAGTCAAGGGGAAGATCACGCTGCGGTAACATTTGGCAGCGAAGCTAAACTTCAGGATCGAGAGGGTCACGCTCGATGTTGCTGATTTTCCATTGCCTTATAATGGGATACTTGGCCGCCCAAAGACTCGCCAAGTTCATGGCAGCCTCTCATTATGCATACAACTTGCTCAAGATGCCAGCCCGATAAGGTCATTTCGTTCATGGCGACAAGAAAGATGCTCTTATCTCATACCGACAAGATTTACCGAAGCAAAGAGCTGCGACAGATAGCAAATCACTTGCCGCTGAAGCTCCCGGGGAAGAAGAAGACCAAGTCCGCAAGAGCTTTGATGCCCACTCCGCAAGCGCACCTTCTTCGTGCTGCGCTACCGCCGAGGACGCACCATCAAGCTCCACCGCAAGTGCAAGAAGACGATGGCAGCTCCACGAAGACCAAGAAGGCGCCCGCCAAGGAGGACGGCACCGGTGGTACCTTCACCATCGCTGCCACTCTCGACCCTAAATAGGAAGGCGCGCTTGCGTTGCTTTCCTCATGCGAATGTCGACGTGTTTGCATGGCAACCGTCCCGACATCCCCGTGTTCCTGTGAAAGTAATTGAGCATCACCTAGCTATTTGTCCTCATGCGCGGCCCGTCAAGCGTAAAGTCGAGAAGCAGTGCAAAGGAGCGCCAAGAATTCATTGCGAAGAGATCAAGAAGTTGAAGCAGAGGCCTTGTCGAGGAGTGCTCCATCCTACGTGGTTGGCCAATCCAGTAGTTGTTCGAAGGCAAATGGGAAATGGAGACTTTGTATTGACTTCACGATGTTAATAAAGCTTGTCCCAAAGACCCATTTCCCTTGCCGCGATCGACCAGATTGTTGACTCCACGGCCGGATGTGATTTGCTTTCATTTCTTGATGCATATTCAGGATATCATCAGATCTTCATGGCGTAAGAGGATGAAGAAAACCGCATTCATCACCCCATGTGGCACCTACTGCTTTGTACGGATGCCTTTTGGGCTAAAGAATGCTGGTTCAACGCTTGCAAGAGTAGTCCATGACGCTTTTGAGCCCCAAATGCACGTAAATGTAGAAGCCTACATGGATGACATAGTGGTCAAAAGCAAGGACAAAGCAACTCGTTCAAGATTTAGATGAGACCTTTGCAAATCTGCGCAAGATCAACCTCAAGCTCAACCCCGAGAAGTGTGTGTTTGGAGTTCCTTCCGCAAGCTTCTCGGTTCTTCGTGGTCTCAGCGGGAATTGAAGCCAATCCCGACAAGATCAAGGCCATTGAGCAGATTGAAGCACCAAAGCGCGTCAAGGATGTACGAAGACTTGCCGGTTGCGTGGCTGCTCTCAGCAGGTTTATCTCTAGGTCTGCTGAGCGCTTCTACCATTTTTCAAGATTTTGAAAAGGCAGGTCCAATGAAATGGACTCCGGCGGAGGCTGCGCCGCAGACTTAAAGAGGTACCTGCCCTCCACTCCAATACTTGTCGCACCTAGGCCACAAGAGAAGTTGTTGCTATACATAGCGGCAACCAATCAAGTGGTTAGTGCTGCGTTAGTAGCGGAAAGGGAGGCGATGATGAGCCGCAACCAAGGCGATGCATCCAGCGACAAGCGGGGGCTTCACCGACAAGCTCGTCCCGACAAGGACGGATCTGCGCAGGATTGCGAGAAGATGCGTAAAAGGATGGTGCAGCGCCAGTTTACTTTGTCGGCCTTCCTTCGCAGGGGCTAGGTCAAGGTACTCGTGTGCGTAAATTGCTTTTCGCCTCCTCATGGCCTCGAGAAAGCTGCGCCATTACTTCCAAGCACATGAGATAACAATCGTCACTCGCTTCCTCAAGAGGATATTGCAAAATCCGTAAGCAACAGCAGGATTGTCGAGTGGGCACTGAACTGCAAGCTTTGGCCTCAAGTTTGAAAGCACTTCAACTATCCAAAGCAGAGCATTGGCAGAGTTTATAGCGAATGGACGCCAACACAAGATGAAGAAATTCCAGACGAGCATCCCGCCAAGGAAGCAAGTAAAGAGTGGCTGATGTACTTTGATGGTGCCTTCTCACTGCAAGGCGCCGGTGCGCGCAACTGCTCGTCACGCCCACCGGAGAGCACCTCAAGTACATAGTCCAAATGCACTTTCCCAAGGAGCAAGCAACAAACAATACTGCAGAGTATGAAGGTTTGCTTGCCGGTCTCGTGATAGCAGGGACCTTGGGATCAAGAAGCTCATTGTCGGGGTGACTCATAGCTTGTCGTCCGCCAAGTGAACAAAGATTATCGAGTCCGTTGATGGAAGCCTACGCCGATGAAGTGAGAAAGCTAGAAGAACACTTTGAAGGCTCGCAAATGGAACATGTTCCAAGAGCTCGAATGATATTGCCGATGGCTCACAAAGTGCGCCAGACTCAAGTTACTCGTGGAACCAGGAATTTTGTGCTCAAGCTGACTCAACCAATCTGTAACACCATCAACCGGACAGAACAAGAAGAGGAAGTTGATTGGCGACTATTTTCCGCAGAGCTACCCGCCGCCAGCCAAGGTCCCCAAGATCAACACCAAGAGTGCCGAGGAGCAGTCTGCTCCGACAAGCCCTGGGTTTGTTTCGTTGAAGCGGACGCGCTCCCGACAAGTTTTGCTCCGCAAGCTTGCCGGGAACATCAAGCTCGGCGAGCCGCAGGTTCTTGCCGAAGCGGATGTTCCCGCAGCAGCAGATGTGCCTTTAGTCCTTGTTGTCGAGCCGCAAGCTCCAAAGATGGGCACAGCAGATTGTCCATTTCCTTCGACAGAGAACTTCCCAAGAGCAAGAAGAAGCGGAGAGAGTAGCCCGGCAGTCAAGTATGTACCAGTTTGTCGACAAACACGCTGCATGTAAGAAGACTCAACGGGTGAAATTGAAGTGTATTCACCGGGAAGATGGACAAAAGCTGTTGGCGAGATACATGGAGGCATATGTGGTCACCACATTGGCGAAAGAGCACTTGCCGCAAAGCTTTCCGGCAAGGTTTCTTCCGCCGACAGCCTCCGTGATGCAACCGCACAAGTAACCAAGTGTGAAGCGTGCGGTTCCATTCCAAGCAGATACACCAGCCAGCTCAAGCTCTCCGACGATCCCTTTATCCTGGCCATTTTCGGTCTGGGGCTCGACATCCTCGCCCCTTTCTCCGAAGTTGTCGGGGCTTTGAGTACTTGTACGCTGTAATCGACAAGTTCACAAAGTGGCCGGAAGTGGAAGCAGGAGGAAGGTGACAGCACAACAAGCAATCAAGTTCTTCAGTCAATTGTTTGCCGTTTTGGGATTCCTAACAGATCATCACCGACAACGGCACACAATTCACGAGTCGCACCTTCATGCAAGACGCCCAAGATCTTGGCGCCAAGGTCTTTTTTGCTTCGCTGCTCATCCGAGAAGCAACGGTCAAGCAGAGGGCAAACGCTGAAGTGCTGCGAGGACTCAAGACCGAACTTTCGACAGGCTGCACAAGTGCGGAAGAAATCGATTGAGGAGCTGCCGGTGGTTCTTGGTCGATCAGACGACGCCAAATCGAGCCATCGCCGTACACCTTTCGCCTAGTCTATGGAGCAGAGGCAGTTCTCCCACGGAACTCAGATACGGTCACCTCGAGTACTCGCTATGATGAGTTTGAGCAAGAGCAGCTGCGACAAGATGACGCGCTGCCCTTGAGGAGGACCGCTTTCAGCCGTTGTACGAGCTGCTCGTTACCAAGAAGCTTTGCCGCTACCATAGCCGCAGTTAGTGCCGAAGTTTCGAGGAAGGCGACTTTGTTCTTCGGGCGCTGCTCAATCCGCCAAGAATTCCAACAAGTTGACGCTTGGGGAAGGCCCTTATCGGGTGAAACGAAGTCACTAGGCCCGGCGCTGTCCGCTTTGAGACCAAGATGGCATTCCGTGAGCAACTCCTCGAACATTGAGCATCTTCGTAGTTTTACCTATAGGGCGCGTTGTCGGAACCTGTTCCGCAACCACCTTTTGTACAAGTCTTGCCGATGTTGCATGTAATCCTTTGTACAAAGCCGGCGCAGAATCCATGCATCAAGAAAGCTCATGTGTTGCGCATAACTTGTCAAATACATGCTTTCATAATCCTTTTTGCATGTGTTATCTAACATTTTGTGCAGCATCCACACCGTAAGCAATAACGAGCCACAAGGCTCCATAACTTTATTTTCTTCTTTCTTTCTCAAAGAAAGGAAGGTTCATCCACCCACAAGTTAGCCGGGAAGGAGAAGATAATGGTGTGCCACCAAGCGCCGCCGAGGAAGTATCGCCGCCGGAAGCAAACGATGTAAAAGCTAAGTTGCCAAAGTTTGAGCAATCAGTTTTAAAATTTTTAAGTTATCTTCCTCGAACGATAGTACTTTGTATGGAAAACCTGTGCGCAGAGGAACCAACTCATAGCTAGTTTGCGCCCTTACTTTGTTTCGAGTCCGCTCAACAACTTAAGTGAGCTGCAACTAGTTGCATAAGGTTGTTTGTCGGAGGCGGCATCGCCAAAGAAGCTGCCGACGCCCGCACTCATCGGTGCATTCATGCAAAGGTGCCCGCTACCGACAAGTTCCCTAAAAGCGTAGGGCACAAACATACAAAGGAAGGAATCAAGTAAAGGAAATAACATTGCAATCGCTTGCTTCAAGATAGAGTATATTATAAAATAACTTGTCGCAGATCTAATAAATTGTTCTCCTAAACATGATCAGCAATGACAAGGGAAAGATAAATTTGCGCCTAGTTCACGCGGTCGCCATCAACCCGCTTGATCTTGCCCACCTTGTCCACAATGGTGCGATAAGGCTTTGAGCGCCTCCACATCGGCATCCGGCGGCAAGGATTTGAGGACGCCTGCTGAGGTTGAGGCCTGATTGCGGAAGGCCACCTTCATCAACACCTTCCGAGGGCTCTCGCAGATCCGGGCGCGATTCCTCCAGCTGCTTGGGATCTCTTCCCGAGTCATGGAGAGCCGCCACCACGCCTTGAGGAACAGGCTGAGCTTGGCGCTAGGTTGAGGCGCCACGACAGAGTACCCAAGATCCACCATCCCCAGCCCATCAGCTCCTTGTCAATGGCGGCGGCAAGATCCACAAGACCTCCGCCCAAAGGCATCACGCCTCTCTCGAAGGTGTTCTGGCGGTCGTGGCACTGCCGCCAGCTCCTCGTTGGTCTTGATCTTCTCCAACAGGCCACCTCCCGCCCTTGGCACCATCCAGCCGCTCCATCGTGGTGGTCAGCTTCAGCTGATCTGCCTTGGAGTCCTTGGCGGCATCGAGCTCTTGATCCTCTCACGAGATGGCCCCAACTCGCCAAGAGTGTAGGCGTCCTTCTCGACTGCAGTGTTTCAGCTGCAAGCTCTTCGCCGCTTCTTCCGCAGACCGCCTCCAGCCAGCGCCACTTTTGTCTCCAACTCCTTCTTGGCGGCCTCGGCAGCCGCGGCAGCGCCCTTGCTTTCCTTGAGAGCTCCGCTTATGATTGCTCACATGCTGCAAGCTCTTCCTCATAGCTGTCAAGGTTGATCTTCCGCTGCGCCACCGCTTTCTGGCGCAGATAGCTTCGCCGCAAGCCTTTGCTGCTCCTCGACCTCAGCCTTCAAGGATGAAGGTTGTGCGCTTTCGGAGAGTTGCTCCCGCCTTCTCGCTACATTCCGAGAGCTTTTTGATTGGCGCCCGAGCTCTTTTCCGCTTCTCCATGTCTGCTCCCGCCTCGCGACAAGTGCCTCCCGGACTCCAACTTGGCTTGTTCGGGCGCGTAGAGCGACAAGAAGCTTCTTCAAGCCTGCTCCTCCTCAGACTTCGCTGCCGCTTTGCTGCTTGGCGCGCCAACCAGCGCCAACCCAATGGAGGCGAGCAGCTCTTCGTCAAAGGTCTCCCCTTCGACGGGCGCCCGGAGCTAGACGCCTGGGAGCTTGATGAAGACGCCGCCGCCGGCCTTCGATAGGCGCCGGGCTGGGCTCTTCGAGCTCGACGCTGCATCGGTGGCGGAGGGATCGGCGGTCGGTAGCGCCGGCGCTCCTGCGGCCTCGGGTCGCCAAGACGATCGCTGCACTCTCGCAAGCCTTTTGGGCGGCAGCCTTGGCGGCCTCTTCACGGCGGACCCATCACGACAGCCTCTTCCTCCATGGCGGCGACGTTGCCAAGACAGCTGCCCTGCCTCGGCCGGGCGACCTCGCCCATCGGCTTCCGGCGATGGATCTGACGATCGAAAAAGAAAGAACAACAAGCAAATGTTCAAAAGAAAACAGAAGAAAAAGAGCCCAAGGGAAATTTTCGGTCTAAAGGGATTACCGCGATGGGGTCTGCAGCCATGGTCTCACCACCGGAGGATCACCGGTGATGTCCTTGGCGGAGAAGACCCTTGTCGAGAAGCATCCCTTGTCGGAGAGCTGCCCTTGCCGGGAATTCTCCCTTGGCGGCGAGTTGAAGCAGATGGTATTTCGAGCGCTTCCGCCCTCCCGATGAGGCTGCTCTGCTTCCTACACAAATCAACAAGTCGATATCAACAAAGAAGGAGCACCCATGCACACCTAACCGTAAGAAATAAACCAAATACTTACGCTTGGGGCCAGCTGGGGCTGCTTTGAGGAAGGGTTGTCGGGTCCGCAAGGGGTCTCAGACGCTTCATGTCGCCACTCTGGGATCGCTTCGATGACAACCACCGCTGCCTTGGCTCTTCGACGCCTTCTCGACCAGCGCCCCGAAAAAGGAAAGAGTTCGAATGAAGCAAATCAGATACAAGAAAGGCAACCAAATTGAAGAAATACAAGAACAGCATAGAGACTTACTCTTCTTCTTCTTCCTCGCTCGGAGCTGAGCGCGGAGAGATCACCCAGCTCGCCTCCGCCACGAAGAGGCGGAGGAGGGGCTTCTTGACCGCTTGGCGGGGTGGCAGCGGTGGCCCGAGAGGATCCCGCCTCGCTTGTTGCAAAGAGTGAGGCGCCCGCTGCAACAAGTGCTTGCCGTGGTGGAGTCGCCGCACGGCGCTGCTGGTTGTTGGGTCTGCTCGCCGCCTCACTTCTTCGCCTTGCGGAGACGCTTCTGGTGGAGCTGCGGGCTCGGCCGCGGCAAGCTACTGAAGGTGCGGAGGAGGCGCCTCGGCGACTCGCTGCTCAACCTCGGCTCGCCTGGTCCTCCTCGCCGGCAAGCTCCTCTCGATCGGCAAGGCTTGCCGCCTCGCTGCCTCTCGCCTCCACGGTGAACCCGAACACGCCAGCGGCAGCAGCTGCTGCCGCCCTCCAACCTTGTGGCAATGCGCACCATCTCTTCGCCGGTGGTGTCATGGGTGAGCCACTTGCTCGCCGGCGCGATCGGCACTTCTTCCAAGCTGTCAAGAACCGCCGCACGATGTCGCCGGAAGGCTCTGCCAGGTTGAACGATCCCATGCGAATCGCATAAGGGCATCATGGCGCGGATGCGGTCGAGCAAAGAATTGTTGCACAAAGGAACGACCCCCTCGCAACATGAACCATTCGGGTGATCAGGGTCATGCTTGAACAACCCGGAAGCATTGCGTCCAACTCCAAGACGGTGAAATTCCAGCTTGAGGCCCGGGCGCAACCTCATGATATCCGCCGGTTTTGGAACTCCCAAGCAGGCCTCCTCCTCTCCTGCAAGGGAGGGATGCGGGCGGCGGCGAAAATTCGCGCCAACTCGCGCTTACGGTGAGTCCGCAAGCTCGAGGCGCAAGATCCGGTCACACTATCTTCAACCTAGCATCCTCTAGCGCAAGTTGCTCCAATCGCTGCCGCGACTATGGGAGTTTGGCGCCGGGCGCGGAAGGCTACGGGTTCTCCTCACGATCCAACACCAATCGGCTCTCCACTCCTCCCACTTGCCGCGGAGCTCTCCTTCCAGATAGGATTCTTTCTTGCCGATCCCGAGATCCAAGCAATCCCTCCGCAAGTGGCTCTCCTCTCTCGACGCTGGGCATGAAGAAGTGGCGAAAAGGGCTACGCTTGGGTGGACTCCGACAAAGTTCTCGCAGAGTGTGCGAAACCGCCATGGTCGTAACAGCTGCTGGGGTGAAATCAAGGAGGCAAAACCCGTAGGTGTTCATGATATCGCAAAAGAACTCAGAGAAGGGTGGGCAGAGCCCGCAATAGAAGAAGAGCGCGAAGAAGGGGTACCCGCTCGAAGCTGACTCTGATGCGGCGGCGGAGAGTACCTTCGCTGGTGCGCCTGCTGCTCCATCGACTGAAGAGGTAGTAGCCCTCCCTCGCCTCCTTTAAGCGCCGAGCTGGGGGAAGAGGCCCGCCTGCGCAGCGCCGCCGCGCGCCGGCCGACTTCACGCCCTTCCCTTGTCGGCTTTCTGAGCCATGGCGGAGGCGATGGAGGAGACCGACGGCGCTGATGGCGTTAGTGGCGATGGGGGCGGAGCGTTGCTCTTCAAAGCTAGAGAAGAAGGGGGAGCGACGACGGTTTTCGAGATGGGACAGCAATGGCGCAGGTGGGCGACCTTCCCTGCTTCCCCTGCTTATAAGGAGGGAGAGGGGCGACGCCCGCTTCCAATTAAAGAAAACCCCACGATCTCTCCCACGACGCCACGCTCGGGCGCGTGGCTGCTCGTGGGAGACGTGGTGGGTCCGGAGCAAGTAACGGCGTGATCTAGGCCGCAAGCGTTCCGCAGACTGTTTTGGGCTCCGCCCAACAGCGCTGCACCGTGGTGGCCCAGTTCGGGCTCCTGCTGGTGTACTAGAGTAGGGGTACCCTAGTATCCCGAACTCGTGCACGGGCAGTCGCAGCACCCCGCGGCAAGGCTTGCCTAGTGACCGCCAAGATCCTCCATGGTTCCTTTAGATCCATTCAAGAACAAAGTATTTAACCAAGAAGACAAGGCCCCGGCAAGAGGAGCTTGCCGGGAAGGCCACTCAAGGCACGCAGAGGACAAGACCCCGGCAAGAGGAGCTTGCCGGGAAGGCTTGGTGAGTGACAAGCTCCCGAGCGACAAGGATTCAGCCAAAGAAGGTGCTTGCCGCGGCAGCAACCTCTTCATCTCCGCCTCCACCATCCACCAACGTGTCGCCATGGAGCCATTCCAGCGTGGTCAAGAGGCTGTGCAGCCAGCGGAGAGCAGCGGTAGCGGCGCCGACAGGGTGCCATCGTGGCAAGCGGTGGCGCCTGACGGTCCCTTTCAGACTGTTTGGGCGATATGGACGGGCATTTAATGCTTTTGTCCCTTGCCGTCGAGTTAGGTAGAATACATCGTACAAAGTAGCTGTACCAACCGCAACTCATTTTTCCCATTTTTGCCCTTGTTTACGCTTGCACCGTGGTGACCCTTGAGCCTATAAAATGAGACCCATGCGCAACGTAGAGGAGGTTCGGCTGGTTCGACTCATTGGAGACTAGAGACACTCGAGCTAGGTTTTGTAGCTCTCATTGCTCCCTAGCAAGAACACAAGATAATCGACAAGTAGCAAGAGGAGTATTATCTCTCCGAGAGCTCGGCTTGGGTAAACTGCTCGCGTGTGCATCGCCGATCCGCTCTTCGCAATCTCCGCCCCCACCGAACCAAAAGGGACTCGGTCCGCCCGGTCCCATAGGTGTTCGTGGGTCACGATCAACTTCCCGACAACCACAAATGAAACAGATTATACATGCGCACGCATATAGAGAGATGCATAAAAAGTGGACTACAAGAGATAAACTAAGTTGGTAATACTAAACGACCGATGGTATTAATTAATAATGGAAATTAACGACATGCATACAATATTAGAGTCAAATTCATAGTAGAGCACACACAATAAATAGAAGTCTTGATCATGATAGATTGACTGGGTCACTGGAAACTCAAAAGTAGTAGTAGCTAGCATAAGTATATAGAACTTTCCTCCAAGCATGTGGGATGTGGCTTGCAGCAAATGAACGGAGAGCCAAGGCAAGGACCTAATCAAGGCGCCCGGGCTTGTGCCCTTGATGGTCCAGAGGTTGGACGAGAAGTGGGGGCAGAGTCGGCGAGGTGGATGTGCTCCTGAACGAGCTTCGCCAGTTTGCCTGTGGTCGAAGTAGGCCTCCATGCTCGACTCGTGGACGGCGCTGCAGCTGTCCTCGTAAACAATCTGTCCTTAGATCTGGCTGAACTTGTCGTTGTCATCATGCATGATGAGGCGCTGCATGGCGAGAGCGACCTCCAGGTGTTCCTCCGGCGGCGTGCCGACCGGGAGCTACAGGACCATCAGTGCGCGAAAGAGATCATTCCCATGGAGGCCGGCGAGCTAGGTCGTGGAAGCCGAGGCGGAGGCTCGGTCTTTACGGAGGCGACGCATGGAATGGAGGCGAGCAGTCAGGTCCTTCACCTTGCTGTTGGTGAAGATGAACTTGTGAATGAAGTCTTCCAGTGCACCCTTGAGCCAGGCGGCGAAGCTGGCGTCAAAGAAGGAATGCGCCGTGGCGGACATCAGCAGCCCCTGGAGGCGTTGCAGCGCGTTGGGCTACGGGTTGCTCTCCCTGACCACCTCGATAAGACGTACGGTGGTCGCCTGAATCGCCTCCATCGCCGATCTCTCACCGTCTCGCTCTTGCTCCGATGGCCAGATACTTGGATCAGAGTAGAAGAAGATGGATGGTGACGCTTTTATGCAAAGCACAAGCACAGCGGTTCCACGACAAGCACGTCTCGATTTGCAGAAACAACACTGTCATGTTTCTACAAGACACTATGTTCTAGAGTGGGAAGCATGTTTCCACCCAAAACGTTCACCACCGAGTCATGGACATGCACAAAGGAAGTGCCGTGCAGTGATAACAGACGCACAGTCTTATAGGTACAAGAGGCACGCCCGCCTCTGTATTGTAAAATACCTCAGCTACGAGTTATTTGGAGAGGCACGGCCATAACATCACACGTGACTGCGTATTCCAGATGATTTTAGTCGCTCGCTCTATTCACAAAAGGAAATCCAAACATACAGACGGTGCACAAAAACATGAAAACTTGATAGTTTTTTGAGCTTGTAAGTTGCTTCACGGCTGAAGATCACAAAAACAAGTTCCTGACAACTTTACAGACAATGGATAAAGTACAAGCTCGAAGTCCAAACTGGAAAGCACGCAACAACACCTATCTCTGACAGCCGGATAACCGTTTTCAACATCCACAGGTCAATGGATCCGGCAAATCCATGATTGGACACTAGTTTGTCCAGATGTGTAATTTTAAATCCAAGTTCATATGCCTACAATACCCTGACAATATAAGACGAGCACGTCTAGAAGCCTTGTTGCCCCATTGAAGCACCTCTTCTCGATGTTCATAAAATCCTTCAGTGATGTTGTTTGGGGGGGAGAGAAACTTGAGCCTCATAGTCTCTAACTCCTTTGCGTTCCGAACAAAGAACTTTGCAAATTCAATGTTTTTGTTGCAGTGTACATATTTTTCCAGCATTACTGTCTTCAGGCGAATGTCATGCTGTTTGAGAAACACCCGGTGCTTGTGGCACCACTTATTTGTTACACCTTCCTCGCGGCATACTCCTCCCTGAAAATGCATGAAGAGTGAGAATACTCAGGAGTACAAAAGGAAATAGAGGCCTAGAATATAATATGATGTGCATTGTATGTGCTTTCAATGTGTCTGGAAATCGTTACCTCGATAAACAGGTTCTCTAGGCTAGGAAAGCATCGCATCAAGGCAACAACCTTGTTCAGATTTAATGACATGTGGATAAGCAGGGTCTTCACAGATTGAACCGCCATTGATAGGCTGACTACAGACAAAGCCTGCGACAAGCACATATCATAAAATTAGCTGGATAAAAGGTCGCGTGACATGAAACTTCGGCACTGCAAGGAATGCAAGAAAAGAGTATAGTGCAAAAGGTGAGCACCTCGATAACTGTAGAGCCAAAAACAATATTGGATTCAGGAAATCCTTCATAAAACTTACCCAAACACTCAAGCTTAGGTGCATGAAAGACAGTTATCTGCAAGTGCCGGCTCTGAATATCGTGAATCAATCGTTTAAGTGAGGGCGCATCCTCAACAACGAGTTCACCATTCTCATAAAGGATACAGATGACTTCAACTTTGCCTGAGTTTATTATGATGCAGTGGTCCAAGTTATTGCAAACAAGTAGGAGCCACTCGAGGGCAGGGCAACCATGGATGATTATGCTTTGCAGTGAGACATCTGATATATCAACTTCCAAAAACGAAAGCCTCTTGAGGAGTGGAAGTTTAAATGATCGTGCATACTTGTCGGGTATCTGGCAAAGAGCAAATGCAACGGTGTGCAGTGAGGAGGAAAACAGCAGTGTGGAAGTCGGCGGTGAGGGCGCAGACGAAGACATTTCGTGTGGTAGTGTGATGGTTTTTCCAACAAAACCTGGGAACATGTAATAGAACTCGAGAACCTGGAGATTCTTCGGTCTTGGGGATTTAAGCCAGGCGTCAACTGTAGAGGGTCTGTAGTGGAGGTAGCACGCTGGAATGCAGAGATGATGAACTGTGCCACCATGACCGGAGAGGATGGCTTCCGGAAGGCACGAACCATCAACATCAGGTTGAAAACTACAACGAGTTCCAAAATATCTAATGCGAATGACATCCTTACTGGGGAGCATGGACAATACGTTGATATGAACTGTTTCTAGGGGCTTAAAAAGACGACCGACAGGGATCTCACTGCAGTCGAGATTCAGAGGAGCGGTGCGCCATAAAGGACGCCATCGACGTGCGAGGATTTGAGTGCGAACGCCTTCCTTAGTGGACAGACGGGAGATCACCTCACCGAGGATGGCGTCCGGGAGGTCGCTGATGCGGTCGGGACCAGACTGATCTTCTTGATCCTCGGATCCGGTAGGCGCACCCTTGCTGCTTCCAGCCGCTACCGCCAAACCACCAGAGGAAGGCATCACCGGTGACGCGAGCCTCGCCCTCTTGGTGCTCGGGGCACCGGAGTAGACCTCCATCTCCATCTCCATTGCTGGGATCGCGCCGCCTGCGAGCGCCGCTATATGTGGCGTGGATCTGGACAGACGGTGGATCTGGAGAAATGGACTAGCATGTCCATCCACGAAATGACTTAAATACCCACGACGAGGAGCGGAGGGGTCCAGATTAATTACTTCTTCTATTTTTCTTTCTGACAGGAGGGCCCGGGTTAAGTACTACATGTACCAAGTCCATGGTAGATGGGTGCTTGAAACATTAAATAAAACCACGACTTTCAAGGTACGAAATGCACTGTTGCACACACAGACCAGGCACGGACGTGCCCCTCAGTGCTGTAATTTTTTACGGCACACATTCACTAGAAGAATCTGTTCGACGCTGGAAGCACGGTGGACTCGGTAGGAAAGAGAGGCACACACGTGACGCCCACGAAGGCATGGGCTAGCACTCTCTGCAGCCACGGTTATGTACGTTTGTGACTCTCTGTGTTTCAGTGACTAGGGTCACATGCACATGCGTCAAATCCACAAAGGCATCGTGTGCTATTATATAGAGTCATGTTCTCTTGTGTTTGTGTTCCGAATGATTCAGACGACTCGTTCAGACGGAGAGGTACGGACGAGAAGCCCATGGTGGCATACTTTAGTATTAGGCAGGGTCACAATCATGCGTTTATTGCGCATGGTCGATGATATTACATAGAGTCATGCTCGCCTGTGAGACTCGACCAGACGGAGATGCATGACCGTCTAGCCCACGGAACTGAACATTTGTCTTACGCACAGCCATGGGCGTTTACTCTATGAGGCACGGAATTGCCTATATGAGAGACGCTAATTTTAAAAAGCTCATTTCCTTGTATTTAAAAGCATAGACGTTAAGTCCATACAGACACGGTTCAGTACCGAGTTGCGTCACGCTTCTTTCTTGATAAAGACGTCGACGTTCGTGTCTATCTGTGTTTCAGTGTCAAAGGGTCACAAGCACGGGCATACATCCCTCGAAGGCATGGCGTGCTATTATATAGAGTCACGCTTAAAGGTTTTCTGATCGTGTTCCGAATGAGTCGGTGGACTCGGTCAAAAGGAGAGGCACGAACGTCCAGCCCACTGAGGCATGGTTCGTTCCTACCCGGAGTCACGCTTGTGCGTTTATTACAGAAACCTAGTAGAATCGGGCGACTGTCCTTGTTACAATTGTTTTCGTGGTAAGATTTTTAACTCAAATGCACGAAAGGCGACTTTGTATGTTTAGTAGCGTCACGATCCTTTATGCACGAAGATGACTTTTTGTGTGTCAGTGTTTCAGGTCATAGGTACGGTTGTCAAACTAACAAACGCATGACGTGTAATTATCCAGAGTCACCTTGGTGTCTCTTTGTGTTCCAAATGCATCCGTTGACTATGTTACCAGGACAAGCACGGTCGGGATGGCAATGGAGGCATGCTTGTGTTCTGTGCGGAGCCACGTTCGTCTATTGATTGCGGAAACACAACGTTTCGGCAGGCGTCTCCACGTATTTGGGTGTGAATGCCACGTGGCGCCACCATGGAAACCCAAGGGTCCGACGGACGTCTCCTCCGGTGACCCCGGTCTGGCTCGTCGCCCGAGGCCAGGCTTCGATTATTTAAGGCGGACAGACGGCGTCTCGAAACCCTAGCCACACCCTCTTTCTTGGACTGTCCAGATCCATGCCACATAAAGCGGCGCTCGTAGGCGGCATGATCCCAGCAATGAAAACTGAGATGGAGGTCAACTCCGGTACCCCGAGCACCAAGAGGGCGAGGCTCGCGCCACCGGCGACGCCTTCCTCTGGTGGCTTGGCGGTAGCGGCTGGAAGCGGCGAGGGTGCGCCTACCGGATCCGAGGATCAAGAAGATCAGTCTGGTCCCGACCGCATCAGCGACCTACCGTACGGTGTCCTCGGTGAGATCATATCCCGTCTATCCACTAAGGAAGGCGCTCGCACTCAAATCCTCGCACGGTGGTGGCGCCCTGTTTGGCCGACCGCTCCTCTAAATCTAGACTGCCGTGAGATCCCTGTCCCACGTCTTTTTAACCCTCTAGATCAAGTACATTTCGAGTTGGTCACCGCGAACTCTGTCACACCGGAGGAACTCGTCCGCGTAACATACACTGGAACTTTTTTTAGAGGAGAACATGTCGGTGAAGATAATTCCTATGATGATTCGTACCTTCCAGAGGCCATCCTCTCCGGGCGTCAGAGTGCAGTTCGCCGCCTCTGCATTCCGGCGTCCTACCTCGACTGCAGGCACTCCACGGTCGACGACTGGCTTCGATCCCCAAGACTGAACAATCTCCAGGTGCTCGAGTTTTACTACCTGTTCCCACCATGCTTGAGACAACAGGACATAGGGCCATTCTCATGCCCTTCGCTCCTGCCATCACCACCAGCATTAAACCCTCAGATTTCCTCCTCTCTCCAAACCATCGCCTTTGCTCTTTGCAAGTTACCAGACAATTATGTATGGGTGCTTAAACTACCACTGCTCAGGAGACTCTCGCTAGTAGATGTCGATGTATCAGACATCTCATTACAAAGCATCATCAGCTCTACTTCTCCTACACTTGAGTCTCTGCTGCTTGTTTGGACAGTCAGGCACATTTCCATCAGAATAAACTCACCTAACCTTATAAGCATTGGCATTTCTGGTTACTATGGTAAAATTGTTATAGAAGATGCCTCGTCACTTCAACGGTTGCTTTGTGATGGTGATTGCAAAAAGTTGCGGGTAGTTATCATCTCTGCACCTAAACTGTAGGTCATGGGCAAATTATCTAATATTTTCTATGAATCTGGCATCACAAATGATCGTATAATTATTCAGGTACTGACTTTCAACAATACTTTCACCTCCATTCATCGGTACGAACAAGTTCCATGCAATTCAACCTTTACTCTACTAATATTATGTTTTACTCTACATGAAGTGTTTGCCGACAGTCAGCATGCGGTTCATTCTATCAAGACGTTGTCTATCAGCATGGATTGTGACCTGCACGCAGTCTTTTCCTTGGTGGAACACTTCCGAAGCTTGGAAAACTTGTATATCGAGGTGATGCTTCTCACACAAATTGTAAAATACATACCATGCATGGTGCAGAACTCCATTCAACAAAAGGAAAACTTGTATGTAATGGACAAAGGTGTATATAGTCATGGACGAGTATTAGGACAAAACTAAAAAGAAAGCTTTTATTACAACAGAGGTTATAGACTTATTCCTTCCAGCAGAATCACTCTTTATCGAGCTTAACCATTTCAAATATTCATGTTTATTCAGGAAATAGCCTCTAATGAAGAAAGTCTTGCGAACGACTGTTCTTGCAAGCAGCATCATGACGTTCGTTTGAAGTCACTAACGCTGGAAAGCTATGTTCAATGCAACAAAAGCATTCGATTTGCAACATTCTTTATTCTCAACGCAGCACAGCTGCAGACTATGAGGATCAAGTTTCTTCTTCGGGAACACTTCACGGAAGAATTCTACAAACAGCAACAAGACGTGCTTCAGTGGGACAAAAAGGCTTCTAAACATGCTTGCCTTAGGTTGTCGCCAAGTTGCAACCACGGGAACTTGGATCTAAGGCACGCATGTGTTGAGCACCTGGATTTAAAGGATCCATTCATTTGTAAGTGATGAAAACAATGCTGGAGTGAGATGTTCCCACCACTTTCCGGTTTGGAATTTACGTAGGTGTGCTGAAACAATGCCCGTAACGTTTTTTCTCAATCTGTAACCTTACCAATAGCGAACTCGGTATTTCGGTCGATGGCTAAATGGTCTTTTGCTCATGTCGTACATTTCATTAACTAAAAGGGCTTCAAGTCTCTACAGCCACGCCTATGTACATTTTGTGACTTTCTGTGTTTCAGTGATAAGGGTCACAGGAAAGGGCATCAAATCCGCAAAGGCATCGTGTGGTATTATATAGAGTCATGCTCGCTTGTGCTAGAGTTTGTGTTCCGAATGATTCAGTGAACCACGGTTTGTCAGCAAACACACAGACGATAATGACTTCATAGAAAAGTGATTCGAGACGCACTGTTCTACCTGTCACACAGGCACGACCATGGCAAACACACGGTTTGCCACGAACCACACAATGGCCGTGAAGTGATACGACGGGCACTGTTCTACGATGGGCACGCCCGTGATTCCACGTGCTTCAGTAGCACGTAAAGACGTAATTCTTTCACAGGAAACGGCGGAAACCTACTGCCAGGCACTATATGCATTTGTAAAACAGAAACGCAAACACAGTGCAGGGACATAATTGCAGATGTCACCGCTGTCGCGCGTTTTTTAAAAACACGGTCTTGCAATCTTTCTGTTTAAGTGTTTCAGTCATTAGGGTCACAGCCACGGGCGTCAAATCCACAAAGGCATCGTGTGTTATTAAATAGAGTCATGATCACTTGTGTTTGTGTTCCGAATGATTCAGTCGACTCGTTCAGACGGAGAAGCACGGACGAGCTGCCCATGAAGGCATACTTTAGTATTAGGCAGGGTCACAATCATGCGTTTATTGCGCATGGTCGATGGTATTACACAGAGTCATGCTCGCCTGCGACACTCGATCAGACGAAGATGCACGGGCGTCTAGCCCACGGAACTGAACCTTTGTCTTATGCACAGCCACGCGCGTTTACTCTATGAAGCACAGAATTGCCTATATGAGAGACATTGATTTTAAAAGCTTATTTCCTTGTATTTAAAAGCACAGACTTGAAGTCCATACAGACACGGTTCCGTACTGAATTGCGTCACGCTTCTTTCTTGATAAAGTCTCTGCAACCACGTTTATGTGCGTTTGTGACTTTCTGTATTTTAGTGATAAGGGTCGTAGACACGGGCATCAAATCCACAAAGGCATCATGTGGTATTATATAGTCATGTTCGCTTGTGTCTATTTTCCGAATGATTCCGTTGACTCGTTTATACGGAGAGGCACGGATGAGAAGCCCATGGAGGCATACTTGAGTATTAGTCTAGTCACATTCGTGCGCTTACTACAGAAACATAACAGAATTGGATTCAGATGTGAACCCTCACTGTTTACTTTGTGAGGCAATCAATGACCGATCCAAGAGACACTGTCCTTAAAAGCACGGGCAAGAACTCTCTGCAACCACGGTTCTGTACCAAAGAGCCACTGTCAAATGCATGAAAGTCATGCAACGAGTGCCACACATCTAGTAGTAGAAAAAGCACTTTATCAGCTGGCGTTGCTCCTTTTCTACGCGCACAGTAGGGTGGCTGTGAAAGGCACGTTATACAAGCAGAGAACAAAAATCACAATGCCAGGACAAGGTCAAAAGCATAGTTGTGAGTCTGCAGTGTCACAGCTAGAATCCTCGAGACGCATTTCGGTGTGGCCTGTTGAGTAGAAACTCGGTTGTGCGGTAACCAAAAGCACTACATAACGCCCCGCAAAAAAGGTTTGGTTCACCGTTGTGGTGGCTTTATATGCTTTCAGCTCTTTTCATCTCGCCTGTGTCCCTGCTGAGTAATAAAAATACCTACACAAGCAAAATTTGTTATGCTTACATTTGCTTTGTTTCTACAACTGCACCAAATAAACTTACAAGCCGTTTTTTATAACCATAGTACAAGGACCAGAAACAGTACAGCGGCTCAAATGCAGCTCCATCAGTGCAAGGCACCCATCACCATATATAAGACATGCACCATGCAAGTCAACCATCATGCAGCTCTACCTGCAACACAGGCACGGTTGTACATCCATTGTGTGCATGACAGGTACATATATAAGACAGGCACCGTCATACATACAACACAACACGCTTACACATGCAGCGCGCATCTCTCCACTAAAACATTAAATCTACTTTATGTCTCTTAACCTTGGTGCCATAGCATTTTACGGTCCTTCGGCCGTACAAAGCCGCAAAACCACACATTTCCTTCATGACTGCACGCAACACAAAAACAAACAAGCCTACACACGGTGCAAAGACTACAACGGTAGTCTGATAAAGTTTACATAAAACCCAAGCTCAAAAGAACGCAACAACAAATAACTCCATACACCTGGACAATTAACACAAGGCCTGATTTCAGCATCCACACCTGAATGGAACCATCAAATCCAGGTATTCAAGACTCCTCTTTCTTAAATGCGGACGCGCGTGGCTGCAACTTGATGATAATCTAAGACGTGCACGTTTAGAAGCCCTTCTATGCCACTCCAGAACCCTTTGTTGCTTTTCGTAAAATACTCCCGTGAACTTTGAGGGAGGGGAGGTAAACTTAATGGTCATGGTCTCCAGATCCTTTGCACTAAGAACAAAGAACATTGCAAATTCAACGTAACTCTCAGAGTGAACATAATCTTCCAGCGATACTGTCTTCAAACAAACGTCGTGATGTTTGAGAAACTGCCGGTACTTAGACGCCATTTGTTTTTTTTCACCACGAGAAATCAACGATCCCTAAAATATAAATGATAGGTTGAAAATACTTAGCGTCTATAAAAAGAGATACAGACCATCAAAAAACCAAATGAAACAATTAGTTCTACCACCTCAGTAACAAGAAGTTAGACATAGACTTGTCTATATATGGATGTATACAACAATAAATCATGTGTAGATACGGGAGCATCAATTTCAGGCAAAATTAAGACAAGCATTTCAAAAAGGAACGAGTACTACAGAATGCAAATTTCTGAAGATCATCACCTCGACAAACAAGTTCTCCAGTTTTGGAAAGCATTGCAGCAATTCAACGACGGTGTCCACCTTATAATACATGTAGATAAGCAAGGTCTTGACAGATTGACGCATTGTTGTTAGACTGACTGCCTTCAAACCCTTGATGAAAATTAACAGAAGATGGATCACAAAATTAATAGCATAAATGTTGGATGAAATAAAACTTGTTTCCTCACAAATAAAGTTAAGCTGGAAGTATCATAAAAACTCAATACCTCAAGACACGTCAGACGACATGGATACGGTTCGAGACGCAGAGAGACGGTTACCTCCAAGTCCCGACAATCGCATGAAGAATACAACATAGACCATCAAATTAATAGAACAAACATCGAACACGTATAACTCGCTCCAAAGATAAGGAAAGTCAAGACCTCAAGACACTTCGAGGGAGACACAAACATGAATTCACCCAACGCCTCCAGCTTTAGGTGCGAGACAAGGGTTATCGAATAAATCGTCAACCGCATAATCAACAATCAACCGTCGAAGCGAAGGGCATCCTCAACAATGAGTTCCCCGTGTGGACAACAAATGCCAATGCTTACAAGGTTAGACGAGTTTATTGTGACACGACGACCTCCTCTATTGCAAACAAGCAGGAGAGACTCAAGTGCAGGGCAACTAGAGTGGATTATGCTTTGCAGCGACGCGTCTGATATATCAACAGCCACAAGCGAGAGTCTTTTCACCAGTGGTAGCTTAAGCGTCCCTACGTAATTGTCTGGCTATTTGGCAAAGAGCAAAGCCGAGGGTGTGGAGAGAGGAGGAAAACTGAAACATGGACTCCGGTGCCGAGGGCGTAGTTGAAGTGCATAGATCCAATAGAGTTACCTCTTGTGTCAGAAATTCTAGGAAGAGGTAGTAGAACTCAAGAACCTGGATATTGTTCAAATTCTAGGATCGGAGCCAGGCATCAACGGTGGAGGGCCTGCACTGTAGGTAGCACGCCGGAATAGAGAGGTGGCTAACCAAACCAGCATGGCCGGACAGAATGGATTCCGGAAGACTGACAACAGGATTTCGATAGAGCCGCGTTCCGGAATAGCATTTGCGAACGGGCTCCTTGGTGAAAGCGCACAGATGAGATATGGTCTCGATATGAACTTTTTCACCATCGTTAAAAAGACGAGATTCAGAGATCTCGCGGCAGTTGAGATTCAGAGGAGCGATGGGCCATAAAGGACACCAGCGACGTGCGAGGATTCGAGTACGGATGCCATCCTTGATGGGAAGACGAGAGATGATCTCACCTAGGACGCCTTCGGCAAGATCGCTGATGCGGTCCGCACGATATCCCTCTTCTTCCTCATCGGATCGAGAGGGAGCACGGTCGCCGCTTCCATCCCCTCCGACGACCAGCGCACCCCCAGAAGGCGGCGTCACCGGTGGCGCCACTCTCGACCTCTTGATGCTACGAGCAGCGCTTTTCATCTCCACCTCCGTTGCTGGGGTGGCGCCGCCCACGACCAGTGCTCACTGAGGTGGATCTGGAGAAATGGATTATAGCCTGTCAATCCACGAGACGCCTTAAATACCCACGACGGGGAACGGAGGGTTCAAGATTAATTACTTCTTCTATTTTTCTTTCTGACAAGGGGGGCCGGGTTAAGTACTACTCGTATCAACTCAATGGTAGGTGACTGCTTGAAACATTAAATAGAACCACGGCTTTCAAGGTACGAGATGCACTGTTGCACACGCAGACCAGGCACGGGCGTACCCGTCCGTGTATTAATTATTTACAGCACACATTCAATAGAAGAATCTGTTTGACGCCGGAAGCACGGTTCTACAGTCATCTTGCCTCTACGAGCAGCAAAATTTTCCACGGACACGTTCACATTTAAGTCAATAGAAGATTCAAGGCCGTGCCTCTTCTTTGCAAATGATTCTGCTGAAACGCCTCATCACGGGCTTGTCACGCACTGCACACAGTGCGGCTTGGCATTGTCACATACCAGACACACGGTCCTGCCTTTGGCATTGTGACGCACTGTTCTACATGCCACACAGGAATGTAGAACAGTTCCTGTCTACGTTTTTGTCTCTTTGTGTTCCAGATGACTCCATTGACTCTAACACAAGGAGAGGCACGATATGGAGGCCCAGAGAGGCATGCTTGCGTTTTACGCGGGATCACAATTATCACAGGCACGGGCATGAAGCGCGTAAAGGCATGGTCGGTGGTATTACATAGAGTCACGCTAACCTTAGTCTTACGCACAGCCACGGGTATTTACTCTGTGAGGAACGGAATGGCCTATACGAGAGACCCTGTTTTTAAAAGCGTATTTCCTTGTACGGGCATAAGCACGTGCATACAGCATAGAGGCACGGGCGTTTACTCTATGTTTTAGTGTCAAGGGTCACAAGCACGGGCATACAGCCCTCAAAGGTATTCTAATTACATAGAGTCACACACAGAGGTTTTTAATTGTATTCACAATGAGTCGGTGGAGAGGCATGGTTTATTATTACCCGGAGTCACGATTGTGCGATTATTACGGAAACCTAATAGAATCGGACGACTGTCCGTTTTACAGTTGTTTTCGTTGTAAGATTTTAACTCAAATGCATGAACCGGCAAGTGTGTCAGTGTTTCATGTCAGAGGTCACCTTCATGTCTCTTTGTGCTCCAAATGCATCCGTTGATCTATAACCAGGAGTGGCACGGTAAAGCTGCTCAGGGAGGCACGCTTGTGTTTTACATGGAGTCACATTCGTGCATTAATTGCGGAAACCCAGCATGTGTGTTACAATTAAGTCACTAGAAGATTCATGGTCGTGCCTCTGTTTGCAGATGATTCTGCTAAAACACGGACAAAACCAAGTGAATGAAGTGATGGTAGAACCACGGCTTTTCAAGAACAAGACACACGGTCCTGCCTTCGGCATTGTAAAGCACTGTTCTACATGCCACACACAGGCACGGCCGTGATTCCACATGCCTTAGTAGCATGTAAATACGTGATTCTCTCACAACAAACGCCATGAATCTACTGCCAGGAACTATATCCATTTGTGGTATACAATCATGTTCACTTGATTCACTTCTGGTATTAAATAGAGTCATGTTCACTTGTGTTTGTGTTCCGAATGATTCACTCGACTCGTTCAGACGAAGAAGGACGGACAAGCAGCCCATGGAGGCATACTTTAGTATTAGGCAGGGTCACAATCATGTGTTTATTGCGCATGGTCGATGGTATTACACAGAGTAATGCTCGCCTGCGACACTCGATCAGACGAAGATGCACGGGCGTCTAGCCCACGGAACTAAACCTTTGTCTTACGCACAGCCACGGGTGTTTACTTTATGAAGCACATAGTTGCCTATACGAGAGACGCTGATTTTAAAAGCTTATTTCCTTGTATTTAAAAGCACAAACGTGAAGTCCATACAGACACGGTTCCGTACTGAGTTGCGTCACGCCTCTTTCTTGATAAAGTCTCTGCAGCCACGGTTATGTGCGTTTCTGACTTTCTGTATTTTAGTGATAAGAGTCGTAGACACGGGCATCAAATCCACAAAGGCATCATGTGGTATTATATAGAGTCATGTTCGCTTGTGTCTGTTTTCCGAATGATTTCGTCGACTCGTTTAGACGGAGAGGCGCGGACGAGCAGCCCATGGAGGCATACTTTCAGATAGGCGAGTCACGCCTGCTACTTACGTAAACATAACAGAATTGGATTCAAATGTGAACCCTCACTGTTTACTTTGTGAGGCATGTCCTTGAAAGCATGGGAAAGAACTATCTGCAACCACAGTTCTGTACCAAAGAGCAACTGTCAAACACATGGAAGTCATGCAACGAGGGCCACACTTTTAGTAGTAGAAAAAGCACTTTATCAGCTGGCGTTGCTCCTTTGCTACGCATAGAGTAGGGTGGCTGTGGAAGGCACGTTATACAAGTAGAGAACGAACATCATGATGCCAGGACAAGGTCAAAAGCATGGTTGTGAGTCTGCAGTGTCACGGCTAGAATCCTCGAGACGCATTTCGGTGTGGCCTGTTGAGTAGAAACTCGGTTGTGCGGTAACCAGAAGCACTACGTAACGCCCCGCAAAACAGGTTTGGTTCACCATTGTGGTGGCTCTCTATGCTTTCAGCTCTTTTCATCTCTCCTGTGTCGCAGCAGAGACGCATGGTTGTATTGTTACACCATCCAACTTCATAAAGAAAGGGTTGCAAACATTTACAAACAAACCTATCGCCCTTATAATAATTTCCTAGCTGAGTAATAAAAATACCTAAACAAGCAAAATCTGTTATGCTTACATTTGCTTTGTTTCTACAACTGCACCAAATAAATTTACAACCGTTTTTAATAACCACAGTACGAGGACCAGAAATGGTGCAACGGCCCAAATGCAGCTCCATCAGTGCAAGGCTCAACTGCAGCTCCTCAGTGTGTATGGCAGGTACATCAGAGAAGCACCGCCTAATCGCAACACAGTGCGCGGTTGTGCATGCATTGTGTGCATGACAGGTACATATATAAGATGAGCACCATTGTACATACAACACAGCACGGTTACACATGCAGTGCGCATCTCTCCACTGAAACATTAAATCTACTTTATGTCTCTTAACCTTGGTGCCACAACATTTTATGGTCCTTCGGCCCGAACAAAGCCGCAAAGCCACACATTTCCTTCATGACTGCACGCAACACAAAAACTGACAAGCCTACACACGGTGCAAAGACTACAACGGTTATCTGATAAAGTTTACATAAAACCCAAGCTCAGAAGAACGCAACAACAAATACCTCCATACACCTGGACAACTAACACAAGGCCTGATTTCAGCATCCACACCTGAACGGAACCGTCAAATCCAGGTATTCAACACTCCTCTGTCTTAAATTCGGACGCGCGTGACTGCAACTTAATAATAATCTTAGACGTGCATGTTTAGAAGCCCTTATATGCCACTTCAGAACCCTTTGTTGCTTTTCGTAAAATAGTGCCGTGAACTCTTTGGGAGGGGAGGTAAACTTCATGTGACGCCCTCGATTCAATCGTACACTAATCATGCACGCAAATGTGTACGATCAAGTTCAAGGACTCACGGGAAGATATCACAACACAACTCTAGACACAAATTAAAATAATACAAGCTTTATATTACAAGCCAGGGGCCTCGAGGGCTTGAATACATAAGCTCGATTACACAAGAGTCAGCGGAAGCAACAATATCTGAGTACAGACATAAGTTAGACAAGTTTTCCTTAAGGAGGCTAGCACAAAAGCATCTACGATCCAAAAGGCAAGGCCTCCTGCCTGGGAACCTCCTAACTACTCCTGGTCGTCGACGGTCTCCACGTAGTAGTAGGCAACGGCGGTGGCATCTGATTCCTGGGCTCCAACATCTGGTTGCATCAACCGGAAATAGAAGAAAGGGGGAAAGGGGGAGCAAAGCAACCGTGAGTACTCATCCAAAGTACTCGCAAGCAAGGATCTACACTACATATGCAACATTATCAAAGGAAGGTTGTATATGTGGACTGGGCTGCAGAAATGCAAGAATAGAGGGAAGGCCTAGTCCTATCGAAGACTGGCATCTTCTGGAAACCACCATCTTGCAGCAAATAGGAGGGAGTAGAGTAGCATAAAGTAAAGTATTAGTAGTGTTATCAACCTCGGTCAGAGATCCTTTCTCGACCCCCTGCGAGAAAGAAATCCCAGAGCCATACTATCTAGTTATCATCACAATCCATTACTCATCACCATCCAATTCTCATCACAAGTATCCAGTTCTAGTTGTATCGATCGGGATAGAACTCCAAGTGTCTCATATCAGAGGGACAGGCTATCGATAGATGTTTTCTTCCCTGCAGGGTGCACCAACTTACCCACCACGCCGATTAACTCCGTCCCGACACACTTTCTCTGGTCATGCCCGCCTCACCAAACAATACGCCACAATCCGACCTAGGCTTAATAGAGAGGCCAAGACGGACTAAACCTATGCCCCGGGGTCATGGGCCATCTCCTGAACTCCTCAGACGCTATGGGCGGCCGTGAGTAGACCTAGCTACCTTCCTAAACGAGCGTGAGCTTACCAGTCCAACCGGCGCCGCGCTCGATTCGCTGATGTCTATTAAGCTTCGGCTGATGTATACGACGCAGAACGCCCATACTATGCCCACGTGATGGTTAGTGCTATCGTGCCGAGGCCCTCGGATCAAATATCCAAATCGTAGTGGATTAGGAGTGCGCGGTAACAAGCAGAGACTCACGAAAGATGTGACCCCGTTGCCCCGTCTCGAGGACTTGCAGCAAGGGCTAGGAATGCCCGACCACACCTCGTAATTATCTCGCGGGCACCCTCCAGGTCAACCTGACTCCACATCACTCGCAATTAAACTCGCGCGGGTACCCCTCAGGGTCGACCCGTCTTTAGTAACATGGTTCAGTGTAAAGTCATAGTAACCATAGTAACTGTGTGTCTAAACATCAAGGGGAAAACCCGAGGAATCACCCCCAGTGACTTCCACTCGATGTAGTCATCAAGGTGAACGTAAGAGGATTCACCCTCGAGGTCCACACTTGAGGGGTTGCACGACAGATTCGTATCGGAAGTGGTTAAAGAGGAAATCACCCTCGATGACCATGACTGAATAGCTACACTACAGGTTAACATTAGAAGTGTCGATGAGGTCTCACCCCAGACTCGATAGTAACCCAAAGAGTGTCGAGCAACTAAGGGAAGTGATGTGCGGTGTCGGGGCCTGGTCTTCGATCCCGCTGATCGGTCTTCGATTATCCAAGGGCATCGGGATAAAGTGGGGGTCACTGATGGATCACTAAACAACCTATACTAAGCAGTTTAGGATAAGCAGGTAAGGTACAACAACAAATACAAAAGCAGGCTATGCATCAGAATAGGAGAAATCAATAACAGTAGCAAAATCTAATGCAAGCATGAGAGAATGGAATGGGCGATATCGGGATGATCAAAGGGGGGGCTTGCCTGGTTGCTCTGGCAATGAGGGGTCGTCGTCGACGTAGTCGATCACAGGGGCAGCATCAATCTCGGGGTCTACCGGAGAGAAGAGGGGGAAGAAACAATAAATACAAAGCAAACATATCATCACAAAGCATAACATGATGATAAGCAGAACTAGGGTCGACCTATCATAGTACTACACATTGCAGATGGAAGGGATAAACATCCGAGGATGAATTCCCGACGTCTGGCGTTTTCTGGACAGATGAAAAGAGAGGGGACGGTTCCATGTTCAGCATTCTAGGGGCATGTGACAGATGAACAGACCGCGAATTCGGATTCGTTGGATTTTTCTGAGCAACTTTCATATAGAAAACATTTTCATCCGAGCTACGGTTTATTTACTATGAATTTTTAAATATTAAACCATTTTCTAGAATTATTTATATTAACAGAAATGGAATATGACGTCAGCATGATGTAGAGGTGATGTCAGCAAGTCAAACCGCTCGCCCAGTCAAACTCGACTCATGGGACCCACTGTCATAGAGACGAAGGGTTAAACAGAGTTAGTTTTAAAATTATACAGAGTTAATTAACTAGTGGGCCCGGCCTGTCAGTGGGTATTTAGCTAATCTAATTAAGTTTTAATTATAAATATGTTTTAATTAACCTAATATGCGGTGGGGCCCGCGTGTCGATGCTCAGGGCTGCCAGTCAAGCCTGATTGACCAGTCAACATGGTCAATCGGGGAGGGGCCCACAGTGCAAGGACCCGTAGGCGGGCCCAGTGTGCCACGTCGGCAGCGTCGGGGTTTCGCCGTCGGTGACCAAAACGGTGGCGGGGCTCGCCGCACTTGCCGGGAATCGCGCACAGGGGGTCTTTTGGCGCGGGACTTGACGCGTTCGAACGAGCGTACGAAGGTGCGTCGACTGGCGGCGGTAGCGCAGCCGGACTTGGCCAGAATCGGCGCCGGCAACGAGGAGAGGCGGCGGCGCGTACGGGTGCTCGACGGAGACGGCACTACGGCGTGAAGCAGCTTGAACGGGAGGGCTAGGTGTGCTCTATGGAGTGCGGCGAGCACGTTGGGCACTAGCTCATGACCAAAAGGTCACTCGAGTCTCGCCGGCGACCAAACAATGCGGCGGTGGTTCGGGCTTCGTCGGGGCCGTGGCTACGGGCGGCTAGAGGGGGCAGGGGATGGCGCGTTCGGTGCAGGAGCTCACCGCGGGAGCGTGGGGTCTAGGTAGAGGGCTCGGGGAGGTCCGGTGAAGCAGATCGGCTGCGAGGTCGTGTGGTGGCCGTCGAGGAGGAAGACGAAGGGGATCCGGCGCTGGGGTGGCTCCGCTTGAGGTCAGTGCAGCGAAGGTAAGACGGCCGTGGGGCTCGTGGGACACATTAGGCGGCGAGGAGGGCACGGTGGCATGTGGCGCAGCAACGCCGGGCGGCGGCAGCAAGGCCGGGCGAGGTGGATCTGGAGAAGGGGGCGAGGCCAGAGGGAGAGAGGGGCGCCCGGGGAGTGAGTGGGTGCGGGAGCCCGAGGGGTCGGGACTCGACCTTATCCTCTCGTGACGGCGCCGAGAGGTGGTCTGGCGACGACGGGCGTCGTTGTCCCGCCTGGCCGGAGGAACATGAAGGAGGAGGAGCGACCGTGAGGGGAGTGGGCCGTCTGACTCGGGTGGCTAGGCCTGGGGGAAAAAGTGGGGATGGGCCGGCCTAGTCGGCTGTTATCACCGGGCAGTTGGCCCAATGGGGGGGGTCTTTTCCTTTTTTTTGAAACTTTTTGTTTTCTTTTAATTTCAAAAGGCAAAAAAGTTTTATAAAATACAAAACTTGAACCTAAATTATTATTATAATTTAGACTACTGCCACAATTAGTTTGGTAGTTAAATAAATTAGCTTAGCATTTTTATAAAACAAAAAGGCATTTAAACAATGTTTTAACCATTGTTTTAATTAGTTTAGGGCATTTAAACACTTTGCAAAAATGTTGGTTCACCACCAATATTGTCAAAAGGATATTTGCCACATGATAAACATTTTAGTTTTCATGTTTGAGCAATTTAGAATTTTGACTTTAATTTGAATTTGAATTTGACTTCGATTTTTCGTCAAGTGATAAATAGCTCAGTAAGCATGGTGACCTAGCACCATTAACAGGGGATTACTGTAGCATGACACTGGGGGTGTTACACTTCATGGTCATGGTCTCCAGATCCTTTGCACTAAGAACAAAGAACATCGCAAATTCAGCGTAACTCCTGCAGCGAACATAATCTTCCAGCGTTACTGTCTTCAGACAAACGTCGTGATGTTTGAGAAACTGCCCGTACTTACGACGCCATTTGTTTTTTTCACTAGAAGAAATCAACGATCCCTAAAATATAAATGATAGGTTGAAAATACTTAGCGTCTATAAAAAGAGATACAGACCATCAAAAAACCAAATGAAACAATTAGTTCTACCACCTCTGTAACAAGAAGTTATACATAGACTTGTCTATATATGGATGTATCCAACAATAAATCATGTGTAGATACGGGAGCATCAATTTCAGGCAAAATTAAGACAAGCATTTCAAAAAGGAACGAGTACTACAGAATGCAAATTTCTGAAGATCATCACCTCGACAAACAAGTTCTCCAGTTTTGGAAAGCATTGCAGCAATTCAACGACGGTGTCCACCTTATAATACATGTAGATAAGCAAGGTCTTGACAGATTGACGCATTGTTGTTAGACCGACCGCCTTCAAACCCTTGATGAAAATTAATGTAAGATGGATCACAAAATTAATAGCATAAATGTTGGATGAAATAAAACTTGTTTCCTCACAAATAAAGTTAAGCTGGAAGTATCATAAAAACTCAATACCTCAAGACACGTGAGACGACATGGATACGGTTCAGACACAGAGACACCAGTTAACTCCAATTCCTGACTCTGCATGAATAATAGAACATAGACCATCAAACTAATAGAACAAACATCGGAACAAGTGCAGCTATGTTCCAGTATGAAGGAAAGTCAGTACCTCAACACACGTCGAGGGAGACAGGAATACAAATTCACCCAACGCTCTCGCTTTAGGTGCGAGACAACGATTATCGAGCAAATACAACCGCATAATCAACAATCAACCGTCGAAGCGAAGGCGCATCCTCAATAATGAGGTCTCCGTATGGACAACAAATGCCAATGCTTACAAGGTTACACGAGTTTATTGTGACGCGACGATCTCCTCTATTGCAAACAAGCAGGAGAGACTCAAGTGCAGGGCAACTAGAGTGGATTATGCTTTGCAGCGACGCGTCTGATATATCAACCTCCACAAGCGAGAGTCTTTTCACCAGTGGTAGCTTAAGCGTCCCTACGTAATTGTCTAGTATTTGGCAAAGAGCAAAGCCGAGGGTGTGGAGAGAGGAGGAAAACCGAAACACGGACTCCGGTGCCGAGGGCGTAGTTGAAGTGCATAGATCCAGTAGTGTTACCTCTTGCGTCAAAAATCTTGGGAAGAGGTAGTAGAACTCAAGAACCTGGATATTGTCCAGCTTCCAGGATCGGAGCCAGGCATCAACGGTGGAGGGTCTGCACTGTAGGTAGCCCGCCGGGATAGAGAGGCGGCTAACCAAGCCAACATGGCCGGACAGAATGGATTTCGGAAGACTGACAACAGGATTTCGACAGATCCGCGTTCCGGAATAGCATTTGTGAGCGCGCTCCTTGGTGGAGGCGGACAGCTGAGACATAGTCTCGATATGAACTATTTCTAGGGCATTAAAGAGATGTGGGACAGGGATCTCGCGGCAGTTGAGATTCAGAGGAGCGATGGGCCACAAAGGACGCCAGCGACGTGCGAGGATTCGAGTACGGATGCCATCCTTGATGGGAAGACGAGAGATGATCTCACCTAGGACGGCGTCGGGGAGATCGCCGATGAGATCCGACGACATCCCTCTTCTTCCTCCTCGGATCGAGAGGGAGCACGGTCGCCGCTTCCATCCCCTCCGACAACCAGCGCACCCCCAGAAGGCGGTGTCGCCGGTGGCGCCACTCTCGACCTCTTGATACTACGAGCAGCGCTTTCCATCTCCACCTCCGTTGCTGGGGTGGCGCCGCCCACGACCAGTGCTCACTGAGGTGGATATGGAGAAATGGATTATAGCCTGTCAATCCACGAGACGCCTTAAATACCCACGACGGGGAACGGAGGGGTCAAGATTAATTACTTCTTCTATTTTTCTTTCTGACAGGGGGCCCTGGTTAAGTACTACTCGTAGCAACTCAATGGTAGGTGACTGCTTGAAACATTAAATAGAACCGCGGCTTTCAAGGTACGATATGCACTGTTGCACACGCAGACCAGGCACGGGCGTACCCGTCCGTGTATTAATTATTTACGGCACACATTCAATAGAAAAATCTGTTTGACGCCGGAAGCACGGTTCTACAGTCATCTTGCCTCTACGAGCAGCAAAATTTTCCACGAACACGTTCACATTTAAGTCAATAGAAGATTCAAGGCCGTGCCTCTGCTTTGCAAATGATTCTGCTAAAATGCTCATGTCACGGCTTGTCACGTACCAGACACACGGTATGGCTTGGCATTGTCACGTACCAGACACACGGTCCTGCCTTTGGCATTATGACGCACTGTTCTACATGCCACACAGGATTGTAGAACAGTTCCTGTCTACGTTCATGTCTCTTTGTGTTCCAGATGACTCCATTGACTCTAACACAAGGAGAGGCACGATATGGAGGCCCAGAGAGGCATGCTTGCGTTTTATGCGGGATCACAATTATCACAAGCACAGGCATGAAGCGCGTAAAGGCATGGTTGGTGGTATTACATAGAGTCACTCTAACCTTAGTCTTACACACAGCCACGGGCGTTTACTGTGAGGCACGGAATGGCCTATACGAGAGACCCTATTTTTAAAAGCGTATTTCCTTGTACGGGCATAAGCACATGCATACAGCATAGAGGCACGGGCGTTTACTCTATGTTTTAGTGTCAAGGGTCACAAGAACGGGCATACAGCCCTCAAAGGTCTTCTAATTACATAGAGTCACGCACAGAGGTTTTCTAATTGTATTCACAATGAGTCGGTGGAGAGGCATGGGTTATTCTTACCCGGAGTCACGATTGTGCGATTATTATGGAAACCTAATAGAATCGGACGACTGTCCATGTTACAATTGTTCTCTTTGTAAGATTTTAACTAAAATGCACGAACCGTCAAGTGTGTCAGTGTTTCAAGTCAGAGGTCACCTTCGTGTCTCTTTGTGCTCCAAATGCATCCGTTGATCTATAACCAGGAGTGGCACGGTAAAGATGCGGCATGCTTGTGTTTTACGTGGAGCCACGTTCGTGCGTTAATTGCGGAAACCCAACGTGCGTGTTACAATTAAGTCACTAGAAGATTCAAGGCCGTGCCTCTGCTTTGCAGATGATTCTTCTAAAACGCTGTAACACCCGGATAATCATGCTACAGTAATCTCACGTGATGGTGCCACGTCACCTCTGTCACTGTAGTTAACCACGGGTTAGATCGAAACGGTTTCGAAATTAAAATTCAAAATTATAATGACAATAAAAGTTTTCAAAAATTAAAACTAAAATGTTCGGGGTTGTCAAATATTACAAAGTTAATTATGGTGGGTGCACACATTTTTGTAAAGTGTCCGATATTATTAAATGAATTAAAACAGAAAAGGAAAATAAGAAAAGAAAATTAAACAAAAGGAGAAAAAAACCCCCCCCAGCCCAACTGGGTTGCCAAGCCCACTGCCCAAATTGCCAGCCCATGGCCATCAGCCCACCCCTCACTCCTTACCCCGGTCACGGAAACCCTAGCCGACCACCCCATTCCCCGATCCCTTCTCCTCCCTCCTCCGCGATCTGGATCGGGTACGCCCGATCCGCCGCCCAGCTCGGCCGCCATGGCCGGGCTCGCTCGGCGCCGCCATCGTCAAGCCTCCGGCTCGCGCCGGCTCACCGCGCCCACGTGCCCCACCTCCTCGCGCCTCCTCCGCTCGGTCGAGGCCCCCTCTCTCCCCTCGTTCTCCTCCGCATTCGAAGCGCCCCGTCGCGGATCTCGTCGCCGGCGCCCTTCCGGTGACCTTTTGGTCACGGGGTCGCACCCGTTGGACTCGCCGCTCCGTGGAGATCCTCCCCGTCCTTTTCCTTTTGCGGCATAGCGCGTAGCACCCTTCCCGCTGCCGACCGAATCCGCCACCGCAAACCTCGCCGCCGGCGCCGTTTCCGCCAAGTCCGCCGCGTTTTGCCACCGTTGGACGCGCATCGTCTCCCCGTTCGAACGCACTCCGCCATGCCATTTTGGCCGCGGACGGCGATCCCGGCGAGGTCCGGCGCCCTCCGCCGCTGAACGCCCCGAGCTCCCCTAACGCCGGCCGCCGGCGTGGCCGACACAGGGCCACTCCACAGGTCATCGACCAGTGGGCCCTAGGGGCCCGGCGGTCTGTTGACCCGGTCGGCCATCTTGCCGACCGGGCACCCAAAGCCAATGACATGCCCCGGAACGTTAAATAAAAATAAAATGAATAAAATTAATTAATTAAATTAAGTAAATAATTAATTTAATTAATCCTGATTAATTAATCTAATGGCTAATTAACCTAATTAACTACTGTTAATTAAACTAAACTTGGGTAATCTGTTTAACAGTCACTGACTAACGGGACCCACCTGTCAGGTTGACCAAGTCAACCATGTTGACTGCTGGCGTCAGCATGACATCATGCTGACGTCATAAATCCATTTTTCGAATTAATTAATTAATTAATTAAATTCCAGAAATTAATAAAATCTTTAAAAAATCATATCTTTTAATCCGTAACTCGGATTAAAATATTTTCAACATGAAAGTTGCTCAGAACGACGAGACGAATCCGGATACGCAGTCCGTTCGTCCGCCACACACCCCTAACCTATCGAACCTACAACTTTCCCCCTCAAACTCCCCTTGAACGCTAAACACCGGAATACTTTCCGGATGTCCCCCTTAACCAGTACCTCCTCATACCACGTTAGGGCACGCCTAGCATCGCTACTTGTCATATCATGCATCGATATGCATCTGTTTACTTGGTATTCATTGTTTCTTCCCCCTCTTCTCTCCGGTGACTACGAGACCGACGCGCTATTGCTGCCCAGTTCGACTACGGTGTTGACGACCCTCTCTTGCCAGAGCAACCAGGCAAGCCCCCTTGATCACCGGATATCGCCTACTCTTCTCTATACTGCTTGCATTAGAGTAGTGTAGCATGTTACTTTTTTCGATACTCCTATACTTTGCATAGCTTTGTCCTTGTTACCACTGTTGTTACCTTTACCGCAATCTTATATGCTTAGTATAGGATGCTAGTACATTCATCTGTGGCCCTACATTCTTGTCCGTCTGCCGTGCTATACTATCGGGCCGTGATCACTCGGGAGGTGATCACGGTATATACTATATACTTATACATGATACATGTGGAGACTAAAGTCGGTCGGCCGGTGGAGCACCCGCGAGTGGATCTTGAGGCGGAGCGACAGGCAGGTTGAGACCGCCTAGGAGAGAGGTGGGCTGGCCTGTTCGGGCGCTCATGGATACTTAACACGCTTAACGAGATCTTGGTATTTGATCTGAGTTGGCTACGAGCTTATACGCACTAACCATCTACGCGGGAGTAGTTATGGGTATCCGGCGTCGTGGTATCACCAAGCACTTCAGACGTCGGTGACGGAGCGGCGCGCCGGATTGGACTGGAACGCCTGCTAGGCTAGGTCTGCTTCCGGCCGCCCTACAAGCGTCTGCGTGTGTGCTCGAGGCGATGGGCCCAGACCCTCGCGCTTAGGTTTAGACCGGCGTCTTGGCCTCTCTCACAGCCTAGGTGGGGCTGCGGCGTGTTGATCTTCCGCGGCGGGCATGACCCAGAAAGTGTGTCCGCCAAATGGGATCAAGCGTCTTTGGTAAGATGGTGCACCCTTGCAGGAAGTTAATCTATTCGAATAGCCGTGATCTTTGGTAACAGGACGACTTGGAGTTGTACCTTGAGCTTATGACAACTAGAACCGGATACTTGATAAAACACACCCTTCCAAGTGCCAGATACAACCGGTGGTCACTCTCTCTCAGGGATATGAGGAGGGGATCGCCGGGTAGGATTATTGCTATGTGATGTTACTTGGAGGATTTCAGATCGTCCTCTTCTACCTGTTGCAAGACAGGTGACCAGAAGCGTAGTCTTCGTTAAGACTAGCTATCCCCCTCTTATTCTAGCTTTCTGCAGTTCAGCCCACTGATATGGCCCTTTACACATATATCCATGCATATGTAGTGTAGCTCCTTGCTTGCGAGTACTTTGGATGAGTACTCACGGTTGCCTTGTTCCCCTTTTTCCCCTACCTCTACTCGATTGTCGCAACTGACGATGGAGCCCAGGAGCAGACGCCACCGCCGATGACGACTACTACTCGGAGGTGCCTACTACTACGTGCAGCCCATGGCGACGACACTGTGAGTAGTTTAGGAGGATCCCAGCGGGAGGCCTGCTCCTCTTCGATCTGTATCCCAGTTTGTGATAGCCTTCTTAAGGCAAACTTGTTTAACTTATGTCCGTACTCAGATATTGTTGCTTCCGCTAACTCGTCTATGATCGAGCACTTGTATTCGAGCCCTCGAGGCCCCTGGCTTGTATTATGATGCTTGTATGACTTATTTTATTTGTAGAGTTGTGTTGTGATATCTTCCCGTGAGTCCTTGATCTTGATCGTACACATTTGCGTGCATGATTAGTGTACGATTGAATCGGGGGCGTCACAAGTTGGTATCAGAGCCGACTGCCTGTAGGAATCCCCTTTCCACACTCCTTGGCCGAAGTCGAGTCTAGACATTGCAAAAACTTTTACTAACTTGGCTGTGTGCCTTACGGGCCCACGTCGCCATCGGGTGGTACTAGGATCTTTTACTCCTCGACCTTTACTCGGGACTCAACTCTCTTCTACTCGGGTTAAACGATTTTACTAACTAACACTAGGATCCCGTGACCACTTTCACCCCAAAGATGGATAAAGCCATAGTTGTTTCTTGGAATTGTATTTTGATCAATTTCCACACTGTCATTTGACTCCTTTGAAACGTCTTTGTTTTCAGATGGAACCCACGAGGCAGGTCGTGCACCACACGACGGCCATTGGTGCCTCGGGATCACCTGCGGTGCTAGCGAGAGATGATGACCTATCGGGTTATCGCGGCACCACGAGTACACCGCCTATGAGGAGTACCAGACTTTAACCAGAGCAGCGATGCGCCATCGTCCACCTCTACTCTCGGAGTATGACTCCACTCTTGTGCTGCACACCGCACATGGTGTTGGGGTGACTATCGATATGGCAGTCCACGATGCTGCTTATGCTGCTCGACACGTCTTCGTGGAGAGTACCGGGTTGGACACCTCCCCTTCGCACACATTGCTATCGCGTCGATGTTGGTGAGGAGGTTACTACACCGCTGCCTACTCCATTTGTCACCAGAGAGCCCTTCTACCATCGTAACTTTGTTACGCATGCCGATGGGCTGGATCGAGCTAACCGAGCTCTTCGCCACGAGTTGTACATCACCCGTCAAGCACCTTTACCGTGCTCGGCGCTATGCACCCTTTGTCCGATCCAGAGCTGCCGCTGTTCTGCGATCTACCCAGCCAGACCGTGATGCCCTGGGTGTCGGTTGGCGGACGTGGAGGCTACTCTCCGCACTTGGTCCTCTTCGCCACTTGGTCGTCGGGTTCAGCACGAGTATCCGCGCCCCACAGTGTCACCGACGTGGAGGACTATCCGCTGCCGCACTACCAGCTTTCAGCTACTGACTACCTCCGCAGATCAGCGTGGGACTGATGTAGGCTTGCTTGTTAATGTTAGATGCATTCGCCATGAGCTGCGTGCCGCCTATGATGTCTTAGTCTAAGTCTTCAACTCTATGTACCGAACTCTATGCATGATCCCTTTTGTAAGATATGCCGACTACTATGTAGTTTCTATCATGCTACTTTCATTATGCATGTTTCATCATGAATGATTCTTGTCCTTTGCATAATTTCTCAAATGCTGAACTACCCCTGTTATATAATAGCAGGATGGTTAGGCCAGCTGGTCGTGGTCGTGGTGGCAACTTCCCACCACCGCCTGAGTACATGGCTGGTATGATCCAACAGCTTGAGATGAATCGCCAGTTCATGGAGAACATGATGGCTCGGTTTCCTCGCCCCAATATGAACCAGCACCCAACACAACAACTCTGCAGGATTTCATACGCTGAACCCAGTGTGTACCGCAGCTCAACCCAGCCATTGGATGTTGATGATCGCTCCGTGACATCACCTATGAGATGGAGTCTGCTGATGTAGCCCCGCCACTATGTCACTTTTGCTTCCTTCTTCTGAAGGGACCCGCAGCTCAATGGTGGGACAGCCACAGCGTACTCGCCAGCTTGGAACACTCATCTCCGGCGACTTCCAAGCTGCCTTCGGTGCCCGCTTCATCCTCAAGGGTCATGGACCGGAAGAAGCGTGAGTTCCGCAACCTCACCCAAGGCAACAAGATCTGTTGAAGCTTATCGTGAGAGTTCTGGACTTGTCTCGCTATGTCAAGAGGATATTGCAACCGATGCACGCAGACAAGAGAAGTTCCGTGACGGCCTTCAAGTCGACATCAAGCTCGCACTTCTAGTGCACGACTTTGCTGATTTCGCCACCTTGGTGAACAAAGCTATCAATGTCGAAACTGGTCTCGCAGGAATACCAGAGCTCTAACGAGCGCAACTGTGACACGGGCTCATCTTGAGCCCGCCCTCGCAGAAGCGCAAGATATGGATTCCCAACAGCATGTACCAAATTAATGCACTGCTCCAAGGCGTAGCTATGTCTGCACCTCGTCGCCTACTTCAACTAAGCAGCCAAAGCTTCCAGCTCCACCACCCCAAGCTCCTGCTCCCACTCCCAACAATGGCTTGTGCTTCGTGTGGACAACCAGTGGCACCGTGCTAGAGAATGCAACCAGAACCGTAATCAGTGGCCCTTCCAAAGAGCTGGCCGTGGAAACACCCAGCCCAAGAACAACACCGCCAAGCCTTATGGTCGAGTTCAGGCCAACCACGTTGATCCGAACGAAGCTCAAGACCAACCTGCTCATCGTGATGGGTACACTTCTCGTAAATTCAGTACCGCATGTGTTTTATTCGATCTGAGGGCATCGCATTCATTCATGTCTGAAGATTTTGCATTCATGCATGGCATTAAAAGTGAAGACATGAATGCTTCACTATTAGTACACACCCCTGCGGGCCAATGTCGAACCTCCATGATTTGCAACGACGTCCTCGTTGAAATCGAAGGACTGGAATTCCTTGTCTCTCCCATCGTGATGAAGTCTTGTAGCATTGACCTCATTCTGGGAATGAATTGGTTAAATGCGCATACCGCTTCCATAGTTTGCGCCACGAAGACCGTCCATCTGCTACACCCTTCAGATGAAATAGTCACTTACCAAGCTCATCTGGTGCAAAATGCCGAGGCAAGGCTCTATGCATTGAATGCATTGAACGCTGCACCACTCGAGGGCATTGAAAACATTCCTGTCGTTCGCGACTTCCAGGACGTTTTTCCTGAAGAACTTCCAGGGATTCCCCCTGCTAGAGCTGTCGAATTCGTCATCGACTTGAAACCGGGCACCACTCCTATAGCCAAGCGACCCTACAAGATGCCGCCGCATGAACTCCTTGAGCTCAAGGAGGAAATCGACAAATCTCTTCAAAGTGGTTTCATTCGCCCAAGTTGCTCTCCTTGGGGAGCACCTTCTCTTTTGTCAAGAAGAAGGATGGGACAAACCGATTGGTCCAAGACTACCGTCCTATAAATCAAGCTACCATTCGAATAAGTATCCTCTTCCTCGGATCAATGATCTTTATGATCAACTGGCTGGTTCGTCAGTGTTCTCGAAACTCGACTTGAGGTTGGGTTACCACCAGATCCGTGTTCGTGAGGAGGATATCCCCAAGACCGCCTTTGTGACTCGTTATGGTTCATACGAGTACACCGTCATGTCTTCGGCTTAACCAATGCTCCAGCCACCTTCTCTCGCTGATGAACTATATATTCATGGATTACCTCGACAAGTTCGTCGTGGTTTATCCGGATGATATCCTGATATTTTCCAAGAATGAAGAAGAACATGCTTGAACATCTTCGCCTTGTCTTTGGAAAAGCTACGAGAGCATCAACTCCATGCCAAGTTCTCCAAATGTGAATTCGGCTTCCAAGTAACCTATCTTGGGCATGTCATCTCTAAGGATGGTATTGCCGTCAACCCCGAAAGAGTTCAGGCTATTCTTGATTGACCTCCTCCGAAGAACGCATAAGTCGAAGTTTTCTCGGTCTCGCCACTATTGCCGTCGATTCGTCGAGAACTTCTCCAAGATTGCCAGCCTCGACTAACTTTGTTGCATAAGGGCGTCAAGTTCCAATGGATGATAAATGTCGGAAAGTTTCCGAGCACTCAAAGACAAGTTGACTTCTGCCCCAAAGGCTAGCTCCTCCCGATACTAAGAAGGACTTCATCATTTATCGCGACACTTCCGTCAAGGATTAGGCGGTGTCCTAATGCAAGAGCGCAAAGTGGTTGCTTATGCCTCTCGATAGTTGCGCCCTCACGAAGAGAACTACCCAGTTCACGACCTCGAGCTTGTCTGCTGTCATTCATGCATCAAGCGATGGCGACATTACCTTCTCGGTAATCGCTATGAGATCTTCACCGACCACCAAAGTCTGAAGTATCTGCTTACTCAGCCAGACACTGAACCTCCGCTGCCAGAGATGGATGGAGACTGCTGCAGACTTTGATTTGGGTATTTCCTATACGCCGAGCAAGGCTAATGTAATGGTTGATGCCTTGAGCCGCAAGTCTTATCAAGCAACCACCTTCGTGTTCACAAAGTTCAGCCCCACTTGTTGAAGAATTCGAAGGCTGAACCTCCATATTGTTCCTCCGGTGCACTTCGCCCCTCCTCCGAATTCCGCAAGATGAATCTCCGTGTTGTTTCCCGTGGTTCCTCTATACCCGGCTGTTGAACCCGATCTCGTGGGCACCATAAAGACAATGCAGGATTTGACTCAAGTCTACAAGATTAAGCGCGACCTCAAAGAAGGAAATCCTCATTCTTCACTATTGCCGATGATGGTGCCTTGTACTTCAAAGGCCGCCTAGTGGTGCCGTAAGAAGGAAAACCTGAATATGACTCGAAGGTTATGAAAGAAGCTCATGATACGCCTCTATGTATCCATCCCGGTAGTACGAAGATGTATCAAGACATTCGCCGAGATTCCGTGGTCTAATATGAAGCAAGACATTGCTCGCTATGTTGCTTGAGTGTGACGCTTGCCGTCGTGTCAAAGCGAACATCAAAGGCATGCCGAACTCGCAACCTATCTCTATTCCTGAATGGAAATGGGACCATGTTGAAATGGACTTCGTCACTGGATTTCCCAAATCGCAGAAAGGTAATGATGCTATTCTTGTCGTCATTGACCGGCTTTCTAAAGTTGCTCATTTTCTGGCGGTCAAAGAGACGATCACTGCTAGTCAGCTTGCAACTCTCTATATGTCCAGAATTGTTTCACTTCACGGTATTCCACTGGTTATCAGTTTGGACCGTGGCAGCTTATTCACTTCAAGACTCTGGGCAAGTTTTCAAGAAGCTATGGGGACTCATTTGTCTTTCAGTACTGCGTTTCATCCGCAGTCACAAGGGCAAGTTGAACGTGTCAACCAAGTTCTCGAAGACATGCTTCGAGCTTGTGTTATTTCCTTCGGCAAGAAGTGGGAGGAATCTCTCCCGTATGCTGAGTTCTCTTATAATAATAGCTATCAAGCTAGTCTCAAGATGGCCCCTTCAAGTGTTATATGGACGAAAGTGCCGAACCCTCCGAACTGGTCGAAATCGGGAACGCCCACTCTTCGTCCGGATATTATCCAACATGCGAAGAACAAGTCCGCATTATTCGCGAGAATCTCAAGACTGCTCGACCACGCTAAAAGAGTAATTATGACCGCTATCATAAAGACATGGTCTATCAACTTTGGCGAAAAGGCCTATCTTCGCTACACCAATGAAGGGTGCTCACCGCCGGATCAAGGGCAAGCTAGCTCCCGCTATATTGGCCCATTCACTATTCTCGAAAGGCGTGGAAAAGTGGCATATCAACTGGAGCTTCCGTCGAACCTTTCACGTGTTCACGATGTGTTCCACGTGTCACAACTCCGACGCTTCTTCAAGGACCCAATCCGAGCAATGGACCATGAAGTGCTCGAATTGCAACAGACCTCTCCTATAAAGAGCATCCGTCCGCATTCTCGACTGCTGAACGCCGCACACGCCGGTTGGCGATCAAGTTCCTCAAAGTCCAAAGGTCGAATCACTCAAGACGGCCACCGGGAACGCGAGGACCGCCTTCGTGATGAATACCCGCACTCTTCCCTTCTACCTCCTAAATCTCGGGGCGAGATTTCTTGTAGTGGAGGAGATTTGTAACACCGGATAATCATGCTACAGAATCTCACGTGATGGTGCCACGTCACCTCATCCTTGTAGTTAACCACGGGTTAGATCAAACGGTTTCAAATTAAAATTCAAAATTATAATGACAATAAAAGTTTTCAAAATTAAAACTAAAATGTTCGGGGGTTGTCAAATATTACAAAGTTAATTATGGTGGGGTGCACACATTTTTGTAAAGTGTCTGATATTATTAAATGAATTAAAACAGAAAAGGAAAAATAAGAAAAGAAAAATAAAACAAAAGGAGAAAAGGAAACCCCCCCCTAGCCCAACTGGGCCAAGCCCACTGCCCACCCCGCCAGCCCATGGCCATCGTGCCCACCCCTCACTCCCTTACCCCCGGTCGGCGGAAACCCTAGCCGACCACCCCATTCCCCGATCCCTTCTCCTCCTCCCCGCGATCTGGATCGGGTACGCCCGATCCTGCGCCCCACTCGGTCGCCATGGCCGGAGCTCGCTCCGGCGCCAGCTGCTGTCAAGGCCCGGCTCATAGGCCGGCTCACCGCGCCCACGCACCCTCTCCTCGCGCCTCCTCCGCTCGGTGAGGCCCCCCTCTCTCCCCGTCGTTCCCCTCCGTGCCGAAGCGCCCCGTCGCGGATCTCGTCGCCGGCGCCCTTCCGTGACCTTTGTCACGGGTCGCACCTGCTGTTGGACTCGCCGCCCGTGGAGATCCTCCCGTCCTTTTCCTTTTGCGGCATAGCGCGTAGCACCTTTCCGCCGTCGACCGAATCCGCTGCGCCGCAAACCTCGCCGACGGCGCGGTTTCGACCAAGCACGGCCGCCTTTTGCCACCGTTGGATGCGGCATCGCTCTCCTGTTCGAAAGCACCCGCCCAGCCATTTTGGCCGCCGGACGGCGAATCTCGGCGAGGTCCGGCGCCTCCGCCCGCGAAACGCCTCCGGAGCTCTCTAACGCCGCCGCCGACGTGGCGTGACTGGGCCACCTCAGGTCATCGACCCGTGGGGCCCTAGGCCTGCTGACCCGACCCGGTCGATATCTTGTTGGGCACCCAAAGTACAATGACATGGGGCCCCTCCTAACGTTAAATAAAAATAAAATGAATAAAATTAATTAATTAATTAATTAAATTAAGTAAATAATTAATTTAATTAATCTCGATTAATTAATCTAATGGCTAATTAACCTAATTAACTACATTAATTAAACTAAACTTAGGTAATTAGTTAACAAATACCGACTAACGGGACCCACATGTCAGTTTGACCAAGTTAACCTGTTGATCGCCGACGTCAAGATGACATCATGCCGACGCTATAAATCCATTTTTCAATTAATTAATTAATTAATTAAATTCCGAAATTAATAAAATCTTTAAAAAATCATATCTTTTAATCCGTAACTCGGATTAAAATATTTTCAACATGAAAGTTGCTCAGAACGACGAGACGAATCCGGATACGCAGTCCGTTCGTCCGCCACACACCCCTAACCTATCGAACCTCCAACTTTCCCCCGGCCTCCCTCTGAAAACCCAAACACCGAATACTTTCCTGATGTTCCCCCTAACCGGTACCTCCTCATACCACGTTAGGGCACGCCTAGCATCGCTACTTGTCATGTCATGCATCGATATGCATCTGTTTACTTGGTATTCATTGTTTCTTCCCCCTCTTGTCTCCTAGAGACTACGAGACCGACGCTGCTGCTGCCCAGTTCGACTACGGTGTTGACGACCCTCTCTCTTGCCGAGCAACCAGGCAAGCCCCTTGATCACCAGATATCGCCTACTCTTCTCTATACTGCTTGCATTAGAGTAGTGTAGCATGTTACCGCTTTCAGATACTCCTATACTTTGCTGCATAGCTTTGTCCTTGTTACCATCATTGTTACCTTTACCGCAATCCTATATGCTTAGTATAGGATGCTAGTACATTCATCTGTGGCCCTACATTCTTGTCCGTCTGCGCGTGCTATACTATCGGGTCGTGATCACTCGGGAGGTGATCACGGGTATATACTATATACTTATACATGATACATGTGGAGACTAAAGTCGGTCGGTGGTGGAGCACCATGAGTGGATCTTGAGGCGGAGCGGCAGGCAGGTTGAGACCGCCTAGGAGAGAGGTGGGCTGGCCCTGCTCGGGCGCTCATGGATACTTAACACGCTTAACGAGATCTTGGTATTTGATCTGAGTTGGCTACGAGCTTATACGCACTAACCATCTACGCTGGAGTAGTTATGGGTATCCCGGCGCCGTGGTATCACCGGCACTTCAGACGTCAACGACGAGCGGCGCGCGCGGATTGGACTGAACGCTGCTAGGCTAGGTCTGCGCTTCCGCCGCCCTCGCAACGTCAGGTGTGCTGTCAGGCGATGGGCCTGCACTTCGCGCGCTTAGGTTTAGACCGCGTCTTGGCCTCTCACAGTGCCTAGGTGGGGCTGCGACGTGTTGATCTTCCGCGGCGGGCATGACCCAGAAAGTGTGTCCGCCAAATGGGATCAATCGTCTTTGGGTAAGATGGTGCACCCTGCAGGAAGTTAATCTATTCAATAGCCGTGATCTTCGATAACAGGACGACTTGGAGTTGTACCTTGAGCTTATGACAACTAGAACCGGATACTTGATAAAACACACCCTTCCAAGTGCGGATATAACCGTGGTCGCTCTCTCTCGTGGATATGAGGAGGGATCGCGGGTAGGATTATTGCTATGTGATGTTACTTGGAGGATTTCAGATCGTCCTCTTCTACCTGTTGCAAGACAGGTGACCAGAAGCGTAGACTTCGTTAAGACTAGCTATCCCCCTCTTATTCTGGCTTTCTGCAGTTCAGCCCACTGATATGGCCCTTTACACATATATCCATGCATATGTAGTGTAGCTCCTTGCTTAAGCAGTACTTTGGATGAGTACTCACGGTTGCCTTGTTCCCCTTTTTCCCCTACCTCTACTCGATTGCTGCAACTGACGATGGATCCCGTGAGCGACGCCACCGTCGATGACGACTACTACTCTGGAGGTGCTACGTGCAGCCCATGGACGACGACTGTGAGTAGTTTAGGAGGATCCTGCAGAGGCCTGCTCCTCTTCGATCTGTATCCCAGTTTGTGCTAGCCTTCTTAAGGCAAACTTGTTTAACTTATGTCCAGTACTCAGATATTGTTGCTTCCGCTGACTCGTTTATGATCGAGCACTTGTATTCGAGCCCTCGAGGCCCCTGGCTTGTATTATGATGCTTGTATGACTTATTTTTATTTGTAGAGTTGTGTTGTGATATCTTCCCGTGAGTCCTTGATCTTGATCATACACATTTGCGTGCATGATTAGTGTACGATTGAATCGGGGGCGTCACAAACGCGGACAAAACCAAGTGAATGAAGTGATGGCAGAACTACGGCTTCTCAAGAACGAGACACACGGTCCTGCCTTCGGCATTGTAAAGCACTGTTCTACATGCCACACACAGGCACGGCCGTGATTCCACGTGCCTTAGTAGCAACAACAAACGCCGTGAACCTACTGCCAGGCACTATATCCATTTGTAAAACAGAAACGCAAACACAACTGTGACCCGTTGTGTTTGAAATCTTTGCATCACAGAAGCACCGCGTGAAGGCACATGAGGCACGGTTGGACACGCATCGCAAGCACGGTTATTTGAACTACTTACAGTCATGCATTCATAACAGAAGAACATGTGTTAGAACAAGCGAGGCACAGTTACCACGAAAGCCACGGTTATGCAGCTCCAGAAGCACGACCTAGATTCTATGCTTAAAAACGTTTTCGTTCCATAACGGCGGGTGTGACCATGCAACCATGAGAGTCACGGTTGAACACTCACCGGTGGCATGGCCGTGGCTGCCTGTGCCCTTAGGTTAATTTTATCTCTCTGTCATGCAGTAGAGAAGCATGCTTGTATGCTTACAACATCCACGTTCAGAAACCGACGCGGCTGCGGAAAATAACAAGGAAACCTGTGCCTCTGATATTTTCGTCTGCCGAGTAAAAAATACATAAAGAAGAAAAAGGTGTTCTTATTTAAATTTGTTTTGTTTCTATAACTGCAGCAAATTAACTTACAAGCCGTTCTTATAACCACAACACAAGAAAATAAACAATCCCCACCAATTTCTTGCTATTTCATCGCTCCACGTGCGGCCTTGTTTTTGAATGTTCAACGATCCATTCTTCCTTCTCGACCCTTGTGCAAACCCACCCTTCTGCGTCGCTATTCAACCTATTTACCTATAAAATTAATATTCATACATAAAAACAAAGCGAAAGATTGCGGTCATCACTATTTTTTGCTTACGTCCTGTTTAAGCTGCATTATTACCTTTTAATTTTTCTATTCGATCGTTCTCACGGTACCAAAAGTCTCCACTCAGACCTTTCCTTTCTGAAAATGGATCGCGCAGATTCCGTGCCTTGTCCCGGCTTCCCTGCATGCATTCTGTGTGCCTCGCTTGTGTGATGTTTGATTCTCGCGAGATGCAAGACTTTGGTAAATGCTCCCAGGTGTCGTCGGGGTCGTTGGAATTCTCAAGCGCCCGACGCCTTCCTCCTGGGCTTGGAGTGCATTGTCCTGAGACGTTGATGTCCTTGATGGTGGTGTCCGTGTTGTCGGCCATTTCATTGACATTGCCCTCTTCTCCTGCTGCGATTTCCTCTTTTCCTCTTCAATCCTCATCCTCTCCTGCACTTCTGGGTTATCCGGACAGTTTGTTTTCCTGTGACCCTTTTCTCCACAACGGCCTCACTTGGTTGCGGCTTTGTAGCCTTCTCCTTTCTTCTCAGAACCAGCTTTGATTCGATCTCATTTTTTCGTACCCTTTGAGCCACTCATGGGAGGGTTCTTGAGAGTTTCGACAAGAATGCCTGCGTCTGGTTCCTCGGCAAGTGCCGCCATGACTTTTATTTCCATATCTACAGTACACTCGCGTAGCACACGGTATGCCTTCTCTTTTCTGCATGCATTTGAACAGATATCCGACAACTCAGCGTAAGCGAGGCCGAATCTCATAGTTTCATCGTCTTGTATGGTCATGCTATCACCTTGACTTGTAGATAGAACTTTCAGACTCTCTGATAGATTCCTGGTCCATCTGGGGATGACAAAGGATTTTGGTAGTTGATCAATCATGCCTGTTTGGTCCATCACCTTAAGCATATGGCAGCACTGAATGCCATCCCTACTCATTTTCTTGCAGCTGCAATCAGATATTTCTTTTGCTCATCCACATCTACCCCGAACTCGATCACAAATTCCTCGCGGGATAAGGTCTCCACACTTTATCTCCAGGATCAATAATCTTTTTAAAAAAATACTGCCACCCCTTTGCCAGATCAGAGCACTTGAAGTAAGTCCGGTTCCGTAGCTCCAGCTGGAATTTCCTAAAAATTTTATTCGTGTATACTTGACTTGCTTGTCTTTCAATCGGAAAACCCTCTCTAGTGATGGCGCCTTCTCTTCTGTTCGGTATCTTCTCTTGTCAAGCATGGCGAGGCAATTTTGCTGAATCGTGTGATACGCATCAACAAACCTTTTTATAGTGTCCCTGTGGTCGACATAATTCTTCCACATCGAATTCGTGCTCTCACTACGAGTGGTTGTTGACGAGAAAGGATAGAAACATTCCTTGAAGTAGGCCGGCACCCAAAAATTTCAGAGTTCGCATAGTGTGTTCAGATGTTTGTTGCCTTCCGCCTTGTGCAGAGAAATTGTTGCTTTCCAGGCACGCTCAAACTCGTCTTGATCTAGTGAGTTTTTGACAATTCAAATATATCATCGACATCCTCGAAGCTGCGTAAACACTGCTGCATTATTTTCCTTCGTGTTCTTCCTAATATGCCACCAGCAGAACTCATGCCTCGCCCTCGGAAGAGCTTCCTTTATTGCAGTCTTTATCGCTTTGGTCCTGGTCTCATTATTATGTATTTCGCTCTTTACCTCCCATTGCCTCGACAAACGTGCTTAGGAGCCACTTGAATGACCCTATTTTCTCATCCTTCAAAAGGCCTCATCAAAATAGGACCGTCGACCCGTGGTTGTCGACACCTATAATTGGTGCAAATGGCAAGCCATATATATTCGTAGAGAATGTGGTGTCAAAAGACATGAAATCTCCATATAGATAATAATTCATCTTACATAAGGGGTTTGTCCGAACAGGCTGCGACTACATTGTTCTCTCGCCTCTTCCACATGGTGGAATCCCGCCTCCGCCTCCGCATATCGCAAAAAGTTTCATGGTGTTCATGATATCGCTGCTGCGCCTCCGATCCTGTCCCGCATGCAATGTTGCTTATGTTAATCGTGTCGAACATAATTTCTCGCCTCGATTTCCCCATGGCAGCAAAAATCTGCATAACCTTCCTTGGTTCTAACCTCGCTTACTCAGCACTTGTATAAAGAATTTCTCCCGAGGTGTCATCTTCTTATAGCATCTCATGAACTTCAAAGATCCAATCGATGGGTGAAGCTCATGGTTGTGCTCTAGACGCACGCTCTTCGATACCATTTCCTCCTATATGTATCCTCTTGGCTGTTATTTGACTGGCAGCTTGTCCGGATCAAGCGATTGCTCCTTCTCTCCTTAACATGTCTCTCGCTTGTTTTATTCTGCCCTTCCTTGGTGCACTGAAAAACCTGCTTGTCAAGATGCTGATCATATGTCGATCTTCTGCTTGTTGATCACTTGGTAGCAAAGCCAACCTTTCTAGCATATCTGCAGAAAAAGAAAAAGCACTCATCCAATGATCCGAATACCATACCACCTTCTGGTTCCACCGCTTTGGTGACCTCCTGAATCGTTGGGTATATGCCTTCTTTAAACATGTCATCCATTTCTTTCTCTACAATGGTTGGCGGTGCCATGATGATTCTGTCTATTGTGTCTTCGTTCGTCTGATCGCATTCACTTCTGACGACATCAGTCTCATCACCAGCCACAGGTCCACTTACAGCGGAGCTGCTGCTGCTTTGTTGTTTGTCACACGCAGCAGAATCGTTTCTGCATGCCACGGCCAAATCCATAAATGAGTCTGCCTCTCCAATGTTGGATTGTGCAATGCTGCTCCCTGTTTCTCTGGCACTTGAGCAACCAAGGGACTATGCTGCTTCTACCATGCAATCCGTCTTTGGCGCCAGACGCTACTTGTCATTGTGAACGCTATGCTTCCTTCAAATGGATGGAGAACTGTGATATTTCTTTGCCTCATCTGTTATCCCCCCGCCAAATCATGAACACATGGCAAGAAATGAATTAGATGTCCAGCAGCATATGCATTTTTTAATTTCTAAACAAAAGATTTATATGACTCATCGTGGCTCATCCGTATACCAAAACCGCACCAGCGCCTCTTCACCGAGTATAAGCGGACACTGAGAGGCACTGCTCACATCACGAATGTGACCATGCTACACACACATCTGCACAAAGAGGCACAGATGTGCTTCATTTACACCATACAACCGGAGATGCACAACAACATCCTATATAAAAGAACAATACGCATACAACAGATAAGACGGACAACCGTCCTCCTGTTTTCCAATTTACCTTGTTCTCCATAAAACTGTTTGTGTGTTGAATTGAAAAAGCATAGTTCCGACGTCACCTTTGTTTTCCCATGCCTCTCTTGTCCAGCAAATCTTGGCGACAACCTCTGTGCATTGGTGATTTCGCTGACGATTTTGAATGCCATCGGAGATCCTTTGGAAGGACCCCTCATGTTGAACGCCATAGGTGATCCTTTCAAAGGACCTTGCCTTATGTTTTCATCGATTCGTGGATCATCATGCGATATTTGCTTCCTTCCTCGTACACCTGCGTGTGGAAGATGCTGCAATTTAAATATACCAGACGAAAACAAAGAAAAATTTGCTCACAAAAAAATATACATTTGCTTTAAATGTTGTTGCACGTTCATATATGTTGTCACCTGTATTGCTTTCTGATGCTGCTGTATGGTAGAGCTTATTGCTCCTATGTTTGATTTTATCGTTGGGCTCTTCTTGCTTGTGCAAACCGTACCAAATCCTTGAACACCAATGCTTTTGTTGCCAATGATCCTTCTGCTTGCATCAAAGGAAATTCTGTTACCCTGCACCTCTTCATTATGACCGCCTACAAACGCTGGGCCGTCACAACGCCCGCTCTGCGCCTTTGTGGGCATTTGTGTCTTCAAACCAAAAAATAATTAGAGGCACGTGCGACTAAAACTTCCACATACATTAAAACCATCTTTTGAAATTTTCGTCGTTACCTGGACAATCAGCTTAGAGGAGTCTCTGCTACTTAGAATGCTCCTCTTGGCAGGTGTCTGTTGCACACCATGCTCCTAGTTGGGGCGTTTGCCAAGAACTTGTATCTCACTCTTGACTCCAATTATTCCAGCCCGCATGGCATGTGCGTGTTTGACAGCATCTGCATCCTTGATCTTCTTCTCGTTTTGTAGTAAAAAAATTTCTTCCACCTCTCGATACTCAACTGCAAAGTAGATGCACATGATAAACAGATATTACAGCATTCATCCAGGATATATAAATCATTTTTGTTGTTGTTAATGATCTACTATTTGGTGTTCTCAGTGGTGACACCTTGACAGCAAACGTCCCAGGAATAAAAGACCAAACACTAATGTTCAACCGCCTTACTATTACCTGCCTCCCATAATCCTTGTCGATGTCGTTCAAAGACCGACCGTCCCCGTTGTCCTGACCAGATGACGCACTCCTGAACATCTGCCCCGAAAAAGAGACGTAAAAAATATAAAGGTTATAAACCTGCAGTACCAGTGTTGAAACTTTTCGAAGTCGATATCAACAGGGATATATTTTTAGTTCTATATAATTAACATATATAAATATATACATATATTAATTTTTCATTAAACTACAACCTCAACCAAAGTGAGATCCTCTCATGCTAATTTGCTTGTGCAACACTTAACACAAAGATGACCATGAAACCTAACAAAAGTAACAACCTCGTATTACAAGGACGAGAGGATACAAAACAAAAAACAAATTCAAATCAAAGCTACAGTGAAAACTAAACAGTTTTATTCTATGAATCCCCACAACAAATTCATCAACGAATTGAATCTCGTGTATCAGGAATCGCCGAATGTTCAGAATCAACAAATTCATCAACGAATTGAATCTCGTGCGTTGATAAAATTTTTACTAACCTTTGATTGCCGATTTTTTATGCGCTGATTGTTCGGAAGTCACACCTTTCTAAATTTTGGAGGGATCTGCTTCCCTGCAGTTTGTCAGTGATCCCTTCAATGATTTTGAATCTCGGAGAGAGAGAAAAGAGAAAGAGAGAGGGAGAGAGAGAGAAAGAAAGAGAGAGGCTACTTCGTTTTTTGCATGCAGGAGAAGAATAACGGGGTGAGTTTTGCGACGCATGAGAGATGGGCATGTTTCTTGGGCGTGACGAGATGTGGTAGGTCGACTTCACTTGACCGTCTACGACACCGACAAGTGGGCTCTCAGTTACTAATTCCTCTAAGTCTCTCACTAACTTGTGGGGTCGGCCTTATATGAGTCCTACGAGGAGTACCTCCATCTGAGGTGAGAAAATGTGGTAGGTGGACTTCAAACTCATACTGACATGTGGGCTCTCAAATAGTTCCTCCAAGTATTTGACTAACTTGTGGGGTCGTCCGCCGATTAGTTCCAGATCTCTCTCCATTGCATTCTCACCATGATTATGCCACCGATTCAACGTTTGAACAAAAAAAATTACCGGTGCTAGCAATTCCGCGGGCTGCATACACACCGCATGTGCGCAACACAGCAGGTGGGGCGCGATTTGAATATCGGTTCCGCATCCAATTATCTTCAGCTGGTCCGTGCTCAAACTCTTGCGCCGTCTTAACAGCAGAGGGGTTACGGATTTAAAATTAGGACTCAGCTAACCTCACTTTAACCATGCCAACTGCATGCTTGCACCGTGGTTTTGCTAACTTGAGTTATATCTCCAGCCATGCAAAACTTAAGCACTCATCTTAGCTACCCAACTAGAGACAGGTCAAATTATTTGTATAGATCCGCAATCTATAGCAGAGATCCAAAGGATTTACGTCCGTTTTTGCAAAGCAGTTACTAACTAAGAGTTAGAACCCGTCTTAGCTAACCAACATGTTGATGATGGTCTCACATGGACTGCTAACAACTGTCTTACATAGCTGACCTGGTAACGATAACGTCCCATGACCTCTTATGTAGAGTTCGATGAGATGGATTCCACCCCACAGCTGTCGGAGAGTCAGTCTTAGTCTGTCGATGGCACGGAGATTGTCACCCAAGATTTCATGGTTCATGACCAACTAGAGACAGAGAGACTAAGGATCGAGTTAAAACATGCAGCACACAAAAAGCTTGTTGAGGAGTACAGGACAAAGAAGCAGCTTGCTGCCTCGAAGTAGGTGTGTTTTATCATGCATCTCGCGTGTGTCGTTGAAATTTCTTTGGAAATCAATGCCTCTCATTCTAGCTGCATTTTTAATCACGGCTTAAATATTTATCTCTGTTTTGCTGACTCGGCGTTTATATGTAAGCTTCTGCCAGAAAAGCACGTGGTTCAACAATAAATTTGCTAAAGGTCATTTCTTATCTTTGTCCGCGGAGCTGCTGCAATGGGTGAATACGAAGAAGAGTTCAGCACAAAACTTAGCTTCCAGAAATTCATTTCTGTCTGTGAAAAGCTAACAGAACCACAAAAACAGCTAGTCAGAGATATTGGTTTTGGGTACCTTCTAGATCTGTGTTGTCGCGAGCTTCCAAGGTGTTTCGTTCGCTGGCTTGTCCGCTATTTTGATTGCCCTTCCAGGTGTTTCATACTACCTAGTGGATACAGATTCCTTATCAACTCGCATAATCGTGCACGGATCTTAGGAATTCCATTGGGCGGCACATTATCCCTAGAAAATGCTCGAAGCTTTCAGATGCCGTTAAGTCTCAAACTCGTGTCTTGGGCATGCTCCAAACATCGAGAGTTAATCGATCTCATAACCCCAGAGTGACAGAGAAGTGTTTCAACGGGTTTTCGTGATGTTTGCAATAGCGGTATTTCTATGCCCAACGACATATGATTGTGTTAGCCCGACTATTTAGCCGCCTAGAAGGACCAGCAAGTAAATATCATCATATGATTGGTCCAATGCTGTCACAGCAGAAACCGTGACATCACTCCATACCTTCAAGGACAAAGGATTCGCAGCGCCTGTGTGGCTGCCTCCCCGATTCCAAAGGGTTCGCTCACTAACTTGTACACTTCTTTATACCCACAAGCAGCTACAAGAACATGATTAAATTTTACCTCTTCCTCACTTGCAGATAACGTATTTTGAGTACCTGGATACGAAGATTATGGACCTGGAACCTGACACTCCTGCAAGACTTTTCATGTGGGACACAGAGGCCATTAAGAATTATGCTAACATAGACAGCCTGTCAACGGAGGACGGAATTTTTGGGAAACACACGGTGAGTCAACTTTTCATCATTTTCCTTTGGTGAACTTTTCGACTCAACATAATGACTTAGCTGCCATATATTAATTTGACTTGACTGTAATTTTTTCCTTCCACATGACAGCTGAAAGACATTAGGCGCACACCTTTCCAACCACCGCCTGGCTTTCAGGCGCCATTTTTCCAAATGAGTCCCAGACTAGAAGCCTACATACAAGAATTTGTGCCTCAAGAAAAACTTTGTTCCGTAAGTGATTTCCAGCTTCTGCGCATGATTTTATGTTTGAAATGATGTTCCCTAAGTTTTTACGAAACAGATACATGTCCTATTGTGTTCATCCAGACGGTTTCCTATAGTACGTTAGCTGTGCTTTTGTGTTAAAACCAGAAGTGCTTCCTATAGGACGTTAGATGTGCTTCTGTGTTAAAAACAGAAGTGCTTCCTATAGTACGTTAGCTGTGGTTTTGTGTTAAATATAAAAGTGCTTCCTATAGTACCTTAGCTGTGCTTTTATGTTAAAACCAGAAGTGCTTCCTATAGGACATAGCCGTACTTTTGTGTTAAATATAGAAGTGCTTCCTATACTATGTTAGCTGTGCTTTTGTGTTAAAACCAGAAGTGCTTCCTATAGGACGTTAGCTGTGCTTTTGTGTTAAAAACAGAAGTGCTTCCTATAGTACGTTAGCTGTGCTTTTGTGTTAAATATAGAAGTGCTTCCTATACTACGTTAACTGTGCTTTTGTGTTAAAACCAGAAGTGCTTCCTATAGGACGTTAGTTGTGCTTTTGTGTTAAAAACAGAAGTGCTTCCTATAGTACGTTGGCTGTGCTTTTGTGTTAAATATAAAAGTTCTTCCTATAGTACTTATTTGTGCCTTTATGTTAAAACCAGAAGTGCTTCCTATAGGACGTTAGCCGTACTTTTGTGTTAAATATAGAAGTGCTTTCTATACTACATTAGTTGTGCTTTTGTGTTAAATATAAAAGTGCTTCCTATAGGACGTTATCAGTGCCTTTGTGTTAAAACCAGAAGTGCTTCCTATAGGACGTTATCTGTGCTTTTGTGTTAAAACCAGAACTGCTTCCTATAATACGTTAGTCGTGCTTTTGTGTTAAATATAAAAGTGCTTCCTATAGTACGTTAACTGCGCATTTGTGTTAGATATACAAGTGCCTCCTATAGTACGTTAGCTGTGTTTTGGTGTTAAAACTAGAACTGCTTCCTATAATACGTTAGTCGTGCCTTTGCGTTAAAACTAATAGTGCTTCGTATAGTACGTTAGTTGTGCTTTTGTGTTAAAACAAGAAGTGCTTTCATATAATACGTTACCCGTGCCATTGCGTTAAAACTAACAGTGCTTTCTATAGTACGTTAGCTGTAATTTTGTGTTAAAACTAGAAGTGCTTCCTATAATACGTTAGATGTGCCTTTGCGTTAAATATAGAAGTGCTCCCTATAGTATGTTACCTGTGCTTTTCTGTTAAAAATACAGGTACTTCCTATAGAACGTTAACTGTGCCTTTGTATTAAATATAGAAGTGCTCCCTATAGTACGGCATCCGTGTTTTTTGTGTTAAAACTACAAGTGCTTCCTATAGTACGTTAACTGTGCCTTTGTGTTAAACATAAAAGTGCTTCCTATAGTACGTTAGATGTGCCTTTGTGTTAATTGTAACACTGCTTCCCTACGACGGTAGATCAACCATGCTTCGTCAGGTAGGTCGATTGCGCTCTTTCAAGGAATGTGTTCACCATGATTCATGGACTTTGTTAGCCGCGCTTCCCGCAGCACACCATGTGTCCTTCTGCGCACATTATTACATGCCCTTTCTGCAATTATTGACACAACGTACAGTAGTTCACAAGATATTTTTCATTTTCGGTATTAATAACTTCTTTTCAATCTCGGTGTTAATAATATCTGATGGTTTTTCTTTCAGTTCCAGGCCAAGATGAAAATTGCCAAAGTTACCAATGAAATGTACACATAACTTTTCTCGTGGTTTCAACCAGTTCTCGAGCAGAAATTGGAGAAGCTCCTTTCACTTGGTAGGGATCTTAGTGCAAAAGAAACCAAGACTAGAGACCAGGGCGCTTATTGTAACTTGCAACAGATAACTCAAATGAAAAAGAAACTTTTTCATCACTCCCTTCAACATATTCTACGCTTCCAAGTTCTAGCACGACAAGCAGTCAAAGTTCTTCCAAAGAAGGGCTCAACCAAAGGTCCTTCACGCCACATCATACTCCCCGAAAATTTAAAGGGTTGCTGCGATACCCTCACCCGTAATCCCGTAATCCGTACGACAAAGAGCAGTCCCAAATTCGTCTATCTTCACACCTAAAATCATCGACCCAGATTAAGTTGCTACTGGAAGTGAACAGGATCGACCACAACAAAGTGGACATTGATGAACAAGCCAAGATTCATCTGGACAAAGTTCATAACCATCTGCACAACTGCCTTGATGGCTTGCCGGTTCATGAGCCCTTTGTGTCAACATCCGAGATGCTGGAGAGCGGGGCAATTATAATGACAGGTGAAAATTCATCTGAGTGTTCTGTACCGATTGAAACTCAAAATTCTGCTGGAGGATCTGTAGACCACAACTCTCTGACAAGCCCACTGGAAAAACTCTTGGAGGAAACAGCAAAACCCATCGCAATGTAAACATCAGCCTCGCACTCAAGGGTTGACAAACAATTATCGATCGATCCAATCTCAACAGATACACTTGAGCACCTATTTATCACGTTGGGAAAACGCCACCAACTACTACGGTCCAGCAGTTCCGACAAAGGATCACAACAACTCTTCAACCAACACAAAGAGCCTCACCGATCCCAGCCCGCACAAAAATCAAACAATGTCACTCGGACAACGCTTCTTCTTCGCTACAGAAGATAAGGTCCATCTTGTTTCAACTTTGAGTGACGAGAAGAACATTGCTGAAACAGAACGCACAAGAGCTACTTCCTCCTTCCTCCTACAAAGAGAAGTCCCCAATGATTCTCGCCAATGTTCCGCTCAAGATCGACACGGAAAAGCAATTCCATCCACTAGTGATGCTCCACTGGTTGTTGCACCATCTGTCAATGCGAAGACAATAACATTGCAGAAGAACATGAACAATGTATGAAGCAACCACCTATTGATCCCACGACACATTCCCTATTACCACAAGCGACATCCGCCGTAACCGAACCACAAATGGCACCTCACAAGAGTTCCTTAAAGTAGTCAGAAGATCCAGGTAACAAGAGTACAATGCCTCCTATGAAAAGAGTTAGGATACTGGAGCCTCCACATAATTCAACAGAAACTGCAAACAACCAGTCTCTACAAGCTGACAACCACAGAAGCCTCCTTAATGGTGGATTCATTGATGATGACCCATCTATCTATGAATAACTTGACAGAGTCATTGAACAAAAAAAGAAACAACCCTTTCATAACCAAGTAGCATCACAACAATGCCAACCTGATATTGTCTCACACTTGGCCAATAATTCAAGCTCGTCAGCTAGATATTCCCTTTCTAACTATCCAGAGCCACCTATACCCAGCAGATCAGGATCAATGTCAGGCGGTAGCCACCCCACACAGGCCTTTGATACGTCATACTCTACAGGTTTAACTCAAAATGTCTTGTCCCAAAGTTTACCAGCAACTCCCTTGTCCCAACACTACAACCAACCAGCTCCTAGTATCAAAAACCACTTCTACCGACATCCCGGTGCTCGTAATAACGACGGTTCAAACAAAAGCCAGCGCCACCATATGCGATGAACAACCAAAGTCACAAGCAAGACCAAAGAACAAACCACCGTCCGTGATGCCCACTACCCCGACACAATGATGCTCGAATAACAGCACTACACGGTGCCAACAACGCCAACCTCAAGAGCGTAACAATCAGCAACCACACGAGGCAGGTCTAATGGGCAAAGTTACAATGCCTTGCAACAACAGTTCAACAAAGATGCAGATTCCGCCATCCTCTCCAAAGATTTTCCAACAAATATTCCTTCAAGCTCAACCGGTAATCCAACTGTCAGAACATTAGAACTGCACATGCAGCACCAACTACAACGCCTAATGTTCCAAAGAAACAACAATTATAATGAGGGTCGTCTGCAAATTAGTAATGGTCAATTGAACTCCAGTGGTCATGTCTTCCAGCCTCACCAACATCATTCTGAGCTAGAACAGACTCGATTCACTGACCAAGGAAATGGCCATCAAGATCACTGCCAACTTTTGGAAATAAGAGATTCCACAAACGAGGAGAAAGAAGTGTATGAAACAATCATCGACAATACGCCAGGTATCAAGCAAAATGATAGGTAATGAATTCGTTGTTCCTGTTACAGTAAAGTTTTGGTCCCTTCATTTAATAATGCTAGTCGTTTCATCTTATGTTTAAAAAGAAAATCTTACGATTTAAAATTCATTTTTTTACAACAAGAGGATATTCTCCGTCGATCGACGTTGGGCCGATCATCGAACTTTAGGTTTGTCAATGAAGGTATACGGATATATCCACTCATTCGTGGTCGATGCTTACTCAGCGTTGCTGATGAAAGAACAATTCTACGCAACGCCAGCATTTGTGCACAAGCATATAATGTACATGGACGCTTCTGTAAGTTCTTGCTTCTCATAAATAATAATAACAAACCACAATTACTAATACTACCACACTGAGTGACACAGCTACAATTTTCTGCAGGATAAATTTAAAGTTCTTGGAGCAAGCACAGAACTACTCAAGGAACAGACTGTGGAAAAAACTATTGGGTACAGGCTGCCCAACAAATGTAACATCGTGAGTTCACCCTACACACTCTATCTGCCCAGTGTTCGTCTTTGATTCTACAAGTTTTTCTTGTTACAATGATATTATTCCCTGTCAATTGTTTTAGGTCTTAATACCTGTGAGAAAGGATCCATATATTATCTACCTCATCATCGTGAATCTTGCAATGCGTTGCTTCGAAATTCCGTGTCCTTATATCAATTGCGACGGTATAAAGGAACACTCGGACATTGTCATCGAAAACTTCAAGAGAGCTTACCATTCTGCTTACAACAACTATCCTCACACCATGGCCTCCTTTCATGTCAAACCTGTGCAGAGTGTATGTAACTCAGACAGAGAGTAAGTTTCTTTTAATTGTAGCTCTACCTCATTTAAATGCATCTTTTTGTTCCACTACACATCCCATACCTACTGTTCACCTTCTAATCACACACATTAATGCTCTCAATTTTTAGGGATGACAGTGCTATTTACACCATGCATTTGATGCTGCTCATTAATATGAATAATAATTCATTTTTATCAATAATGTAAGTTCACTCTCATTGACAACACATCAACATACGTTCATCCAAGCCAGCTGAACATTAAGTTTTGCAATAAATTTTATTAATTTGCACGGTTATGTGTTTGCAGATCCATGTGAAACCGATGAGAGAACAACTAACTTACAAAATGATAACATCCAACCACAACACAGGCCATGTATTTGAGGAACTGAGCATCGTCCTCAACAAGTACAATATCCGGCGCGAAAGAAGAAGAGTTGGAATAAGATGACTACTGCTTAAATTTGCCTTAATTTAGCTGGAGCCATCCGAACATTGTTTCAGCCAGCCATATCGACTCATATGTAATCACAACAATGTTTCACCTATTTTTGTGTCCGTCCAAGATATCTGCTATGGATCCCGTTAAACACAGTTGTGCGTTTAAATGGTCAAGTCTTAAATTCCTGAACAGCAAACATTTACAAATAAGAATCATATTTTTTCCAAAAGTTCTAAACATGATATTCAACACATCACTTCCTTGCACTAGAACACCACTCACTTCAATAAGACATAAAAAAGAAACAATTGAAACACAGAGGAAAAACACTATCAATTCATAAGCATCTGACGAAGAAGCTAAATGACTCACCTCCAGTAATCCGGGTCACAGAGGCACTGTCGTGCCTCTTATCCACGTAGAACGTGCCTCTCTAACCACGGACAACTAAGCTGACACACACAAGTGCGCCACCAGTTAACACAGGACCGTCCCCTCTCGACAGCTTAACACCGGTCCCTCTCCAAGCCAAATGAGTCATGGAAGCACTACCGTGGCTCAAGTTAACGAAAGAAGAACCATCCTCTGTGATAGATGACTAAACTGAAAAATACCAAAATGTAAGAACGACCATGACTTCAATCGTAAAAGGTCCGTGACCTCACAAGTTTCAACGACGAGTCTCTCTCAAAGAAATAAGTGAAAGCAACGTTTCAAAGAAAGGCAGGACCATGCCTTTGATTAACATCGAGACGTGCCTCTCCGAGCGAATGTAAGAGAAAGCATTTATGAACAATGATGTAACTCGACTCAACATAACATAGCACATGCCTCCACTAACTAAACAGACGTGACTTCACTAGCAGAATAACGAGAAATATTACAGAACATACAACCATGACAGTGACTCATACTAACATAACACAGTGCCTCTCCGAATTTAATACCGAAAGGAAAGATAACGCCTCTACCAAACATACGACAATGCATCCAATGCCTTCACGGCCATGCCTTTGAAAATCAAAGTACCACCACAGTAATAGAAAGACAGAAACGCAATCGTCGATAACACAATACTCCCACAGCAAGTATCACACTGGATTACCGTGCCTAAAACAGAGAACATATACTGAAACAGACAACATATATTGAAACAGACAGCAAAGTGAGAAAATCTGAAGAATCTTAAACACACTCAAGCTCTACATAAAACCATTTCAAACACACAACCACAACCATATATTCAATATAAAAACAACCGTGCCAAACACAGTATAAACACAAAGGAAAAGTAAAGCCCCTACCTGTCAGTGAAGAAGCTAGCAAACTAATAAGACCAGAGAGTGCCTTGCCTAAAACAAAAACAATGCCTCCCTGAACAAACGTCTGTGCGCTGCCTAGAATCACGAAAGTGCACATCTGAGTGCTCCTCTTAATACATCTCATCTTATACCAACTTGTAGCAACAAATCATAGAGGAAAATATTCTTGAAGGCACCCAATCAAGGAAAACAAAATGGAACAAAAATAAACTTAAATTTCGAAACTAGTCAACTCCATCCGGTTCAAAATAAAACAACCACAATTACAAATTCATCAGTCTATGTAATACTACCCCATACAGTAACTATCAAATAACCAATTCATCACACAATCCATCATACTAGCACTTCCACCTGGACTACTCCTCAGAAACGTCCTCGCCATCTGAGATCGGGAAGACAACGACGATGCAGGATGTCCCTCGTCGACAGAAACCGGCGGTATAGCTCATAGCTCACATACCCTTCCTAAAGGAAAATCAAATTAAAACATGAATATACAAAAAAGCAAGTACTGTTCTAGCAACAAAGGCAGAAACTAACGAAAATGAAATCTTCACTTACAGTAGCTCCATATTTCAGGTGATCAAATCTAAGTGGCTTCCAATCCCAGTAGTGACGAAGAAGTTCTCGAAAAGATGACTCCAGCTTCGAATAAGATTCGTCAATGATGGCTCCTGCTAAGTCCTCCATGGAGTCCCTTTCTTTGTCGCCTTTGATCATAAACTTCTCTTGGATGTCGATATGGTACCCTTCTGGAATTCTGATGAAATCTTGAAAAAGAGCATCTCTAATATTCCTGACGCCCACACTAGATAAAGCTATACCTCTATTCTCAAGGAAATCCTTCAAGGCAGGGCACTCCGTCCTGGCCCTGCAGAAGTGATAGAGCGAAACATGATTCCGCATAGCCAGTTGCATGACAACGACTTTTCTACGCCCGTAACAATCCTTTCGCGTGAACTCCATGCCGAGACCAACAAACTTGTGCTTCTCCTCGCGCAACCAGTCCTCGTACAAGCGAATGATCTCCTCCACCTTACCAGGCCCGTTGGTGTACCACACGTCGAGCTTCGTGTTACCATCGGCAACTATAGAATGGTACTCGGTGATGTTCAAAAAGTCGTCCATGGCAATGAGCAGCAAGGTGCCAATGGAGATTCCTAAGACCTTGCGACAAGGTTGGGGAGTGGCGAGGAGGCTGGGAACTGACTAATGTTCTGTGGCTACAATACGACGTGAAAACCTCACAAACACGACCAGTATTTAACCTTGGCGAGGGACCTTTGAGTTATAATGCGCATTAACGTGTGAACCAGGAACAACGAATAGACAGTTGTGCTTCCAAAGCTCATAAAACCATGCACTTCGTAAAGTCACGGCTGTGCACAAATATTTGATGCCGTGGAGAAATCGAGGAGCCTCTAACTTTATTTTACGGTAACTGACACACTGAATAGTCACATCGAACAGCCGGCACATCGGTCATCAATTCCTCCTTTGAAAAAAGACCACCAACGGAAGAATCCAACGAAGCAAACAAACAGCCAGCCGTACGCCTTAGATCCGAAGGCCAAAACTCATCGGTGCCTCATCTAGCTAGATTCACAACATCTGTCCCTCGATAGTCAAGGCTGGTTTCAGGTGAGGCCCAGGTATGCAGGCACAACATGCACATATGTGTCTATCAGGCACGGGTATGCAGGCACACGACGCACATACGTGTCTATTCCACGTGCACGGGTATCACCACAGCATGTAGAGATACAGCAGAACTCGCCGAAACACGTGAATGCAGCAACAAAGGCACGGAAACGTAGCCTCTACATGCACGCAGCTTCGCTTGGCAAGGCATGAATACGGCCTTGCAATTAACGCTCGAGCCACGACTAGACACCCTCTCGTATGCACATGGAATTGCAGCTTCTACGACGCACAAGCACGGTTTTCGAATTGGCATTATCGAGGCACAGATACAAATCCTCTGCATACAAATCATCTGGATGCAAAAAAGAGAGGTGGCAGAGGCATCGGTAAGAACACTCCGTTCAAGAGGCACGGTTGCAAACTCTCAAGAGGGACAGCCATGTGACACTGCAGACACATAGACACGTGAAGTGTATCACATGAGGATACATCAAATACAAGCAGCGAATCAACGGTAGAAGTGAAAGAGCCACAGTTTTAAAGTGACTAGAGGCACGGGCGTGTAGAAGCATGGGAACGACGAGTCACAGCCCCCGCATCCCCTCACGGACAGGCATTTGGCACCACAGGCACGTAGAGTCACAGCCAACGTGTCTCCTGAGACAAGCAAATGTAGGTACATGACACACAGAACTGCAGCGTATACAGGCACGGAATTGCGACTTTTGTCGCACAGGTACGGCTTTCGAATTGGCGTTCTCGAGGCACAGGTACAAACCACCTGAACGCACAAAAGAGTGGTGGCAGAGGCACGGTTGTGTAGTCTGATGAGAAACTGCTGTGCGACACCACCACATAGAGACATCGCGTGTGTCACATGAGGTACATGAATAGCGGAAAATAAGCCACGGAAGTGCAGCCTCCACGGACACGGATGCGGGCTTCTAGAGGCACAGTCCCGAAGAACACAAAGACAGGAAACTGAAAAATGTTGCCTCAGACGTTACTGACGTATGCTCTTTGTGCGAATGTGTAAAACACAACAATACAAACACAAACAAACAGCGGTGAATATAAGCCAAACAAAAAACACGCTTCTCCCAAACAATACATATGCGTCCCCTCACGGACGGGCGTCTGGCACCAGAGGCACGTAGAGTCACAGCCAGCATGACACCTGAGACACACAAATGCACGTACAGGAGACACCGAATTACAGCGTATACAGGCACGGAATTGCGGCTTCTCATAGTTATCGAAGCACGGGTACAAACAACCTGGACGCACAAAAGAGTGGTGGCAAAGGCACGGATGTGTAGTGTCAAGAGGAACTGCCATGTGAAATCAGCACGTTACAGACATGGTGTGTCTCACGGATGTACATGCATAGACGGAAAGAAGCCACGGAAGTGAAGCCTGAACATACACGGATGAACGGATTCTCAAGGCACGGTCCTAAAGCACACAAAGACACGAAACTAAAATGTTGCCTCGTACGTTAGCAGACGTGCCTCTCTTGTGCGAACGTGTAAAAGACAACAATACAAACACAATCAAACGGCACTGAATAAAAGCCAAACACAAAACACGCTTCTCCCAAACAATACATATGCGCCACTTCAACAGGTTCTCTAAATATACATGAACTCGTGCAAACGTCAACAATGAACTTGTAACATGAAAAAACATAAGAAATTATATTCACATAACATGAGACGGTACTCCATAGGATTGAACTAAAAGTACTCATTAATTATACAAAAAAAAGAAATGAAAGTCTTCCAGGAGTCCATTCTGCTCAGACCACCGGGACGATTCTACTCAATTGGAGTTCTGCTCAAAAGCATCAATGGCGTCCGGGGTCGGGAAGACAACGAGGATGCATCATGTCCTTCATAGACAGAACTCGGCGATAGAGCTCGTAGCTGACATACCCATCATAAAATAAAAAGCGGATGAGAATGAAGATATACGTTAAGGGGAAAAAGTACTATTGTTGCAATAAAACAAAAATATAAAGACGAAATTTTCACTTACAATTGCCGCATATTTCAGGTGTTCAAGGGAAAGCGGCTTCCATTCCCAGTAGTCATGCAGACCTTGTGGAAAAGACGACTTCATACTCAAGTAAGATTTGTTTATGACGGCTCCTGCCAAATCTGCCATTGAATCCCTTAGGTTGCCTCCTTTGATCATGAGCTCCTCTTGAAGGTCGATGTGACACTCTCTTGGGATTTTGAGGTAACTGTTTGCGAGAACATCCCTATCATTCTCCCGACGCCGACACTAGCGAAAATTATACCTTTGTTCAAGGAAATCCTTTAGAGCAACGCACTACGCCCCGGCCTTGCACAAGTGATAAACAAGAACATGCTTATGCATCGCCAGCTTGCATAACGGCAACTTTTCTACTACGATCAAAATAATCCTCTCGTGTGTACTCCAGATCAAGACCAACAAACTTGTACCTGTCCTCACGCAGCCATTCCTCATAGAGAGTAAGAATCTCCTCCACCTTGTGGGGCTCAATGGTGTACAACACATCGAGCTTGGTATTACCATCAGCATCTATAGAGAGACGCTCAGTAGTGTTCCTGAAGTCGTCCATGGAACCGAGGCTGAGATGACAATGGAGTTTGACTATGCTTCTCATACGAGGCGAGGATGACGGGAGCTACCTGCACTTCTCTGGAGGGAATAAGACGCGATAACCTCCAGGAATAGACCACTACTTAACCTTTGGGGAGAGACGACTCAGCTACCATGCGCCCATTTAATTGCTAAGGAAACGGTGAATGGACGATTGTGCTTCTGCAGCTCGTGAAACCATGCACTTCAAAAGTCACGACTGCCATGCTGTAATCGAGGAGCACCTAGATTGACTAGCACGGTATCTGGCACAATGAATACTAACAATAAATAGCCATCCCATCGGTCACCGGCACATCTTTTGACCAAGAGAACAATGAGAGGAAGCAAACAAGATGACCTCGTCAGACAAATACTACACGGGAGTGAACAAAATAGAAGCACGGTTCGCTGTAGCACAAAAGCCACACGCTGCCTCCACTTTGCTTTAAAGACAAACCTCACTGATATCAACGGACCTGCATCTCTATGTCAAAACCATGCTTCTCACATACAAATAACCAGGCTATCATAGATATTCCCGTCTGAACCCAACGTACATAAAAACAGTGGCTCCCTAGGTCAACGACTGCTTGAAAAAAATTGCAATAACAGAGTCATGAACCGTGACTCCATTCCAGACACAAAAGTGCCTCCCATTATGAACCATCACGCCTCCCCTCAATTTGCCTCCCCCGACGTATCGACCATGCCTCTCCTGCTACAACGACCGTGCATCTAATAACATCATCACCATTCCTCTCCTAAAGACACACCCAACCATATCTGATTAAACATGGGATTAAAAAAATTAAAACACAGAAGCACGAGTATGCTTTTTAGCATCTATAACGGTGCCTCGCAAAAAGTATGTGAGGCAGCATAGGCACGTAAAATACTCCGCTCGGACGCAACACAGCTGGACAACTATAATGGGAGGAAGCTGGACGAGTCAAACATCTCGTGTCCCCATAACACCTCGGGATACACGCACACCATCTACAACTAGCATTCATTCCATTTCGTAGAATAAAAAATAAAACAAGAAGCACTCATTACTACTCTTGCTCTCTCCCGTCTCCTTTATATTTCAATAAGCTCCGACTCCCTCGGCCACAACACAACTCATTTACCTTCTCCGTCGCCTGCTTCTAGGGTTCGTGCTTCTTCTCCGTCTCCTGCTTCTAGGGTTCGTGCTTCTAACCCGCACACAATCGATTAATTTCTAAGCCATACTTCTCTCATAGATTGCTGGCCGTGGGTGCTTGCCCTAAGCTTCCCATCACAAGCCATCTGCCTTATCCGTCCGCCTACTTCTAAGGTTCGTGCTTCTTTCCCGCACACAATCTCATTTCAAACAAGTTATTGTAGAGTTTTTATTGGGTCTCTTGATTAACTTCCAAGCCGTGCTTCTCTCGTAGATTTTGCTAGCTATGTGCGCTTGCCCTAAGCTTCCCCTACCCAAATCTCCGTTCGTCAACCCTCGTTATTCTTCTGTGACAGGTAAAAAGCATATGCGTAAGCAGCATGCTCCGATCCGTATTTACGTTTTACGTTTAGGTTTTTCATTTGATAGTTATTGAAGCATCAGATCCGGTACAACGACTTCATTCTCTAACGGAATATAAAAACCATTTGAAAATCTAAACAAGTGTTATAAACTCATCATACGCTTTTCTCAAGGAGTAGATGAGAAGATTTATGGTAAATTTCTAGTTGTTGCCTGCCTTCAATATGGCTAACATATTTGAAGCTAGCCGTTGTCTACCTTCCACGTTGAAGCTTGTTTTTAAATTGTTATGATATTCTTGTTTTCTTAACATAGTTTTTCTAAAATATTTAGGTATGATTTGCCACGCTTGCCGCCAACCAAAGTGACCTTATAACCACACCTCAAGTTATCCAGAGTTTGAGGTTATTCTTGATGAAAATTGCTGGAGCCGCATGGTTAGTAAGCATCACTAACAAATTAGTTGTTTACAACACAGTAAAAATCTTCAATGTCACTCATACCCCTTTGCACCTACACTAGGTCCCCCTGCTGCCACTTCTTCGCACCTGCCTTGTGTTTTCATTTTCCATTAGTTTGCTTGCCTATGCCCTGATTAATATAGTCCATTAATTTATAATACAATTATGTTGTTATCTGTAATTCTTATCAAAAATTCATACCAAAATTAAGAAAACTTTTAACATTAATAGTACACAAGTTCAAATTTATACTTACAGGTTGTTATTTGCACTGTTTTTTCCAGTATGTACCTTGTAATGTCACAGCTTTTCTCGCTGAATACATTGAAGAGGAGAAGAAAGAAGCAAGAAAATTGCGTAAGCAGCAGGTAGAGCCAGCCCTTCTTACACATGAAGGAAGGTCTTACAATGCTTTGTTTAAGCATAGGGCGAACTACACAAAGTTCTGCGGTGGTGAGTGGAACATCTTTGCGGCTGATTATGAACTTCGCGTTGGAGACCGCATAGAATTTGAACTACCAGATGAGGGTCTCAATATCGAAATACAAACATATCGAGATAACAAAAGGCTGCTTCCATTACCCCACGTTGGTAGGTATTTAATATTACAAACATTACAGACTTATCTTCTTTCGCTGTAATTTTATATGCATGAATCGAACTGAATAATATTAACCCCGTGTTGGATATAACTTTATCTAACTTTAAAAGCTTTTTCTTTTTCTAGCTCTCGACGATCTTTCTTCTGACGATTTCGACCATGTTCACTGCTGTGTCTACTCTAAGGATATTGAGCTCACCTACCACTGCATTACCGATTCTTTCTACAACGCCTTTTCGGAGATACTTTCATCCGCTGACGTCCATTTGTCCATGTCCTGACTCACACTAACACCAAAGACTACGTCATGGTTGGTTACAACTGTCCTTGTTAAAATACCAAACGTATTTTGCTCATATGTAATATAAACAATACTGACGTAATATTGCTTATATGTAAAAATTATAAAGAACCTATTTATTCAAACCTAAAACAACAAAACTTCCGTTGTTCTCTTAATATGTTGTTTTATCTGTCTACACACAAACCTGAACATGCCAGGAACTATATTACTTCAAATATGGAATTTCTTAATGTTCGTGCACTCACCATATTCAGACATCCTTTTGTTTATTGTCCAAGTGAAAAATCAACGGTTTTAATTTCTATTTAATTTTGATTTTCTTCTAGAAAATTCCGAGGAGCGTTGTCTCAACACTGTAGAGATGGGTGGACATACCAACCAATGGCAGGGTAACCCTTGAAGCTCCTGATGAACATACACATGTCATCACTCCTTCATCGTACTACATCTCCAAAAACGACGGCAGGATGGTAATACAAAAGTCTTCTTTCAGAGACTTCATATCAGCTGCATCCTTCGTTGAAAAGAACGTTGTTCTAATCACTTTCAAAGAGCGAATGGACCATTTTGTGTCCATCATCATTCACGCATTATGTAGATTTCGTCAGAACCAGCACCTAAAATGGAAGCAAATAGTGTATCTCCTAGAATGTTCAACGCTCGTTTCATCATGATGCCTCCAAGAGCAAAACACTGATTACTATAAGTTTACTAGAGTAATTTAACTATTATGGGCCATGTGCTTGCTTGAACTATCGGAATAATCTTTTGCAACTTATGTAGATCTTACAGACACTCAACTTGCTGTTTCAACCATCGGAATGATCCTTTAAAACAAATGTTGTTTGAACCATCAAAATGATTCATTCGAAAAAATGTAGTTCTTATCCTTTGAAAAGTTCACAATTCAAAAAACCAAAAAACAAAAAGATTCATTTTCAAAAATGAAACGAAACAAGAATCAGTTTGTGATTCAAAACCTCTAGCAATACGATGTTATCAAACTTATTCAAACCATCTAGTGAAACATATCTCAATTAAAAACCAAACAGGACTCCGTTTTCAAGTCCAAACTATATTTAGTTCAACTTTTCCTAAACACACACTTTTACACCGAATAACATAAAAACCGTGTGTCGGTGTACTAGAGTAGGGGTACCCTAGTACCCCAGACTGCACTGCAGACGACAATGACACCTCACAGGGCTGGCTCAGTGACCGCTAAGATCTCAGCGGCTCCTTTGGAGCCATTCAAGGACAAAGTAATCAAGGCCCCGCAAGAGGAGCTTGCCGGAAGGCCACTCAAGGCACGAAGGAAACAAGACCCGGCAAGAGGAGCTTGCGGAAGGCTTGGTGAGCGACAAGCTCCCGAAGCGACAAGGACCTTGCCGCGGCAAGGCGTTTGTCGCAGCAAGGCGCTTGCGCGGCAGTAACCTCTCTTCATCTCCGCTCCAGCTCATCCGCCAACGTGTCGCCACGGGCTTTCCCGCACGCAGCGTGTCAATGGGCAGCAGCCAGCGGGAGCGGCGATAAGAGGCGCCGACAAGCTACCATCGTGGCAAACGGAGGCGCACTTGACGGTCCTCACAGACTGTTTCAGCGACAGGACGGACATTTATGGCTCTTGTCCCTTGCCGAGTTAGGTATAGATCATCGTACACTTTGTAAAGCGGTGTACCAACCCATGTTTTTCCTATTTTACCCTTGCCTACTTGCCACCTGTGGTGACCCCTTGTGCCTATAAAAGGAGGCCCAAGTGCAACGTAGAAAGGGTTCGGTTCGGTTCGGCTCCGGCTCAGTTCATTCGACTCATTCGAGACCACACTCACTTAGGCTAGGTTTTGTAGCTCCCATTGCTCCCTAGCAAGAACACAATATAATCCACCAAGCAGCAGTAGGAGTATTATCTCTCCGGAGAGCTCCGAAGCTGGGTAAATCTGCTCGTGTGCATCGCCTCGATCCGCTCTTTGTGCAATCTCCGCCCCCCTCCGAACCACAAGGGACCAGGTCCCATAGGTGTTCGTGGGTCACGATCAGCTTCCCCGACATCTTTGGCGCGCCAGGTAGGGGGCGTCGAGGCTGTGTGAACCCGATCCAGCGTTCACACGAGCAAATTCTTCAACATCTTCGTCAACATGCTACCGAAGAAGAAGGCTTCGGCGACAGCAGAGCCGTCCGCGTCAAACCCACCACCACCCGAGCTGACGAGTGGTGGGGAAGACGCTGGCGGAGGAACGGGCGTCGTTGAGAGAGCCCACGACGCCGCCAGTCCAAGGACAAGGCGCGCAAGCTTGGCGTCCCGAATCGCACCACGCCCATCTCAGAGGCGCGGGACCGGCAGCCATGATGCTCCCAGCACCATACGCTCGTTGGATCAAGGCCAAGCTGGAGGATCCCGAGGCCCTCGAGACCGCATGCACGCCAAAGATGCGATGCATGAATCGGAGTATTTGGCGCGGATGGATGCTCCTCCTAACTTGGTTAGAGTCCGAGCACATCCGTTCCTCGCCCGCACGCCTTTGCCACCCACCACTCCAGCGAAGCCTTGGCGAGAGCTCAGCTACTTCTAGACTACCCTCCAACGGCCGACAAGGTCGAAGAATGGAGGGCCACAATCCAGAGCCTCATCGGCTTTGCCAACGGCGACGTTCCGCGGCAACCAACTGCGTCCTTGCCGTGGCGAAACGACAAGGCACGAGCCGACGGCGACAAGACCTGCGGGGTTGACACCACCATGCACTCCCCTTCCCGAAGGCCAAGATCACCAGCTCCTCGAATCCACCTCGACAGCGACTCCACCGCGTCGTCGGATCCACGAGCTCGCCGTGATCAGCGCCAAGTTCTTAAGGAAAGGTAACAAGAAGACGCTCGAACCCGCATCGAAGCGCCAAGAGAAGCGCGCGTCGATCCGACCAGCCTTGCCACCGGGCCTGCTATTGACATGCATGCGCTTAGGAAACCAGTGACTTGTCGACGCGGTAGGTTGCCCTGCGTTCACCCGTGAGCTACGGCAAGTCCAAAGGCCCGACAAGAAAAACTTCAAGCCGATGTGCGTAGAAGTATGATGGCAGGACACACCATCGGAGTTCCTCAAAGATCTACACCATCGCGGTGCGAGCTGCGGGGGCGAGACGACAAGATCTCGCCAACTACTTCCCTCTAGTGCTCAAGCCAAACGCCGATCTTGGCTCATGCACTTGCCGGACAGCCCATATCTTCTTGGGCAGATTTGTGCCATCGGTTGTCGGCACCTTCATAGGCGGCCACAAGCCTCATGGCCAAGAGAGTGACCTTCACCTGCCGCCCGTAAGGAGGAGAGTCCTGCGCAAGTTCATCCAGAGATTCATCGTGTGCACTACAACATCCAGATATCCACCTGCCGCGGTGATCGTAGCGTTTCATCGAAACGCGGAACCGCAGGATGAGGGAGGAGATGGCGATCTGTAAAGTCAAGGACGTCAGTGAGCTGTATGCCTTGGCCGACAAGTGTGCACGTGCTGAGGAGGGAAGAAGACTCCCAGGAGAGAATGTGGGAGCAGAATCTGACAGTGAGGAGACCACCCCGGCAAGGAAGAGCCGGCGGCGGAACAACAGAAAGAATAAAAACAAGGAGGTACTAGTTGTCGAGCAGTCCGGCAACGGAGGCGGCACCAACAAGGCTAAGGTTGGTAGCTCCGGCAAGGAGGTTGCCGCTGACGCTGACCGCCAAGCTGTGGCGGCCGGCGACAAGCCTGACAGCTCCAACAAACAGTACTGTAAAATTCACCGCACCAAGGGCCACGATCTCCAAAGCTGCAAGAAAGTCGAGCAACTTGTTGAGCTACAGAAGGCTGAATACGAGCGGCGAGACAAGGAGAAGGCCCAAGAAGGTGCTGGTGCAGCTAGTAAGAAGAGACCCGGCCGGGGAGGACGCCGCGGCAAGGCCAAACAGCGACAAGGAGACAGACCTCCCCGCGGCCGCGACAAGGACGAAGAAGAAGATGATGATGAAGACATGGAAGACGATGAAGCTGATGAGCAGGAATTTCAGAAGGCAACAGAGGTTCTCTGCGTTGACGGAGGTGCTTCTCTGCATACCTCGCACCGCCAACTCAAGCAATGGATGCGGGAAGTCAATGCAGCAGAACCATCCGTGGAGTCACGTAGACCTCTGAAGTGGTCCAGCACGCCCATCATTTTTTATATTGAGGACCACCCTGATCGCATAATCTGCGGTCGGTGCTTGCCGATGTTGGTCTCACCAACTATCCGCAACCTCAAGGTCACTAAAATGTTGGTTGACGGCGGGGCGGCCTGAATCGATCTCCTCTCGCAAAGGCTCCGAAGCTTCAAATCCTCGACAATGAGCTCAAGAGACCTGCACTTTCAAGGAATCAACCTGTGAAGGAGCAAGCCAAAAGGGAAGATCACATTGCGGTAACATTTGGCGGTGAGTTAAATTTCAGGATCGAGAGGGTCACATTCGACGTTGCTGATTTCCCATTGCCTACAATGGGATACTTGGCAAATCAAAGACTCGCCAAGTTCATGGCAGCCTCTCATTACGCCTACAACCTACTCAAGATGCCCGCCCGATAAGCGCCATTTCTGTCCATGGCGACAAAAGGATGCGCTTATCTGCGCCGACAAGATTTACCGGATGCAGCGGCTGCGACAGATAGCAAACCACTTGCCGCTGAAGCTCCGGGGAAGAAGAAGACCACCAAGTCCGCAAGAGCTCGATGCCCACTCCGCAAGCGCACCTCTTCGAGTGCTGCGCTACCGCCGAGGACGCACCATCGAGCTCCACCGCAAGTGCAAGAAGATGATGGCAGCTCCGCCAAGACCAAGAAGGTGCCCGCCAAGGAGGACGGCATGGTGGTACCTTCACCATCGCCACACTTGACCCTAAATAGGAAGGCGAGCTCGTTGCTTTCCTGCGGGCGAATGTCGATGTGTTCGCATGGCAACCATCTGACATCCCCGGTGTTCCTAGGAAAGTAATTGAGCACCACCTAGCTGTCTGTCCTCACGCGCGGCCCGTCAAGCAAAAAGTTAGGAAGCAGGCAGTGGAGCGCCAAGAGTTCATAGCAGAAGAGATCAAGAAGTTGGAAGCAGCAGGCCTTGTCAGAGGAGTGCTCCATCCCACGTGGTTGGCCAATCCGGTAGTTGTACGCAAGGCTAATGGGAAATGGAGACTTTGTATTGACTTCACGGATGTTAATAAAGCTTGTCCCAAAGACCCATTCCCTTTGCCACGTATCGACCAGATTGTTGACTCCACGGCTGGATGTGATTTGCTTTCATTTCTTGATGCATATTCAGGATATCATCAGATCTTCATGGCAGAAGAGGATGAAGAGAAAACCGCATTCATTACACCATGTGGCACGATCGCTTTCATACGGATGCCTTTCGGTTTGAAGAATGCTGGTTCAACGCTTTGCGAGTAGTCCATGACGCCTTTGAGCCACAAATACACGTAAACGTAGAAGCTTACATGGATGACATAGTGGTCAAGAGCAAGGACAAAGCAACTCGGTTCAAGACTTAGATGAGACCTTTGCAAATCTGCGCAAGATCAACCTCAAGCTCAACCCCGAGAAGTGCGTGTTTGGAGTCCCTTCCGCAAGCTTCTCGGTTCTTCGTGGTCTCGTAGGGGAATTGAAGCCAATCCCGACAAGATCAAGGCCATTGAGCAGATTGAAGCACCAAAGCGCATCAAGGATGTAAGAAGGCTTGCCGGTTGCGTGGCCGCCTCAAAGCAGGTTTATCTCTAAGTCGGTTGGAGCTACCGCCGCTTTTCAAGATTTTGAAAAGGCAGGTCCAATGAAATGGACTCAAGTAGAGGCTACGCTGCAGACTTAAAGAGGTACTGTCCTCCACTCAATACTTGTCGCACCTAGGCCACAAGAGAAGTTGTTGCTGTACATAGCGGCAACCAATCAAGTGGTTAGTGCTGCGTTAGTAGCGAGAGGGAGGCGGATGATGAGCCGACAACCGAGGCAGATGCATCCAGCGACAAGGGGGGCTTCGCCAAGCTCGTCCCGACAAGGACGGATCTACGCAGGATTGTGACAAGGTATGTAAAAGGATGGTGCAGCGCCCGGTCTACTTTTGTCGGTTCCCTTCTGCAGGGGCTAGGTCAAGGTACTGGTGTGCGAAGTTGCTTTTCGCCTCCTCATGGCCTCAAGAAAGCTGCGCCATTACTTCCAAGCACATGAGATAACAGTTGTCACTCGCTTTCCGCTGAAGAGGATATTGCAAAATCCGTAAGCAACAGCAGGATTGTTGAGTGGGCACTGAACTGCCAAGCTTTGGCCTCAAGTTTGAAAGCACTTCAACTATCCAAAGCGAGCATTGGCGAGTTTATAGCAGAATGGACGCCAACGCAAGATGAAGAAATTCCAGACGAGCATCCCGTCAAGGAAGTAAGTAAAGAGTGGCTGATGTACTTTGATGGTGCCTTCTCATTGCAGGCGCTGGTGTTGCGGCGTCTCGCTTATCGCACCCACCGGAGAGCACCTCAAGTACATAGTCCAAATGCACTTTCCCAAGGAGCAAGCAACAAATAATACTGCAGAGTATGAAGGATTGCTTGCCGGTCTCAGGATTGCAGTGGACCTTGGGATCAAGAAGCTTATCGTCAGGGGTGACTCGCAGCTTGTCGTCCGCCAAGTAAACAAAGATTATCAGAGTCCGTTGATGGAAGCCTACGTCGATGAAGTGATAAAGCTAGAAGAGCACTTTGAAGGCCTGCAAATGGAACATGTTCCAAGAGCTCAGAATGATATTGCTGATGGCCTGTCAAAGAGTGCTGCACTAAAGTTACCTGTGGAACCAGGAATTTTTGTGCTCAAGCTGACTCAACCAACTGTAACACCATCAACAGGACAGAGCAAGAAGAGGAAGTTGATTTCTGGTGACTACTTTCCAGCAGAGCTCCCTGAAGCCGCCGCCAAGAAGGTCCCTAAAATCAATGCAAATATCGTGTCAGAGCAGTCTGCTCCGACAAGCTCTAGGGTTTGTTTCGTTGAAGCAGACGCTCCCGACAAGTTTTGCTCCGGCAAGCTTGCCGGGGATCATCAAGCTCCGGCAGAACCGCAGATTCTTGCCGTGGAAGCTGATGTTCCCGTAGCGGCAGATGTGCCTTTAGTCCTTGTTGTCGAGCCGCAGCTCCAACATGGGCACAAGAGATCGTCCATTTCCTTCGACAGAGAACTTCCCAAGAGCAAGAAGAAGCGGAAAGAGTAGCCCGGCAATCAAGTATGTACCAGTTTGTTGACAACATCCTCATGCGTAAGAAGACTCAACGGAGTGAAATTGAAGTGTATTTGCGGAAGATGGATGGAAGTGTTGGCGAGAGATACGGAGGCATATGTGGTCACCACATTGGCGAAGAGCACTTGCCGCAAAGCTTTCCGGCAAGGTTTCTTCTCGCCGAAGCCCTCCAGATGCAACCGCACAAGTAACCAAGTGTGAAGCGTGCAGGCCCATTCAAAACAGATACACCAGCCAGCTCAAGCTCTCCGCACAATCCCTTTATCCCGCCATTTTCGGTCAGGGGCTCGACATCTCGGCCCTTTCCCCGAAGTTGTCGGGGCTTTGAGTACTTGTACGTCGCAATCGACAAGTTCACAAAGTGGCCGGAAGTGGAAGCGATGAGGAAGGTGACAAGACGACAAGCGATCAAGTTCTTCAGTCAATTGTTTGCCGTTTTGGGATTCCTAACCGGATCATCACCGACAATGGCACCCAATTCACGAGTCGCACCTTCATGCAATACGCCCAAGATCTTGGCACCAAGGTCTGCTTTGCTTCGCTGCTCACCCGAGAAGCAACGGTCAAGCGAGAGGGCAAATGCTTTGAAGTGCTGCGAGGACTCAAGACCGAACTTTCGACAGTGCGCAAGTGCGGAAGAAACTGGATTGAGGAGCTGCGGTGGTTCTTTGGTCGATCGGAGACGACGCCAAATCGAGCCACCGCCGCATACACCTTTTGCTCTAGTCTATGGAGCAGAGGCAGTTCTCCCACGGAACTCAGATAACGGATCACCTCGAGTACTCGCTATGATGAGCTCGAGCAAGAGCAGCTGCGACAAGATGACGCGCTGCTCCTCGAGGAGGATCGTCTTCAGCTCTTTGACGAGCTGCTCGTTACCAGAAGCTTTGCGCCGCTACCATAGCCACAAAGTTAATGCCGAAGCTTCGAGGAAGGCGACCTTGTTCTTCGCTGCTCAATCCGCCAAGAATTCCAACAAGTTGACGCCAAGTGGGAAGGCCTTATCGGGTGAAACGAGTCACTAGGCTGGCGTTGTCCGCTTTGAGACCGAAGATGGCGTTCCCGTGAGCAACTCCTGAATATAGAGCATCTTTGTAAGTTTTACCCATAGGGCGCGGTTGTTGGAACCTGCTCGCAACCACCCTTTTGTACAAGTCTTGCCGCTGTTGCATGTAATCCTTTGTACAAAGCCGGGCGCAGACCCCGTGCATCAGTAAAGCTCATGTGTTACGCACAATTTGTCAATTTCATGCTTTCATCATTATTATGCATGTATTATCCGACATTTCGCAGCATCCACACCGATGGCGATAACGAGCCACTAGGCTCCATAACTTTATTTTCTCTTCTTTCTTCTCAAAAGAGCGGAAGGTTCGCCCACCCACAAGTTAACCGGGGAAGGAGAAGATAATGGTGTGGGCCACCAAGTGTCGCCGAGGAAGTATCACCTTGCCGGAAGCAAACAACAGAAAAGCTAAGTTGCTAAGTTTAAGCAATCAGTTTTAAATTTTCGTTATCTTCCTCGAACGATAGTATTTTGTATGGAAAACCTATGCGGAGGAACCAACTCATGGCTAGCTTGCGCCTTACTTTGTTTCGAGTCCGCTCAACAACTTAAGCGTGCTGCAACTAGTTGCGACAAGGTTGCTTGTCGGAGGCAGCATCGCCAAGAAGTCGCGACGTTCAAGACTCAGCCATGCAAAGGTGCTCGCACCGACAAGTTCCCTAAAAGCGTAGGGCACAAACATACAAGGGAAGAAATCAAGTAAAGGGAATAACATTGCAATTGTTGCCTAAGATAGAGTATATTACAAAATAACTTGTCGCAGACCTAATAGATTCTTCTCCTAAACATGATCTGCAGCGACAAGGGAAAGGTAAACTTGGCGGCCTAGTCCACGCGATCGCCATCGAGCCTCTTGACTCCGCTCACCCTGTCCACGATGGGTGCGACAAGGGCCTTGAGCGCTTCAACGTCAGCAGTTGGAGGCAGGGACTTGAGGACATTGGTGAAGTTGACGCCTGCATTGCGGAAGGCCACCTTCATCAACACCTTCTGGAGGGCCCCGGCGCAGATTTGGCGCGACTCGTCGGCCAGCTGCTTTGGGACCTCCTCTCGGAGCCGCTGGAGACCCGTCAACACGCCCTTGAAGAACAGGCTGAGCTTGGCGCTGGGTTGGAGGTTCTCGTCGGTGGAGTACCCAAGATCCACCATCCCACTCCATCACTCATTATGGATGGCGGCGGCGGTGTCCACAAGACCTTCTCATCCCAAAGGCATTATGCTATCTCGAGATCATTCTGGCGATCGCGGCATTCGCCAACAGCTCCTTGTTGGCCTTAATCTTCTCCAAGAGCCCGTTTCCGCTCCTTGGCGCCGTTCAGCGTCTCCGAGTGGTCGGGCCAGCTCCAGATCTGCCTTGGAGTCCTTGGCGGCGTCGAGCTCTTTGATCTTTTCAGCAAAACGACCCTGCAACTCACCAAGGGTGTAGGCGTCCTTCTCACGCTCGCGCTTCAGCCCGGTGACCTCCTCGCCGCTCTTCTGGAGGGTGGCCTCCAGCTGCGCCACCCTCGTTTCCAATTCCTTCTTGGCGGCCTCGGCAGCCGCGGCGGCGTCCTTTGCCTCCTGGAGTGCCCCGCCAATTGATTGCTCGCGCGCGGCAAGATCTTCCTCGTAGCTGTCGAGGTTGATCTTCCGCTGCGCCAACTCACCTTCTTGCGCGGAGAGCTTCGCGGCGAGCCTCTCTGCTCCTCGACCTCGGCCTTCTCAAGATGAAGGCCGTGCGCTCTCGACAAGCTGCTCCAGCGCTTGCTATGTCCCGAGAGTTTCTTTGTTGGCGCGCGGAGCTCTTCTCGCATTTCTCCATGTCAGCTCCGCCCTCGCGACAAGCGCCTCCACAGACTCCACTTGGCTTGTCGGGCGCGGTAGAGCGACAAAGAACCTCTTTAGCAGCTGCTCCTCCTCGGGCTCGCCACTGCTGCTTTCGGGCGTCGACCAGCGACAGCTCGGCGGAGGCGAGCAGTTCCGTCGAAGGTCTCCCCTTGGCCGGTGCCTCGAACTTGATGCCCATGGAAGCTTGATGAAGACACCTTCGCCGCCTTGAGATAGGCGCCGGGCCGGGGCTCTTCGAGTCCGTGCGGCATCGGTGGCGGGGATCGACGGTCGGTGCAGCGTCTGGCGCCTCCTGCGCCTCGGGGCCGTCGGACAATCGCCAACCCTCCCAACCTCGGCGCCCGGCAGCCTTGGCGGCCTCCTCGCCAAGCGGACCCGTCGGCGCCGCCTCCTACTCCATGTTGGCGGCGTCGTCATTGTTGCCGCGAAGCGTCCTCCTCGCCCGGCAACCTCGGTCTCCATCGGCTCTCCGGCAGATGGATCGATGATCGAGAAAGAAAAGAACCATCAAGCAAATGTTCAAAAGAAGAATGTAAGAAAAGAACCCAAGGGAAATTCTCAAGCAAGAAGATTACTGCGGTGGGATCTGTTGCGCGGTCTCCACCACCGGAGGGTCGTCGGCGCTGCCCCTTGTCAGAAGCCCCTTGTCGGAGAGGCCTCCCTTGCCGGAGGCGCTCCTTGGCGGAGATTTCTCCCTTGGCGGCATAGTTGAAGCGAGCAGGACTTGAGGAGTGACGTCGGGGACCTCTGATGAGGCTGCTCTGCTCCTACACAAATCAACAAGCCAAAATCAGTGAAGAAGGAGCACCCAAGCACACCTAACCGTAAGAAATGGATCAAATACTTACGCTGGGGCCAGGTCTTTGGGGCTGCTCTGAAGGGTCGCGGATCCGGCAAGGGAGTCTCGAGGCGTGCCTCCACATGCCCAGGGAATCGTCTTCGACAGCGACCACCGAGTCTTGGCCCTCTTCGACGCCCTCTGAGCCAGCGTCTGAAAAAGGAAAGAGCTCGAATGAAGCAAGTCAAGTACAAGACAAAGCAAGAATTGAAGAATTACAAGTAGCAGCGGCAAGAACTTACTCTTCCTCTTCTTCCTCGGGCCGAGAGCGGAGAAGTCAAGTCCCGCTCGGTGCGACGAGCTGGAGGAGTAGGCTCCCTCGGGCGCTTGGCGGGTGCGGGGCCGTGGCTCGAAGGCCCGCTCCCGTTCTTTGGCGGCGGGAGGCGCTCCAGCGATAAAGTGCTTGCAGCGGTGGAAGCGCGTCGGCGGCGGGCGGTTGGGCCGTCTGCCGCCCGCCACTTCTCCGGTCTTGCGGAGGCGTCTTCTTGGTGGGGCCGCGGGCTCCTCCCGCGGCAAGCTACTTGACGGCGGAGGGGAGGCGCCCCCGGCAGGCTCGTTCGGATCGGCGTTGGGCTCGGCCTGCTCCTCCTCACCGGCGAACTCTTCTCGGTCGGCAAGGCTGGCCGCCTCGGCTGTTTTCGCCTCCTCGACGGTGAACCCAAACGCGCCGGCAGCGGCAGCTTCTGCCGCCTCCTCCAACCTTGTGGCGATGCGCGCCATCTCTTGCTCGGTGGTGTCGTGGGTGAGCCGCTTCGCTCGTCGGCACGGATCGGCACTTCTTCCAAGTCATCGAAGAAGCTGCTGCGCGACGTCGTCGGCGGGCTCTGCCAAGTTGGAACGATTCCATTGGAATCGCACAACAACATCATCGCGAATGCGGTCAGCGGCGAGTTGTTGCACAAGGCACGACTCCCCTCGGCAACATGAACCACTCGGGGTGATCTCATCGAGCTTGAACAGCTCCGCAAAGATGCCGTCCAGCTCCAAGACAAGAAAGTTCCAGTTCAAACCGGGCGCAGCCTCATGATGTCCGCCGCGTTTGGAACTCCCAAGCAGGCCTCCCCTCTCCTGCAAGGCGCAATGCAGCGCGGCGAAGTCCGCACCAACTGCTCCCTACGGTAAGCCCGCATGCCCGAGGCGCAAGATCCTAGTCACGGCAATCTTCAACTTGGCATCCTCCGGCGCCAAGTTGCTCCAATCGTTGTCGCGCACTATGGGAGTTTGGCGCAGGGCAGTAAAAGGTTGCGGCTCCTCCTCTAAGATCCAACACCAGTCAGCTCTCCACTCCTCCCACTTGCTGCGCAGCTCTCCGTCAAGATATGCTTCCTTCTTGCCGATCCTGGAGGTCCATGCAATTCCTCCGGCAAGCGGCTCTCCTCTCTCTACATGAGGCGTGAAGTAATGGCGGAAAAGTGCGACATTTGGGTGGACCCCGACAAAGTTATCGCAGAGGTGTGCGAAAACGGCCATGGTGAGGACGGCGTTGGGGGTGAAATCAAGGAGGCGGAGGCCATATGTGTTCATGACATCGCAAAAGAATTGGAAAAGGCGGGCAGAGCCCGCGATGGAAAAAAGCGAAGAAGGGTACCGATGGAAACCTTCTCGGATGTGGCGGCGGAGATCACCCTCGTGCGCTGTGCGCCCGCGTCTCCGTCGACCGAGAAAAAATACAGCTCCGCAGCTCCTTCCCGTCAGCGGGGGATCAAGAGGGCCGCTCCTTCCGCAGGCGCTGCGAGCCGCTGCGCCGGCCGATTCCGCCTTTCCCTTGTCGGCTTTGGAGCCATGGGGAGGTGGTGGAGGAGGTCGACGGCGTTAATGGCGCCCGGTGGCAATGGGGCGGGCGTCGCTCTCTGTGGACTTGAGCGAAAGGGGGCGGTGGTGGTTTCGATGTGACACAGCAATGGCAAGTGGGCGTTACGCCCTGTTCCCCTTCTTATAAGGGGGAGAGGGGCGGGTGTTCGATTTTCCCATTAAAGAAAGCCCCACGATCTCTCCCACGACGCCACGTGCGGGCGTGCCGTTCGTGGGGGCGTGGTGGGTCCGGCGAATAAGCTGCGTGATCCGGCCGCGCGTGCCCGTGCCTTTGTTTTGGGCCAGCCCAACAGAGCTTGGCGCCGTGTGTGGCCAGTTCCGAGGCTCTGTCCGGTGTACTAGAGTAGGGTACCCTAGTACCCCGGACTCGTCTGCACACGATCGCAACACCAGCGGCGAGGCTGGCTCGGTGACCGCCAAGATCCTCGGCGGCTCATTTGGAGCCATTCAAGGACAAAGTAATCAAGGCCCGGCAAGAGGAGCTTGCCGGAAGGCCACTCAAGGCACGAAGGAAACAAGACCCGGCAAGAGGAGCTTGCCGGGAAGGCTGGTGAGCGACAAGCTCCGAAGCGTGACAAGGACCTTGCAGCGGCAAAGGCGCTTGCCGCGGCAGTAACCTCTCTTCATCTCCGCTCCAGCTCATCCGCCAGCGTGTCGCCACGGGCTTTCCCGAACACAGCGTGTCAATGGGCTGTGCAGCCAGCGAGGGAGCGGCGATAAGCGGCGCGACAAGCTACCATCGTGGCAAACGGAGGCGATTTGACGGTCCCTCACAGCCTTCGTTAGCAACAGGACGGACATTTATGGCTCTTGTCCCTTGTCGCCGAGTTAGGTATAGATCACTGTACACCGTTGTACAAGCGGTGTACCAACCCATGTTTTCCTATTTTACCCTTGCCTACTTGCCACCTGTGGTGACCCCTTGTGCCTATAAAAGGAGGCCCAAGTGCAACGTAGAAAGGGTTCGGTTCGGTTCGGCTCCGGCTCAGTTCATTCGACTCATCCGAGACCACACTCACTTAGGCTAGGTTTTGTAGCTCCCATTTCTCCCTAGCAAGAACACAATATAATCCACCAAGCAGCAGTAGGAGTATTATCTCTCCGGAGAGCTCCGAAGCTGGGTAAATCTGCTCGTGTGCATCGCCTCGATCCGCTCTTTGTGAAATCTCCGCCCCCCTCCGAACCACAAGGGACCAGGTCCCATAGGTGTTCGTGGGTCACGATCAGCTTCCCCGACACCGTGCCTCCCTAACCAAGGAAGATTATTAATTGAAAAAACGTTTCACAACAAAGGCACGACCATGCATCTGCTGAATGTTCTAACGTTTACACGACTACTATCACAGCCAAAGATGCATCACGCAGGCAGCAAGCAACGAATAAAAAAATTCAATGAACAAAGACAAGTGAAAATCTTAAAAAACAGATAAAACAAACCCCTGTTTCCGAAATTCTACGCCTGGAACCGCCGCGTGACTAGCAACTGCTCTTTGGTGGTTTCCTTTTTTGCACGACAAAACAACCCTTTCACTTTTCCGACTCCATTTCATCCTCTTCCTCGAAAGATTCTCGTCGGCCGCAGTTCACCACCGCACACCTCCAGCCATGGATGACGGGAAACTAACAACATTCACCGAACACATCACTACCCATGGTACAACCATGCTCGAGGTGGTGTACACCAACGACCCAAGGACCGTGGAGCGGATCATCAACAAGTACGAAGAATGGCTAAAGGAGGAGAAGAACAAGTTCGTCGGCCTCGACCTCGAGTACACATGTAAGAGCAGTTACATACGACAAGGGATCACCGTCGTCCAACTTTCCATGCGCGAGCATGTCCTTGTATACCACTACTGCAGGTCCGGCGCTCCAGCGTTAGTTGACTTCACGCAACGGAAAGCGGTAACTTTCACTAGCGTCGACACCAGAACGACAAGACCATGCTTGCCGTGCATGCATCGAATTCCAGACGAGCACCACGTCGACATCCAGAGGCTATTCTGCATCAAGGGTGGTGGAGAAAGGGACTCCATGGGTGACCTTGCAGCGGCCATCATCGACCCCTCATACAAGAACATGAAGAAATCATTCCCAAAGGAGAAGCACCAGTTCTGGGAGTGGAAGCCACTTTCCCCGATACACCTTGAGTACGCGGCAAAGGACGGGTATGTTAGCTACGAGTTGTACCGTAGAATCCTAATCATCAAGAACGGGCTACGTCACCTCCACCAACAACCAATGAAAGAAAGACTCCGCCCACGTAAGAGCAATGACGAGGGATCTTCCAGCGGCTGGAAGCGCCGGAAGGAAAACGGTGGTTGGTAAATTGCGAGAAAATGGATGTCTACATTAAACTAGTAGGAACTACTATTATCATAATTTGGATTGTATGAACCTATGTTGTAAATATGTTTGTTGTTGCTCAAAGATGTTGTGTGTATTGTATTACTATTTTACATTTGAACTTTGAACACAGTGATGTGCTCATGTACTAATTTGGATTGTATGAACCTATGTTGTAAATATGTTTGTTGTTGCTCAAAGATGTTGTGTGTATTGTATTACTATTTTACGTTTGAACTTTTAACACAGTGGTGTGCTCATGTACTAATTTGGATTGTATGAACCTATGTTGTAAATATGTTTGTTGTTGCTCAAAGATGCTGTGTGTATTGTATTACTATTTTACGTTTGAACTTTTAACACAGTGGTGTGCTCATATACAAATGCATACTACGTTTTGCATGTCTAAATGCAATTAGTAAGTTATGTCTAAATGCAATTAGTAAGTTATGTCCCAGTACTGAGCAAGCATATATTGTATCCATGATTATAGAACGAGAGATATCTCGCACGATATTGTATTATAATTTTCATACTCAACCTTTACAAGATGCATCGTGCATTTACAAGAATATGTGATGATATCGTTGTAAACTTTCAGTACAATGCTTATTAAACATTGGCGTGAGCAATTCATAAATATTGCAGAAGATCATTCAGTACACAATCACAAGCGACGAGAACTTTGTTACCTTAACCACATTGAAAAAAATCCTTGCCTCCATTTCACATCAAACACCGCTCCGTCCATTCAGAACATCCTTGCTATTGTACACAGGTTCCTCTCCGTACACTAGTTCTACACGATGCCACAAAACTACACTACTGTGTGCAACTGACCTATTTACAAGCGTGACTCACTAAGTGTCTACTCAATCCATGCATGTGGTGCCACACACCCATGACCCTATAGACTACACACCTATGCATCATTAACCGAGCCCCTCTAACCAGATATTCGGACCGATGCCTCTATTGCCGTACATTCGTGCCTCTAGAATCTTGACACCAGCAACTGGGTTCAAAACCGTGCCTCCAGACAACCGTGCTTGTACTGACTGCACTTCCGTGCCTCTGTTTGCTTGATCAACGTGCCTCACTTGAAACCCACAGTAACTCTACGTGCTCCGCACGCGTGATCGCCAATGCAACTTTGGTGCTGCACAGACGCGTCTCTCAGTATACCCGTACCTCCACAACTGTGCCTGTACTAACTATAATTCCATGCCTCCGTTTTGCTCAATCCACGTGCCTCACATAAAACCAACAGTAACTCTACGTCCTACACACACACGTGCCTCTCGCATGAAACCCATAGTATCTCGCCCGTACAACTTTGGCGCTGCACACATGTAGCTCTCAGTATACCCGTGCCTCCTCACGACCATGCCTGCACTGACTTCAATTTCGTGCCTTCATTTGCTTAATCCACGTGCCTCACATAAAAGAGATACACAGCCGTGCCTCAGAGTAAACAACACACGTGCCTCTACTGTATTGATAACTATGTCCCCAGTTAAATAACATCCGTCCAAAAGAACATCTTTAAAAGAGATGCACAACCATACCTCTTCTACAAACATACAACAGTAATGAACACTTAGGTTCTTAGGTTCATATCGTTTCATATATCAAGACAACATTAACCCGTAGCATAGATTTTTAAACAAAGTCCATTTATGTTCAAAGGCTATAACTAACATCACTGCAGCAGAAGATTGAAGATAACAACAAGCCTCTCATCACGCTCTTTAAAAGTTATCAGCACCAAGCTGTTTACTTCAATAGACGATGCCCGGAAAATCATCAAACCTTCCTGTTTGAACACCATTCTACTACCCAAGCCAATGAAGTAGGAGCAAGGAGTGCTCACATATATCATCATCACCAGATTCCAAAGTAACTTCAAGGGTTAAAACGCATGGAGTCCTAGGAAAAGTCACAAACTCCTTCAAACTCCTCACAACAATACCAGGAATAACGACGACAAAACATCAAGCTATCAGAAATAGAACAAAAATTAAAAACTATAAATAGAAGAGATAATAAAAATAAATAAATAAACAGAAATAAAGAAAAAACAGAGGGAAAAAATTCTGACCATATGATGACCATTAACATTCATGGAATCAATCCTGTGAACAAAAGGACAACACGGTATGTAGACATCATCAAAGAGTTGACACCTCATGAAATACATCTGCTGATAATTAAGAAAAACACCACGGGTGTAATAACAACTCCCAACAAGTTCCATCTCGGAGTCGCTCAAACCATCAAGAGCTACAAAATATAATTACACAGGCTCAAGGGAACAGAAAAATCATCATGTGCAATAAAACAAGCTAAAAACTTCCTTAAAAATAAACCTTACCAACAGAAGGTAAAGGAGACAACGCATCTCCACGACCAACACGATAAAAATCAATACCAATCCATGTTCCATAGTGTTCAAGCCTAATGGTCATTATATCACGAGGACGAACACCATAATCACTGACCAACCGTTCCCAGGAAGGACCATGGAATTTACTCCTCAACCGACCATGACTAAACAGAACACCATACAAATAACCCTCACTGCACTGAAAAGCAAGATCAGTATCTTTGTCACCCCTCCTTATGGCTAAAGCCCTACACTCCTTGATGTAACGAGCAAGATGAGCTCTAACACTGCACGGAACATACTGCACAACAAATCAAAACAAGGATCATAATCAAAACCTAAACAGCATGAGCAGCACCAAAAGAAATAAACGTGTGTGCCAAAAATTGAACAATTATAAAATGATATTCTTACAACACGCCTCCAACAACGCCGATTTAGGACCACACTGAACCCATCTATAGAAGAATCAACAGAAGAACACGGGCCACCAGGCATACGACAAAAAGGACAAGCCATAACTGCAAGGAACGCAATGATTATCAAGAACTAATCACACAAAACCCAGTTGAAACTTGACATCTGATAGTGTTGGTAGTCCCCACCCGTAACTACCCCATAAATCTCCATATCCCGGAAATATAATGGGAACAAAAAGAGAAACGTGAAAGGGAAAAAGGGAACCCACGAAGGCAACCGGTAGGGAACGGCGATCACGCGAACGGGGAAGCGCGATCGACGCTAAAGAAGGACCGCCGTAAAACCAGGCAACAAGCGCGGCGGCCGGGACATGGGCCGCCGTAACCACGCGACAAGAGCGGCGGCCGCGACGGACGGAGACGACGGGAAAGAAAGAGCAGTGCTCCACGACGGTTCGCCCACACCAGAGAGAAAACAGATCTCAAAACAGATCAAAAGGTTTTACAAAACATTAAAAGTATAAGGACTAAAGTGAAAAAAGGAAAAACCGAAAAGGGAAACCAGAAACCAGAAAACACAGGAGACGCCGTGCGCGCGCCAAGTGTCGCGCGCGGAGCGCCTCAGGAAAGTCTCCTGACCGCTCCGTGACACTTGGCGCGCGGGGAGCGCTCCCCGACTAATCGTTGCGAGGAGCGCTCCTCAATTAGTGATTTCGCGGCATGGCTCGTCCAGACACGACAAGTACACAGGTCATGCTGGGCCGGCACGCATGCTATGCTCCGTGGCCCAGGCATGACCCCTATGTTATACTGGCCGGCACGCCAACCCATGTAGAATTTAGCCTATTGGGATGTTTTGGACCTATATTAAGCCTATTGGGTTGTATAAAAATAAAACAAATCGGGCGTGCCATGCTGGCACTCGTGCCCAACCTCGTGTCCCAGGCACGGCCCTAGGCAGGCCACATGCTGACATAACCTGATTATAAATGTGTCGGGCCAGGCCCACCATGGGCTGGGTGACGGTGCCATGGACGGGGGTGCTAGCCACGTCGGCCTGTTAGTCATGGACCGGGCCAACGACCTCAGACTGAAGAATGGGCCATGTTTACCATGACCCCCGCTGTGCTCAGATGGAATAGTTCGAAGATCTGTGCACACTTCAAGACATGTTCAAATCATCGGCAAGCTTATCCCTGGATGTAACCGACCTATATGTAATCCTAGGTACCCCCGGTTCCTATATAATCAAAGGGGTTTATCTCGTAGGGTTAAGTTACATTCATACACATACGATCTCGAGATAGACCATCATATACTTTGTACCCCATCACAATCAATACAACCAAAGCACGACGTGGGGTTTTACCTCTTCAAGAGGATCTGAACCTGGGTAAACATCGTGTCTCTTGTTCGTCCTGTTATCATCAAGCCAGGATCACCAGTTCGGGACCACTACCCGAGATCTGACGAATTTAACCTGGACACCGGGCACGTGAGCTATCGGGCCGACACACTAAGACTGTCCCATTTGGCCATGTTTGCAACAAAGTACATTATGCTCATCAAAGACATGTACGGTAAATATTGTGGCAAGTGTTCGAACAAGTGATGGCCGCATTGATGACTTCTCAATTAAAATAGGACTGCATAAAGGGTCAGCTTTGAGCACTTATCTTTTTTGCTTTGGTGATGGATGAGGTCATACGTGATATACAAGGAAATATCTCATGTTGTATACTCTTTGCGGATGGTGTGATGCTAGTCGATGATAGTCGGATGGGGGTTAATAGAATTGGAGCTATGGAGACAGACTTTAGAATCGAAATGTTTTACCTTAGTAGAAATGAGACCGAGTACATGAGGTGTGTTTTCAGTACTACTAGGCGCAACGAGAAGGAAGCTAGCTTTGATGGGTAGGTGGTGCCTCAGAAGGACACCTTTCTGTATCTAGGTCGATGCCGCAGAAGGATGGTGATATTGATGAGGATGTGACTCATCGAACCAAAACAGAATGAAGTGGCGCCAAGCTTCTTGCATTTTTTGTGATAAGAGAGTTCCACAAAAGCTAAAAAGCAGATTCTATAGGACGGTGTTTGACCTGCGATGTTATATAGCGTTGAATGTTGGCCAACTAAATGGCGGCATGTCCAATAGCTAGGTGTAGTAGAGATGTGCATGTTAAGATGGATATGTGGCCACAGAAGAAAAGATCGGTCCCAGAATGATGATATACGTGAGAGAGTTGAGTGACGTCGATTAGAGAAGCTTGTCCAACATCGTCTAAAATGGCTTGTGTTTCAATGCATGCCTCCAGAAACGCTAGTACATAAATGACGGTTAAGGCGCATTGATAACGTCAAGAGAGGTTGAGATAGACTAACCTAACAACAAAGGAGTCTATAAAGAGATACGTGAAAAACTTTGTTGGCGTTGTTATATGTTATTGCGAGGATGACAATTTTCTTTAGCAAGCACGACATTCCTAGCAAAAATTTGAAAATGACATGAATTCGTCATGCTTGCTAAAAAAAATACCATCCTTCGTGACAACACAATTTACTATCTGAGCGTTGGATTTGCCATGCTCAGAAAACCGGCATTCGATTTGCAACGAAATCCAAAAAAAACATAAACAAATCATAGACCCGGATTTAAACTTCACCTGCCCAAATTTGAAAACTTGAATTGAAGTTGAATTTTCATTCTTGATGTGATTTCAGAATGGTTAGCTGAGAACTCTCCACTAAAACCCTGCAAACCTCTACACACAAGACAGGAGAGACACCGCGCCACTCCCCAAAACATTTTGTCTGAATTTCTTTGGCTTCCCAGTCGAAGCGGATGGCGATGGCAGGCAGGAGGCGCCCCGATCTCCTCCTGCGCCGCCGCGCCAATCTCTCAGCCCGTAGCCCGCTGAGATCCAACCTTTCCACCGTGTCCGGCCGGAGACCGCCCGAACCCGCCGACCCGGCCCGCGCGGCGTCGATCCTGGCCGAGAAGGACTGGTTCGCGCGGCTCAACTCGGAGTTCGCCGCCGCGCTGCCGCGCCTGGGCCCGCGCTTCGTGGTCCGCGTGCTGCACGCCGCCGTGCCCCTCGAGCCCCGCCTCTGCGTCCGCCTCTACGTCTGGGCGTCGCGGTTCGGGACCCACTTCGCGCGGGACGCCTCGGTGCGGCGGGCCCTGGAGGACGCGCTGTGGCGGCGCGGGCCGCTCGTGCTGTCCGCGGCGCTGGTGGCGGAGGTCAGGGGCTGCGGGTGCGAGGTCTCCGAGGAGCTGCTCTGCTCCATGATCGCCAGCTGGGGCAGGCTGGGCCTCGCGCAGTATGCGCACGAGGTGTTCGTGCAAATGCCGCGTCTCGGGCTGAGGCCCAGCACAGCGGTGTACAACGCCCTGATCGCCGCGTCTGTGAGGGCCGGCGCCGTCGACACGGCATACCTCAGGTTCCAGCAGATGCCTGCGGATGGGTGCCAGCCGGACTGCTTCACCTACAACACACTCGTTCACGGGGTCTGTCGTAGTGGGATCGTCGATGAGGCGCTCCGGCTGGTGAGGCAGATGGAGGGCGTCGGGATCAAGCCGAATGTGTTCACTTACACGATGCTGGTTGATGGGTTCTGCAATGCTGGCAGGCCAGAGGACGCACTTCATGTGTTCAATACGATGAAGGATAAGGGTGTATCGCCGAATGAGGCCTCGTACAGGACTTTGGTTCATGGTGCGTTCCGGTGCTTGGGGAGCCACAAGGCGTATGAGATGCTTAGTGAGTGGATAGGACGTCAGCCTCCACTGCACCCAAGTGCGTGGCATACTATGCTGTATTGCTTATCAAAGAACGAGAAGGCCAAAGAGGTAGTTGAGGTCGTGAAGAAGATGAAAACTAGGGGTCTTCTCCTCGACAATGCTATGTTTGGCATTGTGGTTTCTTGTGCTGTGAAGTGCCTGGAGTTGAGTGATTTGTGTGAGTTGGTTGATGATTTCGTAAAGAAAGGCGGGAATCCTGGATTTCATGTCTATATTATGATCATCAAATCCTTACTGGACTGCAAAAGTTCTTCAAAGGCAAACCACTATTTAGAGCGCATGGTTTTAGATGGGCTCTTGTCTAGTGTGGCATCTTATAACATGGTGATAGATTGCTTTGTCAAGGAAGGTGCAGTGGATAGGGCAGTGGAGATTATAAAACAAATGCGAGAGAAAGGTTTCCTTCCAAACCTTGTTACCTTTAATATACTGATAAGTGGTTACTTAAAGTTAGGGGATGTACATAATGCAAAGGCTGTTCTTAAGTTGCTTATGGAAGATGGTTTCATGCCAGATATCATTACTTTTACCTCCCTCATTGATGGGCTATGCCATGCCCATCAGATGGATGATGCGTTTGATTGCTTCAGTGAGATGGCAGAGTGGGGTGTTAGACCAAATGCTCATACTTACAATGTACTAATGCGCGCGCTTTGTTCAGTCGGGCATGTTAACAAGGCCATTGATCTTCTTAATAAAATGAAAATAGATGGCATTACTCCCGATGCATATTCCTTCAATGCTCCCATTTTGAGTTTTTGCAGAATGAAGAAAGTAGATAAAGCTCGTAGTATTTTTAATGCCATGCTAAGATTAGGTGTTGTTCCAGACGGTTACACATGCAACATCCTGATTAAAGCTCTGTGTGATGAAAAGAGAGTTGATGATGCCAAAGAAATTCTAGCTGCAACTGAGTCTAGTGGCTGTACTGTGACCGATCATCATCACTCATACTGGCCAATTGTTTCTGCACTTACTAAGATGGGTCGATTCAGTGAGGCAGGACAGTTGATGAACAAATGTCACATCAGAAATGTTCAGTTGGATTGTGGTTCTAATCGTACCACAGAGCCTGCAATGCATGCCCGAGTTGTCAATGTGTGAGTTGTGATTTGGTATCTACATGCTATTTGGCACATGAATGATTGCCCTCCTCTTGCAATGAAGGCTCACAACTGGCTCATCTTTGCTAAGGTGCAGTAGACCAACACCACTGTCCATAACCGCTCCTTGCAATCTGTTTTGATGATATTTCATTTGTCCTGCTCCTTTTCTTATCGAGTAAAGTATAACTGTTAAATCTTATTTCCAGATGAATCACCTGGAACTTCTCAGCGCCCATTGCTTTGTAGTGCATTTCAGGAATGATATGGATTTGCACATTTCTGTCTGAAAATCTTTGCAGAAGAAGTCAGTATGTTTCTTCCAGCTCTTTGCATGTTTCGGTGAATTCTCTACTTAAAGGGATGAACTTCATGCAAAATATTATAGCTGCTTTTAATTTGCGAATACTGGAGAGGAAAGACCGCAAGCTAACAAAAAGTGAATTTCATGTATTTCTAGGACTAGTTTCATTTTATTTTGGGTTGTATATGAAAATTGAATTAAAGAGGATTAGGAAATTTAGTTTGAAACAAAGGGTATTCAGAAATTTCTAGTAGTCCTCAGTAAACATGTAACATCGGGTGCAACATTCCTATAATTCTATGTACTTTTAGAGTCTTAAAGCTGCTCACACACAAATCTGGCCGTGGAGACGGTGATACTTTCTGTAATTAGGATGGCAGAAGTATCCCAAGAAGAGCAGTCCGTAGCTTCATATAATGTGTGTTGCTAAAAGTTATTTGTGCCTTGGCATATTAAGCAGCGACCTTGGAGTGGTAATAAAAAATGCAACACAGCAATTGTCTCAACTTCTCATTGAAGATAAAGACTTGTTAAGAATTTCTCATTTATCTCTTTTTTTTTGCAGGGCTGCTGATTTCCAAAAAGATTCTTATGCTTGTGTGCAAATGCTGTTCTCCTGGAAAACAAACATTTCACATCATGCAAACTCGATTCTGCGGAGGATAATTGCTTCCAAATCCTCCTTGAGTTTCTGGTGTTTCAGACTGCACCCCAACAGCGCTCCATGGTGACTATGGCTACCGGTCATGGGGGAGTTTGTTATGTGAATTCTCATCGCTGCTCAACTTCTGTTCAACCTTACGGGGCTAGCTTCTCTTCTTACTCATGACCTGTTCATGGTGAGGAGGTGCGTTATTCTGGTCTTGAGGCTACTTAGAGCGTTGAACTGACACCTGGAGATGAATAACGCCGATGCACATGTGCGGCCTCCTGCACCCAGTTGTTACAGCTGTATATACACCAATTGTTGCAGTTGTATATACAGTTGCAATTTAGAATTGATTCTAGAAACTACACTCGTTACTTCAGACCAGGATGCATATATAAAGCTTAATTGGTCAGACGTCTCCCATCATGTGTGATCTCCTGAACCACATTAATTCACATGCAGGATCCTCCATGTTGTTACAACGGTTTAGTATACATATTTTTTTAATTTCATGGGATTCTTTCTTTGGACCTGAACCTGTTCTTTATTTATCTTTTAGAGAAACGAGGAATCTTGAATAAACCAATCATGTGCATGATTCTGTTATTACAGAAACCAAAGGTGGCATAAGCATATACATATAATTGGTTTCTTAACACTTCGATCGTAAACCAGTGCCTGCTAGATTTTGTTTCAGAAGAAAATAATTCACAAAGAATGATACGTACTATACATAAGACCTGGCTGTGGTCACTAACTGTCCCCAGCAATATTTTGTGGATGTGGTCACCAACTGTCCCCAGGTGGTTGAAGGCTTGAGGTGGAGGATAATGATGATACTGGACTGCAACCTGATGCGGCATGTATGCCCCAATCTCCTAGCAGTTCTTCTGAGAAGTGGTGATTCCCGCTCTACCTTTATTCCCTTAAGAGATGTGTGCAGAATAACATGGAGAACGTGGGAACTAGAGCTGCTGCGTTGACAAGAAAGAGGAACCTGGATGGTACTCCTATTAACCCTAAATCCAATTCTTTTGATGCCTTATCAAATAAACAATTGATGCTTAGGGCTGCTAAGTTGGTTGTGACTATTCCTGATGATGATTTTACTTGTGTGGAAATTATTAGGGAACTTGAGAAAACCAGGATGAATAATGATATTGATATTCCTGTTATTGCTGATGCTAATGTTAATAGTACTTTATAGTTTATACATAACTAATCTGAAAGGGGTGGGCACCCCCATTGAGATAGACCAGAGGTTTATTGCCTCTATTAATGAGGATTCTTTTTACAGTTGTTATGTCCAAGAAGAAAAGAACTACTAGGAAAGTTAATGTGGTTGTGTCTAGACCCGTGACCAGTACTCCAACCCTTAATAATGCTGCTAGTTCTGCCCATCCTCTGTCTACCAGGGTGGGAAACCCTCATAGATATAAATGAATGTGATTACAGAATTGAAAGAAGGGGGTTGGGGGGACCGGCTTCCTGCCTCTCTTGTTTAATAGAAGGTCATTCCCTTGATTTCCTTGTGCTTCAGGAAACTATGAAAAAGAAATCTTCTGCTGGTTTCTTTAGAAAATTGGATCCTTATGAGTTGTTTTGTTGGAAGTGATTCCTTCTGTGGGAGAAGCTGGAGGGATTTTATGTGGTGTGAAAAAGAGAGGTTGGAGATTATCTCCAGTGAGCATGGCATATACTATCATGCAATTACTTCTATGGGATGTGGTGAAAGAAGGGGGTTGGGGGGACCGGCTTCCTGCCTCTCTTGTTTAATAGAAAGTCATTCCCTTGATTTCCTTGTGCTTCAGGAAACTATGAAAAAGAAATCTTCTGCTGGTTTCTTTAGAAAATTGGATCCTTATGAGTTGTTTTGTTGGAAGTGATTCCTTCTGTGGGAGAAGCTGGAGGGATTTTATGTGGTGTGAAAAAGAGAGGTTGGAGATTATCTCCAGTGAGCATGGCATATACTATCATGCAATTACTTCCATGGGATGTGGTGAAAGAAGGGGGTTGGGGGGACCGGCTTCCTGCCTCTCTTGTTTAATAGAAGGTCATTCCCTTGATTTCCTTGTGCTTCAGGAAACTATGAAAAAGAAATCTTCTGCTGGTTTCTTTAGAAAATTGGATCCTTATGAGTTGTTTTGTTGGAAGTGATTCCTTCTGTGGGAAAAGCTGGAGGGATTTTATGTGGTGTGAAAAAGAGAGGTTGGAGATTATCTCCAGTGAGCATGGCATATACTATCATGCAATTACTTCTATGGGATGTGGTGAAAGAAAAACTAAGTGGGGCCTGTTGTTTGTCTATGGGGCTGCACATGAGGAATTCAAAGATGAGCTCCTGGTGGGGAGAAAAACAAGAAGCTTCAACGTTCCCATGCTATGGATATCTTTAATTTGATTATCCAAACTATTGGGCTGAGAGAGATTCACATAAATGGCGGCAATACACTTGGACCAGCAAACATAAACATCCCACCTTAGAGCATCTCTTACCGAACCCCTAATAAGCGTTAGAGAAGTAAAATTTTGATTTTACTCGTCCAAACAACACTTAACCGATCTCCTAAAACTGTTAGAGGAGGATAATTTTTGCTCTGGGCCTGCCTCGACCCTTAAATACACTCGGCCGCCCATTGTTGGAGTAAAAATCTCACATCTCTCCCCCATCGCCCGACCTTATCCGTTTTGCTGCCGCCCAAGCTCCCTGCATCCCCGCTGGCGCGCCGCTGTATCCACTCCGACGCTGATAGAGACAAAGGTGTCCCGATGTTTCGATGAGATGGTGGCTATCGTTTCTGTGGGAGTCGACCTTGACGATCCGACTACGAACGTGCTTGAGACGTCGCGCCTTAGCAATCGCTAAACCAACTTCCGAGGGTTATTGACCACGCCGAGCACGATCAACGACCACGAGGGCTGTTTCCTGCGAGCAAACGAAGAACAAGCAAGAAACCGAGATTGCAACTGGATATTGCGAATATAAGATGAAAGCTTTATTGATCAAGGTGGGGTTCTGTGGCGCTTTGTGCGGTCGTTGAACACAAACGAAGTACGCGAAGTTGCAGCTATGGCGAACTTTTAATCTAAACAAAACCCAAGGTCTAAACGGTGCCCTAAGGGCTGTATATATGGAGGAAGAGGGGGGGGATTTCGTGGCCCTTGGTGGAGGGGTCCAAATCAACCCTAACTCTTGTTTCCCACACATACGGACTCGAAAACAGCCTATACTTAAGTATTTCGAAATTACATGGGCTGGCCCACTAATAAGGTGACGAAGACCTAGAATAGCCTCGGGGCGACATTTATGAAGTAGCATCTTGTATATTTCGTCCAAGGCTTCATGCATCCATTATGGTGGCTTCAAAGTCCCGAAATCATCACTTGTAACTCCGTTCTTGTTCCCCTTAGCATGGCATTATCTCCATGCTTGTTCTTGCTCCAATGTCCATCCTTCTCCAAGCTAGGGCCTTCATTTGTAAGCAAAACAAATGTATCCAATTTAAGCACATCATATTCTCATGAACATTAGAATCATTACCAAAAAACGAAAGTACGATAATTTAATTGGCGTCGCGAGCTCTAGTAATTGGTCCGAAGATATGTAGCGATGAGGGGCTGTGGGTGTAACAATGGTATTGATGTCCTCATCATCCTCCCTTCTTGAAATGAAGTCGTCCTCGACGGAAGCTCATATTCCTCACCCAAATAAGGCTTCAAATCTGCAATGTTAAAAGTGGGACTAACCCTAAAATCTGCAGCAGCTCAAGTTTATATGCATTATCATTTATTTTCTCTAACACCTTAAATGGACCATCAAGACGTGGCATTAGCTTTGATTTGCGCAAATTAGGAAACCTATCCTTACGCAAATGTAACCAAACAAGATCTCCAGTGCAAAGACAACATGTTTTCTACCCTTATCTCCAAAGATGTTTATATTTAGCATTCATACGCTCAATGTTTTCCTTAGTTATCTCATGCATTTTAAAATCAATTCAGCACGTTCTTTAGCATCAAAATTAACCTTCTCCGAAGATGGAAGAGGCAACAAATCAATAGGTGCACGAGGTAGGAAGCCATACACAATTTCAAAAGGGCACATCTTAGTAGTAGAATGCAATGAACGATTATAAGCAAATTCAATATGAGGCAAGCATTCTTCCCACATTTTCTTATTATTCTTCAAAACAGCCCTAAGCATAGTAGACAATGTTCTATTGACTACTTCAGTTTATCCATTAGTTTGGGGTGACAAGTAGTACTAAAAGCAGTTTAGTCCCCAACTTAGCCCATAAACATCTCCAAAAGTGGCTAAGAAATTTAGTATCACGATCTGAAACAATAGTATTTGGCACACCATGCAAGCGAATAATTTCACGAAAGAACAAATCAGCAACATTAACAAAGATCATCGCTTTTATGACATGGTATAAAGTGTGCCATTTTCGAGAATCTATCCACGACAACAAATATGCTATCCCTCCCTTCTTTGTTCGAGGTAAACCTAAAACAAAGTCCATAGATATATCCTCCCAAGGAACACTAGGCACAGCAAAGGCATATATAAACCATGAGGATTGAGTCGTGACTTAGCTTTTTGACATGTAGTGCAGCGAGCAACAAAACGCTCAACATCCCGCCTCATCTTTGGCCAAAAGAAATGTGTAGCAAGTATATCCTCCGTCTTCTTGACGCCAAAGTGTCCCATTAATCCTCCTCCATCGCCTCCTGCAACAACAAAAGACGAACAGAGCTAGCAGGAATGCATAGCTTGTTAGCACGAACACAAAACCATCATTAATAACGAACTTGTTCCATGTTCTTCCTTCTTTACAATTCTGCATTACATCTTTAAAATCAGCATCATGCACATATTGATCTTTGATGGTCTCCAAACCAAATATTTTGAAGTCAAGTTGTGAAAGCATAGTATAGCGACGAGACAAAGCATCGGCAATAACATTTTCTTTACCCTTCTTGTGTTTAATGACATAAGGAAAGTCTCAATGAATTCAACCCATTTAGCATGTCTACGATTCAGTTTAGCTTGACTTTTAATATGTTTCAAAGATTCATGATCGAATGTATAACAAATTCTTTGGGCCATAAATAATGTTGCCATGTCTCTAAAGTCCTAACAAGAGCATATAATTCTTTGTCATAAGTAGAATAGTTCAGACTAGGCCCACTCAATTTTTCGTAAAAGTATGCAACAGGTTTGCCATCTTGTAATAACACACCTCTAATCCAATTCCACTAGCATCACATTCAAGCTCAAAAGTCTTATTAAAGTCGGGAAGTTGGAGTAAAGGAGCATGTGTCAACTTATCTTTCAATACCGTGAAGGCTTCTTCCCGTGCGGTACCCCAAACAAAAGGCACATCCTTCTTTGTAAGCTCATTGAGAGGTGCAGCAATGGTGCTAAAGTCTCTCACAAAACGCCTATAGAAACCAGCGAGTCCAAGAAAACTCCTCACTTGTGTGACCGTTTTGGGCTGCGGCCAACTCTCAATAGCTTCAATCTTGGCTTTATCAACTTCAATTCCCTGTGGAGTAACAACATAGCCAAGAAAAGATACTCGGTCGGTGCAAAAGGTGCACTTCCCAAGGTTACCAAACAAACGTGCCTCACGTAGAGCATTAAAAACAGCACGTAAATGTTCCAAATGTTCTTCCAAAGATTTGCTATAAATCAGTATATCATCAAAGTAAACTACCACAAATCGTCCAATGAAAGCACGTAAAACTTCGTTCATTAATCTCATGAAAGTACTAGGTGCATTAGTTAACCCAAAAGGCATGACTAACCACTCATATAATCCAAACTTAGTTTTAAATGCTGTTTTCCATTCATCTCCCAATTTCATACTTAATTTGATGGTATCCACTACGCAAATCAACTTTGGAGAATATTGTAGAGCCACTCAATTCATCAAGCATATCATCTAGCCTAGGAATAGGATGACGATAACGAATAGTAATATTATTAATGCCTCTACAATCAACACACATACGCCGACGTACCATCCTTTTTAGGCACTAGTATAATAGGAACAGCACAAGGACTAAGAGATTCGCGTATATAACCTTTGTCGAGCAGCTCCTGTGATTGACGATAATCTCCTTCGCCTCCTCTGGATTGGTACGGTATGGTGCGCGGTTGGGTAGCGATGCACCGGGATTTAAGTCAATTTGATGCTCAATCCATCGAATAGGTGGTAATCCGGTGGCACGCCTTGTGGGAAGACGTCGTGAACTCCTGCAAAATGTTAGTGACAGCGAGGGGCAAAGAGGAAGGCACGTCCTCGAATGAAAATAATGCCTCTTTGCACAAAAAGCATAGCAAACAGATTTGCTAGAATCTAGCTCATAAATATCAGATTTGGTGGCAAATAAACATGCACTTTTCAGTTTAATTTCAGAAGCAACATTAGATGGTTTATTATTAGGCTTCATTTGTTGCTCAAATTCTTTTGCCACAATCTGATTTTCACTCTTATTTTTCTCCTGTTTTGCTTTATTAGCTCTATTAATATCATCTTTCAAAATGGAATCAGGAGTCATAGGAAGCAAAGTAATATTTTATCCTTGTGAACAAGAGTATACTGATTGTTTCTACCATGATGTACAGAATTTTATCAAATTGCAATGGTCTACCAAGTAATAAGGAACATGCTTGCATAGGTACCACATCACAATCAACATAATCAGCATATGTAGAGATACTAAAATGCACACGAACAGACGTGTTACCTTAACCTTGCCGCTGTTGTTGAACCATTGGATGTAGTAAGGATGTGGATGTGGTCTTGTGGTGAGAGAAAGCTTCTCCACCATATCCATGCTAGCCAAGTTGTTGCAGCTCCTCCATCTATGATGACGCTAATAGAACGTTCCTTCACAACTCCTTTGTATGGAACAAGTTATGCCTCTGATTTTGCTCGCTTGTGTAACCTGCACACTCAAAACACGTTGAGCAACTAAACATTCATACCTGTCGGATCTTCAGCAGCCATGTATTGCGTCTCGGGATCGAATCATCTCCACCGTGTTCTTCATGTGTAATAAGAGCCAAAGTCTCTTCATCATAGTCACTAGCAGACTCATACCCACCATCCTCGTGAGCAATCATCACACGCTGAGATTGGCATTCTCTCAAAAAATGTCCTCTTCCCTTACAACGACGACAAATAATATCACTTGTGTGCCTGTTGACGCCATGGAAGAAGAAGAGCTCTGTGTAGGCCCATCGGTGTACTCTTGGCGATAGTGGTGGTTGTGCCTGCTTTCTTATATCACGGTTGGAGGTGGCAGCCGACGGAGGTGCCGTGTAGTAGAACGTGTGGAAGTAGAGGATGCACGTGGTGTCCATGATGAAGGTCGACCTGTAGAAAAGTTAGTCCGCGCCAAGGCACATCGATCCTGCACTTCACGTTCAGCTTTACAAGCAAGATGGAATAATCGAGTGATATTATTATAATCCTTGTAGTCTAGAATGGTCTGAATCTCTATTTAATCCACCCGTAAAACGTGCAAGCATAGCTTCATTCTCCTCAACAATACCACATCTAATCAAGCCAGTTTGTAATTCCCGATAATATTCTTCTACCGATTTTTTCCTTGTCTTAAGCGCTGCAATTTTTGAAGTAATTCACGCTGATAATATGGTGGAACCCAACGAGCACGCATAGCAGTTTTCAAAGCAGCCCAAGTAGTGGAACAGGATATAATCTACAATGTTCGACCACCAAACACATGCAAAGCTAGTGAAAGCACAAACAGCAGCAGAACACGTCTCTCTAAGGATATTGTAAACATGTAAATCGTTGTTCAGTTTCTAATTCCCAAGTAAGATATATATCAGAACATATCTACCCTCAAATGGTGGAATATTCAATTTCAGTTTAGGAGATGGTCATGATCTCGCACTGAAGGGGAGCCCAACATTGCCATTATTTGCATGTGGACGACCGGTGGTTGTGGTGCTGGTGGTTGCACGTAGTTCGATGTTGATCAACCTCATCCTCGTAAGCTCTCACATAATCATCCTCCCCGCCGCAGCAGCAGGAGCCACGTATATCAACAGCAGCACCAAAGAGCTTGGCGGTGAAGAGGGACACGGAAGCTCGGCGGAGGGCTGTTTCACGATGTGGAGGTAGTCCGTGTTGTTGTAGTAGAGGTGCGTTAGGTGCAGCCGGTGGTGGTGGTGGTAGACGCGAGCAATTCATTAAACTTGTTATCGAGCTTTGTTTCAACGCCTTCTCAATGCCATCTATCTTCTCCATGGCCTCTTCAAATCTATTTAGCACATCGTCCACCTGCCCACTCATCATTTGTTGAAACTTATCATGTAGCGCTTTGTTTGTCATGTTCTCCCGGTCGGTCTAAATCGGCTTGTGATCCTGCCATGGTTAGCAGCAATAGAAACACACAAGAATATGATTCGACGGACTACAAGGAAGTGGTGGTGATGGTGTGGTGGACGATCACAAATCCGTTAGGCAAATCTCAAATTCTTACCAGCCTTACCCAAAGAAGAAAGGTGATCGGCAACCGATGTAGTCAAAACTCTCAAAGCTTGATAGAGCGATTACGGGGAGAGTCAAACGCACGATGTAGATGTATGTGGAGCTGGGAAGGCTTATAATATGGTAGCAAAAAGGTTAGCAATAATCAATTCAGAGATGCAAAGTTGAATAAACGCTCAACGACGCAGATCTTGTCTTTGGTCCTAGGCTAGACCGTGCTAGAGACGCGAGCCTAGAACACTAACAAAATCACGGCGCTGCACGTAAACAAGGGAAAAGCACACTCTGGAAAAAAAAATTCGTTTTTTTTTTTTGCGCTGCCCTTTTTTTTTGCGCGGCTCTTTTTTTTTTGCGAAAAATCACTATAATGGCGAGTGTCTCAAAACTCTTCCCAGGTCAAACTGACAGGATGGGCACGAAATTTTTTTGACCAATTTTTTTTTTTTTCGACTGCCCGGACCCAAAAACTGGAAACGGGTCAAAAATAATTTCTATAACGGCGACTGTCTCAATACGCTTATAAACACCTAAAAATAGGATAGCCAAATTTTTTTTTGACAAGTACGTTTTCGGAAAATTTTGGGCCAAGGAACTCGGATTGGTGGTGGATATATGGTGGTGGTATATGGCAGCGGTGGTGGTAGCGGTGGTAGTATATGGATATGGATCGGTGGTGGTATATGGACACGGATTGGTGGTGGTATATGGATACGGATTCAGCGGTGATGGTAGGTGGCGAGGCGATGATGATGGTGCGGTGGCGGCGTGACAACTTATGACCGTAACTCGAAACTCTAAAAGACTAGACGCTAAGACCAGCAACTAGACACGACGATGCAACCGCAAATTCAACAAAGCAAAACCCTAAAAAGATTATGCAAAGGCTCGATTGGTTCGGATATGATGAACTAACCCTAATTTTTTTTGTGGCTTTTTCGTGGACTTTAGGTAGGAAGAATAGACTCGATCTAATCTACTTAAAAACTGTAAAATCTCACCGAGCAACTCAAGCTCGATACCACTTGATAGAGGCAAAGGTGTCCCGATGTTTCGATGAGATGGTGGCTATCGCTTCGTGGGAGTCGACCTTGACGATCCGACTTTAACGAACGCGAGACGTCGCGCTTTAGCAATCGCTAAACCAACTTCCGAGGGTTATTGACCACGCCGAGCACGATCAACTCGACCACGAGGGCCTGTTTCCTGCGAGCAAACGAAGAACAAGCAAGAAACTAAGATTGCAATCTGGATATTGCGAATATAAGATGAAAGCTTTATTGATCAAGGTGGGGTTCTGTGGCGCCTTTGTCCGGTCGTTGAACACAAACGAATTACGCGGTTGCAGCTATGGCGAACTTTTAATCTAAACAAAACCCAAGGTCTAAACGGTGCCCTAAGGGCTGTATATATGGAGGAAGAGGGGGAATTTCGTGGCCCTTGGTAGAGGGTCCAAATCAACCCTAACTCTTGTTTCCCACACATACGGACTCGAAAAACAGCCTATACTTAAGTATTTCGAAATTACATGGGCTGGCCCACTAATAAGGTGACGAAGCACCTAGAATAGCCTCGGGCGACATTTATGAAGTAGCATCTTGTATATTTCGTCCAAGGCTTCATGCATCCATTATGGTGGCTTCAAAGTCCTGAAATCATCACTTGTAACTCCGTTTGTTCCCCTTAGCATGGCATTATCTCCATGCTTGTTCTTGCTCCAATGTCCATCCTTCTCCAAGCTAGGGCCTTCATTTGTAAGCAAAACAAATGTATCCAATTTAGGCAGCATCATATTCTCATGAACATTAGAATCATTACCAAAAAACGAAAGTACCTGATAATTTAATTGGCGTGCGCGAGCTCTAGTAATTGGTCCAGTATATGTAGCAGTAGGGGCTGTGGGTGTAACAATGGTATTGATGTCCTCATCAGACGCCCCTCCCCCCGCCACCCAAAATGGCCGGATCCAACCACCATTATTCATCGCCGGCACGCAGCTGTATTCACTCCGGCGCCGCCCCGTCGCCCAAAATGGCCGGATCCAACCGCCGTTATTCCTTGATGTCGATCAGAAGCGCCGCTCCATGCTCCCCAACCTATGGTCCCGGTGGCACCTCCTCCTGTGGTGGCGCGTCCCGGTTCCCCGACCTGCCATCGCCGTCGGCGCCATGGAGTACCTCGGCGCGTGGTAATGTGCTTGGGGGACGTGTGTGGCGGAGATCACCAACAGTGAAACCCACTGGATCAGTTCCTATCACTCAGCAGTGCAGGCAGCGCGGGTGTATGGCATCATGTCCACGTGCCTCCTCGGCGCAAACGCCCGACCCATCTAAACTTCCCGGACGGCTTGTCGGCTTTGGCCCCCGTCATCTCCGTGTGGCTTCTGCACACGAGCTGCGGGAAAATTTGGAGGCCCGTGAGTGCCTCGAGGCGGAGTGCACCAACGAGGAATACATGGCGGAGCTCCGCTGCGTGTACCTGGAGCGCGTCGAAAAAGAGTGTCGGCAGTACAAGCTGTGTAGGTTGGGGTGACGATGGTCATCAACCTTTGCTCCAGCGACATCGACGACTTCGGGTCTTATGGCGACGGAGACGACAAAGCGGTGGAGGCGGAGCGGGCGAGGGCACTCGCCCCATGATCGACGAGGAATGGGATAGGATGATTGCCAAGATCACTGATGGTGATGATGAGTAGTTTCTTTAATTTTTATGTAATCTTTAGTTTAGATTTGGTTAATTGTTATCTAAAATAGTTTATGCTAAAATAGTTTATGCTAGTGGTTGAATCGAGTTCAAATCAAGTATGATGGACTAGTTTGATCAAATTTGCACCGAATTTGTGTTCAATTTTTTTTATTAGTTAAGTTTAGGGGTTTGTTAGAAACTACACTTTTTTAGAAGAACAAGTATACTCTTCTAAAGGATAGGAGGTCATATATATTCCTCCAAGTTATAAGAGATCGGTTAGAGATGCTCTTAAAGAAGCTTGATTGATTTTGTTATGGAGCAAGCTGCAAGGGTGGACGATCTTCACGATCTGTATCTAAATTTGAGGAAGATCACGAGGGAAAAGAGGATGAATCACAAGGAAAACAAACACAAATTAACACACATATTGCAAGACAAGATACTCCGGTGTCTGGAGGTTCCGAGCTCTTCCTGGTATTTAGTCCTGTTAGATAATAACGAGAAATAAACGAGACAAAGAGACACGGATTTTTACGTGGAAACCCTTGCGGGAGAAAAACCACGGACGCACGAAGGCGCAATCACTATGAGGAGGAGTATTACAGCACGAGACGACGCATCGTCGAGGTGCGACTACATAGGGTATATAAGAGGGCAATACATGAGAGTCCTTGAGGACAAGTAAACGAAGTTGTACTCAGACGCGCGACGCCAACGCAAAGGCCCACACCGTTGTACTACGCCTAGTCCAACATATTATAATTTGGATCACAATTTAACAATCTCCACCTTGATCCAAATTCCCTTAAGTAGTCGAAGAAAGTAGATAACTCCATCCAAATCAGCATAAACACCTTGTACGCCAAAGTCCATAGGACTAGTGAGAAATACCAACTAAGCTCGAGCAAAGCTCAAACTTATTGGTAGGAACGGCTTTGTCATCATATCGCAGGATTATCATGAGTACTTATCTTGCATACCTTCAAATCACCTTCAAAAACAACATCTCGAATATAGTGAAATCGACATCAATGTGCTTTGTCCTCTCATGATACATTGGATTCTTTGTAAGATATATGGCACTTTGACTGTCACTAAATACGGTAGGGCAAGATGAATTCCACAAAGCTCATTGTATAAACCTCTCAACCAGATAGCTTCTTTGCATGCCTCGAAAATAGCCATATACTCGGCATCGATAGTGGAACAAGCCACAATAGATCGCAAAGTTGCTCTCCAACTCACAAAGACAACCACCAATGGTGAAAACATAACCTGTGAGTGATCTTCTCTTATCCAAATCACCAAAGAAATCAGAATCAACAAAACCAACAAGTCCATCTCCGTTTTCCCAAATCGTAAATAAGCATTAGAAGTACCACGCAGTATCCGAAAATCCACCGAACTGCTCTCCAATGCTCTTTTCCAGGATTAGCCATGTATCTACCGACAACACTCAATGCATAAGATAAATCCGGACGAGAACAAACCATGGCATACATAAGTGAACCAACTGCACTCGAATAGGGAACTCTAGACATGTACTCAATATCGCATCGACTTAGGACATAAAGTCGATGACAATTTGAAGTGTGCAGCTAACGGTGTACTCACCGCTTGGCATTATGCATATTAAAACGACGAAGAACTTTATCAATATATCCCTTCCGACCGAGATACACTTTTCCAGATGGTCTATCTCGGATATTTCCATGCCAAGAATTTTCTTTGTTGCACCCAAATCCTTCATCTCAAATTCATTACTCAATTGCTTCTTTAGTTCATTAATTTCGACATACTCTTTGCAGCAATAAGCATATCATCAACATAAAGGAGCAAATAAATAGTTGAACCATTGACAGTTTTCAAATAAACACAACTATCATAATTAGACCTTTTGAAACCTTGAGAGAGCATAAAGGTGTCAAATCTCTTGTACCACTGCCTAGGGATTGCTTCAATCCATAAAGAGATTTCTTTAACTTGCGCAAGCTTTTCTTTTCCAGAATAACAAAACCTTCAAAGTTGTTCCATATAAATATCCTCTTCTAATTCTCCATGTAAAATGCAGTTTTAACATCCAATTGTTCAAGCTCAAGATCATGCATGGCAACAATACTAAGTAAAGTGCGAATAGAGCTATGCTTCACAACAGAGAAAAGACTTCGTTATAGTCAATACCTAGAATCGATCAGTAACCTTTAGCAACTAACCTTGCTTTATATCTTGTCTCATCATTAGGAGAAACACCTTCTTTCCTCTTGAAAACCCACTTGCAACGAATAGGTTTCTTCTCTCTAGGTAATCTTACTAAATCCCAAGTGCCATTCTTTTCAAGTGATTCCATCTCATCATGCATAGCAGTCATCCACTTATTACTATCACTAGAAATAATAGCCTCGGAATATGAAGAAGGCTCAAGATTACCTTCAATTTCTTACGCAATGATAAAGCAAAAGAAACAATATTGCACTCTTCAATTAACTCATCAGTTTATTAATACCCGCCTAACTCATCACGTGCAAGATTCCAACTGGGTGGAACAATAGGCTGATTTGGAGTGGGAGTGACATGATCATCATTAACAACGGGTTCATCATGTGCATCAACAATTTCATTACCAGATGTATCACCGAATCAATAACATGCTCCACCGAACAAGAGAGGCTCTGAATAGTAGGCTGCTGTTCACTCAACGGAACATTAGTAGAGGAAACATCATGTAACATAGCAAATTCATTAAAGATAACATTTCGCTAATAACAACCTTCCGGGTTTCAGATTCCACAATTTAAAACCTTTAACACCGACTTATGACCAAGAAAGATGCACTTAACAGCCCTAGGCTCCAACTTTCCATTATCAACATGAGCATAAGCGATGCAACCAAAAACTCTCAACTGTGAATAATCAGCAGTGAACCGCACCATACCTCAATTGGATTTTTCTTATTAAGAGCAATAGATGGTGAACGATTAATGAGATAACAAGCAATGGAAGCGGCCTCACCCAAAAACGCCTATGCAAACCTGCATTGGACAACATGCAACGAGCTCGAAATAATGGTCCTGTTCATACGCTCAAAGAACACCGCTTTGTTGAGGAGTATAAGAAACGTGTAATGTCCGACAATGCCTTCAGACTTGCAATAATTCTTAAATTGCTTAGAACAGAATTCCATACCATTATCGGTCATGAAGTATTTTACCTTCCTTTCAGTTTGTCTTTCAACCATAATCTTCCACTCCTTAAAAGTCGAGAATGCTTCATATTTATGCTTCAAGAAATAAGGCCAAACTTTTCTCGAATAATCATCAATAATAGTCAGATATAACTTGCACCACCTAATGACTTCTTGCGAGATGGTCCCCATAAATCGAATGCACATAATCAAGAATACCTTCAGTTGTATGAGTCAAGTATTGAACTTCACCCTCTTGTGCTTGCCAAGATACAAGGCTCACAAAATTTCAATTTACCAGTTTCATATCCATCAAGAAGACATCTCTTATTTAACTCGCTAAACCAAGTTCACTCATATGTCCAAGACGATATGCCAAAGGTTAGCAAGATCACAATCAGAATTCTTTGAAACAACTGGAGAAGCGTTACAAACAAGAGAACCTCGAAGGTAATAAAGACCATTGGTCGAACTTAAATCACCTTTCATCACAATAAGGGAACCTTTGGTGACTTTTAAAACACTATCTCCACCTGAATACTTGTATCCCTTTGCATCAAGGGCACTAACAGAGATAAGATTTCTCTTCATCTTCGAATATACCGAACATCACCAAAGTTCGATTATGCCATCAAACATCTTGATTCAATAGAACCTATGCCTTCAATCTTGCATGGTGAATTATCAAAACCCAAAACGGAACCAGCAGCAGAGTGGAATCAAAAGTATTAAACCAATCTCTATGTGGACACATATGAAAAGTGCATGCAAGTGTCAAGTACCCACTCATCATTGGTCTCAAAGACATCCAAAGAATAACAACAAGAGCATCATCGAACTATCATCACGAGCAACGTTAGCGAATTGTCACCTTGTTTGTTACCTTTCCTCTTTTCCTTGTTCGCAACTTGAAACACTCGGAGATGTCATGCCCGTCTCTCCCGCAATATCTGCAATACTTCTTGTCTTCGGATTGCGACCGCCCCTCAGTAGCCGTTCTTACTTTTGCCTCTGTTTCCATTATTGGAGTTCTTCTCCTTTGTCCCGCCACGAACAGATAATCCTCGGCTTGGGATGAACTTGAACCATCATGAGGCACCATTAATTTCATCTTCTCCTTAGAGTTCAAAGCTTCATAAACTTCATTAAGAGTGAGAGTATCACGATTGTATAATATGGTGTCTCTAAAATTGGTATAAGAACTTGGCGATGAACAAAGTAACATTAAAGCAATATCTTCCTCTTCATATTTAACCTCCATTGCAGCTAGATCAGATATGATCTCTTTAAATTCTGAAATATGATTCAAAACGTTACCTCCTCGGGTAACTCATGTGCAGAATAACTTTTGCTTCAGATGCATCTTGTTGGTGAGATCTTTAGTCATGCAAATCCTTCCAGCTTTAACCATAGAGCGGCGGCAGTTTTCTCGCTCAAAACTTCCTGCAAAATATTATTATGCAGATGGAGTTGAATTTGTGACAAAGCCTTACAATCAATTCTTTTCTCCTCATCAGTCCAATCCTGAATTCGGTTCTTCCCAAAACTATCCAAGGCTACATCATAGTCGGCTGTGTTAACAACGCCGCATCTTGACTTGCCATAGGGTAAACCTTGTGTCACGGTCCAGCAGCGGAAGATCGTATTCATAGGTGCCATGAGTCGATAAAAACTGTGCACAAAATAGTACAAGTCGAAAGAAATAATTCTTGACAGAATTAATATGCGGATCAAACGGAAATAGGATAAATAGCACCTGGTAGTATAGGCAGTGGACGTAGCAATGAAAACCAAAAGGCCTGTAGCTTGATGCGACGAGTACTAGTTAAAGTACTGTAATTGATTGCTACGGGCTTGCTCAGTCTTCACGTGATCAAAGTAGTACTAATCAAATCGCTCCTGTTGCTTGGGGACTTGAACCGTACGTGGACGGAAGAGTGGCCGAGCTTCGGCTGGTAGCGGCGTCGGCGGCTGTAGCAGCGCAGACCCGCACATGTGACGAAAGCGACGGACGCAAAGAACGGCGGCAGCTTTAAGGGATTTCCACGCTGGAAATCGAGTCGGTCTCGGCGGATTCAAGAAAGCGATCGGATTAATCGCAGAACGGCGGCGTCCGGCTGACCGCAACCCTAATTTTTCGCCTCAAAATCTCGTATTCAGAATTTGGCTCAGATACCACTTGTTAGATAATAACGAAATAAACGAGACAAAGAGACACGGATTTTTACGTGGAAACCCTTGCGGGAGAAAAACCACTGACGCATCGCGAAGCCGCAATCACTATGAGGAGGAGTATTACGAGCACGACGACGCATCGCCGTGCGAGGTGCGACTACATAGGGTATATAAGAGGCAATACATGAGAGTCCTTGGAGGACAAGTAAGCGAGTTGTCTCAGCGCTCGACGCCAACGCAGCGCATGCACCGGTTGTACTACGTCTAGTCCAACATATTATAATTTGGATCACAATTTAACAAGTCCGGACATTTTAGAAGCGCTGTCACCGATTCTAGACGAACACTGGATCATGTCTAGAGACTCTGGAGTTTGCAGACTTCGTGGAACTTGGACCTTTGGGGTTGCTGGTCCCGGCTCCATGTCTCGCACCCTGTCTTCACGGTTCCTTCTCCACTTTCATGCTTCCTTCTTGGATGGTGTAGTCGTTCGCTTGTGCTTGATCTTCTCTGTGCCATGTGTGATATTTGACTCAAACCTAAAGGTGTGTCAAGTAGTATACTATCTTCTTTTTTTTTTTTGAGAAAGTAGTATACTATTTTCAAGAGAACTAAGTAGACACGTGTACATGAGAAGATTCGCCTTTATATGTATAATGTGGACGATGCACCATAGAGAAGATGATGCGCTTGTCTAACTGGCTCTCTAAATTATATCTACTACACAGTAATCTCTTGATTTACACCCCTTTCTCTACTATCATCCACGACCAATAGCAGATCGTGAGATCAATGGTGTATTAACCGTCAAGGACTAAAGTTAAGGATTGTATTGGGCCGAGGCCCATAAAATCTAACACTTTAACTATAATTTTGTGATGTCTATCATGTTCACCTTGTTAGAGTTATATTTATAATGTTTTTTGGCTTTCTGTATTTTGGCCTTTGGCCTCCCCCTGTACTTGTATATATGATAGCTTTGGCCTTGAGATAATACTAAGTTGCGATTCCAAACATGGTATTAGAGCTTTAGGTTTTTTTTTCACGCGCAACTCGTGCTCTTCCGATCCAAAATTCTTGCGTCCTTCCGATCCAAAATTCTTGCGTCGGCGGTCGCTCCTCCTCTCTCTCTTCGGCCGATCGCCGGTCCTCTGTGCGCACGTCCACCACACCACCAGCATCCATCCATATCAGCAGCAGCACACCAACGCATCCACGCTGCGGGTAGCCGGATCCGCTTTCTTTCCAAGACCTTCGCTACTGGTCGCCGTCGCCTTCAGGACGCGCTACTCGCTGGATCGGCTTCTTTCCAAGACCTCCGGTCGTTGGTGCTGCCATCCGGCCGCCCTCTGGTCATCCGTGTCGCCATCCGCACCGCCCGGCCGCGCCCGACGTCCATCCGTTGCATCGAGCGCATGCGCGTGAGCTCGATTTCGAGTCAGCTTGTCGCTGCTCCTCCGGCCGGGGGCGGCTCCGCTCCATCTCGCTGGTCGGACGGACCCGACCTCGCGTGGTGCTTCTCCAGTGTCGTCCGCGTCTCCAGTTGGGAATTCCTGCAGGCCTTCCGCTGCTGCCAAACTCGATCTGAGCTTCCGTGTGTCGTTTGAGCGTCCGTTGTTTATCCCCTGGGCTTCCTTCGTGAGCTTGAGCAGCTGTTCAGATTGGTTGAGTTATATTATCTGAAAAAAAAGAGTAAAAGAAAGAGAGAAAAAAAGGACAATGTTTTCATTGGGTACGCCTTTCTCTCGCCGCCCGGTGTTTTATGATGATGTACTGCACATTGATCCTGTCTCACACATGTGTCTTCCTTCGGTGCTGGGTCCTCGACCGCTTGGCAGTGGTGGTTGTCGCTCTGCTTCGACACTTTTAGCGACTTTCACCGGTGCTACTGGTCGTTCTACATCGACTCTCTTGGCGTCTTCTACCGGCTATGTTGGTCGTTCTTCAACGACTCTTCCCACGACTTCTGCACCTGGTGATTGTCGCCTTACGTTGACTCCCTCTACGTGTTCTGCATACAGTGGTTCTACCTCGAACTCTACCACGGTGTCCCTGTCTGCGCATAAGATTGCGTAACTCCGATGCCTTCTTGCTGCTTGGGATTCCTCACCGACAGGTTCTGCAGCTTCTGCACCTAAATTTTCTGGCACTGAGAGACCACCTTCTACTCATTTAGGTATATCCTTATGGATTCTTGATACTGGTGCATCTTTTCATATGACTCATGATTCTTCCCCTTTGACCTTCATTCGACCTGTTGAGTCACCCATTCATGTTTTTACAGCTGATGGTACGCCCCGCCCTGTCGCTAGTCGAGGCACTCTTAGCATTTCTTCCTTTCGTGTTCCCTCTGTTGCTCATGTTCCTCAACTTAGCATGCAGCTCTTTTCAGGTAGTCAGATTGTTGACTCTAGTTGTAGGGTCAATCTCGACTTTGATTCATGTTCTGTTCAGGATCGTCGCACAGGCGCTCTGCTTGGTGCTGGCCCTAACGCCACGATGGTCTCTGGGAGCTTGATTGGCTTCGTCTTCCCTCCGATGCCACCGCCAGTCTCGCGACCCCTATTGCTGCATCTGCTAGCTCTTTTCAGCAGTGGCATCATCGTCTTGGCCATTTATGTGATTCTCGTCTCTCGTCTTTAGTTCATCGTGGTGTTCTGGGGCCTGTCTCTGGTAATGCTTCGTTGGATTGTTTAGGATTTCTTGCTGAACAGGGTACTCTTCCCCAGTTCTCTTGTCCTGGTGCTCATGCTCAAAATGGTGTGGCTGAACGCAAACACCGTCACCTTTTTGAGACGGCGCGTGTGCGATGATGATCGCTGCCTCTCTTCCGCCTCACTTTTGGGTTGAAGCTATTTCCACTTCCACCTATCTCATCAACATCCAGCCATGGCCCCGTCCTCTTCCACGGTTTCTTCTCCTCCCTTATCGAATGAGTCTCCACCTTCTCCCCCAATACATTCCCCGTCTCCACCTTCATCACCGACGCCTTCCCCGTCTCCACCTCCCGTGATTCCTACACGCCCCTCTTTTCCTTTCCATTACACTCGTCGTCACGTGTTGTGGATGCGTCCACTGACACGCCATCAACTTCTGGTGTGTTGTCTTCCTCTTCTCAGCCGACTTATGGTCTTCGAGCTTGGCCTTGTCCTCAACCTGATCGATATTCTCCTTCCAAATATGGTCTTTCGACTGTCCTTGAGCCTACCTCTTATCGTGATGTTGTTGTTCATCCTGAATGGCAGTTTGCGATGGCAGAGGAGATTGCTGCACTTGAGCGCACTGGCACGTGGGATCTGGTTTCTCTTCCTCCCCGTGTTCGTCCCATCACTTGTAAGTGGGTCTATAAGATTAAGACTCGCTCTGATGGTTCTCTTGAGCGATATAAAGCTCGTCTTGTGGCTCGTGGTTTTCAGCAGGAGCATGGTCGTGATTACGATGAGACATTCGCTCCTGTGGCCCATATGACCACTATCCGCACACTTCTCGCTGTAGCCTCTATTCGCCATTGGTCCGTGTCTTAGCTTGATGTTAAGAATGCCTTTCTTAACGATGAGTTGCGTGAGGAGGTTTATATGCAACCACCACCTGGGTATTCTGTTCCTGATGGCATGGTTTGTCGTCTTTGTCGCTCTCTCTACGGTCTCAAGCAAGCCCCTCACGCTTGGTTTGAGCGTTTTGCCTCTGTGGTGACTGCAGCTGGTTTTTCTCCCAGTGCTCATGATCCAGCGTTGTTTGTCCACCTTTCCGCTCGTGGTCGCACTCTTCTTCTTCTATATGTTGATGACATGATCATCACTGGCGACGATCTTGAGTACGTTGCCTTTGTCAAGGCCCGTCTCAATGAGCAGTTTCTTTTGTCTGATCTTGGTCCTCTTTGTTACTTTCTTGGGACTGAGGTTTCCTCCACCTCTGATGGCTTTTTTATTTCCCAAGAAAATTATATCCAGGATCTTCTTACTCGGGCGACTCTTAGTGATGAGCGCACTGCTGAGACTCCTATGGAGCTTAATGTTCACCTTCGTGCTTCCGATGGTGAACCCTTGTCCGATCCAACTCGTTTCGTCATCTTGTTGGCAGTCTTGTCTATCTCGCCGTCACTCGTCCAAATATCTCCTATCCCGTCCATATCCTGAGTCAGTTTGTTTCTTCTCCCACTTCAGTTCACTATAGTCACCTTCTTCGTGTTCTACAACATCTTCGTGGCACGATCTCTCACCGTCTCTTCTTTCCTCGTTCCAGCTCGTTACAGCTCCAGGCCTATTCGGATGCTACCTGGGCTAGTGATCCTTCGGATCATCGTTCACTTTCTGCTTACTGTGTCTTTCTTGGTGGTTCTCTCATTGCCTGGAAGACAAAGAAACAGTGGTTCTCTCATTGTCTGGAAGACAAAGAAACAGAGTGCAGTTCCCGTTCGAGTGATGAGGCTGAGTTGCGAGCTATGGCTCTTCTTACCGCAGAGGTGACTTGGTTACGCTGGTTACTCGAAGATTTTGGTGTTTCCATTACTACACTTACTACACTCCTGTCACACAGTACATGTGCTATCAGTATTGCGCGGGACCCCGTGAAGCATGAGCTTACCAAGCATATTGATGTTGATGCTTTCTTTGTGCGCGCTGCTGTGCAGGATCATGTTGTTGCTCTTCAATATGTGTCTTTTGAGTTACAGCTAGCGGACTTCTTCACGAAGACCCAGACTAGAGCACAACATGGATTTTACCTCTCCAAACTCAGTGTTGCAGATCCACCATGAGTTTAAGGGGTGTTAGAGTTATATTTATGATGTCTTTTGGCTTTCTGTATTTTGGCCTTTGGCCTCCTCCTGTACTTGTATATATGATGGCTTTGGCCTTGAGATAATACAAAGTTGTGATTCCTAACACACATTGTATAAATAAAAGCTTGGCCGTATTTGCATTTTGTTTAATGTTTTTCAAAATTGATGTCCAATTTTCATTAAGAATTAAAAAACCATACACTGAGTGCTTCTTTAGTTAAAACGATTGTCATTGATAGTTTGGATGCCTAGGATATGTTTAATTTGACTGAGTCCAATATGATTTTTCTTAAGGAATCCTTTGCACCACATTTGAAAGCAAAATTTCAATCCACCACAACGTCTTGATTTATTTTTTATGGTGCAACGGGAGGATATAAGTGCGAATGACATGCAAACCTGTGTTTTTCAAATCCTACAAATCAAAGAGGGACTGAATCATATATTTTTGGGTCCACCATACAAGTTCGAAACTGAGAAAAAAAAGTACCACAGACATAGTCGTTATATAAATTGTTCAAGTTACATTCGACCTTCATCAGGTTGCCACTAGGAGGCTTTGATCGGCTCATGTTTTTCTTACCCAACAGGGGATACTTACATTTTACCAAGACAAAGCCTACTAATATAAGATCAACACCACTTAATGCCATTGGTCTTGCCCAGGCATGCAATATAAGAAGCATATACCTATATATCATAAATTTGCAAGCTGAAAACAGTAGGCATGCTAGTTGGGCTTGAAGAACTTGAGCTTCATCCCAGTGTTAATGATGCTCCAGACACCACCCACAGAGGAGGCCAAGCTGAAGGCGGTGCCGAGCAGCGCGAGGCCCCAGTTCACATACCAACTGTAGCTGAACCTCTCAGGCTTCTTGATGCAGATCCACATGAAGCACGGGTAGGCAAACGTCACCGGCAGCGTCAGGCCGCCCAGAAGGCCGGCGAGGCTGGAGAGGAACGGCAGAGCGATGCCGATGAAGAGCGAGATGAACCCGTAGAAGATCCTGAATCCTGACCGGACCCAGACTGAGCAGGGCCGGTTGGTGCGACCTGTGTAGAAGGCCTCAAAGCTGTCGAACACCGGCATGGAGTATATCTGGAAGCTGCTAAGGCAGTTGAACACGACGAGGAGGAACGTCGCCGCAAGGAGCCCACGAGAGATGTCGTGGCCGTGGAAGATGTAGAGTGCGGTCAGGATTCCTCCTGCTGGCATCTGACGGCATGGGAAAGAACAACAGAAAAGTTCCAAGGATTGTTAGCAAATAAAGAAAAGCATCACGACAGGATGATGATGATGAGTGAGGAGTAGATGATTGAAGTACTTGCCATGTTTCCGTAGGCCCAGTAACCCCCAATGGCAACAGGGAAGATGCACATCGCAATCAGAAGATAAGCCGCTTTGGCCCCGCGCCACATAGGCACATGTGCAGGGTGTTTGAAAGTCGACGGCATCGTTGCCTGGTAGTTGTAAAATTAAGTTAAATAAAACGAATGAAGCCACGAAATGGAACTACATAGTACTGAAAGTCTAAAAGGACTGGCTGTTGAGTAGTACTGACCTGTATTTCTAATGAAAGATTGTGCCCCCTGAATGCAAAGGCTATTATCCCAAGAGCATTCAAGGTAGAGAACAGTGATGAGCCGAAAGAAGTGGATCTCACTTGTTCATAAGAGACTGCTGCCGGCCGTTGCTGGCTGACAGAGAGAACCCACGACATGGTGCAGTACATTATCGCTGTGGCGCCGCCGATAAGCGAAAGCCCAGCAATCGAGTTGAGATTCGGGAGCTGGGAAAGAATGACTGCTAAGGATGTGAATACCAAGTACCACTCCACCGTCGAAATAGGGCTCGGTGTACAAAGGGGGCCACACACTATTTGGTAAAAGAGCTTCATAGTCTCCCCTCCAACAAGGATCAATGCAGTTGCAGTGCCTGCCGAAAGATAAATAGTTGGGAAAAGAGCTAGCCACACCCCCAGTTTTTCTCCTGAATGAATAAACAGATAGAAATCAGTAACTCAGCTAATTTTTCAGTCCTACAAAATGAATCTCCAGTAATCCATGTAGCAGCAGATGTGGATCAAATATGAGAGTGATTGTACATTAAGCTGGCACTACCCATGCTTGAACACTACACCTAGCTAATAATGTTAAAAGATTCTTCCGTTAAGCTACATGAAACAGATCGTCAACATTGATAACGACTCCAAACATGGCACATAATTGACAGCAAACATTGGCACATATATCCAGGTTGGAATCGAGAGTTAATTGTAATGAATTTGCAAAATAGCAAAGGGCATGTCTTTGTCTCACCAAATGCAGCTTGGGCAAGCTCCACATATCTGTTGTACCTCCTGCCTGGGACTGCTTCATGAAGCTTGACTAGAATGGAGAGTGTGTATAGTTGCCAGAAGTAAGCAACAGTCAATGATATTATTCCCCAGCTCCTACAGTATAAGAGATCCATATGTTAGGATTGGGATATGCTGTTATCCTTCTAGTGTCATGTTAGGATATTGTTTACAACATATATGTTGCGCATTGTATCAATATTATATACTGTAATTTGTTTTTTTCCTTTATCAATACACCCCATGCCTTTATTAGAGGCAGCTGCATACTTGCAACACTTGGGACTTAAGATCTAAAATCAAGTGAAAAGACCATGAGAAATACCTTTCTAAATTACACGTTCTTTTAATATAACACCTTTACACAGTTTCTGATGCGTTTAAACTTGTAAACATTTTCATTCCCATATATACAAGCTGCAACAATCTTGAAAGTAAACATCTATCTAAGCTAGAAAACACTTTTGTTTTGTAAAATTTCAGCACTGAACTTGGAGCCTCCACCAACCTGACCAATCTAAATAATGTTTGATTCGGAGGTTAGAACAGAACATGCAAAAATGAAATCCAGGACAAGAAAGTTGGAAAGGGGGAACGACGAACAATGCTCTGAGCCTGAGTCTGAGGGCTTGCTGGGGTTTAGGATGTGAGAATGGCGAGTGGGGAGGGGAGCAAGAGGAATGTTCAGGAGGTTACTGACCATCCGAGGGCGGGGAAGGCGAGTGGGAGGAGGAGCGCCTGGAATCCAAGGCCGGCGTTGAGGGAGTGGAATGCAGCGTAGCTGGCGTTGCCGCTGCGGCTCTCGGTGATGGGGAGCCAGGCGTCCTGCGGGTTGAGGCGCGTGAGGTGGCCCACCTCCTCCAGGTAGCCGCGCAGGCCCTCCACCACCCGGCGCACCGGCGTCCCGGCGCCGCTCGTCGCCGCCCCTCCCCTCCTGACCGGCGGCGTGGACATCCCCTCCGGCGTGGACAGCCCCCGTGGCGTCACGGGGATAGACACCAGCTCCGGCTCCCCCGCCCCCTCCGCCATTGCCGCCATCCCCTCCCTTGGACGACTTGGAGTGGGTTCTTCTTCTTGTTCTTGGAGCGCGGCGCGCTGTGTGTGTGAGTGTGAGCGAGGAGTGATTTTCTTGGAGGTGGTGGGGAAGGGTAGAAAAGAAAAGGTGGTGGTGGTGGAGTGGGGGGGACAGACGGGGAGGGGGCGTGTGTCGGAGAAGGCCCCGTCCTTTCTCTGTCGGGCGAGGAGAGAGAAGCTCAAGCATGGGACGGACGGATATCACTTCCGTAGAGAGAGGGAGCGTTGCATGCAGACTTGCAGTACTACGACTACCATGGCGTGGTGCAGTGCAATGCCGTGTGCGGAGGAGAAAAATGGATGAGACGCACGAACTTCCGTACTGCTGCACTGTAGATGGCGTGTGAATCGCTCGACTGTTCAGACGTGGTGGAGGAGTCGTCGAGTGCAGAGCTTTGCATCCGTAGGTGTGGTCATTTCGCTAAGATCGTGGTCGTGCCTTGTGGGGGAAGGAGATCCGAGCGTCAGAGTGTGAAATGGATGCGACGCACATGGGTAAATGACGCGCAAGGATGGGCGGCACTTGAATACCAAGGCATATTTTTCAATGGTGAATACCAAGGCATGGATGACCATTTTAAGCCCATAAATGAATAGAAAATATATTTTCCTCCAAGGTACTAGTTTCTTTTGACAACAGGAAGAGTAGTTTCCCTTAGAAAAAACAGCAGGAAGGGAGGTCCGAGAAACTTACATCACGGCACACGAGAGGATCCCAAGAAACATGAAAATTACAAACATGTCCTTTCTTCTTGTAATCATGACCCCAACAAGTACACACAGATCACAATCGAGTCCTGATGAAAAAGTTGATCGGACAGGAGATAGCATTGCCGACAATTACCTAGCCGTCATATGGCGAGATGAAGACCTCGTGATTTGGAGGTAGAAGAGGAGAACAAAGTGGGATCGGCGTTGAGTTGAGCCAAAGTTGGCGATCAACCCTATCTCTTATAGATGCATATCAGAGACTACCCGAGGGATCAACCAAACAGATTGGAGGAACAATAGATCCAACAACCAAGGTCACTGTTGTGCTTCTTGGAAGTCGAAAATGACCATAGCCCGCTTCCTTGTCCCTTGCTACATCGGGACTAGGGACACCAACGCCAAATTAACGCCATCGATCCTCCTTTCAACCATCTCGACAGCGAGGAGAACACAAGGCAGAAGCTCCCGAATCCACTTGACCAGGGCTAGTAAGACGAGCTTATTTGAGGATCTTTTTTTTTGAAAAGGAGGATGACTGTCGTGGGAGTAAGTCTGACAGTAGAATAGGGGATACATAGGAGAAGGCAAGGTCCTAGCTACGGTGAGGTTGTGCACGCAAGGTTTACGAGTTCAGGCCCTTCTTGGAGGAACTAATAGCCCTACGTCTCGGTGCCCTGAGACTTGGTTGACTGGATTATGCGTGATAGTTACAGGGGGTGCGAACCCTTGTGCCAGTGGAGGGGGGTGGCTTATATAGGGTGCGCCAGGACCCCAGCCAGCCCACGTTACAAAGGGTTCAATGTACATTAAGACAGGGCGTTACTGGTAACGCCAATAATAAAGAGGTATAAATGATCTTTAACACTACAGAATGAATGTCCGACCGTTGTCATCCTGAGTGACGTTAGGTCTTCTATACTCCGAGTGGTTTCTTGTTCAGTCGAGTGACTTTATCTTCGTCGAATGGAATTGGGGTATCCGAGTGAGGTTGAAGGTCGAGTGGATTGCACTCCTCGATGAACTCAGTCGGTTTCTCTTCTTGTGCTTCGAATGAATTTGACTCTAGGGCAATGTCCTTGGGTAGGGTGTCCAGGTCAGGCCTATGACCCTACCCCAGGTACATGTCATCGTCATTAGCCCCTGAACGGATTGAGGTCCGAGTGAAGAAAGAGCTTGAAGTTGACTTCGACTCAATTCCATACTTCGGAGGTATTTCATCTGAGTTTGTGAATCATGTTGAAGCTTCGATCTTGTTTCAATCGCCTTGATCGATTCAGAGGTCGTCGAGTGAACTCAACTGATAATCTTCGAGTGTTGATATGGTACGAAATCTTCAGCGCGATTGGTTACTCTGCGGTTCCCGGATCTCACGGGATTCAAAATTTCGGGGAAGCGCACGGGACGGGGGTCCCGCAGTAAAAGGAGTGGATAGACAGAGGCGCCTCAATTCCCGCGCCACCTTTTTCGCCACGTATCCGACGCGCGACTGTTGCGGGATTTGACGGCATCCCTTGGACCCACGAGTCAGCCACTCGGAAGCAGGCCCATAAAAGGCGTCGAAGCCGATGTGTTTGCACAGCGTACCTCATTCCCCTTCTTCCTCCTCTGCCTCTCCACCGCGTCCGCCACCACTCTTGACTCCGCCGCCCCGCCCGTGCTTAGTCTGCCGCGATGGGAAAAGACAAGACGGCGGCCCTAGAGCGCACGAAGAAGGCGATGGCGACGGCGAAGGACAAGAAGATGAGTCGGGGGGGTTTGTCGTCGAGGTTCGGTCTGCCGCCTGGCTGGATCCAGATAGACTGGATTCGGTCTATGATCCAGAAGGAGGATCTGGCCGACGGAGGCTTGATCGCCCATGAGTCTTGGAGGCTGCTCGGGAACGAGATCGAGCCTCGACCGCAAGAGGGTGAGTGCGTTCTCCTCGCCACCCATGTCGACCGGGGTTTCACTCTGCCTCCACATCCTTTCTTCCGGGTTTTTTTGAACTTCTTTGGTTCCCAACTTCACCACTTCTCCCCCAACACAATCACATACCTCGTTGCATACATCTCTCTATGCGAAAACTTCTTGGGTTGTCGACCGCATTGGGGTTTGTTCAAGCACATCTTTACTTGCCGCTCTCAGTCTGTGAAGAAGGCAAATCCGAATGACAAAAAGACGCACGCGATCCAAATGTGCAGGGGTTTAGGGATTCAGACGAGGGGTAGGAGTACTTTTCCACCTATGACTCTTCCCGATTCAGTTAGAGGGTGGCAGTCGACCTGGTTCTACTGCCAAGATGTTCCGACTCCTGGTCAGTCGACCGGTCTTCCTCCCTTCACTATGGATCGGGTCCGCCAACCCTCCTCGCCGATCGTAACCCCTGAGGAGAAGGTGGAGGTGTCCATGTTAGTCGACCGAGTAGTCCAATTGGTCTGTGATGGCGCGACTGGCATGGATTTGTTAGAGGTGCTTCTCAGCAGACGCATCCATCCTCTGCAAGCTTGCGACCATCCGATGTGGATGTACTCGGGCCCAAATGAAACCGCTCGGGTCGACCCAGAGGAAGTCACCGAGGAGATGGTGGAGCAGTGGCTGCGGAGTATCACTGGAAACAAGGACAACCCCAGGGGGTCCAGGAGGGTGCTACCTCTTGAGCACTGCGTTGGTTTTTCCCTTGAAGAGGACAGGGTGATGCAGTAAAGTAGCGTAAGTATTTCCTCAGTTTTTGAGAACCAAGGTATCAATTGTTGGGGAACGTAGTAATTTCAAAAAAATTCCTACGCACACGCAAGATCATGGTGATGCATAGCAACAAGAGGGGAGAGTGTTGTCCACGCACTGTGAGAACGAAAGCGAAGCGTTAGCACAACGCGTTGATGTAGTCGTACGTCTTCACGATCCGACCGATCAAGTACCGAACACACGGCACCTCCGAGTTCAGCACACGTTCAGCTCGATGACATCCCTCGAACTCCAATCCAGCCGAGCTTTGAGGGAGAGTTCCGTCAGCACGACGGCGTGGTGACGATGATGATGTTCTACCGATGCAGGGCTTCGCCTAAGCACCGCTATGATATTATCGAGGTGGATTATGGTGAAGGGGGGCACCGCACACGGCTAAGAGATCAAGAGATCAATTGTTGTGTCTATGGGGTGCCCCCCTCCTCCGTATATAAAGGGGGAGGAGGAGAGGGCCGGCCAAGGGGAGGAGGCGCGCCCAAGTGGGGCAATCCTACTCCAATTAGGATTCCCCCCTCTTTCCTAGTCCAAGTAGGAGAGGGGAAGGAAGGGAACACTACAAAAAATACACTTCCGTGATGATACGTGTTTGTCACAGTAGGTCACGTTTTTTGTCATGCATGTACATCCATGACAAATTTATGATGTAATCAAGATAGTCATACACATGTTTTGTCGAGAAGTGTTCCATGACATTACCAAAATTATCATCACGGAAGTGTCCACTTCCATGACGATAAATCGTGTGTCACAGAAGTGCTTTCGTCAAGGGTGACCGACACGTGGCATCCACCGTAACAGAACGTCGTTAAGTTATCGGGTCGGTTTTGGATCCGATAACCCGTTAACAGCCCCGACTAATGGGGATTTTCCACGTGTAAAATCATCATTGGCTAGAGGAAACACGTGTCGGCTCATCGTTGGGACAGATGTCATCCACTCATTGGACAGGAGGCGCCTATGATAGGTCGACACGTGGCACGACCCAACAAAGGCCCATTCGGTGAAAAAGGCCGCCTAGTAAAATTAGCAGTGCCGCCCATATAAGGCCTACTTGTGTCAGTCCATTTAAGCCCACGCCCATACGAGATGTGCCAATTCGCCCGTTAAAGATTTGACACCATTGCAGCCCATCGCCGCTCGAGCCCGCTAACAGCCCGCTATATATTTGGGCTCAATATCGCCCGATGAGATTTCGGCTCGTTAACGGCCCATTTAATGGATGGGCCAATTTTCGTGATGTACATCTTTCGCCTTTTAGTGACCCATTTAAATGTTGGGCTAATTTCCGCCCGATGTGTCTTTCACTGTTGACGGCCCATAAATCGATGGGCCATTTGTAGTCGGACCTGAGTTTCGCCTTTAGCGGCCCATTTAAGTGTTGGGCCAATTTACGCCCGGTGTCACTTTCACTGTTGACGGCCCATAAATCAGTTGGGCCATTTGTAGTCGGACCTGAGTTTTGGCCTTTTAGCGACCCATTTAAGTGTTGGGCCAATTCCGCCCTGTGCCTTCGGCCCGTTAACGGACCATAAATGAGTTGGGCCATTTGTAGTCGGACCTTAGTTTTGGCCTCTTAACGCCCATGCCCTTCATAGTCCAATACCAACCCGGTTTCTTTCGGCTCGCTAAAGGCCCACAACCTGATTGGGCCGCATAATACGACGACTTTCGGCCTCTTAGCGCCCATGCTCTTCATGGTATAGTACAAGCCCATTGCCTCTTTCGGCCCGCTAAAGGCCTACAAAGATAGTTGGGCCATATGTAGCCCAAACTTAGTAACAACCGTTAACGGCCCGTGAAATAAATTGGGGCCACCTGTTGCTCGCTTCGATGTCGGCTCGTTAACGACCGGGAGGTAAGAGGGCCGACCATTAACTTTCGTTTAGTAACGCCCATTAACTTAATGGGCCCACTAAAGTTCATTATGTCTTTAGGCCAAATTAGATAATTTGAGCCCATTACGACGAAACAAAGGTACGGCATACAGGGAATAACGTTGCACATCCAAAGATATATTACAGAAATTACATCCACTCGGCAATCAAAGATTGATGCCAGTGCAAATAAATGAGCGTAACCTAACCATCTACAATGTCACAATCTGCAACCTCAAAGACAGATGATGCCCATAAGCATGTGGGCAAGTTCTTGCTGCTTTGCTACACTGTCTCGAAAACATTGATCGCTTGTTGTGTCGCACGACTCAAGACCACCGATTCATCCACCATTTCCATCATTGCTTCAGCCATTAATTGGTTCACAAACATACATTTATTCCGTTGCATTCGAGATGAGGATACTTGAATGATTCAGATGGCGATTTTGGCGGACTTGTATTATTGATAGTGGAGAGTGTCTCACCAACGCATCATAACATAAATTAGGACGGAACCAAACAGATTAATCATGAGTTATTGCCATATTACCTGGCCTAGATTTATCGGAAAGAAACAATGGGGTTGCCTTGCTGTTTTCGAGTTTGTCTTCTTATCTTCAAAGAGCTGCACAAAATTAACACACTAGCATTGCTATCATTGGCCAAATCAGATAATAGGAAAGCAACATTGACACAACGAACGTTTGGGAAACTAGCCTACACCAAATTAACACAATATGGCACAACTATCATCAGCCAGGTAAGGTAATACAAAAGCAACATTGACATAATGAATGAATGGGCAACTAGAGAAGCACTACAATTCAATAATGTGCGTGATATGAGATAGTACATTCATGCAGCTCAGTATGCAAAACTAACAGGCAATTTTCCTTACAAAAATCAACATTGGCGCCTTTAACATTTTGCTACAACTAAATTTAGATCAGATAAAGGTTAGATTCACGCCAATTAACAAAATACATGCTGATGTAAAAATATAGTGATATACAACAGGTACTTACATCAGCATTGGAGCATAGAGAATTCCGGCAAGATATTTTCCTCGAATACGATCCCAATGGAGGAAGTCTTGTATCGTCTAACCTTATTTTCTAAAAGAGAGATGGGTAAGAAACATGTAGAAAATATGATCAGAATGCTATAAAATTTCATGATGCGAGGATACGCACACGCTTCTTAGAATGGAGTTGACATTCTTTTGCCGGATCGAGCGGACTAGTTCTTTGGCCACCGGAATCGCTTATTATCGACCGGAGTTGGGTTCTCTGTCTTTGGAGCAAGATCTATGAAAAATGGAGTTGGTTTATTATCTCTGGCGTTTGGATCTTTTGCAAAGACCTGGTTTGTAACCCTTCGATTCTAACATAGTTGTCTTCCCTTGCATGCCTTATATAGAAGAATGGTGATTCAATTATAAAACATGCTACAGCAGAGATGGAATAGGTATCAAGAATAGAAAGGCATGACATATTGAGATGTATTCCTCCATCCGAAATAAATGGATGGGTCCAGCGTATTTCAGTTCTAGACACATCCAGTTTTATCCATTTCTGCGACATTTAATCTGGACGGAGGGAGTATGATGTAAGAGCTAGGATACGACAGACAACACAAGAAAAAACACCGAAAAACCCACGCAGAACCAAAGTATTCAAACCCAAAGATATGAGATAGTACACTCATGCAACTCAGATGCAAAACTACTGTGCAGTTTTCCTTGCAAAATCAACATTGTGGCCTTTAATCATACATTTTGCTACAACTAGATTTAGATCAGATAAAGGTTGGATTCACGCCGATTAACAAAATACATGCTGATGTAAAAATATAGTGATATACAACAGTACTTACATCTACATTGGAGCACGAGAGAATTCTGCAAGAATCTTTCCTCATAAACGATACCATTGCAGAAAATATTCTATCTATTAAGCTTATTTTCTAAAAGAGAGATGGGTAAGAAACATGTAGAAAATATGATCAACATGCTATAAAATTTCATGATGCAAGGATACGATCCGCTTCTTAGAATTGAGTTGACATATTTTAGCCGGATCGAGCGGACTAGTTCTTTGGCCAAGGAATCTGCTTATTATCGATGAGGAGTTAGGTTTCTCTGTCTTTGAGCAAGATCTATACAAACTAGAGTTGGTTTATTATCTCCGGCATTTGGATCTTTTGCAAAGGCCTTGTTTGTAACCCTTTAGATTCTAACATAGTCGCCTTCCCCTTGCATGCCTTGGTATAGAAGAATGGTGCTTTAATTATAAAACATGCGCAAGAGATAGATGGAATAGGTATCAAGAATAGAAATGCATGACATATTGACATGTATTCCTCCATCCGAAAAAAATGGATGGGTCTAGGCGTATTTCAGTTCTAGATACATCCTTTTATCCATTTCGCAACATGTAATCCGGACGGAGGGAGTATGGTGTAAGAGCTAGGGATACGACAGACAACACAACAAAAAACACTAGTTGAATGTAAAACTGTATGCTAGCGGAATACATACAGAAATAACTAAGGCAACATACACGTGTATGATTGGGAAAATAAGATGGCATTGCAACGAGCACTAGAACAACACTTCAATGTAAAAAACATGGTATGGTAGATGATGAAGTACATACCGATGAATAACAATGCATAAGATATTCGAAGCATGATGTTCAAATTAAGCAGATGGCATTGCGATAGAGTAGAATGACAAGATTTGAATTTGAAAACATGTTATCATGAATGGAATAGGTACTGAAAAACAGGAAGGCATGGCATATTTACATGCATGATCAGCATGCTAAGCACATGGCATTGCAACAGAGTAGATACACTCCAGACATTATATGCATGTTGTACCCATATCACAGTGCCAAGTTAGAGCAAGGACCTTGTGGGGTGAAGAGGATTCATCATCTTTCCGCAAGTCTTCAAGAACTGCCTTTACATGTTCCATCATATTGGGTATCATTAACATCAAGTTTATTGGCCTTTACATTGCTCCGTGAGGTTCTTGTGGATATATCAGTGTGTGCAATTATATCTGACATGCATGGAAGACAACTAGTAGTTAGATTTATGTAATGAGTGCCTGTAGGAGACGACATAAATAGTAGGACTGGTGTTAACTAGCAGCAACATGTCTCATAAACTAAAGGGAGAACACAGATGAAAGCTACAGAATATGTATCGTTTGTACTCGAGATTAACTAGATGGCACACAAAAGTATTAAAGAACAACATAGGCAATACTAGAAGTGGTATAATACTATAATCACCAGCCTGTGGGATAGCATTGGCTGATGGATGATAACTATGGAACAGCGTTACCTAAAGAACAAGTATCTTAGCTAAACTATGGAACAACGTTAACTCCTGAACAAGACCCGTAAGAGATCAGCATGAATATACAATGAAATGTGATGATCTATTTTCCATGCTTAGATGAATAACAAAGCCATAAATGTTGCACACAAGTAAGATGAGGGTACAACCTATCTGGCTGCCATCCATAGGAGTGAGCATCATGTGCTGACTTGTCGATGGCCCTGCAGTTGTTGTGGCTGTCCATGTCGGGCACGCGCATTTGATGCAGGGAACTGTTGAGTGGGGACTATAGCTCCCTTCTGGTGTATGCTTCCCTTGTTGGAGCAGCTGCGGTGAGTCGGAAGACGATGTGTCTGAAGATGCAGATAACGCATAATGTTAAGAACGACATATCTCTTTGATCTGAAGAAATACACTAAGAGATCAACAACAAGGTACGAGAGTGGTCACACGTCTGCTGATCAAGACTAAATTGGGGTCACTCGATTTTATTTTATTTTGGTATCGCCTGATCTCGCCGGATGGTCTGGCCGCCTTGTGCCTCCCGGTGACACTGCTCGAATCTTCCCGAAGAGCCAGCGACCAACGGCAGAGCAGCGTGCCTCTGCCGTCCGTGGGTCTCTGCTAAAACCCGCCCCAGCCCCACCGACCGCTGCAGTGGTTGCGGCGCCCGGCCAATCCACAAAGACTCCCGTCATCCAGATTCGGCGGCAAGATACCTTCAACCCACACAACTCTAAAAGATAGCCATCTAAGCGCTGCTTCCGCGGAGAACTTGCGGCCTCGCACCCTTACGTTAGACACCAGCCAACCGGCAGCCTAGGAGCTCCGCCGCCTCGAGGGGTGCTGCTTCCCATTGGGAATTGATTGGCCCAGAATAAAAATTCAGACAACTGACGCCTAAATAAAGTGATTTGAGATGAGGGTGCGACCTATCTGGTAGCATGGTGAAGTAGGCAGGTCCAGCTGCCGAGTCGGTGAGGCCGACGCGGTTGTGGTGGCGACCGGCGGCAGGGAAAGAGCGATGTCACGACGGTCGACGGCTACGCGAAGCAGCGCCTGGACTCTGGACGGATCCGAAGTTGGAGCCGCTCCGGCGCCGTGAACAACGGCGGGGGTGAATCAGCTCCGGTACGGTTCACGCGGCCGTCATCGAGGTAGCACCAGGAGCACGGAGTAAGAGGCACATGGCCCAGTGCACAACGACAAATGGACAGCGTATCCGGCATTAGGGAGGAGGGCGGCTGTGAAATTGGTGCGGTGGGGGGCGCCATGGAGGTGGGGCTGAGGTTTCGCGGCTTGGGAGAAGGGAGCTTCCCGGGGAGAAGGTGATTTGGCACCCACGAGGTATGAATGGGGCGGGGGGGGAATTGGGAGGAGGGAACCATGTCTTACGGACACATTTGTCTGAAATTTGAGGGGAATTACAGTTCTACCCTTGCCTATAGGCTTCTCGGCTTGGGTCTGTGTAATCGAGGGTCGGGATAGTAGAGTAACTTTGCTTCTCCCCAAATAGTGGGCGGAGCGATTTGAAGCAGGAGGGCGTGTTTTGAACTATAGTGGGCACGAGCGATTTCAAGCAGGAGAGCATGTTTTGAAATAGTGGGCGAGCTATTTGAAGCGAGGAGAGCATGTTTTGCCGACCATGGTTTATGAATTATTTGGCACATGTCATTTCAGCCGAGGAGAAGGCGCTTGGATGAAGTTACTTAACCTACCCTCGATGTACAACGGGCCAATTGATGTGTGTCCCACATAGGACCGTAATTTTATGTCTCCCATTTATTTGCTCGGCGAATTCCACCGAGCAGAGAGGATGTTTAACGGTTCGTTCAAATTTTGGGAGAACGAGCATCCACGTCTACCTTACCAAGTCGATTCGGATCAAATTTTGAAATATTAACTTGCCACTTCTATTTTAGATGGAGAGATGATGCTCGGGAGTAATGTGTTTTTACATGCTTGTTGCTAGCGATTTACTATATGACAAATAGTTGACCCACTCAAAAACGCGAATCAAACCCAAAATGAAATATCTTGATTCAACGAAATGGCTCATTCAGTAGGTCAACATAGTGAACTAAATCCAAAATTGAACACCTCAATCGAGTAGCATGTTGTACAGTATTATAGTACTCCATGAACATGTTGAAAGTCAAATTAATGAACTTGTTTGATATACGCATATATCCGTTCATGTGTGGATTGCAGACAACATGTTCTCCAATTTAAATATTTGAATGCAAGTTTATATCGAAACATGGTTTATATCAGTCTTTGATGCATAAAACGCGACCTCCCCTCTCCCGACTCCTGTTCTCTCTCTCTCTCTCTCTCTCCGACAATCTTCAATTACATCATGCGCACGATCCGACACAAAAACCTTGTTGGTCCCTCTCCTTTCTCTCCATCTCTCTCTCTCTCTCTCTCTCTCTCTCTCTCTCTCTTTGTGTGTGTGGGGGGGGTCTTTCTAGTTCACATGCATATATACAACATCTATAGGTCTCTCTCGCACACTATGTATGATACTCTAGCTAGTCCAAGGTAGATATCTTGGGTGCACTCATCGTACTGTAACGCCCCGGATACAACTTTCCATATTTGCAACTCCAACTCTTGCCTTTTCCGGCTATGTGATATGTTATTTCCTTTGTGGTTGGGTTTTTGTCTTTTGTTTTGCATTTTTTTTCATGTCATGCATCTCATCTCATCGCATCATCCGCATTGCATCCACATGTTTTCATAAAACTCGTAGCCGTTCGTAGTTGCCCTTTCTCTCTTTGCCTCCGTTGTCACTTTGTCAGGCCCTTGTCCTCGTTGACCTCTCTCAGACCCCTCGTGTGCGTGTCCGAAATTTACCCGAACCCGAACCGGTCTGTCGTTACCGTTGGGTCCGGATCATCCCCAAACATCTATAAAACATCTTCGTTTTCTTATTTGGACTCCCTAACCTGTTTATTTTCGACCGTTTGATTCTAATCGGAGAGTCCGTTTTGCCCTAAGCTAATCAACCTAACTAAATTCATCTGATATAAATATCAGTCTAACCCTAGATCCTAGGGGCTTGTCCCATCCACCCTCCTCTCCGCCGCCACCCACCTACCTTTCTTCCTCGGGATCCCCTCATTCCACCGATCCAATCCCACCAACCAGAACCAGCCCCGAAGCTTGCCCTCGATCCCGCCGCCTCCTTGCTCGGGAGAGCAAAGGCTCGACCCCGAGCAGCATCAGCGCCCCGTGCCTCCTCCTCCCTTGGTCCTGGACGCGTCCGGCCGCCCGCAGCCGTCGTCGTCCGCGCCCGCAGGAGCCAGCAGCTCCAGCCTGAGCCCTCTGCTTCTTTCTCGCCGACGTCCGGGTCCGCAGCCTCCTCGTCCACGACCACCTCACCTCGCCGGAGATGAGTGCCTCGACAGCCCCGCTCTTTTTCCCCTCCTGCTTCTCTATCTCTCTTTCTCACGATCTCCTCTCCTCTCTTTGTTTTTCGCTCACAGAGACCACCATGGCGCTGCTGCTCAAGCTCGTCGTCCTCGGCCGGGCTGCTTCAGTCCGCGCCTCCTTCCCTGCCCTCTTCCTCTTTCTGCACCTGATGCTCCTAACCCCGTCGCCTCTCTGTCCAGGAGCACCGACGTCCGCAGCCGCAGTCCCATGCGCCTCCATCTTCCGTGGCCAACCGAGCCTCCCCACTGCCTCGTCGCTCTGGGCGACCACCTCCAGCAGAGCCCCCATGGCGCTCTTGTGCCCGAGCTCTTCATCAGCCTGCGTCACCGGAGCTCCCAATGACATGGATTTTGCATCGACCTCGATGTTCGCTGCCTTGCCGCCTGCAAGCATGGCTCGCCAGCGCCTCCGACGACTGGCCTCATAGTCGCCGGCAATCCCAGGCAGTCCCCGTTGCGCCCCTGCCATCTCCCTCGCCGTCTCTTTCTTCTTCACTTCCCCATTTTGCTTCTCTGATTTCCCTCTGTCTTCGTTCTTCAGGCAACAGCCGACGTCGTGGACGCCAACTGCCAAGTCGTCGCCTTCCTCCGCCGCCATGGCCTCGGATCCGGCCGGTTCCGTGCGCCGCCCGCCAAGTCCTCTTGACCTCCTGCGGACCTGCTGCTGCCGCCAAGTTCCCGCCTACATCGCTCGGGCCGTCCGCGCCCAGTGCTTCCTCTGCTTGAGGATTTAGCCACGCGCTTCGCGTTGACCGACTCCAGATCGACCGTGCCCTCCCCATCGATCGTCGTGGACCGCGACCCCACAAGGCCGGCCGCTCCTGCGTCCAGCGCCAAGTCCCGCAGCTCCTCCAGATCCGGCCCAGCCAGCGCCCTCTACACCGAACGGCCCAAGGCCACTTGGTGAGCAGTCCCAGATCCAGCGCTCACTAGTCTGGCCCAGTTCTAGTGGATTTGCCCCGTGTCATGTTTTTTTTCCTGTTCTGCGATTTTGCCAATTATCCAAAACTGCAGTTTACAGATTTTCCCTTGTTGTTCATGCAAATAATAATTCCAGAACCGTGCATCATTTGTAAATAATTTATATATATGAAAAATGCTTAGAATTTCATCTAGTTTCATAATATGCCACTTTCATCCATGTTTAAAATGTTTAAAATGCTATTTGTTTAAATTTGCTCAAATGACATGTTAAAATGATTTATTTCATAACTAAATAACCGTAGCTCGGTTTTAAATAAATTATATATGTAAATGGGATAGAAAAATGCCTAGATTAACATGGTGCACTTTGTTTTATTGTTTAACAACATTAAAATATGGTTTAGGGCAGAACAGTACCAATTTTGAAATATGCATGTGGGGATTTTTCGGAATTGTTGTTTGTTGTTCCGGCCTCATTTAAACTTGCCTAGATAGGTAGTTTAATTATGCTTCACCTCTTGCCATGTTTAACAACATTTAACATTGTTTGGTAGCTTAAACGAGATTAAACTAAATATGTCTATGTGGTGTTTTGTCAATATGCAACTCGTTGCATATCGAGCTCCACTTAACTTGTAGCATTGTCTGTTGCACTTTGCCATGCCATGCCTCATTAAACCGGACATGCATCATACTTGATTGTGCATCATGCCATGTTTATGCTTGTGCATTTATCTTGTTGTTTGTTTCTTTCCGGTGTTGCTTCCTAGTTCCGGTAATGTTGCGATTGTGAGGATTCGTTCGACTACTCCCGGTTGTCTTCTTCATGGACTTGTTCTTCTTCCTTGCGGGATTTCAGGCAAGATGACCGTCACCTTGGATCTCATTACTATCATTGCTATGCTAGTTGCTTCATTCTATCGCTATGCTGCGTTACCTACCACTTGCTGCTCAAGCCTCCCAAATTGCCATGAACCTCTAACCTTTGTCACCCCTCCTAGCAAACCGTTGTTTGGCTATGTTACCGCTTTTGCTCAGCCCCTCTTATAGCGTTGCTAGTTGCAGGTGAAGATGAAGATTGCTCCATGTTGGATTATGTTTATGTTGGGATATCACAATATCTCTTATATTATTAATGCATCTATATACTTGGTAAAGGGTGGAAGGCTCGGCCTTATGCCTGGTGTTTTGTTCCACTCTTGCCGCCCTAGTTTCCGTCATATCGGTATTATGTTCCCGGATTTTTGCGTCCCTAACGCGGTTGGGTGATTTATGGGACCCCCTTGACAGTTCGCTTTGAATAAGACTCCTCCAGCAAGGCCCAACATTGGTTTTACCATTTGCCTCACCTAGCCCTTTTTCCCTTGGGAGTCGCGCTCTCAAGGGTCATCTTCATTTTAGCCCCCGGGCCAATGCTTGTCTAAGTGTTGGTCCAAACTAGAGCCACTTGCAGCGCCACCTCGGGGAAACTTGAGGGCTGGTTCTAGTTGTACGTACTGCTCATCCGGTCGTGGCCTGAGACGAGATACGCGCGGCTACTATCAGGATGTCGGCACGTCGGGAGGTCTTGCTGGTCTTGTTTTATTGCTGTCGAAATGTCTTGTAGCCGGGATTCCGAGACTGATCGGGTCTTCCCGGGGAGAAGGAATATCCTTCGTTGATCGCGAGAGCTTATCATGGGCTAAGTTGGGACACCCCTGCAGGTTTGAACTTTCAAAGCCGTGCCCGCGTTATGTGGCGATGGGAATTTGTTAATATCCGGTTGTAGTAAACTTGAAGCAAACTCTTCTAAAATACACCAACCGTAGCGTAACCGTGAGTGTCTCTTTTCGGGTTGATCGAGAGGAGAACACGGTTCTTGGGTTATGTCGGACGTAGCGGGAGTTCGGATCACTTCTTGATCATTACTAGTTGGCGACCGTTCCTTTGTTTTCTCTTCTCGCCTCATTCGCGTATGTTAGCCACCATATATGCTTAGTCGCTGCTGCAACCTCACCACTTTACCCTTCCTTTCCCATTAAGCTTTGCTAGTCTTGATACCCATGGTAATGGGATTGCTGAGTCCTCGTGGCTCACAGATTACTACACCACCGTTGCAGGTACAGGTTATGCGATGATCATGACGTGAGAGCGATGTTGCTTGTTTTGGAGTTCTTCTTACGCTTCTTGATCGGGGATAGGTTCCAGTCGGCAGCTTTGGGCTAGCAGGGTGGATATTGTTTGAGTTTCTGTTTATGATTCATCCGTAGTCGGATGTTGATCTTGTATGTTGCATTGTTGTATTCATGTGTCATTGTATGTATTGGATGTATCCCCACTATTATGTAATGTTGATATAATGATATCCACCTTGCAAAAGCGTTTCAATATGCGGGTCTATCCTTGGTGGGACCTTCGAGTTCCTTTTGGATAGGGTCGCATATTGGGCGTGACACTTACGCACACAAATTCCTTGGCTCTTTCCCGTAACTCTCTCACGCACCACTATGTCGTCTCGGAGCTCTCCCCCCCCCCCTCTCTCAAACTCTCCATCCACCTGGGTCACACATACACATGCATATCTCACTTGCACTCGATAGGCCCATCTAAAACTCTATCTCTCCCCCTCATTCTCTCTCCATCTCACATGCGCACACACACAATCTCATGCCCAAAATATAGTGATATACAACAGGTACTTACATCAGCATTGGAGCATAGAGAATTTCGGCAAGATATTTTCCTCGAATACGATCCCAATGGAGGAAGTCTTGTATCGTTTAACCTTATTTTCTAAAAGAGAGATGGGTAAGAAACATGTAGAAAATATGATCAGAATGCTATAAAATTTCATGATGCGAGGATACGCACGCTTCTTAGAATGGAGTTGACATTCTTTTGCTGGATGGAGCGGACTAGTTCTTTGGCCACCGGAATCTGCTTATTATCGATCGGAGTTGGGTTTCTCTGTCTTTGGAGCAGTATCTATGAAAAATGGAGTTGGTTTATTATCTCTGGCGTTTGGATCTTTTGCAAAGACCTGGTTTGTAACCCTTGATTCTAACATAGCCCTCTTCCCTTGCATGCCTTATATAGAAGATTGGTGATTCAGTTATAAAACATGCTACAAGAGAGATGGAATAGGTAATCAAGAATAGAAAGGCATGACATATTGAGATGTATTCCTCCATCCGAAATAAATGGATGGGTCTAGGCGTATTTCAGTTCTAGACACATCCAGTTTTATCCATTTGCGACATTTAATCTGACGGAGGAGTATGATGTAAGAGCTAGGGATACGACAGACAACACAAGAAAAAAACACCAAAAACCCACTGCAGAACCAAAGTATTCAAACCCAGTGATATGAGATAGTACACTCATGCAACTCAGGATGCAAAACTACCAGGCAGTTTTCCTTGCAAAAAACAACATTGTGGCCTTTAATCATACATTTTGCTACAACTAGATTTAGATCAGATAAAGGTTGGATTCACGCCGATTAACAAAATACATGCTGATGTAAAAATAGAGTGATATACAACAGGTACTTACATCTACATTGGAGCACAGAGAATTCCTGCAAGAATCTTTCCTCATAAACGATACCATTGCAGAAAATCTTCTATCTATTAAGCTTATTTTCTAAAAGAGAGATGGGTAAGAAACATGTAGAAAATATGATCAACATGCTATAAAATTTCATGATGCAAGGATACGCATCCGCTTCTTAGAATTGAGTTGACATATTTTTGCTGGACTGGAGCGGACTAGTTCTTTGGCCAGTGGAATCTACTTATTATCAGTAGGAGTTGGGTTTCTCTGTCTGGAGCAGTATCTATAAAAACTGGAGTTGGTTTATTATCTCCTAGCGTTTGGATCTTTTGCAAAGGCCTTGTTTGTAACCCTTCGATTCTAACATAGTCGTCTTCCCTTGCATGCCTTGTATAGAAGAATGGTGCTTTAATTATAAAACATGCGCAGCAGAGAGATGGAATAGGTATCAAGAATAGAAATGCATGACATATTGACATGTATTCCTCCATCCGTAAAAAATGGATGGGTCTAGGCGATTTCAGTTCTAGATACATCCTTTTATCCATTTCGCAACATGTAATCCGGACGGAGGGAGTATGGTGTAAGAGCTAGGGATACGACAGACAACACAACAAAAAAACACTAGTTGAATGTAAAACTGTATGCTAGCGGAATATGTACAGAAATAACTAAGGCAACATACACGTGTATGATTGGGAAAATAAGATGGCATTGCAACAGAGCACTAGAATAGCACTTCAATGTAAAAAAACATGGTATGGTAGACAGATGAAGTACATACCGATGAATAACAATGCATAAGATATTCGAAGCATGATGTCCAAATTAAGCGGATGGCATTGCGATAGAGTAGAATCACAAGATTTGAATTTGAAAACATGTTATCATGAATGGAATAGGTACTGAAAAAGGAAGGCATGGCATATTTACATGCATGATCAGCATGCTAAGCACATGGCATTGCAACATAGTAGATACACTCCAGGACATTATATGCATGTTGTACCCATATCACAGGCCAAGTTAGAGCAAGGACCTTGTGGGGTGAAGAGGATTCATCATCTTTCTGCAAGTCTTCTGAAGAACTGCCTTTACATGTTCCATCATATTGGGTATCATTGACATCAAGTTTATTGGCCTTTACATTGCTCCGTGAGGTTCTTGTGGATATATCAGTGTGTGCAATTATATCTAACATGCATGGAAGACAACTAGTAGTTAGATTTATGTAATGAGTGCCTGTAAGAGACAACATAAATAGTAGGACTGGTGTTAACTAGCAGCAACATGTATCATAAACTAAAGGAGAACACGATGAAAGCTACGTAATATGTATCGTTTGTACTTAGATTAACTAGATGGCACACAAAAGTATTAAAGAACAACATAGGCAATACTAGAAGTGGTATAATACTATAATCACCAGCCTGTGGGATAGCATTGGCTGATGGATGATAACTATGGAACAGCGTTACCTAAAGAACAAGTATCTTAGCTGAATTATGGAACAACGTTAACTCCTGAACAAGACCCGTAAGAGATTAGCATGAATATACAATGAAATGTGATGATCTATTGTCCATGCTTAGATGAATAACAGAGCCATAAATGTTGCACACAAGTAAGATGAGGGTACAACCTATCTGGCTGCCATCCATAGGAGTGAGCATCATGTGCTGACTTGTCGATGGCCCTGCAGTTATTGTGGCTGTCCATGTCGGGCACGCGCATTTGATGCAGGGAACTGTTGAGTGGGGACTATAGCTCCCTTCTGGTGTATGCTTCCCTTGTTGGAGCAGCTGCGGTGAGTCGGAAGACGATGTGTCTGAAGATGCGGATAACGCATAATGTTAAGAACGACATATCTCTTTGATCTGAAGAAATACACTAAGAGATCAACAGCAAGGTACGAGAGTGGTCACACGTCTGTTGACTGAAGACTAAATTGGGGTCACACGATTTTATTTTATTTTGGTACTGTCCGATCTACGCCAGATGGCTGGCCGTCTTGTGCCTCCCGGCTGACACTGTTCGGACGGTCGACGGCTACGCCGAAGCAGCGCCAGGACTCTGGACGGATCCGAAGTTGGAGCCGCTCCGGCGCCGTGAACAACGGCGGGGGTGAATCAGCTCCGGTACGGTTCACGCGGCTGTCATCGAGGAAGCACCAGGAGCACGGAGTAAGAGGCACATGGCCCAGTGCACAACGACAAATGGACAGCGTCTCCGGCATTAGGGAGGAGGGCGGCTGTGAAATTGGTGCGGTGGGGGGCGCCATGGAGGTGGGGCTGAGGTTTCGCGGCTCGGGAGAAGGGAGCTTCCCGGGGAGAAGGTGATTTGGCACCCACGAGGTATGCATGGGGGCGGGCGGGGGGAATTGGGAGGAGTGGAACCATGTCTTACGGACGCATTTGTCTGAAATTTGAGGGGGAGTTACAGTTCTACCCTTGCCTATAGGCTTCTCGGCTTGGGTCTGTGTACTGAGGGTCGGGGATAGTAGAGTAACTTTGCTTCTCCCCAAATAGTGGGCCGGAGCGATTTCGGGCGAGGAGGGCGTGTTTTGAACTATAGTGGGCACGAGCGATTTCGGGCAAGGAGAGCATGTTTTGAAATAGTGGGCGCGAGCTATTTCGGGCGAGGAGAGCGTGTTTTGCCGACCATGGTTTATGAATTATTTGGCACATGTCATTTCAGCCGAGGAGAAGGCGCGCTTGGATGAAGTTACGAACCTACCCTCGATGTACAACGGGCCAATTGATGTGTGTCCCACATAGGACCGTAATTTCGCGTCTCCCATTTACTTGCTCGGGCGAATTCCACCGAGCAGAGAGGATGTTTAACGGTTCGTTCAAATTTTGGGAGAACGAGCATCCACGTCTACCTTACCAAGTCGATTCGGATCAAATTTTGAAATATTAACTTGCCACTTCTATTTTAGATGGAGAGATGATGCTCGGGAGTAATGTGTTTTTACATGCTCGTTGCTAGCGATTTACTATATGACAAATAGTTGACCCACTCAAAAACGCGAATCAAACCCAAAATGAAATATCTTGATTCAATGAAAGGGCTCATTCAGTAGGTCAACATAGTGAACTAAATCCAAAATTGAACACCTCAATCGAGTAGCATGTTGTACAGTATTATAGTACTCCATGAACATGTTGAAAGTCAAATTAATGAACTTGTTTGATATACGCATATATCCGTTCATGTGTGGATTGCATACAACATGTTCTCCAATTTAAATATTTGAATGGAAGTTTATATCGAAACATGGTTTATATCAGTCTCCCGGACTCTTGTTCTCTCTCTCTCTCTCTCTCTCTCGCCGACAATCTTCAATTCTGTCGCACGCATCCGACACAAAAACCTTGTTGGTCCCTCTCCCTTTCTCTCCATCTCTCTCTCTCTCTCTCTCTCTCTCTCTCTCTCTCTCTCTCTCTCTTTGTGTGTGTGTGTGGGGGGGTCTTTCTAGTTCACATGCATATATACACCATCTATAGGTCTCTCTCGCACACTATGTATGATACTCTAGCTAGTCCAAGCTAGATATCTTGGGTGCACTCATCGACGCACACAAATTCCTTGGCTCTTTGCCCGTAACTCTCTCACGCACCACTATGTCGCCTCGGAGCTCTCCCCTCTCTCAAACTCTCCATCCACAGGTCACACATACACATGCATATCTCACTCGCACTGATAGGCCCATCTAAAACTCTATCTCTCCCCTCATTCTCTCTCCATCTCACATGCACACACACAATCTCATGCCCAGCTAGCCAAGTATGATGGTCTCTCACTCAATTGTAGGCACACGCAGTCCCCTATATGTATATGACTAGCTAATCTTAGTCTCCATCACAAACATGTGCATGGTCTATCTCGATTTCTCTCGGGGCATCTTTCTATCGCAAGACGCACTCCTCAATCTCCCACCCATATAGTCCCTCACGATCTCGACGGGATCTCTCTATCACAAACACACCCTCTCTCCCTCCCCATGCGTCCATGCCATCCATGTGTCCCTCTCGACCTTTGTTCCTTGTTGGCCATACCTCTATTGGAAATGTGCTATAGGGGTGTCTCTCTCCGTTGCAAACAATCACACACTAGCTATCTTCGTGTATCTCCTCGCCTCGCTTTTCCATCTCGGAGATGCATGCATGATATGTTCGTATAAGAAACGAAAAAACACACTCTCTCTCTAATTTATCGTTTGTTGTCACTTTCTCTTTCACACACATACTCTTTTTTCACACTTACTCATTCTCCTTCACACGCACTTGATCTGTCTCGACTGAGGCACTCTCCTCGGTTCATAGCATATAGATTTATTGAAAAGTCAAACATCACAAAGTTTGACCATGTACGTGGAGAAAAAGAATTACATCTAGTACGACAAACATATACCATTAGATTCACCATGAGATGTAGTTTTGTATGATGTATCTTTGGTATTGTAGATATAAATAACATTTGCGTAAACCTGATCAAAGTTTCCAAAGTTTGACTTCTAAAAAATTTACATGCACTGCATTATCGAGCGGATGGAATATCTCTTTCCCCCTCTCAGCTATCTGACGCACCACTCAGCCTTATCGGGGCTCCTCAATCTCTCTCAAACTTGATTGGTCAGTTTGGTTTGTGACCTGACCTCATGCCTTGATGGCGGTACTGCCTGTGTGGACGTGAGATGTAAAATATTTCTGCTGGCCAGGCTTGTGTGGTCTTGAAGCGTTTGGTTCATGCATGGGCCAGCAAAGCATCAACGTCCCATCAATCAATCCATGCATCAATTATTTAATGCTAATATCCATCCATGTTGTTGTTAGCCTCGTGGCCACGACGACCGAGCACGCCAGCGTTCAAATCGGTCGCTGGGCCAAAGCTACTGCGATGTCCGGAGTTCAGCCAAAGCTAATTAAAGTGCAAGGAACCCAGGCCAGCGGGCTTTCTTTTTCACAGGTAGCAACCAAACAAGCGTGCATGAAATCTAGCCACAACCCCAGGCCACAAACTGGCCTTATATCTCCCTGGTTCACACATACACATGTCTCGCTCGCGCTATACATATAGACCCATCCAACACTCTCCGCCCTTGTTCTCTCTCCATGTGACATGCACCCCTAAGTACCATAATCCCTCACTCCATCCTAGGCGCAAGCACTCCCCCCTAAGTATGATTATCTCTTACTAGCCATCAGAACACACGATTATCTCCTTCCATCCATACGCCTATCTCGATATCTCTCGGGCATCTTCTATCACGCACACACCTTGTCACTCGATCTCCCACCCATGTAGTCCCATCATGATCTCCAGGGGATCTCTCTATGACAAACATACACTCTCTCCTCCCCATGTATGCATTTTCTCCGTACGTCTCTCTCGACCTCTCTCCCTTGTTTGTCAGACCCCTCTTGGCCACGTGCTAGGGGTCTTGCTCTCTCGGTTCCAAATAACCACACACTATCTCCTCACCTTGCCTCCGTTGTCGAAGATGCATGTGTGATATGTTTGCATAAGACACGCACGCTTTTTCTCTACTTTTATCATGTGTTGTCCATGTCTCTTTCACACACACACACACACACACACACACACACACACACACACACACACACACACTTTTTTCACTCTCTCTCTCTCTCTCTCTCTCTAGTTAGGGACTCTGTCACGTCCATAAGCATATGGATGTTTTGAAAAGTCAAACCTCAGAAAAGTTTGACCAGGTATATGTGGAGAAAAACATTTACATCTGGAACGATCATTAGATTCATCACAACATGTACTTACTTCATACTATCATTTATCTTTGGTATTGTAGATATAAGTAATTTATTTATAAACTTGGTCAAAGTTTCAAAAGTTTGACTTTAAAAAAATGTTGGAACTACATTATCGAACGGAGGGAGTAACTCTTTCTCTCTCTCTCTCTCTCTCTCTCCGTGCTATCTCTCACGGGCCTCCCCTCTCACTCGAACTCTCTATACCGACGGATTATACGCTCACTGTGTCAGCGTATAGCTCTGTATTTTGTTTAGTTGATCGGTCAACCAATCCACATGCTGCCTTGTTAGCTCGAGTTCTGTATCTTCGTGTGCTAGCCCATGTGGCAGTGGGTGAAAATAAGTAAACTAGAGGCCCATCTGACACGTGGTGAAGTAAACAAAGTTGAAACCACTCGGGGTAGCACCCCGCACGCTAGTAAATTGAGGGCGCATTGAGGACAAACTTCTTGCGCGCGAAGGACGCACTTGCGCACAATTCACCACTGCGCAGCGGCATGCATAGAAGGACGCACTCGCGCACACCCAGCACACAACACACACCAGCACACGTGTACACCGGCGTCGCCGCCGGTTGAGATGGACGGCGAGGCAGCCAACAAGTGGAGGCGGCTCGAGCCAAAACCGCATCCGGCGAGCCTGGACTTCATCAGCAGCCTCCCCGACGACATGCTGCAGGTCATCATCGGCATCCTCCCCACCAAATCTGCCGTGCGGACCGCCCTACTCTCCCGATGGTGGCGCCCCCTCTGGCGCTGCGTCCCCCTCAACCTCACCGTCGATAGCTGCCTCTGCGACGGGGATTGCAAACGCATGGCCGCAGTCTCCAAGATCCTTTCATCGCACCCTGGGCTAGCCAGACGCCTTGACATCCGCATGTTCAGTACCAACTGCAAGGTCCAACCCAAGTTTGATGAGTGGTTCTTATCCCCCGCCCTAGATCAGCTCGAGGAGCTTAGCTTTGAAGCTGGACGATGTCGCTCTCTGCCGCCGTCCGCGTCCCACCTCACGCCAACGCTGCGCCGCGCCAGCTTCAGCTCCTGCTATCTTCCCTAGATTAATGCCGCGCCCGCCCTTCTTCTCCCTCAACTCAAGCAGCTCGACCTCTTCGACGTTGTCATCTCGAAGAAGGCTATGGAGCACCTGCTCCGCAGCTGTATTGTACTCGAGTACCTTCGTCTTGAGCAGATCCACGGGTTCATTAGCCTCCACATCGCCTCGACGAATCTCCGATGGATTTATGTGTCTTGCTGGCCCCGCAACAAGACATCAATTGGGAAGAGATCACTCCAGCTGCTCCACGTTATGGTCATTGAGAATGCGCCTTTCCTTGAGAGATTGCTTGTATCGGATCTAGAAGGTCTAGGGTCATTGACGCGCCGAAATTGACAGCGTTGGTGTACTCGTCTGCCAAATTCTCTGAACTCTTTATTGGATCCATAATCGTTCAGGTACAACACTCATCTTCTTCTCCGTCTTCTTGAAATTCACATTTTTTAATTTCTTCTTGATGTATTTACGACTGTCTTCCAAAAAATGATTCCCACAAGCTTGACCCAGTCCATGCTCTCAGTGAAGATCTTAGCACTAAAATCTATCGGCCCCAATCTGGATCAAGTTGTTGGATTCCTTACATGCTTTCCGTGCACGGAGAAGCTACTCATCAAGGTGAAACTTCTTTCCTATAAGTAAACGGTAATCACAACGTAGCTCAATTTTTTCGTTATTTTCCCAAATTATGATGACAAGTGTAGTGTTCAAAACTGCATCTACGCACTGCACCGAAAGAAATGTTTTTAGTATTTTTCTCACGTGATCACCTGCATCGCTTTTTATGTTGTACTACTATAGTAGCCTAGGCTAGTCATAGTGGAAAGTAACTTAGACTACTCCAAGAACTCCATGGTTACCCTAAGAGCAAGTACTACCTCCGTCTGGTTTACTCTTCCAATTTTGTAGTATCAAAATTTGACCATAGATTTAACTAAAAAATGTTAATGCATGTCACTAAGAACTATATCGTTGGATTCAGATTTGAACATAATTTCAAATGGTGTAATTTTTAGTGACATGCATTGGCATTTTCTTAGGTAAATCTATGGTCAAAATTTTATACTAAATACGAGTAGTATTCCTCCGTCCCAAAATTCTTGTCTTACATTTGTTTAGATACGGATGTATCTAACACTAAATGTAACTAGATACATCCGTATTTAGACAAATTTAAGACAAGAATTTTGGGACGAGGGAGTACAAAAGTGGGCTATGTAGGCCAAAACATGTGCCAAATTCACTTGTGATGCATTTGGCATCGATGCCCTCCATTGCTCACTGGTGTCCCAATCTGGATCACCTACTTTGCTCGGTGCCAAATTAACTCACGAATGAAAAACACTGCGTGGGAGAGAGAGGGACTGAGGCAATAAAAACACTTGTTTGGGAGAGTGAGAGGCTGGTGTAGTTGGTTTGATTGATTTGTTTATACATGTGGGTCTGTGTGCACAGCGGTGCCAACTCTCTCACATCACGAGAGCGGCGCCAAAATCTTTTGATTTGACATTGATGCGTATTATGCGGCATACTTTTGCGAAATATGGCATTGGCCACATAGTGGAAGGCAACAAATGCCCAAGCTCTTCACGTGCTCCTAGTTAAATGAGAGGAAACAGAGAGAGAGAGAGAGAGAGAGAGAGAGAGAGAGAGAGAGAGAACAAATATCACTAGCCAGCCAACCCTATCGTATGAGCGAATGATATTGGTACCTCTTGATGACACGGCAATCTTATGCAGCCAGCTGCTCTAATATGTTCTCTTCTTTTGCAGATAAAAAAAGACCCGAAAGTGAAAAATGTGCTGCACTATAACAATCTCATCGAATGCCTTGATCTCCATCTTACAGAAATTGATTTGATCGACTACCGAGGCAGCACATCTGAGATTAAATTGGCCAGTTCTTTGTTCTGGAGGCAAGTGTGCTCAAGGTAATGAGGTTTGGCGTTCTCTGGCGCAACAATGAATGGCGTGCTGATCACCGCAAGCGTCTAAGCCTAAATGACAAAGTTTCCGCAGGTTGAATTTGTTTTGAAACATCAAGTGGCCGAGACTCGAAAACTTATTTGCCCATTAGTGACTTGTCGTATGGTGGATTTTAGTTTGTACGATAATGCTGCATCCACCTAAAGTAACGAAAGTTCTTACGTAAAGTTCCTAGTAATTCCCTCTTCGTAGGTGCAACATTACTCCTAACATTTGTAATATCAGTTTGAAACTTGTAATATTGCCGTGTCCTATTCCTGCGTTTTCAAAATCCTGCGAATCAAACAGGTCCTGAGTTGGTGATGATGTTGTGCCTCCCATCTTTCACCAATAGCCGTCGGATCTAGATCTGACGCATACAAACCAAGCTTCTCCATTTTTGCAAAAAGATGCCCGCACTTGTTCCCTATTTACAAAAAACTCCTTGTCTCTCAAAATCAGCCTTATCTCCTCCCCACCACATCTAGAAGGCCGTGGAAAAATCTGGCGTGATGGCCGCTGCCGGAGCCGTCCACTCCCAATCTTGGTGTTCCGTGCAATGCACGGGCATCTACGCACGGGAAATTATGTCGAACTGGGCTAGTTGTAAGCAGGCTAGCTCTACAGCCATGATGATAGTGATTGCAGACGGTGAGGCTGACTATGGTATGCCGAACACGGCGCCTATACTCAGGTGTCATCTCCGTGCAGGTCTTGTCACTTCACCGTGAGGAGCAAAGACGTAATAATTTGACCAACGAGTAGTACAGTGCTAGTACTCCTACTACTACATTGGTAGTACTACCACTAGTACTAGTAGCACCACCGTCTGGATTTAGGAGTACTACCACGTCCTTCTGGATTTTAGTATTTGACTAGCAATATCAAGTAATGCATGTCACAGAAAATGTACTACTCCCTTTGTAAATAAATACATGGTGTTTTATTCCTATCGGCGAGAGAACTTAAAGTTTTTTTGCTAACTAGAGTAGTAATAAGATTACATGCAATGAACTAAACACTGCATGTTATGTTTGGTAGTCTCAAGTCATTGAAAGCATGCACGGCCCACATCTCTCATTGGTTGATATGTCACGAAATAAGAAACAAGGAGGGAGTTAATGCACCGTGCCTAAGTATTTTGGGATTATTTAGTTTTTGTAAGGTGACTTACACAACATTTTTGTTTACATGCATTAACATTTTATTAGTTAAATCAAAGGTCAAAACTTGGCGCAAAATGCAAAGGGGACCAATAAACCAGTAAAAATCAAACTTCTCTCATTTGGCCCCAACTAGAGGTCCGGTGAGATGACTATACTACACCGGCACGGAGGGGGACGCAACTTCATTGACTTACGGCAACTGCCTTTGGGTGAATGACACGTGGGCCCAGGGGGTGGCTGGCCCACCTATCATACAACCAAAGGCAGGTGCAGTAGAGGGTCCAGGAGTAGTACGAAATCCTACGCACCTACGCACGCTAACCAAGGGCAAGGGTGATCACTCGAATCGCAAGATCAGTTGACTAGAAGCTACGCTAGACCCATGGAGGCGATGAGAGCGAGCATTAGCCGGCTGTGCCAGATGGTCCACGACGCCGGCCTGCGGCCCGACACCGAGGAACATCTCCAGGTAGTATTGCTTGTGTAGGACCTTGAAGTATGTCTAGAGGGGGGTGATTAGACTACTTGACCAATTAAAAACTTAACCTTTTCCCAATTTTAGAGTTTGACAGATTTTAGCTATCTTAGGACAAGTCAAGCAATCATCACACAAATCAAGCAAGCATGCAAAGAGTATATAGGCAGCGGAAATTAAAGCATGCAACTTGCAAGAATGTAAAGGGAAGGGTTTGGAGGATTCAAACGCAATTGAAGACACGGATGTTTTTGGCGTGGTTCCGATAGGTGGTGCTATCGTACCTCCACGTTGATGGAGACTTCAACCCACGAAGGGTAACGGTTGCGCGAGTCCACGGAGGGCTCCACCCACGAAGGCTCCATGAAGAAGCAACCTTGTCTATCCCACCATGGCCGTCGCCCACGAAGGACTTGCCTCACTAGCGGTAGATCTTCACGAAGTAGGCGATCTCCTTGCCCTTACAAACTCCTTGGTTCAACTCCACAATCTTGTCGGAGGCTCCCAAGTGACACCTAGCCAATCTAGGAGACACCACTTCCAAGAAGTAACAAATGGTGCGTTGATGATGAACTCCTTGCTCTTGTGCTTCAAATGATAGTCTCCCCAACACTCAACTCTCTCTCATAGGATTTGGATCTGGTGGAAAGAGGGTTTGAGTGGAAAGCAACTTGGGGAAGGCTAGAGATCAAGATTCATATGGTAGGAATGGAATATCTTGGCCTCAACACATGAGTAGGTAGTTCTTTCTCGAAATGGTAAGTTGGAAGTGTAGGTTCAGTCTAATGGCTCTCTCCACGAATGAAGAGGAGGTGGAGGGTATATATAGCCTCCACACAAAATCTAACTCATACACACAATTTACCAAACTCGGTGGGACCGATTCAACAGACTCGGTCGGACCGATTTAGTAAACCTAGTGACCGTTAGTGATTTTCGTGGGGTGACATGCAACTTTCGGTGAGACCGATTCGGTTAGGGTTAGGGCATAACGTAATCTCGGTGAGACCGACATACAAACTCGGTGAGACCGATTTTGGTAATAAGCTTTCCGAGAGTTGGTCGTAAACTCGGTGGGACCGATTTGCTCTTTTCGTGAGACCGAAATGTTACAAAAGGAAACAGAGAGTTTACATTGCAATCCGGTGGGACCGATCGCTCACTTCAGTTAGACCAAACATTACGAAGGGAAACAGAGATTACAATCCCATCTCGATGAGACCGAGATCCCTATCGGTAGGACCGATTTGCCTAGGGTTTGTGGCGTGGCTATGACTTTTGAAATCGGTGGCGCTGGTAGGAAGAATCGGTGTGACCGATTTTGGCTTAGGTTTAGGTCATTTGTGGATTGTGAGAAAGTAGCTGAGGGTTTTGGAGCATATCACTAAGCACATGAAGCAAGAGGCTCATTAAGCAACACCTCATCCCTCCTTGATAGTATTGGCTTTTCCTATAGACTCAATGTGATCTTGGACCACTAAAATGTAAAATGAAGAGTCTTGAGCTTTTGAGCTTGAGCCAATCCTTTGTCCTTAGTATTGAGGGATCCACTTTCATCATCCATGCCATGCCATTCATTGAGCTTTCCTGAAATAATAGTCTTGGAATAGCATTAGATCAATGAGCTATATGTTGTTATGAATTACCAAAACCACCTAGGGATAGTTGCACTTTCAATCTCCCCCTTTTTGGTAATTGATGACAACATATAGATCAAAGCTTCGACAAATGATAATAAGATTGAAAAGCATTGTCGCTTTGAGAAGTATGTAATAAGCAAGAGCTCCCCCTAAATTTGTGCATAGTTTAATATTTGCTTTGGACTGCAAATGCACAAGGAATTAGGCTCATGGGTTACTCTTCCATGTCACATACATCTTGGTGGAGCGCTCAAAATGATAAAGATTGAATACATGCACTCATCACCAAGCAAGGTGAATGATCACAAAGGATAGATAAGATAATATCATCAAACATGCATAAGTGTAGCTTATGATCAAACACATGATCATCAATGTCTCACAAGAATAGCATAGTATCTCAAGCAATCAAAAGCAAACAAGTTTGAACCACCAAATCAAGAGATAACAAAAGCGACACACTCTCTCTCGAAGCCTATGATCTATACATTTTTCTCCCCCTTTGGCAACAAGTTACCAAAAAGTTCATAGAAAATGCATAGTGCTAGATCGACTCTTAGGCTTGATCTTCAGGTGGTGGTGTAGAGATGGCTCCTTGGACGAACACTTCAGTTGATGTAGAGGGAGTTGGAGGAGTTGGTGCTGGAGCTGGTTGCACTGGAGCTGTAGGAGCTGTAGCTGGTGCAGATGATGTTGCTCTAGTGTCTGGTACTGGCATTGCATCTGATCTCTGAGCTCTAGGTACTCTGGCAAATACATTGGTGGTAGTCTTGCCCTTCCTCTCCTGCTTGTCATCCTGCAGCTGCTCCACAACCGATCAATCTCGCCACTTTGACATCTAGATCATAGAATTTTTGTTCCATGATTCTTTCCAAGCTCTCCTGATTTTGAGTGAGGGTGGCCAATCCTTCTCAATCCTCGAGATGATGCTATCAAGCAACCAAGCTGCTCCTGCTTGTTCTTCAAGAAATACTCAGATGCCTCCTCTTGAGTTGGCATCTTGGCAGCCTTCTCCTTCCTTGCCTTCTCCTTCTTCTCTTGAGCTTGAACTGATGATGGATCATTCTCATTCATGACAACCTCATTGTCCTCAAAGTCTGGATAAAGTGGAAAATGTTCCTTATCCAATATATATTTGCTCGTGCCCATCTTTGAGTTAATCAACTCCTGAATCGAGGGTATATCCACAACTCCTCTTATGATCTGCTGCAGTCCTCTTAATGGTTTCAACTATAAGGCTCATGACCTTGAATTTCGAGGCACATCAAATAAATGCAACATATTGATTGCATGCCCTCTAATCATGTTGTGGTCACCGACTTAGGCAATAGAGTGTGCCTTGGATCCAATTGATTGTAGGCAGCCCCGATGAAGAAAGTGGACTAATCCAAAAGAGAAAGTCTCTAGGGCTTTGTCTGGATCTCCTTGTACATATGTGCCATGGTATTGTGTCCTATTTTCTTCTTGGCATATACATCCGTGTCATCATCATTTTCCTTTGGGGCATTTATCAGTTTTGCCCACTCCACAACAGCTTGATCTGGTACCTTGTACCTTCATCATCCAAACTATCCTCCCATCTGGATAGAAGTGTGCCGTGGAGTAGAATTGCATGATAAGTTCATCATTCCAGTTGGTGAGCTTTTGCCCAACAAAATCTGCAACTCCACAAGCAACAAAACTGTCTTGCACTCCGTGATAGTGCTCTTCATTTTCCTTCATGTAGGTCCAATCGACCCACCTCATATCACACACAATGGGCTTCTTGTCCAACAAGATTGTCTCATAGAAGTCCTGCTTGTTCCTTTGTATGGAACCCGTAATCAACAACAGTCCTTCTCCTTGTGGCATATGGATCTGCCAACCTCCATAGCCTCAACCCTGAATCTTTTCTCGATGTTCATGTCCTCACCACAGGATGGGCATCATTGTGGTCTGGTATCTTGGTCTTGAGCTTCCTCGTAACTTGTCCTTCTTCATCTTCCTCCTCAAAACCTCGAGCACTTGGGCCTTGTTCTTCTCAAAGCAATTGGAATACTCCCGGTATTCCTCTTTGGTGCAGACTTGGCCTTGGGGGCAGCTTTGGGTGCTTCCTTGGGCTTAGATGTTGCAGCCCCTGATCTAATAGCATCACCCATAAGTTTTGGTGCCTTGGGTGCTGGTGCAGCAAGCTCTTCTTCCTCTTCCATCATGGAAGGTTGCTCAACAACTCTGGCCATGGTCTTCTTGACCCTTTCCTTCCTTTTCTTTCCTTCAGCAGCTGGCTCTTTGGGATCAGGCTTCTCAGGCAGTTTAGTTGAGTCTCTGGCTTTGGACATTGGTTGTCTTCCTGCAGGCCTTTTAATCTTCATGCCTGGCTTTGTATGCTTTGCTGAGCCATCCTCCTTTTTGAGTACTACTTTCTTGGAGGTAGCCTCATCTTCTTCTGGCTCTATAATCCTCATCTTCGGAGTCTGAAGTTCTCTTCTTCCTTTGCTGGTAGCAGCCTTAGGCAGGTTGCTAGGAGTGCTCCTGCTGCCTTCATCTAAAGTGCTGGAGGGACTAGTGCCCTCACTCATGTCAATCTGCTCACGACTGCTGCTCGCTATCACTCGGTCCGACATGCTGCAAACACTGACTGCTGACCCTGTGAAGAGTTATAGATGAGATAGAGTGGATGAGCATCACAAAATGCAGAGATTTTTGCAAAAGAATGATTCAAAAATTCAGTTTTAGTTTTCCACAGAAAGCATTTCGGATCAACCGATTTTCAAACTCGGTGATATCGAAGCAGTTTTGGAACCTAAACTGATGAACTCGGTTGGACCGAGTCACAGTTCGGTGGCACCGAGACTGCTAGGGTTTCACAAAGTCCTAAAATCGGTCGCACCGATTAGCAATTCTCGGTCAGACCGAGAGTTACTAGTGCAATGGCATAAGCCAAATCGATGGGACCGAGTTTTTCAACTCGGTGGGTCCGAGATGCTTTTGGCGGAAACCTAACCCTAAATTTTCAAATCTCATCTAATCTACGGATTGCATTGACTGGATAGGAGTGTTTCAATCGTGGCAAGAATCTATAAGAACACAATGTGCTAGGAGTCAGATGAGGATAGCACTGTGATCGAGTCCATACCCTAGCTCGGCGATGAACTCGCTACGGCGGCAATGGCGGGGTTGAATTCCGTTGACGGCGGCGGAGACCAGTGACAGGAGGTGGCTGGCGACGAGGAGACGATCCGGAGACCTTGGAGGTAGAGCGAGCTATTTCGCGGGCGAAGGGGTTCGGAGAAATTTCCAAAATTTTGCCCGTGACTATATATAGCCCGACCCTGTCGGTGTGACCGAGTGGAACAACTCGGTGGCACCGAGATGCATAATTGTGTTCAGTTACAGCAACTCGGTGTGACCGAAAAGTTCAAATCGGTTGCACCGAGATTGAAAACCTAGATCGACTTAGTGATCTCGGTAGGACCGAAATGGAGGAATCGGTCAGACCGGGAATCACAAAGAAGTTTTGGAAGTTTAAGTCTATGACGAATCGGGGACTCCGAGTGCTCCTCACACAGAGTGGTTCGAATCTGACTTGATCAAATTTTGTGATGTAGCATGAATAGAGTTTGAGACGAGAAAAGCATAGATAGCTAGAGAAAGTTCTTAGGCATTCTTGTCCATCCACTTGGCCAAAAGAAGAAAGAACCAAACAATCAAAACAACAAGTGGATGTCCTTGAATGAGTAAAATATGCACCAACATGCTCACACAAAAAGATAGCAAATGAAATATGTGGCAAAGCATGCACAACCAATTCAAGCATCTATCAAACAATTGGCGATGACTAGGTCATCTATATATGAGTATATTGACTTAGGAGTCAAATGATGAACATTTGATCATAGGTCATACTCATCGTTTAAGCTCAAGTGGGGTTACCACTTTTACATAATGCATTGATGTGTTCACACCATTAGAGTTGCTTTGACTCAATTCTTAGAGTTAAGCTCCCCCTAGATGTGAGATCCCCCCTTAGAGGGATGAACTAACCTCGGGTTTTGTCGATGATGACTTCATGTAGGTGTTGAAGATGTGGATGGTCAATGTTGATGTAGATCAATTGGAGCAATCCTTTGGAGTGAGTTGCACTTTCAACTTGCCTACATGGGTTAGTCCCACAAGGAACAAACAAGAATATCCATAGACATAGAGTGATGCACACACAAGATGATGTCCATGAAATCATTAGGTTACCTTGTCCCTTTCCTTACCAACATGAGGGTTTGTGACTCCTTGAACTAGTGCAAGATGTGGAAGTTGATTGCACTTGTCCTTGCCATAATGATATGTGTGAAGAATGTTGGCGAGTCACCCTCAAGAACTCTCTAGTTCTTCTTCTTCGGATCCACATCATCTTGATGGGAATCCTTGGAGTTTTAGTTGTACTTGATGAAGTAGAACTTGTAGTAGTCTTGGGAATCCACTTGAACGAGGCCTTAGGTGCTTCTTCAAATGCATCAATCTCTTCTTGAAGCTTGTCCTTGCCTTTGTTCTTGTGGTCTTGTGGTGGAAGATCATCTTGTGCTTGTGTTCCCTTGAAGGAAGTAGGATCATACTTATCTTGTTGAGGAACAAACTTCGCCTTGGGGTATTGATCTTCTTCCCACTCAACTCCATTGGCATTGAACTTTCGCTCAAAACCAACACCTTGATTCTTCCGTGTCTTCCTTGCTTGCGTAAAATTTCCTCGAATTGCTTACTCCCCGCAAGGCTCTTGTAGACACCTTTCTATAATTCCTTCAATAAGCTATTTTCTTGCTCAAGTGTAACTTGGCTAAGAGAATCATTAGTGGAATCAAGAGAACTACTAGAAGCAACAATATTGGATTTGACATTATTATTGTTACTACTAGAGGAAGTATCTTTCTTGTACTTGTTACTAGACTTGACTTGAGGCATGTAAGTAGATAGGAGTAAACGCTTGGCAATGTAAGAAGAACTTTTCTTACGGAGATCATCATTGATTGCTTTTAAGAACTCATGCTCTTGCTCAAGATTGAGCTTTTCAAAGCGTAACTTCTCACAATCCCTTAAAAGTTCTCGATGATCTTCGAAGATAGTTTCATGAGCCAACTTAAGAGTGTTTAGTTCTTTAGTTAGAAGCTCAATCTTCTCCTTATCATTGTCATTCGTTTTATCTTGATTAGCATGATTAATTGACGTTTCATCATAGTATTCATCACTAGAGTTGTCAACAAGTAAATCATCATCCACAAGCAAGTCATCTTCATCACTATTGAAATCAACATACTCAGGATGTGTTACCTTTGGACCTTTGGCCATGAAGCATCTTCCAATTCCTTCATTTGGTGAATCAAATATGTCGAGGAGTTGGTTGACACAAGTGCTAGACCGGCAACACCTTCATCTTGAGTATATTCGAGTCGGAGTGATAGCTTCTCTCGAGTGATCAGAGGAGTCGGAGCGGATACCCATTCACCAACATGAGCTTGATGTCTTCGCTTTGTGTAGCTCTTTGATGACTTGTCCTTCCTTTACGAATCCTTGCTTCTCCGTGAGGGGCTTCGCTCATAACGATCATCTCTACTCCTCCTCTCTTGGTGGTGATTCTTCTCTTTTGCTTCTTCTTCTTGGAGAATCTTCTCTTCTTTTGTAGGGTGCCGTACACTCATTGAATAGTGTCCGGGCCTCCCACAATTGTAGCAATTATGCCTCGACTAGAAGATCCTTTGTCATGGTAAGTCCTTGACTTGGAGCTTCTTTCTTTGCTTCTGCTCTTGTAGAATTTGTTGAAGTTCTTCACCATTAAGCTCAATTCTTCATTGAAGGTTTGTTTCTCACTTGATGATGTGGGGGCTTCACTTGAGGCTTTGTAAGCACCACCTGACTTGTTGTGAAGTTCCTCCTTATCCTTGAGTGACATCTCATGAGCAACAATTCTTCCAATGACTTCCATTGGCTTGAGATCTTTGTAGTTTGACATCATTTGGATCAATGTGCACACGGTATCATACTTTCCATCCAATGCTCTTTGGATCTTCTTGATGATGAATCTGTCGGTCATCTCTTCACTCCCTAAGCCGGCAATCTCATTTGTAATAAGAGAAACCCTAGAGTACATTTTAGCGACACCTTCACCATCCTTCATTTTGAACTTGTCAAGCTGACTTTGGAGCACATCCAACTTGGATTCCTTGACGGATTCGGTACCTTCATGCATATCAATCAAAGTATCCCAAATTTCTTTTGCATTCTCAAGACGGCTGATTTTGTTGAATTCTTCGGGGCACAATCCGTTGAAGATGATATCACAAGCTTTAGAGCATCTTCAATTCTTCAGCATTAGCTTCACGGTTCGGCTCTCTCCCATCAAAGAATTCACCTTGTAAGCCAATACAAATAATTGCCCAAATAGCGGGGTTATGTCCGAGAATATGCATTTTCATCTTATGCTTCCAACTAGCAAAGTTAGTACCATCAAAGTAAGGACCTCTACGGTGATAATTTCCCTCGCTAGACGCCATACTCTCCTAGGTTGTGAAACCAAGGCTATGACCACCAAAAGCTATGGAAATCAAAGCAAATGGAGACCAAAGCTCCGATGCCACCTGTAGGACCTTGAAGTATGTCTAGAGGGGGGTGATTAGACTACTTGACCAATTACAAACTTAACCTTTTCCCAATTTTAGAGTTTGACAGATTTTAGCTATCTTAGGACAAGTCAAGCAATCATCACACAAATCAAGCAAGCATGCAAAGAGTATATAGGCAGCAGAAATTAAAGCATGCAACTTGCAAGAATGTAAAGGGAAGGGTTTGGAGGATTCAAACGCAATTGGAGACACGGATATTTTTGGCGTGGTTCCGGTAGGTGGTGCTATCCTACCTCCACGTTGATGGAGACTTCAACCCACGAAGGATAACGGTTGCGCGAGTCCACGGAGGGCTCCACCCACGAAGGGTCCACGAAGAAGCAACCTTGTCTATCCCACCATGGACGTTGCCCACGAAGGACTTGCCTCACTAGCGGTAGATCTTCACGAAGTAGGCGATCTCCTTGCCCTTACAAACTCCTTGGTTCAACTCCACAATATTGTCGGAGGCTCCCAAGTGACACCTAGCCAATCTAGGAGACACCACTCTCCAAGAAGTAACAAATGGTGCGTTGATGATGAACTCCTTGCTCTTGTGCTTCAAATGATAGTCTCCCCAACACTCAACTCTCTCTCATTGGATTTGGATCTGGTGGAAAGAGGGTTTGAGTGGAAAGCAACTTGGGGAAGGCTAGAGATCAAGATTCATATGGTAGGAATGGAATATCTTGGCCTCAACACATGAGTAGGTAGTTCTTTCTCAGAAATGGTAAGTTGGAAGTGTAGGTTCAGTCGATGGCTCTCTCCACGAATGAAGAGGAGGTGGAGGGTATATATAGCCTCCACACAAAATCTAACTGTTACACACAATTTACTAAACTCGGTGGGACCGATTCAACAGACTCGGTCGGACCGATTTCGTAAACCTAGTGACCGTTAGTGATTTTCGTGGACTGACATGCAACTCGGTGAGACCAATTCGGTTAGGGTTAGGGCATAACGTAATCTCGGTGAGACCGACATACAAACTCGGTGAGACCGATTTTGGTAATAAGCTTTCGAGAGAGTTGGTCGTAAACTCGGTGGGACCGATTTGCTCTTTTCGGTGAGACCAAAATGTTACAAAAGGGAAACAGAGAGTTTACATTGCAATCTCGGTGGGACCGATCGCTCACTTCGGTTAGACCGAAACGTTACGAAGGGAAACAGAGAGATTACAATTCCATCTCGGTTAGACCGAGATCCCTATCGGTAGGACCGATTTGCCTAGGGTTTGTGGCAGTGGCTATGACTTTTGTAATCGGTGGCGCCGGGTAGGAAGAATCGGTGTGACCGATTTTGGCTTAGGGTTTAGGTCATTTGTGGATTGTGAGAAAGTAGCTGAGGGTTTTGGAGCATATCACTAAGCACATGAAGCAAGAGGCTCATTAAGCAACACCTCATCCCTCCTTGATAGTATTGGCTTTTCCTATAGACTCAATGTGATCTTGGACCACTAAAATGTAAAATGAAGAGTCTTGAGCTTTTGAGCTTGAGCCAATCCTTTGTCCTTAGTATTTTGAGGGATCCGCTTTCATCATCCATGCCATGCCATTCATTGAGCTTTCCTGAAATAATAGTCTTGGAATAGCATTAGCTTAATGAGCTATATGTTGTTATGAATTACGAAAACCACCTAGGGATAGTTGCACTTTCAGCTTGAGGCCGCCAGGGCGAGGGGCCGCTTGGATGACAGCTTCGTCTCCTTGTTCGACGAGGTCCTCGTTGGTTTCCTCGACAAGTTCACCGTCACAAGAAGCTTATGGACGACTTTGACGTAAGCCTCCACCGACGCTACCGGCTCTCGCGATGCCCGCCACCCTCAACGACCACTATGGTGACAACCTCTTCGATGCAATCGGTGGCCTTGCGATCGCCCGCCGTCATACCGGAGAATGTCCACCTTGAGGTCGCTGCCAAGCAGCTAGCCGGGCGCAGCAGACACCATCGACATAATCACCCACGCTCACGCCGCAAATCATCCACAAGGACTGCTACATGCAAGAGGAGGATGATAGGATGTCGCCTTCTTGGACCGCAGGCAACCTTGGACGGCACTGCTCAAGCACGTTGAGCTCGCCGCCAACGCCGCTGCTCCTCACACGCCGGTTGGTGACCCAAGCACTAGGGCGTGAGGATGTCGTTGAACGTTGATGGATCCGTATGTATTTTTATCTTTCCACAAATCCATGTAGTAGTATATGATACTACAGTAATTATCTTACCTATCGCATCAACTTCATAATTTTCAGACGCATCTATGCATGAACGGCGCCGAACCAAACTTCTCATTACTCTAGGCAAAATCGTTATTTTCTATCTATCGCCAAGCCATGGAGCAGAACCAAAATTTACAAGTTACGAGTTCAAAAGGAAAAGCCTGCCGTGTTCGCGTCGCACCCCCACACGGTTGGTCCGGCACGCCTCTCAAGCGGGAATGTGTGCGGTGTTGCATTTTCACTTACAAGTGGGACCGCAGTTGAGCAAATCGACTATCGGCAAACCCCCACCCCGCCCACCGCGCGATGGTGAGAAAACAGGAGGGAGAAGAGATGGTTGTAGCACGGACTCCAAGAAAATTGGTGTCGGATGGGACTCGTGTGCCGTACTGCTAGACGTGAATGCTAGTTATGGCCCATGCCACCCCACTATATCGAGCCTATATCGAGGTACGTAGAACAAATTTCCTGCAGTCCGTGCTCAGCCCTCCTCTATCTCTCTTCTCAGCCAGCCAGCGGACGCCACAGAGCCCACCGTCTGCTTGCTCACATGCGCCCCACATGTCGCTGAAAACGCAAGAGGACCCATCGAACCTGCACATCTTTCACCTCGACGTCTCATGCGATGAAAAACAAATCCAATAAAGATCTTCGTGGCCGCTTTTGGAGTTACTCAAGAGTAGTAAGATTCTATTTACGCTTTAACCTAAGATGCACATCTCGTGGATTCAACTACCACTCTATTTTCTTTCATGAGACGACCTGGATGTCGGATGTCCCACGTGTCGGCAAAAGGAGGAAGAACCCACCAAATCTTCTGGTTCTGCTCTCGATTAGACTAGTTGTGCTAACTTAAAAATTTATTAGGTATTCCTCCGCTCCAAAATACTTGACTTCCATTTGTCCAAAATGGATGTACCTATATACTAAGACATGTCTAGATACATATATACTTTGACAAATAGAAGGCATGTATTGTGCAACGGAGGGACTAGAATGGATGCAAGTTTTTGTATTGGGAAGAAGAGTACATCCATATATTGACAGAGCGCAATTTAGTAGATGTTCTATCACTTTTAGCTAGTAGCACAGAGGCTAGAGATGAGATTAGTGCACTTGTTGATACTCCTACTAGAATAGAGGCTAGACATGAGACTAGATGCGAGGAAGCAACGTCTACTTCTTTACACTCAAAGAAGAAAGAAGCACGCAAGATCGAGCCTCCACAGATCAACAATGAATGCATCGAGAAGGCACTAATCCAACTTACAGGAGTAGTAAAATGTATTCTTGTGGTTCTTGTTTTCTTTGGTCTTGCTTTTATAGTCAAAATAATCGTTGGAGTTCGTGCAAAACGGAGGTCCGTTTGGGGTCGTGCGTTGGAGTTGGCCTTACAAGTGGGACCGTAGTTAAGGAAACCGACTATCGGCAAACCCCCACCTCGCCCGCCGCGCGATGGCTGAAGTTAGAGAAACGACGAGGTTGAAGAGATTGCTCTAGCATGGACTCCAAGAAATAATATGGTGTCAGATGGATGTCGTGGTGGTGGCGTGTGCCGTACTCCTGGACGTGAATGCTTGTTCTGGCCCATGCCACTCTACTACTTACTCCTACTATATAGTACTAGTATCGAGGATTCGAGGTGTTGGTTACGTACAGCGAACACATTAACATATGGCTACAGTAAAAACACCCGCCCGACGCGTGAAGCATGTGAAGCTAGTACTCCGTTTAGGTGAATAAGTCGTATTAGAAGGTGCATCACGACCTAGGTGCAAGCAGATTGGTGGAAAAGAAGAATATTTCTCTCTTCTAAACACAACATTTAATCACAGCAGCTAAGAGGATGCCTTATTAGCTACCCATGCAGGCCATCGTAATTCATAGCATGCAAAGCGCTTTTATTTCTTGCCTAATAACCGCATGGACGTGTTGCATGCATTGGTCCTTGACCGAGCAAAAAAAAGGGAGGAAAGGGGTTTCCACGGGAGACAACGAGGCAGAGGTGGAAGCGCTCACTGGCGGACAAGGCAGGGCAGGCATCGAGATGGAAAGTTAATGAACGACGCCTAAACATTTTGGGAAAATCTAATTTTCGTAAGGTGACTTACTCACCTAGACGGAGGGAGTACAAATAGTGTACTACTATTGTTGATTGGCCTCATCCGATAACCTGTTGCAATGCACGTACAATTATGTATTCGGAAAATATTTTTTTGCCTCGTCGCACCACTCACTCAGAAAAGCGACTCGAAAGCCATTCATAAATTTAGTAAGTTTATCATAGGCATATAATTTTATTACATAGAACAGGTCATCAACCCACATCGACAACGAGGATACATTATGAATACTAAAGTTTTCACCACACAACAAATAACAAGCAATGAAATGAACTTCAACTCAACCATTCCTCGGCATTGGAAACGCTTGCTTTGAACCACAAGTGATTCTCTGGGACGGGCCATCCATTATCGATCTGGAGACCAACGCAAGACGGATCATCCAGGCTGAAGCGGCCTACTATATCAGTACTAGGGTAGGGAACCACCCAAATGTCCGAGGTATAGACACAGTTGCTTCTCATAAATGTGTCAACAACATTTGGATCGCCTTTCACCATCATCGGATAGTTTTGTCCAAGGAAGAGCGAGTTTTCTCCAAGACTATAAATTCTGTACCAGGGAGAAGGAGTTGGCACTAGCACACTAGTATCCATCCCGAATACCATGCAACGGGTGTTGGAATAGGTCCGGAGAGTGCGACCATGGGAGACACGTGCTTCCTTAGCAGTAACATCATCAGTGGGTTGTATACACACAAGAAGAGGTGATCCATCGGAATTAGTTGCCAGGCGCCACAGAGTATATGGGCGCTCCTCATCCTCATGCTCGTGATCATCACCATCATCATCTCCCCCTTGGTTATAAAATTTTTCAAGTATAGGTGGTGGGATATTCACAGGACCTTGGAAACACAAGAAGAAGGTTAATTAGTAAAGGGAAACTTGCTAACCCGCATGCATGTGGATGAAACAATTATAATCATGATGGAAGACAAACGTACCGAAACAACGAGGATCCCATGAAAAAACAGTGCCACGAGTGGTGGCAGCAAACACAAGGCCCTCGTATTGAATTGCATCACAGTACTCATCCGTGTACAGAAACTGTTTTTTGAGCAATATCCATCGAGTCAAACCATCAAGGACGGCAACAAGCTTGTCGAAGATAGCAACAACTTCATAGTTGTTGTAATTCCAAGAGCGGTTGGGAACTCGACAAATTGCTATCTTCTGTAGAAGACAGTCACCATGATCGTATTTGAACGTGTGTAGAATACCGGTGTGCTCAACCTCTGGGCAGTCTGAGATTTTTGGAAGTGGAACCCGGTGACGAGTGTACGCATTTACAAGTTCCCACACTCAATTGTACCCAATATAAACAACCCAATCTCCATTTGCGCCTGCCCAAGCCTTGCCCTCAAGCGATGGCATCTTAACATCATACGTATCATTATCAAGTGGCATCAAATTGCAAAGGGCGAGGCCTCCGTCGTGACGGCGCCAGTCATCAGGGTCACGGTGAAGAAGATAGGGGAGATCAAACCGCTCCTTGACTCTTGGGTTCCTTGTAATGATGTTATTAGTTGAGTCGAGAATGGGCTTGAACGAACCTGCCATGCTAGCCGAGGTGATGACGTCGCACCGATCAATGAGTTCCTCCACCACGCCATCTTTCAGATCGGGCAAGAATAACGGGGTTGTTTCCAGCCTGTTCCCTCCATGGAGAAGACGATCGAACAATGGCAGAAGAAAGGGTGAAGGGCTGAAGGAAAATGGAGGAGGGAGAGGAAGAGCGTGCGACAACAGTTCTAAATCGAGAGGGAAAGGCGAAGAGTCGGTGGACAGTTGCGAGTTTGCCACGGTTCACGAAGAGGCGCCCTGGCCTACACGTCCGTTCAGAAATACTCCTACTACTCGCCGTCGTCTCACTGATATGTTGGAACGGGACCACATGTCAACGAAACATGGTGTGTAATTTCTCGTGCAAAATGCGATCTGGCCGCGTTGGCCCGAGGTGCCGCATTAGTTATCGACCTTTATTTTTTTTAATGGCGTGCCAATCAGTTTTGAAGAACGACTAACTGGTACTATACGCAGAGAAAATATAAACTACTCTACCACTACTCCACCTCCAGTACTAGTAGTATAAAAAAGATATATAGGCTGGAGCTTCAGCGCTTTCTTGCTAAGGGCTGCCCACTTGCTTCTCACACTACCACCCTCTCTCCAGATCTAAAAAAGACGGCCCCTCTCTCCCTCCTCACCGGTGGTCACAGATCCGCCGGGGAAGAAAAGGATGTGCAGCGTTGACGCCTTTTCGTCGTCGGCAGCGAGGTCACACACCGACGACAAGGCCGCCCTCTCGCACCTAGCGCCCATGCAGGATGGCCTCCGTCCCCAAGCTCGCTGCCAGAGTGTGTGCGGAGGACGACGACCACGAGCGAAGCCACTTCCCGCCGACCCTCGTGTATGCTACCTCTTTTCAACCATAACCTTGTTCTATTGCCCCATCTGCCACGCCGTTGCATGTGGATCTTTTTCCACTCCACCATCTTCCCAATTTGCTATCCTCTCGCTCTTCTGCTGCCACGCAGACGAAAACCATAATTTGCACTATTAAAGGAAACCATACTTCATGCAAACTAACACATGTCTGGGTTGAATAAGGAAAGGAAGGGAGACTGTACTGTCCAAGAGAGTAGGCATCGAACCCGCATCTAGGTTGAAAAGGGGAAAATCAGTATCTAAGGAATGAGTCTCGTGTCTCTTGGTTGAAGAAGGGTAGAAAGGCATGACAATGCAATAGAGAATGACCAGGTCGAGTGGGTTGTTGTCCTCGCATAGGAAAAAGGTGGCTAAAGAGAACAAAAATGGGACGTAATCCACATATGCTGCCTGGATATTTGTTGCTCTGGGCAACCATACCTCCCTCACCACTCTGCGTCTGTGGAGGTACATCGTCTTGGTGCCCACCGTCCTAATGGGCCTCCCATGCTCTTATTGCCACTTTTTTGTCATTAGTGTAACGCCAGTCAAGTCAAGCAATGCTACTGCTAAAGTGATGCCACATTTAACTAATGCCGCTCTCGGTCTAATGCCACCGATAAATTTAAGCAATGCCATTTAATGTCACCGGATTATTTCGTGGTTAGCTGTTGATTGTGGATGTATTAAAGATTTTTCAGCTAAGGCATTCTAATGCTGTTGCACAACCAGTATACCAATGATGAAACTTGTTACTACCTTCAGATTTTTGCAATCATTAATGTTTATAGATTACATACCTCACTTTCATGAGATAAGTTAATTTTTTTGTATGTTGTCACAAAAATGCCAAGGCGCTGATGTCATTTTATTTTGGTTAAACTGCATGCACAATTATGAAGACAAGAGGAAAGGTCAAGAGTGGGCACCTCCTCCTCCGGTTGTTCTCTTGAGGAGGTCTCAGATGTTTGTCTCTAATGCCCGTCGACTACATACCGACATCATGATGTAATGTTAAGTCATTTCCTTTTTACGTTGTCACCAATTGTCAAGGCGGTGATGGCATTTTATTTTAGTAGAACTGCACAAAATTTGCTTAAAAGAAGAGGAAAGGTCAGGAATGGCTCACTTTTCCAGAAAAAACTATGCATGCCTTCCTGACATCAGCGGTTGTTGCTTTATTTATTCCTTCAAACAGGTGGTTAGAAACAGTCTTGCTACCTTTTCCCATTAAGAAATTGGAATGCTTATATTTGTGAGTCTATGCTTCAACTAGTGCCACTTTTAGAGTAATCACACTTTCAATATCTATGCAAACAGGGATGCTCGATTTTAGTGGAACTGCACAAAAAGTCCAACTGGTTCAACATTAGGAGCATGTTTTTTCCAAACCTTTATATCCAATTGGTGGCACTATGAGCTGTTCATTACGAAGGTACATGGTTTGCTACTATCTTGCTACTCTTTTTGTAATTGTCATTAGATAGTAATACTAGTGGTTTGCATGTGAATTTATTGGCGTGGTGGACCTACATTGGAGGTGCAGGACAGGATTCAATGATTGGATGCTCAATTTCGGTTGTATCGATTTCACCTCTTCCATCATTGCGAGCATGGATATCCTTGGTCCGATGAAGAATAGGCGCTATATTTCTGCTCAACCAGCAAATCAATTCAAGATGAAATTGTCCAGGCAAAAGTTAATCAGACGATTGTCCAAAGGCGAGAACATGATGATGCTAAGCGGAAGAGACATGTTTAAACCGAAAATACAAGGTGTGGTATATGTTTACTAGCTGCTTGATATTTGTGCAGATAGAGATGTCTGCCCGTTGCTATTTGGCAAACAAACAAAGTGTCCGCAATTTTGGTTGAACTGCACAAGAGAATAGTATAGTCACTGCATGCAGTGCCATTTGAAAATAGACACAGAAAGATTGGATAGTCACTTCATGGACTGCAGAAAAGTAGTACTGTACTATTAATTGGCCAACAACTAGGTGCTTCATTGCTTTGGTCTGATTATACAATGGGCATAATTTTGCCTAAGTTAAAGTTTGTATTCCGAAAATAGTCTCGCGGTGTGATCGAGAGAAGACCAAATCATATTGTAGTGGATGTTCCTCCATCATGAGTTGTTCATTCTCATGGTTCCAGCTGTTGGTGAAACCACTTACGTTTGCAAGAGGAATTGTAGACTTCACAAACAAATTTGTCTTTCAATCAGATCAATGTTGGCCAAGAGAAGCATCCATGTTAGTAGGAAGAACAGATGTTTTTTCTAGATCTTTGCTTTTGGAGCTACATATTTGTATATGATCTGTGAATCATTGAGATGCATTAACATGTTGATCTTATGTAAGGGAATTGTACTAGTTAGTTTTAGTTGCGATGCAAGATCCGGTGGCTGATCTTTGCTTTTGGAGCTACATATTTGTATATGATCCGTGAATCATTGAGATGCATTAATAGCTTACTTATTTCTGTTCGCTCAGTGTTTACAAGTTACTGATCGATCACTAGCTAGCCTACAAATGCACTCCTGGCAGTTTTATTTGCGACGCAAGATGCGAAGTGGCTGTTTTTTGAATAAAAATGCCTACCTCTGAAGAAACTGACAAGCTACACTATTGATCCTACACAGATAAAAATGCCTACCTATGAAGAAACTGACAAGCTACACTATCGATCCTACACGGATAAATAGCAGATCACGCATGTACTACCTCCTTTCCGGTTTGCAGGGCCCAATTCAAGAAACGACCTACTCGATCCTACACGAATAAATAGTGGATCACGCACGTACTAGTACCTCCTTTCCGGTTTGCAGGGCTTAATTCAAACCTCTCACCAACCAAGGTACTCCCTCCGTCCGGGTTTATTAGTCCCGTGAGCAAAGCAGCAAGACCAAGGCATGGCAATAATTAACGGCATGCAGAAGTTTAAGCCTAATTAATTCTAGCGATATAGGTGGCTGCATGCGTGCCCTCGGCTGCGACTCGTTGCATGTTGCTTCGCGTACTTCCTACGAGTGATTCTGAGTGCCTGCATGCAGTCGGCCATAATTAAGGCAGCTAACTGATGCAAAAAAAGATACGCTTTAAATCCGTGGAATCATTATTGACAAGGAGGGAGATGATTCGAGTGCAATTGTTTGACCGCCATGCCGGCGTGCGACCTAGACGGGACGGGACGGCACAGTCATAATTTCAGTTTCTCTAGTTTTCCACGGCAAGCTGGCGCGCTAAGCCATTATGCATTGAATTCCAATGACCGTCGCGCTACCTTCCGCCTATAAGTACTGTTTCTCGGCCTTCTCCGGTGCCACCGTGACCCAACTCGCCATATCCTCGTAAGCCCCCACCGGCCCGACGTCGCTCGCCACGTCTGCCATGCCCCCGCCCGTCCGCGGTAGGCGTCGCCGGAGGCGGTCACCGCCGGAATTAGTGTTCGGGTTTTCACCGGAAGGCAGACGGAGGGAGGAGGCATTCTATCTGTCTTTAGATCGCAATGCGGAGATCGAGGAGTTGTTGGAGCGCGACCGCATGGCGGAGGAGCAGGAGTTGTTGGAGCGCGACCGCCTGGCGGAGGAGCAGCGTATCGCTGATTTGCGCCGCCAGCGGGACATGGAGCAGCAGCGCACCGACTACGTGGAGGACGGCGCCCGGCAAATAGCCATGGAGGCTGTCAGGCACGCACGCGTTCGCGACGCCGATTTTTACTACCAGCTCGCCAAGTGGGTTTCCGCCAGCCAAGCTTCGTGGACCACGCCGCATGGAAAGGGCCAACAGCAGCGAAAGCAACGCGCTTCTATCGCACCTCTAGCAAGTCCGAGGCGAGCGGAGGACGCCGTGCCGCGTTTAGCATGGACAACAGATGGCGGCCGCATCGCCTAGTTAGCTAAGAGTAAGTTCGTACTTGTATGCTACTAGAGTGGTAGTGGAGTAGATAGTTAACTTGGCTATGATGGTTGTCAACGTGGAAGTTCAAGACTCTATATGTGGATCCGACCTGTTACTTTGCTCTGAATGTTGAACTTTCCGTTTGAACGTATGGAATGGGCTGTCATTTTTTTAAATGGGTTGTATTTGTCCTCCACGGGTTTAGAGGCTGACTTGTGGGCCTAGCAAGTTGACGCGTACACAATCAGGAGATGATTGTACGTGGAGAGGATGACAGCAGGGACCCGCCAAGGTCATGGCAGTACGGAAGCAAGTGCCTCCTTATTTCAAGCCAATAAGAAAATGGCTCCTCCTAGTGGATTTCTGACATCTGGGTCCCATGCCATTGTCAACGTAGTCAATAAACGAGAGAATTGCACAACGAGCGGCTAACACCAGGGACCCAGCAGCTCGCCCAGTTATTTTTGTTTTGGGTTAATTTGATAAATGCCACTCCAAATCTGGTGTATCCGAGAAATGCCACTTCAATTTCTAAACTTTGAAAAATGCCATTTCATGCCATTTCTAGTGGCATTTTTCAAAGTCTGGAGTGGCGTTTTTCAAAGTTTGCAAACTGCAGTGGTGTTTTTCAAAGTTTGCAAAAATTGCAGTGGCATTTTTCAAACTTTGGAAATTGCAGTGGCATTTTTATGAATCGCCATAATTGGAGTGGCATTTATCTAATTTGTTTTTGAGACGGAAGCAGGGTGTCAACTGGGCTGTGCGGGATACTCTGGCCTGTCTAGACAACCTTTTCTTTTATGTTTACCACAGACCAGCTGTCGGATTTCAGGTTCCGGCAGACCCTCTAGGTTCGAACTCTGGGGTGCACACGGAGATCTCACCTCCAACCTACCTACACCTCGTCGCCTCGCAATGATCTAAACTACCCAAAGAGCAACACAATGGACACAAGGTTTATATCGGTTCGGGCCACCATTGTGGTGTAATACCCTACCCAAAGGTGTGGTGTGGTGGATTGCCTCGAGGGCTGAGGATGAATAAGACAAGGAGGAACAACCTCATGAGGGTCTGTTCTTGGCCAAAGGCGATGAACTGCTAGGGGAGTTCACCGCTTCTCTCTCTCGTTGCTCTCTCTTTCTCCTTTTAGGATTGATCTCTAGCTGCCTCTACCCTGTGGGTGGCTAGTCCTATTTATAGGCAGAGGCCCTGGGCCTCTTCCCAAATATTGAGCGGGAAGGGCACCAATTGGCCATTTTGAAGGGGAACATCTAGTACACTTATCCTGACTAAAGTCGGTCCTCGCCTGCCAAAGACTCTGACGGTGACGCCGGCTTGGGCTCCACGATGACCTCCTTCCGGCCGTTCTGCTGGTCTTGGTCTTGTTGCACCGAAATGGTTGCCTTTGCTTGATGCTCTCGCCTGCGCTTGCCTCCTTTGCACCAAAGAGGAAATGAGGACACTGCCGCGAGCTGGCGCCCTTGGTCGTCATGGCTTGCATCATGGGCACCTCACGAGGTAACCCGCCTTGATCTCTCAGCCTCCTCGCGAGCCAGCCTGACGAGGCCGTGCCTGAGGAAGCTTCATGTCATCCGCCCCGCGAGGCTTGGCCCCTCGCGAGGGTCTTGAGCTTGTGCTGATGAAGATGGGCCGTACTGGGCCACCCCTTGAGCCACACCGCAGGACGCAGGTAGGAAAGTCTGGGTACCCCCGTTCCCAGAACACGGATAGTAGCCCCCGGGCCCAAGGCGCACCTGGCCTTGGCTTAGCAAGCGAAGGGGCAAGTGCGCAGCGCCGCGGGCCATAACAGCCTGCGGCCTTGGGCGCCGCGTGGCAGTTGATTGTACGTGGGTGTCCCTGCTTCCCCACGACGCCTCGGCAACTACACGAATTGACAAGTCCCTGCATGCAAAGCGGGTCATGATTACCTGTGATCGTAGAGGTCGACGGTTGGCCTTCCCCGGCTATAAGTACGGAACGGCGCGTGCCCTTCCAGTCCATCTCTTCTTGCTTCTCCTTCTTCTCCATCCTCGCCCTTGCTCCACGTTGCGGCAATGGCTCCGATCCGCCGGTTCTCCGCAGAAGAGAAAGAAAGGCCCCCCGAGAGGGTCCCGATCCGCTTCCGCCGAAGAAACGGCTAACCCTCTAATACGTCTCCAACGTATCTATAATTTTTTATTGCTCCATGCTACTTTATCTATTGTTTTGGACTATAATGGGCTTTATTTTCCACTTTTATATTATTTATGGACTAACCTATTAACCGGAGGCCCACCTCCGAATTGCTGTTTTTTGCCTATTTCAAGAGTTTCAAGAAACGGAATATCAAACGGAGTCCAAACGGAATGAAACCTTTGGGAACGTGATCTTCTCACCGAACGTGATCCAGAGACTTGGACCCTACTCCAAGGAGTGCCACAGCGGTCACGAGGTGGGGCACGCCCCCCCCAGGTGCGCCCCGCCTCGGGGCCCCGACGCCCACCGACGCATTCTTCCTCCTATATATACCTCGTAACCTCAACAGATCGTGGACGGAGCCAAAACCTAATTCCACCGCCGCATCTTCCTGTATCCACGAGATCCCATCTTGGGGCCTGTTCCGAGCTCACGGAGGGGGCATCCACCATGGAGGGCTTCTACATCAACGCCATAGCCCCTCCGATGAAGTGTGAGTAGTTCACTTCAGACCTTCGGGTCCATAGCTAGTAGCTAGATGGCTTCTTCTCTCTTTTTGGATCTCAATACAATGTTCTCCGCCTCTCTTGTGGAGATCTATTCGATGTAATCTTCTTTTTGCGGTGTGTTTGTTGAGACCGATGAATTGTGGGTTTATGATCCAGCTTATCTATGGAAAATATTTGATTCTTCTCTGAATTCTTTTATGTATGATTAAGTTATCTTTGCAAGTCTCTTCAATTATCCGCTTGGTTTGGCCAACTAGATTGGTAGTTCTTGCAATGGGATAAGTGCTTAGCTTTGGGTTCAATCTTGCGTGTCCTTACCTAGTGATGTAAGGGGTTGCAAGGCACGATTGTATTGTTTCCATCGAGGATAACAAGATGGGGTATTTATCATATTGCATGAATTTATTCCTCTACATCATGTCATCTTGCTTAAGGCGTTACTCTATTTTTAACTTAATACTCTAGATGCATGCTGGATAGCGGTTGATGAGTGGAGTAATAGTAGTAGATGCAGAATCGTTTCGGTCGACTTGTCACAGACGTGATGCCTATATACATGATCATTGCCTAGATAACCTCATAACTATGCTCAGTTCTGTCAATTTCTCAACAGTAATTTGTTCACCCACCGTAGAATATCTATGCTCTTGAGAGAAGCCACTAGTGAAAGCTATGGCCCCCGGGTATATTCTCATCATATCAATCTCCATCACTTTATTTACTTGCTTTGCTTTTACTTTTCACTTTGCATCTTTATACCAAAAATACCAAAAATATTATCTCTATCAGATCTCACTCTCGTAAGTGATCGTGAAGGGATTGACAACCCCTAATCGCGTTGGTTGCGGGTAGCTATCGTTTTGTGCAGGTACGAGGGACTTGCGCGTATCCTCCTACTGGATTGATACCTTGGTTCCCCAAAACTGAGGGAAATACTTACGCTACTTTGCTGCATCATCCTCTCCTCTTCGGGGAAATCCAACGCAGTGCTCAAGAGGTAGCAAGAAGAATTTCTGGCGCCGTTGCCGGGGAGGTCTACGCAAAAGTCAACATACCAAGTACCCATCACAATCCCTATCTCTCGCATTACATTCTTTGCCATTTGCCTCTCGTTTTCCTCTCCCCTACTTCACCCTTGCCGTTTTATTCGCCCTCTCTTTCCCAATCTCCCCCTCTTTTTCCCTTTGCCTTTTGTTTGCTCGTGTGTTAGTTTGCTTGCTTGTCGCTATGTCTGCAATTGGGGAAATTATCGCCAATATGGGTGATAATAATATGGAAAATTCTGAAGCTCCTGCTGAAGAATCCCATACCTATCACGCAAAAAGATTTCGAATCGGTAGTGGTAATATTATTGGAAAATGAGTTATTCAAGATTTCTTTACTTGTGTTGGTGCTTTACCCTCTATGGGTGGTTCTATTCTCCATAGAACTAGTAGTCTTGCGGACGCTATTGCCATGCTTATCGTTGAACTTGAAAGGCAATTTATGCATATGCACCCTTCTATACAAAGAATTTTCCTAGAATTTTCTAATATTGAACACTCCTCTGTTAAGCGTGCTGCTACTATCTTTTTGGCTCATGAATTCAGATTTATAATAAAAGTAGCCAAAGAAATCTTTGCGCATTATAGGGTGGACGCCGGCCGTCCTCCCATAGAATCTATCCTTTTTGATCAAGAAGAAATAATGCGTTTTCAATCCATCGACTATGTTGCTTTCAATAAAAATCTTAGAAAAAAGGTGCCTACCAATATTTTAATTGATAGAATCTCTGAGCTTAATGATGATTTGGCTATTCGAAATAATGAGCTAGGATTCTCTCTTGAATATAGGCTCACCAAGTTCTGTCAAAAGAATGCTTATAATGATGAATTGGTTGTGCAATACGAAGGGCCGAAAGAGGAACCTATACCTCCTAAAATTGATCTTGGGGACTTTTGTCCTATTAAATTTAGCCCTTTTGATTACTTTTGCTTGCCTCAAAGAAAACTTTCTGCTGAACATAGAGAATATGAAAATGAGTTTCACCGATCTATCTTATTACTACGGCACCACCTAGATCTATCCTTGCTTTTATGCCTAGCTAGGGGCGTTAAACGATAGCGCTTGTTGGGAGGAAACCCAATTTTATTTTGTGTCTTTTGCTTTTGGTTCTGTTTAGGAATAAATAATCCATCTAGCCTCTGTTTAGATGTGGTTTTATCTTTTAATTAGTGTTTGTGCCAAGTTGAACCTATTGGATCTTCTTGGATGATAGTTATTTGATCTTGCTGTAATTTCCAGAATCTTTGTGCTCAGTGCCCGAATTGTTAAAAATCACCCGAACGTCATAAAATACTGATTCCAATTGCTGCTGATCAATAAACAAATTTTCCAGGTCTTATAATTTTGGTAGAATTTTTTGTGTTCCAGAAGTTTTCGTTAGTTACAGATTACTACAGACTGTTCTGTTTTTGACAGATTCTGTTTTGCGTGTGTTGTTTGCTTATTTTGATGAATCTATGGCTAGTAAAATAGTTTATGGTCCATATAGAAGTTGGAATACAGTAGGTTTAACACCAATATAAATAAAGAATGAGTTCATTACAGTACCTTAAAGTAGTCTTTTGTTTTCTTTCTCTAACGGAGCTCACGAGATTTCTATTGAGTTTTGTGTTGTGAAGTTTTCAAGTTTTGGGTGAATTCTTTTGATGCATTATGGAACAAGGAGTGGCAAGAGCCTAAGCTTGGGGATTCCCATGGCACCCCCAAGATAATCCAAGGATACCAAAAAGTCAAAGCTTGGGGATGCCCCGGAAGGCATCCCCTCTTTCGTCCACTTCCATCGGTAATTTACTTGGAGCTATATTTTTATTCACCAACATGATATGTGTTTTGCTTGGAGCGTCTTGTATTATTTGAGTCTTTGCTTGTTAGTTACCACAATCATCCTTGCTGTACACACCTTTTGAGAGAGCCATATATGAATTGAAATTTGATAGAATACTCTATGTGCTTCACTTATATCTTTTGAGCTTGATAGTTTGCTCATAGTGCTTCACTTATATCTTTTTGAGCGTGATAATTTTTGCTCTAGTGCTTCACTTAAATCTTTTAGAGCACGGTGGTGGATTTGTTTTAAAGAAACTTGATCTCTCATGCTTCACTTAGATTATTTTGAGAGTCGTTAATAACATGGTAATTTGCTTAATGTTAATATAGTTGGTGTTCAAGATATGTGAAACTTTCTTTTGAGTGCGTTGAATACTAAGATAAGTTTGATGCTTGATAATTGTTTTGAGATATGGAGGTGATGATATCAAAGTCATGCTAGTTTAGTAGTTGTGAATTTGAGAAATGCTTGTGTTGAAGTTAGTAAATCCCGTAGCATGCACGTATGGTTAAAGTTGTGTAACAAATTTGAAGCATGAAGTGTACCTGGCTTGTGCATCCTTATGAGTGGCGGTCGGGGACGAGCGATGGTCTTTTCCTACCAATCTATCCCCTAGGAGCATGCGCGTAGTACTTGATTTTGATGACTTCTAAATTTTTGCAATAAGTATATGAGTTCTTTTGACTAATGTTGAGTCCATGGATTATACGCACTTTTACCTTTCCTCCATTGCTAGCCTCTTCGTACTGCATTGCCCTTTCTCACATTGAGAGTTGGTGCAAACTTCGCCGGTGCATCCAAACCCCGTGATATGATACGCTCTATCACACATAAACCTCCTTATATCTTCCTCAAAACAGCCACCATACCTACCTATTATGGCATTTCCATAGTCATTCCGAGATATATTGCCATGCAACTTTCCACCATTCTGTTCATCATTATCATGACATACATTACTTTTGTGATATTTCCATTGCATGATCATGTAGTTGACATCGTATTTGTGGCAAAGCCACCATGCATTATTTTCATACATGTCACTCTTGATTCATTGCACCATCCCGCACATCACGGAGGCATTCATATAGAGTCATACCTTGTTCTAGTTTCGAGTTGTAATCCTTATGTTGTAATCAATAGAAGTGTGATGATCATCATTATTAGAGCATTGCCCAAAAAATAAGAGAAAGGCCAAAATAAAAAAAAGAAAGGCCAAAAAAAAAGAAGAAAAGAAAAGGGCAATGCTACTATCTCTTTCCACACTTGTGCTTCAAAGTAGCACCTCGTTCTTCATGTAATGAGTCTCATATTTTGTGCTTGAAAGTAGCACCTCGTTCTTCATGTAGTGAGTCTCATATATTGTGCTTCAAAGTAGCACCATGTTTTTCATATAGTGAGTCTCATAAGTTGTCCTTTTTATACTAGTGAGAATTTTTCATTATAGAACTTGGCTTGTATATTCCTACGATGGGCTTCCTCAAATGCCCTAGGTCTTCATGAGCAAGCAAGTTGGATGCACACCCACTAGTTTTCTTTTATTGAGCATTCTTAGCTCTAGTGCATCCGTTGCATGGCAATCCCTACTCCTCATGTTGACATCAATTGATGGGCATCTCCATAGCCCGTTGATTAGCCTCGTCAATGTGAGAATTTCTCCTTTTTTGCCTTCTCCACACAATCCCCATCATCTTCTATTCCACCCATAGTGCTATATCCATGGCTCACGCTCATGTATTGTGTGAAGGTTGAAAAAGTTTGAGATTATTTAAGTATGAAACAATTGCTTGGCTTGTCATCGGGGGTATAGAAGTTGGGAACATCTTTGTGTGACGAAAATGAAGCATAGCCTAACTATATGATTTTGTAGGGATGAACTTTCTTTGGCCATGTTATTTTGAGATGACATAATTATTTTGATTAGTATGCTTGAAGTATTATTATTTTTATGTCAATATGAACTTTTGTCTTGAATCTTTCAAATCCGAATATTCATATCACAATTAAGAAGATTTACATTGAAATTATGCCAAAGTATCACTCCGCATCAAAAATTCTCTTTTATCATTTACCTACCGAGGATGAGCAGGAATTAAGCTTAGATGCCCGATACGCTCCAACGTATCTATAATTTTTGATTGCTCCATGCTACTTTATCTATTGTTTTGGACTATAATGGGCTTTATTTTCCACTTTTATATTATTTTTGGGACTAACCTATTAACCGGAGGCCCAGCCCAGAATTGCTATTTTTTTGCCTATTTCAGTGTTTCGAAGAAACGGAATATCAAACGGAGTCCAAACGGAATGAAACCTTCGTGAACGTGATCTTCTCACCGAACGTGATCCAAGAGACTTGGACCCTACTCCAAGGAGTGCCAGAGGCGGTCACGAGGGTGGGGGGCGCGCCCCCCTGCCTCGTGGGGCCCCTGACACTCCACCGACGCATTCTTCCTCCTATATATACCCACGCACTTCAACAGATCGGGACGGTGCCAAAGACGTAATTCCACCGCCGCACCTTCCTCAGATCCACGAGATCCCATCTTGGGGCCTGTTCCGAGCTCACGGAGGGGGCATCCACCACGGAGGGCTTCTACATCAACACCATAGCCCTCCGATGAAGTGTGAGTAGTTTACTTCAGACCTTCGGTCCATAGTTAGTAGATAGATAGCTTCTTCTCTTTTTGGATCTCAATACAATGTTCTCCCCTCTCGTGGAGATCTATTCGATGTAATCTTCTTTTATGTGTGTTTGTTGAGACCGATGAATTGTGGGTTTATGATCCAGCTTATCTATGGAAAATATTTGATTCTTCTCTGAATTCTTTTATGTATGATTGAGTTATCTTTGCAAGTCTCTTCAATTATCTGTTTGGTTTGGCCAACTAGATTGGTAGTTCTTGCAATGGGAGAAGTGCTTAGCTTTGGGTTCAATCTTATGTGTCCTTACCTAGTGATGTAAGGGTTGCAAGGCACGATTGTATTGTTGCCATCGAGGATAACAAGATGGGGTATTTATCATATTGCATGAATTTATTCCTCTACATCATGTCATCTTGCTTAAGGCGCTACTCTTTTTTAACTTAATACTCTAGATGCATGCTGGATAGCGGTCGATGAGTGGAGTAATAGTAGTAGATGTAGAATCGCTTCGTCTACTTGTCACGGACGTGATGCCTATATACATGATCATTGCCCGGATAACCTCATAACTATGCTCAATTCACAATTGCTCAACAGTAATTTGTTCACCCACCATAGAATATCTATGTTCTTGAGAGATGCCACTAGTGAAACCTATGGCCCCGGTCTATTCTCATCATATCAATCTCCATCACTTTATTTACTTGCTTTGCTTTTACTTTTCACTTTGCATCTTTATACCAAAAATACCAAAATATTATCTCTATCGATCTCACTCGTAAGTGACAAAGAAGGGATTAACAACCCCTAATCGCGTTGGTTGCTAGTAGCTATCGCTTTGTGCAGTGTACGAGGACTTGCTGTAGCCTCCTACCGGATTGATACCTTGGTTCTCAAAAACTGAGGGAAATACTTACGGTACTTTGCTGCATCATCCTCTCCTCTTCGGGGAAATCCAACGCAGTGCTCAAGAGGTAGCACCCTCTGCCATCGAGATGAGGTCGCCCGGCAGTAGGTGTCGAGGCGCTGGTACAAGTGGCCACCGCCAGGGTTCCCGCTGCCCTTGTACGCCCGCATTGAGGGCCCTTAAGGAGTTGACGCCGGGCACCATGGACGACGCCATTGTCGGGCGCCGGGCGTGGTCACGGCGGTGCGCTGTTGTTCCTCCCGAGTCCATGTCGAGGGCTCCTCCCGAGAGTTTGTGCTCCACGCCATGCCTCCTCAAGATTGGATTCGCCTCCTCCTCCTTCGCCTTCGTGATTCCGTAGAGGGATCTTCGAGCTCGTTGCAAAGACACCGCTGCAGCACTTTGCGACCAGAGCGGAGGTTGCGCCGCGCTCCGGCAAGGTCTTCATGACTCGAGGCTGGGCGAGATCGCCTGGTTCTGCAGGACGAGGGCGCCTCGTGATCCACCCGGAGTACGACGACGCCTGATGATGTTCTTCAAGGTCTTCGACGCGGAAGGACGCCGGCTGGAGTGCTTCCCTGAGAGAGGTGGTCGGGGCCCTGCCGCGGCAAAGACTAGGCTCACCGATCGCTCCCCTAGGAGCTCCTCAGGTGGCAGAGGCGCCGAGGATCCAGCGACCACTGAGCTCTTCACGACCCCGAGACGAAGCGACGATAGCTACGCTACTCGAGCTTGTGTCGCCTTGAGTAGGGCTGGCTCGCCAGCCGCCGCCACCGATCCGATGGGTTTGGCGCCGGTGCCCGACGGCCCACCGCTGATGATGGCGCTTTTGCAAAGGTGCGTAGTTAGCGGTCTTTAGGATCTGCCCTTTGTTCCCCGCGAGGAATCGAAAACGCGCCTGTGGGGGGCTTGTAAGGTGCCCGCGGTTCTGTTTTTAATATGATCCTTGTCGTGAAGTGGTGCGAGATGCTCATCCCATCTTAGCTTAGTTCCTCCTTTCAAACCTCGCGAGGGCTTGATGCTCTGTGCCGACAGGTCCTGGTCCCAAGGCAGGCTTCACCGTCACCGGTATGCCAAATCGCGATGTCAGTGGTCAAGGCCAGAGGTGAGCGGCCCGGGTCCAAGAAGAGCCCCTGAGTCGCGATGCTCAGAGGTCCCTTTAGCGCTCAAGCAGCCATCGTTCGGTGAGAAAGGAGCACGACGTTGCTAACACGGGATTGCTTTAGGACCGACGTAGGTGCTGCGATAGCTAATATTTCCGGAGGATGACTTATCTTGGGGGTCAGGAACCGCTTCTTGGTGCGGCGTTAGGTCCGCGAATCGGCAGATGAGGAGTTGCCTGGCGAGGTCCCCGCGTGCCTCTTCCCTCTCACCTTTACTCCCCTTTCGCTTCACGCCCGGTCCCGCCTCGAGCGGGCTCAGCTGCCGCTGGTATGCTGTGTCGCGATGCCGTGGACAAGGTCGAGGGTGAGGGCCGAGAGCCAGAGGAGCCCATGAGTCGCAATACTCAGGTACCCCCCCTTTAACGTGCAAGCGGCTCGCGCGGACGAGAGTGAAGGAGACGCCGTGAGGGCCTCGCCTGACGCTGCTCCCTGCAGGCTCATCACAAAAAGAACGAGAGTTTGCTATGACAATCGACAACACCGCTGGTTGCTCGAGGGTGACGAGGCACCAAGGCTTGACGAGGTGGCGCTTATGCGTGACCGCCGCGCCGAGCTCAGCCATTCAGGTTTGTCGGTGTTGCAGGGACGGACCCATGCGCAAGCTGCCGTGCCGTTAGGGAGCAGCTCCATCAGCTTGGTGTCAATCGAGCGGGCGATTAGGTCAAACACGTTAATCACGGCGAGCAAGTCCATTTAGATAGGTGCAGAAGGCGGACATCGCTGGTCGGGCTCGAGCGATTTGGGGATGACGCAGCCCGAGAGGCGCTCAATAAAGTAAACTAGAAACATGAATCAAAGGGATACATGCCGCAGTACGGACCCACGCGCGTTCGGGAATGATGCAGCCTCGGGGCGCCCCACTGAAAATGAAACTCAAGGATGTCACCCGATAATGTTGAAGATGAAGGATGTCAAGTAGCGGACGTCAGGCGCCATGAAGCCGATCTTCCCGAGCCCCGTGCCCAGAGCCTCGGAGGCTCCGAGGCGCTGGTGGCTCGCGACCATCTCCATCTCTCGCCAGACTACGGAACGCCGCCACTTGAGCCTCCAAGATGCTCTCATGAGGCGCCAAGCGTGGCAGCCGCTGCCGCAAGCCGTAAGGCATGCGAACGTAGATGTGGGGTGGACCTTCACACCGCCCCACGCGTGAGGGCCAGAGGCGCTCCTGAGAGGCGGCTCGGTTGAGCCCTGGTATGTCGATGCAGACACGCAGCCCACCATCCTCGCCTGGATGGAGAGCTACGGCGGGTAAGCGGCGGCTGCCACTCATGACTCTTGACTCCTGCAGCTCCTGAATGATCTTGCTGACGAACTCCTGAGGGTTTGGCCTTCCTTGCCTCGCTCCTTCCTGAGGGAAACATGCTTTGAAACACGCCTCCAAGTGGTGCCCGAGCTCCTCCCTCGTGATCCTAGCAAAGTCGGTGGCCCCCCAGGAGAGAGCCCCCGAGCCTTGCTCGAGGAGGGCGCCGGGTGCGCCTTCCTATGCGACGAAGAAGGTGCCTCTAACAGCGCTGACTCGAGGGGCCTGCCTCCGAGGGGTCGGGCCAGCGATGTCTTCTTCTTCTTAGGAGCAGCCTCGGGAGCCTTCCGCCTCGTGATCTGGTCTTCAATTGACGCGCTTGAAAAGCACGCCCAGGAAACACACTGCGCTCTCTCTTCACAAGGCACCGTGGATGACTCCACCGCTCGGCATCTTGAGGACATTGTAGCCGGATGAGTCACGCCATGAATTTGGCCGAGCTGGGTACCCGAGGATGGCATTGTATGGTAGGCGAATGTGAGCGACGCTGAAGTCAATGAGCTCGGCGCGGTAGTTGTCGCACCTCAAGGTGACAGGAGGCGGACCTGCCTTATCGGAACTATGGAGCCATCGCGACTCCGAGAAAGGCTTGGTTGGTGAAGCTGATTGTATGGCACTTGGAGATTGTTGAATGTCTCGACGGACAGGATGTTGAGCCCTGCCCGCCATCGGCGAGGGTCCCGTGACTTGCACGCTGTCGATGATTGGGGAACAAAGCATCGGGAGGACTCGCTGTGGCTGCGCACTTGAGCTGATCTCACTGAGCTGAACGTGATGGCGGCGCCACGACCACCCGAGAGGGCGCGTGGCTTCGAGCTTGGGAGGACTGCATTCACTTCAAGGGCGAACTGCTTGAAGATGCGCCGAGAGGCTGGGCTTGAGCTCCGCCCAGATGCAAGCGATTGCGCTGCCCCGGAAGCCCCCACCCCTCGCCCCGATGATGGTCTTCATTTCTCCTTGGCTGCAGTGGCAGAGGAGGGAGGCTCATGCTGCCTTGCGGGCGATCTCGCGAGGCTGATCCTCCAGCCTCCCTCATGAGGCGGGTCCCTCCAACCACCTCGCGAGGCTGATCCTCCCAGCCGTCCTCGCGAGGTCGGTCACGCCACCCTTGGCGAGGGCCACAGCCTTCCCAACGCCTTGGCGCTTCTTCCTCCTCCTCGGTCAGAGCCTCGATCGCCGCTGGGTCGGGCGCCGACCGATTCGCCTTCTTGCACGGCCCCGAGCTCTTGGCATTCACAGTGTTGTGGGTGTGGAGGTCGTGGTACACGCAGACCGGGCTGCCCTTGGAAGACCTGGATGATCCATGCCCTGCTTGGTCCGGTTCGCCATGAGCACGGCAGCCCCTTTGCGCTTCACGCCCTGACCTTGGGCTTCTTCTTCTGGGTCGGTAGCCTGCAGCTCGAGGAGGAAAGGCATCCTTCCTCAGCCTCGGCGCACTTGGTCGCCAAGTGGAACAACCTGTGGATGTGCACAGTCTTCATGCATCGCCAGCTCCTCCTTCATCTTGACGCCACGCACACCGCTGGAGAAGGCTGAGATGATGGCTTCTCGGTCACCTTGGGAATCTTGAGGCGCGTTGTTGAAGGCCGGATGTACTTCGCAGGTCTCTCCGGCTGCTGTTTGATGCGGGCGATGTCACTCACGGCAGGAGGCCGGTCGCGAGTGCCTTGAAGTTGGCGATGAAGCGGTGCGCATCTCGCCCCTGTGAGGAGATCGTGCCAGAGCTGTGTTCAGGAGCCAGTGCAGGCACCGCCCTTGAGCACCATGGGAAAACAGTTCGCCATGACCTTCTCGCCCCTCGCCGGGCGGCTGATGCCCAGCTCAGAGCTGGAGGAACTCCGCAGGGTCGGTCGTGCTGTCAGAAGCGAGGAGGCAGGTCTGCTTGAACTTGCCGGGCCATGCGACGCTGCATAGCTCGGTGGTGAAGGCGCGCAGCCTGCAGGGCCACGGAGGCCTTTGGTGACGGAGGGCTTGATCTTGCGGGTCCCGTCAGCGCTGCCGCCGGGAGCAGCGCGGAGTCTTGGCGCGGCCGGAGCAGAACGCAGTCGGACGGGCCGGTGCGTGGAGCACTGGCAGCTTCTGGGGCGAGGGACCTTGGCAGCTCGCTTGTTGCGCCGGTGCCGGACGGAGTGGGTTCCGCCAGGCTATGCGCCTTGGGGCCAAGGCGCTTTCTTGAGGGGGAGGCGGCTGAGGCGCCCGAGCTTCATCGCCGCGCAAGGCGGGCGCGGTGCAGGAGAATGACGGTGCGGGGAGCCTTCGCGGGCGCCGGACGAAGCTCGGCGACGCGGTCGAGCCACTCTCATAGACGCTATCGACGGGCGGTAGCATAGAGCTCGCTTGTCGCGGCGAGTGCGGCTCGAGCCTCCATGGGCGCGCGCAGCGCACGGGACGAAGAACCAGCAGGGGCGAGTGAAGGAGTAGCGGTGCGGCCGTCTCGCCTCATGGATGGATGCTGGGACGACGCCTGCTGCTCGTTCCCCACCGGGCCGGTGGCGGCATTGACGGCAGGCGATGGGGAACGGCAGGGGCGGCCGCCGACGAGGGCCGTCTGGGCGACGCGAGTAGCGAGAGCGGCTCGGCGCTCGGCGCGAGCCCGACAAGCGTCTGACATGGATGTGAGGGCCGGCGAAGAATAGGGCGGCGAAAGGCGGATTCCGGTGCACCCCTACCTAGCGCGCCAAATGTTGGATTTCGGGTTCCGGCAGAGCCTCTAGGTTCAACTCGGGTGCACGCGAGATCTCACCTCCAACCTACCTACACCTCGTCAGCCGCAAGGATCTAAACTACCCAAAGAGCAACACAATGGACACAAGGTTTATATCGTTCGGCCACCATTGTGGTGTAATACCCTACCCAAAGGTGTGGTGTGGTGGATTGCCTCAGGGGCCGATGATGAATAGTACAAGGAGGAACAGCCTCATGAGGGTCTGCTTCTGGCCGGTGCGATTTAACTGCTAGGGGAGTTCAGACGCTTTCTCTCTCTCGTTGCCTCTCTCTTTCTCCTTTTAGGATTGATCTCTAGCTGCCTCTACCCTGTTGGTGGCTAGTCCTATTTATAGGAAGAGGCCCTGGGCCTCTTCCCAAATATTGAGCGGGAAGGGCACCAACAATTGGCCATTTTGAAGGGGAACATCTAGTACACTTATCCTGACTAAAGTCGGTCCTCGCCTGCCAAAGACTCTGACGGTGACGCCGGCTTGGGCTCCCAGAACGCCGACACCAGCCCAGTAGTTTTTTTCTTTCTGAAAATGGCTAGCCCAGTTTTTTTGTGATTTGTCAAGTAAGTCGCTTTATCAGGCCTATTGGGCTGTAAATCTTTCAAGACGAGGAGAGCTTCATTCGGCTGGCCGAGAAAATGGCCTATCAGTAATGAGAAATGGGCTGTACATTTTTAAAACACATCAAACCGGCAATTATTTTCAAATATATTTTTTCATTTCGAGATTTTAAATTGCATTTATTTTTATGCGTGGACAATTTATTGGATTTTATATTGATATACATTTATTTTCAAAATCAGTCTAATGTGACTCAAATTTCAGGATTAAAAACAGTTCTGCATCAAGACCGACATATGCAAAAGTTCATATAATTTTTAACCGTGGCCACAATATGGGTTGTAATGCTAACAAAAAGAATATGGGCTCCAAAAAAACCCGTAAGAATTAGAAAATGGGCTGTAAATTATTTGAAATAATGCCGATGGGCTGTATGTTGTTTTCCACAGATTTGAGGCTTTCCACAGATGGTTCAGATATTGTTGGATGTCCATCCAACGGCCGCCGTGCTTCTTCAATCTCTCGCTTCTTCCTGCTCCAACCGCCAAACAAGCGCCAAGGGACTGCTCGCTTCCTCCTCCCCAAGAGCCGGCCAGGTTGCCGCCACAGGCCTCACCGCCCCACCAGATTCCAATCGATGGCCTAGCCATCCTCTACTCACCACACTGCCGTTATTCTCCGCGACGGCAGATTTAACCAAGAAACCTCAGACAACAGATTCTCCGTGGGAAACAAAACAACTGCCGAGTCTTCCTCGCCTCCGTCGTCGTTACTATTTCGCCGTTGTCCACCGCCTCGGTGTTTCTCGGCGGCGTGGTCAGCGGGCTAACGAATCGACATGCATCCGGCGGATCAGACGGAGAGGCCGACACCGGGTCCACACCGCACGCAAGGAAATGCCTCCACGCGCAAAATAATGATTCCTCCATCCGACATCCGGGACCCACCGTAAGGGCCTCAGATTTCGCGAAAAAACAATACCTCCGCGACAGCTCGAACTCCACTAACTATATCTTCGACGCAAGGAAGTGCTTCCTTATTACGCACAAAAAATGAATACTCCCCGCTAGCCGGGACCCAAGATAGTGGGCCTACTAAGTTGACGGGATGAAGGGCTTTGTCAACTTAGTCAATATGCATGATTCTAGCTCGACCGACCGACGATGTCCATCCAACGGTCAGAGTGCTTCTTCAACCTCTGGTCTTCTTACTCCAAATTACCAAAGCAATACCGGCCGTGTCGTGCCTCGCCTCCCGCCTCCCCTGGGTCGGGTCAGGCTGCCGCAGAGGCCTCACCGCCCATACTACTCCCACCGCTGGCCAGTGCCATCCCTCCACTCCACTCACCCATACCCCCGTTATTCTCAAGGACGACGGCAACAAGCCCAACCAAAGGAACCTCGATTCTCTCCGCAGGCATCCACCGCCGCTTCCCCCTGCTCCGCCATCCCTTCTAGGCCTCGCCGCCCACCGGGCGGCGTGTTTCGCACGGCGTGGTCAATGTGGTCAACGATCAATTCCATCGGAAGAATATCAGACGTGGAGTGGCCGATACCGGGTCCACGGCAGCCGCAAGGAAGTGCCTCCTTATTGCCCGTAAAATAATTATTCCTCCACCGACAAATAGGGACCCATCGGACGCCCACCAAAGATATCGCTAAAAAACGCTTTCCCTCGATCACTGGGACCCACACGACGGGCCATCAGATTTCACTTAAAAATGTTCCCGTCGGTCGTCACCGACCCACCGAAGTGCCTCCTTATTACGCACAAAAATGAATACCCCTCGCTAGCCGGGACCCACCTTGGTGGAGGCTAACTTAGGGCCTACTAAGTTGACGGGACGGAGGGCTTTGTCAACTTAGTCAATATGCACGATTCTAGCTCCAAAGGACTGCACGATGTCCATCCAACGGCCGTAGTGCTTCTTCAACCTCTCGGTCTTCTTGTTCGCCGCCAAACCAGCACCGGTCGTGCTCGCGGCTCCATCCTCCTGCGGTCGCTCATGATGCGGCGGAGGCCTCATCGCCTCTACTACTCCCAAAGATCGCCAAAGCCATCCTCTACTCACCAACACCCTCGTTATTCTCGGGGGCGATGGCAGCCTCACACCGCAGCGAACCGCTGAACCTCGACTCTTCACGCTGGGCATCCACCGCTGCTTCCCCGCTCCGTCGGCCTCGCCGCCCACCGCCTCGGTGCTCTCGGCGCGCGTGGTCAACGTGGTCAAGGAACGGCTTCCATCGGACGTGGATCAGACGTGGAGAGGCTGATGTGGGTCCACGGCCACAAAGAAGGAAGTGCCTCCTTATTACGCAAAATAATTATTCCTCCACCGACAGCAGGGACCCACCGACGGGCCACCGATTTCGTGAAAAAAATGTTTGCCCTCGACCGCCGGGACCCACCACTACATATTCGCACGCAAGGAAGTGCGCCCGCAAAAAACGATTCGCCGATTGCCGGGACCCACCAGCTACATCTTCGCAGCAAGGAAGTGCTCGATACCGACCCACCTGGTCGAAGCGTATGTAGCGCTTGTCATTCTGGTCGCGAATGTGTACGCATATATACCGGTGGATGTAGAGGCGCGACGCGTCGTAGTAGAGGCGCGCATGTAGCATGTACACGCACGCACATCGCCGGGTGCAAGAAAGAAAATACAGCCACGTATGTGTACATACGGGCAGGGTCTCAATGCCTACTGCGCAGACACGCACGGGCGAGGGCTCGTACATGGCTGGGTCGAACGGAGAAACCGCGCCGCCGCCGTGTTCATGGGGAGGCAACGAATGCGCCGTGTTCATGGGGAGGCAACGAATGCGCCGTGTTCATGGGGGGGCAACGGAATGCGTGGTCGCTTTCATCGGGTGGGATTGATGGAACAGCAATGGAAATGAGGCCCGCGCATCACACAACGAAGGAAATGGACCTCCCACGCTCGAACGGGTTGTAGCGACCGACCTCGACGGTCAAGCCTCGTGTTGCCGTACATCCTCGATCAAGATGCTGGCACACACAAGACATCAATGTATATATCAAAGTGCAATCACATGTATAAATAACGAAACTGATATATACCTCATAAGTCACAGCGAAACAAATAGTCGGGTGTGGAGTCCCATCAACGCCATCGGCAAGTTGAGTGTAGACCGTAACCTCAGATCGTAACTCTTACTCGTCGAAGAAAATCCTGCAACATGATACGTTGCAGCCGTGTAGGTCAAGACATTGAATGTACCGTAAGATCACAACATGAATAAACAGATGGTAAAACTATACTATATGCAATTTGGCTTTGTGGCTCAGATTCGAGTTTTGTTTATGTAAAAGCTGATTTTATTTTCCCTACATCAAAGGAATAAATGAAGTCTGTACTATGGAGTTTTCTATCATGACATGGTTCCGCCAACCGATGTCTCATAGCCCAAAATCATCATATGTTGCCCACAATTGTTATCAATCCGTGTTGAGAGTTCCAGATAGATCCAAGTCCAGATGCTCAAATTGTCCGTGAATCGGGACACGGCTAATCGATTAGGTTTAAACCCTCCGCAGAGGTTTGTACACTTTTCCCGCAAGATTCGATCCTCTCTTTACGCTCTCGCACTTCGTGGTGTTTGAGAACAAGATGACCAAACATGGTCTTCCAAGAGTTCTTCCGACCACCGTCCGTGCTCATCCCATCCTACCGTAGTTCTACATCTGCTAGCACCGCCCCAGCCAGAGTCACAACTAAGGTCAACCAAGCCAGAGCCCATAATGACTTGCGGTTGCACAGTAAGCTTCCGGCATGAAGTATTCTTCCGCCTCTTTGAGTCTGGGTGAAGCTTCCGCAAGATGTCATGGCGCTTCTCCATGCATCCCGCCAACCACCGGTTTCTCCAGGTGCCCACAACTGCCTTCACCCAAAGAGTGTATTGAATTTTGTCTTGAGTCTTGAAGTCTTGAGGCCTTGAAGATGCAGTCCTTGCAGATTCCATCATGGAGTTGTCGCCATTCACGAGATCCTCCATTCTCACACCACTCCCGAGTACTCATACCAACCCCGCCTACTATAGCGTAGCATTTAAATAAATAACGCCCCGGCTTGGTAACAGGTGATGGGTTCCTACCTCATGCATACTACTCAATTACAAGGATTCAATAACACTACTGAGGGGTGGTTGCAAAGGTGCCACTAAATGCAATAAAACATAGGTATGAAAGCATGGTCAAAGTGAACTTGCCTTGCTGACGATCTTCGAAAACTAGGGACTCGTGGTAGCAAGCTTCACACTCCGGAAATTCTACCGAGGCAAACAATAATCACAATAAGCATATAGCATATGATCACTTAACAAAATAGCATAGCAACATAACACACCAAAACAAACGAATCAAAAACCCAAAAGAAAACTCGAAGAAATCCAACTCAAAGTTTTCCTACTTCAAGCAACAACTAGAAATAGTTTTACATAACAAAATTTTCTCAACATAACCTGACCATGGGTTTATGTTAACTTAACATAAAGGAATGCATTAAGCAACTAGGAGCAAAAGGAATCAATTTAAAAGCTATTATAAAACTCCTAGTAGGCCTAATTCAAATTTTAGTAAGAAAATAAAATAAAACTTTTATTTATTATAATTAAAAGTTCATGCTCTAAAGTGATAGAAACTAACCTAGAATAATCTATCACATGTGAAAAATAAATTTATTTGCTAATTAAAATAATAGGAAAACAAGATCTAGTTAATTAATTAAGAATAACAAGATTCTGCTAGAAACTATTTTTTATTAATCCTAAAATAACCAAATTAATTCCTATGGTTAGGAAATGTCAAAACAAAGTTGGGACAAAAGAATCACCCAAAAATAATTTTCCTAACTAATTTTATAGCAGATTTACTATTCTGTCTAAATTTAAAATAAAGCAGTTTTAAATAATTTTAACATAGCTAAATATATTTTCTACAGAAACTATAAGAAATTTTCAAACCAACAAAAAAAGAATCACTTAAAAATATTATGTAGATTAAAAGTTATGAATTTTTCAAATCTGAAACTATTCTGTTAAAACAGAAAAACGAAAATAAAGAAAAAACGGCTAAATGGGCCTAACTAGCGCACTGAGCGTAATATAACTAAAACGGCCCTAGGGTTAAACTGAATCGGGCCGGTACTAAAAATAAAACCCTAACTTAAAATTAAACCGGACTAAACCGGGCCGAACCGGGTTTATATAAAGAACGATTTTCTGGGGTTCTAACTGACCGTCGGGCTAGATCGGACGGGAGGTGAACTCCGTGGCTTACCGGTCGGCGGCGGCGGCGGAGGCTCGGGGGCGATGGTTCCGCGACTGGTGGTCGGGGCGCCAAGGAGGTCTCCGGGGTGCAGCGGCGCGAGGAGTCCGGGGTGGGCTCAAGGCAGCCTGGGTGGCCGGGAGGGTCGGGCGGTGGCAATGGCGGCGGCGGCGCCTGGCTCCGGGCGAGGCCTTGCGGGAGTGGGAGAGGTCCGCGAGGGGAAATGGGGTGAGGGGAGGGCTTTATAGGGCGGGGCGGCGATGCGCGGGAAGCGAATCGGGAGGATCGGTGGATCCCGAGATCACGGGATCTCCCATGAAGGGCGGCGCCTCGGCGCGAGGGGCGAGGGGAGAAGGAGGTGGGGCCCACTGCCGCCGAGAGGGAGGGAGAGGGTGCGGTCGGGTGGCCGACCTGGATGGGTTTCAAGCGAGGAGGGGGCGAGGCTGGCTCACGGGGTGCCGGGTCGGGCGCTGGCTGGGCTCGGCTCGACTGGCTGGTGGCCTGCCGGCCAGGGGTGAGGGGGCTGCCCAGTGGCTGGCTGGGCAACTGGCTGGCCGGTGCCTCGGGCATTTTTTTTTCCTTTTCTATTTTATTTTTTGAAAAAATAAAACCGAGATATAATTTAAAATATAAATATTTTATATAGGACATATATATACCAAAATAATCAGGGGAATATTCCCTATCATTTGAACATTTTTCCAGGGGCAAAATCCAGAGTTTATAAAAATTCATTTTTTCCAAAAATTCAAATAAAACCAAAATTTGAATTCAAATTCCAAAACTTCAAAACTTCAAATGCCACTCAAATTCAAACAACATGCATAGGTGCTTAGCTATAATTGTAAAACATACCAAATAGGAAATTTGGGATGTTACAGGGGTCCTGTTGATCGGGAGGTGTGGCGCATCACAAAACGGAGGAAACGGACCTCCTACGGTCGAAACCGGGTCCCGTTGATCGGGAGGGTGTGGCGCATCAAGAACGGATTTAAACGGACCTCCTACTACGTCAAACGGGGTCCCGTTGATCGGGAGGGTGTGGCGATCGCAAAACGGACGTAAACAGACTTGTGTTGGAGCATTACGGTCAAACGGGGTCCTGTTCATCGGAGGGTGTGGCGCATCGCAAAACGGGACTCCACGGATACTATTCATCTCCACCATCGACCTCCTCCAGCCTCCACGGGCTACCGCCGACCTCCTCCACCTCCACGGGCCCTGCTCATCCAGCCTCCACCGCGCTACTCCACCGGCCACTGCTCAACCACCCTCCACCGCTCATCGCTCATCCAGCCTCCACACCACGTGGTCCTGTTCAACCACCCTCCACGGGCACCCTCCACCGCTTCATCGTTCATCCAGCTTCCACACCACGGGATCCTGTTCATCGACCCTCCACAGCACCCTCCACCGCCTAATGTTCATCCAGCCTCCACCACACCACGGGTCCTGTTCATCCAGAGGCAACGCCACCGCCACCGCTCATCCAACCCCCGCCCCCCCCCCCGCTAACGCCACTGCTCATCCCAGAGGCAGATCGATCGGCTTCGCTTAGCAGCAGAGAGTAAAGGAATCGCTCGATCGGGTTCGCTTAACAGCCATCGATCGATCGCCGGGTTCCGTAACGTAGCCTACAAGCGCAATCGCCGGTTCAGCTTAGAGCCCAACGCCGCCGGTTCGCTAGAGCCACGCCGCACACACGCCGCAGCACGTATATGAGAGAACGCGATCGCCGCCCCGACCTCCCACCGTAACCGGAACTCCCCAAATTTTCCTCCCCTTGCTTCTACCACGGTTTTTCCGCCATGGACGGCCCAAAGAATGTCATGCAGCAAGCGCTCCGCCCGCCCAGACGAAAAGCCGATTTTCTGTCATGATTTTTGTCATAGAAGTAGGAGCTCACCACATCTATGATGATACCGGTTTGTCACAATTATCATCATAGAAGTGTCATATGTATGATGTAAAAATTTATTCGCCCAAAATGACACAGATGTGTCTTTTTTTGTAGTGGAAGGAGAAGGAGAAGGAAGGAGAGGAAGGAAAAGGAGGAAAGGGGGGTTGGCCCCCTAGTCCAATTCGGTTTGGGCCAGGGGGGCCGCGCGCCCTGCCTCCTCTCTTCCACCACTTGGTCCATGAGGCCCACTGCTTCTTCCTTGTATTCCCGTAACTCCCCGGTACCCCCAAAAATACCCGAATCACTCGGAACCTTTCCGATGTCCGAATATAGTCGCATAATATATCGATCTTAACATCTCAACCATTTCGAGACTCTCGTAATGTCCCCGATCTCATCCGGACTCCAAACTACCTTCGTACATCAAATCACATAAACTCATAATACAATCGCCATCGAACTTTGTTGCATGGACCCTACGGGTTCTAGAACTATGTATACATGACCGAGACATGTCTCCGGTCAATAACCAATAGCGGAACCTGATGCTCATATTGGGTCCCACATATTCTACGAAGATCTTTATCACTCAAACCGCATAACAACATACGCTGTTCCCTTTGTCATTGGTATGTTACTTGCCCGAGATTCGATCGTTCGGTATCTCAATACCTAGTTCAATCTCGCTATCGACAAGTCTCTTTACTCATTCCAGAATACATCATCCCGCAACTAACTCATTAGTTACAATGCTTGCCAGCTTATAGTGATGTGCATTACCGAAAGGGCCCAGAGATACCTCTCCGACAATCGGAGTGACAAATCCTAATCTCAAATACACCAACCCAACAAGTACCTCCGAGACACCAGAGAGCACCTTTATAATCACCAAGTTACATTGTGACGCTTGGTAGCACACAAAGTGTTCCTCCGTAAATGGGAGTTGCATAATCTCATAGTCATAGGAACATGTATAAGTCATGAAGAGAACAATAGCAACATACTAAACGATCAAGTGCTAAGCCAACGGAATGGGTCAAGTCAATCACATCATTCTCCTAATGATGTGATCCTGTTAATCAAATGACAACTCATGTCTATGGCTAGGAAACATAACCATCTTTGATCAACGAGCTAGTCAAGTAGAGGCATACTAGTGACACTATGTTTGTCTATGTATTCACACATGTATTATGTTTCCGGTTAATACAATTATAGCATGAATGATAAACATTTATCATGATATAAGGAAATAACTAATAACTTTATTATTGCCTCTAGGGCATATTTCCTTCAGTCTCCCACTTGCACTAGAGTCAATAATCTATTTCACATCGACATGTGATTTAACACCAACAGTTCACATCACCATGTGATTAACACCCATAGATCACATCCTCATGTGACCAACACCCGAAGGGTTTACTAGAGTCAATAATCTAGTTCACATCGCTATGTGATTAACACACAAAAAGTACTAAGGTATGATCATGTTTTGCTTGTGAGAGAAGTTTAGTCAATGGGTCTGCCACATTCAGATCCGTATGTATTTTGCAAATTTCTATGTCAACAATGCTCTGCACGGAGCTACTCTAGCTAATTGCTCCCACTTTAAATATGTATCCAGATTGAGACTTAGAGTCATCTCGGATCGTGTCAAAACTTGCATCGACGTAACCCTTTACGATTTAACCTTTGTCACCTCCATAATCGAGGAACATATCCTTATTCCACTAAGGATAATTTTGACCGCTGTTCAGCGATCTACTCCTAGATCACTATTGTACCCCTTGCCAAACTTAGTGTAGGGTATACAATAGATCCGTACACAAGATGGCATACTTTATAGAACCTATGGCTGAGGCATAGGAACGACTTTCATTCTCTTTCTATCTTCCGCCGTGGTCGGGCTTTGAGTCTTACTCAATTTCACACCTTGTAACACGTGCAAGAACTCTTTCTTTGACTGTTCCATTTTGAACTACTTCAAAATCTTGTCAAGGTATGTACTCATTGAAAAAACTTATCAAGCGTCTTGATCTATCTCTATAGATCTTGATGCTCAATATGTAAGCAGCTTCACCAAGGCATTTCTTTGAAAAACTCCTTTTCAAACACTCCTTTATGCTTTCCAGAAAATTCTACATCATTTCCGATCAACAATATGTCACTCACATATACTTATCAGAAAGGCTGTAGTGCTCCCACTCACTTTCTTGTAAATACAGGCTTCACCGCAACTCTGTATAAAACTATATGCTTTGATCACACTATCAAAACATACATTCCAACTCCGAGATGCTTGGACCAGTCCATAAATGGATCACTGGTGCTTACACACTTTGTTAGCATCTTTTGGATTGACAAAACCTTCTAGTTGCATCATATACAACTCTTCTTTAATAAATCCATTAAGGATTGCAATTTTGTTATCCATTTGCCAGATTTCATAAAATGCGGCAATTTCTAACATGATTCGGACAGACTTAAGCATCGCTACGAGTGAGAAAATCTCATCATAGTCAACACCTTGAACTTTGTCAAAACCTTTTTGATAAGTCTAGCTTTGTAGATAGTAACACTAATATCAGCGTCCGTCTTCCTCTTAAAGATCCATTTATTTTCTATGGCTTGCCGATCATCGGGCAAGTCAACCAAAGTCCACACTTTGTTCTCATACATGGATCCCATCTCAGATTTCATGGTCTTAAACCATTTCGCGGAATCTGGGCTCATCATCGCTTCCTCATAGTTCGTAGGTTCGCCATGGTCTAGTAACATGACCTCCGAATAGGATTACCGTACCACTCGTGCTGAACGACTCGTTGACCTACAAGGTTTGGTAGTAACTTGATCTCAAGTTTTATGATCATCATCATTAGCTTCCTCACTAATTGGTGTAGACATCACTGGAACTGATTTCTGTGATGAACTTCTTTCCAATTTGGGAGAAGGTACAATTACCTCATCAAGTTCTACTTTCCTCCCACCCACTTCTTTCGAGAGAAACTCCTTCTCTAGGAAGGATCCATTTTAAGCAACAAAGATCTTGCCTTCATATCTGTGATAGAAGGTGTACCCAATGGTCTCTTTTGGGTATCCTATGAAGATGCACTTCTCCGATTTGGGTTTGAGCTTATCATGCTGCAACTTTTTCACATAAGCATCGCAACCCCAAACTTTAAGAAACGACAGCTTAGGTTTCTTGCTTAACCATAGTTCATACCGTGTCGTCTCAACGGATTTTGACGGTGCCCTATTTAACGTGAATGCAGCTGTCTCTAATGCATAACCCCAAAAGAATAGTGGTAGATCGGTAAGAGACATCATAGATCACACCATATCTAATAAAGTACGGTTACGACGTTCGGACACACCATTACACTGTGGTGTTCCAGGTGGTGTCAATAGTGAAACTATTTCACATTGTTTTAACTGAAGGACAAACTCGTAACTCAAATATTTTACCTCTATGATCATATCGTAGAAACTTATATTTTCTTGTTACGATGATTCTCCACTTCACTCTGAATTTTTCTGAACTTTTCAAATGTTTCAGACTTGTGTTTCATCAAGTAGATATATACCCATATCTGCTCAAATCATATGTGAAGGTCAGAAAATAACGATACTTGCCGCGAGCCTTAACACTCATCGGAACGCTTACATCAGTATGTATTATTTCCAATAAGTCAGTTGCTCGCTCCATTGTTCCGGAGAACGGAGTCTTAGTCATCTTGCCCATGAGGCATGGTTCGCAAGCATCAACTGATTCATAATCAAGTGATTCCAAAAGTCCATCAACATGGAGTTTCTTCATGCTCTTTACACCAATATGACCTAAACGGCAGTGCCACAAATAAGTTGCACTATCATTATTAACTTTGCATCTTTTGGCTTCAATATTAATATGTGTATCACTACGATCGAGATCCAACAAACCATTTTCATTGGGTGTATGACCATAGAAGGTTTTATTCATGTAAATGTAACAACAATTATTCTCTAATTTAAATGAATAACCAGATTGCAATAAACATGCTCAAATCATATTCATGCTCAACGCAAACACCAAATAACACTTATTTAGGTTCAATACTAATCCCGAAGTATAGGAAGTGTGCGATGATGATCATATTAATCTTGGAACTACTTCCAACACACATCGCTCTTCGCCCACAACTAGTCTCTGTTTATTCTACAACTCCCGTTTCGAGTTACTACTCTTAGCAACTGAACTAGTATCAAATACTGAGGGGTTGCTATAAACACTAGTAAAGTACACATTAATAACATGTATATCAAATATACCTTTGTTCACTTTGGCATCCTTCTTATCCGCCAAATACTTGGGGTAGTTCCGCTTCCAGTGACCAGTCCCTTTGCAGTAGAAGCACTTAGTTTCAGGTTTAGTTCCAGTCTTGGGCTTCTTCACTTGAGCGGCAACTAGCTTGTCGTTCTTCTTGAAGTTCCCTTTCTTCCCTTTGCCCTTTTCTTGAATCTAGTGGTCTTGTTAATCATCAACACTTGATGATCTTTCTTGATTTCTATCTTCATTGATTTCAGCATCACGAAGAGCTTGGGAATCGTTTTCGTCATCCCTTGCATACAGTAGTTCATCACGAAGTTCTACTAACTTGGTGATGGTGACTAGAGAATTCTGTCAATCACTATTTTATCTGGAAGATTAACTCCCACTTGATTCAAGTGATTGTAGTACCTGCATAATCGAGCACATGCTCACCGCTTGAGCCATTCTCCTCCATCTTTAGCTATAGAACTTGTTGGAGACTTCATATCTCTCAACTCGGTATTTTTCTTGAAATATTAACTTCAACTCCTGAACATCTCATATGGTCCATGACGCTCAAAACGACTTTGAAGTCCCGATTCTAAGCCGCTAAGCATGGTGCACTTAAACTATCAAGTATTCATCATATTGAGCTAGCCAAACGCTTATAACGCCCGTGATCCGCTTCCTGCAATAGGTCCGTCACCTAGTGGTGCATCAAGGACATAATTCTTCAGGCAACAATGAGGATAAACCTCGATCACGGACCCAGTCCGCATCATTGCTACTATCATCTTTCAACTTAGTTTTCTAGGAACATATATAAAACATAGGGAAGCAACAACGCGAGCTATTGATCTACAACATAGATATGCTAATACTACCAGACTAAGTTCATGATAAATTAAAGTTCAATTAATCATATTACTTAAGAACTCCCACTTAGATAGACATCCTCTAATCATCTAAGTGATCACGTGATCCAAATCAACTAAACCATAACCGATCATCACGTGAAATGGAGTAGTTTTCAATGGTGAACATCACTATGTTGATCATATCTACTATATGATTCATGCTCGACCTTTCGGTCTTAGTGTTCCGAGGCCATATCTGCATATGCTAGGCTCGCCAAGTTTAACATGAGTATTCTGCGTGTTCAAAACTGGCTTGCACCCGCTGTAGATGGACGAGAGCTTATCACACCCGATCATCACGTGGTGTCCGGGCACGATTTAACTTTGGCAAAGGTGCATACTCAGGAGAACACTTTATCTTGAAATTTAGTGAGAGATCATCTTATAATGCTACCGCCAATCAAAGCAAAATAAGATGCATAAAAGATAAACATCACATGCAATCAATATAAGTGATATGATATGGCCATCATCATCTTGTGCTTGTGATCTCCATCTCCGAAGCACCATCATGATCACCATCGTCATCGGCGCGACACCTTGATCTCCATTGTAGCATCGTTGTCGTCTCGCCAACTATTGCTTCTACGACTATCGCTACCGCTTAGTGATAAAGTAAAGCAATTACAGGGCGATTTTATTGCATACAATAAAGCGACAACCATATGGCTCCTGCCAGTTGCCGATAACTCAATTACGAAACATGATCATCTCATACAATAAAATATAGCATCATGCCTTGACCATATCACATCACAACATGCCCTGCAAAAACAAGTTAGATGTCCTCTACTTTGTTGTTGCAAGTTTTACGTCGCTGCTACGGGCTGAGCAAGAACCGTTCTTACCTACGCATCAAAAACACAACGATAGTTCGTTAAGTTAGTGCTGTTTTAACCTTCTCAAGGACCAGGCATAGCCACACTCGATTCAACTAAAGTTGGAGAAACTGACACCCGCCAGCCACCGTGCAAAGCACGTCCAGAACCAGTCTCGCGAAGCGACGCTGTAATGTTGGTCCGGCCGCTTCATCCAACAATCCCGCCAACCAAAGTATGACATGATGGTAAGCAAGATGACTTGTATCACCCACAACTCACTTGTGTTCTACTCGCACATAACATCTACGCATAAAACCTGGCTCAAAACCATCGCTGGGGAACGAGTAATTTCAAAAAATTCCTCCGCACACGCAAGATCATGGTGATGCATAGCAACGAGAGGGAGAGTGTTGTCCACGCATCGTCAGAGACCGAAAGCGAAGCGTTAGCACAACGCGTTGATGTAGTCAGACGCCTTCACGATCCGACCGATCAAGTACCAAACGCACGGCACCTCCGAAGTTTAGCACACTTCAGCTCGATGACATCCTCGAACTCCGATCCAGCCGAGCTTTGAGGGAGAGTTCCGCAAGATGACGGCGCAGGACGATGATGATGTTCTACTAACGCAGGGCTTCGCCAAAGACTGCCAAGATATTATCGAGGTGGATTTTGGTGGAGGGGGGGCACCGACACGGCTAAGAGATCAAGAGATCAATTGTTGTGTTCACGGGTGCCTCCTCCTCCATATATAAAGGGGAGGAGGAGAGGCCGGCCAAGGGAGGAGGCGCGCCAAGTGGGGCAATCCTACCCAAGTAGGATTCCCTTCTTTCCTAGTCCAAGTAGGAGAGGGAAGGAAGGAAGAAAGGAGAGGAGGAAAAGGAGGAAAGAGGGCCGCCCCTAGTCCAATTCGGTTTGGGCTAGGGGGCGCCTCCTCCTCTCTTCCACCACTTGGCCCATGAGGCCCATTGCTTCTTCCTCGTATTCCCATAACTCCCTGCACCCCAAAAATACCTGAATCACTCGGACCTTTCCGATGTCGGAATATAGTCGCCCAATATATCGATCTTTACGTCTCAACCATTTCTAGACTCCTTGTCATGTCCCCGATCTCATCCAGGACTCCGAACTACCTTCGGTACATCAAATCACATAAACTCATAATACAATCGTCATCGAACTTTAAGCGAGCGGACCCTACGGGTTCGATAACTATGTAGATATGACCGAGACACGTCTCCGGTCTATAAGCAATAGCGGAACCTGGATGCTCATATTGGCTCCCACATATTCTACGAAGATCTTTATCGGTCAAACCGCATAACAACATACGTTGTTCCCTTTGTCATCGGTATGTTACTTGCCCGAGATTCGATGTCGGTATCTCAATACCTAGTTCAATCTCGTTACCATCAAGTCTCTTTACTCGTTCCGTAATACATCATCCCACAACTAACTCATTAGTTACGATGCTTGCAAGGCTTATAGTGATGTGCATTACCGAGTGGGCCCAGAGATACCTCTCCGACAATCGGAGTGACAAATCCTAATCTCGAAATACGCCAACCCAACAAGCACCTTCGGAGACATCTGTAGAGCACCTTTATAATCACCAAGTTACGTTGTGACGTTTAGTAGCACATAAAGTGTTCCTCCGGTAAACGGGAGTTGCATAATCTCATAGTCATAGGAACATGTATAAGTCATGAAGAAAGCAATAGCAACATACTAAACGATCAAGTGCTAAGCTAACGGAATGGGTCAAGTCAATCACATCATTCTCCTAATGATGTGATCCCGTTAATCAAATGACAACTCATGTCTATGGCTAGGAAACATAACCATCTTTGATCAATGAGCTAGTCAAGTAGAGGCATACTAGTGACACTATGTTTGTCTATGTATTCACACATGTATTATGTTTTCGGTTAATACAATTATAGCATGAATGATAAACATTTATCATGATATAAGGAAATAAATAATAACTTTATTATTGCCTCTAGGGCATATTCCCTTCATCAATCCAGTAGGAGACCACGCTCAAGTCCCTCGCACCTACACAAACAAATAAGAACCTCACAACCAATGCGATAAAAGGGGTTGTCAATCCCTTCACGGTCACTTACGAGAGTGAGATCTGATAGATATGATAAGATAATATTTTTATGATAAAGATGCAAAGTAAAATAAAAGGCAATAGTAATAGCTAGTTGATGGAAGATTAATATGATGGAAAATAGACCTGGGGGCCATAGGTTTCACTAGTGGCTTCTCTCAAGAGCATAAGTATTACGGTGGGTGAACAAACTACTGTCGAGCAATTGATAGAATTGAGCATAGTTATGAGAATATCTACGTATGATCATGTATATAGGCATCACGTCCGTGACAAGTAGACCGACTTCTGCCTGCATCTACTACTATTACTCCACACATCGACCGCTATCCAGCATGCATCTAGAGTATTAAGTTCATAAGAACGGAGTAACGCTTTAAGAAAGATGACATGATGTAGAGGGATAAACTCATGCAATATGATATAAACCCCATCTTGTTATCCTTGATGGCAACAATACAATACGTGTTGTTTCCCTTTCTGTCACTGGGATCGAGCACCGCAAGATTGAACCCAAAACTAAGCACTTCTCCCATTGCAATAAAGATCAATCTAGTAGGCCAAACCAAACTGATAATTCGAAGAGACTTGCAAAGATAACCAATCATACATAAATGAATTTAGAGAAGATTCAAATATTGTTCATAGATAAACTTGACCATAAACCCACAATTCATCGGTCCCGAAAAACACACCGCAAAAAAAGATTACATCGAATAGATCTCCACGAGAATCGTGGAGAACTTTGTATTGAGATCGAAAGAGAGAGAAGAAGCCATCTAGCTAATAACTATGGACCCGAAGGTCTGAAGTAAACTACTCACACATCATCGGAGAGGCTATGGTGTTGATGTAGAAGCCCTCCGTCATCAATGCCCCCTCCGGCAGGACGCCGGAAAAGGCCCCAAGATGGGATCTCACGGCATGTAAGGTTGCGGCGGTGGAATTAGGTTTTTGGATGCTTCGCTGGCTTGGGGCACGATGTATATATAGGAGGAAGAAGTACGCTTGGAGGTGGGCCCCACGAGGGTGGAGGGCGCGCCAGGGGTAGGCGCCCGCCTCGTGCTCTCCTCGGTTGATTTCTTGACGTGGAATCCAAGTCCTCCGGATCACGCTTGTTGCGAAAATCACGCCCAAGGTTTCATTCCGCTTGGACTCGCTTGATATTCTTTTTCTGCGTAACATCTGAAATAGGCAAAAAACATCAATTTGGGCTGGGCCTCCGCAATAGGTTAGTCCCAAAATAATATAAAAGTGTATAATAAAGCCCATTAAACATCCAAAACAGAATATACTATAGCATGGAATAATAAAAAATTATAGATACGTTGGAGACGTATCAAGCATCCCCAAGCTTAATTCCTGCTCGTCCTCGAGTAGGTAAATGATAGAAACAAATTTTTTGATGTGGAATGCTGCTTGGCATAATTTTCAATGTAATTCTCTTAATTGTGGTATGAATGTTCAGATCCAAAAGATGCAATACAAAAGTTTAATATTGAAATAAAAATAATAATACTTCAAGAATACTAACTAAGCAATTATGTCTTCTCAAAATAACATGGACAAAGAAAGTTATCCCTACAAAATCATATAGTCTGGCTATGCTTTATCTTCATCACACAAAGTATTTAATCATGCACAACCCCGATGACAATCCAAGCAATTGTTTCATACTTTTGGTGTTCTCAAAGTTTTTCAATCTTCACGCAATACATGAGCATGAGCCATGGACATAGCACTATATGTGGAAAAGAATGGAGGTTGTGGAGAAGACAAAAAGGGAGAAGATAGTCTCACATCAACTAGGCGTATCAATGGGCTATGGAGATGCCCATCAATAGATATCAATGTGAGTGAGTAGGGATTGCCATGCAACGGATGCACTAGAGCTATAAGTATATGAGAGCTCAATAAAAGAAACTAAGTGGGTGTGCATCCAAATCGCTTGCTCAAGAAGACCTAGGGAATTTTGAGGAAGCCCATCATTGGAATATACAAGCCAAGTTCTATAATGAAAAATTCCCCACTAGTATATGAAAGTGACAACATAAGAGACTCTCTATCATGAAGATCATGGTGCTACTTTAGAGCACAAGTGTGGTAAAAGGATAGTAGCATTGTCCCTTCTCTCTCTTTCTCTCATTTTTTTTTCTTTGGCCTTTTCTCCTTTTTTATGGCCTTTCTCTTTTTTTTATTTAATCAGGAGTCTCATCCCGACTTATGGGGGAATCATAGTCTCCATCATCCTTTCCTCACTTGGGACAATGCTCTAATAATGATGATCATCACACTTTTATTTTCTTACAACTCAATACATAGAACAAAAATATGACTCTATGTGAATGCCTCCGGCGGAGTACCAGGATATGCAATGAATCAAGAGTGACATGTATAAAAGAATTATGAACGGTGGCTTTGCCACAAATATGATGTCAACTACATGATCATGCAAAGCAATATGACAATGATGGAGCATGTCATAATAAACGGAATGGTGGTAAGTTGCATGGCAATATATCTCGGAATGGCTATGGAAATGCCATGATAGGTAGGTATGGTGGCTGTTTTGAGGAAGGTATATGGTGGGTTTATGATATCGGGGAAAAGTGTGCGGTATTAGAGAGGCTAGCAATGGTGGAAGGACGAGAGTGCGTATAATCCATGGACTCAACATTAGTCATAAAGAACTCATATACTTGTTGCAAAAATCTATTAGTTATCAAAACAAAGTATTACGCTGCGTTCTAGGGGATAGATTGGTTGAAAAGACCATCGCCGTCCCCGACCGCCACTCATAAGGAAGTCAATCAATAAATAAATCATGCTCCGACTTCATCACATAACGGTTCACCATACATGCATGCTACGGGAATCACAAACTTGAACACAAGTATTTCTCAAATTCAAAACTACTCAACTAGCATGACTCTAATATTACCATCTTCATATCTCAAAACAATTATTAAGCATCGAACTTCTCATAGTATTCAACACACTCATAAGATTTTTTTACTAATCTTGAATGCCTATCATGATTAAAGCAAATTACCATGCTGTTTTGTAGGACTCTCAAAATAATCTAAGTGAAGCATGAGAGAACAATAGTTTCTATAAAACAGATCCACCACCATGCTCTAAAAGATATAAGTGAAGCACTAGAGCAAAAACTATATAGCTCAAAAGATATAAGTGAAGCGCACAGAGTATTCTAACAAATTCTGAGTCAAGTTTGTCTCTCTCAAAAGGTGTGTACAGCAAGGATGATTGTGGCAAACTAACAAATAAAGACTCAAATAATACAATATCTCCAAGCAAAACACATATCATGTGGTGAATAAAATATAGCTCCAAGTAAAGTTACCGATGGATCTAAGGATTTAAAGAGGGATGCCTTCCGGGCATCCCCAAGCTTTGGCTTTTGGTGTCCTTAGATTATCTTGGGGTGCCATGGGCATCCCCAAGCTTAGGCTCTTGCCACTCCTTGTTCCATAATCCATCAAATCTTTTACCAAAACTTGAAAACTTCACAACACAAAACTTAACAGAAAATCTCGTGAGTCTAAGCTAAAAGAAAACAAAACACCACTTCAAGGTACTGTAGTGAACTCATTTTTATTTATATTGTTGTTAAACCTAATGTATTCCAACTTCTATGGTTTATAAACTATTTTATTAGCCATAGATTCATCAAATAAGCAAACAACACACTAAAAACAGAATCTGTCAAAACAGAACAGTCTGTAGTAATATGTAACTAACGCAAACTTATGGAAATCAGAAAATCTACCAAAATAGGACGTCCTAGACAATTTGTTTATTGATCTACTGCAATTGTAATCAGTATTTTATCACGTTCTGGTGATTTTTAACAATTGTTTTCGTGAACAGAAAGTTTCTGGAATTTTCAGCAAGATTAAATAACTATCATCCAAGAAGATCCTATAGGTTTAACTTGGCACAATCACTAATTAAAACATAAAAAAAAATCTAACCAGAGGATAGATCAAATATTTATTCCTAAACGTAAGCAAAAAGCAAAAAAAAACTAAAAATAAAATTGGGTTGCCTCCCAACAAGCGCTATCGTTTAACGCCCCTAGCTAGGCATTGACAATAATAATGATGCTCACATGAAAGACAAGAATTGAAGCACAAGGGGAGCATCTTGAAACACGTGACAAACACATCTAAGTCTAACATACTTCCTATGCATAGGCATCTTATAGGCAAATAAATTATCATAGCAAGCAAAAACTAGCATATGCAAGGAAGAGGAAAGAAACAATAGCAATCTCAACATAACAAGAGGTAATTTAGCAACATGAAAATTTCTACAAGCATATTTTCCTCTCTCATAATAATTACATGTAGGATCATAAGAAAATTCAACAATATAGTTATCTCAAAACATATTCTTAACACTATCCACATGTATGCAAAGTTGACACTCTTCCAAAATAGTGGGATTAACATTAACTAAAGTCATGACCTCTCCAAACCCACTTTTATCAAAAACTTCATAAGATTGAAAATCCTCCAAATATGTGGGATCTAAAGTTCACACTCTTCCAAACCCACTTTCAACATTATTGCAAACATTATTATCAATGTCATATTCATCATGGAGCTTAAATAAATTTTCAAGAACATAAGAAGAATCACCCCAATCATGATCATTGCAACAAGTAGTAGACATAGCAAAACTAGCATCCCCAAGCTTAGGGTTTTGCATATTATTAGCAAAATTGACGCCAAGAGAATTTATAGTAAAATCATTGCAATAATGCTTATTATTCAAAGATCTATCATGAATTGCTTCATAAAGTACTTCATCACAATTTTCAGATTCACGAATTTAAAGCAAAACCTCATAAAGTTAATCTAGTGCACTCAACTCACTAGCAATAGGTTCATCATAATTGGATCTCTTAAAGAGATTAGCAAGTGGATGAGGATCCATAAACTTTTAGCAAGCGAAGATGCTAGCAAAAAGAAGGCACATGGAAAAGAGAGGGCGAATAAAAAGGAAAGGGTGAAGTGGGGGAGAGGAAAACGAGAGGCAAATGGCAAATAATTGTAATGCGAGGGATAAGGATTTGTGATGGGTACTTGGTATGTTGACTTTTGCGTAGACACACCGACAACGGCGCTAGAAATCCTTCTTGCTACCTCTTGAGCACTGCGTTGGGTTTTCCCTTGAAGAGGAAAGGGTGATGCAGTAAAGTAGCGTAAGTATTTCCCTCAATTTTTGAGAACCAAGGTATCAATCCAGTAGGAGACCACGCTCAAGTCCCTCGCACCTACACAAACAAATAAGAACCTCGCAACCAACGCGATAAAGGGGTTGTCAATCCCTTCATGGTCACTTACGAGAGTGAGATATGATAGATATGATAAGATAATATTTTTGGTATTTTTATGATAAAGATGCAAAGTAAAATAAAAGGCAATAGAAATAGCTAGTTGATGGAAGATTAATATGATGGAAAATAGACCCGGGGGCCATAGGTTTCACTAGTGGCTTCTCTCAAGAGCATAAGTATTATGGTGGGTGAACAAATTACCGTCGAGCAATTGATAGAATTGAGCATAGTTATGAGAATATCTAGGTATGATCATGCATATAGGCATCACGTCCGTGACAAGTAGACCGACTCCTGCCTGCATCTACTACTATTACTCCACACATCGACCGCTATCCAACATGCACCTAGAGTATTAAGTTCATAAGAACGGAGTAACTCTTTAAGAAAGATGACATGATGTAGAGGGATAAACTCATGCAATATGATATAAACCCCATCTTGTTATCCTTGATGGCAACAATACAATACATGTCGTTTCCCTTTCTGTCACTGGGATCGAGCACCGCAAGATTGAACCCAAAGCTAAGCACTTCTCCCATTGCAAGAAAGATCAATCTAGTAGGCCAAACCAAACTGATAATTTGAAGAGACTTGCAAAGATAACCAATCATACATAAAAGAATTCAGAGAAGATTCAAATATTGTTCATAGATAAACTTGATCATAAACCCACAATTCATCGGTCCCGATAAACACACCGCAAAAGAAGATTACATCAAATAGATCTCCACGAGAATCGTGGAGAACTTTGTATTGAGATCCGAAGAGAGAGAAGAAGCCATCTAGCTAATAACTATGGACCCGAAGGTCTGAGGTAAACTACTCACACATCATCGGAGAGGCTATGGTGTTGATGTAGAAGCCCTCCGTGATCAATGCCCTCCGGCAGACGCCTAAAAGGCCCCAAGATGGGACCTCACGGCATGTAAGGTTGCGGTGGTGGAATTAGGTTTTCGTGGATGCTTCGCTGGTTTGGGGTACGAGGTATATATAGGAGGAACAAGTACGTCTGTGGAGCAACATGGGCCCCATGAGGGTGGAGGGCGCGCTAGGGGTAGGCGCGCCTCGCCTCGTGCTCTCCTGGTTGATTTCTTGACGTGGACTCCAAGTCCTCGGATCACGCTTTGTTCCAAAATCACGCTCCCAAAGGTTTCATTCCGCTTGGACTCCGCTTGATATTCTTTTGTGCGAAACTCTAAAATAGGCAAAAAATAGCAATTTGGGTTGGGCCTCCGGTTAATAGGTTAGTCCCAAAAATAATGTAAAAGTGTATAATAAAGCCCATTAAACATCCAAAACAGAATATAATATAGCATGGAACAATAAAAAATTATAGATACGTTGGAGATGTATCAGAGGGTTTCTCCATACGACGCTGAAAACGAGCCAGACAAGGTCCGTCCTTTGTTTTCGAGTGTATTTTTTATTTTGACTTACGACTGTCCTTGAATCCGATTGACACCTGATCAACTTCTTGCCTTGCAGATTTATACTGAGAGGTACTCGATGCCGAACGGGGAGTAGGTCTAGGAGGGAACTGAGAGTGCTGACGAGAGCGGTGACTGGCAGTCCCCCGACGACCAGGAAGACAAGAGTGATGACTTAGACGGTGGTGAGGAAGTCGACTCACCGCCTCATTCTGAAAGGCGCTCCAAGCAGACACATGACCTAGCAGGTGAACATGGCAAAGCGGTTGCGTCGAGTACGCAGGCATCGAAGCGCACTCGGACATCCACTCCTGATCCGACAGAGAAGGCACCGAAGCAACCCAAGATTGTGCCTACAAAGTCTCAGAAGACCTTGCCTAAGATCAAGGTGGATGTTCCCGTTGCTTCCTCGTAAGTACTTCTCCTCCCTACTTTTCTTTTGCTCGAGAATTCCTATGTTTGTTGCCGACCCACTCGCCTGTTTGACCGAGTGAATTCTGAAATTTTTAGTGATGCTACTTCTGTGACCTCCATGGACATTTACCAAGATGATGAGGAGACTGAGGACGCGGCCACTTCCAAAGCGGGTACAACTCTATAACCTTGTCCTCATTTTGCCACTTGAACTATCGGTCGACTGAATTCTTACGGTCGAGTCTTTTGCAGCATCACAAAATTTCATTGAACTTCCAGATGACGATGAAGACATGCCTCAGAAGACCACGGGAAGAAAAGGTAGAACTTCGAGCAGGAGGGTGCCTGCCGGCAAGGTACCTCAGCCGACAGCAGCTGTGATCCAGCCATCCGGAGATCCAATTCAGGCTTCTGTTTCTTTCGCTGTCCCTGTGTCGACTGATCGTCCTTCGGCGTCGATCGCTCAAGTCCCTGCCCCGTCTGTACGACTCCATGCTTCAGATCCTCTGGCTGACTCGACCGTTCCACCAGCTCCACTCTTTGTCACCCATCATGTCCAAGAGGACCAGGTGAGCGTTGCTAAAGAAGCTATACGCCAGGCAGGCCTTATGATGGAGTAGATGAAAGTGGTGCACGAGGCCAGCCAGGCTGGTTATGATGCTAGCTCAGATCTCCAGACCAACGTCCAGGTAATTGACTTCCAACTGATCTTTATCTTGACGCTTGTTCTGTTAGGATATGGTACCCAAAAACTGCTGCTTTATTAGTCGTAAGATGTCCGTGGATGAGCGTTTTGAAACCTTTAATGTGCATCTATCATGAGTCTGCATCTTGCATCTGTACACCCACTGGGTGCTTCAACTTTTGCTGAGTAGTTTTTCCACTTGAGTCGACTAGGTTGCGTCGAGTGTATTTTTGAATTAGTGGGGGCACGTAGAGTGCACCCACTGGGTGTAGTCCCCAAGGCCGCCGTCGAATGTTTGATTCGGCGGGGGTCTTTATCAAAATGTCTCTTTATAGTTCTTCCACTCGGTCTAGACAGGTTGTGTCGAGTGGAAAGTCGAACCAGTGGGGGCACGCTGAGTGCACCCACTGGGTGTAGTCCCCGAGACCGCGGTCGACTGCGGGCAGTCGGCGGTGGTCTGAGAATAAGTGTTGCTCCATTTTTTTCGGACTGGGCAAACCATGTTGAGTGGAAAGTCGAACCAGTGGGGGCACGCTGAGTGCACCCACTGGGTGTAGTCCCCGAGACTACTGTTGAATGTTTGATTTGGCAGTAGTCTTGGAACTCTTTTGCTGTAATGACCTGAACTTGTATCTTATCGCTCAGAAGAAATCGATCTTTGTTCCCGTCGAATGACGTGTTATACTTGTTGACTGCAGAAATCTTGTGAGCTCGGGGCCCAATTTGCTGAATCGAGCGAAATGATCCAGTTCAACCTTGATCTATAACTGGCCAAGTAGAATTTGCAGAAAGCCAAGGAGGAAGTAGCTGCCATGGGACGTAACAACTTGTCGATTGTTTGCTTTGCCAGCTTTACTTTTTGCCTTTTGAACTAAGTGACTCCACTCGAACAGATGTGCATAGTGAAAATAGACAACTCCAAGCTCGTCTGAAGAATGTTATTTCTTTAGACCAAATGAAGCAGGTGCTGGAGTAGAAGGACCTTGACCTTGTCGCAGCTTAGAAAATGGCGCGGGAAAGAACTGAACTTGCCGACAAGAAGCTGGCTTCAATTGGCAAGTTCAAAGAAGAAAACGTCAAATTGAAGAGTGCCATCAATGAAGCCAACAAAGAAGTCGTGCAGCTGAAGAAGGACAAGGTGGCTCGACCGACAAAGTTGGAGATCTCACTCGAAGAGGGACGAATCGAGGTTTATCCGGGAGGACTCGCCAAGAAGCTGTTTCTTATGCTTGAAGGTACTTTGTCTTGTCTCGACCGATTTACCACCGCCGACTCATCATTTCTCTGTGTGAAGAATTCTGTCAAAACTTCGAGGAAGAGATCAAGCGACTAAGACGGACTCGACCCCATAAATTCCCCATCAAGGATGAAGCTGCGATGAATGTGCTGTGACTGGAGTCCCTTCTCGCTAGCTTCACCAATTATCTTGCTCGACTGAAGGTGGCAGTATCACGGGTTGACACGGAGCTCTGGCCGAAAGAGACATTCCAGAATGACCTCGAGTCTCTGATGACTCGACTGAACGAAATCCCCGGTCGAGTGCAGGCGTGGAAGAAGTCCTCTGCTCGGTGCGGTGCAAATGTTGCTCTGTCTCTGGTCTGTTTTCATTGCAAAGAAGTTAGAGAAGAGAAGCTGGCAGCAATCAAGGTCGCAAACACCAATAGGCTTAGATTCCGGTCCTTCATGGAGACCTTCATCGACGCTGCTACTTGAATTGCTTATGGAATCGACCTAGACGAGTTCGTCGAGCCAGCTAGCCCTCCTCCTGCCGAGTGAACAAACTTTATGCCTCACTTTTATTTGCCTCGGAATGACGAGTGATTTTGCAATAGTTAAACTCCTTCGGGCCTAACGCCCGAGTACTTCCGTTCGTGGTTCTTGATCTCACTGGATTTATCCGAACTTGGTTTTTCTTTGAATATGGTTGCTTTGTCTTTATAACTTTCAGATCTCTTAACTCCGAGTGAAGCTCGATTTTTCACTCGGAACAGACATTGTACTTGTGGTGCAGCTTTGACGAGAGGGACGAGGATGGGAGCATTAGATGCTGTACACGACATGTACCTCGTCGTCCTTGCGGGTCAGGATGGAGCTCACATTGTACTTGTGACGCAGCTCCGTCGAGAGGGCCGTGGGCATGAGCATTAGGTGCCACACACGACCCGCATCTCGTTCTCCTTGCGCATTGGGATGGAGCGGAATGGTTTTTTAACTTAGGCGAGTAAGGGGTCGTAGCTAAGCCCCCGAGTGGGAGGATTGCTTCCCACTCGGAGTAGTTTTTGAAACTTAGGCGAGTACGGGGTCACAACTAAGCCCCCGAGTGGGAGGACTGTTCTCCACTCAGAGTAGTTTTTAACTTAGGCGAGTACGGGGTCGCAACTAAGCCCCCGAGTGGGAGGATTGCTCTGCACTCAGAGTAGTTTTGTAACTTAGGCGAGTACGGGGTCGTAGCTAGGCCCCCGAGTGGGAGGATTGCCCTCCACTCGGAGTAGTTTTTAACTTAGGCGAGTACGGGGTCGCAGCTAAGCCCCCGAGTGGGAGGATTGCTCTCCACTCAGAGTAGTTTTGTAACTTAGGCGAGTACGGGGGCGCAGCTAAGCACCTGAGTGGGAGGATTGCTCTCCACTCGGAGTAGTTTTTAACTTAGGCGAGTACGGGATTGCGGCTAAGCCCCCGAGTGGGAGGATTGCTCTCCACTAGGAGTAGTTTTCTAACTTAGGCGAGTACGGGGTCACAGCTAAGCCCTCGAGTGGGAGGATTGCTCTCCACTCGGAGTAGTTTTGTAACTTAGGCGAGTACGGGGTCGCAGCTAAGCCCCTGAGTGGGAGGATTGCTCTCCACTCGGAGTAGTTTTTGACTTAGGCGAGTACGGGATCGCGGCTAAGCCCCCGAGCGGGAGGATTGCTGTCCACTCGGAGTAGTTTTAAAGCTTAGGCGAATCAGATTTGTGGCTAAGCCTCCGAGTGGGAGGATTGCTCTCCACTCGGAGTAGTTTTTAAGTTAGGCGAGTACAGGATCGTGGCTAAGCCCCCGAGTGGGAGGATTGCTCTCCACTCAGAGTAGTTTTCCAACTTAGGTGAGTATGGGGTCGCAGCTAAGCCCCCGAGTGGGAGGATTGCCCTCCACTCGGAGTATTGAAACTTAGGCGAATCAGATTCGCGGCTAAGCCTCCGAGTGAGAGGGTTGCTCTTCACTCGGAGTGGTTTTTGAAACTTAGGCGAATCGGATTCGCGGCTAAGCCACCCACTTGAGGATTTAGACACATGTGTTTATGGGATAACAACCATTAAGATACTGCAAAAATCTTGTCTTTGATAAGCAAACTGAAGGATTCTTATTACAACTCGTCGATCCGAGTGTTTAGGTATAGAAACGGCGGAGCAGCTCTGCATTCCACGAGTGTGGCTCATCTACTTTCTTGGCTATGTTATAGAGGTGATACACCCCGTTGTGGAGCACCTTGGTGATGATGAAGGGATCTTCCCAGGCCAGAGCCAGCTTGTGAGGTCGTTTCTGATGCACTCGGAGCACAAGGTCTCCCTCTTAGAATGCTCGACCTTTGATATTACGGGCATGGAATCGACGCAAGTATTGCTGATAGATGGTTGACCTGATCAGAGCCATCTCATGTTCTTCTTCCAGGAGATCAACTACATCTTGCGTGCTTGTTCTGCTTCAGCTTCTGAGAAAAGTTCCACTTGAGGAACGTTGTGCAACAAGTCACTCGGAAGCACAGCTTCAGCACCATACACCATGAAGAAAGGAGTTCGGTTAGTCGACCGGTTGGGAGTTGTTCTCGATCCCCATAGGACGGACGGTACTTCTGTCACCCATGCCCCAATAGCATGCTTGAGGTCATGCGTCAGCCGGGGCTTCAGCCCTTGTAGGATCAAGCCATTCGCCCTTTCTGCTAACTGAACCCGATCGAGCGATTCTTCGCCATCGCCGCTAATCAAGCCGATCGATTGATGAACAAGGAGCGCTATGGGGGGTTGATGAACAAGGAGCGTGGCATTGCCTCTAGATGAACAGGACCCCGTGGTGTGGTGGAGGGCTGGATGAACAGTAGACGGTGGACGGGTGCTCGTGGAGGGGTGGTTGAACAGGACCCCGTGGTGTGGAGGGCTGGATGAACAGTAGACGGAGGAGGGGTGCCCGTGGAGGGGTGGTTGAACTGTAGTCGGTGGAGTAGCACGATGGAGGCTGGATGAACAGGAGCCCGTGGAGGCTGGAGGAGGTCGACGGTAGCCCGTGGAGGCTGGATGAACAGTATCCCGTGGAGTCCCATTTTGCGGTATGCCACACCCCTCCCGATGAACAGGACCTCTGTTTCGACCGTAGGAGGTCCGTTTAAATCCGCTTTTGCGGGTACGCCACACCCTCCCGATCAACAGACCCTAGTTTCACCGTAGGAGGTCCGCTTGGTCTGCTTTTGCAAGACGCCACACCCTCCCGATCAACAGACCCCTGCTTCGACCGTAGGAGGTCCGCTTCTCCGCTTTTGCAAGACGCCACACCCTCCCGATCAACAGACCCTGCTCAACGGCGAGGTCCGCTTCTTCAGCGGTACGCCAGCCTCGCTTCCATCGCCTGTTCCGGCCCAAGCCTCCCGGCGAACACGACCACGCATTCCGCTCCGACCCAGCCGTTGGCTCCCACGCGCCTGCTGCTCTCGATGAACATGACGATTCCATTGCCTCTCCATGAACACGACGCATTCCGCTGCTCTCCCCATGAACACGACGACGACAAGTTTCCCGTTCCGACCCAGCCATGTACACGAGCCCTGGTCGACGTGTGCGCGCGAGTAGGTGTTCGAGACCCGCCCATATGTACACATACGCGGGTCGATTTTGTTTCTTGCACCCCGCCATTGTACGACGCGTGTACATGCTACGCGCGCGCTTCTACTACGACACGCGCGCCGCTTACATCCCAAGATATATGTACGCATATCGTCACGACCGAATGACAACGCCACGCACGCTTCAACCAGGTGGGTCCCAACCGTCGGGCACTTTCCTGCTCACAAGATGTAGCTGGTGGGTCCCAGCAGTCGGGGGCAAATCGCTTTGTTTTTGCCCGACGCACTTCCTTGCGTGCGAAGATGTAGCTGGTGGATCCCAACACCGTGGGCAAACGTTTTTTCGCGAAATACGGTGGCCCGTCCGTGGGTCCCCGCCGCCGTGGAGGAATACTTATTTTGCATGTAATAAGGAGGCACTTCCTTGCGCAGCCGTGGACCCACTGTCGCCTCTCCCCGTCACAGTCCATGTCCGATGGAAGCCGCTCTTGACCATGTTGACCACGCCGCACCGAGAGCACCGTGGCGGTGGACGCACGACGAGGCCTAGGAAGGGGACGACGCAGAGCCGGGAAGACGCGCAAGGATGCCCACGCCAGAGGAGTACGAGGGTTGACTGGTTCATCATGGTGTGAGGCTGCCGCCGCCGCAGAATAACAGGGGTGTGGGTGAGTAGAGGGATGGCCTGCCAGCGGTGGGAGTAGTAGGGGCGGTGAGGTTTCGCCGCATCGCAGCCGCCACGGGAGGTAGGAGCACGAGGCACGATCGGCGCTGGTTTGGGCGGCCGGAGCAAGAAGACCAGAGGTTGAGGAAGCACTACGGTCGTTGGATGGACATCGACGGTCACCGGAGCTAGAATCGCATATTGACTAAGTTGACAAAGCCCTCCGTCCCCGCCAACTTACTAGGCCCACAAGTCAGCCTCGCCACTATATCGATCCCAGCTAATGTGGGGAGTATTCATTTTTTGTGCGTAATAAGGAGGCACTTCCTTGCGTGTGAAGATATAGCTGGTGGGTCCGAGTCACCGGGCGGTAACGCTTTTTTCACGAAATACAGAGGCCCTTTCGTGGGTCCCTCGATGTCGTGGAGGAATCATTATTTTGCGCGTAATAAGGAGGCATTTCCTTGCGTGCGGCCGTGGACCCAGTGTCGGCCTCTCCACGTCTGAGTCCACTTCAGATGCATGTCGGTCGTTGACCACGTTGACCAGGCCGCGCCGAGAGCACCAGGGCGATGGACGACGGCGAGGCTAGGAAGGGAACGACATGGAGGCAGGGAAGACTCGGCAGTTGTTTCCCACGCAGAGGGGAGTACGACTGTACGAGGGTTTACTGGTTCGTCTATCGTCGCCGGAGAATAACAGCAGGTGTGGGTGAGTAGAGGGACGGCTAGGCCAGCGATGGGAGTACGGTGGGGCGGTGAGGCTCAAGGGCAAAGCAGAGCCGGGCGGGGAGGAGGGAGCAGCAGTCCCACCGGGCGCTTGTTTGAGCGGCTAGAGCAGGAAGAGCAGAGATTGAAGAAGACGACGGCCGTTGGATGGCCATCCAACAATCAACGCCAGCGCCAACCTTTTTAAGAAAGCCTCAAATCTGTGGAAAACAGCATACAACACATCTGCCATTATTTCTAATAATTTACAGCCCATTTGCTAATTATTAAGGTTTTTAGAGCCCATATTCTTTTTGTTAGCATTACAACCCATATTGTGGCCACGGTTAAAAATTATATGAAATTTTGCATATTTCAAAAGGTCCGAACTGTTTTTAATCCCAAATTTCGACTCACATTCAAACTGATTTTAAAAATAAATGTATATCAATATAAAATCCAACAAATTCTCCACGATAAAATTAATGTAATTTCAAATCTCAAATGAGAAAAAGATATTTGAAACTAATTGCCGGTTTGATGTGTTTAAAAATGTACATCCCATTTCTCATTATTGATGGGCCATTTTCTCCAAATTAATGAAAGCTCTCCTCATCTTGAAAGATTTGCAGCCCAACAGCCCCGACAAAGCGACTTACTTGGCAAATCACAAAAACTGGGCTGTGGCCGTGGACCCACTGTCGGCCTCTCCACGACAAGACTCTTCCGATGGAAGTCGCCTTGACCACGCTGACCACGCCGCGCGGAGAGCACCTCGGTGGTGGATGACGGTGAGGCCTAGGAAGGGGACGACATGGAGCCGGGGAAGACGCGACAGTGGAAGCTCGCGGAGAGGAGTACGAGGGTTCACCGTTCGGCCGCGGTGTGAGGTTGCCGCCGCCGCAGGCCTGGCCAGCCGTGGGAATAGTAGGGCGGTGAGGCCTCCGCGCAAAGACAGCTGGCCACGGGAGGCAGGAGCATGCGGCACGACCGGCGCTGCTTTGGGCGGCTGGAGCAAGAAGACCAGAGGTTGAAGAAGCACTACGGCCGTTGGATGGACATCGTACGGTCACTGGAGCTAGAATCGTTCATATTGACTAAGTTGACAAAGCCCTTCTTCCCCGTCAACTTAGTAGGCCCACAAGTCAGCCTCCCACCAAGGTGGGTCCCAGCTAGCTGGGGGAGTATTCATTTTTTTGTGCGTAATAAGGAGGCACTTCCAGTGGGTCCGAGCTGACAGTGGGGGGAACCTTTTTTCGTGAAATACGGTGGCCCGTCAGGTGGGTCCCAGCAGTCAGGGGGCAAACTTTTTTTCGCAAAATACAGTTGCCCGTCCAGTGGGTCCCCTGCTGTCAGTTGGAGGAATCATTATTTTCCGTGTAATAAGGAGGCACTTACTTGCTGCAACCATGGACCCAGCTGAGACTCTCCACGTACAGTATACTTCCGATGGAAGTCGTTCCTTGACCACGTTTACCTCACCGCGTTCCGTTGCATGCATGCGTCCATTGGTGTGGTGCGTCCCCACTGTCAGCCTCTCACGTACAATCATCTTCCGATGACTCTAGGTTGTTGACCATGTTGACCACACCGTGCCGAGCGCACCTAGACTGGAATGACACGGAGATGGGGAAGACGGGGCAGTGGATTCGCAGATGGAGAGGAGTGGGAAACTTCACTGGTTCGGGTGCACGGCAACACAACCGCGGTGCCGCCCATGGGAGACAGGATCAAGAATAGAGGTTGAAGAAGGAGCACGGTTGTTGGATTAACATCCAACGGTCCAGCTGCTAGAATCATTTTTTGATTAAGTTGACAAAGCCGTGCGTACATGTCCGCTTTGTAGGCCCACAAGTCACTCACCAAATCTGACGGGTCCCAGCTGTCAACGGGATGAATAATTTTTTTCGCAAAACAAGGAGGCACTTCCTTCCGTGCGAAGATACAGCCGGTGGGTCCCAGCTATCAGGTGGAGGAAACATTTTTTTCAGCTTAATGAGGAGGAACTTTCCTTGTGTGCGACCATGGACCTCGTGGGTCCCAGCCGTCAGGCTCTCCACATACAGTCCTCTTCCGATGACTCTCATTTGTTGACCACGCCGCACCGAACGCAGCGAGGCGGTGGACGACGGCGAGGCCCTGGACGGGAACGACTCGGAGATGGGAAAACGTGGCAGTGGAGTCGCAGATTGAGAGGAGGAGAAGGGTTATAACTGGTTCTGTTGCGGCATGGAGCTGTGGTCTGTGGAGAATAACAGGAGGTGTCGAGGGGTGGAGGGATAGCCTGGCCGGCGGTGGGGTAGCGCTTCGCAGCGATGCGTGCTAAGCAGAGCCGCCGGAGGCTGGACCAGGCAGTCCCGACGATGCTGGAGGAAGAAGACGAGAGATTGAAGGTGCATGCCGGCCATTGGATATAAATCCAATGGCTGTGGATGACACAATCATTTGTTGACCAAGTTGACAATGCCCTGCGTAGGCTTCGACCTATTGGCCCACATGTCATCCTGCAAAAATGTGGCATATATTTAACCCATGTTTTCTAGAATGTACAGTCCATTTGTGGGCTGGGTGAACAAATAAATTCAAGTCAATCAGGCCCATTTATATTTTCTAAGAAATCCCAGCCCATTTGCTCTTCCTTGAAATACACGTATTAGGTGGGCTCGTATATATATAATGTTATGCTAGAAGCAGCAATTAATATCAAAGAATAAACCGGAGAGGCACATTATATATATATATATATATATATATATATATATATATATATATATATATATATATATATATATATATATATAATTAAGAAATTAGCAAGTTATTGCTCAAAATAAAAATGAGCGCGTTATTATTAAATTGGTCCTTAAAATCTTCGCAAGCTTTTGTACGCAATCACCAGGATTTTCCTTGCCTGTGAGTCAAAAACAACCAGGATTTTCCTTGCCAACTTCCGTTAAACATTTACTTTTATAAGTTAATGACACGTGGGATGTTTTTTTAATGTATATATGTCTCTATAAAATATACGATAATAGTAATAATATAAATATATATAATGTGGTTAGAAGGAAAACATAAATTGACACAACATTACTTTTATAAGAGACCTGCATTTTATACCCCACAAGAGGCATACTAACAAGTTCACACACAAATATAATAGAAAAGGTAAACATTCATATCAAACTCAGGTTCACAGGACACGCTCATATTCATAGCCAACATTCACTATCAACAACTCAAAAGATTCATATATACACAAGCTCAAAGATATCTATGCATCCAAATGATTGATAGATCACACGACAATATTCATACATAATTCACAAAAAGATTCAGATATACACATGTTCAGTATGTTTATGCATCCAAATGATTGAGATCACATCCAATATGATGCATGGAAGAACTTTAATTACCTAGGGTACATACTGGTAAATGGTGTTCAATCGGAGGTATTTCTTGCTAAAATTAGTTCTTGTACAAGTAAACTTTCGAGTACATAAGAGGCAACACAGACAATCTGAACTTTGCTTGTAGGTTTATCCTCAAATAGTGGCCTCGTGCCGAGGGAGGTTTGAGCAACTTGGACACTACTTTCATCCAACTAGTTTACTGGATCATCTTGGTCCTGTATCTCGCCAAAATTCTACATTGTAGACGAGAAAGGAGGCGGTTGAGAAAATGAACCACCCAAATTTTTTGTGCAGTTCAAATGAAATGGAGCATCCTTGGCTTGCAGACTAATTAAGTGCCAGATGAATATACGCGTCAACCAACTTGTCTGGAATCTTTAGACTCCATGCCATATAGTTCGCTACCATATGTGCCGATAACCAAAAGGCACAAGTTGGGACCAAAGACTGGACTGCGTTTTTCTGGGCTATGCACCAAGCAATATTTTTGGCGTTCACTCTCCTAATACTTGGAGTTTGACAATTGGTTGACGCTGGTTGATACTTGAATGAATATAGGCACTTCTTGTCAACATTGATGCTTGTCTGAGTGAACTTTGGAGTACATAGCAGCAGCATAAGTACCCGTCCATCGATCATTTTGTGCAGTTCTACCAAATCACCCGATGTAATGATTTGCTGCGAGTTCAGCTCCAAATTACTCCTTTATGAAATCGCAAACAGTAGCACAATACCAAATTACCAATACATATGACAGCACAATAATCAGGATAAAGACCAGTACCAACCTGTGTGAGGTAGCATATCAACTACTATTTCCTTTGACTGGAAGCCGAGATAAGCCAAGCGACTGACAGCAAAGGAAGAAAGCAAGCGGAGATTAGCGACTGATAGGAAAGGACGGAAGCTGTCGAGGCAATGAAGCACCCAAAGTTTTTGTGCAGTTCCACCAAAATCGAGCATCCCTGTTGGCACATATATTGAGAGAGTGAGTAATAGTGGGACTAGTTGATGAAACATACACTAAAAAATAGAAGCACCCTCATTATCTTAATGGGTAAAGTTAGCAACATAGTAGTCTTGCTTAGAGAGAGGTATTAGTTTATTTAATCAGTGCCAATTAGCTCAACTCAACACTCAAAGCATTGCCATTTATCATAGGTTGCAAAACTTTAACGTGCAAAGATAAAGGAGTTTCTCATGACAGTAGCACAATACAAATAGAGATGACAACAAACTAATATGGATGAAGGCCTTAGGCCTGCACCAACTTGAGAAAAAAGCTTATTCATGTAGTCCCATAAGAGATGATAAAGCACTCACTCCAATCACACAATAGTATATATTTTGTGCACTTCAAATGTATGGTTGAAATCTCTTTGTTTACCAAAGGCTGAGATTATATCGAAGATTATCAAGAACTTCCAGCAGAGTTAAAGCACTGGCTGGGATACAGTTCATTGTATTGTCTTGTGTAGTTCCACTAAAATGTATGATTGGCAAAACATGATCCTTGTTTGCACAAGAAGGAACAAGGTGAAACCTTCATTAGCTTAGTGAGAAAGGATAGGAAGACATTAGCATATTACTCAAACAGTAGCATCAAATTCATGATGGACAATACGCAAAACATTGCCTCATTGAACCAATGGCAATAAATTGACATGCAAAACAATAGCACTATTATGTCATGACACTAATAATATTCCCTCCCTGCTCCACCACATGATTCACCTCCATAGACAAACATACACACGTACATGATTCATCATAGGGTCCTACTAAAGATTTGTTTAACTCCAACAAGAAAATTAGGCAGTAATAAATTAGTGGTACTTAAGTACTCCTAATTAATTAAGTGAGACAACAGAAGTGGAAGGGCTCCCTGGAGGATCATCTCACATGTAAGGTAGTCGCTGTCGAGCCCTTGAATGGCCTCGACTAAGGCCTCTGGCTTCAAAGAAGATTGCCTTGGCATCGCTTTATTCTTCTTCTTCTTCTTCTTCTTCTTCCTCTTCATGCTCGCTTTCTTTCTCCTCACCAGTTGGTGAAACCAAGTACATGATTGGCCTTCTAATTCAGAATTGGTTTTGTCGGTGAGGGAGTACAAGTGTACTAGTAAAAACAACATTATTTTCTCATGGCAGTGGAAAATAGAGATGAACACATGCATTAAATATCATTCTTACCTAAAAGAAGGTTATGGCGCCAATATGGATGATGAGGATTGGAACACAAATCTCCCTTTGTGCAGTTCCACCAAAATGAACCAACTGCTCCATTCGACATTCCAGCTTAAACAGCACAAAAGTCACTTCTTTTAAGAAGAGTTTTGTGCAAAGGCACCAAAAGGTCACAACAAAGAACTGTGTGAATTGATATCCCTATTTGCACAAAAAGGCAAAGAGGAAACAATCGAGTCTCAAACAATTACATGCAAAAACATTTGGCTAAACTTGTCATGGCTTATAACAAAGTGGCATGGCTTCATTTTTACCAGGACATTAGATTAAGAAAAGCTAAGGCTGCGACGGTTCACGAGTGTTTGGTGCAGGATTTTCGAGGAACATAATTCCTACGGTATTCTTTCCCTTCCAACCGTTCGGAACACGGGAAAGGTGAATAGTGTTTCATAGGAAAGCTGGTCTGGTAGTACCGATTCCATAGGATTAGAAACATCCACACGTTGCTCATTTTTTGGGTGGAATCCCGAGGCAGGCGCTCGCTGCCATGCATTAGACAGGTTGCTGTGTTGTGTTGCCGGAATAAAAAAATCAACCTATGTGTGGTACGTGAGGTGAGGACAAGAGTAGTCACTGTGGAGCTGAATAAACAAATAGCATCTCATACTGCCAAGCATGCTACTCTAAAAAACAAATATGTACATTTCGTAGTCCATCCGAACACATTCTCTTGAGAGTTTCCTCCGGTTCGTTGTTCCATAGTTTTACACCTACATTCCTTTCGTATTCCTCTATTTCAGACCTATGTTTTCTGCCCCTTTATTCCGAACGAAGCCTAAATATTTGGTATAAGGGCATGGGACAGTGGGTGCACCAACAGTCCAGCACCATGTACGTAAACAGGGGCATAAAGTGGTGATTCATAGTTTGTTGCCCCGAGAAACAAACATCCAAGAAACATATCTGGGTTGGTCCCATTTTTGCTCACTCTAGCCACCTACTCCTGTGTGTGGATAGCAAATCTAGTCCTGGTCATACCACTGTGTACAGCGTTACCCCTATATTTCCCTTTTTGACCAAGAGACCGGTTGGATGACCAGTCTATACTACTTTCACCCCCTTTCCTTCCTGTTTGTACCTAGTCCGATGTACATACCCCCACCCCCACTTTATTTCTTGTTTGAACCAAGTACTCCCTCTGTCCGGAATTACTTGTCATCAAAATGGATGTGTGTAGAACTAAAATACATCTAGATACATCCATTTCAATGACAAGTATTTTCGGACGAAGGGAGTACAAGATTCGACTCCATGAAGTAGCTTTACCTCTAACAATAGAAGAATAAAAAAATGTGACGTTGGACCATCCGATCGAGAGGGGCTTGAGAGGTAGAAAATGATGCACATGCAGCGATGTAGCAAGCTGGGGAAGTAGAGCTAAGGCGGTTTCGAACGAAGATATACCTGAAGGTTGTCGGGATGTGGATAGGTGGGCGGCGGGAGGCCGGATCCGCCAACAAGCAACGACGAAGGGATCGGAGGACCTCCCGCGCCGGCGCTCGGCCAAAGATAACGGTGCGTCCGGCAGTGGGTCTCCTCCCTCGCTGTCAACGATGGCCTAAACGCTGCCCCTCCTCCCCTTCATCGGCGGAGGGGGATACGTCTGGATCTGTAACCAGCGGTGAGGATAGAAAGCCAGTGTTTTTTGAAGGGAGAAAGACAGTGTTACTACCCCTATCTTGTTTAGATCTGGAGAGGATGAGAGTTTGTGAATAGAGCAACCCTAGCAAGCAAGCGCGGAGGCTCCGGCCTATATATACGTAGTGGGGTAGTTTTCCTTTTTCACTCCATCAAAACAATCATTTAAAATTGTGTACTACTACATGCCAAGTCGCGGTTTTTTTAGTTGTTGATTGTGTTTTGAGATAGCTACCTGCTTGTTCCAAGTGGTGTTACGGTGTGCCAGGTCGCACTTTGTATCGTTCAAGTCTAGTACTACAAGTCCCTCCATTAAATGAACAACCACCCCCTCGTAAAAATTGTGAACAAGCCCACGGCTAAAATTAGCGGAAACGTGGGTTGCCCCAACATGCATTATTATTTATATTTTCTACTCCCTTCGTTAATATAAGTCTTTTTTATTAGCCACACCTAAGACAAGAATTTTTTTATTAGCAGTGAACCCCACATGTCATAGACACAAAAATTGTGGCAAGATTTCCTTAGGCAAGCCAAAGTGTGTCTAACAATTTGAGCAACTCAGGTTAGGCAAGTGTGGCAAGTGTGGGAAAAATAATGTGGCAACATAAGACAAACATAGTCACAATCCAAACAGCTCGTAATTTTTGTGACATGCATGAAAATTTTGTTAGTTAAATTTATAGTCAAAATTTGGCAAGGTGCATCAAATCAACACATGCAAGTATCAAAAGGAAAGTCACGGCATGCATGCATGCGTTGTACTCCCTCCGTTTCCAAATATAAGTCTTTTAGAGATTGCAACAAGTGACTACATACGAAGCGAATATGTCTACTCCTACATAGGAAGTAGCCCATTTGAAATGTGTAAAAGACTTATATCGAAAAGCGGTGCTTTGATGTGTCGCGTCAACTCGTACAAGACCGAGAAATTTTATAACTACAACACCCTCTCCCTCATGGACTGAGCTCGGTGTTTTATCTGCACTCGCCTTTGGCTGCATGACAGAGGGCCAACCACCTGTTGGGCCCACCTCATCATAAACGCAAAGGCGGAGAGCAAGTAGAAGCTTTACTACGCTATCCCTCCCGCACGAGGTGGACGGACATGCAGCAGTGGATTCGATACTGTAGAAGTAGGAGTAACATCATTTTTCGTCTTCTCGAAGAGGCGAAGAGCCAAGCGCAACCCGAACGTGGCAGTTGCGAACGCTCGCGTGGTGCGGTTCCTTGGAGTACTAGCCAGGCTCTTGCATGAGACAAAATTGCTATTGTTTAATAATTAAACTCCATCATCCATTGGTTGATACTCATTCTGCATAGGTCCACACGCTTAGCACCATTTCCTCCTGGGGTCACCAATGTTTATTTTCTAATTAATAGCATTGCATGCAATGAACTAGCCATTGCAAGAAACAAGGTTGATATGTCAAGAAACAAGAAACAAGGTAGAAGTTAATGCACCGCGCCTAAGTGTTTTGGGACTATTTGGTTTTTGTAAGATGACTTACACACCTAGACGTAGGGAGTAGTATAGCCTTGTAAACCGGAAAGGAGTATTTGCCTTTCTAGAGATCTCAACAAGTGACTAGACTACACCGTGTGCAGTACTCGCTCCCTTCCGGTTTATAGGGCTCAAATCTCAAATCTCATGAACCAAGGCATTTTGCGATTGGAGGAATGTACCTCGTACTTTACAAAACTACCCTAATTAAACTTATGCATTAATTACGTAGTTCTCTCATTTTCCTCTCCGCTTGGTCGCGGTGCACAATATTGAGCACTCTATATGACTAGCCGCTCTATCTACATGCGGGACATTTCAAAGTATCCGGGCCCGCATGCCATCCACCAAATCACAGCGAGGTGCTAAAGTCGAGACTCACCTGTCACCCCAGTGTGGCTGTCATGACCTGTCATATCACAAAACTCACACCTTTACCAGCAGTGGTAAGGTGGCCTCCAAGTTGGACTGGACGAAGCAACCATCATTTCACTGGAACGCTCGTTCAAGCCCTTTCTTCCCTTTCTTGAAGAAAACCTCACTCCAGGCTACTCACATCTGCCATTTTTCTTCTGTACCGACGAAGGAAAGGTGGGCGAATCAGTTATGCTGCTATATTTTCATTCCAAGAATCTTCTTTTTGCGAAGCACCGACCGATTCTCATATCCTATTCTTTTCCCGTTTTCATTGTGATTGTAGTTTCCTTTCGATTGCTTTTTGTTTGTCAGTTCATTAATGGATCCTGGACCACTAGGCAAAGAGTTGCTGGCGAACAACCCACTGGAGACAGCGATCTCCAGGAAGCGAGCACCGACCAACGAGTTGACCATGTTGGCGGGCCAACCCATGGAGACGAAGAACTCCAAGAAAAAAGCACTGGCCAAAGAGTTGAGGACGTTGGCGGATGAACTCCTCAAAGAAAGTTGGAAGAACAGCAAGGGCCCCACCGTGCCTACCCCAGGAACTCTGATTGCCACCTATGTGAGGCTCAATACCGAGTTTGAGGAGATAGTCGCCATTGAGAAGCAGTATTCCCCTGGCAAGGTGATGGGCCCCCATCGAGGACGAGGAGATGGCCCCCGGAGGGATGAGATCCCCCGGTGAGCTGCACAAGGTAAAAAATAATGGCTTATTACCATAGTTGTGGTTTTTGATTATTTACAATGTGCTTGCTAATATGTTAGGGTTGTGCAGGTGCTGGTGGACGTCCTTGATGATTCCGATGTCGTAGCCCGTCCTGTTGGCATCGCCCCGGAGATCGTGTCACAGCCCTAGATCTGATTGTAATTAGGTTCATCAGCATCCATGCATCATGTTTAAACTTATTTGAAAATTGAGATGGGGATTGCCTAAACCCTAGCATTAAAGGAATTCAAATAGGTTCAACCAAAAATAATTTTCAGTGAATTCAAATGGCTTTAGAAAATGTTCATCATTTACGGAAAATGCTGTAAACCATAACCAGAGGTGCTGCACATTTTCATGACATATTTGGTCCTTTGGATTAATTCATAAAGTATTTGCATTTGGGCATTTAATGCTAATAAATAGTTTAAATGTTCAAATAATCATAAACTAAAATGTTTGCTGTTTGTTATATTCCAAACAGTGGCATTGATTAGTTTCATGATTTTGGGATTGATTTAGTATTTTTAATAAAGACACAAAGCTGCAGAAAAATAGAAAACAAAAATAAAATAGAAAACCAGAGAGAGGAAAACCCACTGGCCACTTACAGCCAGCCACTGGCGCCCACCGGCAGCCCAGCCATCCGGCCCAGCCCACCACCGCCTCCTTCCCTGTCGCCTTCCTCCTCTGCCAGGAGGATGAGTGTGTGCCGACGTGCGCACGGCCACCGCACGCCACCTCCTGCTTCCCCGGCCCTCCTAGCGACGCCACGACGACGCCCCGTGTCCCCTCGCTCCTCTCCCTCACTCGCTGCTCCCTCTCTCCTCCCCTGGCTCTCTTCCCTGAGCTCACCCGAACGGAGCCACCGCCACCGACGAGCTCCACCACGGCCGTAGCCACTCCCTCAATCTCTCTCTGCATCCACTAGCTCCGCCTCGACGCCGTGAATCTCCAAGCCGAAGAACGCGCCCCGGATGCCCTGCAGCGTCGCCGCCATTGCCATCTTCCTCACCGCCTTGGCCACCAAACACCGTCGCCGAATTCGCCGCCGACAGGACGTCCCCGAGCCCACTTACCCTCCCTACGAACTCGCGGTGAGCCCCCGAGTCGTTTCCCCCTTCTTCTTCCACAGTCGCGTTTGACCTCTAGGCCATAGCTCGCCCTTGCCCAATTCCCGCCGCCGCCGCCGTCGTGGTTGCCGTCGCCTCCGCCACCCCGTAGCCTCCCGCATGTTCCATTAGATGCGCATGAAGCGCCAGACACCCTCAAGACCCATCCGCGCGTCGAATGGACGCCGAAGCCGCGATTCCGGTGTGCCTCCGCCGTCGGCTGTGGTCGTCGCCGGCCATGCTCCGGCGAGTGTCGACGTGGCTGACATTAGATTAGGGACTAATTAACCGTATTAGTTAACACTAGTCACTGACAGAGGGTCCCAGTTTTAGTTTACTGGTTAACCAAAATAATTAGGCTAATTAGCAAAACTAGTGGACCCATGCGCGAGAGTTGACCCCGCTGACGTGGTCGTTGACTGGGCCCACACGTCAGCGACCCTAACCAGCAACGTGACACTGACCAGTGGGACCCCCTGGTCAGGTTTGACCTGGGGCAGCCCTGTTGACTCTGCTGACGTCACCCTGACGCAATGCTGACGCAATTAACAATTTTCTGGATTTAAAATAAATCCAGGAAATTTCAGAAAATAGTCAAAACTTCTAAAATTCATAGTAATTCAACCGTAGCTCAGATTGAAATAAGTTATATATGAAAAATGATCAGAAAAATATGAAGAATCTGTTTATGCCATGATCATGCATGTTTGAACAAGTTAACCTCACTGAATAGGACAAATGATGATTAGGGCAATTTATGAAATAACATTTGGAGTTGGAATTTGTTCTTGTTTGAGTTCCACTTCAATTAACTTGGCTAGATATTGCATTAGGTGAATTCAGTACCTTAACATGACAAGTCATTCATGTGAATGTGCATTGCATTGATTGTGTTCTTTCTCAGTTGCCGGTGTTTGTCCCCTCTCAGTAGACAACGTACCGACGATGAGTTCGATGACACCGATGAAGAACTATATTATCTTGAAGTGCCGAGCAAGCAAAACCCCTTGTTCATTCCGATACAATCCCACTCTCTCGCTCCTGCTCTATTTTACTGCATTAGGACAACAACGACTCATGTGTTACTTGCTGCGGTAGCTGAATCCCTTTATCCTCTGCATGACTGTCATTCCACAAGAATTAGATGAAACCCACTAGCATGAGTAGGAGTTGTTTGAGCCCTGATGTGCCTACTCATTCATGCTTGTTTGTCATGCCTGCTCTCGCTTAGAGTTGAGTCAGGTCGATTCATCGGGAATGAATTGGAATGGTGTGTGAACATGTCCTCTCGTGTGTGAGCTAAGTGTGTGAACACGATTTGGTAAAGGTAGCGGTGAGAGGCCATGTAGGAGTACATGGTGGGTTGTCTCATTGCAGCCGTCCTCAGGAACTGAGTTTTGTGTTTGTGATCCATGAAACAGTTACTACCACACATTGGGATCCTTAATTGACTCTCTCGGCTTCTTAACCACCCTTGTCCTCTGTCCAGGAGTTGCAACTACTTTCTGGTGTTTGTAGGATATGTGTTGGAGGCCGTGCGTAGCGCTGACCCTAGGGGTGGGCTATGATGCGGTAGATACATCGTGGCCTGGTGTACCGAATGCCCGTTTGGTATCTCGGGAACCCTGCACACATCATTCGGGGCCGTTAGTGGAAACCTCGGCCGGACTCCCTGCGGATGGAACCCGAATAGGCGATAAACCTGGACTAGGGACTTGAGTGTTTAGGTAGGCCGTGGCCGACACCCACGTTGGGCTTCCGCTTGAAGGTTGCCGAATACATGTCGTGTAAACGGCGGTAAGTGGTGAGAGCGTGTGTGAAGAAGTACACCCCTGCAGGGTTATAAATGATCTATTCGAATAGCCGTGTCCGCGGTAAAGGACTTCTGGGTTGCCTATATCATTTCATAGACAAGTGAAAGTGGATACTCTAAAATGCGCAAGATAAGCGTGAGTGCTATGGATGGCGTTCTCGTGGGGAGGCGGGCGGGTCCATAGTGGTGTATTGATATGGTGAATATGTGGACTCGTGTGCGCCACCTCAAAAGAGTTACTTGCAGTCGTAGTTCAGGATAGCCACCGAGTCAAGCTGGCTTGCTGCAGTTAAACTCCACCACCCCCTTTGTTGATAATGATGCATATGTAGTTAGTTCTGATGTAAGTCTTGCTGAGTACGTTTGTACTCACGTTTGCTTATTTTATGTTTTGCGAGAGAGGCGTCGGTCTCGCTAGTAGTTCGCTTGGACTTGACGTTTAGCTTGTTACCTCAGCTACGATCTTGTGCCCTCGGCGAGATCTGGTAGATAGTCGGGCTTCTCACCTTTTTCATTTATAGTTATGCGTACTCGGACATGTTTAGCTTCCGCTTGTGCTTGACTTGTATGCTCGAGTGTTGGGTCATGAGACCCATGTTTGTAATATCTCGCTCCTCGGGCCTAATGAATAAATATTTGAGTCGTAGAGTTATGTTGTGATGCCATGTTGTATTTACACATATTGAGCATATTGTGTGTATGTTTGAAATGCTTGGTATGTGTGGGATCCGACAATCTAGTTGTTTATCCTTGGCAGCCTCTCATATGGGGAAATGTAGTCTAGTGCTTCCTAGCGATAGTAGTCCGCTCTGCCCGGTCACGGAGTCCTGCTAGCCCACACTACTGCTCTGGACACTTGACTGGCGGCATGTGTTTCACTTCGTTCTGTATACATCCCTTGGGAAATGTCACGCTGTGACATCCGAGTCTGCCTAGCTCTGCTACAGCCGGGTTACCGAGTCCTGTTAGCCTAGTGCTACAGCCCGATTCATACGTTGATGACCGACATGCTCGATGTGATTCATGTATGCTGTCCCCATGTGTTAGTGCCGCTTTGGGTTCACGACTAGCCATGTCGGCCCGTGTTCTCTGTCATATGGATGCTAGCGACACTATCATATCGTGAGCCAAAAGACGCAAAGCGGTCCGGGCCATGGTAAGGCGACACCCATGGGAATACCGTGCGTGAGGCCGCAAAGTGATATGAGGTGTTACCGGCTAGATCGATGTGACTTGGAATCGGGTCTGACAGCATTGGTATCGAGCTGACTGCTGCGAGGATTACCAAGCCAAACTGGTCGAAGTTGTGTCTAGAAATGCTTTAGTTATGTAAGGGAATTGATTGTGGAAGGAGCGTAAGGCTCTTTTTACTCCTTATACCTCATGGCCTTCGATCCGAGTCATCCTCTTCTCTTCTCTGGGGTTTAAGAACTAGGCTTCTCATCTATCTATCAGGATGACGTGTTACTAATCCATAGACCTTTAAGATTGTTGGTTTTAAGCCCCAGTTCAGTTCCTACTATTTCTGTATGATAACTGTTGATCTCGGAACCTTGATATTGTGATGTTGAGTGGTTATGCCACCATTTTTTTGCAGGATGTCTCAAATCATTTTGAGCAATTACAACCGTTATGCTGTCCGAGTCATCCCAGGTCTCTAAATAGTCTGATGCATTGCAAATCCTTTCTTTCCATTCCGATGTTCTTTTGGTCAGAATAAGCACACTAACCAGTCAGTCGAGGTACTCTGTTGCCTCGACATATATGTTGGAACTATTATTATGACCCTAGGTGTTTTAGGAAGTCACCTAGCAATTTAGCAATGCTTTTGTATCCCCAGTGTGATGATTCTGGCCATTATTCTTGAAAGCATCCCGTGATGCCATTTAGTAGTAGGCATTCTACTCCTGGGTTTCTGAACCCGAGATTCACCCTACTTCATGTTGTTAGTATTTTCTAGTTCCTTTAGGATATTAGTAACTTTGCGATAGTCCTCGAGGTCCATGGTATTTCCTTCTTCCAAATACCATGAACTAGTTAAGGCAGAAATTCTTTGAATTAAAAGATCACAATCAGAGTACTCTTGAGGAGTTCTTCATTCATAATTGTGACTCTGCCAGCTCTACCTTCTCCGCATGGGTTATCCGGAAGAAATGTTGAGCTTTGCTCGACATACTAATCTATGCATCCGCAACTCAGAAAATTATATGTTCCTTTGAGTTGCTTTCTTTAGTTGTATCCCGACCATCCTCTATCAGTTGATAACCAAGAGTATGTGTGCATTCGTTTATCGATGTCTATTATCCTTGTGGTCCGTCAAGCCATTCTATTTCGGAATGACTAGGAGAAACAAACTCCAGTGCCTCATCCATATCTAGGATTGGGTCAAAGCAGTTGTAATACGCAGATAAAATGCAATCAAGCTTTTGATTCTGTTCTATCCTGAAGTATTACCCACTTTATGTCAGGAACGTCATGAGAATTGCACCTTCTCTTATGAATTCTTGACGCAGTAATACTTCTCGCCATCATTATTCATTCCTCGGTCCCGAGTTGTTGTAACTGGAATGCCGACAAGTGAATTGTGATGTGTGAAATCAATACTCCGAGCAACTCGTTGCTTGGTAGCTAATGGACAATATCCTCATTCTTAGCGTGTTGGTTATTAAATCATCATCCTAAGATTGATCGTGCTACATAGTCCTTATTTCTGGTGCACACCTCGATTGATGAGTTAGGATCTTGTCAAGTCCTCACTCATTTGATCATATCGTCTTGCCCTCAAAAGCAAGATTGTTCTCGAGCTTAGTAACATACCGGTGGTTCGTGACTTTCCAAATATCTTCTTGGAAGCGTTACCGGGTTGTTTCCTGACTGTTATGTTGAGCTTGTGATCAAGTGGTTTCTTGTGAACCACCCTTTCTCCAAGAATCTGTGTTGGATATCCCTAAGCTAGTTGGTTAAGCTAGACAACAACTTGGAGAGTTGGAAGATAAAATCTTGCCTAACTTAGTTCGTTCCGAAGGGATATTCTTATGTAGTGTGTGTTGAAGAAAGATGATATCTTCATCGATTGGTCCCTGTGATCGTTTGTGGACCTATTGTCTTATCAATCCTTTGATTTGAGTGTGGGCTATCGTCAAATCAAATCAGTACCAACGATGCTCGTAATGTTGTCTTACTCGTGGTTGATCCCTCGAGCATATACCATTACATCCTTTGGTCTGACCAATGCTATCACCGTGTTCACATGATGGTGGAAGTCCAGTGATATGGAAATTCTGATGAGTTGCTGTTGAGCCCATCAGTAGCATTTTGTCTCCCCCATGAGTCATGTTGAACATCAACCTAGTGTTGGAAACTTGTGTAAGCATTTCTTCGTGTGCCGTTCATGAAGCTTATGCTTGGATAGAAGAAGTGACTTCCTCGAATTCATGTGATTTAAGTGTAAGTTGCCGCCATGAGTTCGAGAAAGATTGTTTTGTTTCCTTTGGAATCATCCCAAATCAGTCATGCACACGTGCGAAGTATTCTGTAGTCTGGAGACTTGCAACCTTCATCCTATATGTATTCCTAGCACACCAAGCCACTGATTGATTTGTTCAAGGAGAAGGAGTTCCTTCATAACAACTAGTCATGACTTATGTTAGGACTTCGTTATCCTCGATGATGGTTCCCAACCTGAACTCGGTAGTATTTTTATCATAAGACTACTACGTGGTCATTTTTGTCTTGGACAATGTGCTCACATGTATGTAGCAGAACCAGCTCATGTCTTGGAGCTTGCTATCGTAGCTCATTCCCCGAGAATCTCGCAACTCCATATCGTCGATTTGTGTTGCAACTTTTCTTTTCAGACATGTGAGTCTGAAGTATCCTATTACCAATCGGATCTGAATCTCAGGCAGATATGATGGTTGGAACATTCCCAACAGTTGTATTTTGTTCCCAGCTTACACCGCCATTGTGCCAACTTCCATGGGCTGCCCTCCTCGGCAGTTGTTGTTCAGGATCATATTCAGAAGTGGTCCTACCATGGGTCCCATCCATTTCCGGTGATAAGCAAAAATCATCCATTGCGTTGTCTTCAACAAGGTAGTCCACATCATCCATTCTAGTCTGGGTATGCCATTCCTTTGCACTCCGCCAAACGATCGTTTGTGATTGCCTTAGGCTGGTATAAAGAGTTTCAATGATCTTTGTATCAAAAGTAATTCTTTTTGCCACTTAAGGGAATAATTCTACGAGTCACCTTTCCTAAGGTCTCCCGTTATGGAATCATGGCAATCATCTCCTTGTTACTTTGAAACCATGCACCATTTTACTTAAGCGTGGAATGGTTGCCTACCAATTTGAACCTTCGTCATCCATTTTTTTACCATCATTCCTAATGTGTGTTTGGTGTCTCAACTCAAGAGTTGTTCTTACGTCACTCCATGAACTGATCTTGAGTTGCTCGATCTTCAAGAAGATTAAATCCTGTAGGGTTTCCCCCTTCTTTCTGTTGTCGTGTCGAGTGAAGATCTCGAAAGCAAAGACGTCAAGACCAAGATGATGGAATGAATCAACATCTTCGAGAAGGGCAAATGGATCATGAAGATTGTGATAGTTTTGTGACTTCCCCTTTCCTCTTACCTCACGTCTTGAATCTCGGTGCGAGATTCTTGTTTAGTGGGGGTGAGTTGTCACAGCCATAGATCTGATTGTAATTAGGTTCATCAGGATCCATGCATCATGTTTAAACTTATTTGAAAATTGAGATGGGGATTGCCTAAACCCTAGCATTAAAGGAATTCAAATAGGTTCAACCAAAAATATTTTTCAGTGAATTCAAATGGCTTTAGAAAATGTTCATCATTTCTGGAAAAATGCTATAAACCATAACCAGAGGTGCTGCACATTTTTCATGACATATTTGGTCACTGGATTAATTCATAAAGTATTTGCATTTGGGCATTTAATGCCAATAAATAGTTTAAATGTTCAAATAATCATAAACTAAAATGTTTGCTGTTTGTTATATTCCAAACAGTGGCATTGATTAGTTTCATGATTTTTGGGATTGATTTAGTATTTTTAATAAAGACACAAAGCTGCAGAAAAATAGAAAACAAAAATAAAATAGAGAAAACCAGAGAGAGGAAAACCCACCTGGGCCACTTACCTGGCCAGGCCACTTACCTGGCCAGGCCACCTGGCGGCCCAGCTGGCAGCCCAGCCATCCGGCCCAGCCCACCACCGCCTCCTTCCCTGTCGCCTTCCTCCTCTGCCAGGAGGATGAGCGTGTGCCGACGCGCGCACGGCCACCGCACGCCACCTCCTGCTTCCCCGGCCCTCCTAGCGACGCCACGACGACGCCCGGTGTCCCCTCGCTCCTCTCCCTCACTCGCTGCTCCCTCTCTCCTCCGCTGGCTCTCTTCCCTGATCTCACCCGAACGGAGCCACCGCCACCGACGAGCTCCACCACGGCCGTAGCCACTCCCTCGATCTCTCTCTGCATCCACTAGCTCCGCCTCAACGCCGTGAATCTCCAAGCCGAAGAACGCGCCCCGGATGCCCTGCAGCGTCGCCGCCATCGCCATCTTCCTCACCGCCTTGGCCACCAAACGCCGTCGCCGAATTCGCCGCCGACAGGACGTCCCCGAGCCCACTTACCCTCCCTACGAACTCGCGGTGAGCCCCCGAGTTGTTTCTCCCTTCTTCCCTGGTCGCGTTTGACCTCTAGGCCATAGCTCTGCCCTTGCCCGAATTCCGGCCGCCGCCGCCGTCGTGGTTGCCGTCGCCTCAGGCCACCCCACGGCCTCCCGCATGTTCCATTAGATGCGCGCGAGCGCCAGACACCCTCAGCACCCATCCGCGCGTCGAATGGACGCCGAAGCCGCGATTCCGGTGTGCCTCCGCCGTCGGCTGTGGTCGTCGCCGGCCATGCTCCGGCGAGTGTCGACGTGGCTGACATTAGATTAGGGACTAATTAACCGTATTAGTTAACACTAGTCACTGACAGAGGGTCCCAGTTTATTAGTTTACTGGTTAACCAAAATAATTAGGTTAATTAGCAAAACCAGTGGACCCATGCGCCAGAGTTGACCCCGTTGACGTGGTCGCTTCGGTAGCCCACACGTCGGCGACCCTAACCAAAGAACGTGACACCGACCGATGGGACACCACAGTCGAGGTTTGACCCGGGGCAGCCTGTTGACTCTGCTGACGTCACCCTAACGCAATGCTGACGCAATTAACAATTTTATGGATTTAAAATAAATCCAGGAAATTTCAGAAAATAGTCAAAACTTCTAAAATTCATAGTAATTCAACCGTAGCTCAGATTGAAATAAGTTATATATGAAAAATGATCAGAAAAATATGAAGAATCTGTTATGCCATGATCATGCATGTTTGAACAAGTTAACCTCACTGAATAGGACAAATGATGATTAGGGCAATTTATGAAATAACATTTGGAATTGGAATTTGTTCTTGTTTGAGTTCCACTTCAATTAACTTGGCTAGATATTGCATTAGGTGAATTCAGTACCTTAACATGACATGTCATTCATGTGAATGTGCATTGCATTGATTGTGTTCTTTCTCAGTTGCCGGTGTTTGTCCCTCTCGAGAGACAACGTGCATCGACGATGAGTTCGATGACACCGATGAAGAACTATATTATCTTCGAAGTGCCGTGCAAGCAAAACCCCTTGTTCATTCCGATACAATCCCACTCTCTCGCTCCTGCTCTATTTTACTGCATTAGGACAACAACGACTCATGTGTTACTTGCTGCGGTAGCTGAATCCTTTATCCTCTGCATGACCTGTCATTCCACAAGAATTAGATGAAACCCACTAGCATGAGTAGGAGTTGTTTGAGCCTGATGTGCCTACTCATTCATGCTTGTTTGTCATGCACTGCTCTTGCTTAGAGTTGAGTCAGTCCGATTCATCGGGAATGAATTGGAATGGTGTGTGAACATGTCCCTCGTGTGTGAGCTAAGTGTGTGAACATGATTTGGTAAAGGTAGCGGTGAGAGGCCATGTAGGAGTACATGGTGGGTTGTCTCATTGCAGCCGTCCTCGAGAACTGAGTTCTGTGTTTGTGATCCATGAAACAGTTACTACCACACATTGGGATCCTAATTGACTCTCTCGGCTTCTTAACCACCCTTGTCCTCTGTCCAGGAGTTGCAACTAGTTTCTGGTGTTTGTAGGATATGTGTTGGAGGCCGTGTGTAGCGCTGACCCTAGGGGTGGGCTATGATGCGGTAGATACACCGTGGCCGGTGTACGAATGCCGTTTGGTATCTCGGGAACCCTGCACACATCGTTCGGGGCCGTTAGTGGAAACCTCGGCCGGACTCCCTGCGGATGGAACCCGAATAGGCGATAAACCTGGACTAGGGTCTTGAGTGTTTAGGTAGGCCGTGGCCGACACCCATGTTGGGCTTCCGCTTGAAGGTTGCCAAGTACATGTCGTGTAAACGGCGGTAAGTGGTGAGAGCGTGTGTGAAGAAGTACACCGCTGCAGGGTTATAAATGATCTATTCGAATAGCCGTGTCCGCGGTAAAGGACTTCTGGGTTGCCTATATCAGTTCATAGATAAGTGAAAGTGGATACTCTAAAATGCGCAAGATAAGCGTGAGTGCTATGGATGGCGTTCTCGTAGGGAGACGGGAGCGGGTCCATAGTAGTGTATTGATATGGTGAATATGTGGACTCATGTGCGCCACCTCAAAAGAGTTACTTGCAGTCGTAGTTCAGGATAGCCACCGAGTCAAAGCTGGCTTGCTGCAGTTAAACTCCACCACCCCCTTTGTTGATAATGATGCATATGTAGTTAGTTCTGATGTAAGTCTTGATGAGTACGTTTGTACTCACGTTTGCTTATTTTATGTTTTGCAGAGAGACGTCAGTCTCGCTAGTAGTTCCGCTTGGACTTCGATGTTTAGCTTGTTACCTCAGCTACGATCTTGTGCCCTCGGCAGGATCTGGTAGATAGTCAAGCTTCTCAGCCTTTTTCATTTATAGTTGTGTGTACTCAGACATGTTTAGCTTCCGCTTGTGCTTGACTTGTATGCTCTGAGTGTTGGGTCATGAGACCCATGTTTGTAATATCTCGCTCCTCGGAGCCTAATGAATAAATATTTGGGTCGTAGAGTTATGTTGTGATGCCATGTTGTATTTACACATATTGAGCATATTGTGTGTATGTTTGAAATGCTTGGTATGTGTGGGATCCGACAATCTAGTTGTTTATCCTTGGCAGCCTCTCATATGGGGAAATGTAGTCTAGTGCTTCCTAGCGATAGTAGTCCGCTTCTGCCCGGGTCACGGAGTCCTGCTAGCCCAAAGACTCTTTGCTCTGGACACTTGACTGGCGGCATGTGTTTCACTTCGTTCCTGTATCATCCCTTGGGAAATGTCACGCGGTGACATCCGAGTCCTGCCTAGCTGCTACAGCCCGGGTTACCGGAGTCCTGTTAGCCAGTGCTACAGCCCGATTCATACATTGATGACCGACATGCTCGATGTGATTCATGTATGCCTGTCCCCATGGGTTAGTGCCGCTTTGGGTTCACGACTAGCCATGTCGGCCCGGGTTCTCTGTCATATGGATGCTAGCGACACTATCATATATTGAGCCAAAAGACGCAAACGGTCCTGGGCCATGGTAAGGCGACACCCGTGGGAATACCGTGCGTGAGGCTGCAAAGTGATATGAGGTGTTACCGGCTAGATTGATGTGACTTGGAATCGGGGTCCTGACAGATCGATTCCGATGCCACTGTCCATCCTGTGGACATCGCTCCAGAGATCGATTCCGATGTCGCGGTCAGTCCTGTGGACATTGCCCCAGAAATCGATTCCCATGCCGCTGTCCGTGCTGTGGTCATTGCCCGAGAGATCGATGACAAGAAATAGTTGGTCGCGCTAATCCTTCAAGGTAGTTTGCATTGCCCTGTGTTTAATTACGAGCGATGCGTGTTATCAAACCATCTTAGGGCTAGTACACTTTGTCTTGTGTGGCGGATCTTGCTACTTTTGTTTGATAGTGAATCATGCGATGAATCATGCGAACCCTCTCCGAGTTATGGAAGCAGATGTATCCTCACCAGCTTTTGATGTAATATATGGCATGCTTAGATGTAAGTTTGAACTGTTTATCATATCAGCGGGGCTTGTTTGATGATTCTTGGTGTTAGTAGGATAGCTCTTGTGCGAGCTATAGTACTTGCAAAACACTCACCGAAGAGAAGCGTTGGGGCTGATGAGCTCGTGAATGCGCTTATACTTATCCCTCTTCGATCGACCAATAGCCCTAGCTCCTAAAATTGTAGGCTTAGCGATCGATCAGACAATAGTCGACATACATTAAGGCCTCATTTGGTTCATAGGGTAGGAAAATCATAGAAAAAGTACAGAGAACGTGCAACACAAAATCATAACAGTGCAGAGACGTACTCCCCCCATTCCAAAATAGATGACCTAAGCGGGCTAGTTTGGCCGAGTGGGTTTCAGTGATATGACGTGATAAAGTTCCGTCCAGTCTTCGCGTGTGGTAGCAGTATTGCGGGTACAGTAAGTTTTCTTGAAGAAGCGGAACTCAACAAAGTCATGATGGTTCCTTCGTCCGAACAACTTACAGTGGGAAAGGTTGGGCCTGCGATACGACCGGGGTAGACCAGGATAATTTTGTGCATGGCAGGTGGACCAGGATGGTCGACGTCCCACATGTCGGCGGATGGAAGTATTTTTTCCGATATAGAGGACGAGCAAGGAGTATTCACTGTTTATTTTTGATGAAAGCTATTGTCTCCACTGTTACGATGGAGGAGTGACGGCAGCCCAATGAACTTGGCATGTGCACCACTCCCTCCTTCCTCATGTAATGCCCGGGTTACAACTTTTTCTCACTTTCTCTCTATCTATTTCCTCTCAAATGTTTTTACCTTTCTTTTTAAGACACAATTGTTTTTATGCCTTTTTAGAATTATTTTTTATACCTAGGAGCACGTGTAGAGGCGGGCTCTTGCAGAGCCCACTCCTTGACTTTGTCAATGCCTCTCTCTCCTCCACATAAGGAGTACTACTTGCTATGCATGCATGCGGGGGCAGTCTGGCGTCTTGAGGGCAGGCGGTGAGGCGGGCTCGAGGCGGTCCGGACTCCAGCATGGCCCACCTCACATTATCACCATATATTTCTTGGAGTCCGTCTTGGCGGGCGGCGATCTCTTCTCCTCCCCGTTTCTCTCTTCTCGGTCGGCCTTGCCGAGCGATTAGATTTCGGCTATCTATGTTTTATTCAATTACGGTCCCACATGTCAGTGAAATTGCAAGACAACGCGTGTCCCCTATGGTGAGCGGCGTGCGAGCCGGACTGCCGGGGTTGCGACGCGTACGAGTCGTAAGTGTGACGCCTTTTCCTTTAGAACTTGTGAAGCTTAACATTTTCATGCGATCGATTGATAGAAATCCAGAACAAAATGACGAGGGTGGTGCTTTCCTGCTCGTTAGGCGGGCTAGTTCGAGTGATATGACGTGCCACGGTGCCGTCCACTTGCTCCATTTTTATGTAAGCAAGAGTTTACACTCTTATGCGGGAGGAGTGCGAAACACTGCGGATCTGATTTTGATCGAGGGATAACTATTCCCTGCCAAATAATGGAGGATTGTTAGCGATTATAGCATGATAGTTAGGGCATCTCCAGCGCTGGCCCACAAATTTACACCGGCACCTGTCCGAGGACACTGATGGATGCCATCCGATGTTGCCCGCATACCTTTCGACAACTATATGAACTAACCGGACGAAATTCGTGCAAACAAAGCAAATTTCAAATTAACGGATGAAATTCATTACATTTGAAAACTTTTCCTACAAAGCTGGACGAAATTCATTACATATTTTGCACAAACCGTACTAAAACCTCATAAACCTAATCTAAACGATCGCCGGCGCCCGACCACCATGTTCGGCCATGAACCCGAGAAAGCCGGCCATTGCCTTTGCCTCCTCCTCATCCGCCTCGATAACCTTCTCCTCCGGAGCACAAGGTTCTGAAGATTTCCGCCTCCACGTCGCCGTCAAGAGGCTAATCGGCCGCCGATGTTTACCCCACGAAGCTTGGCGTCGACTGAGTGGAGTAGCGGTGGCCTTCCCGGGACCAGAGCGGTGGCGACCTACCGTGTACTACTCTTCCTCGCTGCCAGCTGCGCCCGCGCACATGCGCCGGCTTCATGTTCGTGGCGGTGGAGAGCGGCCGGGGTGTGCCGACGATCTTCTTCGTTTGCTCCTGCGACAGTACATCGAAGAGAGCTTTGGAGCGCGCCCGGAGCGGAGCCGCCGATGTCCCTCGTCTGCTCCTGCGGCAGTACGGCCAAGAGAGCTTCGGAGCGCCAGGAGGCCATGGTTGAAGTGGTGCCGACAAAAGGAAGGGACTAGAGGAGAATAAGTGTGGGTCTTTGTCTATGGCTTGGAGCTGGGGCTCAAGTTAATATAGCGGGCGAATGGCAATGAGTCGCGACAGACGGATGGACAACTGGCACCGGAGTAGGTTAAGTCGGGCATGAATCGGACGCCTGCTTGATGACTTAACTGCGGATGCGTTTGGATTCTTGACATGTGGGCGAGCAGGCGTCGCCCGCATGTTAGTGCACACCAATTGCACTTCCAGTTAAGTCTGGTGAATGCGGCATTGACATTCTGGAGAGATGGTGACCGTTTCAGGCGGGAAGCGCGCGCTAGCGATGGAAGGGGTTTTGGTCTGCAGTGGCACTAAGATAGGTCGCTCCCGATAGTACATACTCCGTACCATACTACCATAGTACCCTCTCTAGCTTAGGCTGTTTTATAGATTGTCGTTGTGATGGACGATATACATGAGCAAGGTGGTCTGAGTATGACCGTTGGTGTTGAGCCAGGTGAATACATGCTCGGCATTTGTGTAGGCCTCCATCAAACGTCTAAAGTGTAATGTCAGCACCGCCGGGGCGCGCAGGTGATGGGCTCGCCGTTTGCGTTGCGCCATGAGCAGAACTTTGATTTAGAGGGCGACGTGCATGCATTAGCATGCTTTGACAGCGTGAGCGTGAGTGTCCGGCAAGTATTTCATTTTCATTTGGTGGACGAGGTGCGTTGCAGCGACGAGTCCGTGGTTTGATTCCCCACATACGCATAATTTTGGTTTTTACAGTATTTCTTTATCCATTTACAGGTAGGCCCGCGTAGATAGATAAAGAACACGAGCTGATGAGGCGCATGCGGACTGTTTGACTGGTCAACCAGACAAATACGGAGCTATACACTGAGCCAGTGACTGTATAATCACCATATCTTGTATACAATGATCAAAGTGAGCTATCAAGACAAGTTCGATGACCGCCAATGCATTTTACTCGGTAATAAATGACCAGGATTGAAGGGGAATCCAAATTTTCTTCGTCTTCTGTCCTTGAGCTCTTGACAAACCAATGCACTATACGGTTGTCCTGCCACTCCACCCTAGAGCTCTCACCAAGCATCGTTCATGCCACCGCGCCGCACACTAACCGGTAAGGTAGCGATGGCATCCCGCCGCGCCGAGTTCCTCGCTGCCCACGACCGCACACAAAATGGTAGGGAAGCGATGGCATCTCGCCGTGCCGAGTTCATCGCCGCTCGGGACCTCACAACTATGTGGGAGGAATTTGAAGATGCCAAGGCCGAATGGGCGGTAGAGCAAGAGGCCCGCCGCCACAAGAAAGAAAAGGACGCACGCGCTGCTGCGGAGAGGTTGGCAGAGATCCAAGCACGGTGGGGTATCGCCGACAAAGCCGGGAAGGAGAACGACGGCGTCTGGCCAGCATGTGAGAAGTAGTAGTACTAGTAGTTAGTGTGTGTGTCTGTGTCTGAGTACGAGCATGTATCAATACTACTAGTTACTACTATAGTTTTTAGAGCAAATTACCAGTACATTAGCCTAGACTAAATGGAAAAATTCCTATCCTAAGCATCAAATGGCATCTCTTTCTCTATAGGAATTGAGATGCATGTCATCTCACTTCCTATGATTTTCATATTCCTATCCTATGAGCGAAAGGAGGCCTCTGTTGGAGTAACTCATGTAGCTAGCGATCTTCTTTGTACAGTAGTTTTCTTCAAGAAGCGGAATTCAATGAAGTCATGATGGTTCCTTCGTCCGAGCAACTTCAAAGTGGGAAGTGGGCCTGTGATTTGATGGCTCATTAGTCATTGTTACCGCGGCACGATGACCTGGGTGACTCTCCCTTGGAGTTCTGCGTGCATGGCAAGTGGACCAGGATGGTCAACGTCCCACGAACGGAAGTATTCTTTCCGATATCGAGGAGCAAGGAAACTGCGTGGTATAATATCACTGCTGATTGGTTCGCAAAAAAATAGTATCACTGCCGATTTATAATTATTTTTTATTTCTGATGAATGCTAGCGTTTCAACTCTTACGACGAAGGGTGCCAAACACGACATGTGCTGAATGTCCCACACGTCAGCAAAGGAGTGGGACATGAACAACGTGGTAGAGCCCAGCGTAAAAAAATAACGTGGTAGAGCATCTCCACTTCTTCCACTTCTGGGTCGGAGACCACACGTAGTAGTACTTAGTGGTATGAACGATACAAAGTGTGACCTGGAGAGAAAGACACGTCTAGTTGGAAGGTCTCGGGGCATACACGTAAACAAATATAAAAGTTAATATGTGCCTCCAACTAATATAGTAGTAGTAGAGTACTTAGGCACGTACTCCATAACATCATCGTGCATTGCACATACAACATTTAGTGGTAGTACGTAGTAAGAGACAAATGCCGCCAAAGAGTTCCCTTCTCAACCTACTTTTGGGTGTTTGGTAGAGTGTATGGAGGGTGCATGAGTCCACACTAGTTTAGCACAAATACACTAGAAGCATGCATGAAGAGAGCATGCATGAAGAGGGTGTTGAGTTGAGCATGCATGAAGAGGGAACAACTATGCTGAGACGAGAACACAACCAAACACACCCTATATGCCACGCATGTTCATACCATTTGTGCCTTTCTAATTCACTTACTACGCTACATTACTCAGAGGTTCGTACGTCCACTCCTGGGTACATGTCCGTCTCGTAGTTCCAGTCCCACGTGTTCTTCATATAGATGGAACGATCCTTGCATAACACGTGCACCTTGATGCTAGATGTCTCGCGTGTTGGCAAAAGGATGAACAAAGCTAACATAAAAATAGAGTGGAAGAACATAGATTCGGACGACCTAGAAGGAGCAAGGAACCTCGTGGTGGGCGTCGCACTCATAATATTTAATATTATTCAGTGATATAAAATTAATCAATCATCTCCACGATTAATTTGGAAGAGTACGGAACACGGCAGCCCGGTGTAGTTACATCATACTAGTACATGGCTAACCGCTATCACCATATTTCTTGGCTTCGTGCGACACCTATCTCTAGTAATCCAGCAGCCTGTATCGCTTCTCCTCCTCGTCTCTATCAAAGTGTGGCGGGCTGGCGTTTCTGCCGTCTATTGAGGTCGGTTAACTATCACATGTTAGCGACATGCCAAGAGCATTCTAAAAAAAATTCCCTTCACGTTCCATTTTCAAAAAGAAAAAAAATCCTTTCACGTATGAATTTTCCTGTATGCTTTGAGCAACTTGCATGTCCTATACTGCTCCTGTTTGATACTCTAACTTAGCTAGAGGTTAGACTAACTCATGACTAACCTGAACTAATCTGTAGCCAAAGAGGTGTTTGGGTGACAGGTTAGATTGACAATAAATGCGCTTCATGGAGAGAAAAAAGTGATTTTCGAGTGGTCCCAATGAGAACTATCTCCGATTAGCACCTCTTGGGTGGGATAGTTTTTTGGTGGGTTCGGTGCAACTTGCTCCAATTTAAACCCTTATGCTTGGATACTTTAGGACTATTTGAGCTAACTAGCTCAAACTAACTCTAACCCATGGATCCAAATAGGGCCAATGGCCGATCTCGGCGCGGAGCGATCGCGTGCACCGAAAGCGGCACTCTCTCGGCCGTCGCGCCACTTCAAAGCCGGCGCCGGTGAGAGGTCGCCTCCGCTCTGGCGGGCATTAATGCGGCATGGCGCTCGAGGCGGCGCTGACCGTTTCACGCGGAAGCGCCTTGTGGCAAGGAAGTATAATCTTGGTAGTTTGCAAAACTACTCAATTATTACACTCAGTTTCCTAAGAAATTGTGGTAAAAATGTTACTCCACAGCCGCTTCCTTCTCCTTCCTCTTCCACCGCCCAAGCGTCTCTGGAAGCGACCGGTCAACCCTTATATAGGAGTGCTAGCACAAAAGATGCATGCATGACCACTAAAATTTCCATATTAAAGCGCCGCTTGGCGGGAGTATGGCGTATGTCGTTACCTTGGCCGCCCATGGCTACCGGGAGACGGCGACCAGAGAAGAAGCGGCGGGAGGGAATGAATGCAGCTACTGTTTGGGTTCGCCTTCGGCTTAAATAAATCGCAGCATCCGTGTACCAGCGGGTGCACAAATTATAACATACGTGTATGCTTAAGTGGGCGTCACGTAATCGGGTGTGTGTGTGAGAGAGATTACGAGAGGCAGTGCGTGTGTGCGACTCTACTCTTAGGACATGTACTCAACCTTTTGCATCGGGATATAAGTATAACTGTATTTACTTTAGCTAGTGATTTACGTGGCCATGTTAACGTGGTTGTGTCAAAAAAATGTCACTTCCTGCTCGTGATTTGCGTTATATAATTACAAGCAAGATTCTCGTGCATTGCACGGAACATCAATATGCATTTTTTTACAAAACACCTGTTGTGATTGACCCATGCAGGAGTTATCCCATGTGTAAAAACTAATGATATCTCGAGAATTTTATCGGAAAACTGGTATCTCGAGAATGTCATCGAAAAAATGAAAGATGAGAGATAAGGCGAGGAGGAGTGGAGCGTGGTGGTGACTGGTGGTCAGAATGGGCGGAGGCATGGGGATGGACGGCGCCGGCAGGTGGCAGCGACCACCATGCATGCTAGATTGTTCCAGAGACTTATTCCTTTTTTAATTGCGGAGCAATGAGGTTGCGGGAGATAATGATGTGGAGAGAGGTGCGGGTATCTTTTGTAAAATTATCATAGTTTGCTTTCTATCCTCAGATATAGATCATACAGTCTGTATTACAAGATGGCAGGCACACCATCACCGCCAACTCGTTTTTATAAGGGTACAGATGATAAGTTTGCTGACTACTAAAGTAAAGTGGAATTTCTCCATGTTATGCAAGTAAATAAAGGTGATTGTTTATCATACGGGTAAGGTTGGATGAAGGGTGGTAGGAACAAATGCTCCGCCTAGAGCATGTTGTGTGAGATGGAGTCTTAGTGTGTGTGTGTGTGTGAGAGAGAGAGAGATGGAGTCTTAGTTTGTGTGTGCGTGTGTGAGAGAGAGAGAGAGAGAGAGAGAGATGGAGTCTTAGTGTGTGTGGGGGGGGTGTGCGTGCGTGCATGTGTGTGTTTGTGTTTGTGTTTGTGTGTGTGTGAGAGAGAGAGATGGAGTCTTAGTGAGTGTGTGTGTGGGGGGGGGGGTGCGTGTGTGTGTGTGTGTGTGTGTCGCGGTGTCCTCTGTGACGGATGTAATTTAAGTGTGCATGGCTTCATCATAGAGAGGTGATGTGTATGCAGAGGCCACCAACGATGGGGTGCGAGAGAGAAAATGCCCGTAGAGAGGGAAGAGAAGGTGTGTGCGCGTGAGAGGAGTCGACATCGAGAGAACGTGTTTTTTCGAGAGACACCGAGGAAGACTACTATATATCGATGGTGCATGTAGGGGAATTAAACAAAGGATGGTCTTATTGGTTTCGGGGATATAGGGGAAGAGTGAGAGGCGGGGGGTAGCTAGAAGGAGATTGTTAAGTGTGGGTGTGTGTTTTACCCATCCAGTGGAAGTTATGTGCACAAAGAGGAGAACGATTCGATGTGGCGTTAGGATTGAGGGTAATTAACTACGTGTGGAGACATAGAGACCTTGAGCGTGCATGTGTGAGAGGTATACATGTATCGTGGGATGTGTGTGTGTGTGTGCGCGCGCATGATCGAGATAAAAGAAAGAAGACATAAGTCATAAGATCAATGACATGGGAGAGACGGATCAGTATGACAATATGCATGCATGTGAGAATGCAAGGAAGAAGGCCCGACAATTGAGCATGTGTTTTTGTCTTTAAGAGATAGTGGCGTGGGCTGGAGCTTGCATCTATGGTGAGCAGAGGGAGTGAGGTGCAACGATTGTGCAAAAGAGACCAACCTATAAATGCATATGTATGGAGAGACATATATAGTGTGGGTGATAGGAAGCAAGACTCCATGTGAGAAAGAAATGTTGACGGAGAAACTACAGATAGATACAGAGATGGAGATGCTAGCTAGAGGGACATCTGCTAGTTTGGGTGTTGGAGATGACCGTCGGGTGGTTCAAAGGGTGAAGTTATATATGTGTGTGAGAGGGCACTTGACTGCATGTAGAGAGAAACATATGTAGTGTGCGTGATAGGAATCAAGAGTGAGGGCGAGAAAGAAGGATGATGGAGAAACAGATAAATAGAAAGATAAAGATGCCAGCTAGTGTGCGTTAGAGATAGGTGTCAAGTGGATCAGAAGGCTGGATTATGTGTGTGGGTGTGAGAGAGATAGAGAGAGGGTGCATGTGAGTCACAGACAAACATATATTAGAGAGAAATGAGATCCAGAGAGACGGAGTTTTGTGTCTGCAAGAGAGAAAGATATTTAACAACGAGAGTGATAGCTAGAGAGACATACGAGGGAACGCAGGATATCTCTAGGGAGAGAGGGTGTGTGTGAGTGACATACAAGAGAACAATGGAGAAATATGAGACCCTGGGAGACAGAGTTTGTGTTTGTGTGTGAGAAAGAGATATTGAAGAGGAAGAGTCGTAGGTTCTCATATCTAAGGAGGGAAAGACATCTCTGTATGAGGGGTGTGCGAGTGGCACACATGGGAATAGTAGAGAGAAATGAGACCCCGGGAGACAAAGTTTTGTGTTTGTGTGAGAGAAAGAGATTCCACATGGAGAATCATAGTTAGAGACACATAGCGAGGGAGCGAGATATACTTAGAGAGAGAGAGTGATGAAGGTCGAGGGAGAGAGTACCGTCGAGTGTGTTACGAAGATAAAAGATCATTGTCGACATACATGTAGCACGAGAGATACCGAGAGGCGATGAGCAGCGTATAGGTCGGAGAGATAGTCCTATATAAGCATGAGTGATAGCTATATGAGGCGAATATTTGGATTAAAGGGGATTCAAATATTTAAACTGGAGATCACGACATCGATAATATCGTAAGGCAAATTGGTGTATCAAACATGCATATTCATTTGAATTTGGGCACACGTGTAATGTTATATAGTTTATCAATATTGGTGATCCATAGATTCTTCAATTACAAACAATGCATGGTTTATATTCAATTAATGTCTAAACGGGATTACACTATATGTTGCGTGAGTGAAGCACATTATACATGTTTGAGAAGTTTAAAAAACCCGCATGTAACACACATTAATTGGAGACAGTTAGCGAGGAATGCATATATTGGATTTCAACATAAAGTGGTTTCAAATATTTGAAAATCCAAATTGATGGATACAACCTTATGAATCTAAGATCATGCCATTTGTAAACCATATTTATGTATAAATGGTGTTGTGCTTTTGAAAGTATATATAAAAAAATGATATATATAGAATGTAATTCCAATTGAAAATGGATCCCGCCCGAAAAAATAGAATAGAAACGGGATTCGAATTGAGTTGGGACGGTAAACATGCACTCTGCAAAATTTAAACGAAGCGGGGAAAGTGGCAGTAACCGCCCGAAACCAAAATCTGCGAGATGGAAATCACTAATGCCTATCCCTGCCACGCAAAGCCTATCTGCTGGATATCTATAGGTTTCGGTAGGGGTAGGTTTGTAATTTCACCCACGTAACCGCCTCTCACCCGGATTCATACACGGTGGGTGCTAAAACACAGTGTGTCCTCGGCCGAAATCGACTCCCTCCCCGATTCATATTCATACACGGTGGGCGCCAAAAACAAACTCTCGTCGGCAAATATTCGGTGTATGCGAGATTATCGTCCTATCCCTAACTGACTAATGTTGCTGTGATGTAGTATAGAAATTTAAAACGGGGGCTAAGTTTGTTCTCGCATTTGGGACAAGCGCGCCCTGAATACATGGTTCCCCCCTTCCTCTCTACCTCCCTTTTCTCCATTCGTACTCCATTGGCGCCAAAACACCCTCTCCACCCCACCCTCCTCCGTCCGCCACCCCATCCACCGCCGTCCTCCTCCACCATGCCGGAGCTGATACCCCGACGCCGCCGTCTATTACAAGAGATCGACCTCTCTCATCCACGGCTTCGGACCGGGATCCTTGCATCCCGTCCTCTCGCTTCATCCCCGCCGTCGTCCACCTTGCCGATGCCGCTCCTATGACCGTCTCGTCCACCGCGCCCTGCCGCCACCGTCTACCCTCCTAGATCTGCTTCCACGCCGCCGACAGCCATCGCTACCGCAACACCGTCAAATTCTCAGCAGATGCGTACACACCGCCGCACCAGAGGCGGTACTCTTTTGTATCTGCTCAACTTATTTATCGCAGCAAGAAAATAGATCGCCACTGCTTTACTCTGATTTCTTGTCTTGGTTGCGAAGTTGCCTTTGTCCAGTTTGCACCTTCAGATCCGCCATGGTACGCTCAACACTACACTCCCAATGCTTATGATTTTCCCCTTTTATATTCCACACTAATTAAATCACAGTAGACTAAATTTCAAAATTGGGTCAGTCGATTTTTCAGAGCTCGCCGGAGTTCGTTGGTGCGATTGAAGGGGCTCGGGTGGTTGTGGGGCCTCGCCGAATGAAGAAAACTCGACGCGGGTGGGGGTTGGGATGGGGGTGGGGGGTGGGGTGGCGGAGGAACACTGGCGGTGGGGGGCGGTGGTCCAGCCAGCGGCCCGTGCGGTGTTCTGTATGGGAAGAATCAGAGACGAGGAAGAAGAAGGGTTAGGAGACGTAGGATCTTCATCCAACTGCCTGAAATGGTCGAGAGACAGCTGGGAGTTGCATTCTTAATTCGCTCTGGTTCATCATGTGTGGGCACTGCGCAACCAACATTTTATTATCCAAAATCTGCTTGGTCTTCTTTACCATGTTCCTCTTCCGTTCTTCTTTAATATGTACTCTCTCCGTTCATAAATACAAGTCTTTGTATAGATTCCACCATGGACTACATATGGAGCAAAATGAGTGAATCTACACTCTAAAATGTATCTGGATACATCGTATGTGATCCATAGTGGAAATCCCTACCAAGACTTATATTTTGGAGCGGAGAATGATAATAATCTGATATGTTCATTGTCTTGAAGAAGAGCGAGGACATTTGCAGTGTAGAGGTCTATCACGATTCGGTTGTGATGGACACTTTGAGCCTCTTTGATTCTTAGGATCTTGTAAACATAGGAATAGGATTTGTAGTGGCCTGCCCACTTGAATCCTATAAGAATAACAAGGAAATGCGAGGGGCTGTGTAAGCCTTTGAGAGTTACACTGATATTAACAGATACCGCACCTTCACTTGAAGAGAGCTGGTATCCGAAGCCTTTCTAGCCGTCATCGCAATACTAGCACATATATTCCAGCAAGTTCCACTTTGCTGATTTTACTCGATGTTAAGGTTTTCCCATTATATGTACACTATGATCTGTGTAGCTGCTTTGTGTTGCACTAGCAGCAGTCCACTCTTGAAGCTAAACACTGCAATGACTTACAAAATTGGCACCAAGGCATTGAGTGCCATTCTGGATGCAATGAAACTCATCGCTCCCCACCTGTTGATTCTTGTTCGAATATGATCCTAATGACTATTCTAAACTCGAGGAGTCAAAGGCGGATGGCCTGTCTGTTCACCCATCAAGGTGCTGTTCTAATTTGGCAAGGTTTTATTGATTGCGGGTATCTTGCATATGTTGTCTTGCATTTCTTCTACTTTGTTGCACCGCCATCCGCTTAGTTTACTCATCATATATGTCGAGATGCCATGCCCATCCATTATCAATACATATTCCATCTGTCATCATACCATGTTTTCCACTCAAATGCTGTTCTTGTGCATCAGACATCAAAAGGAAAGAGGATGATTGCTGAACCTGAAGGAGCACCAGCAAAGTCCTTGAAAAACATGGTGGTGCGGAGAAATCGAGACAACACTCCACTTATATTGGTTGTACAACCAAGTGACACAAAACGTAGGACCGACTCGGTGAGAATGTACCCATACTTCACTTGGCCACACCACTAGCCCCACCACACAGGACCTGCACTCCAACAAAAGGTATACCGATTTCATTTGCCATAGCACCAGCTGTACCACGAAAAAATCCCACCGACCAAAAAAAAGTACAGCAAGTCCACCGGCCGAAGACCTATCCCAAGCTGCAGAGACGGCCAATTCCTGCAGATTGGAACCCCATTCCATTTATTCCCAGTTTAAAGACAATGCTTTCAATGTTGTTAGGGACTACGTGCATATATTCCCATCATGGGAAGATTATTGTGAAGACAAACACCATTTTCACATCTTCTGTCCAACTTACGTGTAAGTGCTATTATTCATGGTTATTATTTTCCTGTTTTCTGCTGATTGAACACATCAATGATTTACATTACATTGTTGTAACTAGGCGAGGTCAATCTGGATAGTCATGACGAGCAAAGCTTGCTTGTGCTTTTCAAGGAAGCATTGCAGCGATGTCGGTGTTACCCGAGGAAATCACACTTTGATGGCAAGTCTATAAGCGAATTTCGGTGAAGTCTCACTGCTAAATTTAGAAGACATTGAATGGAAAAACCTTGTTATGCCTTGGTCTCGTTCGGGATGAGGTCATGTATGAAATCACATGACAATTTGAACTTCTACTTTTCGCATGTGCCTTACGGATCTTTTTGCGGAAATCTGCTCGAAGAAGAATTCGGTTTGACAAAACGACGGGATATCACAAATATGCTGCCCGCTGCTTTGCTCTTGTTAGTACTGTTGTCTGTATCACTGTACTTGCATACATACAGTTCATTATGTGACAGCAGTATGCATGATAGCTTGCTTATCAATTGTTAGCTCCAAATTATCGATCTGTATGAATGGTTACATTAGTGTAGAATATATCCAATGCCAATGTTTTTTAGCTCTGCATTGTTCTTGTAAGTACATGCTGTCCTTTATTAGTGTACTTATAATGACGGTAGTTGTTCATGTACCATCACTCTGCAGCTTATTTTCCTTTGTCCTCCATTTTCTACACATCAGATCTATATTTACTCTTACCATAAGGTTGGTACTGGAGAAGTTTAGCTGTGCATTGCTCTTGGTTGTACCTTTTGCCTGTATCGCTGCACTTACATTTATAGCTACTTGGTTATGTAGCATCACTCTTCATGTTATCTTAAATATTCTCCATTTTTTCGTATATTATCACATCTATATTTACTCTTAACAAAATGTAGAATAAAGGCAATGCTTTTGAAGAAGATTATGTGGTAAACTTCTTGAATTGCCCCCATCAGCATGGACAAGGCCTTTGTAGAGCCTGTCTTCACCAATAATGTAAGTTTGTCCATCTCAAGCCTTCAAACTTTGTTGTATATATTTGGTTAGGCATGACTGCAGCAACTGTTTATTTTTGGTGTTTGCATCAAATTGCTTGTTTAAAGTTTATTATGTAGTTCATAAACAAAAGTTTGTCTTTTCTCAATTTAAGTTTTGAGTTGTACAACCAAGTTCCTTCTTCATACCATGTAAAGTAAACTATACAGAGCAAGTGATCTTCTTTTGCCTTTGCATGTATGCTTCATTCTTCATCCGTAATCCAGTGGTGTGGTGAATCTACCCACTACGACACAATGTCATATTCTGCAATGTCTTAACTATGAACAATGTCATATCATTCTACTATTATTTAAACTGTCTCTTTATTTGCCAATCTAAAATGGTATAAATTGACAACACACTAACCATTGATACTTATGAGTTCTTGATCTGTAATCCAATGGTGTCGTGAAGCTGCCAACTCCTTCACAATGTCATTTCCTGCCATGTCTTGACCTGAACAATACCATATTGTGTTAATGCAATTTTAAACTGTGTCACTTTATTCATCGATAAGAAATGTGATGAATTATCAACCTTGATACTTTTATGTGCAAAACCTGTCATCATGCCTTGTTTATCTTTGAGTGAGGAAGATATAAGTGTTGAACAAGCGCAGCCTCATCATCTTGCTCAGGCTGCTTGCTGCAGCTCCCAGCAATGAGGCTAACCTTTCTTGAACTCTATTGAAGCTGCTTTGTCGGTTTTGTATATTATTTTGTCGGCGTGTTTATTTGCCTTTGGTGGTGATCTTTGATGCCCGTGTGTGTAATCTGTTGTCTGCTTGTGCTTTATTATCATAGTGGCGAACTTTGATGCCCGATGGATGTAATATGCGTAATTTATTTATTGTATAGTCTAGGTTTTTTCTTATTCACGATGATGCAGTTATTTTACCGTATATATATCATGTCTTCGTAGTAAACCGGCCAAACCGTAAAATTACGGTACATAATTGAGCCGTCATGCAATCACGATGTAGGTTGGGCACAAAGCGTGCGAACAGCTCACGGGCGGCAGCAGCGAAATGAACCCCGACCCATGATTGTGCGAATCAAATCACGGGCTTTTAACGAGCCAAAATTGTCTCGGTCCTTGTTTGGCCCAATCGGATATCGGTGCGATGCGGGCGGATGCAAACCGGGTCGTAGTTAGGCCCAACTATATGACGGGCTTTTAACAGGCCGAAATTAAAATAGGGCTGAAATGTTAAACGGGCCCTTAACAGGCCAAAACTAATATCAGGCCGAATTACTAAGTGGGCCTTTAGCAAGTGGGCCCAAAAGCATAGTGTCCAGTTGACGGGCTGAATCTGATATGGGCCATAATTGAGCCCAAAGCCTCTTAAAGGGCCGGACTTGATCTGGGCCATAATTTGGCCCAGAACGTGGTAGGGTTTTAATGGGCCGGATCTCATATGGGCCACTATTAGGCCCGGAGCGTGGCAGGCCATTAATGGACCGGATCAAATATGGGCGGCATTTGGCCCAAAACATGGCAGCCAGTTAATGGGCCGGCCTACTAGGGTCCTCAAAATCTTGTGGGCCTACAGCTGGGCCAGCCCATTAATGTCGGCGAAATCTCGTGGGCCTTTAGCTAGGCCGGCCCATTATGATCCGCAAGAATCTTGCGGGCCTTTACATGGGCTGGCCCATTATGGCACACAAAAATCTTGTGGGCCTTTACAGGCGACCCATTATGGCCCGCAAAATCTTGTGGGCCTTTAGCTGGGCCAGCCCATTATGGTCCGCAAAATCTCGTGGGCCTTTAGCTGGGCCGGCCCATTATGGTCCGCAAAATCTTGTGGGCCTTCAGTTGGGCCGGCCCATTTAAACTTGATGGGCCGGTCGACGTGTCAACATATCATAGGCGCGTCTCGCCCATTGGATGAGTGACACCTGTGCCAACGCGGACCTGACACGTGTCTCCTCCAGCCAATGATGATTTAGACGTGGAAAATCCCCATTGGTCGAGGCTGTTAACGGGTTATCGGATCCAAAACCCGACCTAATAGCTTAACGACGTTCCGTTATGGTGGATGGCACGTGTCGGTCACCCTTGACGAAAGCACTTCTGTGACACGCGATTTATCGTCATGGAAGTGGACACTTCCGTGATGATAATTTTGGTAATGTCATGGAACATTTCTACAACATCACAGGTATGACTATCTTGATTCTGTCATAAATTTGTCATGGATGTACATGCATGACAAAAAACGTGACCTACTGTGACAAACACGTATCATCACAGAAGTGTATTTTTTTGTAGTGTTAACACTACAGAATGAATGTCCGACCGTTGTCATCCTGAGTGACGTTAGGTCTTCTATACTCCGAGTGGTTTCTTGTTCAGTCGAGTGACTTTATCCTCGTCGAATGGAATTGGGATATCCGAGTGGGGTTGAAGGTCGAGTGGATTGCACTCCTCGATGAACTTAGTCGTTTTCTCTTCTTGTGCTTTGAATGTCTTTGACTCTAGGGCAGTGTCCTTGGGTAGGCTGTCCAGGTCAGGCCTATGACCCTACCCTAGGTACATGTCATCGCCAATGACCCTCGGCCTCTACATCTGGCGATGCATGCAACCGTTTTATTAATTATTCAAAAAGACCATACAAAGTAATACGTCAGTAAGTCTGAATCCACCATTCTTTTAGAGAAAAGATGCAGCCGAGCCCAAGAAGGGCGCTAGACTAGTCCAACTTTGAATTAACAAAGCAATCAACTGGTCGAGATACAGCTGCAGAGTACATCAAAGAACAAGAACAAAAAGCAGCAATATACGGAGGCGCTGGAAAGCAGCTTACTGAGCCTGAAACACTTCATGCGGGAAGGATATACAATGGAGAACACGTCCGAAGAGGTTGAGGTCCTCCAGGACGACTACACCTGGGCGGAAGCAATGCCGGCTCTGAAGAGGAGTGAAGATGCACCTACATGGTCTGCCGTCACCAGACACTAAGGGCCTTGGCACGACACATCCATCCAAACTCCATTCTTCGAAGGAGGCCACAACCTCCTCACTTGGATCGTAAGGCACCGCACCGTCGAAGAACGGAAAATTCCCCTGTACATGAATGGACGTCGCCGGCAAACCTCAAGAGCAGTTCAGAGCACCAAACTGTGCCGACGAGGCTCATCCAAAGCAGAGCAAGCTACACCTCCCAAGGTCAGAACGGGTCGGAGGAAAAGCGGAGGCTTGGATGAAAGAGGGCACGCCATCGGATGCTGTCACCAACCCCAAACAGCACCCGCCACCACCCAGCCCTCAAGGCGACGCCTTCAAGAAGGTCACGGCGCCAAAGATGCCGCCGCTGCCCACTGGAGTTAGGTTTTCACCAGAGAAGCTAGATGATGGGGAGTGGAAGGGCAAACCTTGATAGACGTCTCCATGAAGAAATCGACGCCCACGGGCGTCGTCATCGTCGCGGCCGGCCGGAGCCGACCAGGGATTTCCCCCAATCCGGATCCAGACCACCAGAGTCGCCCGCATCCCAGAGATGGGCTAGCCGGCACGACCAGGGACCATCGCAGGAGAAACGCACTGAGCAGGGAAGATGGCCAGCAGCCAGATCTGGCACCGCCAGCCGCCAGGGCAGCCACACGAGGCCCCAGCCCAGCCGAGATCCCTCGGCCACCCGACCAGATCGTCGGCACAACGCCAACCCCACTGCATGCCGCAGGAGACAGGGGCTGAGGGAGTTCCGGACTAAGGGGTGTCCGAATAGCCGAACTATCATCATCGGCCGGACTCCAAGACTATGAAGATAGAAGATTGAAGACTTCGTCCGTGTCGGGATGGGACTTTCCTTGGCGTGGAAGGCAAGCTTGGCGTCTGAGATATGTAGATCTCCTACTATTGTAACCGACTACATAAACCTAACCCTATCCGGTGTCTATATAAACGGAGGGTTTTAGTCCGTGGGGCGAACAACAATCATACCATAGGCTAGCTTCTAGGGTTTAGCCTCTTTGATCTCGTGGTAGATCCACTCTTGTAACACACATCATCAATATTAATCTAGCAGGGCGTGGGTTTTACCTCCATCAAGAGGGCCCAACACTGGTAAAACATCGTGTCCCTTGTCTCCTGTTACCATCCGCCTAGGCGCACAGTTCGGGACCCCCTACCGAGATCCGCTGGTTTTGACACCGACATTGGTGCTTTCATTGAAAGTTCCTCTGTGTCGTCGCCGTCAGGTAGGATGCCTCATCTCGTCTTTAAAGATGATACTATTGCCAAAGGAGCCTTGGCCGCTGGCCAGACTCTTCGGCTAGGTGGTTTTCTTATGACCGCCCGGTCCGGCCACCGCACCGCGATGACCTCTCGAGTCATCGAAACCAATCTCGAGTTAGTTCGGAACTTGCGAACAGTTAGATCCGATCGAGCTCTCCTCCATAAATGAGCTCTTGGATCGCATCGCTGCCCTGGGAGTCGCCACAGACTACGACCTGATCGGGCCTAAAACCGATCTGAGAGAGATCAGCTACCCATCATGTTGTTGTGATAGAGCAGCAATGCGGCGATTCTTCTTGTATCTTAAGGACTAGTTGCGTCCGGATTCCCGATCCCTCCATGCGGATTCCCTTGGAGGGGCGGACGTCGATCAAGCCCTGAACTTAAAGTCGGTGGCGGGTTGGACTCATTGGATAACACTCAAAAATCCAAACTTCCAAGTTCGGAAACTTCTCGGCCCTAGAGTCCTGAATTGGCAGGGTTCCGGATCTAGTTCCACCCGCCCACCCAAACATTAGCGATCTCTCTCGAATTCGGCAAGAGCCCGCTGAAGCAGACATCATTCTTGGGCGATTCCTCTGGTTAAGAACAGGATAAAGGACTGCCAAGAGGAGGGCGAATCCCAATTTTCTGCAATAATTGCACGGACAAGGAATCCTAAGCGCCATAAGTCGTCAGCGAAATTACGCTTTGCTGACATGGTGACCATAGTACAAAATCTTGTGCGATGGAGAGCGCTGGAAAACCGAAAGTAAATTTTGGGATAATCCGGCCCGAATACATCCCTAGTCCGAAACAAAAGGGTGCATCATTATCAAGCACCGGGTTGAATACCAAAAACCAAAACCCCTAAAGTGCGGAACCGTCTTTGGAGGGTTGGCTCAACGGACCTGCAAAATCCACGATGCGGGCGCCACTCCAACACATCCTTGGCGTGTTGGATACTACGGCAGTGGCCAAAAGTGGCGTGGCTTTTTAGCCCCGGCAACCAACCCAGCGATACCGATGCGGTATTAACAGTCTTGAGACTTTCGCATCAAATAACATGCGAAAGCGAACAATCCGCAGCCTCGCGAAGTCTACCAAGTAGCATCAACAAATCCATGGGCGACACGGCTATCACCTTCAACGCCAGCGACGAACCTAAATTCGAACAGCTAGAGCACCAGGCTGCATTGGTCCTCGGTCCGATAGTGGGCGGTTTTCGTCTTACTAAGGTACTCATGGATGGCGGCAGCGGTTAAACCTCATCTATGAAACCCTTCAAAAATGGAAATTGATTGGAGCCGCATTGAGCGAAGCAGCACAACCTTGAGAGGATAATCCCTAGTCGAGAAATGCGCTGCGTGGGAAAAATCACACTAGATGTAGTGTTGGCTCACGGACAATTACAGGTCCGAGGAGGTCACGTTTCAAGTGGCCCCATTCGCAGCGGATATCACGCTTTGTTAGGGCGAGAGGCATTCACAATCTTCAAGCTATACCCCACTACGGTACATAAAGCTCAAAATGCCGGACCCAATGGGATAATCACTCTCGCCGATGACCCGGATCGGCACTCCGCTGAAAATAAGACAGCCGCACTGGCCCTAGAGGCATTGTCCGAAGCCCTAGCGGCAGAGGAACTAACTATGTTGCACTCCACGGTGGATAGGGACGACGTGATACTCGATAAGAGGTCCAAATCCACCTCTTTTAAACCAGCAAACGAGATAGTCAAATTTCAGGTCCATCCAACGGACCCCACAAAGATGGCCTCCACTGGGGCACAATTAAGTCCTGATGTCGAAGCCGCACTATGAGAATTCCTTCGGGAAAATTGGGACATTTTGCACGGCACCCTTGAGACATGCCGGAATCCCACGCAGTCTGGCGAGCACAGCCTAAATATCCTAAAAGTTCAAGCCGATCAAACAAGCTCTTGGCGATTTTACGAGCCCAAAAGACGAGCAATGGGAGAAGAGCTAGCCAAACTCTTAGAAGCGGATTCATCGGAGATATAAAGCATCCGGACTGGCTAGCCAATCTAGTAATGGTACCAAAAAGGACAAATCCTGGCGCCTCTGCGTCGATTTTAAAGACCTTAACAAGGCCTGTCCAAGGACCCTTTCCCCTCCCTCGCATCGACCAAATCATCGATGCTACCGCGAACACGATTCATTGTGCTTCCTCGGCGCATACTCCGGATACCATCAAATCAAGATGGCGGAGAAAGACCAGGCATAGCGGCATTCATTACTCCATATGGGCCATTACGCTTCAACACAATGCCCTTCGGACTCTAAAACGCCCGGCGCAACATATCGGCGCATGATTCAAACATGTCGGCTACCCGGTAGGCAAAACAGTAGAGGCATACGTGAGCGATGTGGTCGTCAAGACCAAACATGTCGGAACTCTAGTAGTAGACTTGAGGTGACATCGACAACCTCCGAGCATATGACATTAAGCTCAATCCGGAAAAATCGTCTTGGCGTACCAGCGGAAAGCTCTTGGGCTTCATTGTATCCGGTAGAGGAATTGAAGCAAACCGGCTAAAATCTGAGCTCTGTCACAATTGGATATTCAAAAGACCTCAAGCAGATAAAAAACTAACGGATGCGTGGCGGCATTAAGTTGCTTCATTTCCCGTTTGGGAGAAAAGGCTCGCCCTCTACCGCCTCCTCCGGCGCACGAACATTTGAATGGGCGGATGCTGCCAAACCGACTCAAAGAAATAAAGGCCATCGGCAACAAATTCCGGTTCGCGGCGCCCAACCTGGGCGAACCTATGTTATTATATAATACCGCAACACATCAAGTTGCGGTAGCGGTGCTTTCGTCGTTGAGCGAGAAGCGAAGGGCACAAATTCCCTCTTCAAAACCCGTGTACTACGTATCCTTTGTTCTAACTCCATGCAAATCCGGTACCCACATTATCAAAAGATAGCGTGTAGAGGTGTTCATGGCATCCGGAAGCTGCGACACTACTTTCAAGAGTGTTCAATAACGGTGGCCTCCGAATTACCTCTCAACGATATTATAAACAATCGTGGCCTTAGCGGGCAGGATTGCAAAATGGTCTATCGAGCTCTTACCATTTGACATAACCTACAAACCACGGCGAGCTATCAAATCGCGAGGTTACGGCTGACTTCGCGCGAATGGACGGCGAACTCCCTAAAAATGCACGCGCGTACTCAACTGGATCATGCATTTCGACGGATCCAAAATGTTGGCTGGCTTGGGGCTGGCGTCGTCTGGCGTCTAGCTGGAGACACAATCAATCGTACTTCAAATAATGTACAAGGACTCCAACAACGCGGCGAATCTGAGGCCCTTCTACATGGACTCCGGATGGCAATCTCCATGGGCATTCAACGCCTAGAGGTGCGCGAGGATTCAAACCTCGCTATATCCCAAGTAAATGGAACTTTGGCGTAAAGATCCAAAAATGGCAGCTTACATAGCGCCGTCCTAAAAATGTCAGCTCGGTTGAAGGACTAGAATTCCACCATGTAGCCGGGATAATAACCAAGCAGCAGGCGTGTTAGCACGCATCGGTAGCGAAACGAGATGCCGTCCTCAAACATCTTCTGGAGCGGCTCTTCAAGCCATCCGTATTATGGGAAGAGGAGTCGGAAATAACAATCCGGGCCAGTGCATCACCTAAATCAGACCATTACGACACAATCGGTGGCTCGATAGCGAAATAACACCTTCAGCTCACGAAATAATGGCAGTAATTGCCCGTGGGCAGAACCATTCCTCGCCTACTTAATGCGGCGGGAACTTCCTAAAGACCAAAATGAGGCCCGCTGCATAGTTCGGTGATCTAAAGCCTACAAGGTCCATGAGGGAGAACTTTATAAGAAAAGCACAACCGGAGTCCTTCAAAGGTGTATCTCCGAAGAGGAAGGCGAAATCTCTGGCTGAAATTCACGCCCGGACTCGGCGGGCACCACGCTGCAGCCGGGCCCTTGTAGGCAAGGCCTTCCGTATAGGATTTTATTGGCCGACAGCCGGGCGGATGCTTAGGACTTAGTCCAACGATCGTCGGTTGCCGCTCTTTGCTAATCGAGCCACATGCCACCCACCGCCCTCAAAACTATACCCATTACACGGCGTTCGCGATGCAGGGGCTTGACATGGTTGGACCCCTTATAGGGGAACCCACAAGCACAAATACTTATTGGTCATGGTGGACAAATTCACCAAATGGATTGAGGCCAAGCGGTTAAAGCAGCGAGAATCCGGACGGTGATAGACTTCATATCCGGGTAGTACACTGCTTTCGCGTCCCCACAGCATCATCACGATAGCGGCACAAACTTCACGGCCGACGAGGTTAAACTCTGGTGCAAAAATATGGGCATTAAGCTCGATTACGCTTGATCTATCACCCCCAAACTAACGGTCAAGTCGGCGAGCAAATGGTCTAATAATGGCGGCATCAAACCCGGACTAGTGCGGTCCCTCAAGGAATCTAACACGCCTTTGGGTAGAGGCTCGACTCCGTACTCTGGGGCTGCGGACCACGCCAAACCGAACTACTGGATTCACACCATTTTTCATGGTATCTGGCGCAGAGGCAGTTCTGCCTGCGATATAATTCATGACTCACCTCGGCGTGCGCATGTACGAAGAAAGAAAGCCGAGTTAGATCAGCAGGACAGTTTGGGCGCCTTAGAGGAGGAGCGGGGCGTGGCAAAGGCTCGTTCCGCATTTTATCGGCAGCGAGCTCAAAGATATCAAAGCGAGAAATGCGGGCCAAAACTTACAATGTTGGCGAACTTGTTCTCGCTGCGGACAAGAAAAGGACAAACTTAAGCCCAAGTGGGAAGGTCCCTTCATCATCGACCAAGTCTGAGCGGCGGAGCATACCGTCTCGTAACGCATCGACAACCGACTCGAGCGAACCCATGGAGCGCAGCCCGTCTCCGAAGATTCTCGCTTCTAACGCGGACTCGGGTTCGTCTCACTCCCCCGTCCACCCCTTTTTTACTGTCTCTCGTCCTCCTCCTTCTTGCCACTTTTTTTCTCAATAACTTTTATGGGCCGATTTGCGCTTTGTTCGCACACACTTGATGTGCTCCTGGCACTCATTTTACCTGGGGGCTTCTTTAACAGAAGCTTATTCATACGGGCTTCATGCCCAATACATGTGTCATACTTCCGCATGTACGTTTTATTCACCATTATATGCATCGATATGACTTAAGTTTTGGCCAAGCTGGGTTGCTGGCTCTGTGCTTACCCCTCGTTCCCGATTGTTCGGCTAGGAGGTAAAGGAGCACCTCTGCGATTATTCTTGCCGGTCAGCGGATGTGTACCTCAAAGCTGGGTGAAGCAAGCTAAGCGTTCTTAAGAGAATATTCGATCGGTGACTTGAAAGATGATTTATTACTTACTTATTTATCTGCCCCGGATGCTTTTTCTGCTATTTTAGCGATCGGCATTGCACTTTAGGGCATGCCTCCCGAGAAAGGAACCCTAGCGGAACTATTCTCCTGGAAGATGTTTCTTACTAACCATGTAATATAACATAACTAGTTGGGCACTTATGCGATAAAGCAATTATGACCCCGACGCCTTGTCTCCATGCATGCCCTGTTCTTTTATAACCGTAAGGGTATTCGGATACACTCCGGACTGTTGGGTCACGAGGTTGAAGCGAAGCAGTCCGCAAAGACAAACGATCTACAATCCGGCTAGAAGGCATTTTACATGTCATTTCAAATTACATCGTCAAACCGATTGGTTGTACTCCTCCTCAATCCCATCTAACGGCTGTCTAATTCTGATCTGTTGGGAATATTCATGCCGTTCTACTTGGCGTACATCAACTCACAGGATCTCCTTCCCATCGGGCCCGCAGGTCCGACCTCGGCCATGTGGTTTGGGTCGAGACTTGGTAGCGTGTCTTCACCATGGCCCGAGCCTCCTGGCGCCTGACGGCAGCCGATATCTTCCACAAGCGGGCGTCGCCGCCATGCTCCTGAAGCTTCTCAACAAGCCCACCAAGGCCCTCGGGTAGGGAGGCGGATGGCCATAAAGCATGAGCAGCGCCACTCGCCGCTTTGCCGAACACGTTCGAGCAATTGCACTAGCTCGGGAAGTTGGTCACCCATTGACTCGAGCATTTCCTCCATGAGGCGACTGTGAGCACACCTAAAGACATATTTTTGTCAATCGAATTCCTCGCCAATTCTTCTTTTCAAAGGAATTCGTTCAAGCACTTACTATAAATGCAGCGGCAAGCCGCTGATTCTCCTTCACGGAGCGGACAGCTGGGCTGAACACCTTTCAGCTCTTCTCCTTGCTGGGTGTGGGCATCTTGGAGCTTGTTTCTCTCTGCTGCACCTTCATAAGCACCCTCTCGCTTGGCCTTTAGGCGGCGCGATGGCTGTTGCTGTCCGGATCTAGTCCGGCGACCTCTGCAATATTATTGTCGATTCACGCCACACTTTGCTAAATAATTATCTTTTCAAAGTCGTCTTACCAGCGAGGGTCTCTGTGGCTCCCCCATGGCGGCAGTCTTGACCTCAAGTTGGGCCTTGCACTCTTGGAGCTCACAGGGACAGATGGGTATTCTTCTCCGTAAGACCACATGATAATTGATCCTTAAATCAGTTATTTCAACTATTTTAAGTCTCGGGAGACTCTTGGCATATATAACTATTAAAATTACTTACCCGTATGTCTTTCACATCTTGCTCCGTGGCTCTGGTTAACCCATTTTGGCGGCACGGAGTGCGCGTTCCGCTTTAAAGGCATTTAACGCCTCAGGGAGAAACACGTGTCACGAAGAACTGTCCGGCGGCGCATGTGATTCATGGCGCTCTCCACCTCGGACCGGGTGGCGGACAACCTGTCGGCATCCTCCGTCGGGCGTCCGCTCACGCCTTGTATTCGCCTCCCCTCCGGACCATGCGTTGGAGCATGGCGGCGGAGATGATTGGCAACCTCTCCGGACCTTTGTCCGTGGCGCTCTTCTGGAAAGGTTATGAGCATTAATATACCTCCTAGGGATCCTTCCCTTAAAAATAGCGGTGCTCCGTACCGTTCTTGGCGACGTTCGGTTCGCGTCGCGCCTTCTTCCTCTCTTTGGGCGGACTGACCCTTGTTGTCCGGCGCCCGGGATTCGGCTTCCACCTTAAAGGCACCTCCTGCGATGCACCATCGGTATGGGATGGTCAGAATTGGCGGATCAAATGATGGTGTCAAGACCTTGGTCACGATCACACAGGGAGGCCGGAAACAAAGCGGGGTAGTCAGCCGTAATGGCGACTAGGGCATTGTCCATGCTACATTGGTGGAACATCCCGTCAATCAGCTCCACCTTTATGTCCGGATCCTCTTCGGAGGTCGGATCAAGGGATCGTTCCGGATCCTCGGGCTGTGGAGCTAGGCCGTATGCCCTCCACGTCCGTGAAGCTCTGCGTCGAAATGGCGAGTAAGATACTTGACTTTAAAAAGTATGGATCGGGTAGATGAACATCCGCTTACCCAGCTCGAGGGTTATTCATAGAAAATCCATTCAGCGGATTCTTGCGGAGAAGTCCTCCTCCTCTCCCTTGTACAAGCGGATAGGATCTTTGCGGATCGGCTGCGAGCCTGGCCCTTTGCGGCCATGACGGGTGGCATCGTCTTCCCCGTTGAAATCCCACATAGGGTGGCCCCTATATTGGAGTGGCTGCACCTGTCGCATAATGCACGTGGCCATGACTCCAATCATGGTCAATCCGGAGTGGGCCAGTAACCTAATCCGGCCCATCAGATATTGGACGCTCCTATCATCTTCCCGTTGAGGGCTCCGCGGGCGCCAACTCAGGCGTTTCTTCAAGGGAGCATTGTTGAACTCCGGGAGGCCGATCCGGACTGGATCCGGTAGAGGGGCGTCCTCCATGTAGAACCATTCCGAAGGCCAGTCTTCGCATGCCTTCTTCGGGGTGCCGGATAGATATCCGGTCCCGGTGATGCGCCATATTTCAGCTCCGCCCACTTGATATATCGACCCCTCATGAGAACAGGGTACGAGACAAAAAAAATCTCTTCCACAGGGCAAAATGGGGCTCGATGCCCAAGAAAAACTCGCAAAAAGCTACGAAGCCCGCGATGTGCAAAATGGAGGCGGGCGTGAGGTGGTGAAGTTGGAGTCCGTAGAACTCTAGGAGCCCCCGGAGAAACGGATGTATGGGAAATCCGAGTCCCCTTATTAGATAGGGGACAAAGCATACCCGCTCCCCTTTGGAAGAGTTGGGGGCGCCCTCACTGCTTTCCACCCTTGTAGGTGGCTAGTCCGGCTCGAACCGGAACCATGAAAGCTGGGGAAGATATCCCTCGATGCAGAGTACCACTAGCTCATTGTGTGGGCCGAGCATCTCCCCAATCTCTGGCTTAGGGCTGGGAGCGCGAGAGGAGGAGCAGCGTCGGCTATCCATGATGGAATGGATTTACATCGAGAGGTGCTTGATGAGAACTTGCGGATGGAGGATGGTGTCAGCTGGATCTAGATCCTCGCCTCTCTTATAGGCGGCTCGTTCACGCGGCTAGGGGGTAAAATGTAAAAATATCCTAGCCCTTCGCATTAAATGCGACACGTGGAAGAAGGCCATTATTGGGCGTAAAGCCAAGGGCGCAACATTAAAAGAAGCGGACACTATTCGGCGGGAACATGAAGATTGAAGGAGAACCCGCCTTACAACGCCGAAGACAATATCGCACGGACTCGTCGTCGCTGAAGCCGGTTCGGGGCTCTTGAGGAGTTCGGACTAAGGGGTGTCTGGATAGCGAACTATCATCATCGGCGGACTCCAAGACTATGAAGATAGAAGATTGAAGACTTCGTCCGTGTCCGGATGGGACTTTCCTTGGCGTGGAAGGCAAGCTTGGCGTCTGGATATGTAGATCTCCTACTATTGTAACCGACTCTGTGTAACCCTAACCCTATCCGCTGTCTATATAAACTGGAGGGTTTTAGTCCATAGGACGAACAACAATCATACCATAGGTTAGCTTCTAGGGTTTAGCCTCTTTGATCTCGTGGTAGATCCACTCTGGTAACACACATCATCAATATTAATATAGCAGGACGTAGGGTTTTACCTCCATCAAGAGGGCCCGAACCTGGGTAAAACATCGTGTCCCTTGTCTCCTGTTACCATCCGCCTAGACGCACAGTTCGGGACCCCCTACCCGAGATCCGCCGGTTTTGACACCGACAGGGGCCTTCACCAAGGGCCGCCGCCCAGATCCTTGGCTCTCCGAAGAGAATTCGAAGGAGCACAGGCCCCGCCACCACAGTCCCCGGCCGCGCCCCGAGCCTTGCCCGGCGGCAGCCTCGTGCGGCGGTGATGGGCAGGAGAGGGAGAGGGGTAACACCGGCCGGAGGGGATTCGCCCCTTGAGACGCCCGCTAGGGGTGGCTCGGGGGAGGGGAGGGGAGCGGCATTTTTTTTGAAATGGAACACAGCCAAGTCTGAAGCCACCATCTTGAGAACATCTGTCACTACTCATAACCACTTGATGAAGGGGTGCCAATTGTCCGAGCTGAATACCAAACAGACCTCGCACCAAAGCCTAACATCTAAAACCAGAGGCCCCAACAAAGCCTCATACTGGGTGTGGGGTACACGCCGGTCTGACGCACTCTCAGAGGTCGCCATCGCCGTCTTCCACCGATCCATCTTCAGAGCAGGTACTGACGCAACGACCTTGCCGGGTCTGCCGTCGATGCCACCACGACGCCAGACAACGCCATCACTATGTGTTCATCCATCACCACGTGTCCACCGCCGAGACCCCTCTGCTCCATGCTGCTGAGAGACACCTACAGCGGGAGCCATCACGCATAGGAGGATTAACCCTGTCTCTTATAGATGCATATTAGAGACAACCGAGGGACCAACCAAAGAGGTTAGAGGAATAATAGCTCCAAAACCTAGGTCATTATTGTGCTTCTTAGAAGACGAAAATGACCATAGCCAACTTCCTTGTCCCTTGGTACATCGAGTCTAGTAACACCAATGCTAAATTTAACGGCATTGACCCTCCTTTCAACCATCTCGACAGCGAGGAGAACACAAGGCAGAAGCTCCCGGATCCACTTGATCAGGGCTAGCAAGACGAGCTTATTTGAGGAGCTAATGTCGGATCCACCTAGCACGGGAGCCATCGCATAGGCAGAGGGCATCCACCAGCCACATCTTGAATGCGTTGGTAGGATTCTCGATCATGGCATACACGTAGGATCGTTTAATATGTCTAGAGGAGGGATGGTGAATAGACTGCAAGCAACCTAGAGAGTTTTTCCCAATTTTAAATTTTATACAATTTTGAGCTTAGCTAGTGGTGGATGATGAGGTCACCTACTATAGGTAGGGTCAAGGACCTGTCATCTGGGGCCCACCTGGGGCCCCACACCATCATTGGTGGGTCTCAGGACCACGCGAGCATTCGGATACGAGCATCAGGAGGTCCACTCAGACACCTCGATGGCACTCGGACCACCACTCTCCAGTCGGCTCGACCACCATCACTCGAACAAGAGAGGTGAAGGGACGACGTGGGAGCTGCAATGGTCGAGGGATCTTAAGTCATTCTTAAAGTAGAGTCATAGCTACCGTTACCTGTAGCTGCTGTAGTTATGACTACTCATACTTGTAGTGACCGTAGTTATGAACATTAAGTGCCCCAGCGACGTGGGAGTGCTGGAGGCTGCTGGAGGCGTTCTGGGAACGGCGGTCCCCAGACCAGCCTGCCTGCGGCCCATGGCGTGGCTAAGCCAGTAGGCCGTACGGCCCATCTTCATCAACAAGGCATCAACGACCCTCGCGAGGGTCCAAGCCTCGCGAGGCGAACGACGCATGACCTCCTCAGGAGTGGCCTAGCCAGGAAGGCTCACGAGGAGTGGAGATATCAAGGCAGGGCAAACCTCACAAGGCTCTCGTGACGTGAGCCATGACGAACGACACCAGGCAGGCGCCAGGCGGGCGCCAGCGTGTGCAGCATCCTTGTTTCCTCTTTGGTGCTAAGGAGGCCAGCGCAGGTGAGGAGTACCGAGGCATCAGGCAAAGGTTGCTATATTGGTGCAACGAGACCAAGACCAGGAGGACGACAAGACGGAGGTCATTGTGGAGCCCAAGACGGCGTCACCACCAGAGCGTTTCGCAGGCGAAGACCACTTTTGTCAGGATAGCTTGTACTAGTTGTCCCCCTTCAAATTGGCCCGCCGTTGTTGGCTCCCTTCCCGCTCAATATTTGGGAAGAGGACCAGGGCCTATATAAGTAGAGCTAGCCACCATAGTAGGGGCATCGAGCAATTCACCAGCTCTCACCCGCTAAGACACCAAGCACAAGAACACCTCAACCTCGGGAGGCTGTTCTTCCCTTGTACTGTTCATCATCAGCCCTCGAGGCAATCCACCACCACTACACTGGAGTAGGGTATTACACCACAACAGTGGCCCAAACCAGTATAAATCTCGTGTCTCTCTGTGTTGCGAGTTCGTCCGCGAGATCTTAGCGAGCTAGGGCGTAGATCGGTAGGAGGGAAGACTTCGCGCGCACCCCAGTGTTTAAACCTTAAGGGTTTGCCGGAACCCCACATCCGACATTTGGCGTGCCGGGTAGGGGTGCACCGGAGCTCCTCTGCACCAACCTGCGCCCCGCGCCGCCACACTTTGCTCCCATGGCGGGTGCCCCACCATCCACCTCTGCGGCTGACGTTGGAAGCAGGGCATCTGGGTACCGAGCCCTGGCCCCCGCCCTACGGCGAGTGCGGTGGTCGACCAAGTTCAAGCCAAAGATGCCGCCGCGTGACGATGGCACGGCAGACCCGACGCCGTTCCTCGAAGCCGGAGGCAACGACAAGATCATGGCCAACTGGTTCCCCATGGCCCTTGCCGGCGAGCCACGCGCCTGGTTGCTCAACCTGCCGGGATCCATGGTGGCCTCCTGGGGGGAACTCCGTGACCTCTTCATCGCTCGCTACGCGGTGCCAACGCACCATGCGGTCGCAGCCCTGCTGGGCAGCTCTCAAGCACCGCCTTCAGATCGCCACATCAAACCGTTCCTCCGCTAGATCGGGGCCGCCTCCAAGCGCTCGGGGGCTCCGCCAGGTTGGGCTGCGCCAGAGGCCGACCTCACCTTCGGCTTAGAAGACCACCCCGACTCCACCGCCGGCTCCGGCATGCTCCCAATGCTCTGCACGCCCACCATCTGCAACGTGGCCGTCACCAAGACCCTCATCGATGGCGGTGCCGGCCTCAACTTGCTCTCCGTAGAAGCCTTCAGCCTTCTTCACGTACCGCTAGAGAGGCTCAACCTCAGCAAGCCCTTTTCGGGAGTGGGTGGTGGAGCTGCCCACTCTTTGGGGCAGATCCGCCTCCCTGTCACCTTCGGCACACACGACAACTACCGCACCGAGCTGGTGGACTTTGACATCGTCCGTATCGGTCCCCATACAACTCCATCCTCGGGAAACAAGGGCGTCCTTAGCCTCAAGGGGGACACTAAGGAGGCCGTGATGGTGCTCAGGCTCGCCTTCAAGACCGCGGCAGCAGCACAGCCCACCGGCGCCGGTACCCCCGGGGCCAAGGAGGCTGCGCCTACCAAGAAGAAGCAGTTGTTCACCCAAGACAAGGCGGAAACCAAGCAGGTGCCGGTCAACAAGAACGGATCTTCAGGAGCCACCTTCACCATAGGAGCTGGCCTTGACCCGGGACAAGAAGAAGCCTTGGTGAGGTTCTTGCGCGCGAACAAGGAGATATTTGCATGGGAGCCCAATCAGCCGGTAGGGGTCCCGAGAGAGGTGATCCAACATCATCTAAGGGTATGCCCCAACATACGCCCCGTGAAGCAGCGAGCCAGACGACAGTCCACTGAGAAGCAGGCCTTCATCGTCCAAGAGACACACAAGCTGGAGGCGGCAGGTGCCATCCGGGAAGTTCGATATCCCGAATGGCTGGCAAACCCCGTCGTAGTGCCAAAGAAAGGCGGGAAGGAGCGGATGTGCGTCGACTTCACCAACCTTAAAAAGCCCGCCCCCAAGATCCGTTCCTGCTCCCACGCATCGACCAGATTGTCGACTCCACCGCCGAGTGCGACTTGTTGTGCTTCCTGGATGCGTTCTCAGGGTATCATCATATCAAGATGGCGGTGGAAGATGTGGAGAAGACAACTTTCTTAACACCATGTGGGGTGTACTGCTACACCTGCATGCCCTTCGGGCTGCGCAACACGGGTGCCACCTTCCAGTGGTTGATGCACATCGCCCTGGGGCGACAGCTCGGGAGGAACACAGAGGCCTACGTCGACGACATAGTGGTAAAGTCTCGCGAGGCGAGGACATTGATTCAAGACTTGGAGGAAACTTTCGAGAGCCCGCGCCAGGTGAACTTGAGGCTTAACCCGGAGAAGTGCGTGTTTGGTGTCCCCTCCAGCAAGCTGTTGGGATTCCTCGTGTCCCACAGAGGGATCGAGGCAAACCCGGAGAAGATCAAGGCCATCGAGCACATGAGCCCTCCACAGACCCTCAAAGAGATGCAAAAGCTAGCAGGGCGGGTGACCGCATTAGGGCGTTTCATCTCCAAGCTAGGAGAGCGCGCCTTATCCTTCTTCCAAGCTCATGAAGAAGAAGGGCCCGTTCGAGTGGACCCCAGAGGCCGATCAGGCCTTCCAAGACCTCAAGAAATACCTTACTAGACCCCCGGTGATGGTGGCACCACGACCTCTCAAGCCTCTGGTACTCTACCTTGCCCCCACCCCGTACTCCGCCAACGCGGCGCTGGTGGCGGTTAGGGAGGAGCGCCAAGCCAAGGGCGCGCCACACCAAGCCGGAGCTGAAGTGGCGCAGGGTCAAGAAGGCACAGCAAAGGCATCAGCGGGGGAAGACCTAGCTCGGCAGGACAACGTCGCAGAAGCTCCTGAGGACAGTCAAGTATCAGGAACCCCTCAACCTCAGGAGATGCCCCAATCTCCACAGGACCCGAGCCCCGACAGTGCGCCAGCCCTCGTCGAACACCCGGTGTACTTCGTCAGCACCGTACTGCGAGACGTGAGGGCACGCTACCCCATGCCTCAGAAGCTCCTGCTCGCACTCTCGGTGGCCTCGCGCAAGCTGCAACACTACTACCGGGGGCACCTTATCAAGGTCGTCTCAGCCTACCCATTGGAGAGGGTGCTCAGGAGCCCTAATTCAGCTGGAAGGGTCGCTGAGTGGAATATCGAGCTGCAAGCCTTCCAGTTGGAGTTCAGCACTACCAGGGTCATCAAGGGGGCTGCGCTCGCTGACTTTGTGGCAGAATGGATGGATGCCCTAACACTTGAGGGAGGAGAAGACCGGTCCACCTCCCCAGGGAGCGAGGCTCCGGACGGCTGGGTCATGTATTTCGATGGCGCTTTCACGCACCAGGGCGTGGGGGCTGGAGCAGTGCTCATCTCGCCCACCCAGGACAAGCTCTACTACACCATGCAACTCTGCTTTCAGCACGGCGAGAAGGTCTCCAACAATATCGCAGAATACGAAGGCCTCATAGCTGGCCTGAAGGCTGCGACAGCTCTAGGGGTGAAGCGGCTTACCGTCAGAGGCGACTTGCAACTCCTCGTCAACTTCTCCAACAAGGTGTACGAGCCGAAGGGCGAGCTTATGGAGGCCTACCTCGCGGAGGTGCGCAATATGGAAAAATAGTTCTCGGGTCTTGAGCTGCAGCACGTGCCCCGGGGCACCAACAAGGAAGCCGACGACATCGCCAGGAGAGCATCCAAGCGGCAACCGCAAGAGCCTGGTGTCTTTGAGGAGCGGCTCTTCAAGCCATCAGCTACGCCACCTCTTTCAAGCATGACTCAGCCTCGGGAGGAGCGCCCACAGCCTCCGGCCACGGGAACCCCGACCTATGGCCCGACCTCAGGAGCTCGGCTGCTCTTGGCGGTCGAGCCCCAGGAGGAATGCCAGACCAAGGAATTCAAGGAGTACCTGACGCACGGGACGCTGCCGGAGAAGGAAGAGGACGTGGAGCGCGTGGCCCAGTAAGCCACGGCATACTGTATCCAAGATGGCGAGTTATACAGGAAACGGCCGAACGATGTCACGCTGCGCTACATCTCCAGTGATCAAGGAAGGGAGTTGCTGATTGACATACATGGCGGGGACTGTGGGCACCACTCATCGTCACGGACCCTCGTTGGCAAGGTGTTCCGCAGTGGATTCTACTGGCCTACAGCACTCAACGACGCAGCCGAGCTGGTGAAGTCCTGCGAAGCTTCCCAATTCCACGCCAAGCAAATCCATCAGCGCTCAGGCCTCGGACCATCCTCTCACATAGCCGTCATGTGCGGGGCTGGACATCTAAGGCCCGTTCCCTCGGGCGCCAGGGGGCTACCGCTATCTCTACGTCGCCATCGACAAGTTCACCAAGTGGGCGGAAGTGGAAGCCGTCCGTACCATCCCGGCCGGCTCTGCCATCAAGTTCATCAAGGGCCTCGTGAGCCGCTTCGGGGTCCCCAACCGCATCATCACAGATAACGGCTCGCAGTTTACTAGTAACCTCTTCAAAACCTACTGTGCTAACCTTGGAACGCAGATCTGCTACGCTTCGATGGCCCACCCCAGGAGCAATGGTCAGGCTGAGCGCGCCAACGCAGAGGTCCTGAGGGGCCTCAAGACCAGGACCTTCAAGAAGAAGCTGGAGGCCTGCGGCATGGGCTGGCACGACGAGCTCCAGTACGTGCTGTGGTCCATCCGCATCACCGCTACCAAGCCAACGCGCGAGACTCCATTCTTCCTCGTCCACGGAGCCGAAGCAGTCCTTCCTCACGAGGTCAAGCATCGCTCCACACGGGTACTGGCGTTCGATGAAACGCAGCAGGATGCCACGCGGGGGATGGATCTCATGCTGGGGGAGGAACATCGTTGCGAAGCTTGGGCGGCAAGGTACTAGCAAGCACTGCGGTGATACCACTGCCGCAACATTCGCTCCAGGACGCTCGAGACGGGTGACCTGGTCCTGAGGCGGGTCCTCTCTAGGGAAGGGTTTCAAAAGCTTTCACCCATGTGGGAGGGCCCGTTCAGGGTCGTCCACATCTCCAGGCCTGGCGCCGTGCGCCTGGAGACACAAGAAGGGACACCTATCCAAAACGCCTGGAACATCCAGCACCTCCGGAAGTTCTACCCATGAAGCAATTCCCAGAGCCTGTGAAGAAAGGGCCAGAGCCTGTGAAGAAGGCCCGGCGCCTATGAAGAATCGCCGCTCGTGACACTCTCACGTAATAATGAGTTGGGGCTGTACACGCCTGTAGTCTCGAGGCGCCCGGCCTCGGCCCTGGGCTCCCGCCCACGCCTAGTGGCAGCACTTAGCTCCGCGCTGGTGAGAAGACTTGAAAACTAGATTAGGTGCCGGACGTGGCTTTTCATTTGCTTTCCATAGTTGGCTCGCTTTTCCTTAATCAAAGTTTGCTCTTGGTGTTCCTTGCTGATTTGATTCCCTGGCCTCTTACCGCGTTTTCCGGCTTTGTTTGCTCGTGTGCTCTCTCTCGCATACCTCGCGAGGGGGCTAGGCAGGTGCCCTCGCGAGCATTTTTCTCCTCTCTGCCTTCTCGCGAGCCACCCTCGTTCGAGCCTGAAAGCTGGCGCATCTCTCCTAATACGTGCCCCTCGGGTACCGTGATACAAAGCGCCAAGTCGAAGCTTGGGTGGATGGAAAATACTCTAGCGCACCCCCTAACGAATTTTTGCAGTTTTTGAGCAAACACAGACCACCAAGTTAAGATGGACGCAAGGAAACAAACGCCTCATGAGGAAGAGGGCGTCCTGAACGCACCAGGTTAAGTTATCTTTGCGTAAAATACCAACATGGCATGGGAACAACACGCACAGTGCAATAACCAAGGAACCACAGTTTGATACACGCCCCTCTGGGCCCATACTGGTTTCATTTTTGATGCAGGAAAAAAGAGCTAAACAAAGCGGCATTGCAGCAATCCGCGGAGGCAGGCCTTTAGCGACGCCCCTAGCCTAGTCAGACCCTTCCTCGCGCTTCACGAAGGCGCGGTGACAAGATGACCCGCTGCCTCCTTCGAAGCGGACGCGGTGGCTGGTCGTAGCCACCACTGCTGGAGCTGTCGCTGGAGGAAGAGCCGCCGTAGCTGGAACAGACACGGTCGCCGCCGAAGGCAGGCTTGCCCTCATCCTCTCCGCGACCGTCACCAAGGCCGAGCACCTCCTCGCCGTCGTTCGTCTCGGGGCAGCACCCGGCGCAGCGACCATCTTCCCCAAACACCCTCACATAGAGGGTCGATCTACCATCATACTTGAAGTGGAGCGTGCACCGCCTGCCCAGGCCGCGCGTGCGGGCGAACGTCTGCCAGCCGCGGCCAGGGCTATGTTGCCCGCAGTGGAATTCTCGATCGTGACCCAAGAGGCCTTGCTGCAGCAACCATCCGCCTGCAACCAGAGCCCGCCTGGACCAGGGGCCAGCAGTTCGTCGATGAAGAAGCACGGAAGCTGGAGACAGTTGCCGGCCGGGTTCTCCGACCAGACGAAAAACTCCGGTGACACTTCCCCTGAATGGAAGCGCGGACGGGGAGGCCGCGCCACCATTGCGCGCCTCCCCTCGTCAGCTGGACCGCCATGGTTGGGACGATCCCCTCCGCGTGCCGTGGCACCGCCTCGACGGTGGGCCACGGCGGGGGTCGCGGCGTGCTTGTGCGGACGGCCGCGACCGCGCTTGGGCGCCGGGGAGCCGGGTCCCTCGCGAGGAGCCTTTCCCTTCTCGGGGGCAGAAAACTTCCTTCGTGGCGCCATCGTTGGCACTGCAGGTGATGGAGCGAGGAGGAAGAAGCAAGCAAGCAAGGAAGAGATGGGCGACGGGGGCTCCGCCCCCTCCCCATTTATAGCGGAAGAAGGCCAACCGGTGTCTCCCATGATCGCAGGTAATGACGGTTCTCCTTGCACGTCGCAAGGACCTGTCAAATCGTCCAGTTGCTGAGGCAGCGTGGGGAAGCGGAGACGCTCACGTCCAATCAACCACCACACGTCAACCGAGGCCGCAGGCTTTTGGGGCCCGCGGTGCTCTGAAATTGACCCTTTGCTTCGCTGCGAAGCCAAGCCCGAGCGCACCTTGGGCCCGGGGGCTACTGTCGGCGTTCTGGGAACGGGGGTCCCCAGACCTGCCTGCCTGCGGCCCATGGCGTGGCTAAGCCATCAGGTCGTATGGCCCATCTTCATCAACAAGGCATCAACGACCCTCGCGAGGGTCCAAGCCTCACGAGGCGAACGATGCAAGACCTCCTTAGGAGTGGCCTAGCCAGGCAGGCTCACGAGGAGCGGAGATATCAAGGCAGGGAAAACCTCACGAGGCTCTCATGATGTGAGCCATGACAAACGACACCAGGCGGGCGCCAGCGCGCGCAGCGGCCATGTTTCCTCTTTGGTGCTAAGGAGGCCAGCGCATGCGAGGAGTACCGAGGCATCAGGCAAAGGTTGCTATATTGGTGCTACGAGACCAAGACCAGGAGGACGGCAAGATGGAGGTCATCGTGGAGCTCAAGACGGCGTTACCACCAGAGCCTTTCGCAGGCGAAGTCCACTTTTGTCAGGATAGCTTGTACTAGATGTCGTGGGTTTGTCATGGCAGATGTCCTCATGAAAGGACTTAGTCGTGGAGCCATCGCTACGGGTTAGCTTAAAGGGGTTAAAGCGGATAAGGGATGCAAGAGAGTTTTATACTAGTTCGGCCCCTTACGATGAAGGTAAAAGCCTACGTCTAGTTGTGATGGAATTGATGGGGTTTCGATGACCAGGGAGCGAATACGCTTTGCCTGAGTCTTGAGTGTTTGTCTATTGCCTTGAACCGCCACTGGGTCGTCCCCTTATATACATGGGTTGACGCCCGTCGGTTTACAGAGTCCCGAGACCGGCTCATAAACGTGTCCGGCTCGGTCTCCGTTCTTTCTATCTTACAATGGAAGTTACATATCAATGCCGGTTCATAGCTACAGGCTTTAAACCAGTTCTGGGCCCTGGGCCTTTATACAGCGTCACCATCTGTCTTCATGGGCTTCAAGCATAATGAACTACTGATGAAGTTAACCCGACCTCACCTGGCCGGTTTACACCCAGTAGTAATATCCCCAACATTAGGCCCCAGAAGGATTGAACTTGGTTCATGTCAGTCATCAAGAAAACTTCGTCTTCAATATCTTCACAAAATTTTGTAAATCGCTGTGATGTCATCTTACCGGGCCGTGGTAAACCGCCGTGACGTCATCTGTTATTAAAAACTGTATATGACATATCTTCATTAATGGGTCTCCGACAATCAAGGTGACAGCTCTGCTTTATTTCCAAATTTCTGGCTCCTCGACTTTCGCGCCTGACACTTATCCCTTGCCTTTATATATAGGGCCGAGGGGTCATTTTCACCTTTTCCCCCTCGTGCATCTTCGCGTCATCGTCTTCCTCGTGCCGCTCAGCCTCTGGAGCTCCGCCGCCACTGTCGACCGTCGCCTCTGCTTCAACTCAGGCCGCTGCATCACCCTGAACGCACCAGAAAACTGCAGCGCTTCCCCGCTTCTTCATCAGTACTAGTAAGCTCTCTGCTCTTCCGCCATAGATCTGTTCTAGGGTTTCGGTATTCTTCGGTGTTCGTCAGAGTTCATTGCTTGTATGATAGAGTTTTGATCCAGATCTTGATATTCACCCTGTTCAATGGTAGCCGTAGCTCTTCCTTCCCATCGAATGCGCCTCGTTAAAATAGAGGATCCCATCTGAAACTTCATCTTCTGCTTCGGTACTACTTCTTAGGTCTGAATATATTTTCTTTTTCTGATATGCAGCAGATCCAAAATTGTACTATCAACTTGTGAAATATGTTTTCCTTCACTTGCACATCTGTAGACTTGTATCTTCAGTGTCTGACTAGGCGGTTTAACTTTTTTCGAAAAATGACGACCCGGTATATACCATTGGTCCCCTTGTTGAACCACCAATATACTTCAACTTACAACCTTTGTTAAGTAAACTCCGATTTATGATTAACCACACTCCGTTTTAACAATCATGCTGACATCCTTGTATTGCCGCATAGCTGTCCATTGTAAGTCTTAAACCGGCAATTATCATGTTTGTAGATCCGTTACTGCCATGGCCAAGCAAGTTTACGAGTGCAATTGGGTTCCTTCTCGTGTGACTGAAGAACAGCTAGATAACCTCGTTAGCACATGCGCTTTAACAAAGAAAGATGTCATTGACTGGAGGGTCCCTGGCCCGGAATGTACTCCTACCCCCAAGGATGGAGAAGTTATTGTATTTGCTGATCACTTAGGCCGGGGTTTCAACCCTCCCAGTTCAAAAAGTTTCCGGGATGTGCTGGCCAGCTTTCAACTGCACCCACAAGACATCAACCCTAACTCTGTAACCAACCTCTGCCACTTCCAAGTCTTTTGTGAGGTTTACCTTCAGGAGGAACCTACAGTAGAACTGTTCAGGGATTTGTTTCACCTAAACCATCATACTGAATTCAAATATGGACCCAACACAGAATTGGGCGGAATGGCAATTCAGAAAAGGAAAGAAGTCACCTTTCCTCATCCCAGTCTCATAGTCACCCCAAAGAGTGGAACCAGACCTGGTTTTATTGCAAGGACACGTCTCCAGCGGAAGAAAATCCCCTGCCAGGTTACCGTCCCGAACGTCTGAGCAATACACACCCTCTTCCTCAAAGGTTGACTGCCAAAGAAAGGGCCAGATATGCTCCTCAACTATCAAAGCTCAGGGCCTTTCTAGCAAACGGTTTGACAGGAGTTGATCTCGCACGCTGTTGGATAAGCTGGAGCGTCTTACCTTTAAGCCAGCGCCCCGGTTTGATGTGTGAATATACAGGGGACTTGAAGGATGCTCAGTGGCATATTGACATTCAGTTTATAAATGACGAAGTCACTGAAGCTGTAAAAAAGATGTTGAATGAACCGGAGGAATGTCTGTGCCCAAACCGGATTACCTCCTTTCTATGCCACCAACAAACCGCCAGTTGTAAGAACCATATAAACTGTTTATCTGAAATTGCTTTTGTCCCAATATTCTCTGGAAGTGTGACTGTTTTTCTTGACAGGGTGACGATCTGTTCTGGAACAAGAAGCCCCCGCAAGACAAACCGGTGAAGCCAACCCGTCAAAAGACCAAGGCTGTGAAAAAGACTGCCAACAGGAAAAGGACCACTGCATCCTACGATCAACCAGCTGACGATGATGTGGGTAACCCGGATTTAGAGGTAGAACTTGACTCACTTGGTTCATTTTTCATACGCCTTATTGATGATAATTATTGTCAGGACGACGCCGAAGCCAGTCACGCTGATGCTGTAGAGGTAATCGTTCTTTCCTCCGATTCAAACCCTTTGCCATCACTAAAAATCTGTCAAGCAACCCGGAAAGTTAAATTTTCTCATCCTCTTGCTTATTTGGACCCAAACTTTCTTGTGAAGACGCAACAGCACGAGGCTCGCCACACAACCCGGCATAGCGGCCAGTTAGTTACCTCCGCCGATTTACCGAACAGTCCGGTTCGGAAACGCCGATCAGAGGTCTCTTATTCCCTTAATACTTCACGCCCCAAAGCGGATTGTTTTTGTCAACCTCTTAATCCATCTGACTCCAATTATCAGGGCACTTCTCATTCATCCTCTGGTGAGTCGTCTGCCACAAAACTTCCACCGCTTAAAACAGTGCTTGGGTGAGCCATACTTTTACTTATATCCTTGATATGTTACTTAATATATATTGTACTGATCTCCAGTGTTCTTACTTTTCTCAGTGCTAAGCCTAGACCAAGCAAGAAGGCTCGGTTGAACACCCCGGGCGATGAAAATGTGCCTGTTAATCCGGAGAAGACTTCAGATCCTGAAGAGGCCAACGTTGATGATATGTTGAATGATCCACCGCCTCAAGATCATGACTTTGTTGCTGAGCAGGCCGAAATCGATGCCACCGGCCATACCGACCAGCCAACAAGCCCCATCCGGACTGACAATCCGGTCAGTCCAGCAAGAAATGTTGATAAACCGGCAACTCCAGTACGAGCTGCTGAGGAGAAGGATGATGACGTTTTGATTACTGGCATTGGCCATACAGATCCAGGAAATCTTGTTGCCTTGTCGAAGCATACTGCCAAGGAGGAATTTTCTACAATTGGCAAGGCTAAATGCAATACTGATTTGTCAGCTTATGCTAATCTGAATGCTCAAGACCTTCAGTCCGGCTATCTGGACCGTCTATATACCAGTCGTGATTACGAAGCCAGCTTAGTAAATATGATGAAGGAACTATATGAGGTAATTTCATAATCACTGCCCCTTTTATTTTCTTAATCGCAATTTATCAACTCCAGTAGGCCCCAAGTGACGGTTTAAGATATCAATCTAAACCGGGACTTAGTAAAAAGCTTTATACTTTGCAATAATACATCTGAACTTCACTGAAGTAGCCCCCAAGTGCCGGTTTAACTTTATGAAGATGAACCGGGACTTTGTAAAAGATAACTCCTGTATCAGTAGTCTTTGAGCAAATATCCATTAGCCCCCAAGTACCAAGTTGAATACTTGTATTATACTTGGGACTTGTAGAAAATTTATGATGAAGAGCAAATATGCATTAGCCCCCAAGTATCGAGGGCATAACTTGTTATGTGCTTGGTACTTCAAGTATTTACTATCACCTCATCATATAACTATTTCTATGCAGGCCGAGTTGAGCAAGAAAGAGAGCCAAACCGCTGACCTGCAAGAGAACCTTAAATCGCAACAAGCTGAAACCTCCAAGGAGAAGGAAGAATTAACCAGCGCTTTAAGCGCTATGGAGAAACTTAAAGAGGGCTTCAACAAAGGGCGGGCGGGTTGGGAGACTGAGAAATCCGCTTTGATGCAAAGGGCTGAAAAAGCAGAAGCCGCTCTTAAACCGGTGGTTGATGAGTTGACCAGCGTAAAGCGGCAGGTTCATGCCATGACTGCAGCTGTGTATGGTAAGCATTCTTGTCTCCTGATGTGACCATATCCTTTCATGTAGCTGCCGGTTTACTAATCCTTGCAATGATAAAGGAACTCGTATTGGCCACTTGGGATCTGATGTTCGGAAGAAGTTAAAAGCTGCTTACACTCTGATAGAGCAGCTGTATACCGGCGCTCGACGAATCATCTACACTGCTTCCCACAACAATCCGCCTCCCACTTTGATCAAAGATACCATTGAAAGGTTATCTATGCTTCCTGCCCGGGTTGACGAACTGAAAAAGTCTGCTGCTAGAATGGGCGCTTTGGCTGCACTGACCCGGGCAAAGGCATGGGTACCTGACTTTGATCCAATTGAAGCGTCTCAAGGTTATCCCATCTTGAAGGAAAACGGGACAGAGTTTGGTGAAGATGATCTCCGGATCATAAACCGGGAGGTAAGCCCATTGGCTTGCCAGCTGGTCGAAGAAGCGGACCTGTCATACTATCAAGCCAACCATGATGACAAGAACAAACGGGTTGCTGCACCTATTCCAGAGGCTCAAAATCTTATCCCGCCAATTCGTAAGCACACTTATGCCCCTGATATTGAACCGTCCACGCTGATAAGTGATGAAGCTGCATTCCAAGCCCTAACTGGGATCGACTGGGAAACTGTTGATTTCCAGCCACTGGGTAGAGAAGAGGAAGCTAAACCGGCGCGAGATGATCCACAACCGTCAGGCCAAGCTGGTGACCAATGATACGTCTCCAACGTATCTATAATTTTTGATTGCTCCATGCTATATTATCTACTGTTTTGGACCATATTGGGCTTTATTTTCCACTTTTATATTACTTTTGGGACTTACCTATTAACCGGAGGCCCAACCCAGAATTGATGTTTTTTGCATATTTCAATATTTCGAAGAAACGGAATATCAAACGGAGTCCAAACAGAATGAAATCTTCGGGAACGTGATTTTATCATCTGATAAGATCCAGGATACTTGGACCCTCGGTCAAGAAAGGAGGGAGGCGGCCACGAGGGTGGAGGGCGCCCCCCCCCTAGGGCGCGCCCCCCTGCCTCGTGGGCCTCCCGAAGCCCCACCGACGTACTCCTTCCTCCTATATATACCTCACGCACTTCAACAGATCGAGATCACGGAGCCAAAACCTAATTCCACCGCCGCAACTTTCTCATCCACGAGATCCCATCTTGGGGCCTGTTAGGAGCTCATGGAAGGGAATCCACCATGTAGGGCTTCTACATCATCATCATAGCCTCTCCGATGAAGTGTGAGTAGTTTACCTCAGACCTTCGGGTCCATAGTTAGTAGCTAGATGGCTTCTTCTCTCTTTTGGATCTCAATACAATGTTCTCCCCTCCTCGTGGAGATCTATTCGATGTAATCTTCTTTTTGCGGTGTGTTTGTTGAGACCGATGAATTGTGGGTTTATGATCAAGATTATCTATGAGCAATATTTGAATCTTCTCTGAATTCTTTTATGTATGATTGGTTATCTTTGCAAGTCTCTTCGAATTATCCGTATGGTTTGGCCAACTAGATTGGTAGTTCTTGCAATGGGAGAAGTGCTTAGCTTTGGGTTCAATCTTGCGGTGTCCTTTCCCAGTGACAGTAGGGGCAGCAAGGCACGTATTGTATTGTTGCCGTCGAGGATAACAAGATGGGGTATTTATCATATTGCATGAATTTATTCCTCTACATCATGTCATCTTGCTTAAGGCGTTACTCTGTTTTGATTAACTTAATACTCTAGATGCATGCTGGATAGCGGTCGATGAGTGGAGTAATAGTAGTAGATGCAGAGGCGAGAGAGGTCTACTTGTCTCGGACGTGATGCCTATATACATGATCATACCTAGATACTCTCATAACTATGCTCAATTCATCAATTGCTCAACAGTAATTGTTCACCCACCGTAAAATACCTATGCTCTTGAGAGAAGCCACTACTGAAATCTATGGCCCCCGGGTCTATTCTCATCATATTAATCTTCCTACGCTTTATTATTGCTTTGCTTTTTTACTTTGCCTTTTATTTTACTTTGCATCTTTATACCAAAAATACCAAAAATATTATCTATCATCTCTATCAGATCTCACTCTCGTAAGTGACAGTGAAGGGATTGACAACCCCTATTCGCGTTGGTTGCGATGAGTTATTTTCTTTGTGTAGGTACGAGGGATTTGCGCGTGGCCTCCTACTGGATTGATACCTTGGTTCTCAAAAACTGAGGGAAATGCTTACGCTACTCTGCTGCATCATCCTCTCCTCTTCGGGGAAAACCAACGCAAGCTCAAGACGTAGCAAGAAGGATTTCGGCGCCGTTCTTTCAGAGTCTACGCAAAAGTCAACATACCAAGTACCCATCACAATCCCTTATCCCTCGCATTACATTATTTTCCATTTGCCTCTCGTTTTCCTCTCCCCCACTTCACCCTTGCCGTTTTATTCGCCCTTTTTCCGTTCGTCTTTTCGTTTGCCTTGATGTCTTACTTGGCTCGTTTTCTCGTTTGGTTGAAATAGTTGAGTATTTATTTCTAAACAGAGAAGCTAATATCTATGGATCCTCATCCACTTGCCAATCTTTTTAGGAGATCCAATTATGATGAACCAATTCCTAGTGATTTGGATGCACTAGATTATCTTTATAAGATTTTGCCTGAAACCCATAGATCTGAAAATTGTGATGAAGTGCTTTATGAAGTGATTCACGATAGATCTTTGAATAAAAAGCATGATTGCAATGATTTTATTATAAATTCTATTGATGTAAATTATGCTAATAATATGCAAAACCCTAAGCTTGGGGATGCTAGTTTTGCTATGTCCAATAGTCATGATTGGGGAGATTCTTCTTATGATCTTGAAAATATATTTAAGCCCCATGTTGAATATGAGATTGATAATATTGTTTGCAATAATATTTAAAGTGGGTTTGGAAGAGTGTCAACTTTAGATCCCACATATTTGGAGAATATTCAGTCTTATGAAATTTTTGATAAAAGTGGGTTTGGAGAGGTCATGACTTTAGTTAATGTTAATCCCACTATCTTGGAAGAGTGTCAACTTTGCATGCATGTGGATCATGTTGAGAATATGTTTTGTGATATCTATATTGTTGAATTTGCTTATGATCCTACATGTAATTATTATGAGAGAGGAAAATATGGTTGTAGGATTTTTCATGTTACTAAATTACCTCTCTTTATGTTGAGATTGCTATTGTTTCTTTCCGCTTCCTTGCATATGCAAGTTTTTGCTTGCCTTGATAATTTGTTTGCCTATAAGATTCCCATGCATAGGAAGTATGTTAGACTTAGATGTGTTTGTCACGTGTTTTATGATGCTCTCTTTGTGCTTCAATTCTTGTCTTCCTTATGAGCATCATTGAAATCTCAATGCCTAGCTAAAAAGGCTTTAAAGAAAAGCGCTTGTTGGGAGACAACCCAATATTTATCCTTGCCGTTTAGAAATAAATAATCCATATACCTTCTGTTTAGATGTGGTTTTATGTTTTAATTAGTGTTTGTGCCAAGTTAAACCTATAGGATCTTCTTGGATAATAGTTATTTGATCTTGCTGTAATTTCCAGAAACTTTCGGTTCACGAAAACAATTGTTAAAAATCACCAGAACGTGATAAAATAGTGATTCCAATTGCTGCTGATCAATAAAAAAATTGCCTAGGTCTTCCTATTTTGGATGAAGTTTTGGAGTTCCATAAGTTTGCGTTAGTTACAGATTACTACAGACTGTTCTGTTTTTGACAGATTCTGTTTTTCGTGTGTTGTTTGCTTATTTTGATGAATCTATGGCTAGTAAAATAGTTTATAATCCATATAGAAGTTGGAATACAGTAGGTTTAACACCAAAATAAATAAATAATGAGTTCATTACAGTACCTTGAAGTGGTCTTTTGTTTTCTTCCGCTAACGGAGCTTACGAGATTTTTGTTGAGTTTTGTGTTGTGAAGTTTTCAAGTTTTGGGTGAATTTTTTTTTTTGATGGATTATGGATCAAGGAGTGGCAAGAGCCTAAGCTTGGGGATGCCCATGACACCCCCAAGGTAATCCAAGGACACCAAAAAGTCAAAGCTTGGGGATGCCCCGGAAGGCATCCCCTCTTTCGTCCACGTCCATCGGTAACTTTACTTGGAGCTCTATTTTTATTCACCACATGATATGTGTTTTGCTTGGAGCGTCTTGTATTATTTGCGTCTTTGCTTGTTAGTTTACCACAATCATCCTTGTTGTACACACCTTTTAAGAGAGCCATACATGAATTGGAATTTTTTAGAATACTCTATGTGCTTCACTTATATCTTTTGAGCTTTATAGTTTTGCTCTATGCGCTTCACTTATATCTTTTGAGCTTTATAGTTTTGCTCTAGTACTTCACTTATATCTTTTAGAGAACGGTGGTGGATTTGTTTTAAAGAAACTATTGATCTCTCATGCTTCACTTAGATTATTTTGAGAGTCTTAAATAGCATGGTAATTTGCTTAAAATAATAATATGCTTGGTATTCAAGATTTGTAAAACTTTCTTTTGAGTGAGTTGAATACTAAGAAAAGTTTGATGCTTGATAATTGTTTTGAGATATGGAGGTGATAATATTAGAGTCGTGCTAGTTGAGTTGTTGTGAATTTGAGAAATGCTTGTGTTGAAGTTTGCAAGTCCCGTAGCATGCACGTATGGTAAACATTATGTTAAAAATTTGAAACATGAGGTGTTATTTGATTGTCCTCCTTATGAGTGGAGGTCGGGGACGAGCGATGGTCTTTTCCTACCAATCTATCCCCCTAGGAGCATGCGCGTAGTGCTTTGTTTTTTGATGGCTTGTAGATTTTTGCAATAAGTATGTGAGTTCTTTATGACTAATGTTGAGTCCATGGATTATCGCACTCTCACCCTTCCATCATTGCTAGCCTCTTGATGCCGTGCATTGCCCTTTCTCACATTGAGAGTTGGTGCAAACTTCACCGGTGCATCCAAACCCAGTGATATGATACACTCTTTCACACATAAACCTCCTTATATCTTCCTCAAAACAGCCACCATACCTACCTATTATAGCATTTCCATATCCATTCCGAGATATATTGCCATGCAACTTTCCACCATACCGTTCTTCATGACACATTCATCATTGTCATATTGCTTAGCATGATCATGTAGTTGACATAGTATTTGTGGCAAAACCACCATTCATAATTTTTTCATGTCACTCTTGATTCACTGCATATCCCGGTACACCGCCGGAGGCATTCATATAGAGTCATACTTTGTTCTAGTATCGAGTTATAATCATTGAGTTGTAAATAAATAGAAGTGTGATGATCATCATTTTCTAGAGCATTGTCCAAAAAAAAGGCAAGAAAAAAGAAGGCCAAAAAAAGGATAAATAAAAAGGGGCAATGTTACTATCTCTTTTTCCACACTTGTGCTTCAAAGTAGCACCATGTTCTTCATATAGCGAGTCTCATATATTGTGCTTCAAAGTAGCACCATGTTTTTCATATAGAGAGTTTCATATTTTGTCACTTTCATATACTAGTGGGAATTTTTTATTATAGAACTTTGCTTTTATATTCCAACGATGGGCTTCCTCAAATTCCCTAGGTCTTCGTGAGCAAGCAAGTTGGATGCACACCCACTTAGTTTCTTTTGTTGAGCTTTCATACATTTATAGCTCTAGTGCATCCATTGCATGGCAATCCCTACTCCTTGCATTAATATCAATTGATGGGCATCTCCATAGCCCGTTGATTAGCCTCGTCGATGTAAGATCTTCTCCTTTTTTTTCTTCTACACATAACCACCATCATTATATTCTATTCCACCCATAGTGCTATGTCCACTGCTCGCGCTCATATATTGCGTCAAATTTTGTAGGTTTGAGATTACTAAAGTATGAAACAATTGTTTGGCTTGTCATCGGGGTTGTGCATGATGAGAGCATTCTTGTGTGACGAAAATGGAGCATGACTAAACTATATGATTTTGTAGGGATGAACTTTCTTTGGCCATGTTATTTTTAGAAGACATAATTGCTTAGTTAGTATGCTTGAAGTATTATTATTTTTATGTCAATATGAACTTTTGTCTTGAATCTTCGGATCTGAATATTCATACCACAATTAAGAAGAGTTACATTGAAATTATTCCAAGTAGCACTCCGCATAAAAATTCTCTTTTATCATTTACCTACTCGAGGACGAGCAGGAATTAAGCTTAGGGCCTGCATACGTCTCCAACGTATCTATAATTTTAATTGCTCCATGCTATATTATCTACTGTTTTGGACCATATTGGGCTTTACTTTCCACTTTTATATTACTTTTATGGACTAACCTATTAACCGCTGCCCAGCCTTAATTGCTGTTTTTTGCCTATTTCAGTATTTCGAAGAAACGGAATATCAAACGGAGTCCAAACGGAATGAAATCTTTGGGAACATGATTTTCTCATCAGATAAGATCCAGGAGACTTGGACCCTCAGTCAAGAAAGGAGGGAGGTGGCCACGAGGGTGGAGGGCGCGCCCTTGTCGGATCACGGGTTCCGGCAGACCCTTAAGGTTCGAACTCTGGGGTGCGCACGGAGATCCAACCCTCCACCGTCTCGTACCTCGCCGAATCGCAGGGACCTAAACTACTAACAAGAACAACACAAGAGACGCAAGATTTATACTAGTTCGGGCCACCGTTGTGGTGTAATACCCTACTCTAGTTTGTGGTGTGTGGATTGCCTCTGGGGCTGACGAAGAACAGTACAGGGAAGAATAGCCTCGCAAGGGTCTGTTCTTGGTGGGTGTGATGAACTGCTAAGTGGTGCCCCGTCGCTCTAGCTTGAGGAACGGGTTTCTCTCTCTGGATTCCGAATGCTCGATCCGGTCGTCCCCGTCCCTGAGTGTGGCTACCCCTACTTATAGGCGAAGGCCCTGGGCCTCTTCCCAAATATTGAGCGGGAAGGGCGCCAACAATTGGCCATTTTAAAGGGGAACAACGGGTACACTTATCCTGACTAAAGTTGGTCCTCGCCTGCCAAAGGCTCTGGTGATGACGCCTACTTGGGCTCCACGATGACTGCATTCCAGCCGTTGGGGCTGGTCTTGGTCTTGTAGCACCGAAACGGATGCCTTTGCTTGATGCTCTTGCCTGTGCTTGCCCCCTTTGCACCAAAGAGGAAAGGAGGACGCTGCGCGGGCTGGCGCCCGACTGGCGCCCTCGGTCTTCATGGCTTGCATCACGGGCACCTCGCGAGGTACCCCGCCTTGAGTTCTCCGCCTCCTCATGAGCCAACCTGACGAGGCCGCGCCTGAGGAAACTCTTGGTCGTCCGCCCCGCGAGGCTTGGCCCCTCGCGAGGGTCTTGAGCTTGTGTTGATGAAGATGGGCCGTCCTGGGCCTCCTTTGAGCCACGCCGCAGGCCGCACGCAGGCAAGTCTGGGGACCCCATTCCCAGAACGCCGACAGTAGCCCCCGGGGCCACGACGCGCCCGGACTTGGCCGTGCCGAGAGGTGAAAGGGCAAGTGCGAAGCGTTGTGGGCGCTAACAGCCTGTGGCCTTGGGCGCCGCGTGGCGGTTGATTGGACGTGGGCGCTTCTGCAACCGAGCGGGTTGATAATAGAGCGGCATCTTGCTTGCCTCCTTTACTTTCTCCAGTTGCTGCTCAGATCCCCTTTCTTGCGCTTCTCCTTCCTGCTTCCATGACTCTCAGATCCACTCTGCCTCCGTGCCCTAGCCAGTCATGGCTCCTCGTCAAACCCCGGCCGGAGCCTGGTACTCTCCCGCCTTGGACCCGCCGAATGTGTCAGCGGCGAGCCTTGCCTCGATCTTGTTGGTGGCGGGCGGAGGCGGCGTCAGCGGAACGGCGGTGTTCAAGGCCGGCTCCTCCGCCCCTGAGGGTCGGGGGAGTACCTTCTACCCGTTCTTCACGGGCGCCATTATTGCTGGTCTGTCGCCTCCCTTCTCTGAGTTCTTCTTCTCCGTCCTTCGCCATTACAACATTCACGCTCTGCACCTCCATCCCAACTCCGTCCTTCTTCTGGCAATCTTCGCCTACTATTGTGAGGCCCATGTTGGGGTGAAGCCCTCGGTGGCCTTGCTGCGCCACTACTTCTTCCTCCGATTCTCCCGTGGTCCCGTCTCCGCGTGCGCGAGCTTCGTCGCGTACGGCGGGGCTATTGCCATTTCAAACACTGGGAAGCGGATTGAGGGCTTCAGGAGCAAGTGGGTCTTGGTGGATGCCGGGTGGATCCACCCTCGACCGACCCTGCCCACGGAGCCAGGCCGAGAGCTCCGACGACCGTCCCGGGCGAAGCCGGGATCCTCGCTGTGGCTGGTCTTTGGAGAGGATGGACGCAGATCTGGCTTCCGACGATCGGGCGGGCGAGGGCTGACCGGTCGTCGTTCTTGGGAGTTCTGGAGCACCAACTGGCTCCGCCGCCAATGATTGCCCGATGTGGAGGCCTAACCCGAGCCTCGTGGCCCTGGCCAGCGAGGATCTGGTGACGGTCCTCCAGTCCTTGGTAGGGGGCGATGTGGCGAGACCGGAGGGCGCCCCCGCGCCCTTGTTTCTTCGTGAAGATTGGGAGCAGGTTGTGGGGTCCATGCCCGCCTTCAATGGGGACGGGCTCGTGCCCGCGGAGGCTCCGGAGGACCTGGTGGACGTGCCCTCTTCCGACTCCAGCGAAGAGGTGGAGGAAAGGGAGCCAGGAGAGGGGGTTGATTCGGGGGCGGAGTCTAGGGCTCCCTCCCTGCGGCGCAGGCCCCGCGTTCTCCGCCTCCCTGAAAGTGACGACGACGAAGATGAGGATGAGCGGGGAGGAAAAAGTCTGCCCCCGATCCCGAAGAAGGACCGGACTGGGCTGGTCCCAGCAGGCCCGCCTGCCTCGGGCGATCCGGCCGACGCTACCGCCGCTCCTGGTCCCCTTGAAGCCGATCCCTGCAGCCAGCTCTCGGGCTTCAAGTATGGCCGGAGGCTGCTCGAGTCCACCAGAGACGACCTGTAAGTGCCCGCCTCCTGTCTTGATTATTGCTTTGTTGACGAGATCTGATGTCCATGCTCTTCGGTCAGGCTGGCACCTACGGCGAAGAAGCTGAAGGGGGCTCCTGAGGCCCCATCCGTGGTGGTGCCTTTGCCCGAAAAGGAAGACGACCCGACGCCTGAGCCTCTCTGCCCGGGCGTCCTCGCGAGGCTCGGCCGAGCCACTGGGCGAAGCTCAGCCCCTTGTCCCAAGCGACTCCCGAGGCGGCCTTGCTGGGCGCAGCTACCACCGTCATCGTGGCGCCGCTGGTTCCACCTCAGGGCGCAGTGGTTATGCCGCCACCAACTCCTCCTACTCCGCCTACTGCTTTCTCTCCGACCCCTCCCGCGGTCCTGGACCGCGCTGCTGCTGAACTGGACCGGCTGCGGCAGGATCTTCTGGGCGCCGACCCTCGCTTGGTGGTCGGGCGCCTGGAGCTGGCCTCTGGCTGGATTCATGCCAACGCTTCGATTCGGGCGGCGCTGGTCCAGGCTTCGACGGCCTGTGACGAGGAGAAGCAGGTTGTTCGCGAGGCGAAGGTAGCCCGCGATGCTGCCCTGGGGGAGGCAGCCAGCATCCGAGGTCGCTGCGAGACGCTGGAGGGTGAGCTGAAGGGCCTGCAGAACCAGCTCGCCGAGGAGGCTCGCCTCCGCCAGGAGCAGGAGGAAGGCATGAAGGCTCGCGAGGCGGCCATCAAGGACCGGGAGGCCAAGCTGAAGAAGCGCCACGACCGTCTTGACGCGTTAGCGCGATGCGGAGGCGAGGAAGGTCGAGCTGGACGCCAAGGCACGGGTTCTGGCTGAAGACTACGTGGCCTTCATGGATATGGAGGTGAAGGCTCGCGTCCTGCTGAGCGAGCTTTATGACAGCGGCCTGGAGAGCCCACTGGCCGGCGCGGAGGACGGCCCCGCCAAGCTGCTTCCCTTCCTGATCCGCGCTCTTGAAGATGTCTCCCTTGGTCTTGGCCCCACGGCTGAGGCCGAGGCGCGGGTCTTGTCTTCTGCGGCACTGACGCGGATCCTCACCCACATCTATCTTCGCGACCCCAGCGTCGACATGGACAGCCTGCTGGAGCCGGCGAGCGGCGAGCACGCAGCTGCCGCTGCCGAGGCTGTGAAGGGTCGCGCGGAGGCTCTGTTGGGGAAGTTCCAGGCCTTCAGCACCAAGCCGAAGCGAGGCGCTGCCGGCCCTGCTGCTTCACGAGGCGCGCCCACTCCGCGCTGCTCCACCGCCGACAAGTGACTCCGCTGCGGCTCCTGCCTTGCTTGTAATTCCTGCACATGTATCATGCCTCGGGGAGGCGTTTATACTTGTGTTTGGTACTGCGATAACAGTGTGGACTGTAATATTTGCTTTTGAATTCCTTGAAATTTGTGCTTCCTTCTTGCTTATGTTCTACGCCGGCAGAGCCCGGCTCCGCGCATACCTCAGCCGCCGTCAGCCCCGACCGGAAACCAGGACGGGACCAAGGGGTGAGGGGCTACGTGACAAGTTAGGCTCCTGAGTCGCGATGCTCAGGAGTCCCCCTTGGCGCACGAACAGCAAGTAGGGAGGTGTGGCGCGGGCGGATCCACTGTTCTACGTCTGCAGGGCCCGGCCCCGCGCATACCCCAACCGCCGTTAGCCTTTTGGAACTAAGGGGTGAGGGGCTACGTGACCAGTTAGGCTCCTGAGTCGCGATGCTCAGGAGTCCCCCTTGACGCTCAAACGGCATGCGTACCTTGGCTCCGCTCGGGGAGTGGCGTGCGACGAACCAGGCCCGAGGGGCCTGGCTGGGTGGCGTGCATCTGGGCGTGACCCAGGCGCAGCCCCCGTGCCCAGCCCCCTCGCGCGGCACTTCCGAGAGGAGGCGTTGCGACGAGGCCAGACGCTGAGCTCTGGGCTCCCTGAGGTTGACGCGACCCGGAGGCCACCCTCAGTTGTTTATCACCAGCGCGGAGCATAGCGCTTCCGCATGCGTACGGGCATAGCCGCTCCTCGGCGATGTCGTCGCCAGCCAGCGGAGCATGGTGCTTCCACTGGAGCGTGGGAGGGCTCCCCTCGGGAGGAGCCCCGGCGTGCTCATCCCCACCGACACATGGCTGGCACGGTAGGGCTAGACGAGGTGTATCTGGGCACCCGTGAGCCAGCGGGACTCACGAGGCCCTACCTCAAGGCGGGTTGCGCTGGCTCGGGCCTTATCTTGGCGTGTCCTCGCAAAAATGGCTAGATGCGGTGCTCTACTCTTGGTCCGGCTCTCGGCTGGTCTCTACCGTCGCTGGCAAGCCAGTCGCAATGCCATGGACAAGACCAGAGGGTGAGGGCCGGAGGCAGTAGGAGCCCCGAGTCGCGATGCTCGTGCACCCCCCTTTAACGCATAAGCTGGATTAGACGACACAGCTCTCGCCCTCGGGTCCCGGCTCTCGGGCTGGTCTCTACCGTCACCGGCAAGCCAGGTCGCGATGCCATGGACAAGACCAGAGGGTGAGGGCCGGAGAGCCGGTAGGAGCCCTGAGTCGTGATGCTCAGGCACCCCCCCTTAACGCGCAAGCTGGATTGGATGACGAAACTCTACGTCCTCGGGTCCCGGCTCTCGGGCTGGTCTCTACCATCGCTGGCAAGCCAGGTCGCGATGCCATGGACGAGACCAGAGGGTGAGGGCCGGAGAGCCGGTAGGAGCCCTGAGTCGCGATGCTCAGGCACCCCCCTTTAACGTGCAAGATTTCGCCACCCAGGAGAAGGCACCAAATAACAAGCATGGTGGAGCATAATCCTAAGGAAAACGCATGAAAGATACATGCCGCTGGATTGGCCCGAGCGGCTTGGGGATGATGCAGCCCGAGGCGCCCCAACAGGTAAGCTAAGGACATGAAATAAAGGGATACATGCCGCAGGACGGACCCACGCGCCTGGGAATAATCTTGGCGTGAAGGCGCCCCAGCCGGAAATAAAACTTAAAGATGTCACCGGTGATGCCGGGGATGAAGGGCCGTTGATGTAGCAGACTCGGTGGGCTGCGGAGCGATCCTCACGAGCCCCCAGGCTCGGGGGCCTCGGGAGGCTCGGGCGGCTGGCGGCCCTCACGGGCCATCTCCATCTCCGCCAGGCTGCGGCGTCTCGACCTCTTGAGCCTCGGTGATGGTCCTCATGAGACGCTGGTGTGCAGCAGCCCGCGTTTGGCGGCGATAAGGCATACGTGCGTAGGCTGTGGGCGGGCCTCGAACGCCCCACTCGCGAGGGCAGAGGCGCTTGAGATGCGGCTCGGTTGAGCCCTGGTGCGTCGATGCAGACGCGCAGCCCACCATCCTCGCTGGATGGGAGGCCACAGCGGTGTGGCGGCGGCTGCCCCTCATGACCCTTGACTCAGAACTCTGAATGGCCTTGCTGATGAAATCTCGGGGTTCTGTCCTCCGGTCTTGCTCCCCTTATGGAAATGTGCTTCAAACACGCCTCACGTGGTGCCCAAGCGCCTCCCTCGAGACCTTGGCGAGGTCGGTGGCCCTCGGGAGAGCCCCGAGCCCTGCTGAGGAGGCGCCGGGCGCTTTCCTATGCGATGGAAGGAGCCCCCCCCCGGCCCGTGCGCTGGCCACGAGGGGCCTGTCTCTTGATGAGCCAGGCGGTCGATGTCTTCTTCTTCTTGGGTGCTGCCTCGGGGCGTCCTGCTGATGTGGTCAGGTCTTCCAAATGACGCGGCTGGCTCGCTCCAAGGAGCACACTGCAGCTCTCTCTTCACTGGGCACCGTGATGACCCCGCCGCTTCCTGGCATCTTGAGGATGTTGTAGCCATGGTGGGTCACGGCCATGAACTTGGCCAACGCTGGGTACCCGAGGATGGCGTTGTACGGCAGGCGAATGTGGGCGACATCGAAGTCGATGAGCTCGGTGTGGTAGTTATCGCGGGCCCCGAAGGTGACAGGAAGGCGGACCTGCCCGATCGGGACCGTGGAGCCGTCGGTGACTCCGGAGAAGGGCTTGGTTGGCTGGAGCTGACTGTAGGGTACTTGAAGATTGTTGAAGGTCTCCACGGGCAGGACATTGAGCCCTGCTCCGCCGTCGATGAGGGTCTTGGTGACCAGCACGTTGCTGATGATTGGGGAGCAAAGCATTGGGAGAACTCCGGTGTGGCTGCGCAAGACTTGAGCTGATCCGCTGAGCGAACGTGATGGCGCACGCCGACCACCTGAGAGGGCGCGTGGACTCGAGCTTGGGGAGGACTGCATTCACTTCACAGGCGAACTGCTTGAAGATGTGGTGGGAGGCTGGGGCGTGGGCTCCGCCCAGGATGCAGGCGATCGCGCGCGCTTCCTGGAAGCCCCCAGCCCCCTCGTCCTGATGACGGTCTTCGACTCTCCTTGGTGGCGGCGGCAGCGGAGGGAGGCCTGTGTTACCTTGCGGGTGATCCTCACGAGGCTGATCCCTCCAGCCCCCCTCGCGAGGTGGGTCTTGCCAGCGGTCCTCGCGAGGTTGGTCGCGCCACCCTTGGCGCGGGCCGCGGTCTTCCCAGCGTCCTGCATTTCTTCCTCCTCCTCGGCCGTAGCCCCGGTCGCTGCGCTCAGGGCGTCTGCCGACCCTTCCTTCGCACACGGCCGGGAGCTCTTGATATTCATTGGTGTTGTGGGTGTCGAGGTCGTGGTACACGCAGTACCGGCTGCCCTTGGAAGACTCGGGCTGATCTCTGCCCCGCTTGGTGTCTGGTTCGGCCGCGAGTACGGCAGCCCCCTTGCGCTTTAAGTCCTTGGCCTTGACTTCTTCTCTCGGGATCCGCGCAGCAGCTCGAGGAGGAGAGCCCTCCTCAGCCTGGCGCGCTTGGTCGCCAAGTTGAACAGCTCGAGGGAGGTGCACAGATCTTCATGCATCGCCAGCTCCTCCTTCATCTTGACATCGCGCACGCCATTGGAGAAGGCAGAGATGATGGCCTCCTCCGTCACCACAGGGATCTTGAGGCGTAGCGTTGTTGAAGCGCTAGATGTACTTTTGCAGGGTTTCCCCAGCTGCTGCTGATTCTGCGATGTCGCTCACGGCGGTGGCCGGTCGCGAGTACCTTGAAGTTGGCGATGAAGCGGGTGCGCATCTCAGCCCAGAAGAGATCGTGCACAGGGCGGATTCAGAGCCAAAAGGGCTCCGTCCTTGAGCGCCATGGGAAACCAGTTCGCCATGACCTTTTCATCTCCGTTGGCAGCCTCGATGCCCAGCTCGTAGAGCTGGAGGAACTCCGTAGGGTCTACCGTGCCGTCGTAGCGTGGGGGCAGGTCTGGCTTGAACTTGGCGGGCCACGCGACGCCGCGCAGCTCAGTGGTGAAGGCGCGGCAGCCCGCCGTGGCCGCGGGGGGCCTCAGACGGCAAATAGCTTGGTCTTGCAGGCCTCCCTGCGCCGCGGCTGGGGACATCGCAGGGTCTTGACGTGCTGGAGCGGGGAGCGCTCGGGCAGCTTCTTGTGGGCGAGGAACTTCCTGGCAGCTCTGCTCTTGCCGCGCCGGCGCCTGGCGGAGCGGGTTCCGCCTAGGGGCCGCGCGCCTTGGGGCCAGGGCGCCGTATTGAGGAGGAGGCGGCTGAGGCGCCCCGGGAGCTTCATCGCCCGCGCGGGGCGGGGTGCGGTGCAGCGAAACGGACGGCGCGGGGTCGCCTCCTGCAGCGCGGACGAGCTCGGCAACGCGGTCGAGCTATTCTTCGTAGATGTCGTCGACGGGGCGGTAGCGCAGGAGCTCGTTGGCTGCGATGAGCGCAGCTCGGGCCTCCATGGCCGCACGGGGCGTGCGCGACGAAGAACCAGCGGGGGTGAGCGAAGGCGTGGCGGTGTGGCCGTCCGCCTCATGGGCGAGTCTGCTGGGGCGACGCTTGTTGCTCGTTCCCGCGGGGCGGTGGCGGCGTTGACAGCGGTGACGAGGAACAGCGAGGGCGTCCGCCGACAGGAGCCGTCTGGCGGCGTGGAAGCGAGGGCGGCTCGGCATTTCGGCGCGAGCCCGACGAGCGTCGAACATGGTGGCGGTGGTCGGGAAGAACGAGGCGACGAAGCAGATTCCAAGCACCTACCTGGCGCGCCAAATGTCGGATCACGGGTTCCGGCAGACCCTTAAGGTTCGAACTCTGGGGTGCACACGGAGATCCAACCCTCCACAGTCTCGTACCTCGCCGAATCGCAGAGACCTAAACTACTAACAAGAACAACACAAGAGACGCAAGATTTATACTAGTTCGGGCCACCGTTGTGGTGTAATACCCTACTCTAGTTTGTGGTGTGTGGATTGCCTCTGGGGTTGATGAAGAACAGTACAGGGAAGAACATCCTCGTGAGGGTCTGTTCTTGGTGGGTGTGATGAACTGCTAAGTGGTGCCCCGTCGCTCTAGCTTGAGGAACGAGTTTCTCTCTCTCTCTGGATTCCGAATGCTTGATCCGGTCGTCCCCGTCCCTGAGTGTGGCTACCCCTACTTATAGGCGAAGGCCCTGGGCCTCTTCCCAAATATTGAGCAGGAAGGGCGCCAACAATTGGCCATTTTGAAGGGGAACAGCGGGTACACTTATCCTGACTAAAGTTGGTCCTCGCTTTGCCAAAGGCTCTGGTGATGACGCCTGCTTGGGCTCCACGATGACTGCATTCCAGCCGTTGGGGCTGGTCTTGGTCTTGTTGCACCGAAACAGATGCCTTTGCTTGATGCTCTTGCCTGCGCTTGCCCCCTTTTCACCAAAGAAGAAAGGAGGACGCTGCGCGGGCTGGCGCCCGACTGGCGCCCTCGGTCTTCATGGCTTGCGTCACGGGCACCTCGCGAGGTACCCCGCCTTGAGTTCTCCGCCTCCTCATGAGCCAGCCTGACGAGGCCGCGCCTGAGGAAACTCTTGGTCGTCCGCCCCACGAGGCTTGGCCCCTCGCGAGGGTCTTGAGCTTGTGCTAATGAAGATGGGCCGTCCTGGGCCTCCTTTGAGCCACGCCGCAGGCCGCAGGCAGGCAAGTCTGGGGACCCCATTCCCAGAACACCGACAGCCCCCCGGCCTCGTGGGCCCCCCGAAGCTCCACCGACGTACTCCTTCCTCCTATATATACCTACGTACCCCCAACAAATCAGATACGGAGCCAAAAACTAATTCCATCGCCGCAACTTCCTGTATCCACGAGATCCCATCTTGGGGCCTGTTCCGGAGCTCCGCCGGAAGGGGAATCCACAATGGAGGGCTTCTACATCATCATCATAGCCTCTTCGATGAAGTGTGAGTAGTTTACCTCAGACCTTCGGGTCCATAGTTAGTAGCTAGATGGCTTCTTCTCTCTTTTTGGATCTCAATACAATGTTCTCCCCCTCTCTCGTGGAGATCTATTCGATGTAATCTTCTTTTTGCGGTGTGTTTGTTGAGACCGATGAATTGTGGGTTTATGAAGATTATCTATGTGCAATATTTGAATCTTCTCTGAATTCCTTTATGTATGATTGGTTATCTTTGCAAGTCTCTTCGAATTATCCGTTTGGTTTGGCCAACTAGATTGGTAGTTCTTGCAATGGGAGAAGTGCTTAGCTTTGGGTTCAATCTTGCGGTGTCCTTTCCCAGTGACAGTAGGGGCAACAAGGCACGTATTGTATTGTTGCCATCGAGGATAACAAGATGGGGTATTTATCATATTGCATGAATTTATTCCTGTACATCATGTCATATTGCTTAAGGCGTTACTCTGTTTTCATTAACTTAATACTCTAGATGCATGCTCGATAGCGGTCGATGAGTAGTAATAGTAGTAGATGCAGGCAGGAGTCGGTCTACTTGTCTAGGACATGATGCCTATATACATGATCATACCTAGATACTCTCATAACTATGCTGAATTCTGTCAATTGCTCAACAGTAATTCGTTCACCCACCGTAAAATACCTATGCTCTTGAGAGAAGCCACTAGTGAAATCTATGGCCCCGGGGTCTATTCTCATCATATTAATCTTCCTATGTTTTATTATTGCTTTGCTTTTTTACTTTGCCTTTTATTTTACTTTGCATCTTTATACCAAAAATACCAAAAATATTATCTATCATCTCTATCAGATCTCACTCTCGTAAGTGACCGTGAAGGGATTGACAACCCCTATTCGCTTTGGTTGCGAGGAGTTATTTGCTTTGTGTAGGTACGAGGGACTTGCGCGTGGCCTCCTACTGGATTGATACCTTGGTTCTCAAAAACTGAGGGAAATACTTACGCTACTCTGCTACATCATCCTCTCCTCTTCGGGGAAAACAAACGCAAGCTCAAGACGTAGCAACCAACCATAAACCGGAAGCCGGTTTAATCTTCCACATGCTGCGACATGTATCTGAGAAAACAATGATCCTCTTTGGGCACTGGAACACCTTGTAATAGGCTAGTTAAAATACTTGGTCTGGTATGCCTTTGTGAATTTTATCTGCAACTGATGCTTTTTCAAACCGACATGTTTATGATATTCATAATCCATAGCCATTTATTTAAGCTGTTCCTGTAGATAAAAAGCTCAAAGCGCCCTGGCAGTTTACCGCCGGGCGGGTCATGATACTCATACATATATATACGACCAGGGTGTATAACCATGGTGATAAAAGATAACCAAACACAGACATATTTGTAATACCTGTGACTTTGAGGCATAAGGTTGGCGAACCAACATTGTAGTGAGGGGCATGACCCAACTCTTCGAGGAGAAAACAACTCCTGTAGACATAAGGCCGGTTCATAGTATAAACCGTTCCAGGTGACGGTAAACGCCGGTTTACTCCATACTTCAATTGTGATTGAAAACCAGACCGGGCTGATAGTCTCCGGATGATGATTTGATGTGTACCGTCAACTTGTAATTGACAGTCGAGCCGGGTTGTTAACACCGGTTTAAAAAGCAACCAAAAATTTATCAAAAGGAGAACAAAACTCAAACAAAGGCAAATAAAACCATTGTAGGCGAGGCTTTGAGCCGATCAAGAGGTGTGACTATGGTTCGGATACGGCCAAGCCCCCAAATGACATTGTGGCATTACACCGATCAAGAGGTGTAGCTATGTTTCGGGTTCGACCAAGCCCCCAAGTGATGCTGTGGCATTACGCCAATCAAGAGGTGTAGCTATGGTTCGGGTTCGACCAAGCCCCCAAGTGGTGCTGTGGCATTGTGCCGATCAAGACGTGTAGCTATGGTTCGGATACGACCAAGCCCCCAAGTGATGCTGTGGCATTGCGCCTATCAAAAGGTGTAGCTATGGTTCGGACAAGACCAAGCCCCCAAGTGATATAATAGAAAGCTTTGAGAAGCTAAATCAAGGGGTAAACCGGACGCCGCTTTAAGAACAGAAGCTCCATGTAACCACACATGATGTAAGAAAACAATAGATACCCCGCTTTAGCTGAGGTTCCGGTTTATTATATTGATCATAATATATAGATTGTCATAATATGTACATAAGCAGAGCCTATAGCTCAAGTATAGTAGGGCCGAAGATGAGCAATATTCCACGGCCAGTTGGTCTCCTCCTCTGATTTACGTGAGTCTTTGCACTTTCGAACATCGATTAGGTAGTACGACCCGTTGTGTAGATTCTTGCTGACCACAAAAGGTCCTTCCCAAGGGGGAGGGGATAACTTGTGCATGTCTGTATGATCCTGGATGAGTCGAAGCACCAAATATCCTTCTTGAAAGGTTCTGGTTTTAACCCGGCGACTATGATAGCGACGCAGATCTTGCTGATAAATTGCCAAACGGGCCGCCTCTATGTCACGCTCCTCATCTAACAGGTCAAGAGCCTCCTGCCGTGCCTTCTTGTTGTCAGCTTCGGCATATGCCGCTACACGAGGTGAGTCATGACGTATGTCACTAGGAAGAACCGCCTCCGCTCCATAAACCATGAAGAACGGCGTGTATCCTGTCGATCTGTTGGGTGAGGTGTTGATGCTCCATAACACAGAAGGTAGCTCCTAAACCCAACAACCCGGCGTCCGTTGCAAAGGAACCATAAGCCGGGGTTTGATGCCTCTTAAGATCTCTTGATTGGCCTTCTCTGCTTGACCATTGGACTGTGGGTGAGCCATTGATGACACGTCAAGCCGGATGTGCTCATGTTGGCAGAACTCCTTCATGGCACCCTTTGACAGATTGGTACCATTGTCTGTTATAATGATGTGTGGAAAACCAAACCGGAAAATCACCTTTTTGATGAATTGAACCGCCGTGGCCGCATTACACTTACCTACTGGCTTTGCCTCCACCCACTTTGTGAATTTGTCAACCGCCACCGAAAGGTGGGTCTTTCTTGTCCTTGGACCTCTTGAAAGGCCCAACCATATCCAACCCCCAAGTCGCAAATGGCCAAGTGATTGGAATCATCCTCAATTCTTGAGCCGGTACGTGAGCGCGCCTTGAGAATTTCTGACAGCCATCACATCGTCTGACCAAGTCCTCGGCATCGGCATGAGCCGTTAACCAATAGAAACCGTGATGAAACTCCTCGGCCACCAAAGATTTTAAACCGGCGTGGTGACCACAGTCTCCTTCGTGGATCTCACGCAAGATTTCATAGCCTTCTTCAGGAGACACACAACGCTGAAACGCCCTTGTCACACTGCAATGATGTAACTCTCCATTGATAATGGTCATGGACTTGGACCGCCGGATTATCTGCCTGGCCAGAGTCTCATCCTCTAGCAACTCACCCCGGTTCATATACGCCAGATAAGGAACCGTGCAATCCGGGATGACATGAAGATCCGCCACCAACTGAGCTTCCGGATCAGGAATAGCCAAATCCTCTTCACCAGGGAGCTTGACGGACGGATTATGCAAAACATCCAAGAAGACATTAGGCGGAACCGGTTTACGTTGAGAACCCAGGCGGCTTAAAGCGTCTGCCGCTTCGTTTTTCCGCCGGTCCACATGATCCACCTGATAACCTTTAAAGTGACCTGCAACCACATCCACCTCACGACGATATGCTACCATGAGTGGGTCCTTAGAATCCCAAGTGCCAGACACCTGTTGGGCCACCAGGTCCGAGTCACCGAAGCACTTAACTCGGCTTAGGTTCATCTCTTTAGCCATCCGAAGACCATGGAGTAAGGCCTCATACTCAGCTGCATTGTTAGTGCAAGGGAACATTAAACAGAGAACATAACACAACTTATCACCTCGTGGGGAAGTTAATACGACTCCAACCCCCGAGACCTCCAATTGTCTGGACCCATCAAAATGAATAGTCCAATAAGTGTGATCCGGCTTCTCTTCAAGTGCTTGTAGTTCTGTCCAATCGTTGATGAAATCCACAAGTGCCTGAGACTTGATCGCCGTTCGGGGTATATATTTCAACCCATGAGGCCCGAGCTCAATAGCCCACTTGGCAATCCGGCCAGTTGCTTCCCTGTTCTGGATTATATCTCCCAAAGGAGCAGAGGTGACCACCGTGATAGGATGACCTTGGAAATATTGCTTGAGCTTCCGGCTTGCCATGAAAACCCCATATACCAGCTTCCACCAATGCGGGTACCTCTGCTTGGACTCAATAAGTACCTCGCTGATATAATAAACCGGACGCTGAACCGGATATTCCTTTCCTGCCTCCTTGCGCTCCACCACAATAGCCACGTCGACTGCTCGAGAATTAGCAGCCACATATAGCAACAATGGCTCTTTGTCAACCGGAGCAGCAAGAACCGGCGGGTTAGCCAGCTGCCGCTTTAAGTCCTCAAACGCCTCATCTGCGGCAGAGCTCCAGACGAAGTTATCTGTTTTCTTCAGCATCTGGTACAAAGGAATCACCTTCTCACCGAGGCGGCTGATAAACCGGCTCAACGCGGCAATCCGGCCTGCCCAGCGTTGAACGTCATTGATACACTTTGGTTTAGCCAAGGAGGTGATGGCCTTGATCTTTTCTGGATTAGCTTCAATGCCCCTGTTAGACACCAAAAAACCCAAGAGCTTGCCTGCCGGTACACCAAAACGCATTTGGCCGGATTAAGCATCATCTTGTAAACCCGCAGGTTATCAAAGGTTTCCTTCAAGTCATCAATCAATGTTTCCTTCTTCCTTGATTTGACCACAATATCATCCACATAGGCATGAACATTACGGCCGATTTGTTTATGAAGACAATTTTGCATACATCGTTGATAAGTCGCCTGGGCACTCTTGAGCCCAAAGGGCATGGACACATAGCAGAAGGCTCCAAAGGGAGTTATGAAGGCCGTCTTCTCCTGGTCCTTAACTGCCATTTTGATCTGATGATAACCAGAATATGCATCCAAAAAGCTCAGACGCTCACAACCCGCCGTAGCATCAATAATTTGATCAATACGGGGGAGGGCAAAAGGATCTGATGGACAAGCTTTATTGAGATCTGTGTAATCCACACACATACGCCAAGTGTCGTTCTTCTTAAGGACCAGCACCGGATTAGCTAACCACTCATGATGGAATACTTCAATAATGAATCCGGCCGCCCAGAGCCTGGCCACTTCTTCTCCAATAGCCTTGCGTCTTTCTTCATTGGACCGGCGGAGAAACTGCTTGACCGGTTTATACTTAGGATCAACATTAAGAGTGTGCTCAGCGAGCTCCCTCGGTACACCTAGCATGTCAGAAGGCTTCCACGCAAAGATGTCCCGATTCTCACGGATGAACTCGATGAGCGCGCTTTCCTATTTTGGATCCAAGTTAGCGCTGATGCTGAATTGTTTGGACGAATCACCAGGTACGAAGTCAACAAGCTTAGTCTCATCAGCCGATTTAAACTTCAGTGCCGGATCATGCTTTGTAGTTGGCTTCTTCAATGAAGTCATATCTGTTGGATCAACATTATCTTTGTAAAACTTTAACTCTTCTGTGGCACAAACCGACTCAGCGTAAGCCGCATCACCTTCTTCACACTCCAGAGCAATCTTGCGGCTCCCATGGACGGTTATAGTCCCCTTGTGACCCGACATCTTGAGCTGTAGATAGACATAGCAGGGTCGTGCCATAAATTTAGCATAAGCCGGCTGTCCAAACAGAGCATGATACAGACTTATGATTTTCACCACTTCAAATGTCAAAGTCTGTGATCTCGATTCCTGATCATCTCCAAAAGCCACCTCCAGAGCTATCTTACCAACAGGATATGCCGATTTACCAGGCACCACACCATGGAACACCGTACTGGACGGTTTAAGATTTTTGTCTATTAACCCCATGCCATGGAAGGTTTCATAACAAAGGATATTGATACTGCTTCCTCCATCCATGAGTAACTTGGTGAACTTATAAGCTCATACCTGAGGTGCCACCACCAATGCCAGATGACCCGGATTGTCAACCCGGGGTGGGTGATCTTCTCTGCTCCACACAATCGGCTGCTCAGACCAGCGTAAGTAACGGGGCACCGCCGGTTCAACGGAGTTCACTACCCTCTTATGAAGCTTTTGGTCACGCTTGTCTAAGCTAGTGGTGAAAACATGATACTGCCCACTATTCAACTGCTTCGGGTTGCTCTGGTAACCCGATTGCTGCTGCTGCTGCTGATTGCCCTGATGATTGTATCCACCTTGGTTGCCATGATTACCTTGATTGTTATGTCCGCCATGATTACCATGGAAGCCTGAACCGGAATTTCCTCCACCTGAACCGCCACCTGGTCTGTGATCATACCGGAAAGCGTTAGAATTTTTGAACTCTTGCATGATGTAGCAGTCCTTCCAGAGGTGTGTGGCCGGCATCTCTTTCGTCCCATGTTTCGGGCAGGGCTGGTTCAAGAGGTAAGATAGGCGGTCCGGGTTAGGACTAGGTGCTCCACCGCTACTGGGCGGTTTACCCTTCTTGCTGTTGGCCCTTGTCCTGTGTGCTGGTATTAGCCACAAAGTCCAAGCTGTGATCCGCTTTACGTTTGCCGCCGTTTCCATGACCCGCCGGGTTGTGGTGCTGTCCCTTGGCGTTGCCGCTCTTTTTTCCCTTCCCTGTCTTATCATCGTCAGACTCGGGATCCATGGTACTATCAGAGTCGGCATACGTCACTAAAGCAGCCATGAGGGTTCCCATGTCATTGCAATGGCGTTTCAGCCGTCCCAACTTCAACTTCAGCGGTTCAAACCGGCAATTGCCTTCCAAGGTCAGAACTGCGGTATCAGCATTGATACGATCTGATGAATGCAAAATTTCTGAAACCCGGCGCACCCACTGGGTTGTTGACTCTGCTTCCTCCTGGACACAGGAAACCAAGTCCACAATTGACATAGGCTGCTTGCATGTATCCTTAAAATTCTGGATAAACCGGGCTCTCAACTCGGCCCATGATCGGAAGAGTTAGCCGGTAGACTCTTTAGCCAAGTACGGTCGTCCCTTCTAACATCATGGTGAAGTATTTCGCACATGCCGCATCATCCACATCTAGCATCTCCATGGCCATCTCATAGCTTTCAACCCATATCTCTGGAGATAAATCGGAGGTGTAATTTGGCACCTTGCATGGACCCTTGAAATCTTTAGGCAGGCGCACGTTGCGCAACGCCAGGACGAGACACGGTACCCCCAAAGAACTAGAGGTAACTCCTGGCTCTACTGACGTGGTTGGCCGAACCGTAGTAAGCTGACGGGCTTCACGCTGCGCCGCTAACTCGACTTCCCTGCGTGCTCGAGCTGATAGAGGCAAAGGTGTCCCGTCTTTCGATGAGATGTTGGTTTTCGCTTTGGAGGAAGTCGACTTTGACGATCCGACTACGAACGTCGAGGGACGCCGCGCTTTAGCAATCGCTAAACCAACTCCGAGAGGTTATTGACCACGCCGAGCACGATCAACTCGACCACGAGGGTCTGCTTCTGCGAGCAAACGAAGAACAAGCAAGAAACTGAGATTGCAATCTGGATATTGCGAATATAAGATGAAAGCTTTATTGATCAAGGTGGGGTTCTGTGGCGCCTTTGTCCAGTCGTTGAACACAAACGAAACGCCGAAGTTGCAGCTATGGCGAACTTTTAATCTAAACAAAACCCAAGGTCTAAACGGTGCCCTAAGGGCTGTATATATGGAGGAAGAGGGGGAATTTCGTGGCCCTTGGTGGAGGGGTCCAAAATCAACCCTAACTCTTGTTTCCCCACACATACGGACTCTAAAACAGCCTATACTTAAGTATTTCAAAATTACATGGGCCTGGCCCACTAATAAGGTGACGCTGCACCTAGAATAGCCTCGGACGACATTTATGAAGTAGCATCTTGTATATTTCGTCCAAGGCTTCATGCACCCATTATGGTGGCTTCAAAGTCCTGAAATCATCACTTGTAACTCCGTTCTTGTTCCCTTTATGCATGGCATTATCTCCATGCTTGTTCTTGCTCCAATGTCCATCCTTCTCCAAGCTAGGGCCTTCATTTGTAAGCAAAATAAATGTATCCAATTTAGGCAGCATCATATTCTCATGAGCATTAGAATCATTACCAAGAAACGAAAGTACCGATAATTTAATTGGCGCATGCGAGCTCTAGTAATTGGTCCAAGATATGTAGCAATGAGGGGCTGTGGGTGTAACAATGGTATTGATGTCCTCATCATCCTCCCTTCTTGAAATGAAGTCGCCCTCGACGGAAGCTCATATTCCTCACCCAAATAAGGCTTCAAATCTGCAATGTTAAAAGTGGGACTAACCCCAAAATCTGCAGGCAGCTCAAGTTTATATGCATTATCATTTATTTTCTCTAACACCTTAAATGGACCATCAAGACGTGGCATTAGCTTTGATTTGCGCAAATTAGGAAACCTATCCTCACGCAAATGTAACCAAACAAGATCTCCAGTGCAAAGACAACATGTTTTCTACCCTTATCTCCAGCAAGTTTATATTTAGCATTCATACGCTCAATGTTTTCCTTAGTTATCTCATGCATTTTAAAATCAATTCAGCACGTTCTTTAGCATCAAAATTAACCTTCTCCAAAGATATAAGAGGCAACAAATCAATAGGTGCACGAGGTAGGAAGCCATACACAATTTCAAAAGGGCACATCTTAGTTGTAGAATGCAATGAACGATTATAAGCAAATTCAATATGAGGCAAGCATTCTTCCCACATTTTCTTATTATTCTTCAAAACAGCCCTAAGCATAGTAGACAATGTTCTATTGACTACTTCAGTTTGTCCATCGGTTTGGGGTGACAAGTAGTACTAAAAGCAGTTTAGTCCCCAACTTAGCCCATAAACATCTCCAAAAGTGGCTAAGAAATTTAGTATCACGATCTGAAACAATAGTATTTGGCACACCATGCAAGCGAATAATTTCACGAAAGAACAAATCAGCAACATTAACAAAGATCATCGCTTTTATGACATGGTATAAAGTGTGCCATTTTCGAGAATCTATCCACGACAACAAATATGCTATCCTCCCTTCTTTGTTCGAGGTAAACCTAAAACAAAGTCCATAGATATATCCTCCCAAGGAACACTAGGCACGAGCAAAGGCATATATAAACCATGAGGATTGAGTCGTGACTTAGCTTTTTGACATGTAGTGCAGCGAGCAACAAAACGCTCAACATCCCGTCTCATCTTTGGCCAAAAGAAATGTGTAGCAAGTATATCCTCCGCCTTCTTGACGCCAAAGTGTCCCATTAATCCTCCTCCATGCGCCTCCTGCAACAACAAAAGACTAACAGAGCTAGCAGGAATGCATAGCTTGTTAGCACGGAACACAAAACCATCATTAATAACGAACTTGTTCCATGTTCTTCCTTCTTTACAATTCTGCATTACATCTTTAAAATCAGCATCATGCACATATTGATCTTTGATGGTCTCCAAACCAAATATTTTGAAGTCAAGTTGTGAAAGCATAGTATAGCGACGAGACAAAGCATCAACAATAACATTTTCTTTACCCTTCTTGTGTTTAATGACATAAGGAAAGTCTCAATGAATTCAACCCATTTAGCATGTCTACGATTCAGTTTAGCTTGACTTTTAATATGTTTCAAAGATTCATGATCGAATGTATAACAAATTCTTTGGGCCATAAATAATGTTGCCATGTCTCTAAAGTCCGAACAAGAGCATATAATTCTTTATCATAAGTAGAATAGTTCAGACTAGGCCCACTCAATTTTTCGAAAAGTATGCAACAGGTTTGCCATCTTGTAATAACACACCTCCTAATCCAATTCCACTAGCATCACATTCAAGCTCAAAAGTCTTATTAAAGTCGGGAAGTTGGAGTAAAGGAGCATGTGTCAACTTATCTTTCAATACCGTGAAGGCTTCTTCCGTGCGGTACCCCAAACAAAAGGCACATCCTTCTTTGTAAGCTCATTGAGAGGTGCAGCAATGGTGCTAAAGTCTCTCACAAAACGCCTATAGAAACCAGCGAGTCCAAGAAAACTCCTCACTTGTGTGACCGTTTTGGGCTGTGGCCAACTCTCAATAGCTTCAATCTTGGCTTTATCAACTTCAATTCCCTGTGGAGTAACAACATAGCCAAGAAAAGATACTCGGTCGGTGCAAAAGGTGCACTTCCCAAGGTTACCAAACAAACGTGCATCATGTAGTGCATTAAAAACAGCACGTAAATGTTCCAAATGTTCTTCCAAAGATTTGCTATAAATCAGTATATCATCAAAGTAAACTACCACAAATCGTCCAATGAAAGCACGTAAAACTTCGTCCATTAATCTCATGAAAGTACTAGGTGCATTAGTTAACCCAAAAGGCATGACTAACCACTCATATAATCCAAACTTAGTTTTAAATGCTGTTTTCCATTCATCTCCCAGTTTCATACGAATTTGATGGTATCCACTACGCAAATCAACTTTGGAGAATATTGTAGAGCCACTCAATTCATCAAGCATATCATCTAGCCTAGGAATAGGATGACGATAACGAATAGTAATATTATTAATGCCTCTACAATCAACACACATACGCCGACGTACCATCCTTTTTAGGCACTAGTATAATAGGAACAGCACAAGGACTAAGAGATTCGCGTATATAACCTTTGTCGAGCAGCTCCTGTATTTGACGATAATCTCCTTCGCCTCCTCCGGATTGGTACGGTATGGTGCGCGGTTGGTAGCGATGCACCGGAATTAAGTCAATTTGATGCTCAATCCTCGAATAGGTGGTAATCCGGTGGCACGCCTTGTGGGAAGACGTCGGCGAACTCCCCGCAAAATGTTAGTGACAGCAGGGGCAAAGAGGAAGGCACGCCCTCGAATGAAAATAATGCCTCTTTGCACACAAAAGCATAGCAAACAGATTTGCTAGAATCTAGCTCATCAATATCAGATTTGGTGGCAAATAAACATGCACTTTTCAGTTTAATTTCGAAGCAACATTAGATGGTTTATTATTAGGCTTCATTTGTTGCTCAAATTCTTTTGCCACAATCTGATTTTCACTCTTATTTTTCTCCTGTTTTGCTTTATTAGCTCTATTAATATCATCTTTCAAAATGGAATCAGGAGTCATAGGAAGCAAAGTAATATTTTTATCCTTGTGAACAAGAGTATACTGATTGTTTCTACCATGGTGTACAGAATTTTTATCAAATTGCCATGGTCTACCAAGTAATAAGGAACATGCTTGCATAGGTACCACATCACAATCAACATAATCAGCATATGTAGAGATACTAAAATGCACACGAACAGCAGACGTGTTACCTTAACCTTGCCGCTGTTGTTGAACCATTGGATGTAGTAAGGATGTGGATGTGGTCTTGTGGTGAGAGAAAGCTTCTCCACCATATCCATGCTAGCCAAGTTGTTGCAGCTCCCTCCATCTATGATGACGCGAATAGAACGCTCCTTCACAACTCCCTTTGTATGGAACAAGTTATGCCTCTGATTTTGCTCGGCTTGTGTAACCTGCACACTCAAAACACGTTGAGCAACTAAACATTCATACCTGTCAAGATCTTCACAGCCATGTATTGCGTCTCAGATCGTAATCATCTCCACCGTGTTCTTCATGTGTAATAAGAGCCAAAGTCTCTTCATCATAGTCACTAGCGACTCATACCCACCATCCTCGAGAGCAATCATCACACGCTGAGATTGGCATTCTCTCAAAAATGTCCTCTTCCCTTACAACGACGACAAATAATATCACTTGTGTGCCCTGTTGACGCCATGGAAGAAGAAGAGCTCTGTAGGCCCAAGCGGTGTACTCTTGGCGAGATAGTGGTGGTTGTGCCTGCTTTCTTGTATCACGGTTGGAGGTGGCAGCCGACGGAGGTGCCGTGTAGTAGAACGTGTGGAAGTAGATGATGCACATGGTGTCCATGATGAAGGTCGACCTGCGAGAAAAGTTAGTCCGCGCCAAGGCCTCGCCGATCCTGCACTTCACGCTCAGCTTTACAAGCAAGATGGAATAATCGAGTGATATTATTATAATCCTTGTAGTCTAGAATGGTCTGAATCTCTCTATTTAATCCACCCGTAAAACGTGCAAGCATAGCTTCATTCTCCTCAACAATACCACATCTAATCAAGCCAGTTTGTAATTCCCGATAATATTCTTCTACCGATTTTTTCCTTGTCTTAAGCGCTGCAATTTTGAAGTAATTCACGTTGATAATATGGTGGAACCCAACGAGTACGCATAGCAGTTTTCAAAGCAGCCCAAGTAGCTGGAACAGGATATAATCTACAATGTTCGACCACCAAACACATGCAAAGCTAGTGAAAGCACAAACAGCAGCAGAACACGCCTCTCCTCGTGATATTGTAAACATGTAAATCGTTGTTCAGTTTCTAACTCCCAAGTAAGATATATATCAGAACATATCTACCCTCAAATGGTGGAATATTCAATTTCAGTTTAGGGAGATGGTCATGATCTCGTACTGAAGGGGAGCCCAACATTGCCATTATTTGCATGTGGACGACCTGGTGGTTGTGGTGCTGGTGGTTGCACGTAGTTCGATGTTGATCAACCTCATCCTCGTAATCTCTCACATAATCATCCTCCCCACCGCAGCAGCAGGAGCCATGTAGTATCAACAAAGAGCACCAAAGCAGCTTGGCCAGTGAAGAGGGACACGGAAGCTCGGCGGAGGGCTGTTTCATGATGTGGAGGTAGTCCTTGTTGTTGTAGTACAGGTGCGTTAGGTGCCGCCGGTGGTGGTAGTGGTAGACGCGAGAGCAATTCATTAAACTTGTTATCGAGCTTTGTTTCAACGCCTTCTCAATGCCATCTATCTTCTCCATGGCCTCTTCAAATCTATTTAGCACATCTTCCACCTGCCCACTCATCATTTGTTGAAACTTATCATGTAGCGCTTTGTTTGTCATGTTCTCCCGATCATCACGTCGGCTTGTGATCCTGCCATGGTTAGCAGCAATAGAAAGACACAAGAATATGATTGACAGACTACTAGGAAGTGGTGGTGGTGGTGTGGTGGACGATCACAAATCCGTCAAGCAAATCTCAAATTCTTACCAGTTCTTACCCAGAAGAAAGCGTTGATCGGCAACCGATGTAGTCAAAACTCTCAAAGCTTGGATAGAGCGATTACGTGGAGAGTCAAACGCACGATGTAGATGTATGTGGAGCTGGGAAGGCTTATAATATGGTAGCAAAAGGGTCAGCAATAATCAATTCAGAGATGCAAAGTTGAATAAACGCTCAACGACGAGTCTTGTCTTGGTCCTAGGCTAGACCGTGCTAGAGACGCGAGCCTAGAACACTAACAAAATCACGGCGCTGCACGGAAACAACGGAAAAGCACACTCTGGAATAATTTTTTTTCGCTCTTTTTTTTTTGCGCTTTTTTTTTTTGCGCTGCTCTTTTTTTTTTGCGAAAAATCACTATAATGGCGAGTGTCTCAAAACTCTTCCCAGGTCAAACTGACAGGATGGGCACGAAAATTTTTTCGACCAATTTTTTTTTCGACTGCCCGGACCCAAAAACTGGAAACGGGTCAAAAAAAACTTTCTATAATGGCGACTGTCTCAATACGCTTAGAAACACCTAAAATAGGATAGCCAGAAATTTTTTCGACAAGTGCGTTTTGGAAAATTTTGGGCCTAAGCGGAGGGTGGTTTCAGACTTTTTTTTTCCAAACCTACTCCGCAAGGAAAACACAAATCGGAAACTAGATGGATCTCGAAAACAAACCTAATATGCAAGGAACTCGGATTGGTGGTGGATATATGGTGGTGGTATATGACAGCGTGGTGGTATATGGTAGCGGTGGTGGTATATGGATACGGATTGGTGGTGGTATATGGATACGGATTCGAGGCGGTGGCGGATAAGCAATGGTGGTAGATGGCAAGGCGATGATGATGGTGCGGCGGCGGCGTGACAACTTATGACCAGAACTCAAACTCTAAAAGACTAGACTCTAAGACCAGCAACTTGACATGACGATGCAACCGCAAATTCAACAAAGCAAAACCCTAAAAAGATTATGCAAAGGCTCGATTGGTTCGGATATGATGAACTAACCCTAATTTTTTGTGTGGCTTTTTCGTGGACTTTAGGTATGAAGAACAGACTCGATCTAATCTATTAAAAACTGTAAAATCTCACCGAGCAACCTGAAAATCTGATACCACTTGATAGAGGCAAAGGTGTCCGTCTTTTGATGAGATGTTGGTTTTCGCTTTGGAGGAAGTCTACTTTGACGATCCGACTACGAACGTCGGCGAGGACGCCGCGCCTTAGCAATCGCTAAACCAACTCCGAGAGGTTATTGACCACGCCGAGCACGATCAACGACCACGAGGGTTTTCCTGCGAGCAAACGAAGAACAAGCAAGAAACTGAGATTGCAATCTGGATATTGCAAATATAAGATGAAAGCTTTATTGATCAAGGTGGGGTTCTGTGGCGCCTTTGTCCAGTCGTTGAACACAAACGGCACGCTGAAGTTGCAACTATGGCGAACTTTTAATCTAAACAAAACCCAAGGTCTAAACGGTGCCCTAAGGGCTGTATATATGGAGGAAGAGGGGGGAATTTCGTGGCCCTTGGTGGAGGGGTCCAAATCAACCCTAACTCTTGTTTCCCACACATACGGACTCTAAAACAGCCTATACTTAAGTATTTCGAAATTACATGGGCCTGGCCCACTAATAAGGTGACGCTGCACCTAGAATAGCCTCGGGGCGACATTTATGAAGTAGCATCTTGTATATTTCGTCCAAGGCTTCATGCACCCATTATGGTGGCTTCAAAGTCCTGAAATCATCACTTGTAACTCCGTTTTGTTCCCCTTAGCATGGCATTATCTCCATGCTTGTTCTTGCTCCAATGTCCATCCTTCTCCAAGCTAGGGCCTTCATTTGTAAGCAAAACAAATGTATCCAATTTAGGCAGCATCATATTCTCATGAGCATTAGAATCATTACCAAGAAACGAAAGTACCTGATAATTTAATTGGCGTGCGCGAGCTCTAGTAATTGGTCCAGTATATGTAGCAGTAGGGGCTGTGGGTGTAACAATGGTATTGATGTCCTCATCACGAGCCCGGTCCACCACCTCCTGAGCATCACCAATGCCACCTGCCAGGTTGTTGCCACGGGGCGGTTCATGGTTCCGTGCATTGCTTGACATGGCCGGTTCATCCATACGCCTGCTGTAACTCCGGCTTGGACGGGGTGGAATGAATTCGATCACGACTGTATGAGTAAGCCTCCTGTTGAACCAAGGCTGTCCGAAGAAGCTCCTTAACCCGACGCGTCTCGACCGCCGCCGGAGAATCACCTTCAATCGGGATAGCCTCCAGTCGTGAAGCGGCAGCAACAAGATTGTCCATCGGAGTAGAATAATGACCCGACGGTGTTGGGACCGACTGTGTCACAATGTTGTTCTGTCGAGGCGGATCCATCAATCGTGGCTGAACCAACCCCTTGCCCCAGGTGCCTCCGCCTGGTTCACTACCGGCGGATTACTGGTCCCTGCTCCCGGGGTGTTAAAGAGGTTCCTAGCATCATAAACCGGAGGCAGGCGAGAACGGTGTCTCCTTATCAGGACCTCATGTGACGCATTCTGATCCAGCATAAGCCGATAGGCCTGGGCATCCAAAGCGGCCCGCTCTGTGGCCATCCTGGTATCCTCAGCGGCCAAATCGGCTTTGGCCTGAGTAATCTGATCCTTTATCTTCGCGATCTCCGCATTATGTGCATCCTGATCCGCCGGGTTAGCCTCCGCCATCAGCATTGCTAGTGCATCAAACAGATCAGATAAAACCTGAGCCGACGGTCGGACATGGCCTCCTGCCCCGGCTGATGTTGCCATTGCTGATCCAGATATCATTGCTGCTGCGGTCGAAGAGTAGAGCGTCGGCTGCATACCAGCCATGAAGATTGCAACCCGGTTTGGCAGATCAGAGGGGTCCGGAATACTGTCGCCATCGTAACAGCCCCCAATCCGGCCATCTTGTAATTGATATAACGACTTAGTCTCTCCGGTCAATGACTCGTTGCCGGAATAAACGACGGTTTCACCACCAGATTCCGATCTGTCGTCGTATTCTCCTCCATGGATGACTCCCACGAAGGCACGCTTCATGGTCGGCTTGACCCGGGCAGATCTCGCACGCTGAGCCGTTTCGACGAGGTCGGTGCAGATGTCCGGCTCAGGGCCCGATTCACCGATGTTGCCAATGAAAACGTGTATGCCATCGAAGGGGACCCGGTACGCGTACTCGATTGAGCCAGCCTCTGGGCCCCAGCCTGCATCGTCGATGTAGAGTTTGTCGCGACGACTCTTGGTCATCCGGCCCACAACGTAACCCTTGAGTCCTTCGAAGCTGCCCTCCAAGAACTTGAAACCATCGTGCGATAGCCCCACGGTGGGCGCCAACTGTCGTGGGTTTTTCACGGCAGATGTCCTCATGAAAGGACTTACTCATGGAGCCATTGCTACGGGTTAGCTTAAAGGGGTTAAAGCGGACAAGGGACGCAAGAGAGTTTTATACTAGTTCGGTCCCTTACGATGAAGGTAAAAGCCTACGTCTAGTTGTGATGGAATTGATGGGGTTTCGATGACCAGGGAGCGAATACGCTTTGCCTGAGTCTCGAGTTGTTGTCTGTTGCCTTGAACCGCCGCCGGGTCGTCCCCTTATATACATGGGTTGACGCCCGTCGGTTTACAGAGTCCCGAGACTGGCTCATAAACGTGTCCGGCTCGGTCTCCGCTCTTTCTATTTTACAATGCAAGTTACATATCAATGCCAGTTCATAGCTATAGGCTTTAAACTGGTTTTGGGCCCTGGGCCTTTATACAGCGTCACCATCTGTCTTCATGGGTTTCAAGCATAATGAACTACTGATGAAGTTAACCCGGTCTCACGTGGCCGGTTTACGCCCAGTAGTAATATCCCCAACACTAGCTGTCCCCCTTCAAATTGGCCCGCCGTTGTTGGCTCCTTCCTGCTCAATATTTGGGAAGAGGACTAGGGCCTATATAAGTAAAGCTAGCCACCACAGTAGGGGCATCGAGCAATTCACCAGCTCTCACCCGCTAAGAGACCAAGCACAAGAACACCTCAACCTCAGGAGGTTGTTCTTCCCTTGTACTGTTCATCATCAGCCCTCGAGGCAATCCAGCACCACCACACTGGAGTACGGTATTACACCAGAACGGTGGCCCAAACCAGTATAAATCTCGTGTCCCTCTGTGTTGCGAGTTTGTCGAGTGGTCCGCGAGATCTTAGTGAGCTAGGGTGTAGATCGGTAGGAGGGAAGACTTCGCGCGCACCCCAGTGTTCGAACCTTAAGGGTTTGCCGGAACCCCACATCCGACAGCTGCAGTGCACTGATACGTCTCCAACGTATCTATAATTTTTGATTTTTCCATGCTATTATATTATCTGTTTTGGATGTTTAATGGGCTTTAATATACCTTTTTATATTATTTTTGGGATAACCTATTAACCGAAGGCCTAGTGCAAATTGCTGTTTTTTTGCCTATTTCAGTGTTTCGCAGAAAAGGAATATCAAACGGAATCCAAGCGGAGTGAAACCTTCGCGAGGATCATTTTTGGAACAAACGCAATCTAGGAGACATGGAGTGGACGTCAAGAAAGCAGCGAGGAAGCCACGAGGCAGGAGGGCGCGCTGCAAGGGGGTGGGCGCACCCCCCACCCTCGTGGGCCCCTTGCAGCTCCATCAACCTACTTCTTTTGCCTATATATACTCTTATACCCTGAAACCATCGGGGAAAGCCACAAAACCTACTTTCCACCGCCACAACCTTCTGTACCCGTGAGATCCCATCTTGGGGCCTTTTCCGGCGCTCTGCAGTAAGGCACATATTGTATTGTTGCCATCGAGGATAAAAAGATGGGGTTTATATCATATTGCTTGAGTTTATCCCTCTACATCATGTCATCCTGCCTAATGCATTACTCTGTTCTTATGAACTTAATACTCTAGATGCATGCTGGATAGCGGTTGATGTGTGGTTAGTAGTAGATGCAGAATCGTTTCGGTCTACTTGTCACGGGCGTGATGCCTATATACATGATCATGCCTAGATATTCTCATAACTATGCACTTTTCTATCAATTGCTCGACAGTAATTTGTTCACCCACCGTAATATATGCTATCTTGAGAGAAGCCACTAGTGAAACCTATGGCCCCCGGGTCTATTTTACATCATATTATTTTCCTATCAAATTTCTATTTCTTTCGCCGTTTATTTTGCAATCTTTACTTTCCAATCTATACAACAAAAATACCAAAAATATTTATCTTATTATCTTTATTAGATCTCACTTTTGCAAGTGGCCGTGAAGGGATTGACAACCCCTTTATCGCACTGGTTGCAAGGTTCTTGATTGTTTGTGCAGGTACTAGGCGATTTGCGTGTAGTCTCCTACTGGATTGATACCTTGGTTCTCAAAAACTGAGGGAAATACTTATGCTACTTTGTTGCATCACCCTTTCCTCTTCAAGGGAAAACTAACGCATGCTCAAGAGGTTGCAAGAAGGATTTCTGGCGCCGTTTCAGGGGAGATCTACGCACAAGTCAAGACATATCAAGTACCCATCACAAACTCTTCTCCCTCGCATACATTATTTGCCATTTGCCTCTCGTTTTCCTCTCCCCCACTTCACCCTTGCCGTTTTATTCGCCCTTTCTCCGTTCGTCTCTGTTTGCTTCTTGTGTGTCCGTGTGTCAGATCGTTTGTTTTGCCGTTATGGCCAGTCCTTCTATCATTGTTAGTACTCCCGATCATGAAGTTCTTAATTTTAAACAAAGGTAGGGAGAAAATCTAAAAGATGCTTGGTACAGAATTTATAATGCTCAGAATAGATCCGCTAGGAAGCAATCTACTTCCATTCTTCTTCGCAATTTTTATGTAGGCATCACTCTTTGGAACAAATATATTCTTGACACCACTACTGGAGGGAATTTTCTAGTTAGCCATACTTTTGATTCTTATAATGCTATGATAGATTTGTTTGGCCCACCACCTCTTTTGGTTAATGGAACTATTTTAACTTTGGAACATGTGATGAAAAGGCTTGAAATTATTGAAAATAAAGTTGCCACTCTAGAGTGGATCGAGAATTTGGATAAAAAGATCCACAACCAAATTACCCAATATGTATGTAAGGTAGGAGTTACTCTAAAAATTTTTAGAGAAAAAGAACCCATAGTTAATGAAAAGATAGATCAAGATTACACTAGAATTGATAAACTTGAGGGTATTATTACAAACTTAGGGTCTGCCTTTTCTGCCGTGAGAAAAACTTCAAATCCTCCTACTACTAAAGTTGCCAAATTTATGTATGTTCCTAAAAATAAGGGTGAATCTTCTAGTAAGGAAAATGCGGATCTCAAATCAATAAGTGTTCACCCCAACTTTTTTGATACCATTAAGGAACCTTTTGCTACAAATGAATTTCTTGATTTTTTGCCTAGGAGTTTGATCATTAATAAAAATAAGGAAACTCCTAAGGGTTATAAGTGTTCAATTTAAGAATTGCCAACCAAAGATGACAATACCTAGATCTATTCTTGTTTTTATGCCTAGCTAGGTGCGTTAAACGATAGCGCTTGTTGGGAGGCAACCCAATTTTATTTTTGTTCCTGTTTAGTAATAAATAATTCATCTAGCCTCTGTTTAGATGTTTTTTTATGTTTTAATTAGTGTTTGTGCCAAGTAGAACCTTTGGGAAGACTTGGGTGAAGTCTTTATGATCTTGCTGTAAAAAACAGAAACTTTAGCGCTCACGAGATTAGCTGCCATTTTTTTACTGGAGATTGATTTTAGGTTGATTATTTTTGCAGATGATTAATAGACAAATTCCTCTCGTCCACCAATTTATTTCAGAATTTTTGGAGTTCCAGAACTATACGTTTGATACAGATTACTACAGACTGTTCTGTTTTTGACAGATTCTGTTTTTCGTGTATTATTTGCTTACTTTAGTGAATCTATGGCTAGTATCGGGGGTATGAACCATAGATAAGTTGGAATACATTAGTTTTAACACCAATATAAATAAAGAATGAGTTCATTACAGTACCTTAAAGTTGTGGTATCTTTTCTTATACTAATGGAGCTCATGAGATTTTCTGTTGAGTTTTGTGTTGTGAAGTTTTCAAGTTTTTGGGTAAAGATTTGATGGATTTTTGAATAAGGAGTGGCAAGAGCCTAAGCTTGGGGATGCCCAAGGCACCCCAAGGGAAAATTCAAGGACAACCAAAAGCCTAAGCTTGGTGATGCCCCATAAGGCAACCCCTCTTTCGTCTTCGTCCATCGGTAACTTTACTTAAGGCTATATTTTTATTCACCACATGATATGTGTTTTGCTTGGAGCGTCTTGTATGATTTGAGTCCTTGATTGTTAGTTTACCACAATAATCCTTGCTGTACACACCTTTTGGAGAGACACACATGAATCGGAATTTATTAGAATACTCTATGTGCTTCACTTATATCTTTTGAGCTAGATAATTTTGCTCTAGTGCTTCACTTATATCTTTTAGAGCATGGTGGTGGTTTTATTTTATAGAAATTATTGATCTCTCATGCTTCACTTATATTATTTTGAGAGTCCTTTAGAACAACATGGTAATTTGCTTTGGCTATAAAATTAGTCCTAATATGATAGACATCCAAGATGGGTATAATAAAAAATTCATATAAAGCGCATTGAATACTATGAGAAGTTTGATACTTGATGATTGTTTTGAGATATGAAGATGGTAATATTAGAGTCATGCTAGTTGAGTAGTTGTGAATTTGAGAAATACTTGTGTTAGAGCTTGCAAGTCTCGTAGCATGCACGTATGGTAAACGTTGTGTGACAAATTCGAAGCATGAGGTGTTTCTTTGATTGTCCTCCTTATGAGTGGTGGTCGGGGACGAGCGATGGTATTTTCCTACCAATCTATCCCCCTAGGAGCATGTGCATAGTGCTTGGTTTTTTATGACTTGTAGATTTTTGCAATAAGTATGTGAGTTATTTATGACTAATGTTGAGTCCATGGATTATACGCACTCTCATCTTTCCATCATTGCTAGCCTCTTCGGTACCGTGCATTGCCCTTTCTCACCTTGAGAGTTGGTGCAAACTTTGCCAGTGCATTCAACCCCCGTGATATGATACGCTCTATCACACATAAACCTCCTTATATCTTCCTCAAAACAGTTACCATACCTACCTATTATGGCATTTCCATAGCCATTCCAAGATATATTGCCATGCAACTTTCCACCGTTCCATTTATTAAGACACGCTTTATCATTGTCATATTGCCTTGCATGATCATGTAGTTGACATCGTATTTGTGGCAAAGCCACCGTGCATAATTTCATACATGTCACTCTTGATTCATTGCCCATCCCAGTACACCGCCGGAGGCATTCATATAGAGTCATACTTTGTTCTAGTACTGAGTTGTAATCTTTGAGTTTTAAATAAATAGAAGTGTGATGATCATCATTAATAGAGCATTGCCCCGGAAAAAAATAAAAAAATAAAGGCCAAATAAAAAAAAGAAAAAATAAGAAAAAAAGGGGACAATGCTACTATCCTTTTTTCCACACTTGTGCTTCAAAGTAGCACCATAATCTTCATGATAGAGAGTCTCTTATGTTGTCACTTTCATACACTAGTGGGAATTTTTCATTATAGAACTTGGCTTGTATATTCCAAAAATGGGCTTCATCAAATGCCCTAGGTCTTCGTGAGCAAGCAAGTTGGATGCACACCCACTTAGTTTCTTTTGTTGAGCTTTCATACATTTATAGATCTAGTGCATCCGTTGCATGGCAATCCCTACTCCTCGCATTGACATCAATTGATGGGCATCTCCATAGCCCGTTGATTAGCTGCATCAATGTGAGACTTTCTCCTTTTTTGTATTCTCCACATAACCCCCATCATTATATTCTATTCCACCCAAAGTGCTATGTCCATGGCTCGCGCTCATGTATTGCGTGAAAGTTGAAAAATGTTTGAGATTACTAAAGTATGAAACAATTGCTTGGCTTGTCATCGGGGTTGTGCATGATGAGAGCATTTTTGTGTGATGAAAATGAAGCGTAGCCAAACTATATGATTTGTAGGGATAAGCTTTCTTTGGCCATGATATTTTGAGAAGACATAATTGCTTAGTTAGTATGCTTGAAGTATTATTATTTTCATGTCAATATTAAACTTTTGTCTTGAATATTTCGGATCTGAACATTCAAGCCACAATAAAGAAAATTACATTAAAAAGTATGCTAGGTAGCATTCCACATAAAAAATTCTGTTTTTATCATTTACCTACTCGAGGACGAGTAGGAATTAAGCTTGGGGATGCTTGATATGTCTCCAATGTATTTACAATTTTTGACTGTTCCATGCTATTATATTATCTGTTTTGGATGTTTAATGGGCTTTAATATACCTTTTTATACTATTTTTGGGACTAACCTGTTAACCGAAGGCCCAGTGCAAATTGCTGTTTTTTTGCCTATTTCAGTGTTCCGCAGAAAGGGAATATAAAACGGAATCCAAATGGAATGAAACCTTCGCGAGGATCGTTTTTGGAACAAACGCAATACAGGAGACTTGGAGTGGATGTCAAAAAGCAGCGAGGAAGCCACGAGGCAGGAGGGCGTGCCCCCACCCTCGTGGGCCCCTCGCAGCTCCACCAACCTACTTCTTTCGCCTATATATATATACTATTATACCTTGAAACCATCGGGGAGAGCCACAAAACCTTTTTTCCACCGCCGCAACCTTATGTACCCGTGAGATCCCAACTTGGGGCCTTTTCCGGCGCTCCGTCGGAGGGGGATTTGATCATGTAGAGCTTCTACATCAACATCGTAGCCTCTTCGATGATGTGTGAGTAGTTTACCACAGACCTTCGGGTCCATAGTTATTAGCTAGATGGCTTCTTCTCTCTCTTCGGATCTCAATACAAAGTTCTCTTCCATCTTCTTGGAGATCTATTTGATGTAATTCTTTTTGCGGTGTGTTTGTCGAGATCCGATGAATTGTGGGTTTATGATCAAGATTATCTATGAACAATATTTGATTCTTCTCTGAATTCTTATATGCATGATTTAATATCTTTGCAAGTCTCTTTGAATTATCAGTTTGGTTTGGCCTACTAGATTGATCTTTCTTGCAATGGTATAAGTGCTTAGCTTTGGGTTCAATCTTGTGGCTTCCTTTCCTAGTGACAGCAGGGGCAGCAAGGCACGTATTGTATTGTTGCCATCGAGGATAAAAAGATGGAGTTTGTATCATATGGCTTGAGTTTAGCCCTCTACATCATGTCATCTTGCCTAATGCGTTACTCTGTTCTTATGAACTTAATACTCTAGATGCATGCGGGATAGCGGTCGATGTGTGGAGTAATAGTAGTAGATGCAGAATCGTTTCGGTCTACTTGTCACGGACGTGATGCCTATATACATGATCATGCCTAGAAATTCTCATAACTATGCGCTTTTCTACCAATTGCACGACAGTAATTTGTTCACCCACCGTATATATGCTATCTTGAGAGAAGCCACTAGTGAAACCTATGGCCCTCGGGTCTATTTTACATCATATTATTTTCCTATCAACTTGCTATTTCTTCCGTCGTTTATTTTGGAATCTTTACTTTCCAATCTATACAACAAAACTACCAAAAATATTTATCTTATTATCTTTATTAGATCTCACTTTTGCAAGTGGCCGTGTAGGGATTGACAACCCCTTTATCGCTTTGGTTGCAAGGTTCTTGATGTTTGTGCAGGTACTAGGCGATTTGCGTGTAGTCTCCTACTGAATTGAAACCTTGGTTCTCAAAAACTGAGGGAAATACTTACGCTACTTTGCTGCATCACCTTTTCCTCTTCAAGGGAAAACCAACGCATGCTCAAGAGGTAGAATGCACTCTATATAAGCCGTCCTCCTCCTAAACTAGGGTTAAGCAACCTCTGTAATCATACCCCTCAAAGAAAACAAGCCTCAGGGCACGAGACGTAGGGCTATTATTGTCGGTGTCAAAACCGGCGGCTCGGGTAGGGGGTCCCGAACTGTTCGTCTAGGATCGATGGTAACAGGAGACGGGGGACACGATGTTTACCCAGGTTCGGGCCCTCTCTATGGAGGTAATACCCTACTTCCTTCTTGGTTGATCTTGATGAATATGAGTATTACAAGAGTTGATCTACCACGAGATCATAATGGCTAAACCCTAGAAGTCTAGCCTATATGAATATGGTAATGAGCATATGCTTTCCGGACTAACCCCTCCGGTTTATATAGACACCGGGGGGATCTAGGGTTTACATGGAGTTGGTTACATAATAAGGAATATTCATAGTTGGTCGCCAAGCTTGCCTTCCACGCCAAGGAAAGTCCAATCCGGACACGAGTACGGTCTTTGGTCTTCATGTCTTCACAACCCGTCAGTCCGGCCCATGGATAACAGGCCGGATGCCCGAGGACCCCTTAATCCGGACTCCTCAAGAGTGGCTGTCGGCGTTGCAGGGAACGGGGTCCCAGACTTGCTCGCTGCGGCCCAGCGTGGCTAAGCAACAGGCCGTATGGCCCATCTTCATCAACAAGGCATCCAAGACCCTCGCGAGGTTCGAGCCTCGCGAGGCGGATGATGCAAGACCTCCTCTGGAGTAGCCTAGTCAGGCAGGCTCATGAGGAGCGGAGATATCAAGGCAGAGCGAACCTCATGAGGCTCTTGTGATGTGAGCCATGATGAACGGCACCAGGCGGGCGCCAGCGTGCAGTGTCCTTATTTCCTCTTTGGTGATAAGGAGGCCAGCGCAGGCGAAGAGTACCGAGGCATCAGGCAAAGGTTGCCATATTGGTGCAACGAGGCCAAGACCAGGAGGACGGCAAGGCGGAGGTCATCATGGAGCCCAAGGCAGCGTCACCACCAGAGCTTTTCGCAGGCGAAGACCGCTTTTGTCAGGATAGCTTGTACTAGCTGTCCCCCTTCAAATTTGTGTCAGGCCCCCGATTCTAGGTCATACCGATCTAGCCTGTAACACCTCATATCACTTTGCGGCCTCACGCACGGTATTCCCACGGTTGTCGCCTTACCATGGCCCGGGACTGTTTGCGCCTTTTGGCTCACGTATATGATAGTGTCGCTAGCATCCACATGACAGAGAACCCGGGCCGACATGGCTAGTCGTGAACCCAAAGCGGCGCTAACCCATGGGGACAGGCATACATGAATCACATCGAGCATGTCGGTCGACAGCGTGTGAATCCGGGCTGTAGCACTGGCTAACAGGACTCGGGAACCCGGTCAGTAGCAGCTAGGCAGACTCGGATGTCACCGCGTGACATTTCCCGGGAGAACAGAACACAGAATGAAGTGAATCACATGCCGGCCACCAAGTGTCCAGAGCAAGTAGTGCTGGGCTAGCAGGACTCCGTGAACCGGGCTGAAGCGGACTACTATGGCTCAAGGAAGCACTAGACTACATTTCCCCATAAGAGAGGCTGCCAAGGATAAACAACTAGATTGTCGGATCCCACACATACCAAGCATTTCAATCATACACACAATATGCTCGATATGTGTAAATACAACATGGCATCACAACATAACTCTACGACTCAAGTATTATTCATTAGGCTCAAGAGCGAGATATTACAAACATGGGTCTCATGACCCAACACTCGAAAGCATACAAGTCAAAGCACAAGCGAAGCTTAACATGTCCGAGTACGAGACATCTACAAATGAAAAAGGCTGAGAAGCCTGACTATCTACCAGATCCTGCCGAGGGCACAAGATCGTAGCTGAGGTAACAAGCTAAACGTCGAAGTCCACGCGGAACTACTAGAAAGACTGACGTCTCTCTGCAAAACATAAAATAAGCAAAGGTGAGTACAAACGTACTCAGCAAGACTTACATCAGAACTAACTACATATGCATCATTATCAACAAAGGGGGGGTGGTGGAGTTTGACTGCAGCAAGCCAGCTTTGACTCGGTGGCTATCCTGATCTACGACTGCAAGTAACTCTTTTGAGGTGGCGCACACGAGTCCACATATTCTCTATATCAATACACCACTATGGATCCGATCCCGTCTTCCTACGAGAACGCCATCCATAAAACTCACGCTTATCTTGCGCATTTTAGAGTATCCACTTTCACTTGTCTATGAACTGTTATAGGAAACCCAGAAGTCCTTTACCGTGGACACGGCTATTCAATAGATCATTTATAACCTGCAGGGTGTACTTCTTCACACACGCTCACCACTTACGCCGCTTTACGACATGTACTCGGCAACCTTCAAGCGGAAGCCCAACGTGGGTGTCGGCCACGGCCTACCTAAACACTCAAGTCCCTAGTCCAGGTTTATCGCCTATTCGGTTCCATCCGCAGGAGTCCGGACGAGGTTTCCACTAACGGCCCCGAATGATGTGTGCAGGGTTCCCGAGATACCAAACGGGCATAATTTTACACCGGCCACGGTGTATCTACCGCATCATAGCCCAGCCCTAGGGTCAGCGCCACGCACGGCCTCCAACACATATCCTACAAACACCGAAACTAGTTGCAACTCCCGGACAGAGAACAAGGGTGGTTAAGAAGCCAAGAGGGTCCATTGGTTTCGGGCCCAATTAAATGTAGTAACTGTTTCATGGATCACAAACACGTAACTCAGTTCCTGAGGATGGCTGCAATGAGACAACCCACCATGTACTCCTACATGGCCTCTCACCGCTACCTTTACCAAATCATGTTCACACACTTAGCTCTCAACAGTAGGACATGTTCACACACCTCCGATTCATTCCCGATGAATCAGACCTGACTCAACTCTAAGCAGTAGCAGGCATGACAACAAGCATGAATGAGTAGGCACAACAGGGCTCAAACAACTCCTACTCATGCTAGTGGGTTTCATCTATTTACTGTGGAATGATAGGTCATGCAGAGGATAAAGGGGTTCAGCTACCGCAACAAGTAACAGATGAATCGTTGTTGTCCTAATGCAGTAAAAGAGAGTAGGAGCGAGAGAGTGGGATTGTATTGGAATGAACAAGGGTTTTTTGCTTGCCTGGCACTTCTGAATATAATATAGTTCTTCATCGGTGTCATCGAACTCATCGTCGGTACGTCGTCTACTGAGAGGGGACAAACACCGGCAACTGAGAAAGAACACAATCAATGCAGTGCACATTCACATGAATGGCATGTCATGTTAAGGTACTGAATTCACCTAATGCAATATCTAGCCAAGTTAATTGAAGTGGAACTCGAACAAGAACAAATTCCAACTCCAAATGTTATTTCATAAATTGCCCTAATCATCATTTGACCTATTCAGTGAGGTTAACTTTTTCAAACATGCATGTTCATGGCATAAACAGATTCTTCATATTTTTCTGATCATTTTTCATATATAACTTATTTCCATTGGAGTTATAGATTATTTTCTATGAATTTTAGAAGTTATAACCATTTTCTGAAATTTCCAAATCATTTAGAATTAGAAATAATCCAGGAAAATGATTACTGCGTCAGCCTGACGTCAGTGTGACGTCAACAGGTCAACAGGTCGGGTCTAGGTCAAACCTGGCGCATGGGTCCCGCGTGTCAGTGTCATTAGCTTAACTAATTAAATTAACATTAGATTAACTCCTAATCTAAGGTTGACTAGGGGCGGGGCCCACATGGTCAAATGGGTCAAACCCGCTGGCGACATGACGCCGGCGAGGTCCGAGACGGCGGCGATGCGCGGAATCGCAGCACAGGCCACGGTTCGAGGCGCGGATGGCACCGTTGGAACCCCGAGCCTCGTCCGCGTCGGCTGGTGCTGGTGGGGTCGCCGGAGACGACCTAGATCGACGGCGGTGTCTGCTTCCGCGGTGGCCGCAGTTTGGGCATGGGCGGCCGCGTGGTTCCAGTGCATGGGGAAGCTAGCTAGGGGCTGCGTTGGACTCGTCGTTGCTTCAGGAGCACGCCGAAGGCTCAAGCTCGAGTGGAGACACACGGTGGCTGCGAGAGCAACGACCATGGCGGACGGCGGCGCTCGGGTACGGCGGCGGGCATAGCTAGAGGACAGGAACGAGCTCGGGGAGGAGGGGGAAAGGCGGAGAATCTCACAGCGCATCAGAAGGGGTCATAGACGAGCTCGGCGGCGCACGGGTGACGGAGAATCGACGGCGACCATCGGCGGCGGTCGAGGAAGAAGTCGAGCCTGTTGTCGGTGGAGCGGGGCATCCCGCGCTGCTCAGATCCGTGCAGAGGACGAGGACGACGTCTCGGGCTCTTCGGCACGTCAGAGGAGCAAGGGGATGCATGTGGCCGCGGTAAACGGCGTCGGCGACGACGAGCTCTGCTCGATGGGGAAGAGAGAGGGATCCAGGGGGAGTGAGGGTGAGGGAGAGAGCGAGGGGGTCGGGGAGGGTTGCGTGGGCGTCTCGGGCCCCGGGAAGCGGCAAACAGGAGCTGGCTCGGGCGCGTGCCGGCGCGCGGTGGCCACACGCCCTCCTGCCCACTGGCAGGAGGTGGAAGACAACGGGGAGGTGGAGCTGGGCTGGGCTGGCTTTGCCCGGCTGGGCTGCTGCAGTGGTGGGCCGGCCAGGTAAGTGCCCCAAGTGGGCTTCCTCTCTCTCTTCTGTTTTGTTTTCTATTTTTGTAGTTTGTTTTGATCCAGTTTTAAAAACCAAAACAATTTTATAAATCCTGAAAATATTCATGAGCACTTTCTGGATTATTTCAGTGGCACACAAATACTTCCAACATTATTTGAGCATTTAAAATATTTATAGTGTTTAAATGCCCAGAGTCAAGTAGTTTAAGATTTAATTCAAAAATCCAGGAATGACCTATAAAATATGTTCATCATTTTTGGAAGAGGTTTTCACCTTTATCATAAGTCATGAACATTTCCAAAGGGCATTCTGGGTCATTGAGAAAATATTTTATTTGGACCTAGTTTGATTTGATCTGGTGCTAGGGTTTGGATCAATCCCCATTTCAAGTTTCCTGAAAATTAAACATGATGCATGGATGCAATGCAACTAATTACAAACAACTCTGGGGCTGTGAAAACTCACCCCCACTAAACAAGAATCTCGTCCCAAGATTCAAGACGTGAGGTAAGAAGACAGAGGGCACAAACTAACACGGTCTTCACGATCCAGGTTGCACTTCATAGAAACGTTGACACGATCACCATCTTTGTCTCGATGTCTTGCCTTGAGAACTACATCCAACATGACAACGAGAAGAAAAAGGGGAATTTAGAAGAATCGATCTTCTTGAGGTTCGAACAATTTAGGATCATCTTAATGATCCAAGATCAACTCATGGAATGAGACATAAAAAACATCTCTGGAGCGGAGAGGTAAGCCATGCATCAGGAGGGACGGTGGAAACAATTTTATGAGGGTTTCAAAATAGCGAGGGAAGTTGCCATGATTCCAAAACGGGGCACCTCAGGGAAGGTGACGCGAAGAACTATTCCCTTAAGTGGCAAAAAGAATTACTTTTGATTCAGAGATCATTGAAACTCTTCATACCAGCCTAAGGCAATTTACAACGATCGTTTGGCGGAGTGCAAAGGAATGGCATATCCGGACTAGAATGGATGATGTGGACTACCTTGTTGAAAACAACGCAATGGATGATTTTTGCTTATCATCGGAGGTGGAGGGGACCAATGGTAGGACCACTTTTGAGGATGATCTTGAACAAGAATTACTAAGAAGGCAACCCATAGTGAAATGGCACAAGGACGGTGCAAGCTGGGAACGAAATGCAACTGTTGGAATGTTCCAACCATCATATCCGCCTGAGATTCAGATCCGATTGGTGATAGGATACTTGGACTCAAGATGTCCGAAAAGAAAGGTCGCAACACAAATCGATTTAGATGATGTTGCGAGATTCTCGGGATATGAACTACGATAGCAAGCTCCAAAACATGAGCTGGTTCTGCTACACACATGTGAACATGCTGTCCTAGACAAGCATGATCACATGGTAGTCTTATATTAAAACACTACCGAGTTCAGGTTTGGAACCATCATCGAGGATAACGAAGTCCTAACATAAGTCATGACTAGTTGTTATGAAGGAACTCCTTCTCCTTGAACAAATCAATCAGTGGCTTGGTGTGCTAGGGATACATATATGATGAAGGTTGCAAGTCTCCAGACTACAGAATACTTCGCACGTATGCATGACTGATTTGGGATGATTCCAAAGGAAACAAAACAAACCTTTCTCAAATTCATGGCGGCAACTTACACCTAAAGCACATGAATTTGAGGAAGTCACTTCTTCCATCCAAGCATAGGCTTCATGAACGGCACACGAAGGCATTGCTTACAAAGTTTCCAACGCTAGGTTGATGTTCAACATGAATCATGGGGGAGACAAAATGCTACTGATGGGCTCAATAGCAACTCATCGGAATTTCCATATCACTGAACTTCCACCATCATGTGAACACAGTGATAGCATTGGTCAGACCAAAAGATATAATGGTGTATGCTCGAGGGATCAACCACGAGTAAGACAACATTACGAATATCGTTGGTTCTGATTTGACTTGACGATAGCCCATACCCAAGCCAAAATTTTGACAAGGCAATAGATCCAACAACTGATCACGAGGACCAATTGATGGAGATATCATCTTTCTTCAACACACACACACACAAGGATATCCCTTAGAGATGAACTGAGTTAAGCAAAGCTTTATCTTCCAACTCTCCAAGTTGTTGTCTAGCTCAACCAACTAGCTCAGGGATATCCAACACAGATTCTTGGAGAAAGGGTGGTTCACAAGAAACCAACTTGATCACGAGCTCAACATAACAGTCAGGGAACAACCTGATAATACTTCCAAGAAGATATTCGGAAAATCATGAACCACCGGTATGTTACTAAGCTCGAGATCAACCTTGCTTTGCAGGGCAAGATGATATGATCAAGAGAGTGAGGGATTGTTACAATCCTAACTCATTGATCGAAGAGTGCACCAGAAAAATGGACGAGGTGGCACGATCAACCCTAGGGTGATGTTTCAATAATCAACACGCTAAGAATGAGAATATTGTCCATTAACTACTAAGCAACATGGTTGCTAGAAGTATTGATTTCACACATCACAGTTCACTTGTCGGCTTTCCGGTTACGACAACACGGGACCGAGGAATGAATAATGAAAGTGAGAGGTATCACTGTGGTAGGAATCCATAAGCGGTGGTGCAATTCTCATGAAATTCTTGACATAAAGATGGTAACACTCCAAGGTAGAACAGAACAAAGCTGAATTGGCATTTGATCTGCGGAATACAACTACTTTGACCCAATCCTAGAAATGGACAAGGTACTGGAGTTTATTTCTCCTAGTCATTCCAGAATAGAATGGCTCGACGGACCACAAGAATAATAGGCATCGATGAACACGAATGCACAATTACTCCTGACTATCAATTGATAGACGAGGGCTAGAAAACAACTAAAGAGGGACAACTCAAAAGAACATCTGATTTTCTGAGTTGTGGATGCATAGATTAGTATGTCGAACCAAGTTCAACATGTTTCTTCCGGATAACCCATGCATAGAGGTAGGGCTGGCATAGTCACAATTGTGAATGGAGAACTCCTCAAGAGTACTCTGATTGTGATCTATTGGTTCAAATAACTTCTGCCTTAATGGTTCATGGTATTTGGAAGAAGGAAATACCACGGACCTCGAGGACTATTGCAAGGTTACTAATATCCTAAAGGAACTAGCAAACACTATCAACAGGAGGTAAGTAGGGTGAACCTTGGGTTCAAGAACCCAGGAATAGAATACCTACTAACTAAATTGCATCACAGGATGCTTTCGAGAATAATGGCCAGAATCATCACACTGGGAACACAAAGCATGGCTGGATTACTAAGTGATACTCTAGACACCTAGGGTCATAATAATAACTCCAACATATATGTCGAGGCAATAGGGTACCTCAACTCATCGATTAGTGTGCTTAATCTGGCCCAAAAAGACATCAGGAACGGGAGGAAGGGATTTGCAAATGCATCAGATAGTTTAGAAACCTGGGATGACTCGGACAGCATAACGACTGTAAATGCTCAAAAATATTTGAGACATCATGCAAAATGGTGGCATAACCACCCAACATCACAATAACAAGGTTCTGAGACCATCTATGAACATACGGAAGTAGTAAAAACTGAACTGGGCTTAAAACCAACAATCTTAAAGGTCTATGGATTAGTAACACGTCATCCTAATAGATAGATGAGAAGCCTAGTTCTTAAACCCCGTAGAAGAGAAGAGGATGACTCATATCAGAAGGGCATAAGATATAATGAGTAAAAAGAGCCTTACGTACCCTTCCACAATCAATTCCCTTACATAACTAAAGCATTTCTAGACACAACTTCGACCGGTTTGGCTTGGTAATCCTACAGGCAGTCAGGCTCTGATACCAACGCTGTCAGGCCCCCGATTCTAGGTCATACCGATCTAGCCTGTAACACCTCATATCACTTTGCGGCCTCACGCACGGTATTCCCACGGTTGTCGCCTTACCATGGCCCGGGACCGTTTGCGCCTTTTGGCTCACGTATATGATAGTGTCCCTAGCATCCACATGACAGAGAACCCGGGCCGACATGGCTAGTCGTGAACCCAAAGCGGCGCTAACCCATGGGGACAGGCATACATGAATCACATCGAGCATGTCGGTCACAGCGTGTGAATCCGGGCTGTAGCACTGGCTAATAGGACTCGGGAACCCGGCTGTAGCAGCTAGGCAGACTCGGATGTCACCACGTGACATTTCCTGAAGGGATGATACAAGAATGAAGTGAATCACATGCCGGCCAGTCAAGTGTCCAGAGCAGTAGTGCTGGGCTAGCAGGAATCCGGTGAACCGGGCTGTAGCGGACTACTATGGCTCAAGGAAGCACTAGACTACATTTCCCCATAAGAGAGGCTGCCAAGGATAAGCAACTAGATTGTCGGATCCCACACATACCAAGCATTTCAATCATACACACAATATGCTCGATATGTGTAAATACAACATGGCATCACAACATAACTCTATGACTCAAGTATTATTCATTAGGCTCCGAAGAGCGAGATATTACAAACATGGGTCTCATGACCCAACACTCAGAGCTTACAAGTCAAAGCACAAGCGGAAGCTTAACATGTCTGAGTACAGACATCTACAAATGAAAAAGGCTGAGAAGCCTGACTATCTACCAGATCCTGCCGAGGGCACAAGATCGTAGCTGAGGTAACAAGCTAAACGTCGAAGTCCACGCGGAACTACTAGCAAGACTAACGTCTCTCTGCAAAACATAAAATAAGCAAACGTGAGTACAAACGTACTCAGCAAGACTTACATCAGAACTTACTACATATGCATCATTATCAACAAAGGGGGGGTGGTGGAGTTTGACTGCAGCAAGCCAGCTTTGACTCGGTGGCTATCCTGATCTACGACTGCAAGTAACTCTTTTGAGGTGGCGCACACGAGTCCACATATTCGCTATATCAATACACCACTATGGATCCGATCCCGTCTTCCTACGAGAACGCCATCCATAACACTCACGCTTATCTTGCGCATTTTAGAGTATCCACTTTCACTTGTCTATGAACTGTTATAGGCAACCCAAGTCCTTACCGTGGACACGGCTATTCAATAGATCATTTATAACCTGCAGGGTGTACTTCTTCACACACGCTCACCACTTACCGCCGTTTACGACATGTACTCGGCAACCTTCAAGCGGAAGCCCAACGTGGGTGTCGGCCACGGCCTACCTAAACACTCAAGTCCCTAGTCCAGGTTTATCGCCTATTCGGGTTCCATCCGCAGGGAGTCCGGCCGAGGTTTCCACTAACGGCCCCGAACGATGTGTGCAGGGTTCCCGAGATACCAAACGGGCAATCGGTACACCGGGCCACGGTGTATCTACCGCATCATGGCCCAGCCCTAGGGTCAGCGCTACGCACGGCCTCCAACACATATCCTACAAACACCAGAAACTAGTTGCAACTCCTGGACAGAGAACAAGGGTGGTTAAGAAGCCAAGAGGTCCATTGGTTTCGGGCCCAATTAAGTGGTAGTAACTGTTTCATGGATCACAAACACGTAACTCAGTTCCGAGGATGGCTGCAATGAGACAACCCACCATGTACTCCTACATGGCCTCTCACCGCTACCTTTACCAAATCGTGTTCACACACTTAGCTCTCAACAGTGGGACATGTTCACACACCTCCGATTCATTCCCGATGAATCGACCGACTCAACTCTAAGCGATGGCAGGCATGACAACAAGCATGAATGAGTAGGCACAACAGGGCTCAAACAACTCCTACTCATGCTAGTGGGTTTCATCTATTTACTGTGGAATGTTAGGTCATGCAGAGTATAAAGGGGTTCAGCTACCGCAACAAGTAACAGATGAATCGTTGTTGTCCTAATGCAGTAAAAGAGAGTAGGAGCGAGAGAGTGGGATTGTATTGGAATGAACAAGGGTTTTTTGCTTGCCTGGCACTTCTGAATATAATATAGTTCTTCATCGGTGTCATCGAACTCATCGTCGGTACGTCGTCTACTGAGAGGGGACAAACACCGGCAACTGAGAAAGAACACAATCAATGCAGTGCACATTCACATGAATGGCATGTCATGTTAAGGTACTGAATTCACCTAATGCAGTATCTAGCCAAGTTAATTGAAGTGGAACTCGAACAAGAACAAATTCCAACTCCAAATGTTATTTCATAAATTGCCGTAATCATCATTTGACCTATTCAGTGAGGTTAACTTGTTCAAACATGCATGATCATGGCATAAACAGGTTCTTCATATTTTTCTGATCATTTTTCATATATAACTTATTTCCATTGGAGTTATAGATTATTTTCTATGAATTTTAGAAGTTCTAACCATTTTCTGAAATTTCCAAATCATTTAGAATTAGAAATAATCCAGGAAAATGATTACTGCGTCAGCCTGATGTCAGTGTGACATCAGCAGGTCAACAGGTCGGGTCCAGGTCCAACCTGGCGCGTGGGTCCCGCGTGTCATTGTCATTAGCTTAACTAATTAAATTAACATTAGATTAACTCCTAATCTAAGGTTGACTAGGGGCGGGGCCCACATGGTCAAATGGGTCAAACCCGCCGGCGACATGACGCCGGCGAGGTCCGAGACGGCGGCGATGCGCGGAATCACAGCACAGGCCACGGTTCGAGGCGCGGATGGCACCGTTGGAACCCCGAGCCTCGTCCGCGTCGGCTGATGCTGGTGGGGTCGTCGGAGACGACCTAGATCGACGGTGGTGTCCGCTTCCGCGGAGGCCGGAGTTCGGGCATGGGCGGCCGCGTGGTTCCAGTGCATGGGGAAGCTAGCTAGGGGCTGCGTTGGACTCGTCGTTGCTTCAGGAGCACGCCGAAGGCTCAAGCTCGAGTGGAGACGCACGGTGGCTGCGAGAGCAACGACCATGGCGGACGGCGGCGCTCGGGTACGGCGGCGGGCATAGCTAGATGACAGGAACGAGCTCGGGGTGGAGGGGGGAAAGGCGGAGAATCTCACAGCGCATCAGAAGGGGTCATAGATGAGCTCAGCGGCGCACGGGTGACGGAGAATTGACGGCGACCACCGGCGGCGGTCGAGGACGAAGTCGAGCCTGTTGTCGGTGGAGCGGGCATCCCTGCTGCTTTCGGATCCGCAGAGGACGAGGACGACGCCTCGGGCTCTTGGGCACGCCGAGGAGCAAGGGATGGATGTGGTCATGTAAACGGCGTCGGCGACGACAAGCTCCGCTTGATGGGGAAGAGAGAGGGATCCAGGGGGAGTGAGGGTGAGGGAGAGAGCGAAGGGGGGTCCAGGAGGGGTTGCGTGGCGTCTCCAGGGCGTCCCGGGGAAGCGGCAAGCAGGAGCTGGCTCGGGCGCGTGCCGGCGCGCGGTGGCCACACGCCCTCCTGCCCACTGGCAGGAGGTGGAAGACGACGGGGAGGTGGAGCTGGGCTGGGCTAGTTATGCTCGGCTAGGCTGCTGCAGTGGTGGGCCGGCCAGGTAAGTGCCCCAGGTGGGCTTCCTCTCTCTCTTGTGTTTTTGTTTTCTATTTTTGTAGTTTGTTTTGATCCAGTTTTAAAAACCAGAACAATTTTATAAATCCTGAAAATATTCATGAGCACTTTCTGGATTATTTCAGTGGCCCACAAATACTTCCAACATTATTTGAGCATTTAAAATATTTATAGTGTTTAAATGCCCAAAGTCAAGTAGTTTAAGATTTAATTCAAAAATCCAGGAATGACCTATAAAATATGTTCATCATTTTTGGAAGAGGTTTTCACCTTTATCATAAGTCATGAACATTTCCAAAGGGCATTCTGGGTCATTGAGAAAATATTTTACTTGGACCTAGTTTGATTTGATCTGGTGCTAGGGTTTGGATCAATCCCCATTTCAAGTTTCCTGAAAATTAAACATGATGCATGGATGCAATGCAACTAATTACAAACAACTCTGGGGCTGTGACAATTTGCCCGCCATTGTTGGCTCCCTTCCCGCTCGATATTTGGGAAGAGGACCAGGGCCTATATAAGTAGAGCTAGCCACCATAGTAGAGGCATCTCATCTTAGCTTGATCCAACCCGATCGAGAGCCTAGCCACAAGAAAACCTCAACCTCAGGAGGCTGTTCTTCCCTTGTACTGTTCATCATCAACCCAAGAGGCGATCCACCACCACCACACTGGAGTAGGGTATTACACCACAACGGTGGCCCGAACCAGTATAAACCTCGTGTCTTTCTGTGTTGCGAGTTCGTCGAGTTCGTCTGCGAGATCATAGCGAGCTAGGGTGTAGATCCGTAGGAGGGAAAGACTTCGCGGGCACCCCAGTGTTCGAACCTTAAGGGTTTGCCGGAACTCCACATCCGACATTTGGCGAGCCAGGTAGGGGTGCGCCGGAGCTTCTTCTCCACCAACCAGCTCACGGACGCTCCCCAGCCATGATGTCTAGCGACTCTAGGGCCGATTCCGATCGCAGGGCAGCCTGGCCGGCTCGGGCAGCGCCGCCTGCCCGTGAATATCCCGACCCAACACTCCAGGCGGCGCGAGCGCCGCCAAACTCCGCTGGGCGCGGGCAGGGCAGCCAGGCGTCGTGCACCCTCACCCCACGACAGGTACGGGCCGCAGAAAGAGCAGCAAGCCATGCCGGAGCAACGGCGCCGCACTCACGGCAGTAGCAAGCAAACATGCGGGCAGCACTTACCGTGGCAAGGGAGCTGCTGCGGTGCAGGCTGATGGAAAGCGGCTGGGACACACTTCTGGAACGTATTGCCGAGATGCTGGATGCAGCGGCGTTGGGAGCACCACCCTTCTACTATCGACTTCCTCCCCAGGCCACTGCAACGCGCGGTGAGCCTCACCACATCCGCGCGCCATCAACCACGCCCGGGGGCTTCATCAGCATCAGCACGACCAGCGGCGTAGGGGGCTCCGACCCTCCCCCCATGCCGCCCGCGACAAGCACGGCAGCAAGCGTCGCCCTCCTCGGTCCCAGCCGGATGCCGTGCTGTCATCCCCAGGACGCCACCATGGGCCAAGCAACATGGAGCATGGGGCACCACAAAGAGGTGTTCGGGGTGACGGCCCCGGAAGCCTACGTGCCCCGCATGATGGACCAAGGGTACGCACCAGAAAACGACCCTGGCTCGTTCATTGGAGAAGATTGGGGAGAGGGGGCGCTAGGAGTCGAAGCCTTCCAAGAACCAACGGAGAACCACGACGGTTACGCCGGAAATGGCAACTACAGGCTACCACTAATCTCTCAGGAACAGTCTTATGCTAACCATGGGCTAGAGATGACTCAAGTTGCAGCGTCGATCGACGACCCTGGCACGGCAGGGTCCATTGCAACAAGGGGGACACGCTGGGGGCCGCCGGGAGGAAGCCAGGAGCAAGGCCCCTCCCCACGGTGCGCGACGCCTGGCGACACCCGGAGGTAGGCCCTCCGCCGGGGAGGCCTCGACAACCCTTCCCCCGGCAGAGGACCCGTGGTTGCCGAGGGAACCGCCGGCGTCCTCTTTCCCTCCTTTGTGTCGTCCTGGTGACCGGTTGGCTCAGAGGAGGTCAAGGGTGGCGCAAGGCGGGGCCCTCGTCTGGTGATATGAAGCAAGGCCGGTACCTGTGAAGAAGGCCCAGTGCCTGTGAAGCTCGCTGCGCGTGACACTCTCACATAATAATGAGTTGGGGCTGTACACGCCCCGGAGTCTCAGGGGTGCCGGCCTCAGGCCCTCGGGCTCCCTCCCACGCCTAGTGGCAACACTTAGCTCCACGCTGGTGAGAAGACTTGAAGACCAGAAGACTAGACTAGGTGCCGGACGCGGCCTTTTGCTTTGGATCTCTCTCTCTGTAGCTTTGCTTTCTGGATCTGGATTTGAGTTGAAGCTGAGTTTCTATTGATGCGCACGGGGGGAGCCGTTTCTTGTTCGAGCAATTTCTTGCCTTCTAGATCTTGTTTTGACTGGGACTCATGTCCATCGCCTTCCCCTCACGAGCTCCTCGCGAGTGGGACAGCGCGAAGCGCTCGCCAAGTCGCCCTCAATTACCCCCTCCAAGAGTGGCCTGAACTCATAAAATACCGAGTGTTGCACCTGCACTGTAGCTAGGCTCTGCCCTTCTTTTGTATCCCTGGTACTCATTGTCAGGATCATAACCCCGACAGTTGGTGCCCACCGTGGGGCACAATGTTCGGCATTTTTATGGCGCAGGTGGATTTTCATCATCGTCATCATCATGCCAGTCGGCGGCGCGATCTGTTTTGGAGCACTCAGCTTCATTAGCGACGACTCAGCATGGCTTCACGAGGCCCCGCTAGATGTGGAGGCACTGCCCGTCCATGGCGCCGCACACTTCTATGCATCCCCGTTTGGAGTCCTTCTCCGACAGCCCTCGGTTCCATACCGAGTGGCTCCTCTCTTCCCCGCTGCACACCGTCTCAAGGGCTCCGGACGCTCACAGCTGCAGCGTTGGATTACGCACGCCATGGCCCTATAGGCGGCAGAAAAAATGTGGCGGCTCTCGAGTCTGACGAGCCCGCCCTCGGCCTCTCTGATGGGCTTCACGATGACTCCTCCGATGAGTCCGAGTGCGAGAGGTCGAGTTGACGGCAGAGGTCCTCATGGCAGACAATGCGGAGCATCACGCGCCCCTGGGATTCACGGGCCCCCGGGACAGCCGTTGGGGCACTTCGCACGGGAACATTAATGGCGGCAGCAAGAACAACCTCTCCCCCGATCATGAGCCATATGTCCCTCAGGCTCTCACTCGGGAGCAGCGCGAGGAGCTCCGTCAGAGGAACGAGCGGTTCCTGAAGACCCCCATCACTGGGACGACTACCGAGGCTCTGGCCATGGAGTCGACACGCTTGGCCACCTTGGTTGAGAGAGACTGCCTTGAGCGGCTGCAGAAGGAGATGGATGACTGTGCCCGCCATCATCCTAGCCCCAGTCGACACAAGCGCCAACTTTTCCCAAGTGATCAGCCTTGAAAGTACCAGGTCCTCAACACTCCACTACAAAATTTTGCAGCATCTACTCGGATAGCTGATTCCGTCCTGCTCTTTGGCTCCACGGCTGGGGAGGGGATCCGTTAGATCCAGGCGCTCCTGAAGACGTGACTGTCGCAGAATGTGGCGGTGTCCCAGTCCAGAGATTGCATCCATAGCGCGTCGGTGCACGCAAAGATCGTCCAGTCGGCCCACAGCCCACTCGCCTCTGGGAGGCGTCGGGCATCATCCTCTTCAAGGGATCAATACGAAGATCAGAGGTGTGATCGAGTCGCTTTGCCCCGGCGACATGACGATTATGATTGCACTATGATGCCTCCGCCGTGAGATGTCTCATACGGGCAGCAACCCTACGACGACAGACAGACACACGACGTTGATCGGAGGTAGAGTCTGCCACGCCATACAAGGGACCCCCGAGACCCAACGCGAGATCTATTCTCGCTCAGAATTTGGTCGACATGCATCGTGCCCTGAGAGAAGGCCTTGATTTTGACGCGTCAAGTGGTTCTGCACCCTCTGGCCCTGAGTGCTTCAGTCAATAAATTCACCCCGTGGAGATTCCCAACAACTTCAGGTTGGCTACGGGGGTCAACAAGTTAACTGGCGAAACTAAGCTAGAGATCTGGTTAGAAGATTACCTAGTGGCTTTTCAGATCAGTGGCAACAATGACAATGTGGCCGTGAAGTATCCGTCATTGATGCTTGAAGGATCTATTCGATCTTGGCTCACTCAGCTTCCACCCGGCAGTATTTTCTCCTGGGATGACCTCGCCCGAGTCTTCGTCAAGACCTTCAGAGGCACATACAAGCGGGCGGGTGGATTGGTCGAGTTGCAACACTGCGTCCAGAGGCAAAATGAGACTCTCCGAGAGTATATCCAGCGATGGACCACCCTGCACAATACGCTGGAGAACATCACCAAGCACCAGGCAGTCTGTGCCTTCAAGGCCGGGATCAGATACCGAGAGCTGAAATGAAGTTCGTCCGTACTGAGATCCCAACTCTCAGTCGGGCTATGGAGACAACCAATCGGTACGCCAATGGTGAGAAGGAAGATCGACTGAGAAGTGGCAAGAATTGAGCAGGCGATGCGAACCAGTCGGACAACAAGGCCAAGAAGCACAAGCGAAAAGACGAGGCGGCCGAAGATGCTAAGGCTGCGGCTCTGGCCGTCCAAAGCAAAGGCAAAGGCTAGCCGAAACAAAAGAAGGAATGGAAAGGCAAGAAGCAAGTTGCTCCAAAGAGTGACATCCTTGATCAGCCTCACCAGATCCATACGAAGAAAGACGAAGAAGGCAACTTCGTTTTTCCCAAGCATACCACTCGGGAGTGTCGGCTCCTCAAGCAAGAGATGTGGCAGGATCCCTCCAGGGACAAGGACGAGGAGCCAAGGGTACTTCTGGGTATCACAACGTCGAGAAAGTCCTAATGATCTTTGCCTACGTCGAAAGCAAGAGCCGCCTCAAGGTTATAAATTGAGAGGTCAACATGGCAGTCCTGACTGTGACAAAGTATCTCGACTGGGCTAAGACGACCGTCACCTTCGATCAGTTAGATCAGCCTGCCCACATACCGACACCCCGGGCGGCAGGCTTTGGTGGTCGATCCAACCGTGGGAGAAGACCGACTGTGCAAGGTCCTGATGGACAACGACAGCGGACTCAACATCATCCACACGGACACCCTGGAGGCGATGAGCATCTTGATGTCCCAACTTAGCAAGAGTAGCATGTAGTTCCACGGGGTTATCCCTGGGAAGAAGGCCAAATCACTCAGGCAGATCTCCCTTGATGTCGTGTTCGGCGGAGAGAAGAACTTCAATAAGGAGCGATTGACCTTCGAGGTCGTGGATTTTGGAGTGCTTACCATGCCATCCTGGGTAGGCCTGTCTATGCACGTTTCATGGCCAAACCATGTTACGTGTATCTTAAACTTAAGATGCCAGGGCCGAATGGTGTGATCACCGTCACAGGCAACCGGAAGCTAGCCGAAGAGTGCCTCTAGAAGGGCTCCCAGATTGTTGATGAGCAGATGGCGCTGGCTGAGTTGGATGATTACTAGAAGGCAGTGGATTCGAGTGATCTACTGAAGTCTAAGAAGCCGACTGTGGAATCCGCCTTCCAGTCGGCCGGATAAACGAAGCCAGTGCATCTTGAGGATTCGAATGCCACCCTGACAAACATCTCAACCACGCTTGATAGCAAATAGGAAGGCAAGCTCATCCAGTTCCTCCGTTAGAACTGGGACATCTTCGCATGGAAGCCTTCTGACATGCCAGGTGTGCCTAGGGAACTGGCTGAGCACAGACTCCGTGTCGACTCGAAGATGAAGCCTGTCAAGGAGCACCTCCGACGATCCTCCACTAAGAAGCGCAAGGCGATTGGCGAGGAGATCACATGGCTCTTGGCCATCGAGTTCATCCGAGAGGTGTACCACTCCGAGTGGCTCGCCAACATTGTCATGGAGCCAAAGAAGAATAAATCTCTCCAGATGTCCATCGACTTCAAGCACATCAATCTAGCCTGCCTGAAAGACCATTTTCCTCTCCCCCGCATAGACCATATAGTAGATTCTACTGTCGGGTGTGAGCGACTCTCGTTTCTGGATGCACACTCTGGGTACCAACTGATAACCCACAAGTATAGGGGATCACAACTATTTTCGAGGGTAGAGTATTCAACCCTAATTTATTAATTCGACACAAGGGGAGCCAAAAAATATTTGCAAGTATTAGAAGTTGAGTTGTTAATTCAACCACACCTGGAGAGTAGTTATTTGTAGCAGAGTGATCAGTAGCCACTACAAAAAAATACACTTCCGTGATGATACGTGTTTGTCACAGTAGGTCGCGTTTTCTATCATGCATGTACATCCATGACAAATTTATGACAGAATCAAGATAGTCATACCTGTGCTGTCGTAGAAGTGTTCCATGACATTGCCAAAATTATCATCACGGAAGTGTCGACTTCCATGACGATAAATTGCGCGTTGCAGAAGTTCTTTTGTCAAGGGTGACCGACACGTGGCATCCACCATAACGGAACGCCTTTAAGCTATCGGGTCGGGTTTTGGATCTGATAACCCGTTAACAGCCCCGACCAATGGGATATTTCCACGTGTAAAATTCTTATTGGCCCGACGAAACACATGTTAGCTCGTCAGTGGGTCAGATAGGCGCCTATGATACGTCGACACGTGGCACGGCCCAACAGAGGCCCATTCTTGTGAAAAGGCCGGCCCGTTTGACCTGGTCAAAAGGTGGCGGGCCGACCCATGGAAAGCCTGTTAACGGCCTGTTCGCATATAGCCCATTTACAGCCGCTAACCCAAGGCCCGTTATGCCCTATTCGAATTAGGCCCAGTAGCGTCATCTGGGCCATCCAATATGATTCCAGCCCGTTTTCACTTCTGGCCCATGTATGGCCAATGACGTCTTTCAGCCCATATGAGGCCCTATGTAACTCTTGGCCTACTAACGCCTGTGGTGAAATCGCCCGTAATGAACGATGTATCACTTTACACCCATTAACGGCACGTGGTGAAACGGCCCGTAATGAACAAAGTATCACTTTATACCCATTAACGGCCCGTTATTCCGTTGGGCGTTCAGCCCATGTTATCTTTCGTCCTTCTCAGAACCCATTTATTCTTGGGCTCATTTCCAGCATTTGTTTACTTACGGCCCGTTACTATCATTTTCTGCTTGTGGGCCAAATTCAGCCAATGGTTATAGTCGGCCCGCTTGTGGTCCGTTAATCGCTGGGCGCTTTTCATAGCGCCATCAACACGGCCTATTAACGATGGCCCGTTATGGTCGGCCCATGAACGGACGATTCCAACTCTAGCCCATTTACGACCATAATGCGGTTTGTTTGGCCCATGTTTGGCCAATCAATCATACGGCCCGTATAAGGCCCATTGATGATACGGCCCGCAGAAGGCCCATTGTTTCTACGGCCCGTAGAAGGCCCATTGTTTCTACGGCCCGTAGAAGGCCCATCGCTTTCTACGACGATGGGAGGCCCAAAGTCACTACAGTAAATATTAGCCCATGGTTATTGTGGCCTAGTTTTAAAAAATAGGTTATTGCAGCCACTAGCTAACCGCGGAAAAAGAACTGCAATGACTACAAGCAAACAAATAAACAAGTCAACAAGGAAATAAATAAGCAAGCAACTAACGCTAGGCTATCACGGCCGCATCAAAGTTCACCACCAGTGCAAATATAGGGAACAAAGCAGCATATGATATACACTGGTTGTCAAAGTTGGCGACCAGCGCAAATAAATGCCGCAGCAAAACAAATCCAGAACTGAAACCACTTCAGAAGATCTCAAGAAACAATATCATGGGTACCCATAATGCTGGCAAGATGCTTAGCAAGCTTATTAACTTTCTCTTGTTTGGCGCTTAAATCCTCCAAAGGCTTGTTTGTTGCACCGTAAAATATGCATCTGAATTCTGCGGGACTTCCTCGGTCCTTGACTTCTGTCAGCAAGACATCTCGATCGATGTCTTTCAACTTGAAGTTGAGACTCAAGAAGACGAACTGATTCGGCAGCAAGTTCAAGAGCTTGTGCCGTAAGTAGTGGCCAATAACTCGAACACTACATCAAGACAGGACTTTTGGGTTCCTCACTATCGCCAAGATAGTTTTATCAGCTTTCTTGGAGACCAACAGGATGTCTCACTATCTTGAACCTTATCTCATTACTTCCTTTACCATTGGATAACGTCTCGTTCTCCAATATTTTGTCCGCATTCTAAAAGAGAAACAAGCGCACACATCACATGTTTACCATGTTGTATATGAAACTCATTTTGGTAAATGAGTTCAGTAGTAAAGTGGACAGGATAACAACATGAAAAAACATATATCTATGTACCATGGTCACTTTATGGTCTATATCATTCTAGTTTTGTTGCCAAATCAAGATAGAGACACAGTTCAAATAATATTTGTTCAAGACAAAGCGAATAGACAGAATATAAGTGTGGGTAACTATAGAGCAATAACAACACTTGTAATGTGCATGACATGAGAACATAACTGTTTATACAATTGAAACTGAAATCAACATAGAGCAGGTTACAACAAAGAAACCAGTTAAAGAAACAGGTTTAAAACATACATTGCGCCATTGGAGTTTCAATTCCATCCTTCAAATTTGAAAATAGTTGGTATGAGTAAATACAGTCATGCAAGAGCAAAGGAGTATGAACCATAGCTACAGAACCTGACCTGAGAACAAATCTTCTTCTCCTTTAAGCGTTGAGTTGGGATTCGGAGTGGTGGTCCTCGTGCTTTGGGCACTACAGTTCCCTTACTAACTGCTCATGTTTGGGTGCTCTGTGGTGGAGACGGTGCTGTGTCAACTGGAACTGGGTTACTATGTGCCGGGGTTGGCGTTAGAAGGGGTGTAGCTGGTTCTCTGTCCAACTGGGTAGTGGTACAATCCGCGAGAGTCTGGGTTATGTGTGGTGGATCTGGTCCTTGGGCAAGTACAACCATGGTTCTATCTGCATCAACTAGTAGCACTATCTTTTCTGAAGACCGTGTTGTTACTCCCTTAGATACTGCCATCATGCTCTCCAATTCAAATGGCTGATAAACAAGAAAAGTAATTGAAAGTATAGACATTGTATGATAGACAGGTGCAATGGATAGTGGGGAATAAAAGAGGGCATGAAATAATTCATATTTATGTTGTCTAACCAAACAGGATAGCATGACACAATTTCACATATATGATGGCTAACTAAACAGGATAGCATGACACAATTTCATATTATGATGGCTAACTAAAAAAGATGGAAAGACATAGTTCAAAATATGAGACTACGTAAACAGGATGACATGACATAACTATATAACGTGTTTATTAAATAGGTTGGCATGCCATAATTCACATACATTCACGGATAGAATGCCATAATTAAAAATATGATGACTGTAGACACTAAATAGGATGAGATGATATAACTATATGATGTCTTTATTAAATGGGTTGCCATGCCATAATTCAGATAGATGATGTGTATGTACTATGTAAACATGATGGCATGATATAATTCAAATATATGATTTATATAGTAAGCAAGTAAGCAGATGGCAATCCATACATGATGTAAAAACTAAGCAATGCAAGACAACATGCATGACATGGGTAATATAACCCTGCCAAGTTTGAGCATAGACCTCAGGGGGAAAATAGGACTGGTCATCGGTCTCAATCCTCCTCCGAGGAGCTCTCAGAATCCAACAAGATGTGTGCTTGAAAGATGTAGCATTGTCTCGCTCAATACCTTGTTTTCACTCCAGATACTTCCATCACCGCTTCAAATGGCTGATGCACAGGAAGAGTAGTTGAATATACAAACGTTGTCAACAAATGGAACACATAATACAAAAAAATGATAGCATGATATAATTCACATGCATGATGATTGGCTAAACAGCATGGCATTGCATGATTCACATATATAATGCCTTTGCAACAAGATAGCATTGTATAATTCACATATATAATGTCTTGCAACAAGATGGCAATGCAAAATTCACATATATGGTAATTAGACACTGAACAGGTGGCATTCACACAAAGCATGTCTAAACTAATCAAATGACATAGCAATGCGAGACACCATACGCACGATATGAGCAACACAACCCTGCCAAGTTAGAGGATACACCTGGGGGGGATAGGACTGGTCATCTGTCTCTGGATCCTCCTCTGAGGAGCTATCCGTAACCAGCGAGATATGCACTTCGTCAGATAGCATAGTCTGCTCTGAAGACCTTGTTTTCACTCCAGAATTTGCCATCACCGTGTCAAATGGCTGATGCACACGAAGAGCAGTTGAATGTAATAACATTGTTGACAAATGTAATATGTAACGGAAAAAAAGGATGGCCTGATATAATTTACATATAAGATGACTGGCTAAGCAGGATGGCATTGAGAAATTCACATATATGATGCCTGGCTAAACAAGATGGTGTTGCTTAATTCACATAAACGATGAATAAACTAAACAGATGGCATTCACACAAAGGATGTCTAAACTAAGCAGATGACATATTTGATGTATAAAGTAAGCAATGCAAGACACCATATGCATGATATAACCAACATCAGCATGCCAAGTTAGAGCGAAGACCTCAGGGGGTAAATAGGAGTTGTCTTCTCCTTCTGAATCCCCCTCAGAACAGATATCTTCCTCTCGATTACAATCTGAAATGCATGGAGGGGGGCTGCCTTTGCGCCTACCATGGAGAGACGCCTGCATGAAATTTTATTGCCACGCAAGGCTCGTCTCTTTTGCTCTACATGTTCAGTTCCATTGTTTACAATAACTGTCATGCATAGGAATAAAACATAGTGAGATTATGTAAGGAGTGCATGCAGAAATCCAGAGTGATGGTAGAAACCTGTGGATAGACACAAAACCAATAATAGCAGGCAGATAATGGCTTCAGTTAAAAAATACAGATAATGGCTTCTTTACGGTTTGTTTCCCACCCAACATGAAACTCATAGTAGACACCGGAGATTAACCAGATAGTAGATAGATACTATTGATAGCGGCCCCTATATGTACCCCACAACCATTTAAAAACTCAAGTTTGACCATTAGTTTGGAGCTGACTCAGAGTCTAATCGGTGAACAGGGCGATAAAGTAGCATGTAATATTAGCGATGCATAACGTAAGTAGACACGAAAGAGTGCGACCTGTCTTGCGGACCCGTGTAGTCCTCGAGGTCGTCTGCTTTCGGTTGATGATGGCAATGCAGTTTTCATGGCTGCCAGCGGCGGAGAAGAAGATCTGAGGCGGCGAAAGACAGTCTGGAGGCAGGATCCCTGCTGTGAACCCTTCTGTCCTTGGAGCAGCTGAGCTGGGGTGGACGACGGTGCAACAGGAGCGGGACAAACCACGCAAGGTTTTATTTGACAACTATCTGTAAGAGAAGTAATTCTGTAAGGGCTCGTTTGAATTGGAGGATTCCAACATTGCAGGGATAGGAAATAGACAGGAATAAGATAGGAATGCACGTGCAAAACAGAGAATTTAAAAACACAGGATTTCTGCCAATCTGGGTGTTTGGTTCACAACAATTGGAAGATCACAGGATGCAAAGAAGCATGGTGAGATTAAGTCAAACCACAAGAAAATGTACGGTTATAATGCTATTATGCTACTATCTCTTAGTCTTGTGCTTCATGAATAGGAATTTGAAAAGGAGGACAAGTGAAAATTAAAATTCCTACGTTTTTTCTTACAAGGAGACACTAAAGGAACAAATCTGTGTGCTCAGTGGACAATATATATAACATGTAGAGTAAAAAAGAGACACAACAAGTGTACAACCTCTTTGGCGAAGCCATGTCGATCTCAGCGTGATTGGGTTGGCCGATGAGGATGCTCCGGCTGACTTGGGTGTCGGAGGAGGGGAAGAAGATCTTAGGCGTCTGGAGATGGAGCCCGAGGTACTGCTCATTGTGATGGAGGGTTTCGCTGTTGGAGCAGCTCCGTGAGTTGTACGACGCCGAGGCTGAAGCAGACAAGAGAGACAACGAAAATGTTAACCTGAGTGGAATTCTAATAGCATCTCCAATACATGACGTAAAATACATAACCACAAAGTGCTAGATGTAAAATACATCAGACGCTCATCTCTGAACAACTGTCGAAACTGAATTTAACTGTCGAAACTAAACTTAACTATCGAAACTGAACTTAACTGTCGAAACTGAATTTTGCTGTTGAAACTGAATTTTGCTGTCAAAACTGAACGCACTAGCAAGGTGAGGCTACACGTCGATCGACTGAATTTTTCATCTCTGGTCAGTCGATTTTGCAGCCGTTGGATACGAAATCAAGGGCCTGCGGTTCATCTTCAACCTCCACCCCCCTGAGCCGGCCAAACAGCAGCCCCCCGCCCGCGGCCGGCGGTGCGCCGCCCAGCCCGCCCCGAAAACTCTCCCCACCGCCCCGACCATCCCTCTAGGCCCCCCCGTGCCGAGGTTTTTCTCCGGCGATCCCCACGCCACCGCCGACGACCACCGCCCCCATCCTAAACCCTAAGATAGATAGTGGGGTACCTCTCCGGCGAGCCCCCTCCCTTCTGGCTGGTTCTTCCTTCACCCGCGAGGGCCCCCCACCCAAAATCGATCGACCCAAAAGTCGATTCATCGATCAAGTGTAGCTAAATCGGAGCAGCATCGCAAGCAAGACCAAGAGCGAGAGCAGCAGCGCGAGCAAGAGCAATAGCAAGAGCAGACCAGGCAGGGGACCAAGAGCAAGTGTAGAGCAGCAGCGCGAGCGAGAGCTAAAGCAGCAGCAGCTCCTACTGATGTGGACGTCGCCACCGAGGGAGTGACGCCGTGGAGGATGTGGCCGGAGACGCCGCCGTGGATGGAGCCGCGCCGTGTTGGCTCGGGACCGAGCACCGGCATCACCGAGAGATCGAATCAAGAAGAAAATGCAGCGATTAGTGTACAACCTCTTTGGTGGCGCCGATTAGGCCGCAGCTTCATCCGAGGAAATGGTGATGATGATGCTCTTTCGGTGGTGCAGGTGACGACGGCAGTGTGGGAATGGAGGTGGCGCGAAAGACGAGGGGAACGTCGGGGCAACTCCTTGGAGGTGGAGGACGGGGTGGTTGAACCGGCGGGACGATGAGATCGACGACGGATCCTCATTTGGTACGGTGGATGAGGAACGTCGAGGTGTTGCTGTGGACGACGTCGTCGGGGAAGAGGCTCCGGCTGGGTGGCGGACGGAGCAGGGTGTGGGGTTTCGTCGCGGGTTTTCGCGGCCTCGGTGTACGAATGGGTGGGCGGATGGGATGGCAGTGGGGAACCCTGGCTTAGAGATGCGCTTGTCCGAAATGTGGGGTAAGTTACGAAAGTACCCCCACCGATTTGAGGCGGTTCTTTCTGTTAAGGGGTACCACGGGCATTTTGCGTGTCGGGATTTCACAGGAGGTGGGAGTTTTCGTGCGCGTTCTAATTTCGGAATAGCAAGGCGTGGGTTGAGATGGAGGGAGTTGTCGGAGCACAACGAGACAAAGATATATCTTAAATATTTCGGGCTAACAAGGCGCGGGTTGAAATTTTCGGACAAGCCTAACGTGTACTTTATCAAATCAATGCGCCCTACAAATGTCATTCAAAACTTTGAATTCATGTTATGTTCAATTAAAATATTTCGCTACGTGTATAATGCATGCAACATACTACTCAAATGAACGTTTTAGTGAATTCCAAACGTATATACTACCGCTTCAATATGAACTAAATTTGAATTCGTTTCTCTATTTGAATAAGATCTACAATAATGATTGTTGTGAAGTCAAAGCATTTGAATTCGTTTATCTGTTTTAATAAGATCTACAATCATCATTATTGTCAAGTTAAACCATCGTTTGTGTATTATCTTCACAACACACCACATGATTAGTCTCGAGTTACATATGAACTATGTGTACTATATGAACTCGAACTAGATTTTTTGAATCCACTTTATTTTGATTTCGAATCACATTACATTTCTAGCTCTCGCTAGATCTTCATAATCTAAACCATGTCTCGTATGTATAATGTGTTTATCACATTATGTATGGTGCCCCGCCCCCTACGCCTACAAGTATTTAGATGTGAGTTGCAAACACCACACATTACCACAAATTCAAATAAAATGTGAGAATGTTCGATATATAGTATTGTTTAGATTGTTCGATATTTAGCTGTAAGCTGCAAACGCCACACATTATCACAAATTCAAATAAAATGTGAGATTGTTTGATGTATAGTATGGTCTAGATTGTTCGGCATTTAGCTGTGAGTTGCAAATGCCATGCATTATCACACTATGGTATAACATGTGCACAGCACGTGTATCACCGCTATATTCATGCATGCTATGTTTAAAACACTATGATCTCCTATCCAAATATATGAATACGCTTTCATATCAAATTATGATCTTTGTTAGTCTCTTACACCCACACAATCATGTAACCTTTGTAGCTACCACTAACTTCCTCTCGTGCATGCACACGCCCTCCTCGCCCTCCCCCTCCCTCGGCATTCTATCCACCGGGCACATTCATTTTTTTTTTCTTTAGGTCGTTCTCCCAGAGTCTCCACAACTCCTTTCCGACACACACCAATCGATAAACCTCTCCAGCGATGCCTGCCTACAACATACACACACACACACCTTCAATCTCCTCCTTTATGTGTCCTTGCCTCATGTCTCTCATACGGTCAGACACACGTAAACTCTCGCCTCTTTTCATCGATCTCACAACCGCACTCCTCCCCTATCTAGCTAGTAGTTGGGCCTCTCGCACCACCTCCTAGCTCCATTCTCTCTGCTCTATCCGCCTCACTGGGCCTTATTTGCCTCTAACAAATGGACGACACCGACCGATCTCTCGCTATACATATAGCTAGCTAGGTCCTTATAACTCGTTTTTACCCACACGTCAATCGATCTACCTCATTAGTTGTGTCTCTCCCTTCCTCCGACAAACAATAATTGATCTACCAATCTAGTTAGATTTGCTTACCAAACACATGGTTCCCCTTCATCATCCATGGATGCATCCCGACAGATCTATCACGCACAGGCACACACAAAAACACATCCCCACTCTTATTGATAACATTGCAGTTCCACCCTCAGTTTGTCTAGTAGGCTTCTCCCACCATCTTCGAGAAGCAACTCCATCACCCATCCAACACTCTACCCCTCTCCCTCCCTCTCTCTCTCCTCTCTCTCTCGTCCCATCATATTTCCCGTCCTTCAGTTATGTATGGATGTCGACCGATCTCCCTCAAGACATAGCTAGGTCTCTCCTTCTCAACACATATACGAGTCGTTCTACCTCTGTAGTTAGGCCTCTGCCTACCCCTCCCCACCCCCTCCACACACACACCAATACATCGAGCTCTAGTCATGTCTCCCTGCCACACACAAACTTGACATGTGCCCTCTAACGTTCCGTGGGCCCACGCCCTATATCTTTGACTTGTACACACACACAATTTCGATGGCTCTCTTCATCGTTCTCGCACCCACCCACTTGATCCTCTCTTCGACTCTATCGATAGCTATGACCCCTTCCTCTCTTCTCATGGATTGCCCGACCCTCTATGTATGATACGGATAGGCCTCCATTTCACACACATTGCATGCAATTTTTGTTTGAGATGTCATCGACACATATTCCCACAAATAATTCACGAAATCAACCCCCCACCCCACCCCCACCCCAAAACAAAAAACACTCACGAACGCGGTTTGTATCTCTCACACACACCCACGTAGGTGGGGGACGTGCAAGAAGAGAAGAGGTGCATGCACGACGCACGTACTCCCGTCTCTTTCCCAACCACACCCGTGCGGGTACACGGTGGAGCTCATTTCTTTATGAAAAAGGCAGCCCACATGGTAATTTGGCACGTGTACTGGTTGTCCACTTGGTGGAGGGAGGATCGTCTACCACGGGTGAACAAACAAATTGCGACTTGACGTGTTATGTTAAAAAAAGAGGCAAACCATGTGGGGCCTACCTTAGAGGCAAGGCTCTATACACTGGAGTACTTTTGATGTGTCCTGTTAACTCACAGAACGAGGAGAAGCTTGCTTAGTACGCCGTCTCCCCCGCCCACGTGCGTGGTGGCTCGCAGGATGAGGTGAAGCTTGATTACTACGCCTTACGCCCGCTCCCTCGCCCATGCGCGCGGTGGCTCGCAGGACAAGGAGAAAAATTTACTACTCCCTCCGTTTACTCCTCGTCCCTACTACCTTGGTTATAGAGATTATATCATATTGTCTGGAATATATATGTCCTTTAGTAGATTTCAATATGAACTACTAGTACATACTCCAAACACTAATGTATATAGACGTATTTTAGTGTAGATTCAATCATTTTGCTCAGTATGTAGAACTCTCCCTCACCCCTCGACCCTCACCCACGTGGTGGACGTGCAGCAATTCATTCGGTCTCATATAGCCAGAACGATATATACTGCACTACCATTATTGCTCGACTTCCCGAAGAGGCGAAGAGCCAATCGCAAGGTTAATATTTTGGAGATGCCAAGCACAAGGTTATAGGAGAACGAGTAGTAGGTGCCACGTCATTTATAAATAAAGTTTTTTCTTCTTCATTGGCACGTACGCAATATGATAGGTTCATATGGAGAGAAAAGGAAACCGCTCCACTATATACATAGTCAGGACGGGCCAGCCTACATGGTTGCTTGCTGGGGTTGCTCTCTTCACACTCTCTTGCACAAAACGACTTTGGCCACATCTCTAACATCCCGGCGGATCAAGTCCGCTTGGGGAAGGGGTGGATGCTTAGTGTAGATGCGGTGGCCATCGCCGACGGCGAAAACCCACTGTTGGCACGTCCAGATCAGGGGTCCCCGCCGTTCTCTCTCACAAATCCGGTGAGGTTGCCTTCGTCCCTTGCTCACTGCCGTGACGTGGGCAGTTGCCGCCTCCCGCCGCCCTCCTCAAGGTTGAGCTACATCCCTCAGGTACAACTCCCTTTACAGCCGGCTTGCACCACTGCTCCAGCTGCCCACATCACTCCCTGTGGATATTTCTCTACTTCTTTGCCCCGCACATACCTCTCATGGCTTCTACGTCTTCAGATTTGTGATGAGTTTATGTCTCATCAACTAGTCCCAGTAATCTTATTCTAATCACGCTTGATCAATTTCTTTGCCACAGGGATGCTCATTTCCATTTTGGTGAACCTGCACAAAATGATCCGATGGTCAAAAGGTTGCAAACTTCATTTATTAGGAAGCTCGAACGTTGCCAGCAAATTGAAGCCTGGTCAGGGTTCACGGTTCAAGGGCTAGGGACCGCATGGATCATTTTTTTTTCTTTAGCTGCCTCTGTTCCAAAATAAGTGTCAACTTTAGTAGTAGTACAACTTTGTACTAAAGTTTGCACAAAGTTGAGACACTTATTTTGGAACAGAGGGAGTACATATTTGCTATGATCTGTCAATCATTGAGATGCAATAGCATGCATGTTAGTCTCCTTTGTATTTGATGAAATGTTGCAACGGGCAACCTTGGACGAAGATACATGTAACGTAAGCTGGAAGCTTCATAGCATTGTACAAATTTATCTCATGATAAATTACAAGACGTACTATACTAGTACTTCCTCCTTTCCTAAATATAAGTCTTTGTAGAGATTTCACCATGAACCACATGCGGATGTATATAGATGCATTTTAAGTGTAGATTCATTCATTTTGTTCCGTATGTAGTGGAATCTCTAAAAAGACTTATCTACTAGTAATAGCTAGCCCCCACTACTAGGAATTCTCTATCCTCTCCTTGAGCCACGTCATCAAAATTGATGTAGCCGTTAGATGAAGTAAATCAGTCCATAATAGCCGTCTGATCTAGACATTGAGAGGCTCCGCACTAAGCCACATGCAAGCATGCAGAAATACCGTGGCACATGCATGTGAGTGGGTTTTAAATCACATCAACATGTCTGCATGCAAGCATGCACCGGTAGCATGCATGTAAGTGAGCTTTGAATTCCCATTAACATGTCAAAAAGAAAAATATAATCCCATTATGCAGTAGGAGTTGGCTGATCTTTTTTCCTTACGTGGGATGATCTAAATGATGATGGGAGTTTATTTAATTTGGCTACCACATTTGTCATGCGGTTATAGAGTTTTTTTTAGTTCTATGAAATCGATAATTTTGCATAGAGAGATATACCGCTGTCCCGCGCCAACGCGCGGGGACTCGTCTAGTAATATTTAGGAACGGAGGGAGTACTATTGTAGCGACCCGACCCAAAATCGGTCAAGTCTCTGTGTAGTTGTACCATCCCAAGATCATGCTGGCACACACAGTACATTGATGAAATAATCAAAGTTCAATCACACCTGACTTTATTACACGATTCTCATATCGAGTCTTTATTACAATAGAATAAATTCGGCTGAAGGCAAACTTATGAGAAATAAACTAAATAAAGCTGCGGAAGCGTAGAAGAATAGCGAGTCCATCCGACTCCAAGGGCAACCGCCAAGCGTGGATCGTAGCCTCACTCCTGATCGGAATACTCCTCTGCAACATAAGACGTTGCAGCCGTGTAGGTCAGCATTTTGAATATGCCGGCAAGTCATGAAGAGAGAATAACAATAAAAATTACTAACACTATATGCAATTTGGCTGTGGGGCTCTAAGTTTCATTGTTTTGCGAAAAGCCAGTTTTTCCATACAACAGTGGACTTGTTTGCAAATACTACTAAATTGTTGGTCGTTATTGAGATGGTTCCACCAACCAATGTCTCATTCCCAATTATTAAATAATCCCCTCAATTAATTTATTAATTTTGGTGTTGAGATATCCGAAATACTTCCAAGTTCCAGAGGCTCAAATTGTCCGTAACCGGGGACACGGCTAACCGATTAGATCTTCACTCTCTGAGGTTTGCGACTTTACCCGCAAGAATCGTTCCTCCTTTTAAGTCTTCGCACTTCATGGTGTTTGAAGGCGGACGAACAAAACAGGGTCTTCCAAGAGTTCCTCCGCCACTGCCGGTACCCATCCAATCCCACCGTTCTTCTACATCTCGTAGCACCGTCCGCCAGAGTCACAACTAGGGTTGACCAAGCGAGCCCATAATGGCTTGCGGCTGCACGAGTAAGCTTCCGTCAATGGGGTATACATCCGTCTCTTCGTGGCTGGGTGAAGCTTTCAAGATGTCATGGCGCTTCTCCATGCATCCCGGCCAACCACTGGGTTCTCCAGGGTGCCCGTCAACCGTCCTCCACCCAGTAGTGAATTTTGAAGTCCATCTTGAGCTTGAAGTCATGGGGTTGTCATCATCTTGACTCTCACATCTCCCTTATTATTCACTCAACCAACCCCATCTACGAGCATAGCAAAAATAAACTACTTCGTCCCAGGCAATGGTAACAAGGGGAATTGGGTTCATCCTACCTCATGGTACTACTCAAGAACATAACTTCAAATTCTCCTACTGCATGCATGGTGGGTAGGTATAATTCTAATGCAATAAAATCATAGGTATAATAAAGGAAAGAATATGATCAATGACTTGCCTTGCTGACGATCTTCGAAAGCTAGGGACTCGTGGTAGCAAGCTTCGCACTCCGGAAATTCTACCGAGGCAAACAACAATCATAATAAGCATACAACATATGATCACTTAACATAACAACATACTAACATAACACATAAAACAATTGAATCAAAACCCAAAGAAAACTCGAAGAAAATCCAAATCAATGCTTTTACCACATCAAACAACAACCAAGAAGTAGTTTTACACAACTAAATTTTTCTTAACAGAACCTAAGCATGGGTTTTTTTGCTAACTAACAGAAAAGAAAACATCATGCAACTAGGAGCAAAAAGAGTCACATCAAAAGCTATTATAGAACTCCTATTATGCCTAAAACAATCCTAGCAAGTAAAAATAAAATAAAAGTTTTATTTATTTTAAATAAAAGTTCATGTTCTAAAGTTACAGAAACTAACCTAAAATAAACTATCACATATGAAAAATAAAATTATTTGCTAAGTAAAACAATAGGAAAACAGTAGCTAGTTAAATAAATAAGAACCACATGATTTTGATGAAAACTACTTTTTATTAGATCTAAAATACCCAAATAAATTCCCTACGGTTTGGCAAGGTCAAAATAAAGTAGTGTAAAAAGAATCACTAAAATAAAATAATCCTAACTCATTTTATGGCAGAATTACTAATCTGTCTAAAACTAAAATAAAGCAATTTTAAATAATTTAAACATGGCTAAACATATTTTCTACAGAAACTACAATAAATTTGCAAACCAACAAAAAAAGAATCAATTAAAAATATTAAGTAGATTAAAAGATATGGATTTTACAAAACTGAAACTATTCTGTTAAAAACAGAAACGAAAAAAATTAACTAAAACGAAAACTGGCGCTTAATGGGCCTATCTAACGCATCGGCGTAATATAACTAAAACGTGCACGCGGTAATAAACCGCTTCGAGCCGGTCTAACTAAACCTAACTAAAACCAAAACTAAACCGGTTTATTTAAAACAAACCTACCCCTTCAGGGGATCTAATCTAACGCGTCGATCTTAGATCGGACGGTGGCAAGGGTCTCCGGCGGCTTACCGCGGTGGTCGACGACGGCGACGGTCGACGGCGGCTCGGGCGACATCGGCGCGTTGGCTCCGGTGGTCGGGGACGACGGCGGAGGCCTCCGGCGGGTGCGGCGGAGCGAGGGGAACTCGGGGGTCGACTCGGTGGAGCTCGGGGGTGGTCGGAGGTTGCCGGGGCGGTAACAATGGCGCGGCGGCGGTGCGGTGCTCCGGCAACGAATTGCGGGCGAGGGGAGGGTCGGGCGAGGGGGGGAAGTGAGGGAACGGGGCAAGGGCGGGGGTATTTATAGGGGAGACCCGGCTTGGAGGAGGGGGCGGATCGGGCGAGGGGATCGGGGAGGATCCCGGATCCTTCGGGATTCCGGCGAGCGGCGGCGCGGGTTGGCGTGGGCGAGGGGAAGAAGGAGGGTGGGTCCGGGGTGTCGGTGAGAGAGGGGAGAGGGCGATCGGTCGGTTGGCTGAAGGGTAGGGCCTTCGGGCGCGGCTGCTCGGTCGGCTCGGGCGTGGGCCGGCTCGGCCGTTGGCTGGGCCTGGGGCTGGGCTGCGCTTGGTGGGTGCGCCTGGCCCGTGGGTGGGCCGCCTAGGTGCTGGCTGGGCTGGTTGGCCTGGCTGGCGCCTGGGTCTCTTTCTTTTTCTTTTGAATTAGTGAGAGAGAGAAAATATATTTAAATATAAATATTTTATATAGGACATATAAATATCAAAATGATCAGGGGAATATTCCCTATAATTTGAACATTTTTCCAGGGGCAAAACTCAAACTTTATAAAAAATCATTTTTCTAAAATCCCAAATAAAATTCAAATTTGAATTCAAACTTTTTGGCAGAGTTCTCTTCTGACATATTTGGAGTGTCATGTTTACTCCTCTCATACTGTTTCTCAAGTATTTGTCAGGCATTGTTTGAAATAAATTTCAACTGCCAAACTTTGAATTCAAATTCCAACAACTCCACAAACTTCTGAAACTTCAAATGCCACTCAAATTCAAACAATATGCATAGATGCTTAGCTATAATTGTAAAACATTCCAAATAGGAAATTTGGGATGTTACAAACCTACCCACCTTAAGATGAATCTCGCCCTCGAGATTCGGGTTGGCTAGCAAATAGGTGCGGGTGGTCTCGGCGGAGGTCTTCTTCTCGCTCCCAGGTGGCTTCCTCCTCGGAATGATGACTCCACAGCACCTTGCAAAACTTGATGATCTTGCTGCGGGTGACTCTATTCGCAGTCTCGAGAATTCGGACGGGTTTCTCCTCATAAGTCAGATCACTGTCGAGCTGTATGGCCTCTAGGGGCACAGTGTCTCTCAACGGAATATCGGCCATGTCGGCATGGCATTTCTTCAGCTGAGAAACATGGAAGACATCATGAACTCCGGACAATCCTTCCGCAATAAGAGTATTTACATAACTCTTACGGCTCAAAGCATCTGCTACAACATTAGCCTTTCCTGGGTGGTAATGCAATCTCATGTCATAGTCCTTGATTAGCTCCAGCCATCTCCTCTGCCTGAGGTTCAACTCTTTCTGCGTGAAAATATACTTCAAGCTCTTATGATCCGTGTAAACATCACAACGGTTTCCGATAAGGAAATGTCTCCAGGTCTTGAGTGCATGCACTACTGCTGCTAACTCCAAATCATGTGTGGCATAATTCATCTCGTGTGGTCGTAGCTTTACGGAGGTATAAGCTACAACTTTTCCTTCCTGCATGAGTACTCCTCCGAGTCCACGATTTATAAGCGTCACAATATACCGTAATCCTTGTGTATGTCCGCAAAATCAATCTTTGGGCTGTAACCAAACGTTTCTTCAATTCCTGGAAACGGCTTCACAATCCTCGGTCCAAGTGTACTTGGCATCCTTCTTCAACAGCTCGGTCATGGGTTTGGCAATCTTGAGAAATTCTCAATAAACCTCCGATAATATCCTGCGAGTCCGAGAAAACTTCGGATCTCCTTGGTGAGGTGGGCGATCGCCGATCGGTGGTGATACAACCTTGGCGGGTCAATCGCTATTCCTTCTCCGAGATAACATGTCCGTGGAATCCGACTTCCTTCAGCCAAAATTCACATTTGCTGAACTTGGCATACAATCGATGTTCTCGGAGTTTCTCGAACTAGACGCAAATGTTCCTTATGCTCTTCCTCGCTCTTGGAGAAAATCAGTATATCATCGATGAACACCACGACAAACTTGTCCAGATATTCCATAAATACCTTGTTCATCAAATTCATGAAGTATGCAGGGCATTAGTCAATCCGAATGACATGACGGTATACTCATATAAACCATACCGTGGTGAATGCTGTTTTAGGTATATCCTTTTCACGGATCTTCAATCGATGATACCACGATCAAGATCGATCTTGGAGAATACCTTGGCTCCAACTAGCTGATCAAATAGGTCGTTAATCATCGGCAGAGGGTACTTGTTCTTGATGGTCACGTCGTTCAGCGAGCGATAATCCTAACCATTCTCAGGGTTCCATCCTTCTTCTCTACCAAAAGAACTGGGGCTCCCCAAGGTGACGAGCTTGGCCGAATATATCCTTTCTCCAATAGCTCATTAATTTGGTTCTTGATCTCTTTCAAATCGTTCGGGGGCATCCGATAGGGTCTCTTGGATATTGGGGCTGTGCCGGGCAATAACTCAATCAGAAATTCAATGTCTCTGTCCGGTGGCATTCCTGGTAATTCCTCCGGAAACACATCGGGAAAATCTTGCACTCGGCACTTCCTCTGAACAACTCCGTGAGAAATTCACTGATTGTTCACGGGATACGCCTCGATACATACTTGATCCTCTTCGCTCCGGGGTGGTGAGCAGAATCGACTTGTGGGCACAGTCTATGTTTCCTTCAAACTTCCTCAACCAATCCATGCCTAGGATCACATCCAAGGTCTGGGTTTCCAACACTATGAGGTCTGCGGGGAATTTATGGTTTCCGATGTTGAGGGTTGCATGACAGCCTAAGCTCGCCATCATTTCTCCTCCTGCGAACCCGGCGTGAAGAGGGCTTCTAAGGGTTCTAGTGGGCAACCCGTACTTTTCCACAACTACCCTTGATATGAATGAATGCGTTGCACCAGAATCAAAGAGTACCAACGCTGGATGTGAATTTAATAAAAACTTACCAACCACAGTGTCTGGCTGATCATAGACGTCCTCCACGTCAATGTGGTTCACCTGAGCACGAGGAAAAGGGTTGGGCTTCTTTGTTGATCTTCCATTACCGTTTCCATTCCTCTGATTGGCCTCCGGGCAGTCGGTGGCATAGTGCCCTGTTTTCTGGCACTTGAAACAGGTGATGTGACTCAGATCCTTCTGAGCCGGGGCAGGACGATGCTGGTTGCCATTTCCGTTTCCATTGCCTGACTTGTTGTCCTGGTTGCGATTGTTCCCATTCCCTCCATGGTTATGTCCTCCATGAGTGTGATGGGTATGCCCTCCCGAGTATGGGGCATAACGGGGCTTCTGCTGAGCTCCAGAGTTGTACTTCCCCTGGCCATACTTCCGATTGCGGCTATCAATCTGCTGCTGCTTGCCTTCAAGTATGGTGGCCTTGTCTACCAGCTCCTGGTAGTTGTTGAAGGTAGCCACCATTAGCTGCATTCCCAGCTCGTCATTGAGTCCCTCGAGAAACTTTTCCTGCTTTGTGGCATCTGTGGCCACATCATCCGGGGCATAGCGAGCTAACTTGCTGAACTCATCCACGTACTGCCCCACCGTACGGTTTCCCTGGCGTAAGTTGCGGAACTCACGCTTCTTCAGACTCATGGCTCCAGCTGAAACATGAGCGGTGCGGAAAGCCTGCTGGAACTAATCCCACGTAATGGTGGCGATGGGATAAGTGGCGGTGTAGTTCTCCCACCAAGAGGCTGCAGGTCCATCAAGTTGATGTGCGGCAAAGCGCACCTTCTCTGCATCTATGCATCCAGCGGTGGCTAACTCCTTCCGACCTTGCGGAGCCAATCGCCGGCCACAATCGGCTCGGTCTGCTAGAGAACACCGCGGATTCAGCCTTAGGAAGCGGGTTAAGTTGTCAACAGGGGGTGGTGGCGGTGGATTGTTGTTGTTGTTGTTGTTCTGGTTCTGGATGAGTATCTGCATGAGGGCATTCTGCTATTGGATCAGCTGGGTGAGCTCCGGCGGAAAGTTGAGACCGGGGTCACGTCTCGGAGGCATCTGGTGTTTTGGAGTGGATGAGAAAATTAGAATAGAACAAGGGTCTAATGAGAAAATATCACTACCCAAATGAATGCACAAACATAATCACACCAATCATTTATTCAATCCACTCAAACATGGTTCAATCTCGGATTACAAATTTCACGACTAATCGAAAATAACGGCCTAACTGATCGACGGAAAAATAAAATAACATGGCGGTCGACTAAATGTCTTCATCAATTATCCTTGCGTCCTCTGATGCGGCGTCCTCCGGTGTGGCGTCCTTTGATGCGGCGCCTCCTCTTGCGGCTTTCTTCAGTGGAGCTCTCTTCATAATCCTGGTCATTGCTCACGAGAGGTCCGTCATCTCCACTCGGAAAAAAGGTCCTCTCCCAAGTCCATCTTCTCCTCTAATGCGGCAACATCCATCTTCAGCTTGTCGACTCTCTCCATGAAATCCTTGATTTCTTCTTCATGGTCAAGGAAGTCTGCGTGTGCTTTCTCCTCCAGTTCCAGTTCACGGAACAACAGCCTCTGTGTACCTTGAGTTCTGGCGAGTCCGAATCTCCCGTTTCTGAGGAGACACTCCAAGTCTTGGACATATGAGAGAATGGAATCGTCCTCTGATGCGGATGATATCTCCATTCCTAGCTCTGCTAGAAATCATGGCAAGGTCTGATGGGTCGAGCTCGGCCCTGTACTCTTCTCGGAGATGTCCAAGTGCACGATAAATCGCCATGTCTCTTCCGAGGATCCAATTGAAGTCGGTAAACTCAAAGTCAATAGGCTCAATGTCCTCGAAGGTCCTCCTGGAATGTGCACCTCAATCACAGGCGGGTATCCGTCGGAAGTGCATTGGTAGGCTTCCCAGTGATTGAGGGCAGAGCAATCTTCAGCTTCTTCACGATCTGGACCAGCTTCTTGCCGAAAGGCATCGTCTCATCTGGCTGGCAAAACTCCGGTAGCAGAACTGGGGTGAACTCGGCGGCCATCTAGTGTTGAAAATCGGAGAGAAGTCAGAAATGAACAGGGGAGAATTACGGAATGATAAGGACATAAAATAAATAGTCTCTTCCTATGGCTTTCCGATCCTAGGGGTTACGTCCTACGGTCAGCGTGTGCTCTGATACCATCTCTGTAGCAACCCGACCCAAAATCGGTCAAGTCTCTGTGTAGCTGTACCATCCCAAGATCATGCTGGCACACACAGTACATTGATGAAATAATCAAAGTTCAAACACACCTGAATTTATTACACGATTCTCATATCGAGTCTTTATTACAATAGAATAAATTCGGTGAAGGCCAACTCATGAGAAATAAACTAAATAAAGCTGCGAGCGTAGAAGAATAGCGAGTCCATCCGACTCCAAGGGCAATCGCCAAGCGTGGATCGTAGCCTCACTCTGATCGAATACTCCTCTCGCAACATAAGGCGTTGCAGCCGTGTAGGTCAGCATTTTGAATATGCCGCAAGTCATGAAGAGAATAACAATAAAATTACTAACACTATATGCAATTTGGCTGTGGGGCTCTAAGTTTCATTGTTTTGCGAAAAGCCAGTTTTTCCCTACGACAGTGGACTTGTTTGCAAATACTACTAAATTGTTGGTAGTTATTGAGATGGTTCCACCAACCAATGTCTCATTCCCAATTATTAAATAATCCCCTCAATTAATTTATTAATTTTGGTGTTGAGATATCCAAATACTTCCAAGTTCCAGAGGCTCAAATTGTCCAGTAATCGGGACACGGCTAACCTATTAGATCTTCACTCTGCAGAGGTTTGCGCACTTTACCCGCAAGAATCGTTCCTCCTTTTAAGTCTTCGCACTTCATGGTGTTTGAAGGCGGACGAACAAACAGGGTCTTCCAAGAGTTCCTCCGCCCTTTGCCGTACCCATCCAATCCTACCGTTCTTCTACATCTCGTAGCACCGTCCGGCCAGAGTCACAACTAGGGTTGACCAAGCGAGCCCATAATGGCTTGCGGCTGCAGAGTAGCTTCCGTTCAATTGGGTATACATCCATCTCTTCGTGGCTGGGTGAAGCTTTCCAAGATGTCATGGCGCTTCTCCATGCATCCCGCCAACCACCGGGTTCTCCAGGTGCCCGTCAACCGCCCTCCACCCGTAGTGAATTTTGAAGTCCATCTTGAGCTTGAAGTCATGGGGTTGTCATCATCTTGACTCTCACATCTCCCTTATGATTCACTCAACCAACCCGTCTCACGAGCATAGCAAAATAAACTACTTCGTCCCGCAATGGTAACAAGGGGAATTGGGTTCATCCTACCTCATGATACTACTCAAGAACATAACTTCAAATTCTCCTACTGCATGCATGGTGGGGAGGTATAATTCTAATGCAATAAAATCATAGGTATAATAAAGGAAATAATATGATCAATGACTTGCCTTGTTGACGATCTTCGAAAGCTAGGGACTCGTGGTAGCAAGCTTCGCACTCCGGAAATTCTACCGAGGCAAACAACAATCATAATAAGCATACAACATATGATCACTTAACATAACAACATACTAACATAACACATAAAACAATTGAATCAAAACCCAAAGAAAACTCGAAGAAAATCCAAATCAATGCTTTTACCACATCAAACAACAACCAAGAAGTAGTTTTACACAACTAAATTTTTCTTAACAGAACCTAAGCATGGGTTTTTTGCTAACTAACAGAAAAGAAAACATCATGCAACTAGGAGCAAAAAGAATCACATCAAAAGCTATTATAGAACTCCTATTATGCCTAAAACAATCCTAGCAAGTAAAAATAAAATAAAAGTTTTGTTTATTTTAAATAAAAGTTCATGTTCTAAAGTTACAGAAACTAACCTAAAATAAACTATCACATATGAAAAATAAAATTATTTGCTAAATAAAACAATAGGAAAACAGTAGCTAGTTAAATAAATAAGAACCACATGATTTTGATTAAAACTATTTTTTTATTAGATCTAAAATACCCAAATAAATTCCCTACGGTTTGGCAAGGTCAAAATAAAGTAGTGTCAAAAAGAATCACTAAAATAAAATAATCCTAACTCATTTTATAGCAAAATTACTAATCTGTCTAAAACTAAAATAAAGCAATTTTAAATAATTTAAACATGGCCAAACATATTTTCTACAGAAACTACAATAAATTTGCAAACCAACAAAAAAAGAATCAATTAAAAATATTAAGTAGATTAAAAGATATGGATTTTACAAAACTGAAACTATTCTGTTAAAAACAGAAACGAAAAAAATTAACTAAAACAAAAACTGGCGCTTAATGGGCCTATCTAACGCATCGGCGTAATATAACTAAAACGTGCACGCGGTAATAAACCGCTTCGGGCCGGTCTAACTAAACCTAACTAAAACCAAAACTAGACCGGAACTAAACCGGTTTATTTAAAACAAACCTACCCCTTCGGGGGATCTAATCTAACGCGTCGATCTTAGATCGTACGGTGGCGAGGGTCTCCGGCGGCTTACCGCGGTGGTCGACGACGGCGATGGTCGACGGCGGCTCGGGCGACGTCGGCGCGGTGGTTCCGGTGGTTGGGGACGACGGCGGAGGCCTCCGGCGGGTGCGGCGGAGCGAGGGGAACTCGGGGGTCGACTCGGTGGAGCTCGGGGGTGGTCGGAGGTGGCCGGGGCGATAACAATGGCGCGGCGGTGGTGCGGTGCTCCGGTGACGAATTGCGGGCGAGGGAGGGTTGGGCGAGGGGGGTAGTGAGGAACGGGCGAGGGGGGGTATTTATAGGGAGACCCGGCTTGGAGGAGGCGGATCGGGCGAGGGATCGGGAGGATCCCGGATCCTTCGGATTCCGTGAGCGGCGTGCGCTGGGTTGGCGTGTCTGAGGAAGAAGGAGGTGGGTCCGGGGTGTCGGTGGGAGAGGGAGAGGCGATCGGTCGGTTGGCCGAAGGTAGGGCCTTGGTGCGCTGCTCGGTCGGCTCGGGCGTGGGCCGGCTCGGCCGTTGGCTGGGCCTGGGGCTGGGCTGCGCTTGGTGGGTGCGCCTGGCCCGTGGGTGGGCCGCCTAGGTGCTAGCTGGGCCGGTTGGCCTGGCTGGCGCCTGGGTCTCTTTTTTTTTTTAATTAGTGAGAGAGAGAAAATATATTTAAATATAAATATTTTATATAGGACATATATATATCAAAATGATCAGGGGAATATTCCCTATAATTTGAACATTTTTCCAGGGGCAAAACTCAAACTTTATAAAAAATCATTTTTCTAAAATCCCAAATAAAATTCAAATTTGAATTCAAACTTTTTTGCAGAGTTCTCTTCTGACATATTTGGAGTGTCATGTTTACTCCTCTCATACTGTTTCTCAAGTATTTGTCAGGCATTGTTTGAAATAAATTTCAACTGCCAAACTTTGAATTCAAATTCCAACAACTCCAAAAACTTCTGAAACTTCAAATGCCACTCAAATTCAAACAATATGCATAGATGCTTAGCTATAATTGTAAAACATTCCAAATAGGAAATTTGGGATGTTACAACTATGTAAAGAGTTAGGTGTTGCACGGTGATAGTGCGAGGTGGGCCATGTAATCACTGAGCCTGCGTATTTTCACCGCTCTTGCACGCCTCCGCTGTAAGAATGGAGAAACTTGTAATCTAGTAGTAGTATACCTCCTTTTGCCGAAAGCGTGGGACATCCAGCAGTCCTACCACCTCAGTAATAAAGACTAATGAGCCGTCAAATCACATAGACCCAGCAGTAAGTTGGACGGACGAAACAACCATCACTCTTGTGCCAGTGAGAGGTCGCGCCCGCTCTGCCCGGGCATGAATGCGGCACCGATTCTTTGGAGCGGCGCTGACCATTTCGGGCGGGAAGCGCGCGCGGGTGGTGGAGGGGCTTTGGGTGGGCCAGGCTGGTCAGGAGCGGGCATGGCAGATGTCCGCATGTCCCTACCAGACACGCCCGGAAACGAGAGGATGACCGACTCTCGCGGCTAAAATTGTACACTACACAATATCTCTCTGTAGGAGTAGGTCGATCTGTCGCTCTCTCTAACTCACACATGCTATTAAACACACACACACACGCACACGCACGCACGCACGCGCGCGCGCACACACACACACACACGCACGCACCTTGGTCCCGTTGCACATTCTAACGTGACTTATTACACCTAAACGGAGGGAGTAGTAAGTATACGAGATACGGTGGACACTGACTTAAGTCGAATACAAGTGCCCAAAATTTTTGTGCATGTTATAATAAGGATTCACTTAAAATAGTACATGAGCGAACAGAGGGATCAATTGGACAGTGTTCCCGAGCAGTAGAGAGATGTGTGAGGTAAGATACACCGCTGGCGCTTTTAATTTTTCTTATTAATTTGTTTGTTTCACCCTCTAACTGGTGGGACCCAACATACTACGTGGAGAGAGGGAAGGTGACTAAGGCTGCATTATTTCTGCACCACTGTGGATAGTCTAACCACCAAAGCCACATGACACGATTATGATTGAAATCCCAATGACTCCCACACACACAAAAAAACACGGCATGCTTGTCACACGAATGCAGGAATGTATAAAGGTTATTTCCTCTCGTTGAACATAGCGGGAGGGTTGTGTAGCTGGTTAGCCTGTTCGCTCATCAAACTTGAGGTCTCGGGTTCGATAACTACACTCGAGCATAATTTGTGCCAGGAGGATTCTTTGACTGGTCAAAATGTTTTCTAGGGTTTGCATGCTTCACACTCTCTCTCCAGTATATATATACACGCTCGAGCCTCAGCGCTTGTAGTTGCTCTCTTCACACTCTCTCGCCCTCTCCGCTGGAGCCTCAGCGCTTGTAGTTGCTCTCCTCACACTCTCTCGCCCTCTCCAGATCTAAACAAGACTTCATTGGCCTCTCTCTCCCCTCACTGCTGCTCAAAGAGCCGGCAGGATCCGTTCGCCGGGAAGGGAAGGAGGCTTAACGCTGTCACCGTCGGTGAGGGACTACCGGCGCAGCTGTTCACTTTCCACCTAGCGGCAGCGCGAGAGGGCCTCCGAACACTTCTTCTTCGCCGCCGTCCCGTCGCCCACCAAACCACGCCCCAAGAACCTTAAGGTATAATTTACTTACTCCACATGCATTGCTCTAGCTGCATGTATACCATGAATCTAGGACGTGGTTCAAAGAGGAAAGGAGTGGGGGAAAGTAGTGGGAAAAGATGTATATAGCATGAATCTAGGACGTGGTTCAAAGAGGAAATGAAGGAGGAAAGTTGTATAGCATTAATCTAGGACGTGGTTCAAAGAGGAAAGGAATGGGGGAAAGTAGTGGGGAAAGTTGTATCGCATAAATCTAGGACGTGGTTCAAAGAGGAAAGGAAGGGGCGAAAGTACTAGTTCAAAAAGGAAAGGAATGGACAAGGCTGTAGAGTTTGAGCAGGACTAGATTTGCTGCGCTCACGTAGGGAAAGGTGTCTAAAGATAACAAAACTGGGACCAACACAAATATGCTCCTTGGTTGTTTGTTCTTTGTTGCAACAAACTGTGCATGACCACAGTACATCGATAGATGCACATGGTGCTGGTGCATCCACTATCCTGTGCAACTCATTAGCTGTTGTTAATCTAAGGCCCTGTTTGGTTAAAAACTCCCTAGTCCCTACCTGCTGGGTTCCAGGTACTAAACATGGACTAGAGGTTATTAAATGACATGCTAAAAGACCATGTTACCCCTAGTAATGAACTAATAGAGACAAGGTGCGATCCATGGCAGGGCAACTGTTGGAAAAAGTCCCAAAAAGACTCCCTCGGGGTCTTCTTTCTTTAGTCCCAAATGCCCACTTTTAGTCCCTAAAAGTCCCTCCTGTTTGGTTTAGATGGTACTGCACGGAGTTTTTTTAGTCCCTACACCAAAATGTCCCTGTAAACAAACACCCTCTAATAATGCCGCTAGAAAATTGATGCAATGCCACAGTTAAAAGCAAATTACATGTTTAACGAATTTTATTGTTAATATAATCTCTATGTTAATATTATTCAATGCCACCGTTTGAGAAATGCTACTGTCTTGCTTTCTTTCCCATTTAGATAAGGTAGATGCTTCTTTTTGTGTAAACAGGGTTATCTGCTTCACCTCATTGCGATTGTGACCTTTTGTTGCACTGCACAAAACACTTTTGTTTTAAGAGTGTTTTGTGCAGTTCAACCAAAATGTCACACCGACAACGTTGCTTGATTGCTTGATCTTAGTGGAACTGCACAAGAGGAGATCTTACTTCCTATCCGTTAAGGAGAATTTGGTTCAGATCTTGTTCTTGTGAGTTTTTTGAATTCCGCATCATGAGAGGTTAGTACTAGCCTTCTTTCACATGATTTTGTAGTGTGCATTCATATGTTGTGCTACTTGTACGATAATGTTGCTTGATTTTAGTGAACTGCACAAATGGAGACAAGACTTCCAATCAGTATGTGCACGTAATATCCCATTGAGGTAAGATAAGGATATTTCTGGCTGCTGGCCTGTATTTTCCACTTTCATCGAGAAAATTAAGTTTAGTACTATACTTGTGCTCCCTAATTGACATGCCAAATCTTACATTGAAGGCGAAGCTTGTGCATTATTGAACCAAGTGATGAAGGGGAAGAACAAGCGGAAGAAAAACAAAATCAACTCCGGTGCTGTAATGAAGCCTTTGGGCTGTGATGACACAAGTAATGATATAGTTTTGCATCTTAATTTATTGCTATGGCTGGAACGAGCAATTGTTTTGCCACTGATTTGATGCCACTCTTAATGTAATATGTAATTATCTCTACTTGTGGAAACAGGGATCTTCTTTGAAGACACCATATATTTCATTGGAACTGCACAAGAAGATGTTGGAAACATTAAACTAATCGAGGAGTATATAGTAAGCATGGCCACCACCGTAGATAGCAATAGATGGTTCCGGAAATTGCTTCATGTGTATGCTCTACACAATAAGCCTCCTGACAAAGGTTGGTACTCTCCCACTGATTTCATCCATATGATTGAGCTTTGTCATCTCTATTGGTGTTGTGCTACTGTTTAGATACTGTCATGAAAAAGTGGTATTGTCCTTGAGAAGTGCTTCATCTGTGTTGTTTAAATATTTCCTTTCCTTTTTTTTCGAGCATACAGTGATGCTAGCATTTAGTAGTCCTCTTGTCTTTGCACAACAGGATCATCTTCCTCTGAAGAAGAATATGGAGTACGTGAAGTGACTAGTTCCGATTATGCCAGGATGAAGAAGCCCTGTCTATCTTATCATCAAAAGGAGCAGTTGAAGGATGGTTACATTACTCCCCACAAGACCAAACTAACTTCAGCTCAGAAGGACTGACAAAATCTCCATTTTTTTGCTGTGATGCGCGAGTACAATGTTGTTCTAGGATTCTTTCTGGTGAGTTCCATTTTTATAAAAGTGTGCTCTACATGGACCATGTATGTGCCTGTTGAAAACTGTCAATTCATAGTACAATTTGCTTTATACTAATCACTTTTTTGTATTTGTGCAAACAGGGGTGCTCAGCTTGATTTCAATGGGAACTGCACAAAATGTTCATGAGTACATCGAATCATTCATTTCCACCACAAGAAAAGAGGTGCCAATAAGTTCAAGGCTTAGCAACATATAAGGGCGAAATCATACAAGCTACGCGCGAATTTGTTGATTTTGGTGGAACTACACAAAAAGAACAACTCGTTTATTTAGCACGAGGTGCCATGTCAATGTCCGAACTGATGGCAAACCCTGCCCATTCCACAATCGTAGGCCTTTGATATTTTGGAATGGGATAACCTTGTCAAATTTTGCTCATTGATTTTATCAAGACATGCGTTTGATATTTTCGAATGGGACGCCCTTTCTTTGTGGCGGTCGATCAGTTTTTCTTTATTCTTTAATTGTGAAGTAAATATTGCCTCGACATGTGAGTCGTTGAGATGCATAATCATCGATTGTTTTGAATGTTGTCTATGAATTGCCGTGGCTGTGTGTTTGATTGCAATGTCTGAAATGCTAAAAGCTGCTCAAACTCTTTGTACTCATACATTCCTTTTACTTCACACATTGTGAAAGTGCATACTCTTTTGTATAAGATTGGTCAAAGTAGAGATACTTTGACTGCAGAATAAAACTTGTATGCAGACTAGAAAGGACGGAGGAGTACATGTGAAACTGCTGCAAACGAGGTGATCACCACAGGAATAATGCTAGTACGTATTGTTTTGCATGTTCATCCAATGCCAGTGATATAGGAATTCGAACTAATCGAAATAAATTCATTCATACACGGTCGGATTTCATATAAACATCCCGGATTTCATTACATTTCATACATTCTACAACTAAAAAGGGGTGCACTGGAGATATAATTAATTAACCGAAGCTACCCACCTGTGTCCCGCTGAGCCGAACAGAAGCTTCAGTGACTAAACTGCAGGTGCAGTTGCGTAACTAACATGTGGCCTGTTGGGCCCACGTGTCAGTCATCCAACTGCACCAGCAGTTAAGTAGAAGCAGCGTCCTTCTCCAGCGCAGCTTTCCGACTCCACGTCGCCACCAAGAAGCTAACCGGCCATCAATGGTTAACCCTCCTAGCTTGGATTCAACCGGAGGGTAGCAGCGGTGGCCTTACTTGGACCCGAGCGGCGGCGACCTACCGTGTTCTACTCTTCCTCGTTTTCTGTGTGGCACGGCCTCGTTGGCAGCGGAGCGGAGCCGACGATGTCCTCTGTCTTGTTGCCGGCGGGCGGCGCCTCAGCGGAGCGGTGGAAATCCTCCCCCACGTTGCCGGCAGGGTGGGGCCTCGGCTGAGCCGACGATGTCCTCTGCCTCGTCGTTGTTGGCGCCGCGGGGCCTCGGCGGAGCAGGGCCTCGTCGACGCCAGCGGAGCGGGGACTCGTCGGAGCCGGCATAGTCCTCTGCCTCGTTGTTGGCGCCGCGGGGCCTCGGCGGAGCAGGGCCTTGATGACGCCAGCGGAGCGGGGACTCGTCGGAGCCGGCATTGTCCTATGCCTCGTCCTCGGTCGCGCCAAACAGCGCCTCGCTCGCTTCATCGCCCTCTTTGCTAGCCTCTTTGTAGGAGGCCGCAGCCTCCGCCACCCGCATGCGGTACCGCCCGGCCTTCGGCGGCCCTTGCGGGCGGAGCGATCTGGTCGAGCAGCGCCTCCTGCTCCGCCCGCTCCGCGGCGATCTGCTCCTCCGCTGCGAGTGCTCTGAAGGAGATGGTGGTTGTGGCGGCAGCGGCTGCGCCTCCGGAACTGCTCTGGCGCATCGCCTCACACTGTCCATATATTGAGCACGGGCCTCGCCGGTGGTCATGGTGCAATGCACCGCGAGATGGCGCGGAGGAGGGGTTGGCGCCAATCATCGACTACCATGTTCTCCATTGGGGCGTCATCGTCCTCGGCTGCCTGCTGGCCAGCGGTCGGCAGAATGGCTTCCATCTCCTTGTGGTCCGTCGTCCGCCCATCCGAAGAGCGCTGGGCGCGAGGAAGCCATGGTGGGCGATAGTGGTGTGGACAGGAGAAAGGGAACAGATGGATGATCTGCGGCTATGGCGGTGCAGCAGTTTATATAGCAACGGGCGGGCGGAGGGGCGGACGTGTGGCACGGAGTAGCCGCCTCGGCAACCGCGTATCATTAATGTGGGCGGCAGATGGATGAATGACGACACTTGTGTCGTTTGAAAGCGGAAAATCGCCTTGCACGGGAAGCGGGCGGGCGGCGCTATTGCTTTGAGCGGAAGCCTTGCAGGCGAGAGATGACTTTACTTGGAGAGGATGACAATGGGGATCCACCAGGTCCATAGCCTCACGTCACAAAGTGCCTCCTTATTATATATATATATATATATATATATATAAGAAGAATATTTCTCTCTTCTAAACACAACATTTAATCACAGCAGTAAAGAGGATGCCTTATTAGATACCCATGCAGGCCATCGTAATTCATAGCATGCAAAGCGCTTTTATTTCTTGTCTAATAACTGCATGGACGTGCTGCATGCATTGGTCCTTGCCCGAGCAAAAAAAAGGGAGGAAAGGGGTTTCCACGGGAGACAACGAGGCAGAGGTGGAAGCGCTCGCTGGAGTAATTTATTTTGCTTCCTCCTGGTTTCCTAACATCACGGTCCCACACCATGTTCAACCTATGTAGTAGTCAATACATGAGAGAATTGCACAAGAAGCGGCCGGTAGCTGGGACCAAGCAGCTCGAGCAGTATTTGTATTTTTGAGGTGTGAGCACTGCAGAGTTTTTTGATGTTTAGCCCAGATATTAATTTTTCTCCTCTGAACAACAAAGAAAACATCGCTGCAGGTATTAACTGGGCGGGCTGTGGCCCGTCTAGCCCAGGCCAGATATCCAGCCCAGATATTCATTTTTTTCAAGCTAAAAATGGCTAGCCCAGCTATACTTTTTTTAGGAATACCCAGGCAAGGTCAAGTTGTTATTCTCCGCTCATTGGCTGCAAATCTTTCCTAGGAGGGATGCATTAGGCTTAACAAGAAAATGGGCTTTAAGAAATGATAAATGGGATGTAATTATATAAACTGGGCAGTAACTATAAAAAAATGCACCAAACACGTGATTACTTTATAAAATATTATTTTGGGATATTGAAAATTTTAATTTCATTAATTGTTGCGAGCGCAATGTTTAGTTGGATTTTTACGTAATATAAATTTATATTGAAATTGTATTTAATCTGACTAGAAATTTGGGATAAAATATTTTGGATCCCATCAAAATGTGGGAAATTTTATTGAATTCTGTTTTGAGCGGTTGGTTGAAAGGGTTGTACTTTTAACAAGCTGTAAATAGGATGTAGTAAATTCCATCGAATTGAAAAATGGGCTACACATTCTTACAAATCTCAAATGGGCTATAAGTTCTCTGCCACACACTTACGGCCTTACTAAGTTGTGCGTCCCTAAAAAACAGAGTTGGCGCGTATGCAAGGCTTTGTCAACTTATAGTCAACACACAGTTCTAGCGGCGAAGGCCCTTGGATGTCCATCCAACGGATGCCGTGCTTCTTCTTCAATCTCGGATATTCTAGCTTCACCCGCCCAAAAAATGATTCCTCCCACTGACATCTGGGGCGCACCATTTTGGAAGCTGACCTGTGGGCCTACTAAGTTGACGTACCAAGGGCTTTGTCAACTTAGTCAATATAAACGATTCTAGCTGCAGTGACCGTATGATGTCCATCCAACGGCCGTAGTGCTTCTTCAACCTCTGGTCTTCTTGCTCCAGCCGCCCAAAGCAGCGCCAGTCGTGCCACCTGCCCCTGCCTCCCGTGGCCGGCTGTGCTGCCGCAGAGGCCTCACCGCCCCCTACTATCCCCACTGCTGGCCAGGCCCTGCAGCGACGGCAGCCTCGCACCACAGCCGAACGAGTGAACCCTCATACTCCTCTCCGCGTGGGCATCCACTGCCGCGTCTTCACCGGCTCCGTGTCATCCCCTTCCTAGGCCTCGCCGTCGTCCACCGCCCTGGTGCTCTCGGCGCGGCATGGTCAACGTGGTCAAGGAACGACTTCCATCGGACGTGGACTGTACGTGGAGAGGCTGACAGCTGGGTCTACGGCGGCAGCAAGGAAGTGCCTCCTTATTATGCAGAAAATAATGATTCCTCCACCTGATAGCAGGGACCCACCAGACGGGCCACCGTATTTCATGAAAAAAACGTTTCCCCCCTGACTGCTGGGACCCACCAGCTACACCTTCGCATGCAAGGAAGTGCGTCCGGCAAAAAAACGATTCACCCCCCTGACTGCTGGGACCCACCAGCTACATCTTCGCATGCAAGGAAGTGCGTCCGGGCAAAAAAACAAAACGATTCGCCCCCCTGACTGCTGGGACCCACCAGCTACATCTTCGCAGGCAAGGAAGTGCCTGACAGTCGGGACCCACCTGGTCGAAGCGTACGTAGCGTTGTCATTCTGGTGTGACGATATGCGTACATATATCTTGGTCGATGTAGAGGTGCGCATGTGTCGTAGTAGAGGCGTCGTGTAATAGTAGTAGGCGCGCGCGTAGCATGTACACGTCGTCAGGCGTCCGAGGTGCAAGAAAGAAAATACGGCCACGTACGTACATATGGGCAGGGTCTCGAACGCCTACTCACGCATACGTACGGCCAGGGCTCGTGTAGATGGCTGGGTCGGAACGGAGAAACAACGTCGTCGTCGTGTTCATGGGGAGGCAACGGAATGCCTCGTGTTCATGGGGAGGCAATGGAATGCTCGTGTTAATGGGGAGGCAACAGAATGCATCGTGTTCATCGGGAGGCAACGAAATGCGTTGTGTTCATCGGTAGGCAACGGAGAGCCAACCGGCTGGGTCGGAACGGAATGCGTGGTCGTGTTCATCGGGAGGGCTCGGACAGAACAGGCGATGGAAATGAGGCTGGCGTGCCGCTGGCGGAGAAGCGGACCTCCTACATTGGAGCGGGTCCTGTTGATCGGGAGGGTCTAGCGTGCATCAAAAGCGGAGAAGCGGACCTCCTACGGTCGAAACAGGGGTCTGTTGATCGGGAGGGTGTGGCGTGCCGCAAAAAGCAGATGAAGTGGACCTCCTACGGTCGAATTGGGGTCTGTTGATCGGGAGGGTGTGGCGTACCACAAAGCGGAGAAGCAGACTTGTGTTGGGCGCTACGGTCGAAAGCGGGGTCTGTTCGCCGGGAGGGTGTGGCGTGCCGCAAAACAGGACTCCACGGGATCTGTTCATCTCCACCGTCGACCTCCTCCGGCCTCCACGGGCTCCTGTTCATCCAGCCTCCACGGGCTCTTGTTCATCCAGCCTCCACCGCGCTACTCCACGGATCTTGTTCAACCACCCTCCACCGCTCTCTGTTCATCCAGCCCTCCACACCACGGGGTCTGTTCAACCACCCTTGCACGGGCACCCTCCATCGCTCTTGTTCATCCAGCCCTCCACACCACGGGTCTGTTCAACCACCCTCCACGGGCACCCCTCCACCGTCTCTGTTCATCCAGCCCTCCACCACACCACGTGGTCCTGTTCATCCGAGCAACGCCACCACTCCTTGTTCATCAAACCCCATAGCGCTCCTTGTTCATCAATCGATCGGCTTGATTAGCAGCGATGGCGAAGAATCGCTCGATCGGGTTCGATTAACGACCATCGATCGATCGCTCGGGTTCAGTAACGCGTAGCCTATAGTGCAATCGCTCGGGTTCAGTTAGAGCCCAACGCCTTGCTCGGGTTTAGTTAGAGCCAACACCTCGCACACACGCGCGTACGTGTACGAGAGAAACGCGCATCGCTCGGCCCCGACCTCCCACCATAACTGGGAACTCCCCGAAAGTTTCCTCGCCCTCGCTTCTACCATGGTTTTTTCCGTCATGGACGGCCCAAAGAATGTCATGCAGCTGCGTCTCCGGACCGCCCAGGACGAAAAGCCCATTTTCTGTAATGATTTTTTGTCATAGAAGTAGGAGCCCACCACATCTATGATGATACCTGGTTTTGTCACAATTATCGTCATAGAAGTGTCATATGTATGACAGAAAAAAAATTCGTTTAGCCCAAAATGTCATGGATGTGTCTTTTTTTTGTAGTGAGCACACTAGTATGATAGTTTGATAGCGGTAGTAATGATAGCAACAGTAACGGTAACAGTAGTAGTAACAATTTAGTAGCAATTGTAACACTTGCAACAACAGCAGTAGTAACTTAGCAAGATCAATATTTGAAAAGCTTGTAGGCACTGGATCGGTGATGGATAATTATGTTGGATGACATTCATCATGTAAGAGTTATAACCTAGGGCGACAAATAAGTAGCTCCAATTCATCAATGTAATGTAGGCATGTATTCCGTATATAGTCATACGTGCTTATGATAAGAATTTGCATGACATATTTTGTCCTACCCTCCCATGGCAGCGGGGTCCATAAGGAAACTAAGGGATATTAAGGCCTCCTATTAATAGAGAACCGGAACAAAGCATTAAAACATAGTGAATACATGAACTCCTCAAACTACGGTAATCACCGGAAAGAATTCCAATTATTATCACCTTGGGGTATGCATATCATAACACGTAATAGGTGCATAAAACTTGTAAGATGGAATAAAGGACACAAATATATTGGTGAAAAGATAAATGGTTCTGATCTGAAATCATGGCACTCGGGCCCTAGTGACAAGCATTAAGCATAGCAAAGTCATAGCAACATCAATCTCAGAACATAATGGATACTAGGGATCAAGCCCTGTTGGTGTACTAAAGTTTGGGCTCTTTAGCACCCCATACTTTTGCACGGGCAGTCATAGCCACACCCACGGTGAGGCCTGAAGGGGGGCGACCGAAAACAATATACAAGGCAAGAAGAAGCAGCCAAACCAGAGACTAGATGACAGAGGACGAGTTGTACCCCCGGTAAGATCCTTGCCGGGACGGCTTGCGAGACCCCGGCAAGATCCTTACCGAGACGACTTACAGAGCACTAACAAGAGCGGAACCCTTGAGGTTGAGAGCTCTGACACCATCGACAACGTTAAAGCCAAGATCCAGGGGCGCGCGCGTAGTGGCGTGCAGATTATTGTGAAGGCCTGAAGACGAGGCTCCGGAAAGATCCTTGCCGGGGACGTCCGCGAAGCCCCGGCAGGATCCTTGCCGGGGACATCGGCAAGACCGCGGCAAGACTCTGCCATCCCATCACTGCTCCAGTGTAGTGGCCGGCGCGCCAACCTAGCAAGCACGTGCGTGGTGGCATGCAGGTCTTTGTGAAGACCCTACCACCTCTCCAGCACAGCAGCTGGCCAGCCAACTTGGCACTGCATGCCTCGTCGGCGTGGACGCGTGTCGAGACGGGGTGAGGAGGCAACGGACGGACGTGCTCTCCCACTGTCCCCGATAAAGCTAGAGGGCACATAAGCAGCACATTTATGGCATTTGTCCTAAGACGCCGGTGATAAACATGGACACTGTAGCAACTTTACACCTCCTATGTGCCACTGTGGCAGCTCCTTGGACATATAAAAGGAGGCCCATGGCGTACTGGAGGAGGATTCAGACTTTTGAACCTCTCGGCCCAGCATGCATGCGAGCAGCTAGCCGAAGCTCAAGAACACATAATACACAATCAAGTAGGACTAGGTTCTTACGCTCCTCAGCGGCCCGAACCTGGGTAAAAACCCGTCGTGTTGATCATTAGATCCGCTCTTTGCACCACCCCTCTTCCCTGCCGAACCGTAGAAGGGATCCACGTGATCCCATAGGTTTCGTCCACGCCGACATGTTTGGCCGCCAGGCAGGGGCAAGGAGTTCTGCAAACCCGATCTAGGGGTTAGCGCATCGTTTCCTCGATCACCATGGCTCCCAAGAAAAAGGGGATCACGGTGATCGGTTCTTCTGGAGCCGAACTACCCGTGCCAACGCGGACGGGCAATGGGGCAGTCGCGGATGGTGGCGGAGGTGCGGATCACGACCATCCACGACAATCCGGTAACCGAAGCCAGGCGAGCGGCGTCGTTCATGCCCGAGACGATGAGCTACACGCTGCCGCCCCCAAGAACAGAGCCATGCTGCTTACGGGCGCGCGGAGACCTCCAAGGGTGGAGCCGTACTGCCTATGAACGGCGCAGCGACCTCCAAGGCTCCCCTGCCGGTGCCCGCATGGCGATCCTCTCAGGTCATGTGCGACGAGCAGCGCCGCGACATTGGTGACCCTAGGCGCCATCGCGGGAAGAGCCCTCTGCATCATTCCCGAGATGCACAGGGCCGACATGCACGCCAAGATGCTGGTCAAGATGGCGCATGACCGCGGAACCGTGACGGCGCTCCTTCTAACATGGTTAGAAGTCCGAGCACCTCCCGTTCCTCGCGCTGGTCGCTGCCACCTATGCCAGCGGAAGTATTGGCGTGAGTATAGCTACTCCTCGACTTCCCTCCTGCTGCGGAGAAGCAAGAAGAGTGTAGGGCTGTTATCCAGAGCCTTATTGGCCATGCCAATAACAGTCAGCACGAGGAGGCAGGCCCCTCGCGGCGCCGGTCCACTGAGCCGACGCGTGCCAACGGCTGAGGGGCCAGAGGCGCCGCAACCACGGTGCACTCCCCTCCACCACGACATCAGCGATCGCTAGTTTGGCGGATCGACGCCCCTGATGATGGATCCACGGCCTCGTCCGATCCATGAGCTCGCCGCTACCAACGTCAAGTGCTTCGGGAGCGGGTTGAAGAGGACGCTCGAACCACCATCGAGTGGCGACGGGAAGCATGTCATCAGTCTGATAGGCGTGCGGGGCCCACTGCATACAGGCCTGCGCCAAGGGATACTGGTGATCTGCCTTACGAGGTAGGTTGTCCAGCTTTTACCCGTGAGTTGCAGCAGTTCCACTGGCCCACCACCCGCACGTTCAAACCTGAGGTCCCGGAGAAGTACGATGGTAAGACCCATCCGTCCGAGTTCCTGAGCGTATACACCATTGCGATGCAAGCTGCCGGGGCTCGGGACGGCAAGGTGCTCGCCAACTACTTCCCGTTGGTGCTTAAACCCAACTTCAGGTCGTGGTTGATGCACCTGCCAGTGGATCATCTCCTCTTGGTCGGACCTGTGCCACGAGTTTGTTGGCGCCTTTATGGGAGGCCACCAAGCTCCTGGCCAAGCAAGTGATTTGCACCTCATCCCCTAGAAGGATGGCGAATCCTTGCGTAAGTACATACAAAGATTCAGTCGTGTGCAGTACAACATCCCAGATGTTCATCCTGCCACTGTCATCAGCGCGTTCATCAGAACATGCGTAACCGCAGCATGCGTGAAGGGCTGGCCATGAACAAGGTTAGGGATGTCGTCGAACTGTATGTTCTGGCCGAGAGATGTGCTCGTGCTGAAGAAGGAAGGAAGTACCCCGGCGAAGACGTCGGCACGGGAAGCGATTCTGGGGACGAAGACGCCGTCGCCCCGGCAAGGAAGGGCCGATGACGCAATAGAAAGCGCAGGGGGAAGACCATGCTTGCCGTCGAGGAATCCGGCAACCCCGACACCGCCAAGAAGGCCAAGGTCGACAACCCCGGCAAAGAAGTTGCCGGGTGCGCAGCCTGCGAGGCCTTGGCGGCCGCCGACAAGCCGGAGGGCTCCGACAAGCAATATTGCAAGATCCATCGCACCAAGGGCCATGAACTCGAAAACTGCCGGCAAGTTGAGCAGCTTGTGGAGAGGCAGAAAGCTGAGTATGAAATACCGGACAAGGAGAAGGGCCATGATGGTGCTGAGGGGTCCGGCAAGAAGCTCCGTGGCCGAGGGGGGCGCCGTGGCAAGGAAAAGCAACAAGAGAGGCCTGCTCAAGGCCGCGACAAGAAAGAGGGAGATGATGACCACGAAGAGGACGACGAGTCCAGTGACCAAGAATTTCAAAAGGCCACTGAAGCCATGTGCATCGATGGTGGTGCCTCACTGCATTCTTCTCACCGCCAACTTAAGTAGTGGGCGCGCAAGATCAATGCAACAGGGCCATCGATCGATGCCCAGAAGCCACTGAAATGGTCTAGCACGCCTATCATTTTTCGACGCCGAGGATCTGCACAACCGCGGTCGGGTGCTTGCTGTTGTTGGTTTCGCCAACAATTCGCGGCCTCAAGGTGACGAAAAAATGTTAGTGGACGGTGGGGCCGGTCTGAATTTGATCTCACCCCAGGTGATTAAAAGGTTGCAAATCCTGAAAGGAGATCTCAAGGAGACGGGCACGTTTATGAAACATCCATTCCGGGAGAAGCCAACCCAAGGGTAAGATCACACTACCAGTTACATTTGGTGGTGAGCTGAATTACAGGACAGAGAAGATCGTTTTTTGATATAGCCAAGATCTTGTTGCCATATAATGGGATCCTTGGCCATCCAGCGCTGGCCAAGTTTATGGCAGCATCACACTACGCTTACAACTCGCTGAAGATGCCCGACCCGATGAGCATCATCACTGTCGGCTCCGACAAGAAGGATGCACTCCTCTGTGCCAACCAGCTCTACCGGGAGGCGGTGGTGGCGCTTGCGGCCAAGGCACCTACTCCTTCCATTGGAGCCCCCGAGGGGAAGAAGACCGGCAAGACCTCAGTCGCCGGCAAGGCTTCTGGCCTCGGCCAAGCCTCTTGCACCCACTCCGGCAAGTGCGCCTCCTCGGGGTGCTGCGTTTCCATTGAGGACGTGCCAGAGAGCTCCACCAGCAAGAACAAGAAATCCAAGGCTGCACCACTGGAAACCAAGAAGGTGTCCGTCAAGGAGGACGGCACGGGCGGAGCTTTTACTATAAGCTCCACCCTCGATAGCAAATAGGAAAGCGCGCTCGTCGCCTTCCTGCAGGCGATGTGTTTGCATGGCAAGCATCCGACATCCCCTGCATTCCCAAGGAGGTGATTGAGCACCACCTTGCTGTCAGTCCTCATACGCGGCCCGTCAAGCAGAAGGTCAGGAAGCAAGCTTTGGAGCGGCAAGAGTTCATCATCGAGGAGATTAGGAAGTTGGAGGCGGCAGGCTTGGTCAGAGGGGTGCTCCACCCAAAATGGTTGGCCAACCCGGTGGTGGTGCGCAAGGCAAATGGGAAATGGAGGTTGTGCATCGATTATACAGATATCAATAAAGCCTGCCCAAAGGATCCTTTCCCTTTGCCGCGCATTGACTAGATCGTGGACTCCACTACCGGGTGCGACCTGCTGCCGTTCCTTGACGCCTATTATGGATACCATCAAATCTTTATGATGAAGGAAGACGAACACAAGACCGCCTTCATCATCCCATGTGGTACGTTTTGTTTTATACAAATGCCTTTTGGATTGAAAAGTGCTGGTTCAACATTTGCAAGAGCAGTTCAGATTGGTTTTGTTCCCCAGCTCCGTAGAAATATGGAGGCTTACATGGATGACATAGTGGTCAAAACCAAGGACAGGGCAACACTTGTGCAAGATTTGGAAGAAACATTTGTGAATTTGCGCAAGATCAATCTCAAGCTCAACCCTGAGAAGTGTGTGTTCGGTGTTCCATCCGGCAAACTTCTCGGGTTCTTTGTGTCTCAGCGCAGGATCGATGCGAACCCCGACAAGATCAAGGCAATTGAGCAGATTGAAGCACCAAGGTGAGTCAAAGATATGCGTCGGCTTGCCGGCTGCGTTGCTGCTTGTAGATTCATCTCCAAATCTGCTGAGCGCGCCCTCCCCTTCTTCAAGATTTTGAAGAAGCCAGGGCCCATGAAATGGACCCCAGAGGCCGAGGCAGCGCTTCAGGATTTGAAGAGGTACCTGTCCTCTATGCCAATACTAGTTGCGCCCAAACGCAAGAGCCGTTGCTGCTATATCTAGCGGCAACGAATCAAGTGGTCAGTGCTGCGCTAGTGGTGCAGAGGGGAGTTGACGAAGAAGCGGTAGCAGTGGCAACACTGTCGGACGACGAGCCAGAGTTCCCCCCGGTAGGCTCTGGTGCTGGCAAGGCAGGACCCCCGGCAGAGTCTGGCATCGGCAAGATAGGAGCCCCGGCAGAGTCTGCGGCAAGGCAGGATCTGCACAAGCAAACAAAGTGGTACAGAGGAAGAAGATGATGCAGCACCAAGTTTACTTCGTCAGCTCGCTCTTGCAGGGGGCTAGATCAAGGTACTCTGGTGTGCAGAAGTTGCTCTTCGGCCTCCTTATGGCCTCGAGGAAGTTGCATCATTACTTTCAAGCACATGAGATCATCGTCGTCACTCGCTTCCCGTTGCAATGGATCTTGCACAACCTAGATGCAACCAGAAGGATTATGGAATGGGCGTTGGGACTGTCAAGCTTTGGCCTCGGGTTTGAAAGCACTTCGACAATCCAGAGCAGGGCTTTGGTGGAGTTCATTGCCGAATGGACCTCAACGCCTGACGAAGAAGTTCAAGAGACCACTCTCCCTGGCAAGGAAACAAGCCGCAACTGGACTATGTACTTTGATGGGGCTTTCACGCTGCAAGGCGCCGGTGCCGGTGTGCTGCTTGTCGTGCCCACCAGAGAGCACGTCAAGTATGTAGTCCAAATGCGTTTTCCCCGAGAGAGATCAACGAACAACACCGTGGAGTATGAGGGGCTGCTTGCCGGTCTCAGGATCGCAGCAGACCTTGGGATCAGAAAGCTGATCGCCCGTGGGGATTCGCAACTCGTGGTGAAGCAAGTGAACAAGGATTATCATAGCCCGCTGACGGAAGCTTATGTAGATGAAGTGAGGAAGTTGGAAGAGTGTTTTGACAGTCTACAAGCAGAGCATGTTCCCCAAGCAGAGAACAACATTGCTGACGACATGTCAAAATGTGCTGCCCTCAAGTTACCTGTGGAACCAGGGACCTTTGTGCTCCAATTGACTCAGCCATCCGTGGAACCATCAGTAGGACAAAATAAGCGAAGGAAATCAGGCCCCGGCAAGTACTTTCCCGCTAAGCTCCCAAGAGCTGCCAGCAAGGATGTTGCCCGGGACGCCAAGCTAGCCGGGGAGCAACAGGCTCCGGCAGGGCCTCAAGCCCTTGCCGTAGAGACAACCGCTCCCACGGCAGAAGACACACCTCTAGTCCTTGCTGTCGAGCCTCAGGATCCAGCATCAGCGTGGCACACCGTTCAGTTCCTCCAAACAGGGGAATTCCCTGAGGAACAGGAAGAAGCGGAGAAAGTAGCTCATCGGTCTGCCATGTACCAGTTTGTGGACGACGTCCTGTACAGGAAAATACCGAATGGTGTGAAATTGAAGTGCATTCCCCGGGAGGACGGACTGGAGCTGTTGGCAGAGATACATGAGGGCGTATGTGGCTCTCACACAGGATCACAAGCACTTGCCGGCAAGGCATTCCGGCAAGGTTTCTTTTGGCCCACTGCTCTCCAGGATGCAACTGCACTAGTAACCAAGTGTAAAGCGTGTCAGTTCCATTCGAAGAAACTCCGTCAACCAGCTCAAGCTCTTCACACAATCCCTCTTTCCTGGCCATTTTTGGTCTGGGGGCTCGACAAACTGGGCCCCTTTCCCCGTGCTGCCAGGGGCTTTGAATAATTGTATGTTGCGATTGACAAGTTCACAAAGTGGCCAGAAGTGGAAGCAGTGAGAAAGGTGACAGCACAATCAGCCGTCAAGTTCTTCAAGGGACTAGTTTGCCATTTTGGTGTGCCAAACAGAGTCGTCACCGATAACGGCACGCAGTTCACAAGCCGCACCTTCATGCAACACGTCCAAGACCTTGGCAGCAAGATATGTTTTGCTTCTATTGCACATCCACAAAGCAACGGCCAGGCGGAAAGGGAAAATGCTGAATTTTTATGGGGCCTCAAGACGAGGACTTTTGACTGGCTGCACAAGTGCGGAAGGCGCTGGATTGATGAGTTACCGGCTGTTCTTTGGTCAACCAGAACAATGCCAAATCGAGCCACCGGCCAGACACCCTTCTCCCTCGTGTATGGGGTAGAAGCAGTTCTCCCCACGAAACTCACATACGGGTCACCTCGGGTGCTCGCTTATGATGAGCTTGAGAAAGAGAAGTTGCGGCAAGATGATGCTACGCTCCTTGAGGAAGATTGTCTTCGGGCTGCTGCCCGAGCTGCGTGCTACCAGCAAGCCTTGCGCCGCTACCATAGCCACAAGGTTCATGCCCGAAGCTTTGAGGAAGGCGACCTTGTTCTTCGGCGCGTTCAGTCGGCCAAGAATTCCAACAAGTTGACGCCAAAGCGGGAAGGCCCTCACCGGGTAATATGAGTCACTAGGCCTGGCGCAGTCCGCCTGGAGACCGAAGATGGTATTCCAGTGAGCAACTCCTGGAACATCGAACATCTTCACAAGTTTTACTCGTGAGGCGCGGTTGCCCCCCCCCCCCTGCAGACCACCTTTTGTACGAGCCTTGCCGGCAAGGCATCTGACCCTTTGTACAAAGCCAGACGCAGACCCTGAGCAATAGATGAATAAACGAAGCCCTAGCGCCCTAAGAATTAGCATGCATGTTAGATTGTGTTTCTCTCTGGTAGGGTTGATAGTGCTTAGCGGCAACGAACCCCTAGCATAGAGGTCGAGTGTGCGTGTCTTTTCGTCCCTTCCAGTCCTCTTTGTTTCGCAGGATGCACGGGTGCTTCAGCAGAGATTTTTGAAAGAAATAAGATGAACTAACACCCTGACCCCAGCAAGCCAAGGCTGCCGGGGGGGCAGCAGATTCAGATAAGTCTTTTCTTTTCCCCCGTTGCGTACTTCTGTATGAAACTTGAACGTATGAAACCTCGCTCGACCCCATGCCACCGTGCTCCCTCCTTCCTACGCCCAAAACCCCTTTTTGGGCTGGAATTGGGTTGTAGTTGCGACGGAAGGGGAATGGGCAAAGGGCCTAATCCTACTTTTCCCTACCTCCGCCAAGGGTGTAAGCGTAGTCGTGGTATGAAGCGGGAAGACGGCGAGGCTTGTTGCCGAGTGACGTTGTTTATTAAAACATGACAACGACTCGCTCCTTGGTGTGGGCCTCGCTCACGCACAAAAGAACCAGGGAACCACCCTTTTTCTTCATTAATACGTTGATTAACAAGTACAATTCATACAAAATATATGCGTGAGCAAGGGGTTACAAAGTTTAAATTTGACAAGTGCCCGCAGGCTTAGGAAAAAAAGAAGGTAAGGTGCCCGTAATCCCTTTCCTGTCCCTCTCCTCAGGAAGCGGATCAAGATAGCGAGAGGGCAAAAGGAGTGCCTAGGAGAGGTACACGCGGCAGAAGACACCAAGAGAACACCTCGGCAGCCGTCCAAAGGAAGGCTGGTGATGACGGTGCCGGGAGAGAAGCCGAAAGATGAGGCAGTGATACGTCCATTCTGCATCATGCTTTTATATCGATATTTATTGCATTATGGTCTGTTACTACACGTTATGTCACAATTCTTATGAGTATTCTCTCTTAATTTACAAGGTTTACATAAGGAGGGAGAATGCCGGCAGCTGGAATTCTGGGCTGGAAAAGGAGCAAATATTAGAGACCTATTCTGCACAACTCCAAAAGTCCCGAAACTCCACGAAAGTCATTTTTGGAAATAATAAAAAATATCCAGCGGAAGAAGTTCACCAGAGGGTGGCCCACCTATCCACGAGGGTGGGGGGCGCGCCCTACCCCCCAGGACGCGCCCCCTACCTCGTAGGCCCCCTGTTGGCTCTCCGATGGCCATCTTCTGCTATATGAGGTCTTTCGTCGAGGAAAAAATCATAACCAACCTTTCGGGATGAAACTCCGCCATACGAGGGGAACCTTGGCGGAACCAATCTAGGGCTTGGCACGTGTTTGTTCGCTGAGGACACTTCCCTCCGGAGGGGGAAATCATCGCCATCGTCATCACCAACGCTCCTCTCATCGGGAGAGGGCAATCTCCATCAACATCTTCACCAGCACCATCTCATATCAAAACCCTAGTTCATCTCTTGTATCCAATTATTGTCTCCAAGTCCGGGATTGGTACTAGTAGGTTGCTAGTAGTGTTGATTACTCCTTGTAGTTGATGCTAGTGGGTTATTGGTGGAAGATCATATGTTCATATCCTATATGCATATTATTACCCCTCTGATTATGAACATGAATATGCTTTGTGAGTAGTTATGTTTGTTCCTGAGGACATGGGAGAAGTCTTGCTATTAGTAGTCATGTGAATTTGGTATTTGTTCGATATTTTGATGAGATGTATGTTGTCTAGCCTCTAGTGGTGTTATGTGAACGTCGACTACATAACACTTCACCATTACTTGGGCCTAGAGGAAGGCATTGGGAAGTAATAAGTAGATGATGGGTTGCTAGAGTGATGAAGCTTAAACCCTAGTTTATCGTTGCTTTCGTAAGGGCTGATTTGGATCCATATGTTTCATGCTATGGTTAGGTTTACCTTAATACTTTTGTTGTAGTTTCGGATGCTTGTAATAGAGGTTAATCATAAGTAGGATGCTTGTTGAAGTAAGAACAGCACCCAAGCACTGGTCCACCCACATATCAAATTATCAATGTACCGAACGCGAATCATATGAACGTCATGAAAACTAGCTTGACGATATTCCCATGTGTCCTCGGGAGCGCTTTTCCTCATATAAGAGTTTGTCCAAGCTTGTCCTTTGCTACAAAAATGATTGGGCCACCTTGCTGCACTTTATTTACTTTTGTTATTTGTTGCTCGTTACAAATTATCCTATCACAAAACTATCTGTTACCACTTATTTCAGTACTTGCAGAGAATACCTTGCTGAAAACCGCTTATCATTTCCTTCTGCTCCTCGTTGGGTTTGACACTCTTACTTATCAAAAGGACTACGATAGATCCACCACACTTGTGGGTCATCAAGACTCTTTTCTGGTGCCGTTGCCGGGGAGTGAAGCGCCTTTGGTAGGTGGAATTTGCTAAGGAAAAATTTATATAGTGTGCTGAAATTTACTGTCACTTGTTACTATGGAAAGTAATCCTTTGAGGGGCTTGTTAGGGTATCTTCACCCCGACCAAGAGAAACAGAGTTGCTCCTCAACCTACTGAACCTACTGAAAATGAAATTATTCCTTTGAAGTTCCTTGGGTATGTTAGAAAAACTGCTTGAAAACCCTTTTACAGGAGATGGAACAAAGCATCCTGATGAACATCTACTCTATGTGGATGACGTTTGTGGATTATTTAAGCTTGCAGGTATACCCGATGATGTTGTAAAGAAGAAGGTCTTCCCTTTATCTTTGAAGGGAGATGCATCGACATGGTATAGGCTATGTGATGATACGGGATCATGGAACTATAAACGAATGAAGTTGGAATTTCATCAAAAGTATTATCCTATGCATCTTGTTCATCGTGATCGCAATTATATATATATAATTTTTGGCCTCGCGAAGGAGAAAGCATCGCTCAAGCTTGGGGGAGGCTTAAATCAATGTTATATTCATGCCCCAATCATGAGCTCCCTAGAGAAATAATTCTTCAAAAAATTTATGCTCGGCTCTCCCATAATAATCAATCCATGCTCGATACTTCTTGTGCTGGCTCTTTTATGATGAAGACTATTGAATTCAAATGGAATTTATTGGATAGAATTAAACGCAACTCTGAAGATTGGGATCTCGACGAAGGTAAGGAGTCAGGTATGACACCTAAATTTGATTGTGTTAAATCTTTTATGGATATCGATATTTTTCGTATATTTAGCACTAAATATGGACTTGACTCTGAGATAGTAGCTTATTTTTGTGAATCTTTTGCTACTTATGTTGATCTCCCCAAGGAGAAGTGGTTTAAATATCATCCTCCCATAGAAGTAAAAGTAGTTGCTCCTACTAAAGTTAAAGAAAAGACTGTCACTTATAATGATCCTATTGTTCCTACTTCTTATGTTGATAAACCACCTTTCCCTATTAGGATAAAGGATCATGCTAAAGCTTCAACTGTGGTTCGTAAAAGTAATATCATAACTTATACACCTCCTGAGCAAGTTAAAGTTGAACCTAATATTGCTATTGTTAAAGATCTCTTGGCTGATAATATTGATGGGCATGTTATTCATTTCTGCGGTGAAACTGCTAGAATTGCCAAACCCTGTGCTAAAGATAAACATAGACCTGTGGTAGGCGTGCCTGTTATTGCTGTTAAAATAGGAGAGCATTGTTATCATGGCTTATGTGATATGGGTGCTAGTGATAGTGTTATACCTTATGACTTGTATAAAGAAATTATGCATGATATTGCACCCGCTGAGGTAGAAGGTATTGATGTTCCAATTAAACTTGCCAATAGAGATACTATATCAGCAATGGGAATTGTTAGATATGTTGAAGTCTTGTGTGGGAAAACTAAATATCCTGCTGATTTTCCTGTTCTCAGTTCACCACAAGACAGCTTTTGTCCCATTATATTTGGTAGACCCTTCTTGAATACTGTCAATGCTAGAATAGACAGCGAAAAGAATGTTATTACTATTGGTTTGGGTGATATGTCTCATGAGTTGAATTTCTCTACATTTAGTAAACAACATCATGAAGAATAATTGCCTAGTAAGGATGAAATTATTGGTCTTGCTTCTATTGCAGTACCTCCTAGTGATCCTTTAGAACAATATTTGCTAGACCATGAAAATGATATGTTTATGAATGAAAGAAGGGAAATAGATGAAGTATTCTTTAAACAGGAACCTATTCTGAAACACAATTTGTCTGTTGAAATCTTAGGGGATCCTCCTCCACCCAAGGGTGATCCCGTGTTTGAGCTTAAACCGTTGCCTGATAATCTTAAATATGCTTATCTTGATGAAAAGAAGATATATCCTGTTATTATTAGTGCTAACCTTTCAGAACATGAAGAAGAAATATTATTGAAAACTCTGAAGAAGCACCGTGTTGCTATTGGATATACTCTTGATGATCTTAAGGGCATTAGTCCCACTCTATGTCAACATAAAATAAATTTGGAAGAAGATGCCAAACCAGTCTGTGACCATCGACGAAGGCTTAATCATAAGATGAAAGAAGTGGTAAGAAAAGAGATACTAAAGCTTTTGGAGGCAGGTATAATTTATCCCGTTCTTGATAGTCGATTGGGTAAGTCCGTTCATTGTGTCCCTAAGAAGGAGGTGTTCTTGTTGTTCCTAATGATAAAGATGAATTGATTCCACAAAGAATTAATACAGGTTATAGGATGGTAATTGATTTCCATAAATTAAATAAGGCTACTAAGAAAGATCATTACCTTACCTTTTATCGATCGATGCTAGAAAGATTATGCAAACATACACACTATTGCTTTCTAGATGGTTATTCGGTTTCTCTCAAATACCGTGTCGGCTAAGGATCAATCAAAGACTACTTTTACATGCCCTTTTGGTACTTTTGCTTATAGACGTATGCCTTTTGGTTTATGTAATGCACCTGCTACCTTTCAAAGATGCATGATGGCTATATTCTCTGACTTCTGTGAAAAGATTTGTGAGGTTTTCATGGACGACTTTTCTGTCTATGGATCTTGTTCGAGTTTTGCAGAGATGTGAAGAAACTAATCTTGTCTTGAATTGGGAAAAGTGCCACTTTATGGTTAATGAAGGTATTGTCTTGGGGCATAAAGTTTCTGAAAGAGGTATTGAAGTTGATAAAACCAAGGTTGATGCTATTGAAAGGATGCCATGTCCCAAGGACATCAAAGGTATAAGAAGTGTCCTTGGTCATGCCGGATTTTATAGGAGGTTCATTAAGGACTTCTCAAAATTTCTCGACCTCGACTAATTTATTACAAAAGATATACCATTTGTCTTTGATGATGATTGTGTAGAAGCATTTGAAATACTTAAGAAAGCATTGATCTCTGCACCTACTGTTCAGCCACCTGATTGAAATTTACCCTTTGAAATTATGTGTGATGCTAGTGATTATGCTGTAGGTGTTGTTCTAGGGCAAAGAGTTGATAAGAAATTAAATGTTATCCATTATGCTAGTAAAACTTTAGACAATGCTCAAAGAAATTATGCTACTACTAAAAAGGAATTCTTGGCAGTTGTATTTGCTTGTGATTAGTTCAGACCTTATATTGTTGATTATAAAGTAACTATTCACACTGATCATGCTGCTATTAAATACCTGATAGAAAAGAAAGATGCTAAACCTAGACTTATTAGATGGGTTCTCTTGCTGCAAGAATTTGATTTGCATATTGTTGATAGAAAGGGAGCTGAGAACCCCGTTGCAGACAACTTGTCTAGGTTAGAGAATGTTCTTGATGACCCACTACCTATTGATGATAGCTTCCCTGATGAGCAACTAAATGTCATAAATACTTCTCGTAGTACTCCATGGTATTCTGATTATGCTAATTACATTGTTGCTAAATTCATACCGCCTAGTTTCACATACTAGCAAAAGAAAAAGTTTTTCTACGATTTGAGACATTACTTTTTGGATGACCCACATCTTTATAAAGAAGGAGTAGATGGTGTTATTAGACGTTGTGTACCTGAGCATGAACAGGAACAGATCCTACGCAAGTGCCACTCCGAAGCTTATGGAGGACACCACGCGGGAGATAGAACTGCACATAAGGTATTGCAATCCGGTTTTTATTGGCCCACTCTCTTCAAGGATGCCCGTAAGTTTGTCTTATCTTATGATGAATGTCAAAGAATTGGTAATATTAGTAGACGTCAAGAAATGCCTATGAATTATTCACTTGTTATTGAACCATTTGATGTTTGGGGCTTTGATTATATGGGACCTTTTCCTGCCTCTAATGGATATACACATATTTTAGTTGATGTTGATTACGTTACTAAGTGGGTAGAAGCTATTCCAACTAGTAGTGCTGATCATAAGACTTCTATCAAAATGCTTAAAGAAGTTATTTTTCCGAGGTTTGGAGTCCCTAGATATTTAATGACTGATGGTGGTTCACATTTTATTCATGGTGCTTTCCGTAAAATGCTTGCTAAGTATGACGTTAATCATAGAATTGCATCTCCTTATCACCCACAGTCTAGTGGCCAGGTAGAATTGAGTAATAGAGAGATCAAATTAATTTTGCAAAAGACTGTCAACAGATCTAGAAAGAATTGGTCCAAGAAACTTGATGATGCATTATGGGCCTATAGAACTGCATATAAAAATCCTATGGGTATGTCTCCATATAAAATGGTTTATAGAAAAGCATGTCACTTACCTCTCGAACTAGAACATAAGGCATGCTGGGCTATTAAAGAGCTCAACTATGATTTCAAACTTGCTGGTGAAAACAGGTTATTTGATATTAGCTCACTTGATGAATGGAGAACCCAAGCTTATGAAAATGCCAAGTTGTTTAAAGAAAAAGTAAAAAGATGGCATGACAAAAGGATACAAAAGCGTGAGTTTAAAGTAGGTGATTATGTATTGTTATACAACTCTCGTTTAAGATTTTTTGCAGGAAAAATTATCTCTAAATGGGAAGGCCCCTACGTTATCAAGGAGGTCTAGCGTTCCGGTGCCATAAAAATCAACAACTTCGAAGGCACGAATCCGAAGGTGGTGAACGGTCAAAGAATTAAACATTATATCTCAGGTAATCCCATAAATGTTGAAACCAATGTTATTGAAATCGTAACCCGGAGGAATACATAAGGACACTTTCCGAGCGTTTGAGACTCGAAAAGGAATAGGTATGTGGTGCGGTAAGTAAACCGACTCCAAAACAGTTTTTAAGGCAATATTTCTCCGTTTTGGAATATTTAGAAAAATAGAAAAATAAGTAGCAGTCCGGGAAGGACACGAGGGCCCCACGAGGATGGAGGGCGCGCCCTACCCCCCTGGGCGCGCCCCCTACCTTGTGGGCACCTCGTGTGCCTTCCGGACTCCGTTTTCTTGCACGACACGTATTTTGGTCGGTAAAAATGCATTATATATCCTCCCGAAGGTTTTGACTCCCGTATCACGCAATTATCCTCTGTTTTTGTTTCGAGCTGTCCTATTGCAGATTAGATCAACATGTCTTCCCAGGATTCGGAAGGAGAAAGCTATGTGGATGATTACTTAGCAAGCCCTCAGGTCTATGGAGATGTGGAACACGATGGCTGCACTAAGGAGGAAGAAGAGGACTATGAACCCAAGGGGAAGGAGGAGACGAGCTCAGATGAAGATGAAGCCCCATTACCTCAACCTGGGGACATGCATGTGGAGTTTAAAAAGTCAAGTCTCCCCGATAGGGTAAAGAAACCAAAGATCGAGTTTATCCCTTTTCGTCTCTTGCAGGAAAATAAGCAGGACCTATGCAAAAAGATATTAACCCTGGAGTGGGAGATTAATGATTTGAGGGACCAAAATTCAATCCTCAAACGCAAATTAAGGGAGAAGTTTATGCCATCAACTAAGTCAACATCACCACCACCCTCTTCACCGACAAAGAAGGAGATATAATCACATGGGTATGAGCACTCCCCTTGGCAACTGCCAAGCTTGGGGGAGGTGCCCCGGTATCGTATCACCATCACACTCCTATCTTTATCGTTTCTTAGTTCGATCCTATTAGTAGTATCTTGATCTAGTAGAATAAAGTTTATGGCATGATCTAGTTTTGAGTTTTGCTTTATGATCTCTCTATGTAATTGAGTCTGTGCGCTATATATAATAAAGATTAGTGTTGAGTCAAGGGCTTGATTATTTTGCCATGATCTTGAGTGAATAAAAGAAAAGAATAAAAAGAATAAAAAGAAACAAAGAGTTCATATTGATCTTATTGAGAGTAATGACTATACATAGAAAGAGTATGATGATTAAAAGTTGTTGGGAGTTGGCAAACATGGTTTTGGTCATCGTTGCAATTAATAGGAAGTAATAAGGAAAGAGAGGTTTCACATATAGATATACTATTATTGACATCTTTTATGATTGGCAGCACTCATTAAAATATGACATGCTAAAGAGTTTATGTTGGACAAGGAAGACAACGTAATGGGTTATGTTTTATTATATCTAAGATAAAGTATGTTGTCATGGATCATCCAACATGTTGAGCTTGCCTTTTCCCCTCATGCTAGCCAAATTCTCAGCACCAAGTAGAGATACTACTTGTGCTCACAAAACCCTTAAACCAATTTTACCATGAGAGTCCACCATATCTACCTATGGATTGAGTAAGATCCTTCAAGTAAGTTGTCATCGGTGCAAAGCAATAAAAAATTGCTCTAAATATGTATGATTGATTGGTGTGGGAGAAATAAGCTTTATACGATCTTGTGATGTGGAAGTAATAAAAGCGATGGACTGCATAATAAGGGTTCATATCACAAGGGGCAATATAGAAGTGACGTTCTTTTGCATTAAGATTTTGTGCATCCAACCATAAAAGCGCATGGCAACCTCTGCTTCCCTCTGTGAAGGGCCTATCTTTTATTATTATCTTCTACCTTATGCAAGAGTCATGGTGATCTTCACCTTTTCCTTTTTACATTTTATCCTTTGGCAAGCACAGTATGTTGGAAAGATCCTGATAGATATATCTAATTGGATGTAGGGGAGCATGAGTTATTATTGTTGCCATTACCCTTGAGGTAAAAGGTTGGGAGGCGAAACTATAAGCCCCTATCTTTCTCTGTGTCTGATTAAAACTCCGTAACCACAAGTATCGCGTGAGTGTTAGCAATTATGAAAGACTAAATGATAGTTGAGTATGTGGACTTGCTATTAAGCTCTGCCATAGACTCTTTCTGATGTTATGATAAATTGCAATTGCTTCAATGTCTGAGATTATAGTTTGTTGGTTTTCAATAAAGTTTATGATTCGTACCTCTGCATTGTGAATAGATTATTACTTGAGCATAAGAAATCATATGACAATATCTATATATGTTGTTGTTATGAAAGAAATCATGATGCCTTCATGTCCGTATTTTATTTTTATTGACACCTCTGCCTCTAATCATGGGGACATATTTATCATTATCGGCTTTCACTTGAGGACAAGCGAGGTCTAAGCTTGGGGGAGATGATACGTCCATTCTGCATCATGCTTTTATATCGATATTTATTGCATTATGGGCTGTTACTACATGTTATGTCACAATTCTTATGATTATTCTCTCTTATTTTACAAGGTTTACATAAGGAGGAGAATGCGGCGGGTGGAACTACAAAGTGGAAAAGGAGCAAATATTAGAGACCTATTCGCACAACTCCAAAAGTCCTGAAACTCCACGAAAGTCATTTTGGAAATAATAAAAATATCCAGCGAAGAAGTTCACGGAGGGGCCCACCTGTCCATGAGGGTGGGGCGCGCCCTACCCAGGCGTGCCCCGCTACCTCGTGGGCCCCTGTTGGCTCTCCGATGGCCATCTTCGCTATATGAGGTCTTTCATCAAGGAAAAATCATAAGCAACCTTTGGGAATGAAACTCCGCCGCCACGAGGCGGAACCTTAGCGGAACCAATCTAGGGCTCCGCAGAGCTGTTCTGCGGGGACACTTCCCTCGGGAGGGGGAAATCATCGCCATCGTCATCACCAATGCTCCTCTCATCGGGAGAGGGCAATCTCCATCAACATCTTCACCAGCACCATCTCATCTCAAAACCCTAGTTCATCTCTTGTATCCAATTCTTGTCTCCAAGTCCGGGATTGGTACTAATAGGTTGCTAGTAGTGTTGATTACTCCTTGTAGTTGATGCTAGTTAGTTTATTTGGTGGAAGATCATATGTTCAGATCCTATATGCATATTATTACCCCTCTGATTATGAACATGAATATGCTTTGTGAGTAGTTACGTTTGTTCCTGAGGACATGGGAGAAGTCTTGCTATTAGTAGTCATGTGAATTTGGGTATTCGTTTGATATTTTGATGAGATGTATGTTGTCTAGCCTCTAGTGGTGTTATGTGAACGTCGACTACATAACACTTCACCATTACTTGGGCCTAGAGGAAGGCATTGGGAAGTAATAAGTAGATGATGGGTTGCTAGAGTGACAGAAGCTTAAAACCTAGTTTATGCGTTGCTTCGTAAGGGGATGATTTGGATCCATATGTTTCATGCTATGGTTAAGTTTACCTTAATACTTTTGTTGTAGTTGCGGATGCTTGCAATAGAGGTTAATCATAAGTGGGATGCTTGTTCAAGTAAGAACAGCACGCAAGCACTGGTCCACCCACATATCAAATTATCAATGTAACGAACGCGAATCATATGAACGTGATGAAAATTAGCTTGACGATATTCCCATGTGTCCTCGGGAGCGCTTTTCCTCATATAAGAGTTTGTCCAGGCTTGTCCTTTGCTACAAAAAGGATTGGGCCACCTTGCTGAACTTTATTTACTTTTGTTACTTGTTGCTCGTTACAAATTATCCTATCACAAAACTATGTGTTACCACTTATTTCAGTACTTGCAGAGAATACCTTGCTGAAAACCGCTTATCATTTCCTTCTGCTCCTCGTTGGGTTCGACACTCTTACTTATCGAAAGGACTACGATAGATCCCCTACACTTGTGGGTCATCAGACAGCAGGCCGCCAATACATGATGGAGGCGTTGATGCTATCATACTCCGACTTGATGGCCGGCCACCCGCCTTCTTCGTCTTCTCCAGCCTTCCAGCACCGGCGGCTAGAAGCGGCAGCCCCGAGAAGTTCAAGGAGCTGGCTTGAGAAGCCACCACCAAGAACCATCCCCTGGGAAATCACTTTGCCGGGGAGAAGACTAGGTGCAGATGATGGTGCTGTCGGCGTCGCCCGGGGACGGTGCATCCGACGTCTAGTTGGACCCGTCCTCGTCGTCCTCCCCACTGGTCTCCTCCTCATCACTATCCCTCGAGGAGATCTCGTCGTCAGTCGAGCTCTCCGTCAGCACCCTAGCCAGATTCTCGAGCGCCCAAAAACCTTGATGGACAGCAGGTCAGCTTCCACCAATTTTAAGTGGAGGACGTGCCCCTTCATCAGGCAGTGGGCGCGTGCGAAGGTTTTCCAACCACGGCGAAGGAGCATTACATGAGGGACGGGGAACTTTACGTTCACCCACATGTCGCCATTGCAACATCCCTTCATGTGAAGCCTCAACCTCGATGGTCGGTCGACCTCCAGCACCCTCGCGAACGCCTCGGGAAGGCGAAAACGGCTACACGGCGGCTCGTGTAGCTGCAGGATGAACACCAGCACCGTGTCTCCGACATGGCCGCTTGACGAAGCGGGAGGAGATGGCGGCGCCGCAGGTGCTCCCCTTCCGCGCCCTCTTCTGGCTCGACCACCTCGCCGACCACGACCCCGTCCAACGCCTCCATCTTGAGCATCTGGCTCTTCCTTAATTGCCGCAGCTCTCTGCCGAGAGGAAGAACTAGTCACCTCCATAGAGGGATGGCCGCGACCGCGCCCTCTCGGCATGATGGTGGATGGAGGATAGAGAAGAAGAGAAGACGCAAGGGGATGCCCCTCCTTCCTCCTCCCAACTCCCCTTTTATAGCTAGGCATGAAGAGCTGGAGGCTGGCGCTATGCCTTCCCAGAAGGGCCCTTTTGAATCTGGCTCATTAAAGCCATTGGCAACGAGCGGGGTCGTCGTCCGCCCTCCCCGCGCCAATTAAAGGCGCATGAGTATCTACCATGGCACGCCTTCCCGAATCCCATGCATCCGCCACCTACCCCGCGCCATGCATGCGGCGTACGTGGCGAAAAAGGCGAGCGTACTGGGAAGCGTGGAACGGCGATTACCACCCCGTGAATAAAGGCTATTCATGGGCCACTGCGAGCACGACAGACGAGAAGATTATAGCAGTTATTCCCCTGCCATGCGTGCTCGCGCACTGTTTGGGCCTAGGACAACGACGCTTCGCACCCAGTATGGCCCAGGCCCGAGGGCTCTTGTCAATGTACTAAATTTTGGCTCTTTAGCACCCCATACTTGTGCACGGGCAGTTGTAGCCACACCCTCGGCGAGTCTTGAAGGGGGGCGACCGAAAACAAGATACAAGGCGAGAAGAAGCAGCCAAACCAGACACTAGAAGACAGAGGACGAGCTGGACCGCCAGCAAGATCCTTGCCGGGACGTCTTGCGAGACCCCGGCAAGATCCTTGCCGGGACGACTTACAGAGCACAAACACTACAAAAAAAAGACACATCCGTGACATTTTGGGCCGAACGAATTTTTTCTGTCATACTTATGACACTTCTTTGACAATAATTGTGACAAAACACAGTATCGTCATAGATGTGGTGGGGTCCTACTTCTATGACAAAAAATCATGACAGAAAATGGGCTTTTCGTCCTAGGCGGGCCGGAGACGCAGCTGCATGACATTCTTTGGGCCGTCCATGACGGAAAAACTGTGGTAGAAGCGAGGGCGAGGAAAATATCGGGGTGTTCCCGGTTATGGTGGGTGGTCGGGGCCGAGCGATGCCTGTTTCTCGCGTACACGCACGCGCGTGGGTGTGAGGCGTTAACGCTCTAACTGAACCCGATCGGCGATTCGCCGCTCATTGCTAAGCGAAAGCCAATCGATGCTACCTCTGGATGAACGGTCTTGGCGTTCTTTGGGGGTTTGGATGAACAGTTCCCGGTGGGGGTGGATGAACAGGACCCCATGGTGTTGCCTCTCGGATGAACAGGACCCCGATCGATTGAGCGGTTGGGGCTGCATGAACAGGACCCGTGGAGGCGGGATGAACAGGACCACCCGTGGAGGCAGGATGAGCGATGAGCGGTGGAGGGCTGGATGAACAGTAGCCCGTGGAGGGGTGGTTGAACAGGAGCTCGTGGAGAGGGCTGATGACCCACAAGTATTGGGGATCTATCGTAGTCCTTTTGATAAGTAAGAGTGTCGAACCCAACGAGGAGCAGAAGGAAATGATAAGCGGTTTTCAGCAAGGTATTCTCTGCAAGTACTGAAATAAGTGGTAGCAGATAGTTTTGTGATAAGATAAATTGTAACGAGCAACAAGTAACAAGAGTAAATAAAGTGCAGCAAGGTGGTCCAATCCTTTTTGTAGCAAGGGACAAGCCTGGACAAACTCTTATAATAGGAAAAGCGCTCCCGAGGACACATGGGAATATCGTCAAGCTAGTTTTCATCACGCTCATATGATTCGCATTCGGTACTTTGATAATTTGATATGTGGGTGGACCGGTGCTTGGGTGATGTTCTTACTTGAACAAACATCACACTTATGATTAACCTCTATTGCAAGCATCTGCAACTACAACAAAAGTATTAAGGTAAACCTAACCATAGCATGAAACATATGGATCCAAATCAGCCCCTTACGAAGCAACACATAAACTAGGGTTTAAGCTTCTGTCACTCTAGCAACCCATCATCTACTTATTACTTCCCAATGCCTTCCTCTAGGCCCAAATAATGGTGAAGTGTCATGTAGTCAACGTTCTCATAACACCACTAGAGGTTACACAACATACATCTCATCAAAATATCAAACGAATACCAAATTCACATGACTACTAATAGCAAGACTTCTCCCATGTCGTCAGGAACAAATGTAACTACTCACGAAGCATATTCATGTTCATAATCAGAGGGGTAATAATGTGCATAAAGGATCTGAGCGTATAATCTTCCACCAAATAAACCAACTAGCATCAACTACAAGGAGTAATCAACACTACTAGCAACCTACTAGCACCAATCCCGGACTTGGAGACAAGAATTGGATACAAGAGATGAACTAGGGTTTGGAGATGAGATGGTGCTGGTGAAGATGTTGATGGAGATTGCCCTCTCCCGATGAGAGGAGCATTGGTGATGATGATGGCGATGATTTCACCCACCCGGAGGGAAGTGTCCCCGGCAGAACAGCTCACGGAGCCCTAGATTAGTTCCGCAAGGTTCCGCCTCGTGGCGGCGAGTCTCGTCCCAAAGGTTGCTTATGATTTTTTTCTCATCGAAAGAGCTCATATAGGAGAAGATGGGCGTCGGAGAGCCACCGGGGGCCCACGAGGTAGGGGGCGTGCCCAGGGGGGCGCGCCCCACCCTCGTGAGCAGTGTGTGCCCCGGCCTTCATCTTTAGCGACGATTTTTCTTTATTTATTTTAAGATATTCCGTGGAGTTTCAGGACTTTTGGAGTTCCACGAATAGGTCTCAATATTTGCTCCTTTTCGGCCGAATTCCAGCTGCCAAGCATTCCCCTCTTCATGGTAAACCTTGTAAAATAAGAGAGAATAGCCATAAGTATTGTGACATAACGTAAAATAACAGCCCATAGTGCGATAAATATCGATATAAAAGCATGATGCAAAATGGACGTATCAACTCCCCCAAGCTTAGACCTTGCTTGTCCTCAAGCGAAAAGCCGATAACAATAAATATGTCCTCATGTTTAGAGGTAGAGGCGTCGATAAAAATAAAATACGGACATGAAGGCATCATGATTATTCTCATAATAGCAACATATATAGATTTGTCATATGATTACTTATGTTCAAGTGATGATCTTCTCACAATGCAAAAGTATGAATCAGAAACTTTTTTGGGCACCAACAAATTATAACCTCAGTCATTGAAGCAATTGCAATTTATCATAACATAGGAAAGAGTCTATGTCAGAGCTTAAAAGCAAGTCCACATACTCAACTATCACTTAGTCCTTCATAATTGCTAGCACTCACGCTATACTTGTGGTTACGGAGTTTTAATCGGACACAAAGAAAGATAGGGGCTTATAGTTTTGCCCCACAACCTTTTACCTCAAGGGTAATGTCAAAAATAATAATTCATGCTCCCCAACATCCAATTAGATATATATATCATGTTCTTTCCAACATGCTGGGCTTGCCAATAGATAAAATGAAAAAGGAAAGGTGAAGATCACCGTGACTCTTGCATAACGTAGAGGATAAAAATAAAAGATAGGCCCTTCGCAGAGGGAAGCAGAGGTTGCCATGCGCTTTCATGGTTGGATGCACAAAATCTTAATGCAAAAGAACGTCACTTTATATTGCCCCTTGTATGTGGAACTTTATTATGCAGTCCGTCGCTTTTATTACTTCCAGAACAAGTTCGTACAAAGCTTATTTCTCTGCACTAATAAGTCATGCATATTTAAAGAGCAATTTTTATTGCTTGCACCGATGACAACTTACTTGAAGGATCTTACTCAATCCATAGGTAGATATGGTGGACTCTCATGGCTAAACTGGTTTAAGGGTATTTGGAAGCACAAGTAGTATCTCTACTTGGTGCTGAGAATTTGGCTAGCATGAGAGGGAAAGGCAAGCTCAACATGTTAGAGGAACCATGACAACATACTTTATCTTAGATACAAGAAAACATAACTCATTATGGTGTCTTCCTTGTCCAACATCAACTCTTTAGCATGTCATATTTTAATGAGTGCTCCCAATCATAAAAGATGTCAATGATAATATATCTATATGTGAGACCTCTCTCTCCTTATTACTTCCTATTAATTGCAACGATGACCGGAGTCATATTTGCCAACTCCCAACAATTTTTAATCATCATACTCTTTCTATGTGAAGTTATTACTTTCAATGAGATCAATATGAACTCTTTGTTTCCTTTTATTCTCTTCTTTATTCACCCAAGATCATGGCAAAGTAATCAAGCCCTTGACTCAACACTAATCTTTATTATATAAATATAGCTCACGGACTCGATTGCATAGAGGGATCATAAAGCAAAACTTCAAAACTAGATCATGCCATGACTTTATTCTACTAAATCAAGATACTACTAATAGGATCGAACTAAGAAAAACGGTAAAGATAAGAGTTGTGATGGTGATACGATACCGGGGCACCTCCCCCAAGCTTGGCAGTTGCCAAGGGGAGTGCCCATACCCATGTGATTATGTCTCCTTTGTTGTTGGTGAAGAAGGTGGTGGTGTTGTTGATGATGCAAGCTTGTCGTCCACCTTCCATGGCATAGGATCACCATCATAGAAGAACTTATTCTTGGAAGCACTTGGGGTCGTCATGATGATCTAGACCTGTCAGAAAAATAGCTCGAAACAAGAACAGAGGATATTTGCGTGATACGGGAGTCAAAACCTTCGGGAGTATATATAATGAATTTTTACCAACCAAAATACGTATCGCACAAGAAAACGGAGTCCGGAGGGCACACGACGTGCTCACGAGGTAGGGGGGCGCGCCTAGGGGGGTAGGGCGCGCCCTCCACCCTCGTGAAGGCCTCGTGTCCTTCCCGTACTTCCACTTATTTTTCTATTTTTCTAAATATTCCAAAACAGAGAAATATTGCCTTAAAAATTGTTTTGGATTCGGTTTACTTACCGTAACACATACCTATTCCTTTTCGGAGTCTGGAACGTTCTGGAAAGTGTCCCTTATGTATTCCTCCGGGGTTACGGTTTCAATAATATTCGTTTCAACATTTATAGGATTACCTGAGATATAGTTTTTGATCCTTTGACCGTTTACCACCTTGGTTTGTGCCTGCGAAGTTGTTGATTTTATGGCACCGAACGATAGACCTCCTCGATAACGTAGGGACCTTCCCATTTAGAGAGAAGTTTTCCTGCAAAAATCTTAAGCGAGAGTTGTATAGCAATACATAATCACCTACATTAAACTCATGCTTTTGTATCGTTTTGTCATGCCATCTTTTAACTTTTTCTTTAAACAACTTGGCATTTTCATAGGCTTGGGTTCTCCATTCATCAAGTGAGCTAATATCAAATAACCTCTTCTCACCGGCAAGTTTGAAATCATAGTTGAGCTCTTTAATAGCCCAATATGCCTTATGTTCTAGTTCGAGAGGTAAATGAAATGCTTCTCCATAAACCATTTTATACGGAGACATACCCATAGGATTCTTATATGCGGTTCTATAGGCCCATAATGCATCATCAAGTTTCTTGGACCAATCCTTTCTAGACCTATTAACAGTCTTTTGCAAAATTAATTTGAGCTCTATATTACTCAGTTCTACTTGACCACTAGACTGCGGGTGATAAGGAGATGCAATTCTATGATTAACGTCATATTTAGCAAGCATTTTACGGAAAGCACCATGAATAAAATGGGAACCACCATCAGTCATTAAATATCTAGGGACTCCAAACCTCGGAAAAATAACTTCCTTAAGCATTTCAATAGAAGTGTTATGATCAGCACTACTAGTTGGAATAGCTTCTACCCACTTAGTAACGTAATCAACAGCAACTAAAATATGTGTATATCCATTAGAGGCAGGAAAAGGTCCCATATAATCAAAGCCCCAAACATCAAATGGTTCAATAACAAGTGAATAATTCATAGGCATTTCTTGACGTCTACTAATATTACCAATTCTTTGACATTCATCACAAGACAAAACAAACTTATGGGCATCCTTGAAGAGAGTAGGCCAATAAAAACCAGATTGCAATACCTTATGTGCAGTTCTATCTCCAGCGTGGTGTCCTCCATAAGCTTCGGAGTGACACTTGCGTAGGATCTGTTCCTGTTCATGCTCAGGTACACAACGTCTAATAACACCATCTACTCCTTCTTTATAAAGATGTGGATCATCCCAAAAGTAATGTCTCAAATCATAAAAGAACTTTTTCTTTTGTTGGTATGTGAAGCTAGGGGATATAAATTTAGCAAAAATATAATTAGCATAATCAGCATACCATGGAGTGCTACGAGAAGTGCTTATGACATTTAATTGTTCATCAGGAAAGCTATGATCAATAGGTAGTGGGTCATCAATAAAATTCTCTAACCTAGATAAGTTGTCTGCAACGGGGTTCTCAGCTCCTTTTCTATCAACAATAAGCAAATCAAATTCTTGCAGCAAGAGAACCCATCTAATAAGTCTAGGTTTAGCATCTTTCTTTTCCATAAGATATTTAATAACAGCATGATCAGTGTGAATAGTTACTTTAGAATCAACAATATAGGGTCTAAATTTATCACAAGCAAACACAACTGCTAAAAGTTCCTTTTTGGTGGTAGCATAATTTATTTGAGCATTGTCTAGAGTCTTACTAGAATAATGGATAACATTTAATTTCTTATCAACTCTTTGCCCTAGGACAACACCTACAACATAATCACTAGCATCACACATAATTTCAAAGGGTAAATTCCAATCAGGTGGCTGAACAACAGGTGCAGAGACTAATGCTTTCTTAAGTATTTCAAATGCTTCTACACAATCATCATCAAAGACAAATGGTACATCTTTTTGTAATAAATTAGTTAGAGGCCAAGAAATTTTTGGGAAGTCCATAATGAACCTCCTATAAAATCCGGCGTGACCAAGGGAACTTCTTATACCTTTGATGTCCTTGGGACATGGCATCTTTTCAATAGCATCAACCTTGGCTTTATCAACTTCAATACCTCTTTCAGAAACTTTGTGCCCCAAGACAATACCTTCATTAACCATAAAGTGGCACTTTTCCCAATTCAAGACGAGATTAGTTTCTTCACATCTCTGCAAAACTCGATCAAGATTGCTCAAGCAATCATCAAAAGAGGAACCATAGACGGAAAAGTCGTCCATGAAAACCTCACAAATCTTTTCACAAAAATCAGACAATATAGCCATCATGCATCTTTGAAAGGTAGCAGGTGCATTACATAAACCAAAAGGCATATGTCTATAAGCAAAAGTACCAAAAGGGCATGTAAAAGTAGTATTTGATTGATCTTTAGCCGACACAGGTATCTGAGAGAAACCAGAATAACCATCTAGAAAGAAATAATGTGTATGTTTGCATAATCTTTCTAGCATTTGATCAATAAAAGGTAAGGGGTAATGATCTTTCTTAGTAGCTTTATTTAATTTGTGGAAATCAATTACCATCCTATAACCTGTAATAATTCTTTGCGGAATCAATTCATCTTTATCATTAGGGACAACAGTAATACCTCCCTTCTTAGGGACACAATGGACAGGGCTTACCCACTGACTATCAGCAACGGGATAAATTATACCTGCCTCCAGAAGCTTGAGTATTTCTTTCCTTACCACTTCTTTCATTTTAGGATTCAAACGTCATTGAGGATCACGAACTGGTTTGGCGTCCGCTTCCAAATTTATTTTATGCTGACATAGAGTGGGACTAATGCCCTTAAGATCATCCAGAGTATATCCAATAGCGGCATGGTGCTTTTTCAGAGTTTTCAATAATCTTTCTTCCTCCTGCTCTGAAAGGTTAGCACTAATAATAACAGGATATATTTTCTTTTCATCAAGATAAGCATATTTAAGATTATCAGGCAACGGTTTAAGCTCAAACACGGGATCACCCTTGGGTGGAGGAGGATCCCTAAGTTTGAACAGGCAAATTATGTTGCGAATAGGTTCTGTTTAAAGAATACTTCATCTATTTCCTTCTTTCATTCATGAACATCTCATTTTCATGGTCTAGCAAATAGTGTTCCAAAGGATCACTAGGAGGTGCAACAATAGAAGCAAGACCAATAATTTCATCCTTACTAGGCAATTCTTCCTCACGATGTTGTTTACTAAATTTAGACAAATTAAACTCATGAACCATATCATCCAAGCCAACCGTAACAACATTCTTTTTGCAGTCTATCGTAGCATTAACAGTATTCAAGAAGGGTCTACCAAAAATAATGGGACAAAGGCTATCTTGTGGAGAATCAAGAACAAGGAAATCAGCGGGATATTTGGTTTTACCACACAAGACTTCAACATCTCTAACAATTCCCATTGCAGATATAGTATCTCTATTGGCAAGTTTAATTGTAACATCAATATCTTCTAACTCAGCAGGTGCGATATCATGCATAATTTCTTTATATAAATCAATGGGTATAACACTAGCACTAGCACCCATATCACATAAGCCATGATAACAGTGATCTCCTATTTTAACAGAAATAACAGGCACGCCTACTATAGTTCTATGTTTATCTCTATCACAGGGTTTAGCAATTCTAGCAGTTTCACCAGAGAATTGAATGGCATGCCCATCAATATTATCAGACAAGAGATCTTTAACAGTAGCAATATTAGGTTCTACTTTGACTTGCTCAGGAGGTGTATAAGTTCTAGCATTGCTTTTACGAACAACAGTTGAAGCTTTAGCATGATCCTTTACTCTAATAGGGAAAGGTGGTTTCTCAACATAAGAGGTGGGAACAATAGGATCATTACAAGTGACGGTCTTTTCTTCAACTTTAATAGGTGCAACTACTTTTAATTCTATGGGAGGATGATATTTAAACCACTTCTCCTTGGGGAGATCAACATAAGTAGCAAAAGATTCATAGAAAGAAGCTACTATCTCTGAGTCAAGTCCATATTTAGTGCTAAACTTACGGAAAATATCGGTATCCATAAAAGATTTAACACAATCAAACTTAGGTGTCATACCTGACTCCTTACCTTCGTCGAGGTCCCAATCTTCAGAGTTGCATTTAATTATATCCAATAAATTCCATTTAAATTCAATAGTCTTCATCATAAAAGAGCCAGCCCAAGAAGTATCGAGCATGGTGCGATTGTTATCAGAAAGCCGAGCATAAAAATTCTGAAGAATTGTCACTCTTGAGAGCTCATGATTGGGGCATGAATATAACATTGATTTAAGCCTCCCCCAAGCTTGAGCGATGCTTTCTCCTTCGCGAGGCCAAAAATCATATATATAATTGCGATCACGGTGAACAAGATGCATAGGGTAATACTTTTGATGAAATTCCAATTTCACTCTTTTATAGTTCCATGATCTCGTATCATCACATAGCCTATACCATGTCAATGCATCTCCCTCCAAAGGTAAAGGGAAAGACTTCTTCTTAACAACCAACATCATCGGGTATACCTGCAAGCTTAAATAGTCCATAAATATCATCCACATAGCGTAGATGCTCGTCAGGATGCTTTGTTCCATCTCCTGCAAAAGTGTTAGCTAGCAGTTTTTCCATCATACCCGAAGGAAATTCAAAAGGAGTTTCATTTTAAACAGGTTCAGTAGGTTGAGGAGCAACTCTTTCTCTACTGGACGGGGTGAAGATACCCCGAACAAGCCCCTCAGAGAATTACTTTCCATAGTAACAAGTGACAGAAAATTTCAGCACACTATATAAATTTTTCCTTACCAAATTCCACAAACCAAAGGTGCTACACTCCCCGGCAACGGCGGCAAAAAAGAATCTTGATGACCCACAAGTATAGGGGATAAATCGTAGTCCTTTCGATAAGTAAGAGTGTCGAACCCAACGAGGAGCACAAGGAAATGATAAGCGGTTTTCAGCAAGCTATTCTCTGCAAGTACTGAAATAAGTGGTAACAGATAGTTTTGTGATAAGATAAATTGTAACGAGCAACAAGTAACAAGAGTAAATAAAGTGCAGCAAGGTGGCCCAATCCTTTTTGTAGCAAAGGATAAGCCTGGACAAACTCTTATAATAGGAAAAGCGCTCCTAAGGACACATGGGAATATCGTCAAGCTAGTTTTCATCATGCTCATATGATTCGCGTTCGGTACTTTTATAATTTGATATGTGGGTGGACCGGTGCTTGGGTGCTGTTCTTACTTGAACAAACATCCCACTTATGATTAACCTCTATTGCAAGCATCCGCAACTACAACAAAAGTATTAAGGTAAACCTAACCATAGCATGAAACATGTGGATCCAAATCAGCCCCTTACGAAGCAACGCATAAACTAGGGTTTAAGCTTCTGTCACTCTAGCAACCCATCATCTACTTATTACTTCCCAATGCCTTCCTCTAGGCCCAAATAATGGTGAAGTGTCATGTAGTCGATGTTCACATAACGCCACTAGAGGTTAGACAACATACATCTCATCAAAATATCGAACGAATACCAAATTCACATGACTACTAATAGCAAGACTTCTCCCGTGTCCTCGGGAACAAACGTAACTACTCACAAAGCATATTCATGTTCATAATCAGAGGGGTAATAATGTGCATAAAGGATCTGAACATATAATCATCCACCAAATAAACCAACTAGCATCAACTACAAGGAGTAATCAACACTACTAGCAACCTACTAGCACCAATCCCGGACTTGGAGACAAGAATTGGATACAATAGATGAACTAGGGTTTGGAGATGAGATGGTGCTGGTGAAGATGTTGATGGAGATTGCCCTCTCCCGACGAGAAGAGCGTTGGTGATGATGATGGCGATGATTTCCCCCTCCCGGAGGGAAGTGTCCCCGGCAGAACAGCTCCGCCGGAGCCCTAGATTGGTTCCGCCAAGGTTCCGCCTCGTGGCGGCGGAGTCTCGTCCCGAAATGTTGCTTATGATTTTTTTTCTCATCGAAAGAGTTCATATAGGAGAAGATGGGCGTCAGAGAGCCACCAGGGGACCCACGAGGTAGGGGGCGCGCCCAGGGGGGAGGGCGCGCCCCCCACCCTCGTGAGCAGGATGTGGGCCCCCTGGCCTTCATCTTTGGCGATGATTTTTCATTATTTATTTTAAGATATTCCGTGGAGTTTCAGGACTTTTGGAGTTGCATAGAATAGGTCTCAATATTTGCTCCTTTTCGGCCAGAATTCCAGTATCGGCATTCCCCTCTTCATGGTAAACCTTGTAAAATAAGAGAGAATAGCCATAAGTATTGTGACATAACGTAAAATAACAGCCCATAATGCGATAAATATCGATATAAAAGCATGATGCAAAATGGACGTATCAAGGGCTGGTTGAAAAGTAGCCGGTGAAGTAGCGCGCAGTGGAGGCTGGATGAACTGGAGCCCGTGGATGAACAGTCGCAGGTGGAGGCTTGAGGAGGTCGACGGTGGATGAACAGTAGCCCGTGGAGGCTGGAGGGGGCCGATAGTGGAGATGAACAATATCCCGTGGAGTCCCGTTTTGTAGTACGCCACACCCTTCCCGATGAACAGGACCCCCATTTCGACCATAGCACTCCAACACAAGTCTGTTTCCTCCGTTTTGCGGTACGCACACCCCTCCCGATCAACAGGACCCCCGTTTCGACCATAGGAGGTCTGTTTCCTCCGTTTTGCGGTACGCCAGACCCCTCCCAATGAACAGGATCCCGTTTTGAATGTGGCCGGTCGAACACAAGGCTGCTTCCTCCGTTCTGCGGTACGCCAGGCCTTGTTTCCATCGGCTATTCTGTCCAAGCCCTCCCGATGAACACGACGACGCATTCCATTCCGACCCAGCCAGTTGGCTCCCCATGAACACGATGACGACGATGTTTCTCCGTTTCGACCCAACCATGTACACGAGCCCTGGCCGTACGTATGCGCGAGTAGGCGTTCGAGACCCTGCCCGTATGTACGTATGTGGCCGTATTTTCTTTCTTGCACACTGCCTGCTGTACGTACATGTACATGCTACGTGTGCGCCTATACTACGACACGTGCACGCCTCTACATCGACCAGTATGTACGTACACGTTCGCGACCGGAATGACAATGCTACGTACGCTTCGACCAAGTGGGTCCCGGCTGTCAGGCACTTCCTTGCCTGCGAAGATGTAGCTGGTGGGTCCCAGCAGTCAGGGGGCGGATCGTTTTTTCTTGCCCGGACGCACTTCCTTGCGCGCGAAGATGTAGCTGGTGGGTCCCAGCAGTTAGGGGGAAACGTTTTTTTTCACGAAATACGGTGGTCCGTCCGGTGGGTCCCCGCTGTCAGGTGGAGGAATAATTATTTTGCGCGTCATAAGGAGGCACTTCCTTGCTGCGGCCGTGGACCCAGCTGTCAGCCTCTTCACGTACATTCCACGTCCGATAGAAGTCGTTCCTTGACCACGTTAACCACGCCGCGCAGAGAGCACTAGGGTGGTGGACGACGGAGAGGCCTAGGAAGGGGACGACACGGAGCCGGGGAAGACGCGGCAGTGGATTCCCACGCGTAGAGGAGTACGAGGGTTCACTGGTTCGCTGCGGTGTGAGGCTGCCGCCGCGCGAGAATAACGAGGGTGTGGGTGAGTAGAGGGATGGCCTGGCGGTGGTGGGAGTAGTAGAGGCGGTGAGGCCTCCGCCGCATCGCAGCCGGCCACGGGAGGCAGGAGCACGAGGCATGACCGACGCTAGTTTGGGCGGCTGGAGCAAGAAGACCAGAGGTTGAAGAAGCACTACGGCCATTGGATGGACATCGTACGGTCACTGGAGCTAGAATCGTGCATATTAACTAAGTTGACAAAGCCCTCCGTCCCCGTGAACTTAGTAGGCCCACAAGTCAGCCTGCCACTATACTGGGTCCCAACTAACAGGGGGGTATTCATTTTTTGTGCATAATAAGGAGGCACTTCCTTGCGTGCGAAGATATAGCTGGTGGGTCCGAAATCGTCGTGGCGGTAACATTTTTTTTGAAATCTGAGACCCTTTCGGTGTGTCCCTGATGTCAGGTGGAGGAATCATTATTTTGCACGTAATAAGGAGGCATTTCCTTGCGTGCAGCCATGGACCCAGCTGTCAGCCTCTCCACATACAGTCCACTTTAGATGCAAGTCGGTCGTTGACCACGTTGACCAGGCTGCGTCGAGAGCACCAGGGCGGTGGACGACGGTGAGGCCTAGGAAGGGAACGATATAGAGGCAGGGAAGACTCGGCAGTTGTTTCCCACGCGGAGGGGAGTATGATTGTACGAGGGTTTACTGGTTCATCTGTCGTCGCCGAAGAATAACAGCAGGTGTGGGTGAGTAGAGGGATGGCTAGGCGAGCGATGGGAGTACGGTGGGGCGGTGAGGCTGCGCGGCAGCACTGCCGGCCGCGGGGAGGAGGGAGCAGGCAGTCCCGCCGGCGCTTGTTTGAGCGGCTGGAGCAGGAAGAGCAGAGATTGAAGAAGCACGACGACCGTTGGATGAACATCCAACAGTCAATGCTTGTGCGTCAACCTTTTTTTAGGAAAGCCTCAAATCTGTGGAAAACAGCATACAGCCCATCTGCCATTATTTCTAATAATTTACAACCCATTTGCTAATTCTTAAGTTTTTTTTGCAGCCCATATTCTTTTTGTTAGCATTACAGCCCATATTGTGGCCACTGTTAAAAAATTATACGAAATTTTGCATATTTCAGTGCGGTCCGAACTGTTTTTAATCCTGAAATTTTGAGTCACATTCAAACAGATTTAAAGATAAATGTATATCAATATAAAATCCAACAAATTGTCCACGCATAAAAATTAACATAATCTAAAATCTCGAAATGAAAAAAAGAAATTTGAAACTAATTGCCGGTTTGATGTGTTTTAAAAATGTATAGCCCATTTCTCATTACTGATAGGCCATTTTCTCGGCCAGCCGAATGAAAGTTCTTCTCGTCTTGAAAGATTTGCAGCTCAACAGGCCTGACAAAGTGACTTACTTGGCAAATCACAAAAAACCTGGGTTGTGGCCGTGGACCCAGCTGTCAGCCTCTCCACGTACAGTACTCTTCCGGTGGAAGTCGGTCGTTGACCACGTTGACCACGCCGTGCTGAGCGAACCAAAGCGGTGGACAACGGCGAGGCCTAGGAAGGGGACCACGCGGAGCCGGGGAAGACGCGGCAGTGGATGCCCACGCAGAGAGGATTACGAGGGTTCACTGGTTCGGCTGCGGTGTGAGGCTGCCGTCGCGGCAGGGCCTGGCTAGCGGTGGAAGTAGTAGGGGGCGATGAGGCCTCAACGGCAGCGTACAGCCGACCACTAGAGGCAGGAGCAGGCGGTCTCGCCGGCGCTGGTTTGGGCGGCTGGTGCAAGAAGAGCAGCAATTGAAGAAGCAGCAGAACCGTTCGATTCAAATACAACGGTTACTGCTGCTAGAATCATTTCTTGACTAATTTGACAAGCCCTACGTACGCGTCAACTTAGTAGGCCCACAGGTCAGCCTCCCAACCGGTGCGCCCCAGATGTCAGTGGGAGGAATTATTTTTTCATGTAATAAGGAGGCAGTTGATTGTGTGCGGCCAGGCCAGCGAAGGGAGTAGGGTGGGCCGGGAAAGCCTGCGCGACATCACAGCGGGCCACAAGAGGAGGGAGCAGGCAGTCCCGCCGACGCTAGTTTAGGCGGCTGGAGCAGGAAGATTAGATATTGAAGAAGCACGTCGGCCGTTGGATGGACATCCAACAATCACTGCTGCTAGAATCGTGTGTTGACTGACAAAGCCTTGCGTAAACAAGTCAGCCTCGAAATCTGTGGCGTGTACAGCCCATTTGCTATTATTTTTATAATTCTTACTCATTTTCTAATTCATATAGAATTTATTGCAGCCCATTTTCCATTTTTAGAATTGCTGCCCATTTTCTGGTCAGTACCAGGATTAAAAAAATAACTAAATAAGTGGGAAATTTTGAAAATTCGCAAATTTTTGCTGGGGAACAAAATATTCTTAATCCAAAAATCAGTAGCCATACTAAAACATATTTAAACATAAATCAATACTATGTCAAGTTAAATCCAACTATGTTGACAGGGCCGGATGGCGGCACCGCGGCGAGCGCACCAAGGCGGAGGATAAAGTGCTGTCGCCAATGTGCTGGGCTGGGTTGGACATTCTTATTGAAAAATAAAAATGGACCGAATCTATTTACGATGTTGACTACGATTTGCATGGGTCCGCTGGTTGCAGGAAGAAAATGCTGGGAGAAAGAAGACTAGTCGCTATCTTTGCCGAAGAATAATATCGATTGAATGTAACGACACTACCATAGGAAATAATATCCTCCTGTTAAATCGTGAATTTAAAGAATTGGTGCATGAGCATTTAGCTTTATTTATTTACTTATTTATGTTTAGGGGACCATGAGCATGTACCTGGGCTGGATTCATGTGAGAGCCTCCCTTCCAGTTAATTATGGGCTTCTCTATTGGGCCTTCATCAGTTAGCTGCATGTTATCAACAAGTGGAAAATGTGTTCCGTATGAAAATAGTATGCGCTACGTATGGTACGGGGCACTAAAGGATCGAACCGTGCAACGACTTCCAAAACATTGTGTTTGTCGTTCTAACGACACATTTATTCAACCAATAGACGAAATATACTACTGATTGTACATTGAAAACAGCAGCAGCAGCAACCAGTGTTGGGGGTGCAACAGAAGCAGTAAGCAGGCCAGAAGAGTGAAGATGCAGCTCTCTTCCAAACCAAACATCATCCATCATTACAAAAGGGCTACCAAAAAAGAACAAGTGTATGCATCAAACTAAATAAAGATCCTACTACACTAAGTGTACGCATCTAACTAACCGGCTCAGTTAGATGTTACTATTTATTAAGCTGTGGAGATTGGTGACGGCTTGAACCAGATGGGTGCTGACGGGGAAACTCTAGCCATGGGTGAAGTCGATACTTGCGACCCTCTCTCCTACTTTGGGCTGCAGAGCATGGCGGCACATATCAGGGTATGGTGCATGCAGAGACGCATGGTACGCTGTGTACACACAGTTTTGCCTGATGAATGAAACCACGCTGCCATCATGATCCTTGCCGTCGGTTATCTCCTGGTTAATCGGATAATTCAGTCCGACAAACAGAGAGCGTGTACCAAGGCTACTTACCAACCTCCAGTCAAAAATTCCTGAAGGCCCAGAGAAGCTAGGATCCTGCTCAAAGACCTTGCAGTGACTGTGATTGTATTCCGCAAAACAACATGTCTGGTACATGCGAACGATCATCAATCGTTTGCCATCGTCTGATCGAGCCAGGAACCACCTAAAACTGCCATGCCGCTTTTCTTTGGAAGGTTCTGGGATTAGGAAGGGTAGGGACACCAGGCGGCCTACAACATCATATCAAGTTGGAGTCAAATAACCCTCAAAAAAGTTGGAGTCAAATAAAAAAGGGCTCTTGATGTAGTCAATCTTAAGAACAACATGTTATGAGCATGAATATTTTTTTTCAGTAAATGTTGACAGTAATATAAGCAAGCCCTCATGATATCATAGGAAAGTAACATACTGCTGTAACAACCGTTTGTAGCGATGACTGGAGTAGGCCAGCAATACGTCCAGCCATAGAAGGAGTCGACAGCGTAAATGAAGCCCTTGTGTTCAATGGCATCAGAGAACCATGGAGGATGTATGATCCTGCGATGGACGTGCAGATTTATCCACTTACCGCAGTGACCTGTCAGATAGGCGAGACCGCGGTTGAAGAACGCAATTAGCCTGAAGTCTTTATAATTCACAGATCGTGTGGGCACTTGGCAGATTACAACCTTGAGCAAATCAAACTTGGTATCATGTTGGCTACTGTAAGATTCCGAGTATTCTGGGCCGCGGTGCCAAAGTAGTGTAGTGTTAATCGAAGGAAGGGGGATCAATCACCGGGTGTAGACCTCCAGGAGCATCCATCTGCCGCGACCGTCGACGAGCACCATCCAAGACGTGTTCATGCCGACCCAGTACATACCGTTAATGTAGTTGAGGGTGACGGGGATCTTATCGCAGTCAAGGGGGTCGATGCTTGATACGTCTCCAACGTATCTATAATTTTTGATTGCTCCATGCTACTTTATCTACTGTTTTGGACCATATTGGGCTTTATTTTCCACTTTTATATCATTTTTGGGACTAACCTACTAACCGGAGGCCCATCCCAGAATTGCTGTTTTTTTGCCTATTTCAGTATTTCGAAGAAAAGGAATATAAAACGGAGTCCAAACGGAATGAAACCTTCGGGAACGTCATTTTCTCACCGAACGTAATCCAGAGAACTTGGAGTGCAAGTCAAGAAGCAACCGGAGCCTCCACGAGATAGGAGGGCTCCCCCCTATAGGGCGCGCCCCCTATCTCGTGGGCCCCTCGGGTGGCCACCGACGTACTTCTTCTTCCTATATATACCTACGTACCCCGAAAACATCCAGGGGCACCATGAAACACAATTTCCACCACCATAACCTTCTGTATCCGCAAGATCCCATCTTGGAACCTTCGCCGGCACTCTGCTGGAGGGGGAATCAAGCACGGGGGGCCTCTACATCAACATCCTTGCCCCTCCGATGAGTTGTGAGTAGTTTACCACAGACCTACGAGTCCATAGTTATTACATAGATGGGTTATTCTCTCTTTTTGGATCTCAATACAATGTTCTCCCCCTCTCTTGTGGAGATCTATTCGATGTAATCTCCTTATGCGGTGTGTTTGTCGAGAACGATGAATTGTGGGTTTATGATCAACTTTATCTATGAATAATACTTGAATCTTCTTTGAATTCTTTTATGTATGATTAAGTTATCTTTGCAAGTCTCTTCAAATTATCGGTTTAGTTTGGCCTACTAGATTGATCTTTCTTGCCATGGGAGAAGTGCTTAGCTTTGGGTTCAATCTGGCGGTGTCCTTACCCAGTGAAAGAAAGGGTTGCAAGGCACGTTTTGTATTGTTGCCATCGAGGATAACAAGATGGGGTTTATATCATATTGCATGAGTTTATCCCTCTACATCATGTCATCTTGCTTAATGTGTTACTCTGTTCTTATGAACTTAATACTCTAGATGCATGCTGGATAGTGGTCGATGTGTGGAGTAATAGTAGTAGATGCAGGCAGGAGTCGGTCTACTTGTTATGGACGTGATGCCTATATACATGATCATGCCTAGATAATCTCATAACTATGCGCTTTTCTATCAATTGCTCGACAGTAATTTGTTCACCCACCGTAATACTTATGCTATCTTGAGAGAAGCCACTAGTGAAACCTATGGCCCCCGGGTCTATCTCTTATCATATTTTCTTTCAATCTACTTTTATTTGCATCTTTGCTTTTTGCATCTATATTATAAAATACCAAAAATATATCTATATTATCATACTATCTTTATTAGATCTCACTTTCGCAAGTGCCCGTGAAGGGATTGACAACCCCTTTATTGCGTTGGTTGCGAGTTCTTAGTTTGTTTGTGTAGGTGCGTGGGACTTTTGAGGAGCCTCCTACTGGATTGATACCTTGGTTCTCAAAACTGAGGGAAATACTTACGCTACACTCTGCTGCATCACCCTCTCCTCTTCGAGGAAAACCAACGCAAGCTCAAGACGTAGCAAGAAAGATTTCTGGCGCCGTTGCCGGGGAGGCTTCCACCAAGTCAAGTCAAGATTCGACCTCCCGCCAACGTGCGATTTGTGGCGCCGTTGCCGTGGAGGTCTTCGCTCAAGTCAAGTCATACCAAGTACCCATCACAAACCTACCTCCCTCGCATTTACATTATTTCCCATTTGCCTCTCGTTTTCCTCTCCCCCACTTCAGCCTTGCCATTCTATTCGCCCTCTCTTTCCCAATCTCCTCCTCTCTTTTCGCTTGCTTTCTTTTGTGTGCTTGTTTGCTTGTTTGACCTTATGGTTGCGCCTAAGGGTCCTGACCACCTTCTCAGAAGGATGGATGAGATTGCATCGAATATTAGAAGCTTTATGAATTTGCAATTTGAGCATAATAATTTCTTTAGAAAATAGCTTAAGGAACAAAAAAGTTTTCTGGGGTTTATGAACAAAGAGCTTGATGATATGAATAAAGAATTCTATGGTGTTAACGCTCAAATTACCCGGCTTGAAAATGCTATAGCCAAAATTTCTGACAAGCAAGCCACATTAGTCAATAAGATGGCCGCTAAACCAGAAAAATTACATGAAAATAATGATGAGGATCTTAAAGTTATTGATGTGTCTCCGATTAGATCTATGTTTTGCAATATGAACTTTGATGATTATGGGACTGATAATGAATCAACTTTGCCTAGAAGGCGTCCCAAGAATTCGGGATCTTTGGATCTTAATGTTAAATTTGGTAAAAGTGAGATTGGAGAATCCTCAACTTCTAATAATGTTGAACCCACTATATCAGACTTCAAGGAATTTAATTATGATAATTGCTCTTTAAAAGGTTGTATTTCCTTGTTGCAAGCCGTTGTTAATTCTCCTCATGCTTATAGTCAAAATAAAGCTTTTACCAAGCATATCGTTGACGCCTTGATGCAATCTTATGATGAAAAACTTAATTTGGAAGTTTCTATACCTAGAAAACTTAATGATGAGTGGGAACCTACTATAAAGATTAGAATTAATGATTATGATTGTTTTGCTTTGTGTGATTTGGGTGCTAGTGTTTCCACGATTCCGAAAACTTTATGTGATATTCTAGGTTTCCATGATCTTGATGATTGTTCTTTAAATTTGCACCTTGCAGATTCCACCATTAAAAAGCCTATGGGAAGGATCAATGATGTTCTTATTGTTGCAAATAGAAATTTGGTGCCCATAGATTTTATCGTTCTTGATATAGATTGCAATCTTTCTTGTCCTATTATTCTTGGTAGACCTTTCCTTAGAACGATTGGTGCGATTATTGATATGAAGGAAGGGAATATTAGATTCTAATTTCCATTAAAGAAATGCATGGAGCACTTTCCAAGAAAGAAAGTTAAATTACCTTATGAATCTATCATGCATGCTACTTATGAGTTTAGTACCAAAGACGGCACTACTTAGATCTATCTTCGCTTTTATACCTAGCTAGGGGCGTTAAACGATTGCGCTAGTTGGGAGGCAACCCAATTTTATTTTTAGTTTTTGTTTTTGCTTCTGTTTAGGAATAAATAATCTATCTAGCCTCTGTTTAGATGTGGTTTTATGTTTTAATTTGTGTTTGTGCCAAGTTAAACATATTGGATCTTCTTGGATGATAGTTATTTGATCTTGCTGTAATTTCCAAACATTGCGCTTAGTGCCCGAATTGTTAAAAATCACCAGAACGTGATAAAATAGTGATTCTAATTGCTGCTGATCAATAAACAAATTTTCTAGGTCGTCTAATTTTGGTAGATTTTTTTGGAGTTCCATAAGTTTGCGTTAGTTACAGATTACTACAGACTGTTCTGTTTTTCACAGATTCTGTTTATCGTGTGTTGTTTGCTTATTTTGATGAATCTATGGCTAGTAAAATAGTTTATAATTCATATAGAAGTTGGAATACAGTAGGTTTAACACCAATATAAATAAAGAATGAGTTCATTACAGTACCTTAAAGTAGTCTTTTGTTTTCTTTCTCTAACGGAGCTCACGAGATTTCTATTGAGTTTTGTGTTGTGAAGTTTTCAAGTTTTGGGTAAAGCTTTTATGGACTATGGAATAAAGGGTGGCAAGAGCCTAAGCTTGGGGATGCCCATGGCACCCCAATATATTCAAGAATAGCCAAAATCCTAAGCTTGGGGATGCCCCGGGAAGGCATCCCCTCTTTCGTCTTCGTTCATTGGTAACTTTACTTGGGGCTATATTTTTATTCACCACATGATAAGTGTTTTGCTTGGAGCGTCGTGTGTTATATTAGTCTTTGCTTTTTAGTTTACCACAATCATCCTTGCTGTACACACCTTTTGAGAGAGCCATACATAAATTGGAGCTTGATAGTTTTGCTCATAGTGCTTCACTTATATCTTTTGAGCGTGATAAATTTTGCTCTAGTGCTTCACTTAGATCTTTTAGAGCACGGTGGTATATTTGTTTTAAAGAAACTATTGATCTCTCATGCTTCACTTAGATTATTTTGAGAGTCTTTAATAGCATGGTAATTTGCTTAAATATTAATATACTTGGTATTCAAGATATGTAAAACTTTCTTTTAAGTGCGTTGAATACTAAGAAAAGTTTGATGCTTGATAATTGTATTGAGATATGAAGATGGTTATATTAGAGTCATGCTAGTTGAGTAGTTGTGCATTTAAAGAATACTTGGTTTGAAGTTTGTGATTCCCGTAGCATGCACGTATGGTGAACCGTTATGTGATGAACTCGGAGCATGATTTATTTATTGATTGTCTTCCTTATGACTGGCGGTCGGGGACGAGCGATGGTCTTTTCCTACCAATCTATCCCCCTAGGAGCATGCGCGTAATACTTTGCTTTGATAACTTCTAGATTTTTGCAATAAGTATATGAGTTCATTATGACTAATGTTGAGTCCATGGATTATACGCACTTTTTCCCATCATTCCATCATTGCTAGCCTCTCTAATGCCGCACACTTTTCGCCGGTATCATACACCCACCATATATCTTCCTCAAAACAGCCACCAGACCTACCTATTATGGCATTTCCATAGCCATTCCAAGATATATTGCCATGCAACTTTCCACCGTTCCGTTTATTATGACACGCTCCATCATTGTCATATTGCTAGCATGATCATGTAGTTGACATCGTATTTGTGGCAAAGCCACCGTTCATAATTGTTTCATACATGTCACTCTTGATTCATTGCATATCCCGGTACACCGCCGGAGGCATTCATATAGAGTCATATTTTGTTCTAAGTATCGAGTTGTAATTCTTGAGTTGTAAGAAAAATAAAAGTGTGATGATCATCATTCTTTAGAGCATTGTCCCAAGTGAGGAAAGTATGATGGAGACTATGATTCCCCCACAAGTCGGGATGAGACTCCGGACGAAAAAAATAAAAAAAAGAGAAAAAAAAGGGGCCATAAAAAAAGATAAAAGGCCCAACAAAAAAATGAGAGAAAAAGAGAGAAGGGGCAATGTTACTATCCTTTTATCACACTTGTGCTTCAAAGTAGCACCAAGATCTTCATGATAGAGAGTCTCTCATTTTGTCACTTTCTTATACTAGTGGGAATTTTCATTATAGAACTTGGCTTGTATATTCCAATGATGGGCTTCCTCAAATGCCCTAGGTCTTCGTGAGCAAGCGAGTTGGATGCGCACCCACTTAGTTTCTTTTGTTGAGCTTTCATATACTTATAGCTCTAGTGCAACCATTGCATGGCAATCCCTACTCACTCATATTGATATCTATTGATGGGCATCTTAATAGCCCCTTGATACGGCTAGTTGATGTGAGACTATCTTCTCCCTTTTTGTCTTATCCACAACCACCATTCTATTCCACATATAGTGCTATATCCATGGCTCACGCTCATGTATTGCGTGAAGATTGAAAAAGTTTTGAAAATTTTAAAGTATGAAACAATTGCTTGGCTTGTCATCGGGGTTTTGCATGATTTAAATATTTTGTGTGGGGAAGATGGAGCATAGCCAGACTATATGATTTTGTAGGGATAACTTTCTTTGGCCATGTTATTTTGAGAAGACATAATTGCTTATTTAGTATGCTTGAAGTATTATTATTTTTATGTCAACATGAACTTTTGTCTTGAATCTTTCAGATCTGAATATTCATACCACAATTAAGAAGATTTACATTGAAATTATGCCAAAGTATCACTCCGCATCAAAAATTCTCTTTTTATCATTTACCTATTCGAGGACGAGCAGGAATTAAGCTTGGGGATGCCTGATACGTCTCCAACGTATCTATAATTTTTTATTGCTCCATGCTACTTTATCTACTGTCTTGGACCATATTGGGCTTTATTTTCCACTTTTATATCATTTTTGGGACTAACCTACTAACCGGAAGCCCAGCCCAGAATTGTTGTTTTTTTTGCCTATTTCAGTATTTCGAAGAAAAAGAATATCAAACGGAGTCCAAACGGAATGCAACCTTCGGGGACGTGATTTTCTCACCGAACGTAATCCAGAGAACTTGGAGTGCAAGTCAAGAAGCAACCGGAGCCTCCACGAGATAGGAGAGCGCACCCCCCTGTCTCGTGGACCCCTCGGGCGGCCACCGACGTACTTCTTCTTCCTATATATACCTACGTACCCCGAAAACATCCAGGGCACCATGAAACACAATTTCCACCACCGTAACCTTCTGTATCCGCAAGATCCCATCTTGGAACTATCGCCGGCACTCTGCCGGAGGGGGAATCAAGCACGGGGGGCCTCTACATCAACATCCTTGCCCCTCCGATGAGTTGTGAGTAGTTTACCACAGACCTATGGGTCCATAGTTATTAGATAGATGGCTTCTTCTCTCTTTTTGGATCTCAATACAATGTTCTCCCCCTCTCTTGTGGAGATCTATTCGATGTAATCTCTTTTTGCGGTGTGTTTGTCGAGATCCGATGAATTGTGGGTTTATGATCAAGTTTATCTATGAATAATACTTGAATCTTCTCTGAATTCTTTTATGTATGATTAAGTTATCTTTGCAAGTCTCTTCGAATTATCGGTTTAGTTTGGCCTACTAGATTGATGTTTCTTGCCATGGGAGAAGTGCTTAGCTTTGGGTTCAATCTTGCGGTGTCCTTACCCAGTGACAGAAAGGGTTGCAAGGCATGTATTTTATTGTTGCCATCGAGGATAACAAGATGGGGTTTATATCATATTGCATGAGTTTATCCCTCTACATCATGTCATCTTGCTTAATGCGTTACTCTGTTCTTATGAACTTAATACTCTAGATGCATGCTGGATAGCGGTCGATGTGTGGAGTAATAGTAGTAGATGCAGGCAGGAGTCGGTCTACTTGTTATGAACGTGATGCCTATATACATGATCATGCCTAGATAATCTCATAACTATGCGCTTTTCTATCAATTGCTCGACAGTAATTTGTTCACCCACCGTAATACTTATGCTATCTTGAGAGAAGCCACTAGTGAAACCTATGGCCCCAGGGTCTATCTCTTATCATATTTGCTTTCAATCTACTTTTATTTGCAGCTTTACTTTTTGCATCTATATTATAATATTTATTAGATCTCACTTTCGCAAGTGCCCGTGAAGGGATTGACAACCCCTTTATTGCGTTGGTTGCGAGTTCTCAGTTTGTTTGTGTATGTGCGGCGGACTTTTGAGGAGCCTCCTACTGGATTGATACCTTGGTTCTCAAAATTGAGGGAAATACTTACGCTACACTTTCCTGCATCACCCTCTCCTCTTCGAGGAAAACCAATGCAATCTCAAGACGTAGCAATGCTCGCCACCCTACGATCGTTATGCTGCGTGACACGCCGTTTCTGAAGATCAGGCGGCATCAGCAAGCAAGGAGCTTGCTTAAAAAGCTCCGGCCTGAGGGCTTTGAGTAAACGGTACATCCCCGACGAGCACGCGGTGAACGGCATGGTACTGTGATTGTCCACACGCAAAACAATGAGCTTGATTACCTCTGTGGGGAGCGAATTCCAGCCACTCTTTCAACGGACGCTCCTCGGTTCTGCCATTGTTAGTGATTGGGTTTCGGACGAGGGGGGAGGCCCCTTAGCGGGGATGGAAGATTGGACGAGGGGGGAGGCACCTTAGCGGGGATGGAAGAGTGGACAAAGAGGGAGAAGCGAATATGTGCTGCGGGAAGTGGACAGGTGATGATGACTACAGCATGCTGCTTGACTTACGAGACACATACCAGCAGCGTAGGGTCATATCAAAGTCAGACAACTTGCTTGAGTGATCACAGTACTGGTACTCCCTACAGTACCTGCTACTATGCCCTGACTTGCTTGAGTAGAATAGTACTCCCTTCGTTCGGAATTACTCGTCCAAGAAATGAATGTATCTAGATGTATTTTAGTTGTAGATACATCCATTTTTGTGACAAGTAATTCCGAACGGAGGGAGTAGTGGAGTAGGACTCTACTCTACTACTAGCACCGGAGGAGTAGTATGTTCTAATCTAAAATAGTTACAAACTTCAATGCCCGAGCGTGGAGCGACTACGAACCGCCATCGGTGCTAACTCCAATCCTGCAAGTCATGGATTTGTTTCTTTTAACTTTCATGTATGAATCAGAGCCAGCCTGCAAGTCATGTACATTTGTCTTGACAGTGGAACCCACAAAGTACTCAGAATACAAGATTAAGGATGCAATTAACTTTTTATAGAGGGAGAATCATACACGCAATTAACTCAAATGGATTGGACGTGACTCTATTATTCTCTAATGGCAACCGACAAATTTCCTCCCGCGGGCCAGAGTAGGTTTCTCGGTTTGCATGCGGGTTTAACCGAGGGGTTTGATGGAGGCGAGGAGGCGTGTTCAGCTGGGCGTGCAGTGGACAGCGCAGTACTATTCGATTTGACAACTACAACTAGTATATTATAAAAAACAAAGAAGAGTAGTAGAGATAGAGATAAGAATAGAGACTAGGGAGGAGCACCATCTACTGCTTCGTGGGCTACTCCTGTGCTCCATTCGGCGGCCGCAACGTCCCCTACAGCCACTCCCTCCTGCGCTCCATTCAGCGGGCGCTGTTGAAATTTGGGGAGCGCACTCTCGCGAATGCTAGCAGCGACGAATTCACCGACGACGACTTCTTCCCCGACCTCGGCAACCTCTTCCTCAACAACATGGGCGACAAACCTCAACACCAATGGTGCTGCTCCAATTGCACCGTATGTGTTTCTGTCCTTCCTGTTAGAAATCGTGGTAGAATTCATGTTTCTAGTCTGTGTCCTAGATTCGACCTGTTCATCTACTATGCTAGTCTGCATGATTAGTTTAATCTCTGTTATAGCCGTCATGATTTATTTTGTGCTTATTTGAACTAAATCTCTTAGTAGCTTGCTCACATATTCAACTGGCGGAACATCCCCTATAGCCACTCCTGTTTCATGGACGGCCTGGTCGATGCCTCCAAGGAGCCCTTCGTCTACTGCTATGAGTGCCCGGTGCCGTTTTGGGGCTCGCCGGTGGACATCATGCATCACCTGACGCAGGCGTGCGGCAATCACTATTGGCCCTTGGGGAAGAACATCAAGTACGAGACATGCTACTCGTTCACCGTGCCGGAGTCGCTGGAGGATCAGCGCCGCCTGCTAGTCTCGGAGGAGGACGGTAGCGTATTCCTCTTGATCGTGGCCACTGGAGAGGCCCGCGCAGGCCGCCGCCACATCTCTGTAGTGTGCGTCAGGGGCGACGCCGCTCATGCTGACACTGACACGAGGCCGATGTACGGGTGTGTGCTCACTATTACTACCCCTCACAGGTCCGTGGGCGGCATTGTCGGATGTGGGGTTCCGGCAAACCCTTAAGGTTCGAACACTGGGGTGCACGCGAAGTCTATCCCTCCTACCGATCTACGCTCTAGCTCCCTAAGATCTTGCGGATGAACTCGTCGAACTAACAATACAAAGAGACACAGGGTTTATACTGGTTCGGGCCACCGTTGTGGTGTAATACCCTACTCCAGTGTGGTGGTGGTGGATTGCCTCTTGGGCTGATGATGAGTAGTACAAGGGAAGAATAGCCTCCTGAGGTTGAGGTGTTCTTGTGGCTAGGCTCTCGATCGGAATGGATCAAGCTAAGATGAGATGCCTCTACTGTGGTGGCTAGCTCTACTTATATAGGCCCTAGTCCTCTTCCCAAATGTTGAGCGGGAAGGGAGCAAACAATGGCGGGCAAATATGAAGGGGGGCAGCTAGTACAAGCTATCCTGACAAAAGCGGTCTTCGCCTGCGAAAAGCTCTGTGTGGTGACGCCATCTTGGGCTCCACGATGACTTCCACCTTGCCGTCCTACTGGTCTTGGTCTTGTTGCACCAATATGGCAACTTTTACTTGATGCCTCGGTACTCTTCGCCTGCGCTTGCCTCCTTAGCACCAAAGGGGAAATGAGGACGTTGCGTGCGCTGGCGCCTGCCTGGCACCCGCCTGGCACCGTTTGTCATGGCTCACGTCATGAGAGCCTCGTGAGGTTTGCCCTGCCTTGATATCTCCGCTCCTCGTGAGCCTGCCTAGCTAGGCCATTCCAGAGGAGGTCTTGTGTCGTCCGCCGCGCGAGGCGTGGCCCCTCGCGAGGGTCTTGGATGCCTGTTGATGAAGATTGGCTGTACGGCCTGCTACTTAGCCACGCCGTGGGCCGCAGGCAAGCAAGTCTGGGGACCCCCATTCCCAGAACACCGATAGTACACCCCGGGCCCAAGGTGCGCTCGGGCTTGGCTTCGCGGCGAAGCCAAGGTTCAAGTTCGGAGCACCGTGGGCCCCAAAAGCCTGCGGCCTCGGTCGACGCGTGACGGTTGATTGGACGTGGGTGTCTCCGCTTCTCCGTGCTGCCTCGGCAACTGCTTGACCTGACAAAAGGCCGGCGCGGACAGTTCTCGCCTTCATTGCTCTTTCCTTGCCTTGCTCCAGATCACCTTTCTCGCCCTTCGCCGCTGCTATCTCCAGATCTACTCCACCCTTCCTCTGCTTCTGCCGCCCATGGTGCCGCGCAAGGTCAGAGCCTCCTCGACACCGGCTTGGTATGAGCCGGCCCTCGAGGCGCCCACCGTCACGGAGAAGAGCCTCGCCTCCGTGCGCCTGCTAACAGTGGGCGAAGGCAATGAGTGGGGGAAGACGGAGCTTCGGCTCGCCTCTGACGAGCCGGAGCCTGAGGGAAGCACCTTCTTCCCCTTCTTCTCGAGCTGCGTCGCCATCGGGTTGGTTCCTCCCTTCTCTGATTTCTTTTATGAAGTCCTCGACCACTACGGCCTGCAGGCATTGCATCTCCATCCCAACTCCGTCCTCCTCCTGTCCATCTTTGCCTACTACTGCGAGGCGTACCTGGGCGTCATGTCGTCCGTGGCGCTCTTGCGCCATTTCTTCTTCCTTCGTGTCACTGGCGAGCATATCACCGGATGCGCTAATTTCGTCGCCTGCGGCAAGGCCAACTCGATCTCGAGCATCGGGAAGAGGGCCGACAACATCCGATCCAAATGGGTCATGATGGATGCTCAGCACGCCAACCCGCGTCTGGAGTTGCCCATAGCGGCGCCTCCTCCCAACGGGGGGTGGCCCAAGGCAGAGCTTGTTGACGAGCGGGCGTCGCTGGTGTTGGGGAAGATGATGACCAACCTGAGGCCAAGCAACGCGAGGACGGCCAAGGTGACGGGGGCGATGCTCCTGAGGTAGTTCTTGATGCTGCGGGTTGCCCCGCTCCAGGCGCGCGCGCGCCCCCTCTGGGAGCTTGACGAAAAGGAAACCAAGACCCGCCTGAGGCCGGGGGACTTGCCTGGCTATGAATTGGACGCCGTCTTGCGCCTCATAGTCGGGGACAACCAGGAGTACCCGGCTAGCGCCTTCCTTCCCCTGTTCAAGCGCAGGGACTGGGAGGAATTCGTCGCCTCCAGGCCGACTTTTGATGCGCGTGGGCTGGTGCCTCCGGCGCTTCCGGAAGCCCCCATGGCGCATAACCCGGTGGAGGTGTCTTCTGGTGAGTCCCACGGAGAGGGATAAGGGGAGGAGGACTCGGAGAAGACCCTGGAAGAGGTGGGGGAGACTTCTCCCCTGAGCAAGGCCAAGATTCTCCGCGCCCTTCCTGATGACACCGATGCCGTCGCCCACCAAGGGGAGAGGGAGCAACCTCCCGTCCCGACGAGGGGTAGGTCGTCGCTAGTGACCCGGGGTGCCGCCTCCGATCCGATTCCTCCTGGGGCTGGATCCGGTTCTGCCTCCGCCCCGCACGGCACCGCCGGTGTCAGAACGCCTGCCCCTCAGGTCCCGAAGCTGTCAGGCCTCAAGCTTCTCAAGCGGTTAGTGGAATATGTCACAGTGGATCGGTAAGTGTCTTAAGCTTCGCTTTGTCCTTGCTTGTACTCGTCGCTTCCTGATGCTTGCTCTTGGTTGATCAGGCCGACATCCTCGGCGAAGAAGAGGAAAGAAGACGCAGCGGCCGTGCCTCCCGCGGAGAAGGGAGGCAACAACGCCCGCATCTCCCCGGCCCGATCATCCTCGCGAGGCCAAGAAGAGCGCTTCCGCGTGGAGTCAGCCCCCATGGCCCCGCTGGCTCCAGAGGCACCGGTACATGGCGCGGCTAACGAGGTCCCAGCTCCTCCAGAACCCACAATCTCCCAAGCCCTAGTGATGATGTCATTTCCTCCTACTACTGCATCTCCACCTCCTTGTCCTTCTGCTCCTGCAGCTGTCTTGGAGTGTGCCCTTTCGGAGATGACCCAGCTGCAGGCGGATCTCCTGAGCGCGGACCCGTGCCTGATGGCCGGGCATCTGGAACTAGCCTCTGGCTGGCTTCACTCTGACCTGGAAGTTCGCGCGGCACTGGGCCAAGCTGCTACGGCTTCCGAGAGGGCGAAGCAAGGCGCCTCCAGCGCTGCAGCCGATCGTGAGGCAGGGCTGAAAGACGCCAAGGCCGCCCATGACCGCTGCCAAGAGCTAGAGGGCGGGTTGCAGAGCCTACGCGACAAGCACGCTGAAGAGGTGCGCTGCCGCCAGGAGAAGGAGGAGGAGATGAAGGCCCAGGAGGAAGCCGTCAAGAACCATGATGCTCAGCTGGCGGAGCTGGGGAAGAAGCAGGCTGCCGAGCGCAACCGGTTGGAAGAGTTGGAGCAGAAGATGGGGGCGAGGGAGGCCGATCTTGATGCCAAGGCGCCAGTCCTGGCCGAAGACCGCATGGCCTTTGCTGATCTCGAGAAGAGGTCTCGCACGACGCTGAAGACGCTCTACAAGCACGGCCTGGAGAAGCCTCTGGACACCGACGAGGACGGCCCCGCCCAGCTGCTTCCTGTCGTGGTGAAGGCGCTTGAGGAGGTCGTCGACGGCCTCGCTCCCATGGCAGAGGCAGAAACTCGCGTCCTGTCTTCAGCTGCACTGACTCGGGTCTGCAGTCATCTGCACCTCCGCGACCCCAACGCTCGCCTCGATGAGCTGCTAGAGCCTGTGGCTGAAGATCAATACGAGGCAGCTGTCGTGGCTGTGCGGGATCAAGTGGGGGCCTTGTTGAGGAGGTTCCGTGGCTTTGTCTCCGCTGCTCTGTCGGCATCGTCGACCTTACGGCTGTGGTGAAGACAAAGCCGATCACGAGTGAGCGCCTTCCGCAGGCGTTGGCGATGTCTAGAGGTGACCCGCGGCCATTCTTCCCGTTCCGTTCCTGCGACATGTAGCAGGCCTCGTGGAGGCGTTTAGACTTTTATTTGGTATTGTGAGGACAATATGCTTGTAATATTTGCTTCGAGATTTTGCGATTTCCTTCCCATTTGCTTTGCGTTCTGCATCGGCAGAGCCCGGTCCCGCGCATACCTCAACCGCCATTGGGCCGACCGGAGACCAGGACGGACCAAGGAGTGAGGGGCTATGTGACCAGTTAGACTCCTGAGTCGCGATGCTCAGGAGTCCCCATTGACGCACAAACAACATATAGGGAGAGTTCGCGAGGATATATTATTGTTCTACGTCGGCAGAGCCTGGCCCAGCGCATACCTCAACCGCCATTGGGCCGACCGGAGACCAGGACGGACCAAGGAGCGAGGGGCTATGTCACCAGTTAGGCTCCTGAGTCGCGATGCTCAGGAGTCCCCCTTGACGTTCAAACAATTCCCATACCTACCCTCGCCGATGCCTCGGGAGGGGTGCGTGATACCCAGGTCTGGGGGACCTGGTTAGGTGGCGTGCGCTTGGGCGTGACCCGTGCGCAACCCCTGTGCCTAGCCCCCATGCGCGGCTTTCCCGAGGGGAGGCATTGCGGTCAGGCTGGGCGCTGAGCTCTGGGATCCCTGAGGTTGGCACGACCGTGGGGTCGCCCTCAGTTGTTTATCACCAGCGCAGAGCATAGTGCTTCTGCTTGTGCACGCGATTAGCCGCTCCTCGGCAGTGTCGTCAGCCAGCGCGAAGCATGGTGCTTCCACTTGGGCGTGGGATGGGGTCTCCCCTCCGGGAGGAGCCCCCGGGGCGTGTACAGCCCCGCCCTGACACGTGGCTTGCACGGCAGGGCTGCGAGGTGTATCTAGGCACTCGTGAGCCAGCGCAGGACTCACGAGGCCCTACCTCAAGCGGGTTCGCCTGGTCTTGAGTCTTGGTGATTGTATGTTCCTGCAAGGCGGTTAGATCACGATCACTCTCGTCCTGGGTCCCGCCCTCAGCGGCGCAGCCGCCTTTGGTATGCCAGTCGCGATGCCGTGGTCAAGGCGGTGGTGAGGGCTGAGAGCGATGAAGCTCTGATTCGCGATGCTCGAGAGCCCCCTTTAACGTGCAAGCAGATTGCATAGGGTGAACAGGCCAGCGGCGGCGGCGGCAATCGAGCGGCGATAGCCGTTTGCGAGTTAAGCATAAAGAGCAGATCGACTTGGATAAATGCAGGAAGATACATGCCACTGGTCTGCCCGAGCGGCTTGGGGATGATGCAGCCGGCGCCCGGAAGGTAAGCTAAAGACTTAAGCAAAGGGATATATGCCACGAGGGCGGACCCGTGTGTCACAGGAACAATGCAGCCCGAGGCGCCCCACTTAAACGAACTTGGAAGATGTCACCGGTTACGTAGGCGAAGTAGAGTTGATGTAGCTGAAGCCACGCGTTGAAGGAATGACTCCTCATGAGCCACCGGGACCCTGAGCCTCGGGAGGCTCTAGGGGCTCAGGAGGTTCCCTGAAGACCATCTCCATCTCCTTCTGAACGGCGTGGATCCCGGCCTCCTGAGACGCCAGGACCTGCCGCAAGTTGCGCTGATAGGCCGACGCGGTAAGCCGAAGGGCATGCGAACGTAGCTATGTGGTGGGCCCTCACAGCGGCCCGCACGTGATGTCCAGAAGCGCTCCTGAGATGCGGCCCTGTTGAGACCTGGGACATCAACGCAGACACGCAGCCCGACATTCTCTTGCTTCTTGCAGTTCCTGGGTGGTCTTGCTGATGAACTCCTGGGTGGTGGGCACTCCTTGCCCTGTGTTCTCCTAAGGGAAACGTGCCGCGAAGCACGCCTCCAAGTGGTGCCCAAGCGCCTCCCTCGTGAGGTTGGCAAAGTCTGAGGCCCTCCAGGATAGAGCCCTCGAGCCCTGCCCGAGGAGGGCGTCGGGTGCGCCTTCCTATGCGACAGAGGGAGGTGCCCCTGGAGCGGGCGCTGATCCTGACGAGGCTCCTGACGCGGCGCCATCTCCTTGGGGTCCTGTGTGGCACGGCAACTTCTTCTTGGGGATGGTCTCCGGAGGGCCTTCACTTCTGCTGTCGGGGTCATCGATTGCTGTGGCTTGAAAGGCGCGCTCAAGAGAGAACACCGCATCCCTCTCTTCACACGGGACCGTGTTGATTCCTCCTCTTCCTGGCATCTTGAGAACGTTGTAGCCGTGATGAATGATTGCCATGAACTTGGCCAGGGCCGGATACCCGAGGATGGCATTGTACGGCAGGCGGATGTGTGCGACGTCGAAGTCGATGAGCTCGGTGCGGTAGTTGTCACGCTTGCCGAAGGTGACGGGCAGGCGTACCTGCCCTATCGGTGTGGTGGAACCGTCAGTCACTCCTGAGAAAGGCCTGGTTGGCAGGAGCTGCTCATAGGGCACTTGGAGATTGTCAAACGTGTCGACGGATAGGACATTGAGCCCTGCGCCGTCGTCAATGAGAGTCTTGGTGACTTGCACATTGCTGATGACTGGGGAGCACAGCATAGTGAGTGCGCCTGCGGTGGCTGCACACTTGAGCTGGTCTGCTCAGTTGAAGGTGATGGCGCATTGAGACCACCTGAGCGGGCGCGTGGCCTCGAGCTTGGGGAGCGCCGCGTTCACTTCGTGAGCAAACTGTTTGAAGATGCGCTGAGAGGCTGGGGCCTGAGAACCACCCAAGATGCAAGCGATCGCACGCGGCTCCTGGAAGCCCCCAACCCCCTCGTCCTAGTGGTGGTCGTCGTTCCTTCTTGGTGGCAGCAGTGGGGGAAGACCGGTGTTGCCCTGAGAGCGATCCTCACGAGGCGGGTCCCTCCAGGCGCCCTTGCGAGGTTGGTCCTGCCAGCGGTCCTCACGAGGTCGGTCGCGCTAGTCCTGGCACGAGCCACGGTCGTCCCAGCGTCCGCCTCCACGTCCTCCTCCGCGGCCGTAGCCCCAGTCGTTGCGCTTGGGGCATCGACAGTAGCGTCCTTCTTGTATGGCTCTAAGCTCTTGGCAGTCGCTGGTGTTGTGGGTGTTCAGGTTGTGGAAGGCGCAGAACGATCGGCCATTCTTAAATGACTCAGGCTGATCTCTGCCTCCCTTGGTGTCGGGCTCCGCTACGAGCACCACTGCCTCTTTGCGCTTCACGTCCTTGGCCTTGGTCGCCAGGTTGAACAGCTCCTGAGAGGTGCAGAGCTCCTCGTGGATATCAAGCTCTTCCTTCATCTTGACGTCACGGGCACCGTCAGAGAACGTGGAGATGATGGCCTCGTCCGTGACCTTGGGGATCTTGAGGCGGATGTTGTTGAAGCACTGGATGTACTTCTGGAGGGTTTCTCCTAGCTGTTGCTTGATGCGGCGTAGATCGCCCGCGGCCGGTGGGCGGTCGCGAGTGCCCTGGAAGTTGACGATGAAGCGGTCGTGCATCTCGTCCCAGGAGGAGAGCGAGTCGTGCTGCAGGTTCAGGAGCCAAGAGCGGGCCCCATCCTTGAGAGCCATGGGAAACCAGTTCGCCATGACTCTTTCGTCGCCGTTGGCTGCTTCAATGCTCAGCTCGTAGAGTTGCAGGAACTCCACGGGGTCGGTGGTGCTGTCGTAGCGAGGAGGCAGATCTGGCTTGAACTTGCACGCGAGCGGCCTTCGTGCTTCGGGGTGAAAACACGGCAGCCGGCTGTGGTTGCCGAGGCCCGCTTCAGGGGTGGAGCTTGGTCTTGACGGGGTTCGCGCTGCTCGGCTGTGGGCGGTGCGCGGTCTTGATGAGGTGGCGCGGGGAGCACCGGTGCAGCTTCTCGCGGCCACGGGATTTCTTGGCAGCTTCTTACTTCACGCGCGGGCACCGGGCGTGGTGGATCACGCCGCGGAGGTGCGCGCCTGGGTGCCAATGCACCATCTTGGGGTTGAGGCGGTGGAGGCATGCCACAAGCCCCATCGCCCGCGGCTGGTTGAGGGGGAGGCAGAGAGTGGGACGGCGCCGGAGAGCCCCCTGCGGCGTGGACGAGCTCGGCGATGCGGTCGAGCCACTCCTTGTAGAGGTCATCAACGGGGCGGTAACGTAGGAGCTCGTTCGCGCGAGGAGCGCAGCCCGTGCCTCCATGGGAGCGCGGTGTGCGTGAGACGAAGAACCAGCAGGGGTGAGCGACGGTGTAGCGGTGCGGCCATCCTACCGCACCGAAGGATGCAGCAAGGACGCCTGCTGCTCATTCCCCACTGGGCCGATGGCAGCGTTGGCGACTGGATACGAAGAACGACGAGGTGGCCCGCCTACGGGAGCCGTCTGAGCGACGCGGGCGGAGAGGGCAGCCCGACGCTCAGCTCGAGCACGGCGAGCGTCCGCCATGGAAACGACGGAGCGATGGAGAAACGAACCGACGGAAGGGAAACTACAGCGCACCCCTACCTGGCACGCCAATTGTCGGATTTGGGGTTCCGGCAAACCCTTAAGGTTCGAACACTGGGGTGCACGCGAAGTCTATCCCTCCTACCGATCTATGCTCTAGCTCGCTAAGATCTTGCAGGCAAACTCATCGAACTCACAATACAAAGAGACACAGGGTTTATACTGGTTCGGGCCACCGTTGTGGTGTAATACCCTACTCCAGTGTGGTGGTGGTGGATTGCCTCTTGGGCTGATGATGAGTAGTACAAGGGAAGAACAGCCTCCTGAGGTTGAGGTGTTCTTGTGGCTAGGCTCTCGATCGGAATGGATCAAGCTAAGATGAGATGCCTCTACTGTGGTGGCTAGCTCTACTTATATAGGCCCTGGTCCTCTTCCCAAATGTTGAGCGGGAAGGGAGCCAACGATGGAGGGCAAATTTAAAGGGGGACAGCTAGTATAAGCTATCCTCACAAAAGCGGTCTTCGCCTGCGAAAAGCTCTGTGTGGTGACGCCGTCTTGGGCTCCACGATGACTTCCACCTTGCCGCCCTCCTGGTCTTGGTCTTGTTGCACCAATATGGCAACTTTTGCCTGATGCCTCGGTACTCATCGTCCGCGCTTGCCTCCTTAGCACCAAAGAGGAAATGAGGACGCTGCGCACGCTGGCGCCCGCCTGGCACCCGCCTGGCACCGTTCGTCATGGCTCACGTCACGAGAGCCTCGTGAGGTTTGCCCTGCCTTGATATCTCCGCTCCTCGTGAGCCTGCCTAGCTAGGCCACTCCAGAGGAGGTCTTGTGTCGTCTGCCTCACGAGGCTTGGCCCCTCGCGAGGGTCTTGGATGCCTTGTTGATGAAGATGGGTCGTACGGCCTGCTGCTTAGCCACACCGTGGGCCGCAGGCAAGCAAGTATGGGACCCCCGTTCCCAGAACACCGACAGGCGACACTGGCTATGCCAAGCTGACTTGGACTCTGCCGAGCTGGGACTTTCCCGCCGATGTGGACATGGAAGACGCACGGTATTATTTGACCCCAAACAATGTGCACAGGGACTCCAAGGAGGTTCACCTTGACATCTGCATTATCCAGTTAAATGTTGATCATTAGTCTTCACTCAATGTAATCCGTTGTCTAAGTATGTGGAGACTTCCATGCATGATCTTGCTCTATTGGAGTATCGCGCATGAATAAAAGTGTATCCATTTATGGTTTAGTCTAGAATCTTCCATGTATGAATTTTTACTACAGTACTGGTGAAAGACTTATGATGAACCATTTCTTACATATCCTCTACCCCCGTCCAAGTCATCTAATTTAATCCCTCCGTCTAGGTGTATAAGGGCATGGTTAATACTTAAATAGTATAGCCAACTGTTGACTATAAGAAAGTGTCGTGTCATCTATAGCCAACATGTATAACAATGGATACTCAAAAACTAATTCTTGAAGATCATTTCCTGCAAAGCACAATAAGAGTTATTTCTTCACAAGTTTTGGATGCAGGTTGAACAGTTGAACGCTTTTGTTTGCAAAAGATACTTTTTTATCTATTTTACCCGGATGTTTGTGAGCTCTAGAGATGAAATAATATCCGAACAAACCTGTCGATACCCGTTACACATGAGATGACCCCCACATCCTTTGTCAAAATAAACAACTCCCCGATCATTGCATTTCACTCTTCCGTGCAATGCACGGGCACCTTACTATAGATTAGTACGACCAAAAATTGAACTAACATTATATATAGTACGATAAATGATGATGCATGTCACCTAAAATTATATCATTGAAAACTATGTTCAAATACGAATCCAACGATATTGTTTTTGTTGACATGCACTAACATTTTGTCAGCTAAATCTTTAGTCAAATTCAATGGGGGATAAACCACGACCAATGTAGTAGTACTAGTGTAGAGGGCGGCGCTGCACGGGAGTCTCACCCCGCTCGTGGCGCGGTAGTAAAGCCGTCATATCACAAAACCCAACCACTCCCAGTAATAAGTGGCCTGGTAAAATAAACGGACAAGCAACCATCACATCCCTCCGTATTTTTTGCATTTCATCTCTCTGCATTTACTTTCTCTGGTTCATCTCGCACACTCGATCCCAAGCTATTACTCCTAGTATCCCTAGCTACTACCCCTAGGGCCAGTTCTTTTGGCGGCTTCCCCAGCTTTTCCCATAATACTAGTCATAGTGGAGAGTAACATTAAGGCGCCTCACTCATTTATTTGGGCTTCTAAACTACTACTAGTAGTACCTCCGTCCTGGTTTATTCCTCACCATTGTAATTTGTGCTAAATTTTGACCAAAGATTCAACTGATAAAATGTTAGTGCATGTGACATGCACTAACATTTCATTAGTTAAATTTATGATCAGAATTTGACACAGATTACAATGGGGACCAATAAACCAGGATGGAGGTAGTAGTTATGGGATTACTAATCTAGAAGCCTAAAAGAACCGGCCCCTGGTACTCCTACTAGTAGTAGTACTCAAGTTGTAATTCCAGTTGCACGACACAACTTGTTAGGCAAAAAATTCGATACAGGGTGTAGGAAGCGGTTTGGAATTTGCATGCCTTTCCAACCAGTGAGATACTCCGTACAAAGTACGACAGAACCAACAGAGAAGGAAGCTAAAAGTAAACAATCAAACGAGCATTTTTGCATTTGTTTTGCATTGAATCGTTTCACAAGCTTGACTAGTGCTGTTTTTTCTACTTTTACAAAAACCGCATCGTAATGTTAAAACGTGCATTTGCACGTACATAAGTAATGGTGTATAAGTCTTCCCTCCTTCTTGGTCACGGTGCACAACCAAAGATGACTTATTGACCTGGACGGAGGGAGTAGCACAATCTGCAAGCATATATCGAGAGAGACGTGTAGTGCGATAGTATATAGTAAAGTTTGTGCTATATGCACGCATTTGCAAAATGCGTCATTTAATACACAAGGTTTCCAAACTTTCCCTTTTACATACTTAATTAAGGACGCTAATAATTCCTGAACGTTCAGGATTTATCATTTGCGTCCCAAAACTAATGAGACCGCCTTACAAAACAAAAATTATACTCCTCCTAAAAGCCACGGCGCTCGCAGGAGCGCTTGCGGCGCGCCACGAGTACCCTGGTGCGCGGCCGTTTCCCAGCGCACCGACACAACGCCTCTTCCTCAGCCTCGCAACTCGTGAGCTACTGATTCGCGGCTTGCCGGCGGGCGAGCACAATCTCACCGGTGTGGTGATCCGGCGCCAACAGGTACTCCTCCTCGCTGGAAGCGTGCACCCGGTCCACGTACTGCCAAGCGTAGATGAGGCGCTTGGGCCCAACTGCACTCAGGGCGTCGGCACAGGCGTCCTCCGCCACCCTCACGGCCCTCGCATGAGCCTTCTGCCAAAGAGCCAATTGCCTGACTGTCTCGGACGCGACATAGGCCTCCTAGGAAGCTTGTTCCGCGGTGCACTTCTCTTCCTCGGCCTTCTTCTCCGCCTCTATTTTGGCGCGCTCTGCTGGAGGCAAAGCCTCCCACAAGGCGACATCCATTTCTTTCCAAAGCTCCTCAAGGCTGGGGGGCTCGGCAGGCGGCGCGGCGTTCTCCTCGTAGCGGGGAGCCGACGCGTCCTCCGACGCGCGTGCTGGCGAGATTGGGAACGCCAACGCATCCACCTCGATGCATCGCTGCAAGGAGCGGAACGCCGACGCGTCCTCCTCGACTAGTGGCGGCGAGGAACGGAACGGTGACGCGTCACGTCGCGGCAAGGAGCGGAACGCCGACGCGTCCTCCTCGACTAGTGGCGGCGAGGAACGGAACGGCGACGCATCGCGTCGCGATGAGGAGCGGAACACCGACGCGTCCTCCTCGACTAGTGGCGGCGAGGAACGGAACGGCGACGTGTGACCGTCCGCGCGGTGCAGCGAGGGGTGCCTAGGGCTTGGGAGGGGCGATGCCATGGTGGTCGACGTGAGAGGGAGCCAGGGAGGGGGAGGAGATAGCGATGAACGTGAACGTGAACGTGAGGGGGAGGAGATAACGATGTCATGGGAGGCGCAGTATTTATAGCGAGCAATGGCACACCTACGTAAGATATGGACTGAGCTGCATCGACTTAGCTCGCAGGTCGGTTAAATCAGCGACATGTGGGCGGACCCTGTTGGGCCCATATGTCGCTGACCCAATGCACCTGCAGTTAAGTAACAGCTACGTGGGCATATTTGTTGGAGTAAATTACGGGGAGGAAGGGGTGGAAATATTGCTGGTCTGCGGATTGGACGGCCTTGGGGAGGAGAGTCATGCATGCAGATTTTTTTTCCACACGGGGTGGAGTGGTGGGACCGTCGGAGGGAGAAGGAGAGTCTGGCAGGCATATTGTTTCCACACATGGAGAGGAAAAGATTTGGAGACGAATGGGGTTCCTGCGGGTATGGGGAACGGTGCATAATAAATCTCATCTTGCATGTCGGGCTAGGTATAGTCTCAAGTCATTAAAAACATACACGCCCCACACATGTTCATATTTCAAGGTGCACTAAATTATTGCATGCGATGATTAAGGCTAGCTATAATGGTGGTATCTTAGCTGGTATCATGCACACGGGAATAGCAAACATGCTGATGTGGCAAAGAATTGAAGAAGAGAGGGGGGTTAGAGTAACTAGTGTTCATGCATGCATTGGTAAACGCATTTTTTGTGAAGAACTACAAAAACTATTCCACCGGCTCTATCTTGCTAAGAGTAGGTCAAAATTTTGAATCAAGCCCTTTAAACTAGAAGGGAGGTAGTAGTACTCTAATAGCTAACCTTGGCCCTATTTGGATCCATGTGTTAGAGTTAGTTTGGGTTAGTTTGAACTCAACTAACCCAAAAATCTAACCCACCCAAGAGGTGCTTTATACTCCCTCCGTCTAGGTGAGTAAGTCATCTTAGGTTGTGCACCGTGACCAAGGAGGAGGGGAAAACGAGAGAACTAACTCATCGTCGTGCATGCAATGAACTAACCACTGCATGTCGTGTTTGGTAGTCTCAAGTCATTAAAATCATGCACACCCCACATATCTTATTGGTTGATATGTCAAGAAACAAGAAACGAGATAGAAGTTAATGCACCGCACCTAAGTGTTTTGGGATTATTTTGTTTTCGTAAGATGACTTACACACCTAGACGGAGGGAGTACTCATTATAATCAGTATTGTAGATATTGATATTTTTCCATGATTGGCGGTGAGTACAACGTTAGAACCATCACCAGCGATGAGTTCGACGTCATCTACACCCGTTCTTCCGCAACGGTGAAAGAATGCCTTACTCGCTTCAAACGCATGTTCGAAAACTCAAATGATGAGTGGGTTGCTGGGCTAGATGTTGAGTACACCACAGTCCTGGGAAGCGAGAAGAAACTAAAGGAGGCAGAGAAGAAGAAGCCCGCCATGATCCAGGTTTGCGTGCATGACTTATGCTTGGTCTACCACATATGCCATGCTGACGTTGAGTGCGAGGAATTTAAGAAGTTCCTCAAGGGCGGCCGAGTCAAATTCATTACGGTAGATTTTAGGAACGACAAGGAAATCCTGGGTCGGATAGGCCTCGTTGTAGGCGACCCCTTCGACCTCTAGAAGGAAGGGCTGGTGTCCTCCTCTCAGCCTTCAATGCTGACCCTGGTAGCAGCCATGATTGATCGTTCATACGCTAAACTGAAGAAACCTCATCACGAGTTTCATCATGCATGGGAGTCGAAGACATTAGATAAAGATCACATCATGTACGCAGCAATGGATGCCTACCTTTGTTTAAATATCTACAAGGGTTGGATGAAGAAGAAGAGCCCAGTGTCCGGTTCAAGCAAAGAAGCATCAGCGAAGAGGAAGAGGGACGAGGACAAAGTCGATGACATGGACTCGGACTCCGAGTAGGTGGCAGTGCCGTCGCTCATGCTGGTTCTACTTCAGTGTCAAGCGGACTAGTTGCTTAGTTTATTTTCAAGGGTGTGTTGTCTTTGAGGCCCCAATGAACTATGTTTATGTTCTTTCTCGTTATTTGAACTCTTTAGTACGTACAGTAGTACTAGTACTATGTCTTACTACTGTTCTTCTTGCAGTTGGTACTACTGCTCGTATCTTCATGTTCCTACTGTAGTTAATACGTTCGTACTAGTAGTATAATTTGGGTCAGTCGTTTATGAAAGAAGTTCGACGGAGTGAAGGAAGAAGACGGCAGGGTGCCCATGATCTATCTTATGAGTGTTGGGTGTGGAATGCAGTTTGCCGAAAAAATGGATCGTGCCCGGGGTTAAACGGATGGCGGGGGTGGGGGGAGCATGGCGGTGGCAGACGGTTCAGGGGAGGGCGTGGCGGCGGCGGCAGGTGGTTAGGCGTGTGGCGGGCGGAGAAGATGAACCATGCATCTATTTCGGAGGTTGAAGAAGTCCTTCTAGCCATCCATGTTGCATCAAACGGCTCAAAAGAGTCGACTGACCCAAATTGCTCCTTCAGATTGCAGGATCCACGTGGCATTCAAGGTCTCGAAGGTAGATTCCGCGTCCGCACCCGGTTTGCAGGCTCGACGCGCGCGACCGGCTTCCGCCGCGACAGCCACCATGCGCGCCTCCTCCGCGCGGGCGGAGACGACAATGACACGCTAGTTCCTCCTCGCCGGCGTGCTGGAGCATGCGCTCGTCCTCCTCTTCGTACGTTGTGTGCATAGACGCGGCTCCACCAGCTGCTCGTGTGCTTGGCAGCGCGGCGGCAACGCGAGGAGGGACTGCACACGACGTGAGCGGGCGAGCCTTCAGCTTGGCGGCAACATGGCGGTGATGGGCGAGAAATTGTTGGCCGGAGCAGGCGGGCACCGACATGCGCAACGGCGGCGGCATATTGATGAGTGCGCGTATGGGAGCTTAGTTTAGTTTTATATAGGGTTGGTCAAACTTAAAAGAAAACCGTACTAGTACACGGAAACATTAGACTTAGGCAGCGCTTTTATTAGTTACCACAACCACGATACAGAATCCTATGCAAGCACGTGAACCGCGGCCACGCGGTCGATCGAACGGTGCGTCACCGTGTCGCGCTCGAAGGACATCCACCGAATCATTTTGTGTGTGTGAAAACAATCCCCGAATATTACTCAAATTATTTTTCCGAGAAAAGTTCTTGACGCTACAATATTTCCATATATTTGAATTTATCTCCAGTTCGTGTTTATTTAGATTTGGACGTTTTAGGTGCGTCCTAGTTTTTTTATACTAATTTTTGTCTGTGACTGAGAGAGAACGTGTGTATGTGTCCATATGTGTGTTGTGGCGGAAGGGCAATGTGGAGACGGTGTGCGTGTGATATAGACATAGAGAGGTGTGAATGTGCAAATGATCATGCATGAGTGAGACATAGATAGATGCCGATACGTTGTTTATACATGAGAGAACGGTCTTCTATTTTACTTGTGTGTGTGTGTGTGAGAGAGAGAGAGGAGCATCCGTAACACAACAACCATCTCTCTTGATTCGTTCGTCCCTCGCACGATCGCATGTAACACATGCATTGACGCGCACATGTTGACACCCTCACCCGGCCCCTGCCCACCTCAAGGCCCGCACATCACTCTCTATCTCGCACGCACAATCTCTTCGTGAATACCCTGTTTAGCAAGTAGCTTTCCGTCACATACACACACATTTCTCTCCTTAGGTTTATTTTCTCTCAATATCTGACACACACACACACTCACACATACAACACACATCACACACACACCCCTCCCCCGAGCACACAATTCATCCCCATCCAAGGTTATATGGCGGCCACTCTCGCTTGTGCTTCTTCGCACCCCAGCATGCACAACACCTCAATATTCAAAGAGGGCATCAAGGAGATCGAAGACGGCGACCACACTGCGCAAGATAATGCAGGGCCATTTGGAAGCAGGATGATGTGACGATGGCTGACTGACTCCTCCCCCCATCGTCTCTCTCTTGCACAAAATTACCAATCCCTCTCTCCCCCGCACAAATTTATCAATCCCTCAACCCACGAGATCCTTCCCCTCTCGTCCATGTTTTTCCAGCTCTCTCATCAAACCTGTTGTCTCTTCTCCTTCCATGTGCATAGAATCCGGATGCACACGCATCTCACGTATGTTACATATCTTTCTCACAGACCTAACTTCTTCCTCTCTCTTTCTCTCTCTATCTCCCTCTTTCTGTTTCGTTAGGTTTGTCTCCTACTCTCTCGTCCACATACATACAATATTTCCCGCCCTATCTGCTCCATCTTCGCAGCTCTCTCTGGATGTTTCATTCACACATTGGGATATGTTCAAAATGTTGCTTTTATAATGGCTGATGTAGAGTTATTGTTGGTTTTGTTGCATCCTACAAAGTAATAACTATGAAATGCATTTTGATTGTCATTTGACTGGGATTATGCGAGTTTGAGCATGTTGTGAAGTACTATAGACCTCGTATACATCTTGGAATTCGACAATGATTGTAACTATTGAATTGTATAGACCATTACATTCGAAGTCAGTAGCCTAATATATTTATTTCACAATTTCAACAAATGATTAATTCACTACATACTAAGAAAACAAATGTGTACACCCTCCGTTTTTATTTAAGTCTGTGTATTAGCATTGGTCAAAGTCAAGTTTTGTAAACTCTCAGAAATTTATAACAAAAATATTAACATATACAATAACAAATAAATACCATTAGATTCATTATTGAATGTACTTTCACATCATACATATCTGTTATGGTAAATGTTTATATTTTTCTATAAACTTGGTCAAACTTTAGGAAGTTTTACTTCGGTCAAACCTAATATGCAGAGTTTACTAGTACTACTCGCTAGTTGCTTAGTCGAATCACCCAACACGCCACACGGGGAGTTGAGTGTCACAAAAATTTGAGGTCGGCGGGAAAATCTCCCGCGACCCTGATTCGAGCATTGGGAAGTTACCATCATAGCCTTCGGAATAGGCCTAAGGATGACGGTTGGTAGGGGGCTATTTTCGTAACTTCAGGTTCACCCTACCCAGCCGACCCCACCCCGGCACCCGGAGTAGTACACCTGAATACTCCCCATTTTCTATCCCCACTGCAAAATAAACTTCTCCACGGCACCGCAGCCTTTATGCTCCTCCCCTTCTACATCGGCGCACTCGTCCACCGCAGCGCATCTGCCTCATCGATGACCTGGTACGCCGCACTAGAGCCGGTCCACCGTCGTCGTCGTACACAGAGCCTCTTCCCCGGCACCGTCTTCTACGGTCTCGGATCTGCTTCCCGGAAGCCGACGCCAAGCGAAGAAGCACCACCGTCGTGGACAATGAACTAACTCCCATTGCCGACCATGACTCACAGAGGCTGCCGTGACTATCGTTCTCCTCCTCGATTGGTAATGTGTTTATTGAATCACTTAGCAGTACATGTGCAGTTCCAATTTTGTTCATACCTACCCTTCAAATTTCCTGGGTGCTATTGTTCCCGTAAAAGTAATTGGTTATAGCCTCCATTGTCCAACAGAATATCAGCTTGTAATTGTGCGTCACTCCTGTATCACGCTGTGCTTGGGTAGGTATTTCATCTGCAACCAATAGTGTGGCAAATGATGGATAGTTTTTTAGAACTAGCAAGATGCCCATGCGTTGCACGCATCAAGATGCATTTATATGAGTAGTTTATCTTGTGGGAGAAAAGGATGAACAAGGGAATGCCTTATTTGCAAATGCGGAGAGGGGTGTGGGTATCTTTTTGCAAAATTGCCACAGTTTCCTTCCTATCCGTCGGATATAAATCGGATAGCCTATATTGCAGGATGGCAGGAACATGATCATCACCAACTCTGTTTTTTATAAGAGTAGGGAAAAAGTAGAGAAAAAAATAGAGAGTAGAGAAGTAGAGATGAATATTAAATATAAAATAAATATAACAGTAGAGAAGAGAGTAGAGATAGCAGAGACGTCAGCAAAGGATTGCGCGCGCGGGGAAAAAAGCGGCCAGGCGTGCGCTAGTTTTGGCGCGCGGCGTCCGGCGCGCTTTATAAAATCCAACGCCCTCCCACCACTCTGTGCCTTGCCACCGCTCTCTCCCCACTCTGTGCCTCGCCACCGCTCTCTCCCCGCACTTTATCGCCTCGCCGCCGCCGCGCCACCATGCCGCCGCATCACCTGGAAACTTGGGGATACCGCGGCGTCCGAGTGCGCCCCTCCGGCGGCTTCTCCGCCGAGATCCGGTTCCGTGGGATGCGCCTTGGCCTTGGCAATTTCGACGCCGCCAATGAGGCCGCCCGCACGTACTACGCAGCGGCGTGGCGCCTCCGGTGGCCTCATAGAACATTGAACTTCCCCAATGTGCCGACGCGGGAGCGGGCACAGGAGATCGCGCCTCTGCCGCGGCTTATCATCGACAAGGATCGTTGTCGGTGTCAAAACCGGCGGATCTCGGGTAGGGGGTCCCGATCTGTGCGTCGAGGCAGATGGTAACAGGAAGCAAGGGACACAGATGTTTACCCAGGTTCGGGCCCTCTCGATGGAGGTAAAACCCTACTTCCTGCTTGATTAATATTGATGATATGGGTAGTACAAGAGTATGTCTACCACGAGATCGTAGAGGCTAAACCCTAAGAGCTAGCCTATGATAGTATGATTGTAATTGTGATTGGCCTTCTAAGGACTAACCCCTCTGGTTTATATAGACACCGGAGAGGGCTAGGGTTTACATGGAGTCGGTTATAAGGAAGGAAATATAATATCCGGATCGCCAAGCTTGCCTTCCACGCCAAGGAAAGTCCCATCCGGACACGGGTGGAGGTCTTGAGTCTTGTATCTTCACGCTTCAATAGTCCGGACGTTATACACAGTCCGGCTGTCCGGATACCCCCTAATCCAGGACTCCCTCAGTAGCCCCTGAACCAGGCTTCAATGACGATGAGTCCGACGCGAAGTATTTGTCTTCGGCATTGCAGGGCGGGTTCCTTCTCTGAATACTCCAAGGCAATTACCGAACACTTGAACCGTGTCCGGATCCACAAAATGATCTTCACATGCCACCGTAGAGAGAATGGTATTTCACAAATGCAATCTGCTGACAACTTTTTAGGCAACGCGACGTGTCATTATGGTCGGGTCATTATTCGAACCGTTTTCCCACAACTAGTCATAGCGCATATCGCGAAGCGGTTTCTTTGACACGTCTTGTCGAAGCAGAGATCGTGTCCCCTTATCACGGGATTCTCATCAATACGGGTATGGGTAATCCCACCACATCATCAATCGTGGCGCTTGGGAAGCAAGCGATTTCCAACGGGCAAGTGGGGAGGCGCACCTCCTTCGTCGCCTCTATAAAGGGATAAGATTTCCCCAGTCTTACCCACTCCTTCTTCCTCCTTCGCCCACTCTTTCCCCCTCGAGCTCCAGCGCCCAAGCCCAAGTCTTCTCCGCACAGCTAAACATGTCCGGAGCAGGAGGCAAGTGGGTGGCTTCCACCGTCAAGGAGAAGCATATAGCAAATCTGCGGGCGGCCGGATACTTGGCCGCAGACATAGCGCACCGGCTACCGGATGCTGGGCAGGTCATCCCGACCCCGGGACCCCACGAGAGGGTCATGTTCGTCGCCCACTTCTTCCGTGGACTGGGGTTTCCACTTCACCCCTTCGTCCGCGGGCTCATATTCTACTACGTGCTAGATTTCCACGATCTAGCCCCGAATTTCGTCCTCAACATCTCGGTGTTCATCGTCGTATGCGGGGCTTTCCTCCGCATCTGGTCTCACTTCGGCCTGTGGCTGCAAATCTTCTGCGTGAAGCCGAAGATTGTACGCGGCCAGCAAGCGGAGTGCGGAGGGGCCATGGTGGGCAAGATGCCTAACGTCACCTGGCCGGACGGCTCTTTTGCGGAGACCATAAAAGGGTGGCAATCGAGGTGGTTCTACATCACCGAGCCGCGCGCGCCAACTGGGCGGCGGCCCCCGAGTTCCGATCCAGAGCCCCCATGCGGCTCACCTCCTGGAAAAAGAAGGGCCTGACTTGGGGCGAACCTACAGAGCTGACCGGACTCCAAACCTGCATCAAGAGCATGAAGGACAAGAACATCCAGCTTGTCAACGTGATCCTGGTCATGCTCGTTCACCGGATTCTGCCGTGTCAAAGGCGGGCATTCAATCCGCGGTCCCGGCCGAACACCAGACGCTTCAGAGGCTCTATGGCATGAAGCATAAAGGCGCGTGGAAGGAGTTGTTTAAGGCCTCGGAAGTACCTCCTCCCACATCCGAGGACCGCGGACTTCATGCAGCGCGGCCCCCGAGTCCGGTGAGTTTTGGGACCACCACCGGGTTTAGTTTTTCCCAATACATTCATGGGTTAGTTTTAAGTATTTGTGTATATTTGCCTCAGGATTATGTGAAGATAGCGGAGCGGATTGACTGTCCGACTCCATTTCCAGAAGGTCCAGCTGATGCTCTCCTGACGGAGATGCTAGTCCTGGCACCGTACAAGGTGCCGGAGAAGAAGGCCGAGAAGAAGGCCCCGGGATCCGAAAGGGTCTCCGGCGTAAGGTTGCGCCAGAAGCCTCGTCCGAAGATGACGAGGCAGACTCCTCCCATGAAGGGGAGGAGGAAGAAGAAGAAGACGCCCCATCCGGAAAGGATGAGGGGCCCAGAGAGGCGGGCCAGGGGGCCAGAAAAGGCCCTTGGCGCAAGGCCGTTATACCCCTGTCGTCTGATGACAACGAGACAGATTCCTCCCACGGAGGCGGGGGGAATCAAGAAGAAATTCCACCTCCCCGCACTAGGGGGAGAAGAAGAGAAGAGCCACCCCGGAGGGGGAGGCTGGGGCGTCCAAGAAGGGGAAGGTAACCCCTCCGGACTATTCCGCCACGTCCGCTTACAACAAGGAGGGGTGGCTGGCCCGGGGGAAGCCCCCGGTGCAATCGTAAGTGTCCGCATTCTATCATGGTTTCACTTCATGGTTTTTATACTAATAGTGCCGAACATATATGCAGTCCGGCCAGGGCTCACCCCGAAGTGTCCTCCTCCGGATCCCTGAGTGATTCGGAGATCAATTCGCTTCCGACAGCCACTACTCCTCAACCCATGGACGACACGGAAGTGTTGTCCCAAAGGCTCCTCGAGCAGGGGGAGGTGACTCTAGAGACGCCCCAAGGTGGTGTCCCAGATGTCGGACACGCAGGGTTCAAGGTCCTCGCGGATCGTGTCAGTGAGAGCCACAATAGGCCGGGCTCTCAGCCGAACACTGTCTCGGAACCTTCAATGGTTCTGGCTCAGGCGGGCAGCCCCTCGTCAGAGAGAGCGAGCCGTCTGCATCAAGGACTTCCGGTGCGCCCGAGGCGCCGGATTGTCTGATGGAAGCGCTTCGCGGCGCTTCCATAGATGAGGAGCACCGTACTCTTATGAGTTCGGTGATTCGGAAGGTTTCGTCCGCCAAGAGCGGACTAACCAAAGCTTGCACCAGGCTCTTGACAGGCTTTGGGGTAAGTAATAAATATGTGTAAAATTACCACCCGATAGGTAGTAGCCCCTGATACTCTATTTGGTGTCCGGAAAGAAAAACCAAACGGAGGGTCAATTATAATCCGCAAGGGTCTAACAATAAACATTCGTGTGCATAAATGGGCTGTGCTGCTTGCTGCTGCTGCCCGCACTGCCGAAGTCGCCGAACTGAAGCGGGATATGGAGCAGGTGCAGGGAGAGCTCGGCCTCATGAAGAGGCAGCTCGAGGAGAATAAAGTTAAACGATTCCCCGTTCGTATGTATTTGAAGATAGGCAAAATTAGTCAGTCTAACGCCTAAAGCGTCGTGACTGTGTAACAGGGGCCACCGCCGAAGTGGTGTCCCTGAGGAAAGCACTGTCCGAGGCTGAAAACAAAGCGGCCTTGGAATGCAAGGAGCGCGAAAAGCAAAGTGCTAGGGTAGGCGAGGTACAGCAAGCGCTCCAGGACCTCGGCCAGAAGTGCGAGTCCGTGGAGCATGATCTGAAGATGAAGGAGGCCGAGCTTGCGAAGGCCCTTGTAAATTTGAAAGATGCCAAGGCCGAAGCTGAGAAAGCACAGCAGGAGATCCAGGAGGCCAAAAAGAAAGCAGCGGGTAAGAAATTCTTTATGCAAAGCAAGCATGTGGAGGAGCGTTTCTTTTACTTACTCGAATTCGGAGCTCTCCAGGGGCATTTGCAGATCTGCCACGCAGCGTCTCAGATGCTGCGGAGTTCTACCGTGCCCGGGAGGGGAGCTCAACGGAGAAGTTGTTCTAGTCCCAGTATGCTAGGGTCGATCATCCGATGCCTCTGAGCGACCAACTGAAACAGTTGATCGAACTCCACAGGGCGGCCGAACTGGCTATGAAGGATTTCATAGTCAGGATGTGGCCTGGTGAACTCCGACCCAGTAGCTACTTTGGCCTGATCAAGCGGATGGTGGATGCCTGCCCGCGGCTTGAAGTGATCAAGCGATCCGTTTGCATCGAAAGTGCCCGCCGAGCCTTTGCCCGCGTCAAGGTGCATTGGGGTAAGCTGGATGCGGAGAAGCTGGTCAAGGACGGGCCGCCGGAGGGCAAGGCGCATCGCCATCCCGAAATGTACTATGATTGCGTGATGAAGGGTGCTCGACTCGTTGCCAATGAGTGTACCAAGGACGCCATTTTGGAACGAATTCACTTCTGTCATGTTTGTAATTAAAGACAAGGTTACTTGCGCTACGTAGCGCTTTTGTTATTTAAAATATTACCTTCTGTGCGGCTGTTTATAAAATTCTGAAAGTAGGCCATTCGTCGGCTTCCTCCCCCACGTAACTAGTACTGGGGTGTTCGTGGAAAACCCAGACACTCTTTATCCAAATGTTAGGTCCCTTAAGGAGGTGTCCGGCGTAGTGAACAAGGCAATCGGACTATACAGCTTTATAACTTTCACTTAGCCATAGAAGTCTACAATTTAAATTTCGGGGAAGCCCCTAGAATCCGGAAGGCCGAATCGGGGCGCTATACACGCCTAGATCGGACGAAGCCGATTTATCAACTAAAGCGGAAAAATCTTTAAGGATTTTAAAACCTCTCGAATAGCGACCAGCTCTCGCCACATCATGCCGGTCAGTTTTCGGCTTTCTCTACTGAGGTGCTCGTCCGGAAGAACCGGGACACAATCGCAGTAGTTCTCCCTGCACTACCTTAGCCTATATAACGGAATGTAAGGCACCAAAACAAGGGAGCCGGGCTATCCCAACTGTAGACCCAAGACATGATTCGGAGCTGATGCATATAGTGTTATAAGTTCGGGGTGCCGCACTGTTGAAAGTGTTCAAACTTTAGTTGCCGTACAACGGGGCGCCATGAGAAGCCCATGGCAAACTGACCGCACCAAGGTGTACGGATGCAATATCAAATGAACATTTATAAAAGAAAGAATGCTCAAATAAGAATAATAAGCTGACGCTATAGATGATCTCCCATTGTCAAAAAATACGTTTAAGCATACGTTTACAATGGATGCGTTAAGCAGAGATAAAATATGACTATTTAACATGTCCTATCCAAGGGCAGGCTGTGTTCAGATAGATAAAGCATGTATAATGATCGTAAATAGATTCCACCTGGGTATTTCCTTCTGTGCACAACGTCTGTTGCCTCCTTGGATGTCTCTCCCCTATAAGTCCGGCAAGTCGGCTCTTCTGAGGATGCTTCACTAACACGGTGTCCTGAAAGGTAAGAGGGAAAGAGTATGAGGGTATTTGGCGGTTACCCACACTATTGTCTGAGTCGTTGATGCGCCTCCGCCTATGCCCATGGTATCTTGAGTGTGTAACTGTGTACGCGTGGCACGAATGCTGCTTTGGAGGGGCTTGAGCGGAGGTCGGACTTCTAATCACGCTCTTGGCGTTCCAGATGATCCTGTTGCGGGGTGCTCCGGACTCGCTTGACGGTGCTCGAAGTTGTTGCCGGATTGGTTTGTCGGAGTAGGCCGCATTGTACTTCCGCCGCGAGGGCTGCCGTGTGCTCTTCTATTCGAAGGGAGAGATCCATATTTCCATTGACAGTGATGACCCCGCGCGGTCCTGGCATCTTGAGCTTGAGGCATTCATAATGTGGTACCGCATTGAATCTAGCGAATGCGGTTCATCCGAGCAGTGCGTGGTAACCACTGCGGAAAGGGACGATGTCGAAGATTAACTCTTCACTCCGGAAGTTGTCCGGGGATCCTAAGACCAATTCCAGTGTTATAGAGCCCGTACAACGGGCCTCTACTCCAAGAATTACGCCCTTGAAAGTTGTTTTAGTGGGCTTAATCCTTGAAGGTTCAATGCCCATTTTGCGCACTGTGTCCTGATAAAGCAGGTTCAGGCTACTGCCGCCATCCATAAGTACTCGCGTGAGGTGGAATCCGTTGATGATTGGGTGTAAGACCAATGCGGCTGAGCCGCCGTGACGGATGCTAGTGGGGTGATCCTTAGGATCAAAGGTGATCGGACAAGCTGACCATGGGTTGAATTTGGGGGCGACTGGCTCCATCGCTTAGACGTCCCTTAGTGCCCGCTTCCGTTCCCGCTTGGGAACGTGCGTGGCGTAGATCATGTTGACCGTTTTTACCGGGGGAACTTCTTCTGTCCCCCCGTGTTCGGACGTCGGGGCTCCTCGTCATCGTCGCCAGCAGCCCTTGTCCTTGTCTTCAGCGTTTATCTTGCCGGCCTGTTTGAATACCCAGCAATCTCTATTGGTGTGGTTGGCTGGCTTGTCCGGGTGCCATGAATTTGGCACGAAGCGCCCAAAGATGCGGTCCGTCGGATGGTCCTCGATTATTTCTTTTGAACGGCTTCTTCCGCGACCGGCTTGGATCCACTGAATCCGGCGTTGACTGCCGTGTCTTCAGTGCTGTCGCCGTTGTTCCATCGCTTATCTATTACGCCGTGGCTTGCCGTTATTGTCGCGGCCATCCGAATTGCCAGACTGTGGCGTAGTGCTGCTGCGAGCAAACCAACTGTCCTCGCCCGCGCAAAAGCGGGTCATTAGTGTTGTGAGAGCTGCCATGGACTTGGGTTTTTCCTGGCCGAGGTGTCGAGCGAGCCACTCATCACGGATATTATGCTTGAAAGCCGCCAGGGCTTCGACGTCCGGACAGTCAACTATTTGGTTCTTTTTAGTTAGGAACCGAGTCCAGAATTTCCTAGCTGACTCTCCGGGCTGTTGAGTAGTGTGGCCCAAGTCATCGGCGTCAGGTGGTCGCACATATGTGCCCTGGAAGTTGTCGAGGAATGCGTCTTCCAGGTTTTCCCAACTGGCAATGGAATTTGCTGGCAGGCTATTTAGCCAGTGTCGGGCTGGTCCTTTCAGCTTAAGGGGAAGATACTTGATGGCATGTAGATCGTCTCCGCGGGCCATGTGAATGTGGAGAAGAAAATCTTTGATCCATACTGCGGGGTCTGTTGTGCCATCGTATGATTCGATGTTTACGAGTTTGAACCCTTCTGGGAATTCATGATCCATTACTTCGTCAGTGAAGCAGAGGGGGTGTGCGGCGCCTCTGTGCCGGGCTATGTGGCTACGCAGGTCGAATTTCTCTGGGTGGCTATATTCGGCCCGGTCGGACTTGTTGAAGGTGTGTCCGGCGTGACGGTCGTCGTCGCGTGCCGAGGCGTGCCCCCGCGATCCGTAGATCGATCTTGGCTGTCCTGTTTTGTTGCCCCGGGCCGTAGTGTGTTGGCATGGGGGTGTTGGCTGGTATGCGGACTGGTATGCCGTTTTATCACGGCCACGAGGTGGCCGGTCAGCCGTATGGTGCTCGAGTCCGTATTCCTCGGCTGCCAGGACTTCAGTCCATCTATCTGTGAGCAGGTCTTGATCAGCTTGGAATTTCTGCTGCTTCTTTTTTAGGCTCCTTGCAGTGGCTATAAGCCGACGCTTGAAGCGCTCCTGCTCTACGGGATCCTCAGGTACGCCAAACTCGTCGTCGCCGAGGCTAATCTCGTATTCGGAGGGGGGCATGTAGCTGTCCTCCTCCGGGTATTCGTCCGTCGCCTGTTCTTCTGGGTTGACCTGCTCATCCTCCTGTTCGGCCTGCTCAAAGGCGGGCTGATCAGGGTTGTATTCTTCTTCGGCACCATTCGGATTATTTTCGTCTCCTGGGCCGGTATTGCTGTGGCGGGGCTTGGAGTGGCGCCGACGATGCCCATTCTTTGCTTTTTTCCCTGAGGTTTTATCCTCCGTTGCCTCGTCGCCATTTGTTTCCTTCGGAGAATCCACCATATATATATCAGGAAGAGGTGGCTGTCCACCGCCCAGTGAGCGGTGGCTCATGTTTTTCTCCTGCATCGTCGTCCATACCGTCGATGTCTTCGGAGTCGAAGTCCAGTACCTCGGTTAAATCATCGACCGTGGCAATGAAGTGGGTGGTGGGTGGGCAACGAATTCCTTCATCGCCTGCTTCCCACTCGAGCCGGACATAGTTCGGCCCCGAGCCTCCTGACAAAGAGAGAGACTTTAATGAGTCCAGCATGTCGCCAAAGGGCGAGTGTTGGAAGATATCCGCAGCGGTGAACTCCATTACCGGAGCCCAACCTGGCTCGGCTGGCTCGGGAGTGCGTGGACTGGAACCCTCGTCCGGATACGAATCCAGGGGTCCAGAGTCACATGTCACCACAGAGGTAAGACCCGTGTTCGGCTCCATCACCGATGAGTGCGCGACCTGCGGGGCGGTTTCCATCCCTCCGTCCTTAGGCAGCGCAGCCTGCTCCGGATTTAGGTCCGGGGATACTACGGGGGTGATACCACGAGCTTCGTCCGACGACAGGTCTAAGCCATGCTCACCGTGACTGTTCGGTGCTCCTGGCATAGGCCCAAATCCATCGAAGATCAAGTCTCCGCAGATGTCCGCCGTGTAGTTCAGGTTTCCAAACCTGATCTGGTGGCCAGGGGCATAGCTGTCGATCTGCTCCAGATGGCCAAGCGAGTTGGCCCGCAGTGCGAAGCCGCCGAACACGAAGTTCTGTCCGGGGAGAAAAGTCTCGCCCTGGACAGCGTCGTTGATGATGATTGAAGGAGCCATCGAGCCTGACAGCGACGGTCACAGAGGAACTCTCAATGAAAGCACCAATGTCGGTGTCAAAACCGACGAATCTCGGGTAGGGGGTCCCGATCTGTGCGTCAAGGCTGATGGTAACAGGAAGCAAGGGACACAGATGTTTACCCAGGTTCGGGCCCTCTCGATGGAGGTAAAACCCTACTTCCTGCTTGATTAATATTGATGATATGGGTAGTACAAGAGTTGATCTACCACGAGATCGTAGAGGCTAAACCCTAAGAGCTAGCCTATGATGGTATGATTGTAATTGTGATCGGCCTAGGGTTTATATAGACATCGGAGAGGGCTAGGGTTTACATGGAGTCGGTTACAAGGAAGGAAATATAATATCCGGATCGCCAAGCTTGCCTTCCACGCCAAGGAAAGTCCCATCCGGACACGGGTGGAGGTCTTGAGTCTTGTATCTTCACGCTCCAATAGTTTGGACGTTATACACAGTCCGGCTGTCCGGATACCCCCTAATCCAGGACTCCCTCAATCGTCGCGACAACCGGAGGCAGGAGCACCGTCTCGGATCGCCGAGATGGACGAGGGAGCCATGGCGCTGTGGCGCCAACGCTTCTCGCAGGACATCATCAATGAGCACGAGTTCTACGAGAAAAGGAGGGCGGGGAGGGATAAGAGGAGGGTGGAGCAAGCCGCCTATCGCGAGGACAAGCGTAGGCGAAGAGCGGACGCTCAATTCAACATGAGGCTAGGAGCAGCGTCGCCCTGGGAATCCGACGACGATCGGTATCTTCACGCCTACAGTCAGACGTCGGAGGAGGACATCACCGAGGAGGAGTCGGACGACGAGGAGTAGTTGAATAATCTATTTTTTATCTATCTATGCCGAGAACTATCCTCTACTCTCTATTTGTACTTCCCGATCTCAGCACTGGAAACACTTTTTAAAGCGCCACGCGTTGCATTTCTGTTGGAGATGCTCTAACATGGCAGACGAGTGCTTTAATGTTGCCCACAAGATGCGCGAGTATTACTAGTAGTATATTTTTCTTGCCATGTTGAGATTTTAAAACCATGAGTGCGAACATGCAGAGGAGCAATGAAGACCAAACACGAGATATTGGGGACATCTTCAAGGAGCGTGGCAAGTTAAAGAGGAGCTGCACCGAACCTGTAAAATGAGCTTTGGTAAGTAACACCCTTTCAGTTACTTTTGTTTAGCCTCGTGTTCTTCGATGTGTATATGTTGTAGTTTCTGTTTCTCTTAAGCCTCGTGTTCTTCGATGTGTCATAAGAAGAGACTTAATCGTCCTAATGCTTTCATTTTTAGCTTGATGTAGGAAGTGGGCGTTCTCACATTGTAGTCTGTTTTTATATTTTTTTCCTTTTGAATTCACTTCTCCGAGTTCTGTTTATCTGGCTTCTACTAAATGGATCTGGGTTGCTCTGAGAAATTATCTAAAAAAGAAGTAACTTTATGTCAGGATGCAGTTCCTGCGAGGAGGGAAGTATGGTCAACCTCGAGATCATGTTTCCAGAATGAGGCTAGATTACACACAAGGTGCCAGGTCCCTAATGATGTTGGATTAGACACAAGGTGCAAATTCCCAGATGATGCTGGATTACACACAAGCCAGGTGGAGTCATCAGCTGTTCGTGTCCTCGTGGCTCTAGTAAAGGCTGAAAGAAAGCGTGCAGCAGCCCTTGAGAATGTAGCTGAGTTCTTGAAGAAGCGAAAAGAGCAATCAAATGCTCTCTTCACCCATGCCAAAGAAGAGATGGAAGAAGCCAGAAATAAGCTAGTAGAGGCAGAGCAGGCTAGGCGTCTCCTGCTATCTAAAACTGTTGTCAATACAAAATTTCCTTCATAGTAGCTAGGTTCAAATGTTTATCCAGTCAGCATGCCTATTGTGATGTCCGTGCATCTACTAATGTGGCACAAAATATATTTTTTCGGGTCATGTAATAACAACAATTACTTTCCAAACAATAACAGACGAAGCATTGGACATGGTATAGTTCACGCGCAAGCCCGACATTCCAAGTTCAACTTCCACATCAAACTCATGTTCACAGATATCTCCACATTCATACATAATGTCCACAACCATGATTCACCTCAAAGCCAAAAAAATTTAGGAGTTATGAATAAAGAAAAACCTCTAGTTCATGCTACCAGTGCGAGCACAACAAGTCAAGACCATGCGTAATTAATTATATTTTGGTCACTTTTTGTGTTCTAAAATGCCGGCCGGCTTGCGGAAGGACGTGTTGCCGGCACACGCGCGGATTTAATGAAGGCAGGCAGGGCAGTCTGAAGCTAGTTGCATGCGGCGAGGAGGCGTGTTCAGCCGGGCCTGCAGCGAGTGGGGCCCTCTTGGCCGGCGCGCCGGTTCAATGCCTGCGCTATGAGAGGTCGCGTCCGTGTCAGAGCAATCACTCCCTCCAGTCATTTTTTGTTTGCGTATAACAAAATCTCGTTTTCCATTCACATTTTACAAGTAAAATTCGTGGACAAACTTTGACCCAAAAAACGATGGGGACTAGTAAACCAGGACGGAGGTAGTAGTTTTTTTAATCAAAGAAGGGTTTCCCCCTTCCGATTTTCATTACTGAAAACCAACATCTAAATCTAAACATAGTATTTTCCCTAGAACTACCAGGTTCAACATCTCACAACATAAACCCATACAGCCATACGCCAAGGAGGTATGTAGTAGGTAGTACTATGAATTCCATTTTCGCTCCATACCAATCGTTCTAAAAACTACTTAGTACTTATAACGTGCCATTGAAAATCGGAACTCTTAACCCCGCTAAAAATGATATTTTAAACGTGGCTACTCGATCTGTGGCAACTGGCGAGCCATCGCCTCCAAGTCGTTCACCTGTGGTCCCGGCCATCAACTCCTACAGATCAAATTATCACACGAGCTGACTATTCCTACAAAGGTGCGCTCCACCACGTACCCGGTTCCCGCGAATGCAGCAATCGTGCACCTAGGGTTTTAGGGTTTATTTGTTAACGTTGCCTTTACGAAACACTCATATGTGCGAGACAGTGAGAGACCGACTGCGTGCATGCGCCTCTTCTCTTCGTATATGTACTCCACCATTTGTCTGGTGTCCACAAAATTATAATAACTACTAGCAATGTGCCAATGCGTTGCCACACGATCTAAGTAGATTAATACATATTCACCGATTTGATAGAAAAAAAGTCTAGTTTTGAAATAAATATATCACTAAAAAAATGTTATGTTTCACTCAAAATATATTCCTTTGGCGGTTTTGATGAGATAAGGGAGGAATGTTGTTGGTTTCAAGATTCGAGAGGTGGTATATGTCTAATTTCTACTCTTACTAGCAAGATGCCGATGCGTTGCACGTAACATCAAGATCTTGTGGGAGAAAAGGATGAACGAGGGAAGGCCTTATCTGCAAATATGGAGATGAGTGCGGGTAAATTGCCAAAGTTTTGTTCCTATCCGTCAGATATAAATCGGACGGCCTATATTGCAGGATGGCAAGCCCACCATCATCACCAACTCTGTTTTTTATCCCTACTCTTATAAAAAGCATAGTCGGTGATGATCATGTGCCTGCCATCCTGCAATATAGGCCGTCCGATCTATATCCGACGGACAGGAAGGAAACTATGGCAATTTTGCAAAAAGATACCCACACCCCTCTCCACACTTGCAAATAAGGCCTTCCCTTGCTCATCCTTTTCTCCCACAAGATAAACTACTCATACAAATGCATCTTCATGTTCCGTGCAATGCATGGGCATCTTGCTAGTTGTTGCAAAAAGCCCATGTGTGTGAGAGAGAGAGAGGAGGAGGACGAAGTGCATGTGTGACAAAGACACAAATAGTGTGTGTGCAAGAGGTATCAACTTAAAATGAGGCGATAGTGTGTGTGCATGATCGAGAGGGCGTGTCTCAAGAAGGGAAGAAAAATCTACATAGATACAAGGAGCGGGAGCGAGACATGTATGCGATAGTGGAAGCACGAGTGTGCGGGTGTATAAACCTATCTAGCGGCTAGTCGATAAATGTTTGTGAGAGAAATACGAGACGGGGGTGTGAAAGCGAGAGTTTTGTGTGTGAGAGAGAGAGACGGTAGTTGGGAAGTGGAGTGGAAGCAGGACTTGTGTGTGTGTGAGAGAGAGAGAGGGGGGAGTTTGTCTGATCGGTAAACAAATGAATAATGTCAGTCTGGGATGGAGACGAAAAGGAGACCGCAACAAATGTTGTGTCTACAGGAGAGAGAGAGAGAGAGAGTAAGTTTAGTGGTATGATTCATATCTAGAGACATGTAGGGTGTGTGAGAGAATCCCATAGAGAGAAAGACAAAGTGAAAGACGAGTGGAGACTGTGTGTGTGACGGTGAAAAAAAAAGCTTAGGTACCTAGTGATACGAGAGAACGGTAGAGACGTGAGAGATAATTAAAACCGTGTAATGTATAATGATAGGGAGAGTGTAAAACTTCTGATGGGAGATGTCGATAGACCATGTTTGCGAGGATAGTAGAAACATGAAGTGAGCGTGCGGGTGAGATGGAGGAAAGAGAGTGATAGCTACATGAAGAAGCATGCATGCGAGAGAGATGGGAATGAAAGGACTGAACATAAAAGGGATTCACATATTTGAATTCGAGATGATGATACATGTAATCCATACTCAAACCAAAATTGATCTATCAAACATGCATAGTCATATGAATTGACGCGCATCTATGTTACTTAATATGTAGATATTACTGATCCATACATTTTAGTAGAACATAATTTGGTTTAATTTTTTGAATTCAACCATATCATTTTGAGATCATTGTATTTGTAAATCATATTATACATATAAAGGAGCAGAATTCTTTGTTGTGCTTTTGAAAGTATATATAAAAAATGATGTATATAGAATTTTATTCCAATCGAAAATGGATCCCACCCGGAAAAAATAGAATACAAACGGGATTTGAATTTAGTTGGCACGGTAAACGTGCACTCTGCAAAATTTGAACGAAGCAGGGAAAGTCGTAGTAACCGCCCGAAACCAAAATCTGCGAGATGGAAATTACTACTGCCTATCCCTGCCACGCAAAGCCTATCTTGTAGATTTCTATAGGTTTCGATAGGGGTAGGTTTGTAATTTCACTTGAACGTGACATAACAGCCTCTCACCCGGATTCATACACGGTGGGCGCCAAAACACAGTGTGTCATCGGCCAAAATCGACTCCCTCGCCGATTCATACACGGTGGGCGCCAAAAACAAACTCTCGTCGGCAAATATTCGGTGTATGTGAGATTACCGTCCTATCCCCAACCGACTAATATTGCTGTGACGTAGGAAATTTGAAATGGGGCTAAGTTTGTAAATTTCCTCGCATTTGAGACAAGCGCGCCCTGAAGACATGGTTCCCCCCTTCCTCTCCACCTCCATTTCCCCATTCGTACTCCGTGGGTGCCAAAACACCCTCTCCACCCCAGCCTCCTCCGTCCGCCACCCCATCCACCGCCGTCCTCCTCCACCATGTCGGAGCTAATACCCCGATGTCGCCGCCCATTACAAGAGATCGACCTCTCTCATCCACGGCTTCGGACCGGGATCCTTGCATCCCGTCCTCTCGCTTCATCCCCGCCGTCGTCCACCTTGCCGGCGTTGCTCCTACGACCGTCTCGTCCACCGCGCCCTGCCACCACCGTCTACCCTCCTAGACCTGCTTCCACGCCACCGACAGCCATCGCTACCGCAACACCGTAAAATTCTCAGCAGATGCATACACGGCGCGGCACCAGAGGCGGTACTCTTTCGTATCTGCTCAACTTATTTATCGCAGCAAGAGAATAGATCGCCACTGCTTTACTCTGATTTCTTGTCCATCACTTACTTGCTAGTTGAGAGCAAACATTGGTTGCGAACTTGCCTTTGTCCGGTTTGCACCTTCAGATCCGCCATGGCATGCTCAACACTATACTCCCAATGCTTATGGTTTTCCCCTTTTATATTCCACACTAGTTAAATCACAGTAGACTAAATTTCAAAATTGGGTCACCGATTTTTGAGCTTCGCGGAGTTCGCGGTGTGAGCGAAGGGGCTCGGGTGGGGACTTTGGTTGGGGGGCGGCGGTGGGGCCTCACCGAACAAAGAAAACTCGACCTGGGTGGGGGCGGGGGTGGGGGTGGGGGTGGCGGAGGAACACAGGCGGTGGGGGCCGATGGTCCGGCCGACGGTCGTGCGGTGTTCTGTATGGGAAGAATCAGAGATGAGGAAGAAGAAGGGTTAGGAGACGTAGGATCTTCATCCAACCGCCTGAAATGGTCGACTGACCCAAATGTAGACATGCCTTTATATTCAGTACCATCATCTTACCTGCTTAGCACTGCTCCTGAATCCATCAAGCTAAACAACGTGCCACTCATAATTCCAAACTTGTTGCTCAAGTACGAATCTGATATGATGCTGATATTACTAAAACAGATAACATTTAATTGGTCAGCTAATGTTCCTACTTTACTTTCGAAAAAGCACGTGCACCACATATAAAGAGACAGCAGGGAGTTGCTTTCTTAATGCACTCTGGTTCATCATGTGTGGGCACTGCGCAACGAACATTTTATTATCCAAAATCTGCTTGCTCTTCTTTAGCATGTTCCTCTTCCGTTCTTCTTTAATAAGTACTCTCTCTGTTCCTAAATACAAGTCTTTGTATTGATTCCACCATGGACTACATATGGAGCAAAATGAGTGAATCTACACTCTAAAATGTATCTAGATACATCTGTATGTGATCCACAGTGGAAATCTCTACCAAGACTTATATTTTGGAACGGAGGGAGTATGATAGTAGTACAGTATGTTCCTTGTAGTGAATATGAGCAGGGACATTTGCAGTGTAGAGGTCTATACGGTCGGTTGGTATGGACACTTTGAACTCGTCGGGCCTCTTTGATTCGTAGGATTTTGTAGACATGGGAATAGGATTTGTAGTGGCCTGCCCACTTGAATCCTATAAGAACAACAAGGAAATGAGGGGAGATGTGTCACCTTTGAGAGTTACACTGATATTAACAGTATCGCACCTTCAGTTGAAGAGGGCTGGCATCCGAAGGCTTTCTAGCCGTACCGGCAATACTAGCACATATATTCCAGCAAGTTCCACTTTGCTGCTTTTACTCTGATGCTTACGGTTTTCCTGTTATATCTACACTATAATCTGTGTAGCTGCTTTGTGTCGCACTAGCAACAGTCCACTCTTGAAGCTAAACACCGCAATGACTTACAAAATTGGCACCAAGGCATTGAGTGCCATTCTGGATGCAATGAAACTCATATGCTCACCACCTGTTGATTCTTGTTCAGAATATGATCCTAATGACTATTCTAACCTCGAGGAGTCAAAGGCAGATGGCCTGTCCTGTTCACCCATCAAGGTGCCTGTTCTAATTTGGCAAGGTTTTATTGATTGCGCGTATCTTGCATATGTTGTCTTGCATTTCTTCTACTTTGTTGCACCGCCATCTGCTTAGCTTACTCATCATATATGTTGAGATGCCATGCCCATCCATTATCAATGCATATTCCATCTGTCATCATACCATGTTTTTCCACTCAAATGCTATTCTTGTGCATCAAACATCAAAAAGGAAGAGGGTGATTGCCAAACCTGAAGGAGCACCAGCAACGTCCTTGAAAAACGTGGTTGTGCCGGAGAAATCATACAACACCCCACTTATATTGGCTGTACAACCAGTGACACAAAACGTAGGACCGACTCCAGCAGACTGTACCCATACTTCACTGGCCACACCACTAGCCGCACCACACAAGACCTGCACTCCAGCAAAAGGTATGCCGATTTCAGTTGCCATAGCACCAGCCGTACCATAGAAAAATCCCACTCCAGCAAAAAGTACAGCAAGTCCACCCTGCGAAGACCTATCCCAACTGCAGAGATGGCCAATTCCTGCAAATTGGAACCCCATTCCAGTTATTCCAAGTTTAAAAGACAATGCTTTCAATGTTGTTAGGGACTACGTACATATATTCCCATCATGGGAAGATTATCATGAAGACAAACACCATTTTCACATCTTCCTGTCCCACTTACGTGTAAGTGCTATTATTCATGGTGATTATTTTCATGTTTTCTGCTGATTGAACACATCAATGATTTACATTACATTGTTGTAAGTAGGTGAGGGTCAATCTAGATAGTCATGACGAGCAAAGCTTGCTTGCGCTTTTCAAGGAAGCATTGCAGCAGTATCGGTGTTACTTGAGGAAATCACACTTTGATGGCAAGTCTATAAACGAATTTCGGGTGAAGTCTCCAGTGCTAAATTTAGAAGACATTGAATGGAAAAACCTTGTTATGCACTAGTCTCGTTTCGAGGATGAGGTACTGTCTATGATAACGCATGAAAATTTGAACTTCTACTTTTCCGCATGTGCCTTACGGATCTTCTTTGCAGGAAATCTGCTCGAAAAAGAATTCCGGTTTGAAAAGAATGACAGGATATCGCAAATATGCTGCCCGCTGCTTTGATCTTGTTAGTACCTGTTTTCCTGTATCACTGTACTTGTATACGTACTTGGTTGATTATGTGACAGTAGTATGCATGATAGCTTGCTTATCAATTGTTCGCTCCAAATTATCTGATCTGTATGAATGGTTACATTAGTGTAGAATATATCCAATGCCAATGAAATTTTTTAGCTCTGCATTTTCTTGTAAGTACATGATGTCCTTTATCAGTGTACTTATATTGACAGGTAGTTGCTCATGTACCATCACTCTGCAGCTTATTTTCCTTTGCCCTCCATTTTCTACACATAAGATCTATATTTACTCTTACCATAAGGTTGGATAACACCGATTGTACTGAAGAAGTTTAGCTCTGCATTGCTCTTGGCTGTACCTTTTGCCTGTATTGTTGTACTTACATTTATAGCTACTTGGTTATGTAGCATCACTCTTCATCTTATCTTAAATATTCTCCATTTTTTCTTATATTGTCACATCTATATTTACTCTTACAAAATGTAGAATAAAGGCAATGCTTATGAAGAAGATTCTGTGGTAAACTTCTTGAATTCCCCCCCCCCCCCCCATCAGCATGGACAAGGGCTTCATAGAGCCTGCCTTCACCAATAATGTAAGTTTGTCCTTCTTAAGCCTTAAAACTATGTTTTCTTATGTTAGGCATGACTGCAACAACTGTTTATTTTTGGTGTTTGCTTCAAATTGCATGTTTAAAGTTTATTATGTACTCCAGTTCATAAACAAAAGTTTGTCCTTCTAAATTTAAGTTTTCAGTTGTACAACCAAGTTCCTTTTTCATACCATGTAAATTAAACTATACAGAGCAAGTGATCTTATTTTGCCAATCTAAAATGGTATAAATTGACAGCACAATAACCATTGATACTTATGAGTTCTTGATGTGTAATCCAGTGGTGTCGTGAAGCTGCCAACTCCTTCACAATGTCATTTCCTGCCATGTCTTGACCTGAACCATACCATATTGTGTTAATGCAATTTTATACCGTGTCACTTTATTCATCAGTAAGAAATGTGATGAATTGTCAGCACTGATACTTATATGTGCAAAACCTGTCATCTGTCTGCTTGTTTATCTTTCAGAGTGAGGAGGATATAAGTGTCAAACAAGTGCAGTCTCACCAGATTTCTCAGCTGCTTGCGCTGCAGCTCCCGAGCAGGGCTAACCTTTCTTGAACTCTATTGAAGTGATGTCGGTTTTGTATATTATTTTGTCGGCGTGTTTAGTTGCACTGGTGGCGATCTTTGGTGCCCAGTGTATGTAATCTGCTGTCTGCTTGTGCTTTATTATCATAGTGGCGAACTTTGATGCCCAGTGGATGTAATATGCCGTAATTTCTTTATTGTATAGTCTAGGTTTTTTCTTATTCACGATGCTGCAGTTATTTTACTGTATATATATATCCTGTCTTCGCAGTAAACCGGCGAAACCGTAAAACTACGGTACATAATCGGGGCGTCATGCAAATCACCATGTATGATCCGCATCATGGGCCCCGTCATCTTGGTCCGTTAATAGGCCTAAATGTAAACTGGCCCACTAGTAGATTCGGGCCTTTAATAGCCCGAGTAAACCGCCGACCCAATTTTCCCAAGAAAACTCAATGGGCCTTTAGGAGGCTGAAAAGTAGATTGGGCCTGAAATGTGCCGAACAGCTCACGGGCCGGCAGCAGGCCAAAATAGACCCCGGCCCATGAATGTGCCAATCAAATCATGGGCTTATAACATGCCAAAATTGTCTCGGTCCTTGTTTGGCCCAATCGGATTATCGGCTGTGAGCAGGCCAGATGCAAAGCGGGCCGTAGTTAGGCCCAACTATATGACGGGCTTTTAACAGGCCGAAATTAATATAGGACTGAAATGTTAAACGGGTCCTTAACAGGCCGAAACTAATATCAGGCCAAATTACTAAATGGGCCTTTAGCAAATGGGCCCAAAAGCGTAGCGTCCAGTTGATGGGCCAAATCTGATATGGGCCATAATTTAGCCCAAAGCCTCTTAAAGGGCCGGACCTGATCTGGGCCGTAATTTGGCCCAGAACATGGTAGGCTTTTAACGGGCCGGATCTCATATGGGCCATTATTTGGCCCGGAACGTGGCAGGCCATTAATGGACCAGATCAAATATGGGCCGACATTTGGCCCAAACATGGCAGCCAGTTAATGGGCCGGCCTACTAGGGTCCTCCAAATCCTATGGGCCTACAGCTGGGCCGGCCCATTAATGTCGGCGAAATCTCGTGGGCCTTTAGCTGGGCTGGCCCATTATGGTCCACAAAAATCTTATGGGCCTTCACCTGGGCCGGCCCATTATGGCCCGCAAAAATCTTGTGGGCCTTTACCTGGGCCGGCCCATTATGGCCCGCAAAATCTTGTGGGCCTTTAGCTGGGCCAGCCCATCATGGTCCGCAAAATCTTGTGGGCCTTTAGTTGGGCCGGCCCATTTAAACTTTATGGGCCACTTTTGGGCCGGTCCACGTGTTAACATATCATAGGCGCATCTCGCCCATTGGATGAGTGACATCTGTGCCAACACGGAGCTGACACGTGTTTCCTCGAGCCAATGATGATTTTACACGTGGAAAATCCCCATTGGTCGGGGCTGTTAACGGGTTATCGGATCCATAACCGGACCCGATAGCTTAACGGCATTCCGTTACGGTGGATGCCACGTGTCGGTCACCCTTGACGAAAGCACTTCTGTGACGCGCGATTTATCGTCATGGAAGTGGACACTTTCGTGATGATAATTTTGGTAATGTCATGGAACACTTCTACGACAGCACAGGTATGACTATCTTGATCTTGTCCTAAATTTGTCATGGATGTACATGCATGACAGAAAACGTGACCTACTGTGACAAACACGTATCATCACGGAAGTGTTTTTTTTGTAGTGTAACAAAGAGTGCCACCCTTGAGGTTGAGAGCTCTGACACCATCGACAACGTTAAAGCCAAGATCCAGGGGCGCGCGTAGTGGCGTGTAGATCTTTGTGAAGGCCTGAAGACGAGGCTCGGGCAAGATCCTTGCCGGGGATGTCCGCGAAGCCCCGGCAGGATCCTTGCTAGGGACATCGGCAAGACCGCGGAAAGACTCTGCCACCCTATCACATCTCCAACATAGTGGCCGGCCTGCCAACTTGGCAAGCACCCGCGTGGTGGCATGCAGGCCTTCGTGAAGACCCTGCCACCTCTCCAGCGCAGCAGCTGGCCAGCCAACTTTGCACTACATGCCTCGTTGGCGTGGACGCGTGTCGAGACGGGGCGAGGCGGCAACGGACGGGACGGGCTCTCCTCCCGTCCCCGATAAAGCTAGAGGGCACGTAAGCAATGCATTTATGGCATTTATAGCGCATTTATGGACACTGTAGCAACTTTACACCTCCTATGTGCCACTATGGCAGCCCCTTGGACATATGAAAGGAGGCCCACGTCATACAGGTGGAGGATTCAGACTTTTGAACCTCTCAGCCAGCATGCATGCGAGCAGCTAGCCAAGGCTCAAGAACACAAAATACACAATCAAGCAGTACTAGGGTCTTACGCTCCTCAGCGGCCCGAACCTGGGTTAAAATCTGTCGCGTTGATCATTAGATCCACTCTTTGCACCACGCCTCTTCCCTGCCGAACCGTAGAAGGGATCCACGTGATCCCATAGGTGTCGTCCATGCCGACAAGCCCTAACAAAACTAACTCGACTACATGATAAATCTCATCCAACCCATCACCGTCCAGCAAACCTACGAATGAGTAACTCACTCCCGGCGGTGAGAATCATGAAATTGGTGATGGAGGATGGTTGATGATGATGATGGCGACGAATCCCCCTCTCTAGAGCCCCGAACGGACTCCATACCTGGCCTCCTAGTGAAGATCAGGAGGTGGTGGCGGCTGTGTATCGTGAAACGCGATGAAACTTCTTCTCTTTTTTTTCTTTAGAAAATAGGAATTTATAGGCTTGAGATTAGGGTAACCGGACCCTCGTGGGCTTCACAAGCCAACAGGGCGCACCCTGGTGTCTTGTGCCCACCAGGGTACGCTTCCTGGAAGTTTCTTATTTTCCTATTTTTCTAAATATTCCAAAACTGACAAAATAAAATTTTGTGGATTTTTCAGAGTCCGTTTACTTACCGTATCACGCACCTCCTTATTTTCGCGATTCTAGAGTGTTCCGGAAGGACTCTATTATGTGTTCTTCCGGTGTCAAATTATCGGTGCAACAAACCCTGGGTCTGTTGCCCAACTGTGCACAGGCACAAGATCAAGATTGAAGCACCAGCTTAAGTCAGAGACCGAAGGACCAAGAGGTTCGAAGAACCAACATGCAGCCTAGAGAGACCAAGATCAAGCTAGAAGAGCAAGAAATCGGCAAGAGAAGGGCCTCCCTTGCCGGGCAGGTGAGCCCGGCAAGGGGCGAGGCCACCACCAGAAGCAAGCAATCAAGGCTCTCCGGCAGAGCCTACTGGGGCTTGCAGGCGTAAAACCACCCCGCCTACCACTCAAATACAACCCACGTCGTCGATCAGTGCGGTGTCAAGCCACAAGGTGATTAAGTAGCGGCCATTCGCCACATGGCAGCCATTTCCTACAGAATAAATCCGCAGACGACACCCGTCCTGCGACGTGTCAAAGGAACAGGTGCGGAGCTGGCAAGATAGCCCGTCAGGCCTTGTCGGGCAACCAGTGATGTGACACTAAGCGACGCATTTAATGCACCCCGTCAGCCCGCAGAGTTTGGTATGATAGCACTATTCACTATCATATTAGTGGATAATGACCACTTAGCCACTGTGGTGACCCCTTAATCTATAAAAGGAGGCCCATGGCACTCGTAGGAGGGGTTAGAAGGTTAGAAAGTTGACAAACCCAAGCCACCATACGCACGTAGTCGCTGCGGCCTCTAGGAAAACCCTGCCGGGCAAGTGTACTGAATGCTACCACACTCATTCCTCCATTAATCCACCAAAGCAGGAGTAGGGTTTTACGACTCACGGCGGCCCAAACTGGGTAAATTTATTGTGTGCTCTCTATCGTGCTGCCGCGCACTGTTCTGCTCTTTGTGCAGCTTGACGTCCCCACACCGAACCAGTGCTACCTCTTGAGTATGCGTTGGTTTTCCCTTGAAGAGGAAAGGGTGATGCAGCAAAGTGGCGTAAGTATTTCCTGCAGTTTTTGAGAACCAAGGTATCAATCTAGTAGGAGACTACACGCAGATCCCTAGTACCTGCACAAACAATTCAGAACCTTGCAACCAACGCGATAAAGGGGTTGTCAATCCCTTCACGACCACTTGCAAAAGTGAGATCTGATAGAGATAATAAGATAAATATTTTTGGTATTTTTGTTGTAAAGATTGCAAAATAAACGGTGACAGAAATAGCTAGTTGACGGGAGATTAATATGATGGAAAATAGAACCAGGAGCCGTAGGTTTCCCTAGTGGCTTCTCTCAAGATAGCCTGTTTTATGGTGGGTGAACAAATTAATGTCGAGCAATTGATAGAAAAGCGCATAGTTATGAGAATATATAGGCACGATCATGTATATAGGCATCACGTCCATGACAAGTAGACCAAAACGATTCTGCATCTACTACCTCCACACATCGACCGCTATCCAGCATGCATCTAGTGTATTAAGTTCATATGAATAGAGTAACACATTAGGCAAGATGACATGATGTAGAGGGATAAAATCAAGCAATATGATATAAACCCCATCTTTTTATCCTCGATGGCAACAATACAATACGTGCCTTGCTGCCCCTGCTGTCATTGGGAAAGGACACCGCAAGATTGAACCCAAAGCTAAGCACTTCTCCCATTGTAAGAAAGATAAATCTAGTAGGCCAAACTAAACCGATAATTCGAAGATACTTGCAAAGATATCAAATCATGCATATAAGAATTCAGAGAAGAATCAAATATTGTTCGTAGATAATCTTGATCATAAACCCACAATTCATCGGATCTCGATAAACACACCGCAAAAGTATTACATCGAATAGATCTCCAAGAAGATCGAGGAGAACTTTGTATTGAGATCCAAAGAGAGAGAAGAAGCCATCTAGCTAATAACTATGGACCCGAAGGTCTATGGTAAACTACTCACACATCATCAGAGAGGCTATGGTGTTGATGTAAAAGCCCTCCGTGATCGATTCCCCCTCCGGCGGAGCGCCGGAAAAGTCCCCAAGACGGGATCTCACGGGTACAGAAGGTTGCAGCGGTGGAAAAAGTGTTTTGTGGCTCTCCTGGATGGTTTCAGGGTAGTAGGTCGGTGGAGCTACGAGGGGCCCACGAGGGTGGCGGCGCGCCTACCCCCTGGGCGCGCCTCCCTGCCTCGTGGCCGCCTCGTTGCTTCCTTGACGTCCACTCCAAGTCTCCTGGATTGCGTTTGTTCCAAAAACGATCCCCGTGAAGGTTTCATTCCATTTGGATTATGTTTGATATTCCTTTTCTGTGAAACACTGAAATAGGCAAAAAAAACAACAATTTGCACTGCGCCTTCGGTTAATAGGTTAGTCCCAAAAATAATATAAAAAGGTATATTAAAGCCCATTAAACATCCAAAACAGATAATATAATATCATGGAATAATCAGAAATTATAGATACGTTGGAGACGTATCAAGCATCCCCGAGCTTAATTCCTGCTCGTCCTTGAGTAGGTAAATGATAAATACAGAATTTTTGAAGTGGAATTCTACCTAACGTAATTTTCAATGTAATTCTCTTTATTGTGGCATGAATGTTCAGATCCAAAAAATTCAAGATAAAAGTTTAATATTGACATAAAAATAGTAATACTTCAAGCATACTAACCAAGCAATTATGTTTTATCAAAATAACATAGCCAAGGAAAGCTTATCCCTACAAAATCATATAGTTTGTCCATGCTTCATTTTCGTCACACAAAATGCTCCCATCATGCACAACCCCGATGACAAGCCGAGCAATTGGTTCATACTTTTTAACGCGCTTCAGCCTTTTCAACCCTTACGCAATACATGAGCACAAGCCATGGATATAGCACTATGGGTGGAGTAGAGTATGATGATAGGGGTTATGTGAGAAGACAAAAAAGGAGAAAGTCTCACATTGACGCGGCTAATCAACGGGCTATGGAGATGCCCATCAATAGATGTCAATGTGAGGAGTAGGGCTTGCCATGCAACGGATGCACTAGAGCTATAAGTGTATGAAAGCTCATCAAAAGAAACTAAGTGGGTGTGCATCCAACTTGCTTGCTCACGAAGATCTAGGGCATTTTGAGGAAGCCCATCATTTGAATATGCAAGCCAAGTTCTATAACGAAAGATTCCCACTAGTATATGAAAGTGACAATATAAGAAACTCTCTATCATAAAGATCATGGTGCTATTTTGAAGCACAAGTGTGGAAAAGGGATAGTAACATTGTCCCTTCTCTCTTTTTCTCTCATTTTTTTATTTTGGGCTTCTTTGGCCTCTTTTTTTATTTGGGCTTCTTTGGCCTCCTTTTTTTTATTTTTTTATTTTTAGTCCGGAGTCTCATCCCGACTTGTGGGGGAAACATAGTCTCCATCGTCCTTTCCTCACATGGGACAATGCTCTAATGATGAAAATCATCACACTTCTATTTACTTACAACTCAAGAATTATAACTCGATACTTAGAACAAAATATGACTCTATGTGAATGCCTCCGGCGGTGTACCGGGATATGCAATGAATCAAGAGTGACATGTATGAAAGAATTATAAAGGTGGCTTTGCCACAAATATGATGCCAACTACATGATCATGCAAAGAAATATGACAATGATGGAACGTGTCATAATAAACGGAACGGTGGAAAGTTGCATGACAATATATCTCGGAATGGCTATGGAAATGCCATAATAGGTAGGTATGGTGGCTGTTTTGAGGAAGATATAAGGAGTCTTATGTGTGATAGAGCGTATCATATCACGGGGTTTGGATGCACCGTCGAAGTTTGCACCAACTCTCAAGGTGAGAAAGGGCAATGCATGGTACCGTAGAGGCTAGCAAATTGCAGAAAGGTAAGAGTGTGTATAATCCATGGACTCACATTAGTCATAAATAACTCATATACTTATTGCAAAAGTTTATTAGCCCTCGAAGCAAAGTACTACTACGCATGCCCCTAGGGGGATAGATTGGTAGGAAAAGACCATCGCTCGTCCCCGACCGCTACTCATATGGAAAGCAATCAAAGAACACCCAATGCTTCAAATTTGTCACACAATGTTTACCATACGTGCATGCTACGGGATTTGCCAACCTTAACACAAGTATTTCTCAGTTTCACAATTACCCAACTAGCATAACTCTAACATTACCACCTTTATATCTCAAAACCATTATCAAGTATCAAATTTATCATAGTATTTAATGCACTATATATGATAGTTTTTATTATACCCATCTTGGATGCCCATCATATTAGGACTAATTTTATAGCCAAAGCAAACTACCATGATGTTCTAAAAGATTCTCAAAATAATATAAGTGAAGTATGAGAGATCAATAATTTCTACAAAATAAAACCACTACCGTGCTCTAAAAGATATAGGTGAAGTACTAGAGCAAAATTATCTAGCTCAAAAGATATAAGTGAAGCACATAGAGTATTCTAATAAATTCTGATTCATGTGTGTCTCTCCCAAAAGGTGTGTATAGAAAGGATGATTGTGGTAAAATAAAAAGCAAAGACTCAACTACAAGATGCTCCAAGAAAAACACATATCATGTGGTGAATAAAAATATAGCCTCAAGTAAAGTTACCGATAGACGAAGACGAAAGAGGGGATGCCTTCCGAGGCATCCCCAAGCTTAGGCTTTTTGTTGTCCTTGAATTTTACCTTGGGGTGCCTTGGGCATGCCCAAGCTTAGGCTCTAGCCACTCCTTATTCCAAAATCCATCTAATCTTTACCCAAAAACTTGAAAACTTCACAACAAAAAACTCAACAGAAAATCTCATGATCTCCGTTAGCGAAATAAAACAAACCACCACTTTAAGGTACTGTAATGAACTCATTCTTTATTTATATTGGTTTTAAACCTACTGTATTCCAACTTCTCTATGGTTCATACCCCCGGATACTAGCCATAGATTCATCAAAATAAGCAAACAACACACGAAAAACAGAATCTGTCAAAAACAGAACAGTCTATAGCAATCTGATTTGTTCGAATACCTATGGAACTCCAAAAATTATGAAAAACTAGGACAACCTGATAATTTTTATATTGATCTACTGCAAAACGAATTGGTATTTTATCACGTTCTGGTGAATTTTAACAATTATTTTCATGAGCGTAAAGTTTCTGTCTTTTTCAAGATCAAACAATTAGCACCCAAGAAGATCCTATTGGTTCTACTTGGCACAAACACTAAATTAAACAATAAAATCACATATAAACAGAGGCTAGATGAAATATTTATTACTAAACAGGAACAAAAAGCAGGGAAGAAAAATAAAATTGGGTTGCCTCCCAACAAGCGCCATCGTTTAACGCCCCTAGCTAGGCATAAAAACAAGAACAGATCTAGGTATTGTCATAATAATGGTAAGGAAAATCGCGAAAACTCATCTCATATTCCCTACGTTCAGCAGCAAGTTTTATTTTTTGCAAGCAAAAGTAATCAAAAGGGCTAAATTTAATGCGACAAAAGTCCCCAAGATCAAGCTCGGGAGGTATGGGTTCCTCCTTTGGCCCCTTATATTGCACAATCAATTCATCATTATAAGCATTCTTTTGGCAAAAAGTCATGAGCCTTTGTTCAAGAGAAAAACCGAACCCATTGTTCTGAATAGCAAAATTATCATTGAGTTCAGAGATTCTATCAACTAGAACATCGGTAGGAACCTTTTTCTAAGGTTTTCATTATAAGCAACATGATCTAAAGATCGTGAATGCATTAAGTCTTCTTGTTTAAAAAGGATAGCTTCTATGGGAGGACGACCATCGTCCACCCTATAATGCGAAAAAAAATCATTGGCCTCTTTCATTATAAATCTGAACTCATGTGCCAAAAAGATAGTAGCTGCGCGCTTAATAGAAGAATGCTCGATTTGGAAAACTCTAGAAAAATTCTTTGTATGCAAGGATGCATATGAATAATTTGTCTTTCAAGTTCAACTACGAGCAAAGATATAGCATCCGCGAGACTACTAGTTCTATGAAGAATAGACCCACCCATAGTGGGCAGGGCACCGGCACAAGTAAAGAAATCTTGGATAACTCCTTTTCCAATAATATTACCACTACCAATCCGAAACTTTTTAGTGTGTAAAATAGTAGGATCATCATGAGGATCATCAAAAGCATCAAAGTTTTCCATGTTATTACCAGTATCCTTATCAATGATAACCTCCCCAGTTTCAGACATGATGGCAGCAAATCGCACAAAGAACGAGCACACAAAAGGTAAGCAAAAAGAGACGTACGGAAAAGGGCGAATAAAATGGCAAGGGTGAAGTGGGGGAGAGGAAAACGAGAGGCAAATGGCCAATAATGTAATGCGAGGGATAAGAGTTTTTGATGGGTACTTGGTATGTCTTGACTTGTGCGTAGATCTCCCCGGCAACGGCGCCATAAATCCTTTTTGCTACCTCTTGAGAATGCTTTGGTTTTCCCTTGAAGAGGAAAGGGTGATGCAGCAAAGTAGCGTAAGTATTTCCCTCAGTTTTTGAGAACCAAGGTATCAATCCAGTAGGAGACTACACGCAAATCCCTAGTACCTGCACAAACAATTAAGAACCTTGCAACCAACGCGATAAAGGGGTTGTCAATCCCTTCACGGCCACTTGCAAATGTGGGATCTGATAGAGATAATAAGATAAATATTTTTGGTATTTTTGTTGTATAGATTGAAAAGTAAAGATTGCAAAACAAACGGCGACAGAAATAGCTAGTTGAGGGGAGACTAATATGATGGAAAATAGACCCGGGGGCCATAGGTTTCCCTAGTGGCTTCTCTCAAGATAGCATATATTACGGTGGGTGAACAAATTACTGTCGAGCAATTGATAGAAAAGCGCATAGTTATGAGAATATCTAGGCATGATCATGTATATAGGCATCACGTCCGTGACAAGTAGACCGAATCGATTCTGCATCTACTACTATTACTCCAGACATCAACCGCTATCCAGCATGCATCTAGAGTATTAAGTTCATAAGAACAGAGTAACACATTAGGCAAGATGACATGATGTAGAGGGATAAACTCAAGCAATATGATATAAACTCCATCTTTTTATCCTCGATGGCAACAATACAATACGTGCCTTGCTGCCCTAACATCACCGGGAAAGGACACATAAAGATGGAACCCAAAGCTAAGCACTTCTCCCATTGCAAGGAAGATCAATCTAGTAGGCCAAACTAAACCGATAATTCGAAGAGACTTGCAAAGATATCAAATCATGCATATAAGAATCCAGAGTAGAATCTAATATTGTTCATAGATAATCTTGATCATAAATCCACAATTCATCGGATCTCGACAAACACACCGCAAAAAGTATTACATCGAATAGATCTCCAAGAAGATCGAGGAGAACTTTGTATTGAGATCCAAAGAGAGAGAAGAAGCCATCTAGCTAATAACTATGGACCCGAAGGTCTGTGGTAAACTACTCACACATCATCGGAGAGGCTATGGTGTTGATGTAGAAGCCCTCCATGATCGATTCCCCCTCCGGCGGAGCGCCGGAAAAGGCCCCAAGATGGGATCTCACGGGTACATAAGGTTGCGGCGGTGGAAAAAGTGTTTTGTGTCTCTCCTGGATGGTTTCAGGGTATAAGAGTATATATAGGCGAAAGAAGTAGGTCGGTGGAGCTAGAGGGGCCCACAAGGGTGGGGGCGCGCCTCCCTGCCTCGTAGCCTCCTCGTTGCTTCTTTGACGTCCACTCCAAGTCTCCTGAATTGCGTTTGTTCCAAAAATGATCCTCGCGAAGGTTTCATTCCGTTTGGATTCCGTTTGATATTCCTTTTCTGCGAAACACTGAAATAGGCAAAAAACAACAATTTGCACTGGGCCTTCGGTTAATAGCTTAGTCCCGAAAATAATATAAAAATGTATATTAAAGCCCATTAAACATCCAAAATAGATAATATAATAAAATGGAACAATCAAAAATTATAGATACGTTGGAGACGTATCAACCAGCAAGGGGCCACCCAGTCTCATACGTGGTCGAGGATATCCGGCGACATCTTTGGCGCGCCAGGTAGGGGGAGCGCTTGCGCGAACCTGAAAGCGTGCGTAGAGTGTCATCTTCATTGTCATCTTCATCTTCGACGACGCTATCGATCATGGTGCCTAAGAAGAAGACGTCCGGTCCTTCGGCCCATCCGTCCACCTCGAAGGCTCTGCTGCACGCGACCTCTGGTGCCTCGGAGGATGCGGGGGCGAGCGAGGACGTGAACGCTACTAGGCGTGTGGTCGGAGCAGGTTGCGCCATCACCACTCCCCCTACGGCTGACACGGGGGCTGAAAACACCGGAGGAGGACAGCATCAGCAACGCCTTGGTGGTCATGCTCCACAAACTGTCCGCACCCTCTCCCCCCACCGACGAGCACAACCAAAACAATGGCGCTCGGTCCGGGGTGAACATTGCCCTCCGGCCGCCCCCACTGCGGGAGCGACCGCGGCCATGCCTCCTCCCGGACAAGTCGACCAAGCTGCTGCGCTCGATGGAGCCGCTGCGCTCGATGGAGCCGCTGACCCTCGAGCACCACCGCCGCGTGACCCCGTTGCCCAGGTGGTCATCCCACAGCTACGTGGACGCGGCACCCCCGCTGTCGCCGCCACAGGCACCATCAGGAGCCGGGCGACCGTGCGGTTGACGTCATCAACATCTATGCCGAGCACTGCCTTGGAGGCCATGGCTCGAGTTCAGTTGTTACAGAGGTTTCCACAAGCGGCCGAGCAGATGGATGAATGGTGTGCCACTATCCAGAGCCTACTCGGTTTCACTGAGGCTAGGGGCTCACGACGAGCTGTCCCGCCACGACCTCCCCAAGCGACAGCAACCGCCTGTACTGCTGGCCGAACGGAGGGGGCCGTCCCCACCATGCAGTCCCCACCACGGCAGCCGACGCGGGCGCAGCTGAATCAAGACCCCGACGACGTCTCGATGGCCTCTTTCGACCCTCGAGCACGTCCAAGCCAACGTCGAGCCCCGGAGGATAGGCGGCAGGGAGACGCGTGCATCATAATGGATCGGCGCCACGACGACCTCCGCCCGACCAACGGGTGCGGCGGTCTCAATGTCGACGAGCCTACGCTCGGTGTTGGCGGGTGCCTACCCTTCGAGGTCGGCTGCCCTGCCTTTACACGAGAGCTATGGCAAGTCTGTTGGTCATCCGTTCGCACGTTCAAGCCAGAGATACCTGAGAAATATGATGGGAGGCTGAACCCGGAAGAGTTCCTGAGCATCTACACCATCGATGTTCAGGCTGTCGGGGAAAGAGACGAGAAGGTGTTGCCAACTATTTCCCGTTGGCCCTGAAGTCCAATGTGAGATATTGGCTGATGCACCTGCCGGAGAACTCCATCTCGTCATGGGCAGACCTGTGCCATGAGTTCATCGGCGCCTTCACCGGTGACCATCAAGAGCTCGGCAGACCCAGCGACCCACAGCTTCTCCAGCAGAAGGAAGGAGAAACCCTCTATAAGTATTTACAGAGATTCAGTAAAGTTCATAGAAATATTCCAAATATCCATCCGGCAGCTGTTATAGCAGCCTTCCAGTCCAATGTGCGCAACCCTCACATTCATTCTAAGATGAATGTGCGGTTGCCCAAGACTGTGAAGGAGCTATACACACTGGTGGATAAGTGTGCTCGGATGGAGGAAGGAAGGAAGTTGCCCGGAGAGGAGGATTGCATCAATGTTGATTCACATGATGAAGATGAATCAACCAGTCAGTGGAAGGGCAAGAAGCGCAATAAGAAGCCAAGAGATAAGACGGTGATGACTGTAGAAGGTTCGGGCACACCCAGTACCGGCAAGAAGGCCAAGACTGAGGCCCCCAGCAAGGAAGTTGCCGCGTTCACTGCCTGCCGGGAAGCCGCTGCTGCGGAATAAGTGGGGAAAGGTGATGGGCCGTACTGCAAAATCCACCGGACCAAAGGCCATGACCTTCAGGACTGTTATCAGGTTGAGCAGCTTGTCAAGAAACAGAAGGCAGAGTATGATAAGTGTGATAAGGAAAAAGGTCAGAATACCGCTAGCGGTAAGGGCCGAGGCTGTGAAGCAAATTGCCCCGGCAGACCTTTCGGAACCAAGGAAAACCCGCCAGGGGCCAAGGGAAGGAAATCTATGATGATGTTAGTGATGGAGGGAATGAAGAGGAAACCAGTCAGCAAGATTTTTAGATGGCCGCTGACGGCCTATGCATTGATGGAGATGCAGCTTTGCACACCTCCCATCACCAACTTAAACGATGGGCTCGAGAGGTCAATGTTGTGGAACCAGCGCCAGAGGCCCGGAAACCTCTCAACTGGTCCCGCACGCCCATCATCTTTGATGAAGAGGATCACCCTGGCCGCACCACAGTTGTAGGGTGTTTGCCATTGTTGGTCTCCCCGACAATCCGCAACCTCAAGGTCACAAAGATGTTAGTGGATGGCGGGGCCGGGTTGAATCTGATTTCCCCGACTGAGGGAGTCCTGGACTAAGGGGTCCTCGGGCGTCAGGCCTGTTATCCATGGGTCGGACTGATGGCCTGTGAAGACATGAAGACTGAAGACCATACTCGTGTCCGGATTGGACTCTCCTTGGCGTGGAAGGCAAGCTAGGCGGCCAGCTGTGAAGATTCCTTCTTATGTAACTGACTCCATGTAACCCTAGATCTCTCCGGTGTCTATATAAACCGGAGAGCATAGTCCGGATTGGACTCTCCTTGGCGTGGAAGGCAAGCTTGGCGACCAACTATGAAGATTCCTTCTTATGTAACCGACTCCATGTAAACCCTAGATCCCCTATGTGTCTATATAAACTGGAGGGGTCAGTCCGGTAAGCATATGCTCATTACCATATTCATATAGGCTAGACTTCTAGGGTTTAGCCATTATGATCTCGTGGTAGATCAACTCTTGTAATACTCATATTCATCAAGATCAATCAAGCAGGAAGTAGGGTATTACCTCCATAGAGAGGGCCCGAACCTGGGTAAACATCATGTCCCCCGTCTCCTGTTACCATCGATCCTAGACGCACAGTTTGGGACCCCCTACCCGAGATCCTCCGGTTTTGACACCGGCATTGGTGCTTTCATTGAGAGTTCCACTTTGTCGTCGATGAAAGGCTCGATGGCTCGCCTTGTCATTAAAGACAACATTACCGCCGGGGTAGTTCTGGCCCCGAGCCAAACCCTCCGGATGGCCAGGGGCGTAGCTGTCGATGATGACGCTGTCCAGGGAGAAACCTTTCTCCCCGGATAGATCTTCGTGCTCGGTGGCATCGTACTGCAGGCCAACTCGCTTGGCCATCTGGAGCAGATCGACAGGTACGCCCCTGGCCATCAGATCAGGTTAGGAAGCTTGAACTACATTGCGGACATCCGTGGAGACTTGATCTTCGACGGATTCCAGACCGCGGCAATCGCTCCTCGCTGCCCCGATGGACATGGCTTAAACCTGTCATCGGGCCGCATCCATGAGAGAGCTCCTGCATCAACTCTGGCCTTAGATCCGGAGCAGATCAAGTCCCCCGAAGATGGAAAGCTTAACCCCATCATGGGGACTACCGATTCTACGGCGTTGGAGCCGCTCGCAGATTCCACTGCGTACGGCATCTGCATCAACGGAACCCCGGACTCTTCTCCGGCGTCGAGTTCCGAACCCTGCGAGCCCGCGGATACCGTGTTGGGGAACGTAGCAGAAACTCAAAATTTTCTACGCATCACCAAGATCAATCTATGGAGATTCTAGCAACAAGAGAGGGAGAGGATGAGCATCTTCACACCCTTGAAGATCGCTAAGCGGAAGCTTTACAAGAACGCAGATGAAGGAGTCGTACTCGCAGCGATTCAGATCGCGGTTGATTCCGATCTAAGCGCCGAACAACGGTGCCTCCGCGTTCAACACTGCGTACAGCCGGGGCGTCTCCTCCTTCTTGATCCAGCAAGGGAGAGGAGAAGTTGAGGAGAACTCGACATCACGGCAAAGCATGGTGGTAATGGAGCTCGTGGTTCTCCGGAGGCTTCGCCAAGCACTCTGAGAGGAGGAGGAGGTGTTGGAGGAGGAGGGGCTGCACCAGGGAAGGTGCGGCTTCCTCTCTCTCTCACACTATATATAGGGGGAAGGGAGGAGGGGGGCGCCCTAGGGTTCCCTAGGGGAGGGGCGTCGGCCATAGGGGAAACCCTAGATGGGTTTTGGCGCCCCCACCCCCTAGTGTCGGGGAAGCTGATCGTAACCCACGAACACCTATGGGACCGGCGGACCGAGTCCCTTTCGGTTCGGTGGGGGGCGGAGATTGCACGAAGAGCAGATCGGCGATGCACGAGCAGTTTACCCAGCTTCGAGCTCTCCGGAGAGATAATACTCCTACTGCTGCTTGTCTGATTATATTGTGTTCTTGCTAGGGAGCACAGAGAGCTACAAAACCTAGCGTGAGTGTCTCTAGGGGCTGAATCGAACCAGCCGAACCTCCTCTACGTTGCGCATGGGCCTCCTTTTATATGCTCAAGGGGTCACCATAGGTGGCAACGTAGACAAGGGTAAAATGGGGAAAATGTGTTGCGGTTGGTACAGCTACTTTGTACAGTGTATTCTACCTAACTCTGACGGCAAGGGACAAAAGCATTAAATGCCGTCCATGTCACCTAAGCAGTCTGAGAAAGGGACCGCCGAGCGCCACCGCTTCATACGATGGCACCCCCGTCGGCGCTTACCGCTGCTCTCCGCTGGCTGCACAGCCTCTTGACACGCACGCTGGAATGGTCCCATGGCGACACGTTGGTGGATGGTGGAGCGGAGATAAAGAGAGGTTACTGCCGCGACAAGCGCCTTGCCGCTGCTGAATCCTGTCGCGCCGGAAGCTTGTCGCTCACGAGCCTTCTGGCAAGCTCCTCTTGCGGGGTCTTGTCTTCTGCGTGCCTTGAGTGGCCTTCCGGCAAGCTCCTCTTGCCGGGACTTGTCTCTTTGGCTTAAATACTTTGTTCTTGAATGGCTCCAAAGGAACCATGGAGGACCTTAGCGATCACTAGGCAAGCCTTGCCGCGAGTCTGCGTTGCCGCAGTGCGAGTTAGGGATACTAGGGTACCCCTACTCTAGTACACCGACAGAGCCCCGAACTGGGCCACACTGTGCCGCGCGCTGTTGGGCCAGGCCCAAAACAGTCTGCACGAACACGCGTCCTAGATCACGCCGTGGCGGCTCCGGACCCACCACGTCCCCACAGAACAACCGCGTCGAGCGTGGCGTCGTGGGAGAGATCGTGGGGGCTTTCTTCTAGTGGAAAAGCGGGCGTCCGCCCCTCTCCCTCCTTATAATCAGGGGAATCAGGGGCAGGTCACCCACCTCGCCATTTGCTGTCCCATCTCGAAAACCACCGTCGCTCCTCCCTTCTTCTCTAGTCCGAAGAGAGCAACGCTCCGCCCCCCATCGCCACCAGCGCCATCAACGCCGTCGGTCTCCTCCACCACCTCCGCCATGGCTCCGAAAGCCGACAAGGGGAAGGGCGTGAAGTCGGCCGAGGCGCAGCGGCTCGCGCACGAAGGTACTCTCCGCCGCCGCATCAGAGTCAGCTTCGAGCGGGTACCCCTTCTTCGCGCTCTTCTTCTATTGCGGGCTCTGCCCGCCCTTCTCTGAGTTCTTCTGTGATATCATGAACACCTATGGGTTTCGCCTCCTTGATTTCACCCCAATGCTGTCGACGACCATGGCGGTTTCGCACACCTCTGCGAAAACTTTGTCGGAATCCACCAAGCGTAGCCCTCTTCGCCACTTCTTCATGCCCAGCGTCGAGAGAGGAGAGCCACTTGGGAGGATTGCTTGGATCTCCGGGATCGGCAAGAAAAAGCCTATCTAGAAGGAGAGCTCCGCGGCAAGTGGGAGGAGTGGAGAGCCGATTGGTGTTGGATCGTGAGGAGAACCGCAGCCCTTCACTACCCAGCGCCAAACTCCCATAGTGTGCGGCAACGATTGGAGCAACTTGGCGCGGAGGATGCTAGGTTGAAGATAGCGATGACCGGATCTTGCGCCTCGGGCTTGCGGACTCACCGTAAGCGCGGTTGGCGCGATTTCCTTCGCCGCGCGCTTCCCTTGCGGAGAGGAGGAGACCTGCTTGGGAGTTCCAAAACCAGCGGATATCATGAGGTTGTGCCGGGCCTCAACTGGAATTTCACCGTCTTGGAGTTGGGCGCAATGCTACGGAGCTGTTCAAGCACGACCCGATCACCCCGAGTGGTTTATGTTGCCGAGGGGGTCGTCCCATTGTGCAACAATTCTTATTTCGACCGCATCCGCGCCATGATGCCCTTGTGCGATTCGCATGGGATCATCCCACACGGCAAGAACTGCGGACTGACGTCGTCGCGGCGATTCTTGATAGCTTGGAAGAAGTGCCGATCCGCGCCGACGAGCAAGTGGCTCACCGCAACACCACCGAGCGCGAGATGCAGCGCGCCGCCACCAGGCTGGAGGAGGCGGCAGCTGCTGCGCTTGGCGGTCGGGTTCATCGTGGAGGCGGCAGAGGCAGCGAGGCGGCAAGCCTTGCCGTCGAGAGGAGCTTGCGGCGAGGAGGAGCAGGCCGAGCCGAAGTTGAGCCGGCGAGTCGCGAGGCGCCTCCTCCACACCTTGAGTAGCTTGCCGTGGCGGAGCCGCAGCTCCACCAAGAAGCGTCTCCATAAGGCAGGGAAGTGACGGGCGGCAGACGGGCCAACAACCGCAGCACCGTGCGACGCACTCCACCGGCAAGCCTTTGTTGCCAGCAGGAGCACCCACACCGCTGCAACAAGCGAGGCGGGATCTTCTCGAGAACCTTGCTGCCACCCCGCCAGCGGTCAAGAGAACCTACTCCTCCGCCTCTTCACACGGAGGCGGCCGAATTTGATCTCTCCGCGCTCAGCTCCGACGAGGAAGAAGAAGAAGAAGTAAGCTTCTATCTTGTGCTTGTATTTCTTCAATTTGGTTGCTTTGTCTTGTATCTGATTTGCTTCATTCGAACTCTTTCCTTTTCGGGCGCTGGTCTAGAGGCGTCGAAGAGCCAAGACCCGGTGGTGCGTCATCGAAGATGATCCCCAGTAACAGGAGGCGCATCTGAGACCCCTTGCGGACCCGCAACCCTTACTCAAAGCAGCCCCGGCTGGCCCCCCAGCGTAAGTACATGGTTTATTTCTTACGATTAGGTGTGCATGGGTGCTCCTTCTTTGCTGATATCCGACTTGTTGATTTGTGTAGGAGCAGAGCAGCCTCATCAGGAGGGCCCGGAAGCCGCTCCCGAAATACCATCTGCTTCAACTACGCCGCCAAGGGAGAATTCTCCGGCAAGGGAGCGTTCTCCGGCAAGGGATGCTTCTCCGACAAGGGAAGCCTCTCCGACAAGGGGCAGCACCGGCGATCCTCCGGTGGTTGAGACCGCGGCCACAGATCCCATCACAGGTAATCCCTTTGATCGAAAATTTCCCTTGGGCTCTTTTTCTTCTGTTTTTCTTTTCGAACATTTGCTTGACTGTTCTTTCTTTTTCTGATCGTCAGATCCATCTACCGCAGAGCCGATGGAGATTGAGGTCGCCAGCGAGGAGGACGCGCGCGGCAACACTGATGACGTCGCCACCATGGAGGAAGAGGCTGGCGTCGATGGGTCCGCCGGCGAGAGGCCGCCAAGGCTGCCGCTGCAAAGGTGGCGAGGTGTCAGCGATCGTCTTGGCGACTCGAGGCGCAGGGCGCCAGGCGCTCACGCCGACCGCCGATCCCTCCGCCACCGGTGCAGCGTCGAGCTCGAAGAGCCCCAGCCCGCGCTTATCGAAGGCGGCGGCGAGCGTCTTCATCAAGCTCCCACAGGCGTCGAGCTCGAGGAGCCGGTCGAAGGGAGACCTTTGACGAAGAGCTGCTCGCCTCCGCTGGGTTGGCGCTGGTTGTGCGCCAAGCAGCAGCAGCGGCGAGTCTCGAGGAGCAGCTGCTTGAAGAAGCTGATGTCGCTCTACCGCGCCCGACAAGCCAAGTTGGAGTCCCGGAAGCACTTGTCGCGAGGGCGGGCGGAGACATGGAGAAGCCTTGAAGAGCTCCGGCGCCAATCAAGCTCTCGGAACATAGCGAAGAGCGGGAGCAACTCTTGAAGAGCGCACAGCCTTCATCCTTGAGAAGGCTGAGGTCGAGGAAGCAGCAACGGCTTGCTGCCGAGAAGCTATCTGCGCAAGAAGGCGAGTTAGGCGCAGCGGAAGATCAACCTTGACAGCTATGAGGAAGAGCTTGCGGCGAAGCAATCAATTGGCGAGCTCTCAAGGAAGCGAAGGGCGCTGCCGCAGCTGCCGAGGCCGCCAAGAAGGAGCTGGAAGCGAAGGTGGCGCAGGCTGGAGGCCAACCTCGAGAAGAGCGGCGAGGAGCTTGCTGCGCTGAAGCACGAAAGCGCGAGAAGGACGCCTACACTCTTGGCGAGTTGCGGGGCCGTCTCGCTGAAAGGATCAAAGAGCTCGATGCCGCCAAGGACTCAAGGCTGATCTTGAGCTGAAGCTGACCACCACGATGCGGACGCTGGAAGGCGCCAAGGAGCGGGAGGTGGCCTGTTGGAGACGATCAAGACCAACGAGGCTGGCGGCGAGTGCCACGACCGCCCGAACACCTTCAGAGAGAAGCGTGATGCCTTTGGGCGGAGGGTCTTGTGGATCTTGCCGCCGCCATCGACAAGGAGCTGATGGAGCTGGGGATGGTGGATCTTGTGTACTCTTCCGACGGCGCCTCAACCCAGCGCCAAGCTCAGCTTGTTCCTCAAGGGCGTGGTGGCGGCTCTCCGGCGACTCGGGAAGAGATCCCAAAGCAGCTGGCGAGGAATCGCGCCCGGATCTGTGCGGGAGCTCTCGGAAGGTGTTGATGAAGGTGGCCTTCCGGAATCCAGGCCTCAACCTCAGCGGCGTCCTCGGATCCTTGCCGCCCGGATGCCGATGTGGGCGCTCAAAGCCCTTATCGCACCATTGTGGACAAGGTGGGCAAGATCAAGCGGGTTGATGGCGACCGCGTAGACTAGGCCGCCAAATTTATCTTTCCCTTGTCGCTGCTGATCATGTTTAGGAGAACAATTTATTAGATCTGCGACAAGTTATTTTGTAATATACTCTATCTTAGGCAACGATTGCAATGTTATTTCCTTTACTTGATTCCTTCCTTTGTATGTTTGTGTCCCACGCTTTTAGGGAACTTGTCGGTAGCGGGCACCTTTGCATGATTGCGCTGAGTCGGAACGTCGAGAGCTTCTTGGCGGCGCCGCTTCCGACAAGCAACCTTGTCGCAACTAGTTGCAGCTCACTTAAATTGTTGAGCGGACTCGAAACAAAGTAAGGGCGCGAGTAGCTACGAGTTGGTTCCTCCGCGCACAGGTTTTCCATACAAAGTAGTATCGTTCGAGGAAGATAACTTAAAAAATTTAAAAACTGATTGCTCAAACTTTGCAACTTAGCTTTTCTGTCGTTTGCTTCCCGGTAAGGCGAAACTTCCTCGAGCGACACTTGGTGGCTCACACTATTATCTTCTCCTTCCCCCCTGGTTGACTTGTGTGCGAGGGAACCTTCCTTTCTTTGAGAAAGAGAAAGAAGAGAAAATAAAGTTATGGAGCCTTGTGGCTCGTTATTGCTTACTGGGTGTGGATGCTGCACAAAATGTTAGATAACACATGCAAAAAGGATTATGAAAGCATGTAATTGACAAGTTGTGTGCAACACATGAGCTTTACTTATGCACGGGGTCTGCGCCCGGCTTTGTACAAAGGATTACATGCAGCATCGGCAAGACTTGTACAAAAGGTGGTTGCCGGAACAGGTTCCGGCAACCGCGCCCTACGGGTAAAACTTACGAAGATGCTCGATGTTCGAGGAGTTGCTCACGGAATGCCATCTTCGGTCTCAAAGCGGACAGCGCGGGCCTAGTGACTTCGTTTCACCCGATAAGGGCCTTCCCACTTCAAGCGTCAACTTGTTGGAATTCTTGGCGGACTGAACGCGCGAAGAACAAGGTCGCCTTCCTCGAGACTTCGGCATTAACTGCGGCTATGGTAGCGGCGCAAAGCTTGCTGGTAACGAGCAGCTCGTCTGCGGCCTGAAGACGGTCCTCCTCAAGGAGCAGCGCGTCATCTTGTCGCAGCTGCTCTTGCTCAAGCTCATCATAGCGAGTACTCGGGCGACCCGTATCTGAGTTCCGTGGGGAGAACTGCCTCTGCTCCATAGACTAGAGCGAAGGTGTCGGCGGTGGCTCGATTTGGCATCGTCCTGATCGACCAAAGAACCACCGGCAGCTCCTCAATCCAGTTTCTTCCGCACTTGTGCAGCCTGTCGAAAGTTCTGGTCTTGAGCCCACGCAGCACTTCAACATTTGCCCTCTCCGCTTGACCGCTGCTTCTCGGATGAGCAACAGAAGCGAACCAGACCTTGGCGCCAAGATCTTGGACGTATTGCATGAAGGTGCGACTCGTGAATTGTGTGCCGTTGTCGGTGATGATCCTGTTAGGAATTCCAAAATGGCAAACAATCGACCTGAAGAACTTGACTGCTAACTGTGCTGTCACCTTCCTCACTGCTTCCACTTCCGGCCATTTTGTGAACTTGTCGATTGCAACGTACAAGTACTCAAAGCCCCCGACAGCTCGGGGAAAGGGGCGAAGAATGTCGAGCCCCCAGACCGAAAATGGCCAGGATAAAGGGATCGTCTGGAGAGCTTGAGCTGGCTGGTGTATCTGCTTGGAATGGGCCGCACGCTTCACACTTGGTTACTTGTGCGGTTGCATCACGGAGGGCTGTCGGCGGAAGAAATCTTGCCGGAAAGCTTTGTCGGCAAGTGCTCTTGCGCCAATGTGGTGACCACATATGCCTCCATGTATTTCGCCAACAGCTTCATCCATCTTCCCGTGAATACACTTCAATTTCACCCGTTGAGTCTTCTTACATGCAGGTGTGCTATCGACAAACTGGTACATACTTGACTGCCGGGCTACTCTCCGCTTCTTCTTGCTCTTGGGAAGTTCTCACATCTGAAGGAAGTGGACAATCTGCTGTGCCCATCTTTGGAGCTTGCGGCTCGACAACAAGGACTAAAGGCACATCTGCTGCTGCGGGAGCATCCGCTTCTACGGCAAGAACCTGCGGGTCGGCCGGAGCTTGATGTTCCCCGACAAGCTTGCCGGAGCAAAACTTGTCGGGAGCGTCTGCTTCAACGAAACAAACCCTAGGGCTTGTCGGAGCAGACTGCTCCTCAGCATTTTTGGAATTGAGCCTGGGGATCTTCGCGGCGGTGGCTTCGGGAAGCTCTGCCGGAAAATAGTCACCAGAGACCAACTTCCTCTTCTTGTTCTGTCCAGTTGATGGTGTTACAGTCAGTTGAGTCAGCTTGAGCACAAAAATCCCTGGTTCCACAGGTAACTTGAGTGCGGCGCACTTTGACAGGCTATCAGCAAGATCATTCTGAGCTCTTGGAACATGTTCCATTTGTAGGCCTTCAAAGTGCTCTTCTAGCTTTCTCACTTCATCAACGTAGGCTTCCATCAACGGACTCTGATAATCTTTGTTCACTTGGCGGACGACAAGCTGCGAGTCACCCCTGACAATGAGCTTCTTGATCCCAAGGTCTATGGCAATTCTGAGACCGGCAAGCAAACCTTCATACTCTGCAGTATTGTTTGTCGCTTGCTCCTTGGGAAAGTGCATTTGGACTATGTACTTGAGGTGCTCTCCGGTGGGTGCGACGAGCAGCACGCCCGCACCGGCGCCTTGCTGCGAGAAGGCACCATCAAAGTACATTAGCCACTCTTTACTTGCTTCCTTGACGGGGATACTCGTCTCTGGAATTTCTTCATCTTGCATCGGCGTCCATTCTGCTATAAACTCTGCCAATGCTCTGCTCTGGATAGTTGAAGTGCTTTCAAACTTGAGGCCAAAGCTTGACAGTTCCAGTGCCCACTCGACAATCCTGCTGTTGCTTCGGATTTTGCAATATCCTCTTGAGAAAGCGGTGGCGATTGTTATCTCATGTGCTTGGAAGTAATGGCGCAGCTTTCTCGAGGCCATGAGGAGGCCGAAAGCAATTTACACACCAGTACCTTGACCTAGCCCCTGCGAAGGGAACCGACAAAATAAACTGGGCGCTGCACCATCCTTTTCTACATGTTCTCGCAATCCTGCGCGAGATCCGTCCTTATCGGGACGAGCTTGTCGGTGAAGCCCCACGCTTGTCGCTGGATGCATCTGCCTTGGTTGCGGCTCATCATCGCCTCCCTTTCCGCTACTAACACAGCACTAACCACTTGATTGGTTGCCGCTATATATAGCAGCAACTTCTCTTGTGGCCTAGGTGCGACAAGTATTGAGTGGAGGACAGTACCTCTTTAAGTCTGCGGCGCAGCCTCCGCCGAGTCCATTTCATTGGACCTGCCTTTTTCAAAATCTTGAAAAATGGCGAGGCGTTCAGCAGAACCTAGAGATAAACTGCTTTGAGCAGCCACGCAACCGCAAGTCTTCGTACATCCTTGGCGCTTTGGTGCTTCAATCTGCTCAATGGCCTTGATCTTGTCGGGATTGGCTTCAATTCCCGCTGAGACACGAAGAACCGAGAAGCTTGCGGAAGGGACTCCAAACACGCACTTCTCGGGGTTGAGCTTGAGGTTGATCTTGCGCAGATTTGCAAAGGTCTCATCTAAATCTTGAACTAGAGTTGCCTGTCCTTGCTTTTGACCACTATGTCATCCATGTAGGCTTCTACATTTACGTGCATTTGCGGCTCAAAAGCGTCATGGACTACTCTTGCAAGCGTTGAACCAGCATTCTTTAGCCCAAAAGGCATCCGTATAAAGCGGTATGTGCCACATGGGGTGATGAATGCGGTTTTCTTCATCCTCTTACGCCATGAAGATCGATGATATCTGAGTATGCATCAAGAAATGAAAGCAAATCACATCCAGCCGTGGAGTCAACAATCTGGTCGATCGCGCCGCAAGGGAAATGGGTCTTTGGGACAAGCTTTATTAACATCTGTGAAGTCGATACAAAGTCTCCATTTCCCATTTGCTTTATGTCACGACTACAGGATTGGCCAACCACGTGGGATGGAGCACTCCTCGACAAGGCCTGCTGCTTCCAATTTCTTGATTTCTTCGCAATGAATTCTTGGCGCTCCTTGCACGCTTCGACTTTACGCTTGACGGGCGCGCATGAGGACAGACAGCTAAGTGGTGCTCAATTACTTTCACAGGAACACGGGGATGTCGACGGTTGCCATGCAAACACATCGGCGTTAGCCGCGAGAAAGCAACGAGCGCCTTCCTATTTAGGGTCTAGATTGGCACGATGGTGAAGGTACCACCAGTGCCGTCCTCCTTGGCGGGCACCTTCTTGGTCTTGGTGGAGCAGCCATCGTCTTCTTGCACTTGCGGTGGAGCTCGATGGTGCGTCCTCGGCGGTAGCGCAGCACTCAAGAAGGCGCGCTTGCGGAGTGGGCATCGAGCTCTTGCGGACTTGGTCTTCTTCTTCCCCGGGAGCTTCAGCGACAAGTGAATTGCTATCTGTTGCAGCTGCTGCCTCCCGGTAGATCTTGTCGGCGCAGATAAGAGCATCTTTCTTGTCGCCATGAACAGAAATGACACTTATCGGGCCTGGCATCTTGAGCAAGTTGTATGCATAATGAGAGGCTGCCATGAACTTGGCGAGCGCTGGACGTCCCAGTATCCCATTATAAGGCAATGGAAAATCAGCAACATCGAACGTGACCCTCTCAGTCCTGAAGTTTAGCTCGCTGCCGAACGTCACCGGCAATGTGATCTTCCCCTTCGGCTTGCTCCTTCCTGGATTGATTCCTTGGAATGTGCCAGTCTCTTCGAGCTCGCTGTCGGGGATTTGAAGCTTCTGGAGCACTGCGGAGGAGATCAGGTTTAAGCCGGCCCCGCCGTCAACTAGCATCTTGGTGACCTTGAGGTTGCGGATAGTTGGTGAGACCAACATCGGCAAGCACCCGACCGCAGTTATGCGATCTGGGTGGTCCTCAATATCAAAGATGACAGGCGTGCTGGACCACTTCAGAGGCTTGCGTGACTCTACGGATGGTTTTGCTGCGTTAACTTCCCGCATCCACTGCTTGAGTTGGCGGTGTGAAGTATGCAGAGAAGCACCGCCGTCAACGCAGAGGACCTCTGTTGCTTTCTGAAACTCTTGCTCATCGGTCTCATCATCTCCCATATCTTCATCGTCGTCGTCGTCTTCATCATTGTCGCGGCCGCGGGGAGGTCTGTCTCCTTGCCGCTGCTTGGCCTTGCCGCGGCGTCCTCCCCATCCGGGTCGCTTCTTGCCAACTCCCCCTGCACCTTCCTGGGCCTTCTCCTTGTCGCGCCGCTCATACTCAGCATTCTGCTGTTCAACAAGCTGCTCGACCTTCTTGCAGCTCTGGAGATCATGGCCCTTGGTATGGTGGATCTTGCAGTACTGTTTGTTGGAGCTGTCCTGCTTGTCGGCGGCCGCCACAGCTTGGCGGTCGGTGTCAGCGGAAACCTCCTTGCCGGAGCCACCAACTTTGGCTTTCTTGGCGGCACCACCGTTGCCGGACTGCTCGACAACTAGTACCTCTTTGCCCTTCTTCTTTCTGTTGTTCCGTCGCTGGCTCTTCTTCGCCGGGGCGGTCTCCTCACTATCAGATCCTGCTTCTATATTCTCTCCTGGGAGTCTCCTCCCTTCCTCAACACGTGCACACTTGTCGGCCAGGGCATACAGCTCACTGACGTCCTTGACTTTGCACATCGCCATCTCCTCCCTCATCCTGCGGTTCCGCACGTTCTGATGAAACGCGCTGATCACCGTGGCAGGGTGGACATCTGGGATGTTGTAGTGCACACGGCTGAATCTCTGAATGAACTTGCACAGGGACTCTCCTTCCTTCTGGGCGAGCAGATGAAGGTCGCTTTCCTGGCCATGAGGCTTGTGGCCGCCCGTGAAGGCGCCAACAAACTGATGGCATAGATCTGCCCAAGAGGATATGGAGCTGTCCGGCAAGTGCATGAGCCAAGATCTGACATTGGGCTTGAGTACCAGCGGGAAGTAGTTGGCGAGGATCTTGTCGTCTCGTCCCCCTGCAGCTTGCACCGCGATGGTGTAGATGCTGAGGAACTCCGACGGATGCATCCTGCCATCGTACTTCTCTGGCACGTCTGGCTTGAAATTCTTCTTGCTTTGAGCCCTTTGGACTTGCCGCAGCTCACGAGTGAACGCAGGGCAACCTACCGCGTACGGCAGGTCACCTGGTTCCCCTGGCGCATGCATATCGACAGAGGGCCCAGCGCGCTGGTCGGATTGACGTCGCGCTTCTCTTCGGCGCTCGATGCGAGTTCAAGCGTCTTCTTGTTGCCGTTCTTGAAGAACTTGGCGCTGATCACGGCGAGCTCGTGGATCCGATGACGCGGTGGAGTCACCGTCGAGGTGGATCCGACGAGTTGGTGATCTTGGCCTTCTGGATGGAGAGTGCATGGTGGTTGCACCCCCATAGGTTTCGTCGCCACCGGCTCGTGCCTTGTCGTCTCGCCGCGGCAAGGATGCAATTGGTTGCCGCGGAGTATCGCCGTTGGCAAAGCTGATGAGACTCTGGATGGTGGCCCTCCATTCGTCAACCTTGTCGGCTATTGGAGGGTAGTCTAGGAGCAGTTGAGCTCTCGCCAAGGCTTCCGCTGGAGTGGTGGGTGGCAATGGCGTACGGTGCGAGGAGCGGGATATGCTCGGACTTCTAACTAAGTTAGAAGGAGCAGCATCTCGTCCAGGCGATCGTACCCCGCTCGTGCCAGCATGCTGGCGTGCACGCTGGTCTTGAGGGCTTCGCGATCCTCCAGCTCGGTCTTGATCCAACGAGCGTATGGTACTATGAATACCATGACGCTGTCGGTCCCGCGCCTCCTGAGATGGGAGCGGTACGTGTACGGACGCCGAGGTCTGCGCGGCCTTGTCCTTGGACTTGGCAGCGTCATGAGCTCCCTCGTCGACGCCCGTTCTTCCGCCGGCGTCTTCCCCGCCACCCGTTTGCTCCGGTGGTGGCGGGATCGACGTGGACGGCTCCACTGCCGCTGAAGCCTTCTTCTTCGGTGGCATGTTGATGAAGATGACGAAGAAGTTGCTCGTGTGAACGCCGGATCAGGTTCACACAGCCTCGACGCCCCCTACCTGGCGCGCCAAAGATGTCGGGGAAGCTGATCGTAACCCACAAACACCTATGGGACCGGCGGACCGAGTCCCTTCGGTTCGGTGGGGGCGGAGATTGCCTGAAAGAGCGGATCGAGCGATGCACACGAGCAGTTTACCCAGCTTCGGAGCTCTCCGGAGAGATAATACTCCTACTGCTGCTTGTCTGATTGTATTGTGTTCTTGCTAGGGAGCACAGAGAGCTACAAAACCTAGCGTGAGTGTCTCTAGTTTCGAATGAGCTGAATCGAACCAGCCGAACCTCCTCTACGTTGCGCATGGGCCTCCTTTTATATGCTCAAGGGGTCACCACAGGTGGCATCGTAGACAAGGGTAAAATGGGGGAAATGTGTTGCGGTTGGTACAACTACTTTGTACAGTGTATTCTACCTAACTCTGACGGCAAGGGACAAAAGCATTAAATGCCCGTCCATGTCGCCTAAACAGTGCAGAAAGGGACCGCCAGGGGCGCCACCGCTCGCCACGATGGCACCCCTGTCAGCGCCGCTTACCGCTGCTCTCTGCTGGCTGCACAGCCTCTTGATACGCACGCCTGGAATGGTCCCATGGCGACACGTTGGTGGATGAGCTGGAGCGGAGATAAAGAGAGGTTACTGCCCGCAAGCGCCTTGCAGCGGATGAATCCTGTCGCGCCGGAAGCTTGTCGCTCACCGAGCCTTCCCGGCAAGCTCCTCTTGCCGGGGTCTTGTCTTCTGCGTGCCTTGAGTGGCCTTCCCGGCAAGCTCCTCTTGCCGGGGACTTGTCTCTTTGGCTTAAATACTTTGTTCTTGAATGGCTCCAAAGGAACCATGGAGGACCTTGGCGATCACTAGGCAAGCCTTGCCGCGGGGTGCTGCGACTGCCCGTGCACGAGTTCGGGATACTAGGGTACCCCTACTCTAGTACACCGACACCTAGGAAACTTGCCCCCCAAGCCGGGAGGGGCGGCTGCCCTAGGGGTGGCGCCCCCACCTCTCCAGGTTATGTGAGATGGGGTGGGAGGGGCGCTCAGCCCCTTAGTGGGCTGATGTGCCCTCTCCCCTTGGCCCATAAGGCCCCCAAAGCTTGCCGGGGCCTCCAAAACCCCTTTCAGACACACTGGTCATCACCTGGTACCCCCGGAACAATTCCAGACTCCAATACCCTTCGTCCAATATACCGATCTTCACCTCCGGACCATTCCGGAGCTCCTCGTCATGTCCGGGATCTCATCCGGGACTCCGAACAACCTTCGGTAACCACATACTATTTCCCATAACAGCTCTAGCGTCACCGAACCTTAAGTGTGTAGACCCTACGGGTTCGGGAACCATGCAGACATGACCGAGACGTTCTCCGGTTAATAACCAACAGCGGGATCTAGATACCCATGTTGGCTCCCACATGTTCCACGATGATCTCATCGGATGAACCACGATGTCAAGGATTCAAGCAATCCCGTATGCAATTCCCTTTGTCTACCGGTATAGTACTTGCCCGAGATTCGATCGTCGGTATCCCGATACCTTGTTCAATCTCGTTCTCGGCAAGTCTCTTTACTCGTTCCGTAACACATCATCCGTGATCAACTCCTTGGTCACATTGTGCACATTATGATGATGTCCTACCGAGTGGGCCCAGAGATACCTCTCCGTCACACGGAGTGACAAATCCCATCTTGATTCGTGCCAACCCAAGACACTTTCGAAGATACCCGTAGTGCACCTTTATAGCCACCCGATTCGTTGTGACGTTTGGTACACCCAAAGCATTCCTACGGTATCCGGGAGTTGCACAATCTCATGGTCTAAGGAAATGATACTTGACATTGGAAAAGCTTTAGCATACGAACTACACGATCTTTGTGCTAGGCTTAGGATTGGGTCTTGTCCATCACATCATTCTCCTAATGATGTGATCCCGTTATCAATGACATCCAATGTCCATGGTGAGGAAACCGTAACCATCTATTGATCAATGAGCTAGTCAACTAGAGGCTTACTAGGGACATGGTGTTGTCTATGTACCCACACATGTATCTAAACATGTATCTGAGTTTCATATCAATACAATTATAGCATGGATAATAAACTATTATCATGAACAAGGAAATATAATAATAATAACTAATTTATTATTGCCTCTAGAGCATATTTCCAACAGTCTCCCACTTGCACTAGAGTCAATAATCGAGTTCACATCGCCATGTGATTAACACTCACAGGTCACATCGCCATGTGACCAACATCCAACTAGTTCACATCATCATGTGATTAAGACTCAATGAGTTCTAGGGTTTGATTATGTTTTTCTTGTGAGAGAGGTTTTAGTCAACGGGTCTGCAACATTCAGATCCTTATGTACTTCGCAAATCTCTAGGTCATATTGTAAATGCTGCTTCCACGCTCCACTTGGAGCTATTCCAAATGGTTGCTCCACTATCGTATCCGGTTTGCTACTCGAGTCATTCGGATAGGTGTTAAAGCTTGCATCGGCGTAACCCTTTACGCCAACTCTTTATCACCTCCATAATCGAGAAACATGTCCTTATTACTCCAAGGACAATTTTGACCGCTGTCCAATGATCCATTCTGGATCACTCTTGTACCCTTGCGGACACGTGGCAAGGCACATATCAGTCGGTACAAAGCATGACATATCTTGTATAGATCCTATGGCTAAGGCATAGGGGACGACATTCGTCCTTTCTCTTTCTTCTGCCGTGGTCGAGCTTTAAGTCTTAACTTCATACCTTACAACTCAGGCAAGAACTCCTTCTTTGACTGATCCATCTTGAACACCTTCAAGATCATGTCAAGGTATGTGCTCATTTGAAAGTACCATTAAGCTTTTTTGATCTATCCTTATAGATCTTGATGCTCAATGTTCAAGAAGCTTAATCCAGGTTTTCTATTGAAAAACACTTTTCAAATAACCCTATATGCTTTCCAGAAATTCTACATCATTTCTGATCAACAATAGTCAACAAAATATACTCATCAGAAATTCTATAGTGCTCCCACTCACTTCTTTGGAAATACAAGTTTCTCATAAACTTTGTACAAACCCAAAATCTTTGATCATCTCATCAAGCGTATATTCCAACTCTGAGATGCTTACTCCAGTCCTTAGAAGGATTGCTGGAGCTTTGCATACTTGTTAGCATCTTTTAGGATTGACAAAAACCTTCTGGTTGTATCACATGCAACCTTTCCTCAAGAAAATTTTCGAGGAAACAATGTTTTTGACATCCTATCTGCAAGATTTCATAAATAATGCAGTAACTGCTAATAAGATTCCAATAGACTCTTAGCATCACTACGAGTGAGAAAGTCTCATCGTAGTCAACTCCTTGAACTTGTCGGAAACATCTTAGCAACAAGTTGAGCTTTCGTAATGGTAACACATACCATCATTGTCTGTCTTCCCTCTTAGAATCCATCTGTACTCAACAACCTTACGACCATCAAGTAGTTCTTCCAAAGTCTACACTTTGTTTTCATACATGGATTCTCTCTCGGATTTTATGGCCTCGAGCCATTTGCCGGAATCCGGGCCCACCATCGCTTCTCCATAGCTCGTTGGTTCATTATTGTCTAGCAACATGACCTCCTAAGACATGATTACGTACCACTCTGAAGCAGTACGCATCCTTGTCGACCTACGAGGTTTGGTAGTGACTTGATCCAAAGTTTCATGATTACTATCATAAGCTTCCACCTCAACTCCCCGTGCCTTGCTACACACTAGTTGAAGTGATGGTTCAGTAACCTCATCAAGTCTCCACCATCCTCCCACTCAATTCTTTCGAGAGAAACTTTTCCTCGAGAAAGGACCCGTTACTAGAAACAATATTTTTGCTTCTGGATCTGAGATAGGAGGTATACCCAACTGTTTTGGGGTGTCCTATGAAGATGCATTTATCCGCTTTGGGTTCGAGCTTATCAGCCTGAAACTTTTTCACATAAGCGTCGCAGCCCCAAACTTTTAAGGAACGACAGCTTAGGTTTCTCCAAACCATAGTTCATATGGTGACGTCTCAATGGAGTTACGTGGTGCCCTATTTAAAGTGAGTGCGGTTGTCTCTAATGCCTAACCCATGAACGATAGTGGTAATTCGATAAGAGACATCATGGTACGCACCATATCCAATAGGGTGCAACTATGATGTTCGGACACACCATCACACTATGGTGTTCCAGGCGGTGTTAGTTGTGAAACAATTTCCACAATGTCTTAATTGTATACCAAACTCGCAACTCAAATATTCATCTCTATGATCACATCATAGACATTTTATCCTCTTGTCACGACGATCTTCAACTTCACTCTGAAATTACTTGAACCATTCAATAATTCAGACTTGTGTGTCATCAAGTAAATATACTCAATATCTACTCAAATCATCTATGAATTAAGAACATAACGATATCCACTGCGTGCCTCAGCACTCATTGGACTGCACACATCAAAATATATTACTTCCAACAAGTTGCTTTCTTGTTCCATTTTACTGAAAACGAGGCTTTCAGTCATCTTGCCCATGTGGTATGATTTGCATGTCTCAAGTGATTCAAAATCAAGTGAGTCCAAATGATCCATCTGCATGGAGTTTCTTCATGCATATACACCAATAGACATGGTTCACATGTCTCAAGCTTTTCAAAACGAGTGAGTCCAAAGATCCATCAGCATGGAGCTTCTTCATGCGTCTTATACCAATATGACTCAAATGGCAGTGCCACAAGTATGTGGTATTATCTTATATCTTTTGGCATGAAAATGTGTATCACTACGATCGAGATTCCATAAATCATTCATTTTAGGTGCAAGACCACTGAAGGTATTATTCAAATAAGCAGAGTAATCATTATTCTCCTCAAATGAATAACCCTATTGCGATAGACATAATCCAATCATGTTTATGCTCAACGCAAACACCAAATAACAATTATTTAGGTTTAACACCACTCTCGATGGTAGAGGGAGCGTGCGATGCTTGATCACATCAAGCTTGGAAACACTTCCAACACATATCGTCAGCTCACCTTTAGCTAGTTTCCGTTTATTCCGTAGCCCTTATTTCGAGTTACTAACACTTAGCAACCGAACCGGTATATAATACCCTGGTGCTACTAGGAGTACTAGTAAAGTACACATTAACATAATGTATATCCAATATACTTCTATCTACTTTGCCAGCCTTCTCATCTACCAACTATCTAGGGTAATTCTGCTCCAGTGACTGTTCCCCTTATTAAAGAAGCACTTAGTCTCGGGTTTGGGTTCAACCTTGGGTTTCTTCACTAGAGCAGCAGCTGATTTGCCGTTTCATGAAGTATACCTTCTTGCCCTTGCCCTTCTTGAAACTAGTGGTTTCACTAACCATCAACAATTGATGCTCCTTCTTGATTTCTACTTTCGCGGTGTCAAACATCGCGAATATTTCAAGGATCATCATCTCTATCCCTGATATGTTATAGTTCATCACGGAGCTCTAGTAGCTTGGTGGCAATGACTTTGGAGAAACATCACTATCTCATCTGGAAGATTAACTCCCACTCGATTCAAGTGATTGTGGTACTCACACAATCTGAGCACAAGCTCAACGATTGAGCTTTTCTCCCTTAGTTTGCAGGCTAAGAGACACATTGGAGGTCTTATACCTCTTGACATGGGCACGAGCCTGAAATCCCAATTTCAGCCCTCGAAACATCTCATATGTTTCGCGACGTTTGTCTTCGGTGCCTCAACTCTAAACTGTTTAACATTACTGAACTATCACGTAGTTATCAAAACGTGTATGTCAGATGTTCGCAACATCCACAGGCGATGTTCGAGGTTCAGCACACTGAACGGTGCATTAAGGACATAAGCCTTCTTCGAAGCAGCGAGGACAATCCTCAGTTTACGGACCTAGTCCGCATAATCGCTACTATCAACTTTCAACTGAATTTTCTCTAGGAACATATCTAAACAGTAGAACTAAAGCGTGAGCTTACGACATAATTTGCAAAGACCTTTTGACTATGTTCAGGATAATTAAGTTCATCTTTTGAACTCCCACTCATATAGACATCCCTCTAGTCATCTAAGTGATTACATGATCCGAGTCAACTAGGCCGTGTCCGATCATCACGTGAGACGGACTAGTCATCATTGGTGAACATCTTCATGTTGATCGTATCTACCATACAACTCATGCTCGACCTTTCGGTCTCTTGTGTTCTGAGGCCATGTCTGTACATGCTAGGCTTGTCAAGTCAACCTAAGTGTTTCGCGTGTGTAAATCTGGCTTACACCCGTTGTATGTGAACGTTAGAATCTATCACACCTGATCATCACGTGGTGCTTCGAAACAACGAACTTTCACAACAGTGCACAGTTAGGGGGAACACTTTTCTTGAAATTATTATGAGGTATCATCTTATTTACTACCGTCGTTCTAAGCAAATAAGATGCATAAACATGATAAACATCACATGCAATCAAAAAGTGACATGATAATGGCCAATATCATTTTGCTCCTTTTGATCTCCATCTTCGGGGCTCCATGATCATCATCGTCACCGGCATGACACCATGATCTCCATCATCATGATCTCCATCATCGTGTCTCCATGAAGTTCTCTCGCCAACTATTACTTCTACTACTATGGCTAACGGTTTAGCAATAAAGTAAAGTAATTACATGGCGTAGTTCATTGACACGCAGGTCATACAATAAATTAAGACAACTCCTATGGCTCCTGCCGGTTGTCATACTCATCGACATGCAAGTCGTGATTCCTATTACAAGAACATGATCAATCTCATAAATCACATATCATTCATCACATTCTTTTGGCCATATCACATCACATAGCATACCCTGCAAAAACAAGTTAGACGTCCTCTAATTGTTGTTTGCATGTTTTACGTGGCTGCTATGGGTTTCTAGCAAGAACGTTTCTTACCTACGCAAAAACCACAACGTGATATGTCAATTGCTATTTACCCTTCATAAGGACCCTTTTCATCGAATCCGATCCGACTAAAGTGGGAGAGACTGGCACCCGCTAGCCACCTTATGCAACAAGTGCATGTCAGTCGGTGGAACCTGTCTCACGTAAGTGTACGTGTAAGGTCGGACCGGGCCGCTTCATCCCACAATACCGTCGAAACAAGATTGGACTAGTAACGGTAAGCATATTTGAACAAAATCAACGCCCACAACAACTTGTGTTCTACTCGTGCATAGAAACTACGCATAGACCTAGCTCTGATACCACTGTTGGGGAACGTAGCAGAAACTCAAAATTTTCTACGCATCACCAAGATCAATCTATGGAGATTCTAGCAACAAGAGAGGGAGAGGATGAGCATCTTCATACCCTTGAAGATCGCTAAGCGGAAGCGTTACAAGAACGCGGATGAAGGAGTCGTACTCGCAGCGATTCAGATCGCGGTTGATTCAGATCTAAGCGCCGAACAACGGTGCCTCCGTGTTCAACACACGTACAGCCCGGGGACGCCTCCTCCTTCTTGATCCAGCAAGGGAGAGGAGAAGTTGAGGAGAACTCGGCAACCGCACGACAAAGATCGTGGTAATGGAGCTCGTGGTTCTCCCAGGGGCCGCCAAGCACTACGGAGGAGGAGGAGGTGTTGGAGGAGGAGAGGCTGCGCCGAGGAAGGTGCGGCTGCCCTCTCTCTCACACTATATATAGGGGAAGGGAGGAGGGGCGCCTAGGTTTCCCTAGGGAGGCGTCGGCCATAGGGGAAACCCTAGATGGGTTTGGCGCCCCACCCCTAGGAAACTTGCCCCCAAGCCGGGGGGCGGCTGCCCTAGGGGTGGCGCACCCACCTCTCCGTGTTACGTGAGATGGGGTGGGAGGGCGCTCAGCCCCTTAGTGGGCTGATGTGCCCTCCCTTGGCCCATAAGGCCCCCAAAGCTTGCCGGGCCTCAGAAACCCCTTCCTGACACGCTGGTCATCACACAGTACCCCGGAACAATTCCGGACTCCAATACCCTTTGTCCAATATATCGATCTTAGCCTCGGATCATTCCGAGCTCCTCGTCATGTCCGGGATCTCATCCGGGACTCGAACAACCGGTAACCACATATTATTTCCCATAACAACTCAAGCGTCCACCGAACCTTAAGTGTAGACCCTACGGGTTCGGGAACCATGCAGACATGACCGAGACGTTCTCCGGTCAATAACCAACAGCGGGATCTGGATACCCATGTTGGCTCCCACATGTTCCACGACGATCTCATCGGATGAACCACGATGTCAAGGATTCAAGCAATCCCGTATGCAATTCCCTTTGTCTACCGGTATAGTACTTGCCCGAGATTCGATCGTCGGTATCCCGATACCTTGTTCAATCTCGTTACCGGCAAGTCTCTTTACTCATTCCGTAACACATCATCTATTGATCAACTCCTTGGTCACATTGTGCACATTATGATGATGTCCTACCGAGTGGGCCCAGAGATACCTCTCCATCACACAGAGTGACAAATCCCAGTCTTGATTCGTGCCAACCCAACAGACACTTTCGGAGATACCCGTAGTGCACCTTTATAGCCACCCAGTTATGTTGCGACGTTTGGTACACCCAAAGCATTCCTAGGGTATCCAGGAGTTGCACAATCTCATGGTCTAAGAAAATGATACTTGACATTAGAAAAGCTTTAGCATACAAACTACACGATCTTTGTGCTAGGCTTAGGATTGGGTCTTGTCCATCACATCATTCTCCTAATGATGTGATCCCGTTATCAACGACATCCAATGTCCATGGTCAGGAAACCGTAACCATCTATTGATCAACGAGCTAGTCAACTAGAGGCTTACTAGGGACATGGTGTTGTCTATGTACCCACACATGTATCTGAGTTTCCTATAAATACAATTATAGCATGGATAATAAATGATTATCATGAACAAGGAAATATAATAATAATAACTAATTTATTATTGCCTCTAGAGCATATTTCCAACATACCGAACTCGATCGGTTATCGATCTTCAAGTTCAGCGCCGCAGATGTCTTCCAACACTCGCCCATGGGTGACCTACTAAACTCATTAAAAAAACTATCCCTGGCAGATGGCTCGTCGCCGAACTATGTTCGGTTCAAACTTACGGTGGATGATGGAGAATTTTGCTTCCCACCCGCCACTCACTTTATAGCCACCGTCGAAGACCCAACTAACACGGCTAACCCCCGCTCTGAAGACATCACCGGTATGGACGATGATGAGGGGCATGGCCAGAGCTTGCTACCCGCTAGACACGGGATGGACACTTCCTGGTATGATGTGTGTATGATAGACACACCCGATGATGAGGAGGATCCAGTCGAGAATAAACTTCCTGGTACATAGTCCGAACAGGAGGAACAGGAAAGCGGGCAAGACAGCCCTGATGAACAGGCCACATATGGAGACTCGGAGGACAGCAATTATCTCCCACCCTCCGAGGAAGAGGAGATCCTCGGTAGCGAGGATTTCATCGTGCCTAAGGAATCTCTCAAGCAGGAGCGTTTCAAATGCCGGCTTATGGCCACTGCAAGGAGCTTACGGAAGAAGCTGCTGCAACTTCAAGCAAGCCAAGATTTGCTCAATGATAGATGGACCGAGGTCTTGGCCGCCAAAGAATATGGCCTTAGTAGCCTAGACAAAAGGCACCCCAAGGGTAGGTGGCTCCCTCAATACGATGGCAGGGCGCTGGAGCCCACACCACCATCGAACAAGGTGGCGGGCCGGCCACAGTTTGGTCCAGACACAGCAGAATCCCAAGCAGAGCAACATACCAACCCATCCGGTCATCAAATCAAGAGCAAAACAGCTCGAGGGAACACTCGTGACATCAACCAAAACCCGGAGGATAGAGCAAGGCATACAAGATCGATGTACAGATCACGGAGATACACCCCGACCGACTATGATGGTCACCCATTCGGACACTACAGAGCCGACCACGCCCGGTCCGACAATGGAGTCCGCCGAAAGTGCTTCATAGTGTGGCTCAACATAGAGGAGCCGCACACCCTCTCTGCTTCACTGACAAGATAATGAAGCATGAATTTCCAGATGGGTTCAAACCCATTAACATCGAATCATACGATGGAACAACAGATCCCGCTTTTGGATTGAGGATTACCTCCTCCATATTCACATGGCTCGCGGAGACGACCTTCATGCCATTAAATACATACCTCTCAAGCTTAAAGGGCCAGCTCGCTACTGGCTAAATAGTTTACCAGGAAATTCTATTGGTACCTGGGAAGACTTGGAAGACGCCTTTCAAGACAACTTCCAAGGAACATATGTCCGGCCACTAGATGCCGATGACTTAAGTCATATTGTCCAGAAGCTCGGCGAGTCAGCCAGGGAGCTCTGGACTAGGTTCTTAGTCAAAAAGAACCAAATTGTTGACTGTTCGGATGAAGAAGCCCTCGCAGCCTTCAAACATGGCGTCCTGGATGAATGGCTAGCGCGTCACCTTGGCCAGGAAGGACCCAAGTCCATGACAGCCCTTACCGCTCTAATGACTCGCTTTTGTGCGGGAGAAGACAACTGGCTCGCTCGTAAAAGCAACAACGCCAGCGACCCGGGCACTTCCGAAATTTGAGACGGCAATGGTAAGCCACGACGAACTGAACACAACAGTCGTAGTAACACATGCGACACAGCGGTGAACGCCGGATTTCACAATCCGAAGCCCGGTCAACGGAAGAAGCCACTAAAGGCAAACCAGGATGGACAATCCACCCTTGACAGGATATTGGACCGACCTTGGCAGATTCACGGTCACCCTGATAGGCCAGCTAATCATACCAACAGAAACTGTTGGGTCCTCAAGCAGGCAGGCAAGCTCAACGCCGATCACAAGGGGAGGAGGCCACCAAGCGATAGAGACGACGGATCGGCTCGCCAGCCGAACACCAGGGGCCAGAAACACTTTCCCTCTGAAGTTCGACCACTCCCAGAACGGAAATAGCAGTTCGGCTTCCGCCGCCCACCTACTGTACTGGCAAAGTTTACACCATGCGTACATGACTACGCACTCAAGATACCATGGGCATCGGCGGAAGCACAATATGGACAACCCTGCAAGAATCCCCGTAACGTTTTTATCCATCTTTCTTATTTTTCTGTATAATTTCTTAAAAACAGGTGACCATCAGGACAACATCTACATCGGACTCTCTCGAAGTTCGGATCCGCACACTCACCTAAGGGGCCACTCCCATTAAGGATCCCCCTCCCCGAGGATGGGCGGCGTAGACGTGCGACAAGAGGTCCAAAATAAGCTTTTGTAGACCGCACTCTTCCTTTTGAGCCTGTATCATGCACTTTTCCTCTGCTCCCAACCCCGAGCATGTCAAATAGCTCGGTTGTGGTTTTTACTCTTTATATATTTATCATTGGCATATTGCTCCGCTCCCAGTAAACTTTATCCGAACTAATATTTCATGCTCTTTCTACAACGAGTTCGGCCGTAACGGCTGCCTTACAAGACGCACCTCGGCATAACTTGCCAGGGGCCCGGTATGGGAACAAACGAGTCGCTAGTAAAAGTCTGAACAACTATATAGCGTACTTCGGCGTCCCAAGATTGGCCTTATATGCATCAGCTCTGAATCATTGTCTTTGGTCAATAGTTGGGTTGCCCGGCTCTTGTGCTTGCTACTCTACGTTCCGCTCTATCGGCTAGGGTAGTAAAGGGAGAACTACTGCGATTGTGCCCTCGCCTAGACCGGATCAGCACCTGAGTAGAGAAAGCCGAAAACTGACTGTCATGATGCAGCGAGAGCTGGTCAACCACTTGACGACTTATTCAAATCTTTAGTGATTCTCTGTGTCACACGAGGGATCTTTTTTAGATCACCATATGTAAGGTACTATGCGCCGTATACATACTAGGGGCTATGTGGTGGCCCCACCATAAAACTCCTATGGCCAAGTGAAAGTGTTAACGCCCTATAGTCCGATTGCCTGGTTCGCCGCATTATCACCTCCTTTATGGACCAAGGCGTTGGATAAAGAGTGATTAAATGCTTTTCCGAATTCCCCCGTACTTCCTACGAGGGGCCTGAAGCCAACGACTGGAAAACTTTCAGATTATAATAAAACGGCCACATAGGAGGAACTAAAGCTTTTGAGCAAAATATAAATAGATTAACAATAAAGTTGTCTGTTACATCATTATATAAATCACTCGAACATTATATTTTTTGAGCATTGGCCCTCTATCAAGCGGGCAGCATCTAAGACGTCTTCAAAATAGTGCTCCAGCTCATTACGGTCCTGGCCCTTGGGTGGACTCCTCGCCGCAACATCAATGGCCTTCATCTTTCCCCAAAATGTTTTGACTCGGGCAAAGGCCATCCGTGCACCCTCAATGCACGCCGACCGCTTCACAGCGTCAATATGCGGCACCGCGTCAACAAGCCGCCGCACCAGGCCAACATAACTACTCGGAATAGGCTCACTTGGCCACAACCGGATTATGACGTTCTTCATGGCGTCGCCAGATATCCTATGAAGCTCGGCCCTCTGGGACATCTGTTCATTGAGCAACAGAGGGCGCTTCGATGCGCCGAAATGCGACCAGAAAAGCTTCTCCGTTGCATACCCCTCTTGTGCATGGTAAAATTGCACCGCATCGGAAGAACTCTTCGGCAAGTCCAAAAATTCAGCCAGAGAACTCCAGACATGGTTTAGCCGAGCATAATCCGGATCGCCAAACTTGGCCGGAAGCAAAAAGGGATTACCGGCCGCTATCTCCTTAGCCTGCCGAATCTCTTCACAAGCTTCCCTAGATTCAGACCGAGCTTCACTCGCCTCTCCTACGGCCTTATCAAGCTCAGCCATTTTGGCTTTATTCTCCTTCTCAAGGAATTCACAGCGGCTGGCAGTATTCTTCTATTCAAGCGCCAGTGCAGATATTTTCTCCTCACTTTGGCGCCGAGCTGCTTGTTCGGCTCTTAGATCAGCCGATGCCTTCTCGGCAGCCGCATCACTACGCCGGGCCTGCTCCTTGGTCTGGGCTAGCTCCGACCGAAGAGCTTCAACGGCGGCAGCACCATCTGCAATCATGCACATTTCATATCAACCCTTTCCAGCGTCAGGCCTACATTATAAGCACATTGATGTAAGGAATGCTCGAGATATATACCTTTCGAGTCGTCAAGACGCCTGTTGATCAATGCAGTCTCATCTTCCGCAATATCTAGCTTTCGTTGTAGTTCGGCCACTTCCGTATTTCGGGTAGCCGCAGGAGGGGAGGCAGCCTGTATTCCAAGTTAAATCAAGGTTAGCAACTGAGCATATCTTTTTGATCCTCCGATCGCTTCCGTCGGAAGGCAATCCAAGTCCACGAGGGCTCTCAGATATACAACAGGTGCATTCTGCCAATATTATTCAATTGGCAAAATCACATCACAAATCTCAAAACCCCTTAGGAGGCTCGTGAAGGCCTCGTTCAACCCGCTCTTCGTGGATAGAACCTTTCTGACCATCGTAAATATCAAGGCACGGTGTTCCTCCAAAACGGACGCTTGTCGCAGCATGTCCGTCAGCATTTCCAGCGCTTCTGGGTCTTCGGAAGCCGCCGCCGGAGTAAGGTATTCCTTTGAAGGAATCCGCCCACTCGCCCCCGGGATCGTCTCCGGCTCTAAACCGGATAGGGCGGGGCCGCCATGCTTGATTCCCGAACCCTGAGTGATAGAGGCACCACCTTCGGGTAATGCCCTCTTTGTTTCCTGCACTGCTTGTCGACCAGGAGGAACCCCTGGGACGATACCTCAGAATCATCCGCCCTGTTGGGCGAGGGGGCCGGTGAAGGCGTGTCACTCTCCATCATCTCTGGAAGAAGGTCTCCCGAGGAGGAGGACGATTGGGAAACCCCAGGCGTTAACCTGCGAGGACATACGTACGTCGGAGGATTACTTCAGTAATAAGAAAGGAAGGAGGTATGATTAAAGTACCCTGCTGCACTTACAGTTTGGCCAGAGGTTTATCCTCATCATAAAGCTCCATGTCAACATCGCTTGCCCGGCCCAAGCCACCCGTCGATGGCATTTTCCCTTTCTTGGAAGGTTTCCCCTCCTGACCTTCAGAAGCGGCCCTCTTCTTGCCATGGATGACCTCCTCTACACCTTTGCCCTCGGGCAGGAGGGTTTCGGTTTCCCCGAACACAACTTCTGATTTATCCTTAGGGAAGAGACCACCTCCGGCCTCCTTGTTCTCGCCCTCCTCCGCAGACACCTGGTACGGTGTCGGAGTCAGCATCCTCGTTAGTAGGGCGTTCGCAGAGTCTTCGGGAAGGGACGCCGGACACCAGATCAACACCGCTTTCTTTATCCAGTTCTGTGAAGGGACGGATTGTTCAATATCTTATCAAGAGATACTCGAATAAAGGGTGTACGGAGATTGAATACTTACCGCGGTGTCCGGATGATTCCAGTCGAGGCCAACATCTTCGGTGGTGTCCGGCCATTGCTCTCGTTCCCCGAAATATAATTTCCACATTCCCTCGTGCATATTGCCGAGGAAGTGCTGAAGACTCCGCCGTCCTTCGGATTAAACTCCCACATACGGAGAGGCCACCGCTGACATCACAGGGTCCGGCGGACTAGCATTACTTGAACGACGTTCACAAGACCGATGCCCTTCTCAGTAAGGCTTCAGATGCGACCTTGCAGAGTCTGCACTTCATTGAAGGATCGCCAGTCCAGTCCCTTATTGATCCATGAAGCAAGTTGAATTGGAGGGCCAGGTCGGAACGCAGGCGTAGCCGCCCACATGGAGCCCCGCGGCTCGTTGATATAAAACCACCCCTGCGGCCATAGGTCGAAAGACTTGGCGAAAGATCCCTCAAACCAAACCGCGCTGGCAAGCTTGCCTATTGTGACGCTGCTGCACTCTGCCTGCTCCTCCTCTGTCACCAGCGGCCTCACGTCAAAGGTCTTGAGCCACAAACCAAAGTGTGGAGGAGTCCGGAGGAAGGCCTCACATGTGACGATAAATGTCGAGATGAGAAGAATAGAGTCCGGGGCCAGATCATGAAAGTCTAGCCCATAGTAAAACATGAGCCCCCGGACGAAGGGGTTAAGTGCGAACCCTAACCCATGGAGGAAGTGGGACACCAACACTACCCTCTCGCTGGATTTGGGGGTAGGAACGACCTGCCCCCGTGCGGGAAGCCGATAGAGGATTTCCGGGGTCAGATACCTTGCTGCGTGGAGCTTCACAATATCCTCCTCTATGACAGAAGAAGCCACCCACCGGCCTGGACGGCTGGATCCAGACATGATTGGGGCTGGTGGCGATGAGAACCCAAGGGTTGGAACTTGGGGTGGCTAGGGTTGAGGAGGAATCGAGCGCAAAGGAAGAAGACGAGTTTGGGACCCTATATAAAGACCCCAAGTACTAAGCGTATCCACCTGGGTCTCGAAACTTACCAATCTCCAGAGGGTTGTACCCGGGGGACGGTTGGGTTACCCATGCCTGCATTAATGAAAATCCCGTGAATAAGGGAACACGATCTCTGCCTTGGCGAGACAAGCCAGTAAAACCACATCCCGAGACGTGGGGCGACGTGCCAACCAACGGTTGGAAATAGTGACCAGGCAGGCGTGATGTCATAAACAGTTACCAATAAATTAGGCTCGTGGAATATTATATTTTCTGCAACTATATATACACATCCGGATATATCTACTACATCTTAAGACTGTCTCGGAGTTCAGAGAAAGGTGAACCCGCCTTGCAATGCCGAAGAGAATCTGCGCGCTGGATTCCTCGTCATTGAAGCCAGGTTCAGGGGCTACTGAGGGAGTCCTGGACTAAGGGGTCCTCTGGCGTCCGACCTGTTATCCATGGGTCGGACTGATGGGCTGTGAAGACATGAAGACCGGAGACCATACTTGTGTACGGATTGGACTCTCCTTGGCGTGGAAGGCAAGCTAGGCGGCCAGCTGTGAAGATTCCTTCTTATGTAACCGACTCAATGTAACCCTAGATCTCTCCGGTGTATATATAAACCGGAGAGCATAGTCCGGATAGGACATTCATTACCATATTCATAGGCTAGGCTTCTAGGGTTTAGCCATTACGATCTCGTGGTAGATCAACTCTTGTAACACTCATGTTCATCAAGATCAATCAAGCAGGAAGTAGGGTATTACCTCCAGAGAGAGGGCCCGAACCTAGGTAAACATTGTGTCCCCCGTCTCCTGTTACCATTGATCCTAGACGCATAGTTCGGGACCCCATACCCGAGATCCGCAGGTTTTGACACCGACACCGGCAGTCATCAACAAGCTTCAGATAGGAGAAGAAGAGCTAGAAGTCACCGACATGTTTCAAGGAGTCAATCCCGGCACGAGCCATCCCAAGGGAAAGATTACGTTGCCAGTGACATTCATGGGAGAACTGAACTATTGGACTAAGAAGGTTGTGTTTGATGTGGTTGATCTCCCCCTGCCGTACAATGGGATTTTGGGACGCCCAGCCCTGGCTAAGTTCATTGCAGCATCACACTATGCTTATAACACTTCGAAGATGCCTGGGCCACTGGGAGTCATCACTATCCTGTCAGACAAGAAGGATGCAATCATCTGCGTGGACAAGATGTACCGGGATGTAGTCGCAGCAGAGGTTGCGGCAGCAGCATCTCCCGCCAAGGAAAGCAAAGGAAAGAAGAGCGATTGTAGGACCTCTGGCAAGGAGTCCGGAAAGCATGCCCCCTCTGAGTGCACGTCACCCGTTGATGATGTCTCGGAGTGTTGTAACAACAAGAGATCCAGGGTTTCTGCACCCCAAGTGAAGAAGGTCCCGGCAGGGCTGGCTGGCGTTGATGGTACCTTCACTATCAGCGCCACCCTTGATGACAAATAGGAAAGCGCGCTCGTTGCCTTCTTGTGGGCGAATATCGATGTGTTTGCGTGGCAACCATCTGATATCCCCGGTGTTCCCATGGAGGTAATCGGGCACCACCTTGCTGTCTGACCACATGCCAGCCTGTCAAGCAGAAAGTCTGAAAGCAGGACTTGGAGCGGCAGCAGTTCATTGCCGAGGAAATCAAGAAACTAGAGGCAGTAGGTTTAGTAAGAGGAATACTGCATCCTACGTGGTTGGCAAATCCGATGGTGGTCCGGAAGGCGAATGGGAAATGGAGGCTTTGCATTGACTTCACAGATCTCAACAAGGCTTGCCTGAGGACCCATTTCCTTTGTCGCGCATCGACGAGATCGTGGATTCCACTTCAGGTTATTATTTGCTCTCCTTTCTGGATGCATACTCCGGATATTACCAGATCTTCATGACCAAGGAGGATGCGGAGAAGACATCGTTCATCACTCCATGTGGTGCGTACTGTTTTGTCTGCATGCCTTTCGGATTAAAGAGAGTCGGGTCCACTTTCGCAAGAGTAGTCCAGATTGGTTTTAAGCCACAGTTGCACAGAAATATAGAAGCCTATATGGAACCCAGGATAAGTCCACCCTTATCCAGGATTTGGAAGAGACATTTGCTAATCTGCATAAGATCAACTTGAAGCTTAATCCCGAGAAGTGTGTATTCGGTGTTCCCTCCGGCAAGATACTTGGATTCTTCGTATCCCATCGGGGGATCTAAGCCAACCCTGACAAGATCAAGGCCATTGACCAGATCCAAGCACCAATGATATTCAAGGATGTGAGGCGCTTGACGGGATGTGTTGCCGCGTTAAGCACATTCATTTCCAAGTCTGTCGAGTGCGCCCTGCCGTTCTTTAAAATTTTGAAGAAAGCAAGGCCTCTAAAGTGGACCCCGGAAGTAGATGCATCTTTGCAGGAATTGAAGGCCTACCTATCGTCTGTGCCTACCTTTGTTGCACCCAAACCCCAAGATCTGTTATTGCTTTACTTGGCGGCAACCAACCAAGTGGTCAGTGCGGCCTTGGTAGCACAACGAGAAATAAGTGAGGCAGAAAGTGACCAGATCATGGCAGAGTCAGAAGAGGATCGAGACAACAATGAGCACAACAACGAGAGCAACCCCAAGGACGCGGCAAGGAAGAAAGTGGTGCAGCGCCCAGTATACTTCGTCAGCTCCTTATTGCAAGGGGCTAGATCAAGGTACTCTGGCATGCAAAAGTTGACATTTTGCCTTATCATGGCCTCAAGGAAACTGCACCACTACTTCCAAGCCCATGAGATCACAGTTTTCACTCGTTTCCCGTTGCAAAGGATACTCCGAAACCCTGAGGCAACTGGCAGAATAGTGGAATGGGCTTTGGAGTTATCCAGCTTTGGTTTGAAGTTTGAGAGCACTTCAACCATTTAGAGCAGGGCACTGGCAGAGTTTATTGCAGAATGGACGCCAACCCCTGATGAGAAAGTAACACAAACAGCTCTCCCCGGCAAGGAATCACCCCAAGAATGGATTATGTATTTTGGTGGTGCTTTTTCCCTACAAGGTGCGGGGGCTGGCGTGCTTCTGGTTGCCCCCTCCGGGGAGCACTTGAATTACGTCATCCAAATGCACATTGCCGGGGAAGAAGCCACCAATAATACAGTTGAGTATGAAGGGCTCCTTGCCGGGCTCAGGATTGCAGCAGAATTCGGAATTAAGAAGTTGATCATTCGAGGAGATTCGCAGCTTGTGGTGAGACAAGTCAACAAGGATTATCAAAGCCCATTGATGGAAGCATACGTCGAGGAAGTGAGGAGACTGGAGGAGCACTTTGATGGGTTGCAAACACAACACGTACCCCGTGTGGAAAACAGCATAGCTGATCACCTGTCAAAGTGTGCTGCGCAGAAGCTTCCTGTGGATCCAGGAACTTTTGTTCTCCATCTCTCTCAGCCCTCCGTATCACTGACCATAATGGCCAGCAAAAGGAGAAAGTTGGACTACGGTTAGCCTCTCGCGGTCGAGCCGTCCTCTCCCGATAGAGACCCTGTCGGAAACAACTCCTCACAGCCTGCCGGACCACCCCCTCCAGCTGGGCCTATGGACCCCACGAACGAGGCTGGTGCTCCTGTAGCAGAGGAGGTGTCGCTAGTCCTCGTTGTTGAGCCCCAGGCTCCAACTTGGGAAAGGCACACTGTCCGCTTCCTCCAAATCGGAGAACTCCCTGGCAACCAAGATGAAGCTGAAAAAGTAGCTCGGAGGGCCATTATGTATCAGTTTGTCGATGACACTCTATACAGGAGGGCCAATGGTGTGAAATTGAAGTGTGTTTGCCGGGAGGATGGAAAGGAACTACTGGCTGAGATTCACAGAGGAATGTGCGGCTCACACATTGGATCAAGGGCATTAGTTGGGAAAGCATTCCGGCAAGGATTCTATTGGCCCACAGCCCTCCAAGATGCAGTTGAGCTCGTCACGACAAGTGAAGCCTGCCAGTTCCATTCCAAGAGAACACACCTGCCTGCCCAAGCGCTTCATACAATCCCTCTATCATGGCCATATTCGGTCTGGGGGCTCGATATTCTTGGCCCCTTCCCCCGAGCAATCGGGGCTTTGAATTCTTGTTCATCACCATCGACAAGTTTACAAAGTAGCTGGACGTGACTACCGTGAGAAAAGTGACTGTTCAGTCAGCTATCAAGTTCTTGAAAGAATTTGTGTGTCGTTTTGGAGTTCCGGCAAGGATCATCACTGACAACGGCACCCAGTTCACGAGCCACGCCTTCATGCAATATGTTCATGCCCTCGGATGCAAGATCTCATTCGCTTCTGTGGCACACCCCCTGAGCAATGGACAAGCTGAGAGGGCGAACACAGAAGTGCTTCGTGGACTCAAGACAAGAACTTTCGATACGTGGCAGAAGCACGGCAGGCGGTGGATCGAGGAGTTGCCGGTAGTTCTCTGGTCCCTCAGAATGACACCTGACCGAGCTACCGGGCAGACTCCCTTCTCCCTGGTCTACGGGGCAGAAGCGGTTATCCCCACGGAACTCATTTACGGGTCCCCTTGAGTGCTTGCCTATGATGAAGTAACAGAAGATCAGTACCGGCGTGACGACGCAGTGCTACTCGAGGAGAATCGTCTCCGGGCTGCTACGCGTGCTCCATGCTACCAGCAAGCCCTGCGTTGCTATCACTGCCGTAGGGTTCATGCTCGGTATTTTGAGGAAGGTGACCTTGTCCTTAGGCGCGTTCAGTCCGCCAAGGGTACAAACAAGCTATCACCAAAGTGGGAAGGCCCTTACCGGGTGGTACGAGTCACCAGACCTGACGCAGTCCGTCTGGAGACCGGGGATGGCACCTAGTTGCAAAACTCATGGAATATTGAGCATCTCCGTAAGTACTACTCGTAAGGCGCGAGGCTGCCGGGCACTGCCCTGCAGCCACCCTTTTGTATAGGCCTTGCCTCAGCTACATGTAACCCCTTGTACAAAGCCGGGGCGATGACCCCGTGCAAGAGAAAATAAAGAAGCGTTGTAGGGGGGGGGGCAAACTAAGATTGCATGCATGCACGAGCACACCCAGATCACTGCATAAGCATTTCATGAGCATTTGCATATGCATATAGATAGGATTGCATCCTGCATTCATTCTCATCTACATGGTGTTGCAGGTCCCTACCGTGAACTTGACTTCGACAAAGGATGACAAGATTGCACAACAAAACAATCCCCGGCAAGCCAAACAGATAAGTTTACCTCTTGTCCATTAGTGTTCGGTAAGGCTATAACTTTGCATAAGAAAACTTCGCCCCTCTTTTGATACTTAGGTGCTCCCATCTATGACTCGAACGTTGCTTCAGTCGGGCACTACAAAAAAAGTCACATCCATGTCATTTTGGGCCGAACGAAAAAGTTTTCTGTCATGCTTATGACACTTCTATGAAAATAATTGTGACAAAACCCGGTATCATCATAGATGTGGTGGGATCATACTTCTATGACAAGAAATCATGACATAAAATGGGCTTTTCATCCTGGGGGGCCGGAGACGCAACTGCACGACATTCTTTGGGCCGTCCATGATGAAAAATACCATGGTAGAAGCGAGGGCGAGGAAAATATCAGGGAGTTCCCGGTTACGGTTGGTGGTCGGGGGCGGCGATCGTGTTTCTCGTGCGACGCTGCGGCGTGTGCGGCGTTATGCTCTAACTGAACCCGAGCGAGGCATTGGGCTCTAACTGAACCCGAGCGATTGCACTAGCTACGTTACTGAACCCGAGCGATCGATCCCTTGCTGTTAACTAAACCCGAGTGATTTCTTCACCATTGCTGCTAATTGAAGCCGATTGAACCCTGCTGCCTCCTTCCCTTGATGAACAGTGAGCGTTGTGGGGGGGGGGGGGTTGGATAAACAGTTCCCGGTGGGGGTTGGATGAACAAGACCCCGTGGTAGTAGAGGTCGTTGCCGTTGGATGAACAGGACCCAGATCGATCCGGTTGGGGGTGGATGAACAGGACCCCGTGGAGGGCTGGATGAACAGGACCCCGTGGAGGGATGGTTGAAAAGTAGCCAGTGGAGGGCTGGATGAACAGTAGCCCATGGAGGGGTGGTTGAACAGGACCCCGTGGAGAGGGCTGGTTGAACAGTAGCCAGTGGAGGAGCATGCGGAGGAGGCTGGATGAACAGGATCCCATGGATGAACAGTCACAGGTGGAGGCTGGAGGAGGTCGACGGTGGATGAACAGTAGCCCGTGGAGGCTGGAGGAGGTCAGCGGTGGAGATGAACAGTATCCCGTGGAGTCCCGTTTTGCGGTACGTGATACATCTCCAATGTATCTATAATTTTTTATTGTTCCATGCTATTACTATCTGTTTTGGATGTTTAATGGGATTTACTAAGCACTTTTATATTACTTTTGGGACTAACCTATTAATCGAAGGCCTAGTGCAAATTGCTATTTTTTTTGCCTATTTCAGTGTTTCGCGGAAAAGGAATATCAAACGGAGTTCAAACGGAATGAAACCTTCGGGAGAGTTATTTTTGGAACAAACATGATCCAGAGGACTTGGAGTGGACGTCAAGAAAGAAGCGAGGAGGCCACAAGGCAGGGAGGCGCGCCTGCCCCCTGGGCACGCCCCCCACCCTCGTGGGGCCCTCGCAGCTCCACCGACCTACTTCTTCCTCCTATATATACCCATATACCCCAAAAACATCCAGGAGCACCACGAAACCCTGTTTTCACCTCCGCAACCTTCTGTATCCATGAGATCCCATCTTGGGGCGTTTTCCGGCGCTCCAACGGAGGGGGAATCGATCAAGGAGGGCTTGTACATCAACGCCATAGCCTCTCCGATGATGTGTGAGTAGTTTACCACAGACCTTCGGGTCCATTGTTCTTAGATAGATGGCTTCTTCTCTCTCTTTGGATCTCAATACAAAGTTCTCCTCGATCTTCTTGGAGATCTATTCGATGTAATTCTTTTTGCGGTGTGTTTGTCGAGATCCGATGAATTGTGGGTTTATGATCAAGATTATCTATGAACAATATTTGGTTCTTCTCTGAATTCTTATATGTATGATTTAAATATCTTTGCAAGTCTCTTCGAATTATCAGTTTGATTTGGCCTACTAGATTGATCTTTCTTGCAATGGGAGAAGTGCTTAGCTTTGGGTTCAATCTTGCGGTGTCCTTTCCCGGTGTGATGAGGGGCAGCAAGGCACGTATTGTATTGTTGCCATCGAGGATAAAAAGATGGGGTTTATATCATATTGCTTGAGTTTATCCCTCTACATCATGTCATCTTGCCTAATGCATTACTCTGTTCTCATGAACTTAATACTCTAGATGCATATTGGATAGCGGTCGATGTGTGGAGTAATAGTAGTAGATGCAGAATCGTTTCGGTCTAATTGTCGCGGACGTGATGCCTATATACATGATCATGCCATAATTATGCACTTTTCTATCAATTGCTCGACAGTAATTTGTTCACCCACCGTAATACTTATGCTATCTTGAGAGAAGCCACTAGTGAAACCTATGGCCCCCGGGTCTATTTTCCATCATATAAGTTTCTGATCTATTTTACTTTGCAATCTTAACTTTCAATCTATATTATAAAAATACAAAAAAATATTTATCTTATTATCTCTATCAGATCTCACTTTTGCAAGTGGCCGTGAAGGGATTGACAACCCCTTTATCGTGTTGGTTGCAAGGTTCTTATTTGTTTGTGTAGGTACGAGGCGACTTGCGTGTAGTCTTCTTCTGGATTGATACCTTGGTTCTCAAAAACTGAGGGAAATACTTATGCTACTTTGCTGCATCACCCTTTCCTCTTCAAGGGAAAACCAGCGCAGTGCTCAAGAAGTACCAAGAAGGGCACCGTTGCCGGGGAGGCTTACACCAAGTTAAGTCAAGATTTGATCTCCCGCCAACGTGCGATTTCTGGCGCCGTTGCCGGGGAGATCTACGCCAAGTCAAGACACACCAAGTACCCATCACAACTCTTATCCCTCGCATTACATTATTTGCCATTTGCCTCTCGTTTTCCTCTCCCCACTTCACCCTTGCCATTTTATTCGCCCTCTTTTTTCGTTTGACTCTTTTCGCTTGCTTCTTGTGTGCTTGTGTGTTGGATCATTTGTCACGATGGCTCAAGACAATACTAAATTGTGTGACTTTTCCAATACCAACAATAATTATTTTCTTAGCACTCCGATTGCTCCTATTACTGATGCTGAATCTTGTGAAATTAATGCTGCTTTGCTGAATCTTGTCATGAAAGATCAATTCTCTGGCCTTCCTAGTGAAGATGTCGCTACCCCTCTAAACAACTTTGTTGATTTGTGTGATATGCAAAATAATAAAGATGTGGACAATGATATTTTTAAATTGAAGCTATTTTCGTTTTCGCTTAGAGATCGTGCTAAAACTTGGTTTTCATCTTTGCCTAAAAATAGTATTGATTCTTGGAATAAGTGCAAAGATGCTTTTATCTCTAAGTATTTTCCTCCCGCTAAGATCATCTCTCTTAGAAATGATATTATGAATTTTAAGCAACTTGATCATGAACATGTTGCGCAAGCTTGGGAGAGGATGAAATTAATGATACGTAATTGCCCTACACATGGTTTGAATTTATGGATGATTATACAAAAAATTTATGCCGGATTGAATTTTGCTTCTAGAAAACTTTTAGATTCGGCCACGGGAGGCACTTTTATGGAAATCACTTTAGGAGAAGCCACTAAACTCCTAGATAATATTATGGTTAATTATTCTCAATTGCACACCGAAAGATCTACTAGTAAAAAAGTTCATGCGATTGAAGAGATTAATGTTTTGAGTGGAAATATGGATGAACTTATGAAATTGTTTGCTAATAAGAGTGTTTCTTCTGATCCTAATGATATGACTTTGTCTACTTTGATTGAGAATAATAATGAATCTATGGATGTGAATTTTGTTGGTAGGAACAATTTTGGCAACAACGCGTATAGAGGAAACTTTAATCCTAGGTTGTTTCCTAGTAATTCCTCTAATAATTATGGCAATTTCTACAACAACTCTTATGGAAATTTTAATAAGATGCCCTCTTATTTTGAGGCTAGTGTTAAAGAATTTATGATTTCTCAAAAGAATTTCAATGCTTTGCTTGAAGAAAATTGCCTAATATTGATGAGTTGGCTAAGAACGTGGATAGAATTTCTCTTGATGTTGATTCTTTGAAACTTAGATCTATTCCACATAAGCATGATATCAATGAGTCTCTCAAAGCTATGAGAATTTCCATTGATGAGTGCAAAGAAAGAACCGCTAGGATGCGTGCTAAGAAAGATTGCTTTCTAAAAGCGTGTTCTTCTAGTTTTCATGATAATAGGGATGAAGATCTAAAAGTGATTGATGTGTCTCCTATTAAATCTTTGTTTTGCAATATGAATCTTGATAATGATGGGACTGGAGATGAGTCAACTTTAGTTAAAAGGCGTCCCAATGATTCAGAGTTTTTAGATCTTGATGCAAAATTTGGTAAAAGTGGGATTAAAGAGGTCAAAACTTTACATAGCAATGAACCCACTATTTTGGATTTCAAGGAATTTAATTATGATAACTGTTCTTTAATAGATTGTATTTCCTTGTGCCAATCCGTGCTAAATTCTCCTCATGCTTACAGTCAAAATAAAGCTTTTACAAAACATATCGTTGATGCTCTAATGCAATCTTATGAAGAAAAGCTTGAATTGGAAGTTTCTATCCCTAGAAAACTTTATGATGAGTGGGAACCTACTATTAAAATTAATATTAAAGATCATGAATGCAATGCTTTGTGTGATTTGGTTGCTAGTGTTTCCACGATTCCAAAAACTTTGTGTGATGTGTTAGGTTTCCGTTAATTTGATGATTGTTCTTTAAATTTGCACCTTGCGGATTCCACCATTAAGAAACCTATGGGAAGGTTTATTGATGTTATTATTGTTGAAAATAGGAATTATGTGCCCGTAGATTTCATTGTTCTTGATATAGATTGCAATCCTACATGTCCTATTATTCTTGGTAGACCTTTCCTTAGAACGATTGGTGCAATTATTGATATGAAAGAAGGAAATATTAGATTCCAATTTCTGTTAAGGAAAGGCATGGAACACTTTCCTAAAAGAAAATTAAATTACCTTATGAATCTATTATGAGAGCCACTTATGGATTGCATACCAAAGATTGTAATACCTAGATCTATTCTTGCCTTTATGCCTAGCTAGGGGCGTTAAACGATAGCGCTTGTTGGGAGGCAGCCCAATTTTATTTTTGTTTCTTGCTTTTTGGTTCTTTTTAGTAATAAATAATTCATCTAGCCTCTGTTTAGATGTGTTTTCAATTTTTTTAATTAGTGTTTGTGCCAAGTAGAACCAATAGGATCTTCTTGAGTGATAGTTGTTTGATCTTGCTGAAAACGATAGAAACTTTGCACTCACGAAAATAATTGTTAAAATTCACCAGAACGTGATAAAATACCAATTATTTTTGCAGTAGATCAATATACAAATTTTCCAGGATGTCCTAGTTTTCCAGGATTTTGGAGTTCCATAAGTATTCGAACAAATCTGATTGCTACAGACTGTTCTGTTTTTGACAGATTCTGTTTTTCTTGTGTTGTTTGCTTATTTTGATGAATTTATGGCTAGTATCGTAGGGTATAAACCACAGACAAGTTGGAATACAGTAGGTTTAAAACCAATATAAATAAAGAATGAGTTCATTACAGTACCTTGAAGTGGTAGTTTGCTTTCTTATACTAACAGAGCTCACAAGATTTTCTGTTGAGTTTTTTGTTGTGAAGTTTTCAAGTTTTGGGTAAAGATTTGATGGATTATGGAATAAGGAGTGGCAAGAGCCTAAGCTTGGGTATGCCCAAGGCACCCCAAGGTAAAATTCAAGGACAACCAAAAGCCTAAGCTTGGGGATGCCCCGGAAGGCATCCCCTCTTTCGTCTTCGTATATCGGTAACTTTACTTGAGGCTATATTTTTATTCACCACATGAGATGTGTTTTGCTTGGAGCGTCTTGTATGACTTGAGTCTTTGCTTTTTATTTTACCACAATCATCCTTTCTGTACACACCTTCTGGGAGAGACACACATGAATCGGAATTTATTAGAATACTCTATGTGCTTCACTTATATATTTTGAGCTAGATAATTTTGCTCTAGTGCTTTGCTTATTTCTTTTTACAGCACGGTGGTGGTTTTATTTTATAGAAATTATTGATCTCTCATGATTCACTTATATCATTTTGAGAGTCTTTTAGAACAGCATGGTAGTTTGCTTTGCCTATAAAATTAGTCCTAATATGATGAACATCCAAGATGGGTATAATAAAAACTATCATATAAAGTGCATCGAATACTATGAGAAGTTTGATAATTGATAATTGTTTTGAGATATGAAGATGGTGATAGTAGAGTCATGCTAGTTGAGTAGTTGTGATGAGGACATCAATATCATTGTTACACCCACAGACCCTGCTGCTATACATATTGGACCAATTACTAGAGCTCGCGCACGCCAATTAAATTATCAGGTACTTTCGTTTCTTGGTAATGATTCTAATGTTCATGAGAATATGATGCTACCTAAATTGGATACATTTGTTTTGCTTACAAATGAAGGGCCTGTCATGGATAAGAGGGATGAACACTAGAGCAAGACCAAGCATGGAGATGATGGCATGCGCGAGGGGAACAAGAACAGAGTTACAAGTGATGATTTCAGGACTTTGAAGCCACCATAATGAGTGCATGAAGCCTTGGATGAAATATACAAGATGCCACTTCAGAATATTCGTCCATAGGATATTCTAGGTGCTGCGTCACCTTATTATTGGGCCGGGCCCGTGTAATTTCGAAATACATAAGTATATGCTGTTTTTAGAGTCCGTATGTGTGGGGAAAGAAGAGATAGGGTTGGTTTCGGACCCCTTCCCCAAGGGCCACGAAATTTTCCCCTCTTCCTCCATATTACAGCCCTTAGGGCACCGTTTGGACTTTGGGTTTTGTTTAGATTAAAAGTTCGCCATAGTTGCAACTTCGCGTACTTCATTTGTGTTCAACGACCAGACCAAGACGTCACATAACCCCACCTTGATCAATAAAGCTTTCATCTTATATTCGCAATATCCAGATTGCAAACTTAGTTTCTTGCTTGTTCTTTGTTTTTTTGTAGGAAACAGACCTTCGTGGTCAGGTTGATCATGCTCCGGCATGGTCAATAACCTCTCGGAGTTGGTTTAGCGATTGCTAAGGCGCGACGTCCTCGCACATTCGTAGTCGGATCGTCAAAGTCGACTTCCTCCAAAACGATAGCCACCATCTCATCGAAAGACGGGACACCTTTGTATCTATCAAGTGGTATCAGATTTCTAGGTTGCTCGGTGAGATTTTACAGTTTTTCGTAGTTTAGATCGAGTATGTTCTTCATACCTACAGTCCACGAAAAAGCCAAAAAAATTAGGGTTAGTTCATCATATCTGAACCAATCTGAGCCTTTGCATAATCTTTTTTGTATTTGCTTTGTTGAATTTGCGGTTGCATCATCGTGTCAAGTTGCTGGTCTTAGCGTCTAGTCCTTTAGAGTTTCGAGTTCTGTTCACAGGTTGTCACGTCGCCGCTGCCATATATCACCACCGCATCATCATCATCACTGCTGCCATATACCACCACCGCACCAACTTCATCGCCGCTGACATATACCACCACCACATATTCACCACCAATCCGATTCCATATACGCCACCACATATCCGCCGCCATCACGCCAATCCGAGTCCACCTGCAACATATATCCGCCACCAGTTCGAGTTCCACCAGATTCATCTCCACCACCAGTCCGAGTTCCACCAGATTCATCTCCGCCACCAGTCCTAGTCCGAGTCAAATATTTTGTTACTCTGTTTTGGATTTTCATATCACGCCATCCTCCGAGTCGTTCGGACTCCCTCCCCGCAAAAAAAGAGTCGTTAGGACTCTCGAACTTGGCAGTTTAAAAAAAAACTAAGTCTGGAAAATTCTGGCTAGGCAGTTTTTAGCCCATTGAAGACTTTTTCAAAAAACAATAGTTCCAGTTTCAAAAAAAAAACTAAGTCTGGAAAATTCTGGCTAGGCAGTTTTTAGCCCATTGAAGACTTTTTCAAAAAACAATTGTTGCGAAGCAAAAAAAAGGGTAAAAAGTGCCGAAAAAGTGAAAAAAAAGAGAAAAAAATTCAGAGTGTGCTCCTCCCTTGTTTACATGCAGCGCCGTGATTTTGTTAGTGTTCTAGGCTCGCGTCTCTAGCATGGTCTAGCCTAGGGCCAGCACGGTACCGTCGTTGAGCGTTTATTCAACTTTGCATCTCTGAATTGATTATTGCATGACCTTTTTTTGCTACCATATTATAAGCCTTCCAAGCTCCACATGCATGTACGCCGTGCGTTTGACTCTCCCTGGTAATTGCTCTATCCAAGATTTGAGAGTTTTGACCTCAACGGTTGCCGATCACCACTTGCTGCTTGGTAAGAATTTGAGATTCACTTGACGGATTTGTGACTGTCCACCACACCACTGCCACCGCTTCATAGTAGTCTGTAGGATCATATTCTTGTGTGTCTATTGCTGCTAACCATGACAGGATCGCAAGCCGACGAGACTGACTAGGAGAACATGACGAACAAAGAGTTACATGATAAGTTTCAGCAGATGATGAGTGGACAGGTGGAAGATGTGCTAAACAGATTTGAAGAGGCCATGGAGAAGATAGATGGCATTGAGAAGGCATTCGAAACAAAGCTCGATAACAAGTTTAATGAATTGCTCGCGCGTCTTCCACAACCACCGCCCGCTGCACCTATCGCACCTCTACAACAACAACAACAAGAACAACAACAACAACAACAACATCAAGTGGGACGAGCACAACACGTTTCCCTTGAGCCTGGTCAAACTTCTGGTGCCGCTGCATACTGTTGATGCTTCTGTAGCTCCTACTGCTATTGCAGATGTGGAGGACCATTATGAGGATGAGGTTGATCAAAATCAGAACTACGTGCAACCACCAGCACCACCACCACCAGGTCGTCATCATGGATATCATCGCAACGGTAGGGCTGCACCACCTGAGGTACAAGCTCATGACCATCTTCCTAAACTAAAATTGAATATTCCACCATTTGAGGGTAGATATGTTCCTGATATATATCTTACTTGGGAGTTAGAAACTGAACAATGTTTTACATGTTTACAATATCCTGAGGAGAGACGTGTTCCTGATGCTGTTTGTGCTTTTACTAGTTTTGCATGTGTTTGGTGGTCTGAACATTGTAGATTATATCCTATTCCAGCTACTTGGGATGCTTTGAAAACTGCTATGCGTACTCGTTGGGTTCCACCATATTTTCAACGTGAATTGCTTCAAAAGTTGCAGCGTTTAAGACAAGGAAAAAATCTATAGAAGAATATTATCAGGAATTACAAACTGGCATGATTAGATGTGGTATTGTTGAGGAGAATGAAGCTATGCTTGCACATTTTATGGGTGGATTAAATACAGACATTTAGACCATTCTCGAGTATAAGGAGTATAATAATATCACTCGTTTATTCCATCTTGCTTGTAAAGCTGAACGTGAAGTGCAGGATCGACAGTCATTGGCGCGAACTAACTTTTCTGGAGGTCGACTTTCATCATGGACACCACGTGCATCCTCTACTTCCACTGCACCAGCACCTCCATCAGGTGGCACCTCCAACCGTGATACAAGAAAGCAGGCACAACCACCACTATCTTCCAAGAGCACACCTGCCGAGCCTGTACAGAGCTCTTCTTCTTCCATGGCATCAACAGGGCACACAAGTGATATTATTTGTCATCATTGTAAGGGAAGAGGTCATTATGCGAGAGAATGCAAATCTCAGCATGTGATGATTGCTACTGAGGATGGTGGTTATGAGTCTGCTAGTGACTATGATGAGGAGACTTTGGCTCTTATTACACGTGAAGAACACGGTGGAGATGATTTTGAAAATGAGACGCAATACATGGCTCTTGAAGACGCTGACATGTATGAATGTTTAGTTGCTCAACATGTTTTGAGTGTGCAGGTCACACAAGCAGAGCAAAATCAGAGTCATAATTTGTTCCATACAAAGGGAGTTGTGAAGGAACGTTCTATTCACGTCATCATAGATGGAGGGAGCTGTAACAACTTGGCTAGCATGGAGATGGTGGAGAAGCTATCTCTCACCACAAGACTACATCCACATCCTTACTACATCCAATGGTTCAACAACAGCGGCAATGTTAAGGTAACACTTACTGTTCGTGTGCATTTTAGTATCTCTACATATGCTGATTATGTTGATTGTGATGTGGTACCCATGCAAGCATGTTTCTTATTACTTGGTAGACCATGACAATTTGATAAAAGTTATGTACACCATGGTAGAAACAATCAGTATATTCTTGTTCATAAGGATAAAAATATTACTTTGCTTCCTATGACTCCTGATTCCATTTTGAAAGATGATATTAATAGAGCTAATAAAGCAAAATAGGAGAAAAATAAGAGTGAAAATCAGATTGTGGCAAAAGAATTTGAGCAACAAATGAAACCTAATAATAAACCATCTAGTGTTGCTTCTGAAATTAAATTGAAAAGTGCATGTTTACTTGCCACAAAATCAGATATTGATGAGCTAGATTTCAGAAAATTTGTTTGCTATGCTTTTGTGTGCATAGAGGCATTATTTTCATTCGAGGACGTGCCTTCCTATTTGCCCCCTGCTGTCACTAACATTTTGCAGGAGTTCGCCGACGTCTTTCCACAAGACATGCCACCGGGATTACCACCTATTCGATGGATTGAGCATCAAATTGACTTAATTCCCGGTGCATCGCTACCCAACCGTGCACCATACCATACCAATCCAGAGGAGACGGAGGAGATTATATGTGCGTCAAGTATAGGAGCTACTCGACAAAGGTTATATATGCGAATCTCTTAGTCCCTGTGCTGTTCCTATTATACTTGTGCCTAAAAAGGATGGTACATCGCGTATGTCTGTTGATTGTAGAGGCATTAATAACATTACTATTTGTTATCGTCATCCTATTCCTAGGCTAGATGATATGCTTGATGAATTGAGTGGCTCTACAATATTTTCCAAAGTTGATTTGCGTAGTGGATACCATCAAATTCGTATGAAACTGGGAGATGAATGGAAACAACATTTAAAACTAAGTTTGATTTATATGAGTGGTTAGTCATGACTTTTGGGTTAACTAATGCACCTAGTACTTTCATGAGACTAATGAACGAAGTTTTACGTGCTTTCATTGGATGATTTGTGGTAGTCTATTTTGATGATATACTAATTTATAGCAAATCTTTGGAAGAACATTTGGAACATTTACGTTTGTTTGGTAACCTTGGGAAGTGCACCTTTTGCACCGACCGAGTATCTTTTCTTGGCTATGTTGTTACTCTACAGGGAATTGAAGTTGATAAAGCCAAGATTGAAGCTATTGAGAGTTGGCCGCAGCCCAAAACGGTCACACAGTGAGGAGTTTCGTTGGCCTCGCTGGTTTCTATAGGCGTTTTGTGAGAGATTTCAGCACCATTGCTGCACCTCTCAAGGAGCTTACAAAGAAGGATGTGCCTTTTGTTTGGGGTACCGCACAGGAAGAAGCCTTCACGGTATTGAAAGATAAGTTGACACATTCTCCTTTACTCCAACTTTCTGATTTTAATAAGACTTCTGAGCTTGAATGTGATGCTAGTGGAATTGGATTAGGAGGTGTGTTATTACAAGATGGCAAACCTGTTGCATACTTTTCTGAAAAATTGAGTGGGCCTAGTCTGAACTATTCTACTTATGATAAAGAATTATATGCTCTTGTTCAGACCTTAGAAACATGGCAACATTATTTATGGCCCAAGGAATTTGTTATACATTCTGATCATGAATCTTTGAAACACATTAAAAGTCAAGCAAAACTGAACCGTAGACATGCTAAATGGGTTGAATTCATTGAGACTTTCCCTTATGTCATTAAACACAAGAAGGGTAAAGAAAATGTTATTGCTGATGCATTGTCACGTCGTTATACTATGCTTTCACAACTTGACTTTAAAATATTTGGTTTGGAGACCATCAAAGATCAATATGTGCATGATGCTGAATTTAAAGATGTATTGCAGAATTGTAAGGAAGGAGAACTTGGAACAAGTTCGTCGTTAACGATGGATTTGTGTTTCGTGCTAACAAGCTATGCATTCCAGCTAGCTCCGTTCGTCTTTTTTTGTTGCAGGAGGCGCATGGAGGAGGATTAATGGGACACTTTGGCGTGAAGAAGACGGAGGATATACTTGCTACACATTTCTTTTGGCCAAAGATGAGACGGGATGTTGAGCGTTTTGTTGCACACTGCACTACATGTCAAAAAGCTAAGTCACGACTCAATCCGCATGGTTTATATATGCCTTTACCTGTACCCAGTGTTCCTTGGGAGGATATATCTATGGACTTTGTTTTAGGTTTACCTCGAACAAAGAAGGGGAGGGATAGCATATTTGTTGTCGTGGATAGGTTCTCGAAAATGGCACACTTTGTACCATGTCATAAAAGCGATGATGTTGCTAATGTTGCTGATTTGTTCTTTCGTGAAATTATTCGCTTGCATGGTGTGCCAAATACTATTGTTTCAGATCGTGACACAAAATTTCTTAGCCACTTTTGGAGATGTTTATGGGCTAAGTTGGGGACTGAACTACTTTTTAGTAGTACTTGTCACCCCCAAACTGATGGACAAACTGAAGTAGTCAATAGAACATTGTCTACTATGCTTAGGGCTGTTTTGAAGAATAACAAGAAAATGTGGGAAGAATGCTTGCCTCATATTGAATTTGCTTATAATCGTTCATTGCATTCTACTACTAAGATGTGCCCTTTTGAAATTGTGTATGGTTTCCTACCTCGTGCACCTATTGATTTGTTGCCTCTTCCATCTTCGAAGAAGGTTAATTTTGATGCTAAACAACATGCTAAATTGATTTTTAAAATGCATGAGTTAACTAAGGAAAACATTGAGCTTATGAATGCTAAATATAAACTTGCTGGAGATAAGGGTAGAAAACATGTTCTGTTTGCACCTGAAGATCTTGTTTGGTTACATTTGCGTAAGGATAGATTTCCTGATTTGCGCAAATCAAAGCTAATGCCACGTGTTGATGGTCCTTTTAAGGTGTTAGAGAAAATAAATGAAAATGCATATAAACTTGAGCTGCCTGCAGATTTTGGGGTTTGTCCCACTTTTAACATTGCAGATTTGAAACCTTATTTGGGTGAGGAAGATGAGCTTCTGTCGAGGACGACTTCATTTCAACAAGGTGAGGATGATGAGGACATCAATACCATTGTTACACCCACAGACCCTGCTACTATACATACTGGACCAATTACTAGAGCTCGCGCACACCAATTAAATTATCAGGTACTTCTGTTTCTTGGTAATGATTCTAATGTTCATGAGAATATGATGCTGCCTAAATTGGATACATTTGTTTTGCTTACAAATGAAGGGTCTCTCATGGATAAGAGGGATGAACACTGGAGCAAGACCAATCATGGAGATGATGGCATGCGCGAGGGGTACAAGAACGGAGTTACAAGTGATGATTTCAGGACTTTGAAGCCACCATAATGAGTGGATGAAGCCTTGGACGAAATATATAAGATGCCACTTCAGAAAATTCGTCCATAGGCTATTCTAGGTGCTGCGTCACCTTATTATTGGGCCAGGCCCGTGTAATTTCGAAATACATAAGTATAGGTTGTTTTTAGAGTCCATAAGTGTGGGGAAACAAGAGATAGGGTTGGTTTCGGACCCCTTCCCCAAGGGCCACGAAATTTTCCCCTCTTCCTCCATATATACAGCCCTTAGGGCACCGTTTAGTCTTTGGGTTTTGTTTAGATTAAAAGTTCGCCATAGCTGCAACTTCGCGTACTTCGTTTGTGTTCAACGACCACACCAAGACGTCACAGAACCCCACCTTGATAAAAAAAAGCTTTCCTCTTAAATTCGCAATATCCATATTGCAATCTTAGTTTCTTGCTTTTTCTTCGTTTGCCTACAGGAAACAGACCTTCGTGGTCAGTTTGATCGTGCTCCGGCGTGGTCAATAACCTCTCGGAGTTGGTTTAGCGATTGCTAAGGCGCGACGTCCTCGCACGTTTGTAGTCGGATCGTCAAAGTCGACTTCCTCCAAAACGATAGCCACCATCTCATCGAAAGATGGGACACCTTTGCCTCTATCAAGTTGTGGATTTGAGAAATACTTGTTCTGAAGTTTGTGATTCCCGTAGCATGCACGTATGGTGAACCGTTATGTGATGAGTCGGAGCATGATTTATTTATTGATCTTCTTCCTTATGAGTGGCGGTCGGGGACGAGCGATGGTCTTTTCCTACCAATCTATCCCCCTAGGAGCATGCGCGTAGTACTTCGTTTCGATAACTAATAAATTTTTGCAATAACTATGCGAGTTCTTTATGACTAATGTTGAGTCCATGGATTATACGCACTCTCACCCTTCCACCATTGCTAGACTCTCTAATACCGCGCACCTTTCGCTGGTATCATACACCGACCTTATACCTTCCTCAAAACAGCCACCATACCTACCTATTATGGCATTTCCATAGCCATTCCGAGATATATTGCCATGCAACTTACCACCGTTCCGTTTATTATGACACGCTTCATCATTGTCATATTTCTTTGCATGATCATGTAGTTGACATCGTATTTGTGGCAAAGCCACCGTTCATAATACTTTCATACATGTCACTCTTGATTCATTGCATATCCCGGTACATCGCGGGAGGCATTCACATAGAGTCATATTTTGTTCCAAGTATTGAGTTGTAATTTTTGAGTTGTAAGTAAATAAAAGTGTGATGATCATCATTATTAGAGCATTGTCCCAAGTGAGGAAAGGATGATGGAGACTATGATTCCCCCACAAGTCGGGATGAGACTCCGGACGAAAAGAAAAAAAAGAGGCCATAAAAATGAGAAAAAGGCTCAAATAAAAAAATGAGAGAAAAAGAGAGAAGGGACAATGTTACTATCCTTTTTCCACACTTGTGCTTCAAAGTAGCACCATGATCTTCATGATAGAGAGTCTCCTATGTTGTCACTTTCATATACTAGTGGGAATTTTACATTATAGAACTTGGCTTGTATATTCCAGTGATGGGCTTCCTCAAAATGTCCTAGGTCTTCATGAGCAAGCAAGTTGGATGCACACCCACTTAGTTTCTTTTTGAGCTTTCATACACTTATAGCTCTAGTGCATCCGTTGCATGGCAATCCCTACTCACTCACATTGATATCTATTGATGGGCATCTCCATAGCCCGTTGATATGCCTAGAATGTGAGACTATCTTCTCCTTTTTTGTCTTCTCCACAACCACCATTCTATTCCACATATAGTGCTATGTCCATGGCTCACGCTCATGTATTGCGTGAAGATTGAAACAGTTTGAGAACATCAAAAGTATGAAACAATTGCTTGGCTTGTCATTGGGGTTGTGCATGATTAAATACTTTGTGTGATGAAGATAGAGCATAGCCAGACTATATGATTTTGTAGGGATAACTCTCTTTGGCCATGTTATTTTGAGAAGACATGATTGCTTTGTCAGTATGCTTGGAGTATTATTATTTCTATGTCAATATTGAACTTTTATCTTGAATCTTTTGGATCTGAACATTCATGCCACAATAAAGAAAATTACACTGAGAATTATGCTAGGTAGCATTCCACATCAAAAATTCTGTTTTTATCATTTACCTACTCGAGGAAGAGCAGGAATTAAGCTTGGGGATGCTTGATACAACTCCAACGTATCTATAATTTTTTATTGTTCCATGCTATTATATTATCTGTTTTGGATGTTTAATGGGCTTTACTAAGCACTTTTATATTATTTTTGGGACTAACCTATTAACCGAAGGCCCAGTGCAAATTGCTGTTTTTTTGCCTATTTTAGTGTTTCGCAGAAAAGGAATATCAAACGGAGTCCAAACGGAATGAAACCTTCGGGAGAGTTATTTTTGGAACAAACGTGATCAGAGGACTTGGAGTGGACATCAAGAAAGAAGCGAGGAGGCCACAAGGCAGGGAGGCGCCCCTGCCCCCCTGGGCGCGCCCCTACCCTCATGGCCCCCTTGAAGCTCCACCGACCTACTTCTTCCTCCTATATATACCCATATACCCCAAAAACATCCAGGAGCACCACAAAACCTTATTTCCACCGCAGCAACCTTCTGTACCCGTGAGATCCCATCTTGGGGCCTTTTCCGGTGCTCCGACGGAGGGGGAATCGATCATGGAGGGCTTCTACATCAACACCATAGCCTCTCCGATGATGTGTGAGTAGTTTACCACAGACCTTCGGGTCCATAGTTATTAGCTAGATGGCTTATTCTCTCTCTTTATATCTCAATACAAAGTTCTCCTCGATCTTCTTGGATATCTATTCGATGTAATTCTTTTTGCGGTGTGTTTGTCGAGATCCGATGAATTGTGGGTTTATGATCAAGATTATCTATGAACAATATTTGGTTCTTCTCTGAATTCTTATATGTATGATTTAAATATCTTTGCAAGTCTCTTCGAATTATCAGTTTGGTTTGGCCTACTAGATTGATCTTTCTTTCAATGGGAGAAGTGCTTAGCTTTGGGTTCAATCTTGCGGTGTCCTTTCCCAAAGGATGTTAGGGGGCAGCAAGGCACGTATTGTATTGTTGCCATCGAGGATAAAACGATGGCGTTTATATCATATTGCTTGAGTTTATCCTTCTACACCTGAACTTAATACTCTAGATGCATGCTGGATAGCGGTCGATGTGTGGAGTAATAGTAGTAGATGCAGAATCGTTTCGGTCTACTTGTCGCGGACGTGATGCCTATATACATGATCATGCCTAGATAGTCTCATAATTATGCACTTATCCATCAATTGCTCGACAGTAATTTGTTCACCCACCGTAATACTTATGCTATCTTGAGAGAAGCCACTAGTGAAACCTATGGCACCTTGGTCTATTTTCCATCATATAAGTTTCTGATCTATTTTACTTTGCAATCTTTACTTTCAATCTATATCATAAAAATACCAAAACTATTTATCTTATTATCTCTATCAGATCTCACTTTTGCAAGTGGCCGTGAAGGGATTGACAACCCCTTTATCGCGTTGGTTGCAAGGTTCTTATTTGTTCGTGTAGGTATGAGGCGACTTGCGTGTAGTCTCCTACCGGATTGATACCTTGGTTCTCAAAAACTGAGGGAAATACTTATGCTACTTTGCTGCATCACCCTTTCCTCTTCAAGGGAAAACCAACGCGGTGCTCAAGAGGTAGCAGTACGCCACACCCCTCCCAATGAACAGAACCCCCGTTTCGACCGTAGCGCTCCAACACAAGTCTGTTTCCTCTGTTTTGCGGTACGCCACACCCCTCCCGATCAACAGGACCCCGCTTCGACCAAGAGAAGTCCGTTTCCTTTGTTTTGCGGTACTCCAGACCCCTCCTGATGAACAGGATCCCGTTTCGACCGTGGCCGATCGAACACAAGGCCGTTTCCTCTGTTCTGCGATATGCTAGGCCTAGTTTCCATCGGCTAATCCGTCCAAGCCGGTTGGCTCCCGATGAACACGACGACGCATTCCGTTCCGACCCAGCCGGTTGGCTCCCCATGAACACGACGGCTGCACAGTTTCTCCATTCCGACCCATCCATGTACACGAGCCTTGGCCATACGTATGCACGAGTAGGCGTTCGAGACCCCACCTGTATGTACGTATGTGGCCGTATTTACTTTCTTGCACCCTGGCCGTTGTACGTACGTGTACATGCTACGTGCGCGCCTCTACTACGACATGTGTGCGCCTCTACTACGACACATGCGTGCCTCTACATCTACCAGTATGTACGTACACGTTCGCGACCAAAATGACAACGCTACGTACGCTTCGATTAGGTGGGTCCTGACTGCCAGACACTTCCTTGCGTGCGAAGATGTAGCTGGTGGGTCCCAGCTGCCAGGGGGAATGTTTTTTTTTTGCAAAATACGGTGGGCCGTCCGGTGGGTCCCTGCTGTCGGGTGGAGGAATCATTATTTTGCACGTAATAAGGAGGCACTTCCTTGCTGCGGTCGTCGACCCAGCTGTCAGCCTCTCCACGTACAGTACTCTTCCGATGGAAGTCGTTTCTTGACCATGTTGATCACGCCGCGCCGAGAGAACCAAGGCGGTGGACGACGGCGAGGCCTAGGAAGGGGACGACGCGGCAGTGGACGCCCATGCATAGAGGAGTATGATGGTTCACTGCTGCCTTCGCCACAGAATAATAGGGGGTGTGGGTGAGTAGCGGGATGGCCTGGCCAACAGTGGGAGTAGTAGGGGTGGTGAGGCCTCCGCGACAGCACAACGGGCCATGAGAGGCAGGAGCAGGCGGCACGACCGGCGTTTCTTTGGGCGGCTGGAGCAAGAAGACCAGAGGTTGAAGAAGCACTACGGCCGTTGGATGGACATCGTATGGTCACTGGAGCTAGAATCATTCATATTGACTAAGTTGACAAAACCCTCCATCCGCCCCAACTTAGTAGTTCCACAAGTCAGCCTCCCATATGGTGGGTCCCAGCTAGCAGGGGGAGTATTCATTTTTTTTGTGCGTAATAAGGAAGCACTTCCTTGCGTACGAAGATATAGCTGGTGGGTCCGAGCTGTCAGCGACCCGAACGTTTTTTCGCGAAATACAGAGGCCCTTCCGGTGGGTCCCAGATGTCAGGTGGAGGAATCATGATTTTGCGCGTAATAAGGAGGCATTTCCTTGTGTGTGGACGTGAACCCAGTTGTCAGCCTCTCCATGTATAGTCCACTTCCGATGGGTGGCGTTTGTTGACCACGTTAACCACGCCGCGCCGAGCGCATCCAAGGTGGTGGACGACGGTGAGGCCCCAGACAGCAACGAGCCAGAGATGGGAAGACGCGGGAGTGGAGTCGCAGACGGAGAAGTGTATGAGGGTTAACTGGTTCTGTTGCGGTGTGGTTCGGCAGTCGGTGGAGAAGAACAGGAGGTGTGGAGGGGTGGATGGATGGCCTGGCTGGTGGTGGGGTAGCGCTTCACAACGAAGCCTGCTAAGCAGAGCTCTAGCAGCAGGAGGCGGGAGCAGTTGGTCCCGGCGGCGCTAGAAGAAGAAGACGAGAGATTGAAGATGGATGCCAGTCATTGGATGTAAATCCAACGGCTAACGATGTCAGAATCATTTGTTGACTAAGTTGACAACGACTTGCGTTGGCTTCGACGTATTGGCCCACATTTCAGCCTCCAAAAATGTGGCACGTATTCAACCCATTTCTTCAGAATTTACAGTGAATATGATTTTTTTAGAATTACAGTCCATTTTGCTGGGCTGGGTGAAATAATGTAGCGTCCATGCAGCCCATTTATTTTTTTCCTAAAAAATTACAGGCCATTTGCACTTTCTTGAAATACACGATTTTGCTGGGCTGATTCGAATTATAAATGGGCACAGCAATGTTATAAAAAAAGAAACATGGGCTGAGCATTTTGTTATAAATATATTTAAATAATGTGTAATTTATTATTACATTGGTCCTTAAATCTTACCAAGATTTTGTACACAATCACCAGGATTTTCGTTGCCAAAAAAATCCAGGATTTTATTGTTAAGAAATTATTTTATTAAGTTAATAAGATGTGGGATATTGTTTTCTTACATACTCCCTCCATCCGAAAATACTTGTCATCAAAACGCACAAAAAGGGGTGTATCTAGAACTAAAATACATCTAGATACATCCCTCTTTATCCTATTTGATGACTAGTATTTCCAGACGGAGGGAGTATGTAAGTATTTGTTAAATATATGATGATGATAAAAATAATATATAATAACACAAAAAATAAATTAAATACATATAATATATTTAGAAGGGAAACATAAGTTGGACCAGGCGTTCCTATTCTTATATAGAAAAATAGAACAGATCTGTGCGCTTTCTTCAAAAAAATACATAAATTGGGCTGCCGATGTTCCAGTAAAAATAAAACCTCAGATGGGAGGTCCATAGGTCGGTCGATACATGATGGCCCTCAAGAAAATACAAACCGGCATATCGTGGGTTGCGCATGTTAAAAAAGAAAGCCTAGATGGTGCAGCCAACAACCCAGCTGATACTTGCTGCCCCAGTGATAATAAATAATACCTGTTAGCTCCCCGGCTTCGTTGTGAATTTATATCCTTTAGTAACTACGTTGACGCACCTAAAAAATTGTAACTATGTTGACAAACCCATGAGCCCCAACGTCAGTATAGCATTAGGAGGAAGTATTTTTTCAATGAGGCACTTGCTTGCATACGGCCATAGACCTGGTGGGTGCCGATTGTCCGCCTCTCCACGTACAGTCCTCTCCAGATTCCTCTCGTTTGTTCAGCATGTTCACATGGCAGAAAGCGGCGCTGCAACGAGCACACAAAGGCGCAGGAGGAGATCAGACCACCTGAGGCAGTGCCTTATTTGTAACGAAAGTACTGAACTAGCCTAGTGGCCAAAAGTGACGCTACTGACAGCTGTTCCGCCCAGGTTCGATTCCATCTGATGCAGGGAAAATATCTCCAAAGTTTTCATCTCTACCATTATTGACATGTGGGTCCCCATTGTCATCTACGCACACCACGTCCGACACTTACCAAAACTTTGTCCCTCAGTTTTTCTATTTTCGCACACTCGACATTGTGTGGGCATTTTGGAAATAGCATATCTTTTTGACTGTGCATCATATGAAGATGTGCTATGCATGAATGTTGATCAGCATGATGTTATCTGGCTGGTAGTTCCATTTTCGACCATGAATAAAACTTCCAACATGATGTTATCCCTGTTTGAAAAGGCTGTGTTAATATAAATGCTCTGCCTCTGAAAGTTGCAGTTTCTTCTCTGAAACTGAAATTGCAGTTTCTTATCTGAAACTGAAACTTGCAGTTTCTTCTCTGAGAATCACATTGTCTGCACTTTTATACTCCCGAGAATCCAAATGATATTTCTATATTTGATGCTAAAACACAATCTGGTGATGAACATGAACCTAGTAACAATGATGATGATGATGTTCATGTTGATGCTTAACCTAATAATGATAATGATGTGGAAACAGAACCTGCTATTGATCTTGATAACCCACAACCTAAGAACAAAAGATATGATAAGTCAGACTTCATGGCTAGGAAACATGATAAAGAAAGAGAACCATGGTTTCAGAAACCCATGCCTTTTCCTCATAAAGCTTCAAAGAGTAAAAGATGAAGAAGAATTTGAGAACCTTGTTGAAATGCTTAGGCCTGTCTTTATGCGCCTTCGTTTGACTGATATTCTTAAAATGTCTCATTATGCTAAGCACATGAAAGATGTTGTCACAAATAAAGGAAAGATTCCGGAAGCTGAAATTTCAACCATGCTTGCAAATTATTCATTTAAGGGTGGAATACCAAAGAAACTAGGAGTCCCGGGAATACAACTATACCATCCTCCATTAAAGGAAACTATATTAAAACCGCTTTATGTGATCCAGGAGCTGGTGTTAGTGTTATGCCTCTATCTTTGTATCGAAGACTTGATTTGAATAAGTTGACACCAACTGATATCTCTTTGCAAATGGTTGATAAATCAACTGCTATACCCATGAGTATTTGCGAGGATGTGCCTGTCATAGTTGCAAATGTTACTATCTTAACAGACTTTGTTATTCTTGATATACCCGAGGACAACAGTATGTTGATCATCCTTGGTAGACCCTTTTTGAATACTGCAAGGGCTGTTATTGATTGCAACAAAGACAATGTCACTTTTCATGTCAATGGTAATGAGCATACAGTACACTTTCCGAAGAAACAACCTCAAGTGAATTGTATCAATTCTATTGGAAAATTTTCAACAATTACTATTGGAGGTTTTGAATTCCTTATTCCTACTATCAAAAAGATATATCAAATTCTTATTGTTGGGGACATGCATATCCCTATTGAGGTAACCTGGTGTTATACGTAAATTCTCCGGTTTCATGACATTCAGAAGAAGTTTGTTAATAAGACTTGATCAACCTTATTAATGGATTCCTTTTGACGGGCATGTGGTCGATGAATTTAGCAAACACAACTTTCCGTACCCACTTTTTACTTTCTGTTATTTAGAATTAATAAAATAGAAATGCCATGATTATACTATTTTCTGAATTTCCCGTGCAATAAAAAATGCTCACAAAATAAAGTTCTCAGAATGCCCTGAAAAATTAATACGATTTTTTCTGCAATATATAAAAAATAGTGGCACTGAACACACCCTAGGGGGATGCACCTATGAGCCAAAAGCTCACAGGGCACGCCATGAAAGCTTGTGGGGCCCATGTAGGCCCCCTCACTTATTGCTACCACCCATGCTCATCTTCTTCCTCCAGGAAAAACCAAACTTGCTCCATAGCTTTTTTCTATAATTATCGATCTCCTCGCTCGTAGCTCCGTTTCCAAAACTGTTTTTTGGGATTGCTCATCGGTTTGTGATTGTGGCTTGAACGTCGGTATTTCCCCAAAGAGGAAGGGATGATGCAGCACATCTACGGTAGGTATTTACCTCAGTGATGAGACCAAGGTTATCGAACCAGTAGGAGAATCACGCAACACTACGTAAAAAAGTACCTGCACACAAAGAACAAATACTTGCAACCCGGCGTGTTAAAGGGGTTGTCAATCCCTTTCGGGTAACGATGCCAGAAATTGTCGAGTTGACGGGATAAAAATATGATAGATTGGATAAATAGATCGCGTAGATATGCAAAATAAAATAAAGTGTAGCAAGGTATTTTTGGTTTTTTGGAAATATAGATCTGAAAATAAAAGCGAATAAAAATATATCTTGAAGGCAAATATAATAAAGAAGAGACCCAGGGGCCGCAGATTTCATTAGTGGCTTCTCTCGAGAAAAATAGCATACGGTGGGTAAACAAATTACTGTTGGGCAATTGATAGAACTTCAAATAATCATGACGATATCCAGGCAATGATCATTAAATAGGCATCACGTCCAAGCTAAGTAGACCGACTCCTGCCTGCATCTACTACTATTACTCCACACATCGACCGCTATCCATCATGCATCTAGTGTATTAATTTCATGGAGAAATGAACTAATGCAATAAGAACAATGACATGATGTAGACAAGATCTATTTATGTAGAAATAGACCCCATCTTGTTATCCTTAATAGCAACGATACATACATGTCGTTTCCCCTTTTGTCACTAGGATCGAGCACCGTAAGATCGAACTCATCACAAAGAACCTCTTCCCATGGCAAGAAAAATCGATCAAGTCAGCCTAATTAAACCAATCAAAGAAGAATACGAGGCTATAGTTAATCATGCATACAAGAGATCATAAGACTCAAATAACTTTCATGCATAAGAACATAGATCTGATCGTAAACTCATAGTTCATCGGATCCCAACAAACACACCGTAAAAAGAGTTACATCAAATAGATCTCCAAGAGACCATTGTATTAAAAAGGAGAGACAGGAAGCCATATAGCTACTAACTACGGACCCGTAGGTCTAGAATGAACTACTCACGCATCGCCGGAGAGGCACCAATGAGGATGATGAACCCCTCTGATATGGTGTCTAGATTGGATCTATGGTTTTTGGAACTTGCGGCGGCGGGGATTGATTTTTGTCTACTCCCCTAGGGTTTCTGGAATATTGTGGTATTTATAGAGCAAAGAGGCGGTGCGGGAGGCCACCGAGGTGGGCACAACCCACCTGGGCGCTTGGGCCCCCAGGCGCACCCTGGTGGGTTTTGCTCCCCTCGGAGCCCCCTCTGGTACTTCTTTGGCCCAACAGGTGTCTTCTGGTCCAGAAAAAATCTCCAAAAAGTTTCGCTGCGTTTGGACTCCGTTTGGTATTGATTTTCTGCGAAGTAAAAAACAAGGAAAAAATAGCAACTGGCACTTGGCACTATGTCCACAGGTTAGTCCCAAAAATGATATAAAGTTTCTATAAAATGATTGTAAAACATCCAAGAATGATAATATAACAGCATGGAACAATCAAAAGTTATAGATACGTTGGGAGTATCAGTATGTGACTCCTCCGATGGTCAAATTAGTTTTTGTTCTAGTGTTTTATTATTTGCACATTTTGCTACTGTTGGTGACCATGTTCTTTCGCTTGCATGTCAAATTTATATGGTTCGAACTAGTTTTGGTGCATGATGTGGCCTCTAGACACTTGTAGGAGTAGTTGCTATCGATTTGGTTAGTTTGATTCACTTCTATTTTGAGTTACAAAAAATTTCAGAAATTTTCAGAGGGAGGAAATGTTTAGGAAGATGTTCCAAGGTAGTTCCTCGTGCAAGAAATCCCCAAGGCTCGCTTTATGTGAGCCAGACCTCGAACCACCATGGGAAGCTTTAGTGCAACCTTGCGAATGGCCGTCCGACTACTTCATGACTCAAGCCTGGTTCAAGGAAGAATTTGATATGTACGTGCACAATGCCGACTTGACGGACTTCGTGTCAGATAAGTGCTTACAATATTACAATCTGTCTAATTCTTTTGTGCGGATAAGTATACAGTCCATAGCAATACGCATGATGTTATATTTAATATTTATGAAAACTCATTTTGCATGAACCCTTGAAGAATTTAATGAAGTGTGCAAAATTCCACAATGGGGCACTTACACTGAACCTCACAAATCTGATTGCGTTGAGTTCCTTGCTAGCATCACTAGGGATTAAACTAGAGGCATAACACAAGCTACTATAGGGAGCATTCATTTTCTTGCTTTACATTATTTTGCTCTCATCATAGGTAGATGCATTAATGGTAAACATGACCATAGCCACCTTCGCACTCCTGATTTGAGCATTCTTAAGAGTGTGGTAATGAATGATAAACAATTTAACTTGGGGGCTATTGTTGCACGTCAGTTACATAATAATGCCTTAGATGGAGATTTCTATGGTGTAATTTATGCCACTCGTTTAGCTAATTATCTTGGGGTACCGCTAAAACAAGATGATACCCAGTTGCCGCCTGTTTTCCTTGATTATGACGCTATGGAATGTTTCTAGTTTCTTGAAAGGGATGATCTGCCATTCCAGTAGGCTAATGTTTAACATGCACCACGTTTTCCATATTACGCTTCCCGCTCTTGCCTTCTTTAACTTTCAGAGAAAACAGAGATACTTCATTCTTGTGGAGGAGGCAGAGGAGTATGAGAGGGCGAGGGAGACCGCTCGCCTCAACAATGCAGCCCACCAAGCGGTGGCAGCTGCAATCCAGTACAACCCGTACTATGACTACGAGTATCATCCAGGCCAGCCGTGCCGATAGACCAACTTAGGCCAAAAGCCTAAGCTTGGGGGAGTATGTATTTCTCACCAACATTACATTCATGCATCACACATTCATTCCAGTTGTTGGTGTTCGTCCTTTTTCATTGTATAATCCATGCTAGTTTTATTTTGCTTTCTTCTCGTGTGTTTGAAAAATTGCGAAATTCCAAAAATATTTCCCGTTTCTTTTTAGTTTTTCTTTCTAGTTTGTAATATTAAAATGAAACGCAAAAAGATTTCTCGTTCTTCTTTTGCTTGTTGGGAGCTTTCCTGTGTATATAGTTTTTCCCTTTTTCGTTTTACTTTCATTTTGCTTTCTTTAGAAAAACAAAAACTCCAAAAATATATTAGTGTGTTTCTTTGAAATTCTTTTCTTTCCGTTGGGGCATCGTAAGGAGAAGACCTCAATGAAAATGTTGAGCGGCTCTCATTTGCATTACTGTTGATCTAACGAAGAGCCAATATTGCCTTGTCTTCTCCTTTGAATAAATGTTTCCAGATTCCGGCTTAGTCCACGGCACGCGCACTCTCATTATTATTCACATTGTTCGGTCATGCCAGTGAGAGACAATAATGACAAAATCTGATGAATTGATTGAGGTGAAGAAAAGTTGGTATGGACTCAACCTGTTTTGGTTTTTGTAAATATGATTGACTCATCGTTCTTGATTCAGCCTATTATGAACAAACATGTCTGCAATGACAATTAGAGATCATAGTTATTCATGCCATGTTGAATAGCTAGGAGAGGATAATGGTTTATCTTGTGTGTCAACATGCATTTAAAATGGTTATGATGTAGTATGATAGGATGGTATCCTCCTCTGAATGATTCAAGTGGCTTCTCTTGGCACATGTTCACACATGTAGTTGAATCAAAACCAACAAAGCCTCCACGATATTTTTGTTCGTGGTGTTTCATATCCTACTTATGCTCGTATTAATTGTTGATTAATCTCAATGCATGTTTATGACGTTGTAGCTCTCTGGTTGGTCGCTCCTCAATCTTTTTGCTAGCCTTCACTTGTACTAAGAGGGAACACTGCTTGTGCATCCACTTCCTTAAACCCAAACTTATACCATATGAGTGCACTATACCTACATATATGCGGTAATTACCTGCCATTCCAAGTAAATTTGCATGTGCCAAACTCTGAATCTTCAAATAATAATATGTTTTGTATGCCCGAACCGCTCATGAAGCGACAGGTGGCGGTCAGTATCTTCCATCCTAGGTGGGTTACTCTCACGATAAGTGTTTATTCACTTGTCATTTACGAGAAAGTGGCTGGTAATGGGGATGCCGAGTCCTATGATCAAAATCAAAATATAATAATGAAACAAAACTCCACCGGATTATTGTTGGTATGGAGGGCACCCGAGGATTTGGCTAGCCATGCCTTGTGTTTATTGGTGGAGGGGGTGTAAAACTTTACCTTTCTATTTGGGAACCGCCTATAATGTATCTAGCATGGAAGATAATGATAACTTTCGGCTGTTATGTTGACAATGAAAGCATGCCTCTCAAGATTGTAATTCATCTCTGTTTTAAAAGCTTCGAGCTCTAGCACCTCTACAAATCCCTGCTTACCTCCACGAAGGGTCTATCTATTTACTTTTATTGTTGAGTCATCATCTTCGCATTATAGCACCAGCTGGGGAGCACTATTGTCATTTTCATGCTTTGTGTTTCATTGATGTTGAGTATGAGCATGACTGGATCTCTTTTACCATCAACTACAATTTCTAGTCATTGCTTAAACTTCAGAGGTTCTCTGCATTTATGTTTTGCGGTCTCAGAAAGGGCTCGCAAGATACCATTATCTCATACTATATCTTGATTGTTTTGGAGAAAGTGTTGTCATCCGAGATACCTTTTTATTGCTCGCTAGTTGGTTATGTCATTGATATGAGTAAATGTGATACCTAAGTGTAGTCGTGAATATGGTTAGTTCATAATCTTTGCTAAAAACCTGAACATTGGTTAGACATATTTGCAACAAAAAGATCAAACCGAGTTTATAAAGTTTTTCTTTGTCACTTTCAGTTTCTCAACTGAATTGCTTAAGGACAAGCAATGATTTAAGCTTGGGGGAGTTGATATGTCTCCGTCGTATCTACTTTTCCAAACACGGCTGCTCTTGTTTTGGACTGTGATTTGCATGATTTGAATGAAACTAACCCGGACTGACGTTGTTTTCAGAAGAATTGCCATGGGGTTGTTTTTGTGCAGAAATCAAAGTTCTCGGATAGACCTAAAAATTTACGGAGAATTTTTATGGAATATATTAGAAATACTGGTGTAAAGAGATACCAGAGGGGGGCCACCCAGGAGCCACAAGCTCAGGGGGCGCGCCCTATGAGATTGTGGGCCCCCTGGACCTCCGGCAACCCTAACTCCAACTCCATATATACCAATTCTCCAAGAAAAAAATGAAGGAGAAGGATTCATTGCGTTTTACGATACGGAGCCGCCGCCACCTCCTGTTCTTCATCGCGGGGGCTAGTCTGGAGTCCGTTCGGGGCTCCGGAGGGTGGAATCCGTCGCCATCATCATCACCAACTTGTGATCGTATTCCTCCAGGAATCAAGTCAAAATCGTATTCCTCCAAGAATCCCAGCTTGTGATCCTAATTGTCCTACAAAGTTCTAGTTTACTCCAGGGTGATGAAAGTTACGCTACTCTATTAACACGATCCCTCCAAGTTCATCTACCAACATGAAAGCCTTATAATCCACCGAAGAGTGTCAGATAATTCCTCAAGGTCAATGATATAAACTCATCAAGTCAGTTTTCCTCTATTCCTATATCCTCAAATTGGTCTTCCCTATGGCACCATCAGTTTGTGTGCGGTATTAGAATGACAATGTGCTCGTTCACTATGTCCACTAGTTCCATAATGAACCCAATGTAGTGCATGGTCACGGGGGCTTAACAGGTTCTCTTGCAATTCCGTGGGTTAAGCACATGGTTAAGGATTCGTGCTGGGGTGTCTTGTGAAGTCTCGAAGGGTCTAGGAATGGGTTTCTAATCTTGAGGGTTAAACATAACCCTACGGGGTTGCACTAGGTCGAGGAGGTTGTAGCAAAAGTCTTCATTGCTAGTTGGTTTCCGAGGTGGAATCCTTGGTGCATTTGGTCTTGCTGGTCTTCAGAGATGAGAGGGAGAAGTAGCATAAAGGAGGGAATGCCTAATGGGGGTTCTATAATGCAGGTGCAAACAAACGGGTGCCAAAAAGGGCCAAACAAAAGAAACAAGGTAAGGAAGGTGATATAGTCGCATACTTGTTGCCTAGGGCAAAAGTGTGACCTATATCAAAACACAAACAAATAAAAACAAGCAACACACAATCGTGGTTCTATTTGAACCATCTTACGGACTCGACTGCGCATAGGAGGTACACGACTCATCCATCGTGGTTCTATTTGAACCATCATACGGACTCGACTGCGCATAGGGGGTACACGACTCATCCTACCCTAGGGGTTCTCGGACTTAGTAGTCGTGCCTTGTGCCTCATGCAGTCTTTTGAGTTTTCCTCAGGTGTTGCTACATCTCTTCTTCGATGAAACAATCTGGGTTGAACCTGAAGAGTCTTCAACAACTTCTCTCCTGATGAGGTGATGGGGTGAAGTTGGCTCCTCGTGGCTGGCGTTGACTTGATCTTCTCTTGTCTTCTTAATCATGACGATCACTTTTGCCTTTTTAAGGTGTCGGCGGTTCCAGGTGGCACTCTTTTAGGCAATGACATTTAACAAGGCATAATAGAGGTACAATCTGTCGGACTCATTGTTGACAATATCGTCACCGAGAGCGGGGGATGAAGAGAACCGTTTTCCTGCTCACTATAGTGAGGCGGACCAAATGGCTAGGTTCTCATCCACCGGTGGTTGCCGATGCAACAACGATAAGGACATGGTTGCTCTATTAGTGATGTGTATCATGATCTTTCATTTCCTATGCCCTGATCATCATAGGCTAAGGTTGCATCATCCTGGGGCAGTGTCGAGGGTGTCACCATCTTCTGGGTCTTCATGTCCTCATTCCTCGAGGGCATATCTTCTGTTGGCATCGTCTTGCTGTGGCATCGCCAATCTTGTGTTCAGAAGAGGTGGGTGAGTGTCTGGCAAGGCGTCTTCCTTCTAGATTATCCACGAGGATTACAAGGAATCCAGTGGTCAGGGGCATAAGGGTGCTAGCGACCATTTTTGAGGGGAAAGAGATCAATAAGGAAAATATACCTTAGTTTTCGAAAAACTGAGAAGGAAAGAGTAGTAGAGATAGTTTTGAAAACTAGTAATAGTTTTGGAAATAGTTTTACCCTAACTAACGACCATGCTAACTAAGGCTTCCTACAGTCAGTATGGCTCGTGATCAGCGAATGCACGTGTACAATGATCCCAGAGATCAATGCTCACTGAACACACAGAAGCTGAATAACAAGAGTCTTACATCCATACATACCGTATTACACAAGTAGGACCATTATGGTCAAGTCTTGAGTATAACTTCGCAGCAGAAATCTTCATCGATAACTTGGACCCATGCCATCTGCCTTAACCCTACAGGCATTCTGACTGGGATGTCTCCTAGCTTGCATGTTCGTCACGAAGTATTCTTCATCATATCCTGTTCTTTCATGCCTGGCCAATAAAATAACCAGTGGCAAGCCAATGAGTACTTTGAATGTACTCGCAAGCAACCCATGATTTGGTTCAAAGTAACAATGCAATTGTACAACAAGTAAGCAACCTAGCTTCGAGCTAGTTGGGATGTCCTAACAACTTGTGAGATATGCTTCAATGAACTTGGGTAACCTTGAGAACAGGTTACATCTATCAACATAAATAGAGTTTGAATCAATGCCATGCCATTCAACATGTCAAGTCACCACCTTGACACAAATAGTTCCTTTCCACACACACATGCATCGGGATTGTAAATTTTTTGGACATAGTTTAAGTAGCACCTCCCAACTGTCCATGACCGTGGACACGGCTATTCGAATAGTTTGACACTCTGCAGAGGTTGTGCACTTTACCCACAAGATCCGGGAAGCTTTCGTGTCATCCACAATCCCGCAGTACCTCAAGTACTCGGGGGAAGCACCCGATCATTACCTTTCCCTAGACGAAACTAACATAGAATCCACTCGTTGATACACGGCCCTAGTGTATAAGCAAAAGATCATGGGACTCTGCCCTTTCTCACGTTATCACGCATACACGAAGGGACCAACGGTGTGTCCGGTGCCCTGTGAAAACAGTCATGGCCGCCTATCCAAGCACGACCCCGTCCCGAGAGTGACCTCAAGTCACCCCCGTCACTAGCAATGTGGGCACCATGCTAGTATCAGCCTAAGTAATCAATAATGCCCCGTCCCATAAAGGGGTAGAGTGGTTGTACATGTTTGGTTGGGACGGTAATCACACATAAATCTAATCCATCATTTTACACACACACACCAAAAGCTCTCTTCGGTACACCACTTCTTCCTCAAGTGGTGACCTTAGTTCAACATCTCCCAAGGGCATTAGGGGCACCCAATGGGGTTTTCGAAAGAGTGTAACCACGAAGAGTTCATGGTACGCATGCATCATTATGCATCAACTAGTCTCTTGACAATGCAATCATGAACAAGGTAAAGTCATAAGTAGGGGTATGCATCATGTGGTGGTTCATAACAAGTTTACCACTGTCATAGTTCAATCATGCAATCGGAAAAAGGGGTACCGATGAACAAGAGGGGTGTCATGGTCAAAGGGCTGCTTGCCTGGTTCATCAAAGTCTTCAAGTCTTCTGGTCCATCTCCGAGTACTCCGTCTACTTTGTCAACTAACGTCGGAAACAATCACAATAAGCAACGCAACAAGGCAAAAATAAAAGTGCTCTAAAAATTATGAAGTTTACTTTTCTAGGACATCCCTGGTTATATGAAAAATAACCAGAGTGATTTCGTTGGGACTGGACTAGTGGATATTTCTGATCATTTCAATATGTTGGAATCAATGGGTTTATGGACTTGTAAGAAGTGTACAGAAACATATTTTTGAAAAATGAGCAAAGGCACCCATTTAACAAACCATGATTTTAGAAGCATCTAGGAGTTGGTTTCACTGGATTTGGAGTTCAAATGAATTTCCAATGAATTTGCAAAGTTGACAAATATGAAGAAATGGCTCATTATATTGTGTTGCACAGAAAGTATTAAGAAAAATGTTCATAAACTAAGTTATGAACTTAGAAGCATCTAGGAATTTGAATCATGGCATTTGGATCAATTTTGAGCTCTCTGTGATTTTCTAAAGTTCATCACAGAAATAGGAAAATAGGGTTTTACGAAATATGTGTGAAGAAAAGTTTCCTGCAAAAATTTGCAAACAACACCATGTGATAGATCATGGATTTATGAGCTACTACAAATTTGAATCATCAAATTTGGAGCTCTGTTGAATTATTTATGGATTTTTGAAGTTGACTGGAAAAAGAAAAAGGAAATAAGCCTTTAACCTTATCCTGCGCATATGGCAACAGATAGACCGTGGGCCGGCCCAGCTGCCTCGGCTTGTGAGGCAGAGGTGGTGATGTCGGCGGCTTGAGGGGTGTGCCTTGGCAGGGGGAGGCGGATCCGGCCGAAGCCGTTTCCACTTAAACGGACGGGCCCGCCTGGCTGGTCGCCGACGTCATGGGCCCAAGCCGCGTGTCGTCTTCCACCTCCAGCGCTCCGCGAGGAGGAGCGGCTCCCACCGGCGATTGCCGGGGCTACAGAGTGCCCCCGGCGACGTTCTGCCCACCGGTGTGACCAACGCAGAGAGGCGATTCCAGCCACTGGTCGCACGCATGTCGGGGAGGACCTGGTCAAGGAGAGCGCCGTCCGTGGCGGATGTCCAACGGCGGTGGCGGGCATGGCGCCCCGGTCGTCGGGAGGAGTAACCGGAGTGTGGGGGAGCTCCGCGGGGGCAGTAGAGATGCAAAGTAACCCATAGGTGGGGAGGAGGGGGACCGGACGACGAGAATTTAGGTGGTGGTCGGCGGCTCGGCTCCGACCATGGACGAGGTTGGAGGGCACGGGAGGAGGTGCGGATTGGTCCAGGGGGTGCACGGGAGAGAGAGAGAGAGAGAGAGAGAGAGAGAGAGAGCAAAGGGGATCCAGAGGAAGGTCAGGGGCGGCCTTATATGGCGAGGCCACGACTCACCGTGGACATGGCGCACGGGTGGCCGCGGCAACGGATCGGGCAGCCAGGAGAGAGGGGGAGGGGTTGTCTGCGGCGTTCGTGGGGGTGGAGTAGGTCTCTGGGGAGAGAGAGGAGGAGCGGGGCAAGGCTCCGGTGCTCGCACATGCGAGGCCATGCATTGGCCGAGCTGGGCGGCTCTGGGCACGCGCCGCAGGAGGTGAGAGAGAGGGAGAGACGAGGGGGCCTGCACGGTGGCATGTTGCGGACGTCGAGGCAGCTCGACTGGTGCGAGGGGGAGGCTCGAGGTGGTCGGGGGACGCTGCGTCAACGGTCGGGAGCACGCTGACGTGCTCCAGAGCGCGCAAGTGGCCGGCATCCGTGGCTTTTCCGCGCGCACTCGCGCGCTTGTGTCTAGTGGCTGCAGGAAGAATAAACAATGGAGGAGGAGGCCTTGAGGCGGAAGGCCGAACCTGCGGTGGCTAGCCAACAAGGGGCAGCAAGGCCCAGCAGGCTGAAAAGAAGTGCGGTCCGGATTGAGACGCCGGTGCCACGGTATGGCATGCTGCCTTATTCCCAGGTTCTATTCCCGGAAGGTATGCTAACGCTCGTGCTCTCTTCAGGAAAAAGAGCGCTCGCCGGACTATATCCGGAGAGGCTGCCAATCGAGCCTCCACCAGCCAGGCTCCAAAGCCAGGTCCATAAGCGGAGGCGGACACGAAGCGTGCGTCGGATGCTCCTCCGACAAAGGATGCCAACGGGCTATCTGCCACCAATTCCGAGGTGGAGAGTGCCATGAATCACAGGCGTCGCCGGACTGTTCTTCGTGACGCATGTTTCCCCCAAGAGGCATTGGATGCCTTCAATTCGGGAGATGCGCACCTCCGTGCTGCTCAAAATGGTCTAGCCAGAGCCACGGAGCAGTATGTGAAAGACAAAAGGATGAGAAAATTTGATGGTTATATATACCAGTAGCCCCCGAGACTTGAAATAGTTAGAATAACTGATTTAAGGATCATTTATTGTGCAGGATCTTACAGAAAAGAATACCCAACTGTCCCAGGAGCTTGAAGAGTGCAAAGCCCAACTTGAGGCCGCACAAGCCGCGACAGGGGAAATCAAAGAGACCCCCTCAGGTAACATACGCGTTTAAAAGATAAGTATGTTATGAAGTGCGGCGTGTGTATAGATCTGAAAATGACATTGCAGATGGCGCTGGGGTAGATCCGGACAAGCATCAGCTCTTGCGCCGGTTAAAGGCCGGTGAGAACGTGCTTACGAGGGTGAGGCAGGAGAAAAATAATCTCCAAGATGCCAACACTCGGCTGGGTGAGGAGCTAAAAGATGTTCGTGCCCAGCTGTCTGACTCCGTTAAGGAGAATTGGCGGCTTCGACGCGGCATTTTTAGTAAGTGCTTAAGCGAACTTTGAAAAAAGAGATCGGCGAGAAAGTCAACTAACAGAGTTATGTCTGTAGGTATGCTCACAGGCCGTCCTGCGGAGGAAATGCCCGGTTCTACGGGTGACCTTCTTCCCGAGCTCTTACAACTGCATTTAACGAAGTTCGGCAGTGATGAAAGGCGCCGCCTGTGCCTTGTGGCCATCTGTCTCCCTTCCCAAGGCCTTGGGAGCTTGCAGAGAGGCTCCAGGAGCACGGCGGCGCTCCGATTATGGAAGATATCGGCCTGCCGTCAAGGCGCCAGGGAGGCCTGGGCCATGGTGAAGACGCGGTACACAAAGGCTGACCCAAACCACATGTCCGAGGTCGGACCTGTGGGGCCAGATGGGAAGGAGATCCCTATGAGCTTAGTGTACGGCCAGGTAGAAATGGCCGCAAAGTATTCCCAGCAGGGTTGTAAACTAGACAGCATGTTAGATGGCATTGAAGAGGAATACAATCAGTCAAATTGACTATGTAATTTAAGGTGACATGTAAAATGCCTTCTAGCCGGGTTGTAGATTGTATGTCTTAGCCGACCTTTTCGCTTCAACCTCGGGACCCAATAGTCCGGAGTGTGTCCGAATACCCTCGCGGTTATATAAAAACCGGGGCATGCGTGGAGACCAGGCGTAGGGGTCATTAGTGCTTTATCAGACAAGTGCCCAACTAGTTATGTTATATTACATGGTTAGTAAGAAACATCTTCCAGGGAGAATAGTTCCCTTAGGGGTTCCTTTCCCTTGGAGGCATGCCCTAAAGTGCATGTCCGGACTGCGAAAAAAGCAGAAAAACATCTGGGGGCAGATAAATAAATAGGTAAGAAATCTTCTTTTAGTTCACCGACCAATATTCTCTTAAGAACGCTTAGCTTTCGGCTTCACCCGTCGAGAGGTACACATCCGGCTGACCCGGCAAGAATAATCGCAGAGGTGCTCCCTTTACCACCTAGCCGAACAATCGGGAACGTAGGGGTAAGAACATGAGCAAGGCAACCCAGCTTGGCCAAAACTTAAGTCATATCGATGCATATAATGGTGAATAAAAGGTACATGCGGAAGTGTGACACATGTATTGGGCATGAAGCCCTTATAATTAAGCTTCGTGAAAGAAGCCCCGTGTACAATGAGCGCCGATAGCGTGTCAATTGTGTCTAACAATGCGCTAACGAGCCTTCCAAGGCTTGAAAGAAAAAAGGAGGGAGAGGGAGAAAAATAGAAGACAGCTAAAATATAAAATGTGGACAGAGGAAGGAGACGAACTCGAATCCGGCGCTAGGCGTAGAATCTTCGGAGACGTCTGCGTTCCATGGGTTCGCTCGAGTCGGTTATCCGATGCATCTCGCAGACAGTGCGCTCCACCGGTCGGACTTGGTCAATAATAAAGGGACCTTCCCATTTGGGCTTTAGTTTGTCCTTTTTCTTGTCCGCAGCGAGAACTAGCTCGCCAACATTATAAATTTTGGCCCGTATTTCTCTGCTTTGATATCTTCGAGCTCTGCTGTTGATAGAATGCGGAACGGGCTTTTGCTACGCCACGCCCTCCTCCAAGGCGTCAAACTGTCCCGCCGATCGAGCTCGGCTTCTCTTTCTTCGTACATGTGCACGCCGAGGTGAGTCATGAATTATGTCGCAGGCGAACCGCCTCGTGCGATACCATAAAGAATGGTGTGAATCCAGCCGTGCGATTCGGAGTGGTCCGCAGCCCCCAGAGTACGGAGTCGAGCTCTTCTACCCAGTGCGTGTTAGATTCCTTGAGGGACCGCACTAATCTGGGTTTGATGCCGCTCATAATTAGACCATTTGCTCGCTCAACTTGACCGTTAGTTTGAGGGTGATAGACTGAAGCGTAGTCGAGCTTAATGCCCATGTTTTTGCACCAGAGTTTGACCTCGTCGGCCGTAAAGTTCGTGCCATTATCAGTGATGATGCTGTGGGGGACATCATAACGGTGTACAACCCTTGATATGAAGTCTATCACTGGTCCGGATTCGGCCGTCTTGACAGGCTTGGCCTCTATCCATTTGGTGAATTGATCCACCATGACCAGTAGGTATTTTTGCTTGTGCGTTCCTCCTTTAAGGGGTCCGACCATGTCAAGCCACCAGAACGCGAAGGGCCAGGTGATGGGTATAGTTTGGAGGGCAGTGGGTGGCATGTGGCTTTGATTAGCAAAGAGTTGGCAACCGACGCATCGTTGGACTAAGTTCTGAGCATCTGCCCAGGTCGTCGGCCAATAGAATCCTGTACGGAAGGCCTTGCTTACAAGGGCCCGGGCTGCGGCGTGGTTCCCGCCGAGTCCGGCATGAATTTCAGCCAGAAGATTCCGCCCTTCCTCTTTGGAGATACACCTTTGAAGGACTCCGGTGGTGCTTTTCTTATAAAGCTCTCCCTCATGGACTTTATAGGCTTTAGATCGCCGCACTATGCAGCGTGCCTCGTTTTGGTCCTCGGGAAGTTCCTGCCTGGTTAGGTAGGCTAGGAATGGTTCGGTCCACGGGGTAATGACTTCCATTATTACGTGAGCTGAGGGTGTTATTTCGTTGGCAGAACCACCAACTGTGTCAGAATGTTCGGTGTGGGACAGTGCGGTTGGGTCCTGGTTGTTATTTCCGGACTCTCCCTCCCATAATACGGATGGTTTGAACAACCTCTCTAGGAAGATGTTGGGGGGACAGCATCACGCTTTGTGCCGATGCGTGCCAACAGGTTTGCTGCCTGGTTGTTATCCCGGGCTATATGGTGAAATTCGAGCCCCTCGAACCGAGCTGACATTTTAGTACGACATTGCGATAGGCTGCCATTTTCGGATCCTTGGCATCAAAGTCTCCATTTATTTGGGATATCGCGAGGTTTGAATCCCCGCGCACCTCTAGGCGTTGAATGCCATGGAGACTGCCATCCGGATACCATGTAGAAGGGCCTCATATTCGGCTGCGTTGTTGGAGTACGTATTGAACTATATCTCCGGTTGGGGACGTCAGAACGACGCCAGCTCCCAGGCTAGCCAACATTTTGGAGCCGTCGAAGTGCATTATCCAGTTGGAATATGCGCCGTACTCTTTAGGGAGTTCGGCTTCGGTCCATTCAGCGATGAAGTCGGCCAAAACTTGCGACTTAATAGCTCTCCGTGGCTTATAGGTTATGTCGAACGGGAGGATCTCAATGGCCCATTTGGCAATCCGGCCCGTCACGTCGCGGTTGTTTATAATGTCGTTAAGGGGTACTTCAGAGGCTACTGTTATTGAACACTCTTGAAAGTAGTGTCGCAGCTTCCGGGATGCCATAAACACCGCGTACGCTATCTTTTGATAATGCGTGTACCGTGACTTGCATGGAGTTAGGACAGTGGACACGTAGTAAACTGTTTTTTGAAGGGGGAACTTGTGTCCGTCCGTTTCTCGTTCGACAACGAGCACCGCGCTTACAACTTGATGGGTTGTCACGATGTATAATAGCATTGGTTCGCCCATGTTGGGCGCGGCCAGGACCGGGTTTGTTGCCAATATGGCTTTTATTTCTTCGAGTCCGGCTTTGGCGGCATCCGTCCACTCGAAGTGTTTGGTGCGCCGGAGGAGGCGATAAAGGGGTAATGCCTTTTCTCCCAAACGGGAGATGAAGCGGCTTAGAGCCGCCACGCATCCGGTCAATTTTTGTATATGTTTGAGGTCTTTTGGGATATCCAATTGCGACAGAGCTCGGATCTTGGCTGGATTTGCTTCAATTCCTCTACCGGATACAATGAAGCCCAAGAGCTTTTCGGCTGGTACGTCGAAAACGCATTTTTCCGGGTTGAGCTTAATGTCATATGTTCAGAGATTATCGAATGTGAGCCTCAAGTCGTCTACTCGAGTTTCGACGTGCTTGATTTTGACGACCACATCGTCTATTTATGCCTCCATTGTTTTGCCGATCTGGTTTGCCAGACATGTCTGAATCATGCGCTGATATGTTGCACCGGCATTTTTTAGGCCGAAGGGCATTGTGTTGAAGCAGAATGGGCCGTATGGAGTGATGAATGTCGTTGCGGCTTGGTCAGGCTCTGCCATCTTAATTTGGTGGTAGCCGGAGTATGCGTCGAGGAAACACAATGAATCGTGTCCTGCGGTAGCGTCGATGATTTGATCAATGCGGGGGGAGGGGGAAGGGATCCTTTGGGCAAGCCTTGTTGAGGTCCTTGAAATCGATGCACAGGCGCCAGGATTTGTCCTTCTTTGGTACCATCACTAGGTTTGCTAGCCAGTCCGGATGTTTTATATCTCTGATGAATCCGGCCTCCAATAGTTTGGCTAGCTCCTCTCCCATGGCCTGTCTCTTGGGTTCGGAGAAACGCCGAAGAGCCTGTTTGACTGGCTTGAATCCTTTTAGGATGTTTAGGCTATGCTCGGCGAGCCGGCATGGGATTCCTGGGATGTCTGAAGGGTGCCAGGCAAAAATGTCCCAATTTTCGCGTAGGAATTCTCTTAGTGCAGCGTCTATATCAGGATTTAATTGTGCCCCGATGGAGGCCGTTTTTGTAGGGTCCGTTGGATGGACTTGGAATTTGACTATTTCATCCGCTGGTTTGAAGGAAGTGGACTTGGATCTTTTATCGAGTATCACATCGTCCCTGTTCACCGTGGAGCGTAGCGCAGTCAGTTCCTCGGCTGCTAGGGCTTCGGATAGCGCCTCAAGGGCTAGTGCGGCTGTCTTATTTTCGGCGCAGAGTGCTATGTCCGGGTCACTAGCAAGAGTGATGATTCCGTTGGGTCCGGGCATTTTGAGCTTCATGTACCCGTAATGGGGTATATCTTGAAAAATTGTGAATGCCTCTCGCCCTAATAGAGCGTGGTATCTGCTGCTGAACGGGGCCACTTGGAACGTGACCTCCTCGGACCTGTAATTATCCGGCGCGTCAACACCACATCCAAAGGTGATTTTACCTGCAGCTCGCTTCCGATCGGGGATTATTCCTCTAAAGGTTGTGCTGCTTCGCTCAATGCGGCTCCACCTATCTCCATTTTTGAGGGTTTCCTCAGAATGAGGTTCAATCCGCTGCCACCGTCCATGAGTACCTTGGTATAGCGAAAGCCGCCCACTATCGGACTAAGGACCAATGCGGCGGTGCTCGGGCTGTTCGAATTTAGGTTCGCAACGGCATTAAAGGTAATAGCCGTGTCACCCATGGGTTTATTGTTGCTACTTGGTAGACTTCGCAAGGCTGCGGAGTGTTCGTTTTCGATATTGTTTGATGCGAAAGTCTCAAAGACTATTAATACCGTCTTTGGTATCCTTGGGCTGGTGCTCTGTGGATGTCAAGAAGCTCCTCGCCGCTTTTGGCCACCGCCGAGTATCCAACATGCTCTAAGGCTATGAGTTGGTGTGGCGCCCTCTGTACTATGAATTTACAGGGTCCATTGAGCCATCCCTCCAGTAAGGTTCCATGCCCCGTGGGTTTTTTTTTTTTTGGTGTTTAACCCGGGTGATTGGCGATAATGCACCCTTTTGTTTCGGACTGGTTTGTATTCAAATAATTGTCCAAAAATCTTACTTCGGTTTTCCAGGAGCTTTCCATCGCACAGTACTTTCAAACTATGGATGCCAAGTCAGCAAAGCGTGTAATTTCACGGTGACCTATGGCGTTGAGGATTCCCATGTCTGTGCAATTATTGCAGAAGAATGAAATTGCATCTTCATCGCGGCAGTCCTTTATCCTGTTCATAACCAGGAGGAATCTGGCCCAGTAATGATGTACTGTTTTTTTAGGCTCTTGCCTAATATTGGATAGATTGCCTATGTTCGGGTGGGTGGGTGGAATTAGATCCGAAACCCCACCCAATCTGAGGCTCAAGGGCCAAGGAGTTTCCGAACTCAGAAGCTTGGATTCTTGGATGCCGCCCATCGAATCAGCCTGCTGCTCGACTCTAAGTTCAGGTCTTGAGTGACGCCCTCCCTCCGCTGGTATCCGGCTTGGAGGGATTGGGAATCCGGACGTAGTTAGTCCTTAAGATAGATGAAGGGTCGCCGCATTGTTCCTCCACCACATCAACGTGATGGGTGACCTGGGGAGAGTTAATCTCTCTCAGATCGGTTTTAGGCCTAATCTGATAGTAGTCTGTAGTGACTCCCAGGGCGACAATGCGATCCAAGAGCTCGTTTAAAGAAGAGAGCTCCATCGGATCTAACTGCTCAGCGAGTTCCGAGTTGACATGAAGATTGCTTTTGATGACCCGAGAAGTCATCGTCGGCGCCGCGGCCGAACAGGCGGTCATAAGAAAACCGCCTAGCCGGAGAGTTTGGCCGATAGCCAAAGCTCCTTTAGCAACAGAGCCGTCTTTAAAGACAGGATGAGGCATCCTTCCCGATGGCGGCAACCAGCGGAACTCTCAATGAAAGCACCAATGTCGGTGTCAAAACCGGCGGATCTCGGTAGGGGTCCCGAATCTGTGCGTCTAGGCGGATGGTAACAGGAGACAAGGGACACGATGTTTTTACCTGAGTTCGGCCCTCTCGATGGAGGTAAAACCCTACTCCTGCTTGATTAATATTGATGATATGGGTAGTACAAGAGTAGATCTACCACGAGATCAGAGAGGCTAAACCCTAGAAGCTAGCCTATGGTATGATTGTTGTTCGTCCTACGGACTAAAACCCTTCGGTTTATATAGACACCGGAGAGATTTAGGGTTACACAGAGTCGGTTACAATGGAAGGAGATCTACATATCCGTATTGCCAAGCTTGCCTTCCACGCCAAGGAAAGTCCCATCCGGACACGGGACGAAGTCTTCAATCTTGTATCTTCATAGTCCAGGAGTCCGGCCGAAGGTTATAGTTCGGCTATCCGGACACCCCCTAATCCGGGACTCCCTCAGTAGGGCTTAAGGATTTCAAGGATTCTATTGTGCAAGTGAACGTTTATCATCTTATCCTTAAGCACGGTTCCTGAGATGCCAATTGTTCTATCACATCATATTACCGAAAGAATCATCTCGTATAGGTCAAGTCCAATCATCATTCATCCTATTCATATCGTCATGACTCCAAAGAGGAAGTCTAACAAAATTATACATGTCTATGATCCCCAAAAATCATATGTATGGCTATCCCTATGTAAAAATCCATGGGTAGTGAGGGAGTCCTGGATTAGGGGGTATCCGGACAGTCGGACTGTGTACAACGTCCGGACTATTGAAGCATGAAGATACAAGACTCAAGACTTCGGCCCGTGTCCAGATGGGACTCTCCTTTGCGTGGAAGTCAAGCTTGGCGATCCGGATATTGTGTTTCCTTCCTTGTAACCGACTCCATGTAAACCCTAGCCCTCTCCGGTGTCTATATAAACCGGAGAGGTTGGTCCTTAGAAGGCCGATCACAATTAGAATCATACCATCATAGGCTAGCTCTTAGGGTTTAGCCTCTACGATCTCGTGGTTGATCTACTCTTGTACTACCCATATCATCAATATTAATCAAGCAGAAGTAGGGTTTTACCTCCGCCGAGAGGGCCTGAACTCTGGTAAACATCTCGTGTCCCTTGCTTCATGTTACCATCAGCCTTGACACACGATCGATCCCCTACCGAGATCCGCCGGTTTTGACACGACATTGGTGCTTTCATTGAGAGTTCCTTCCGTCATCGCTACAGGCTCGATGGCTCCTTCAACCATCATCAACAACACGGTCCTGTGTGAGACTTTCCTCCCGGACAGATCTTCATGTTCGGCGGCTTCGCCTCGCGGGGGCAAATTCGCTGCCATCCGAGCGGATCGATAGCTACGCCCCGGTAACCAGATCAGGATCGGAAACCTGAATTACACGGCGGATATCCGCAGAGACCGGATCACCGATGGATTCGTGCCCATGCCAGGGGCACCGGACAGTCACGACGAGCACGGCTTAGACCTGCTGCCGGACGAAGCTCGGGGTATCACCCTCGCAATAGCCTCGGACCTAAATCCGGAACAGGCCGCGTTGCCTAAGGACGGAGGGCTGGACCCCGCCCCGCAGGTCGCTGATAGCCCACAAGTATAGGGGATCGCAACAGTTTTCGATATGTAAGTGTGTCGAACCCAACGAGGAGCTAAAGTTAGAACAAATATTCCCTAAAGTTCTGTCGACCACCGATACAACTCTACGCACGCTTAATGTTCGCTTTACCTAGAACAAGTATGAAACCAGAAGTACTTTGTAGGTGTTTTCGGATAGGTTTTGCAAGAAAGTAAAGAGCACGAAAATAAAGCTAGGGGCTGTTAAGGTAAAGACACAACTAATGTAAATATAGAGAGTGTGGAAAAGTGATGGTAGGTGTGGCAAAATTGTCCCTTAAGCAATTGACTACTTTACTAGACCGATAGCAAGTTTTATGTGGGAGAGGCCACTACTAGCATGTCATCCCTTACTTGGAATTCTATGCACTTATGATTGGAACTATTAGCAAGCATCCGCAACTACTAATGTTCATTAAGGTAAAACCCAACCATAGCATTAAGATATATTGGTCCCCCTTCAATCCCGTATGCATCAATTTCTATGCTAGGTTGAAGCTTCTGTCACTCTTGCCCTCCAATACATAGTCCTATCAGCATACAACTAACCCTATGGTGTGATCCACGCACGCGCTCATATGATGGGCACCAAAGGACAGCAACATAACCACAAGCAAATTAAATCAATCATAGCAATTCATCAACCACCAATAGGACAACGAAAATCTACTCAGACATCATAGGATGGCAACACATCATTGGATAATAATATGAAGCATAAAGCACCATGTTCAAGTAGTGGGTATAGCGGGTTGCGGGAGAGTGGACCGCTGTAGATAGAGGGGAGAAGGTGATGGAGATGTTGGTGAAGATGGCAGAGGTGTTGGTGTAGATCGCGGTGATGATGATGGCCCCCGGCGGCGTTCCGGCGCCACCGGAAGCGAGGGGGAGAGAGTCCCCCTCCTTCTTCTTCTTCCTTGACCTCCTCCCTAGATGGGAGGAGGGTTTCTCCTCTGTTCCTTGGCTCCCATGGCTTGGGAGGGGTGAGAGACCCTCCGAGATTGGAGCTATCTCTCTGTTTCTGCGTTCTCTTCTTTCTCGGTTTCACCGTTTCACGTATATATGGAGATCCGTAACTCCGATTGGCCTGAAACCTTCGCCGTGATTTTTTTTCTCCGAATATTAGCTTTCTTGCGGCAAAGGAAGAGCATCAACCGACTTACGGTGGGCTCACGAGGGTAGGCGGCGCGCCCAGGGGGTAGGCGCGCCCCCTGCCTCGTGACCACCTCGGGCACCATCTCGCGTGGATTTTTCTTCCGAATTTTCCATATTTTCCAAAAATAAGCTCGTCCATTTTATCCCTTTGACTCCGCTTGATATGGATATTCTGCAAAACATAAAACATGCAATGCATGTGAACTGCACTGGCACTGGATCAATATGTTAGTCCCAAAAATAATATAAAAAGTTGCCAAGAAGTATATGAAAGTGAATAATATTAGCATGGAACAATCAAAATTATAGATACGACGGAGACGATCAGATCCCCAAGCTTAATTCTTGCTCGTCCTCGAGTAGGTAAATGATAAAAAAGATAATTTTTGATGTGGAATGCTACCTAGTATAATCTTGATCATATGTCTAATCATGGCATGAATATTAAGACACGAGTGATTCAAAGCAATAGTCTATCATTTGACATAAAAACAATAATACTTCGAGCGTACCAATAAAGCAATCATGTCTTTTCAAAATAACAAGGCCAAAGCAAGCTTATCCCTACAAAATCATATAGTTTGGCCATGCTTCATTTTCATCACACAAAAATGCCCCCATCATGCACAACCCTGATGACGAGCCGAGCAATTGGTTCATAGTTTTTAACGCGCTTCAGCTTTTTCAACCCTCACGCAATACATGAGCGCAAGCCATGGATATAGCACTATAGGTGGAATAGAATATAATGATGAGGTTATGTGGAGAAGACAAAAAAGGAGAAAGTCTCACATCGACGCAGCTAATCAACGGGCTATGGAGATGCCCATCAATTGATGTCAATGTGAGGAGTAGGGATTGACATGCAACGGATGCACTAAGAGCTATAAGTGTATGAAAGGTCAGCAAAAGAAACTAAGTGGGTGTGCATCCAACTTGCTTGCTCATGAAGACCTAGGGCATTTGAGGAAGCCCATCGTTGGAATATACAAGCCAAGTTCTATAATGAAAATTCCCACTAGTATATGAAAGTGACAACATAGGAGACAATCTATATGAAGAACATGGTGCTACTCTGAAGCACAAGTGTGGTAAAAGGATAGTAACATTGCCCCTTCTCTAATTTTCTCTCATTTTTTTGTTTTCTTTTTTTGGGGGCCTTCTCTTTTTTTTGGCCTTTCTCTTTTTTTTCGTCCGGAGTCTCATCCCGACTTGTGGGGGAATCATAGTCTCCATCATCCTTTCCTCACTGGGGCAATGCTCTAATAATGATGATCATCACACTTTTATTTACTTACAACTCAATATTACAACTCGATATCTAGAACAAAGATATGACTCTATATGAATGCCTCCGGCGGTGTACCGGGATGTGCAATGATCTAGCATAGCAATGACATCAAAAAATGGACAAGCCATGAAAACATCATGCTAGCTATCTTACGATCATGCAAAGCAATATGACAATGAATGCTCAAGTCATGTATATGATGATGATGGAAGTTGCATGGCAATATATCTCGGAATGGCTATGGAAATGCCATGATAGGTAGGTATGGTGGCTGTTTTGAGGAAGATATAATGAGGCTTATGTGTGACAGAGCGATCGTATCACGGGTTTGATGCACCGCCAAGTTTGCACCAACTCTCGAGGTGAGAAAGGGCAATGCACGGCATCAAGAGGCTAGCAATGATGGAAGGGTGAGAGTGCGATAATCCATGGACTCACATTAGTCATAAAGAACTCATATACTTATTGCAAAACTTTATTAGCCCTCAAGCAAAGTACTACTCCGCATGCCCCTAGGGGATAGATTGGTAGGAAAAGACCATCGCCGTCCCCGACCGCCACTCATAAGGAAGACAATCAAAGAAACACCCCATGCTTCAAATTTGTCACATAACGGTTACCATACGTGCATGCTACGGACTTGCAAACCTCAACACAAGTGTCTCTACAATCCACAACCACCCACTAGCATAACTCTAATATCACCATATTTATATCGCAAAACTATTGCAAGGAATCAAACATATCATATTCAGCGATCTACAAGTTTATGTAGGATTTTATGACTAACCATGTGAATGACCAATTCCTGTCATCTCTCTAAATAGATATAAGTGAAGCAAGAGAGTTTAGTTCTTTCTACAAAAGATATGCCCATTCTCTAACAAATATAAGTGAAGCAAAAGAGCATTCTACAAATGGCGGTTGTCTATGTAAAGAGAAACAGGCAATCCAAACTTCAAATGATATAAGTGAAGCACATGAAGCATTCTATAAAGCCATACTCAAAAGATATAAGTGAAGTGCAATGAGCATTCTATAAATCAACCAAGCACCATCTCATACCAGCATGGTGCATAAAATAAAAATAAAAACCTAATTTCAAAAGACGCTCCAAGACTTGCACATATCGCATGAACGAAACGAATCCGAAAACATACCGATATTTGGTGAAGAAAGAGGGGATGCCTTCCCAGCATCCCCAAGCTTAGACGCTTGAGTCTCCTTGAATATTTACTTGGGGTGCCTCGGGCATCCCCAAGCTTGAGATCTTGCCTCTCTTCCTTCTTCTCACATCAAAACCTTCTCGATCATCGAACACTTCATCCACACAAAACTCCAACAAAAAACTCGGTAAGATCTGTTAGTATAATAAAGCTAATCACCACTCTAAGTACTGTTGAAAACCAATTCATATTTTGTTTTAGCATTGTTTCTACTGTAATATAACTTTTTCATGGCTTAATCCACTGATATAAATTGATAGTTTCATCAAAACAAGCAAACTATGCATCAAAAACAGAATCTGTCTAAAACAGAACAGTCTGTAGCAATCTGAACATTCACCATACTTATGATACTTGAAAAATTCTGAAAAAATTAGGAAAAATAAAAAAATTTCACAGAAAGACAGTGCAAAAAGAATCAGAAACATTTGACGTTCCAGTAAAAAATTAAAATTCACACACTACAGCCAATGTTTCTGTCCTGCACCGCACAAACCAACAAGCATCGTAAACATCCTAAAGGCAAACCTTGGCACATTATTTTTATAATACAATGGAATTGTACAAGGGGATAATTATTTTTTTTGAAAAGTTTCTGTAATTAAGATTCACAAAGTTTCCGTGAGCATGAACAAAGTTCAAGGCTAGCTCCCACTTCAACAATGCTCGTCTTTCTTACTTTCACTTTCCTTTTTGAAAAAGTTTTGGGTTCCCCTCTTTATTTTTGTTGTTTTTAAACTATATGAAAGCACTCAACAGAAATAAATGACTCTCTAAAACTTCCGGGTTGTCTCCCTGGCAGTGCTTTCTTTAAAGCCATTAAGCTAGGCATATAGTGCTCAAGTAGTGAATCCAACCGGATCCCAAGGTATATCAAAGCCAATTTTAATTAGCAATGATTTGTAATTTAGTAGTGAGCACAAAGTAACATATATCATGTAATGGCGAAGTCTAACTCTCTTCCTATGCATCGGCATGTCATAAAAGAACAATTCATGCACACATAATAAAGGCCAATGCATAGTATAAACAGTTTCTTGCAATTTTATCGTATGGGAAACATAGAGAGGTGGAGATATAGTTCCTCTCTCATAATAATTGCAAGTAGGAGCAGCAAGCACATGCATATTATATCTATCAAAATCATCATGTGCAACGGTAAAAGGCAACCCATCAATATAATCCTTAATAAGTGCAAACTTCTCCGATATAGTGTAATCGGGAGAATTCAAAAAGATAATAGGACTACCATGCATGGGTGCAATAGCAACAATTTCATGTTTAACATAAGGAACTATAGCAAGTTCAACTCCATAAGCATAATTCATATTGGCATCTTGGCCACAAGCATAGCAAGCATAATCAAAAAGGGATATTTCAAAAGAATCATAGGGATCATAACAGTCATCATAGCAATCATCCTTCGGTAAGCACGAAGGGGAATTAAACAATGTATGAGTTGAAGAGTTACTCTCATTAGAAGGTGGGCACGGGTGATCAATCCGCTCTTCCTCCTTTTGTTCTTCGCTCTCCTCCTCATCTTTTTCATCCAATGAGCTCATAGTTTCATCAATTTCTTCTTCCATAGATTCCTGCAAAATATTAATCTCTTCTTGGACAGCGGAGACTTTCTTAATAAGTGAATTAATATCATAATTGTATTTATAATTCTCATAGCAATATTTGAGGATAGCTAAATTTTCAGATCTATAAATAGCATCATCAGAATCCTCAAACTCTTTACACATAGCTTCAATTTCATAAGCCCCATAAAAGCAACAAATTCTTGTATTTGTTCCACATCATAGTAATCATATATACCTCTAGCATAAGAAGCTAAGGTTTCATTATCATTAAATTTGCATGAAAAGGGAAGGTGTGGGGAATTCATCCTAGAGCAACAAGGATAATCATATTCCACGCATAGTTGCCAAGCATACCACTTCAATATATGAATTCGATCCCATAATAGTTTCCCTTTTTGTGTCAAGCGATAATCCCTAAAGTATTCACGTTGATCCAACGTTACTCCCATTACATAATTGAATGGGGTTTTCTCAGGATTATTAAAGTAGTACATAATATCTTTCACATAACCAGCATCGAGGGTTTTAGGAGGTTCCCCATCTCCATGAGTGGCAAGTACACCTAATTTTTTTGGTATTTCGTGTTCCATATCCATAACTAAAGATAGAGAACAACTAAGAACAGCAAATAAAAATTACTTAGTGATAAAGCAAACAAGCACACACGAGAATATTCATCCCACGCTATTGCTCCCCGGCAACGGCGCCAGAAAAAGGTCTTGATAACCCACAAGTATAGGGGATCGCAACAGTTTTAGATAAGTAAGAGTGTTGAACCCAACGAGGAGCTAAAGGTAGAACAAATATTCCCTAAAGTTCTATCGACCACTGATACAACTCTACGCACGCTTAATGTTCGCTTTACCTAGAACAAGTATGAAACCAGAAGTACTTTGTAGGTGTTTTCGGATAGGTTTTGCAAGAAAGTAAAGAGCACGAAAATAAAACTAGGGGTTGTTAAGGTAAATAAACAACTAACGTAAATATAGCGAGTGTGGAAAAGTGATGGTAGGTGTGGAGAAATTGTCCCTTAAGCAATTGACTACTTTACTAGACCGATAACAAGTTTTATGTGGGAGAGGCCACTACTAGCATGTCATCCCTTACTTGGAATTCTATGCACTTATGATTGGAACTATTAGCAAGCATCCGCAACTACTAACGTTCATTAAGGTAAAACCCAACCATAGCATTAAGATATATTGGTCCCCTTCAATCCTCAGATGCATCAATTTCTATGCTAGGTTGAAGCTTCATCACTCTTGCCCTCCAATACATAGTCCTATCAACATACAACTAACCCTATGGTGTGCCACGCCGCACGCCATATGATGGGCACCAAAGGACAGCAACATAACCACAAGAAAATTAAATCAATCATAGCAATTCATCATCCACCAATAGGACCCCTCGGATCCAAAGGGGCACCATTTCGGTTGTGTCTCGGATCCCAAGGTCAAGGGACATACCGGAGGCGCTCAAGGAGGTGGGAGGAGTGGCGGGGCCGATAGTCTTCTGGATTGAGGAGGAGGATCCACAAGAATTCTGCCAGGTTGCGAGGCGCCGCTTGGTTGCAGAAATAGTGGAGCAATGTTGGCCTTGCAGCCTTGAAGCTCACGGTTGCCACCACCAGATTCTTCGCCTCCGAGGCGGGCTCCTGCCAAGAGATGATCAGGCGGATTTCATCCACCGCCCGAATCGCTCACTGCACAACAAGGGGAGGCGGCTGGCTCATGAGCAGCAGACGACATCATGAGGCTTTGCCCGGCCTCGACCACAACCTCACGGTGATGGGATATGCCCACTTCGCCAGTAGCTCTTCCTCGATGTGAACCGCGGCAGCAAGTTGAAGCGGTCGGAAGCCGCCAAAACCGGCAAGGTTGCCAAGGGCCTTGTTTGGTTTGCGGTGGGGTGGTCCGCGAGCAATAACTTCGCGCCCGGCGACATCATCGCCATGATCTCTTGGAGTTCAACAGCGCCAGCCTCGTCCCAAATTGGATGAGCCGCTAGAGGATCAAGTCACGAGGAGTTCTTTGATACCTTGGAGGAGAAATGCGTGCGTGGCGAGCCGCTGCTCGTCGAGACACCACCAGTGGAGCTGGACTACATCGCCGCCCAGGCGGTGGGCGGCTTCATGAGGGAGGCAGTAGCGCCAGGGCGTGGAGGGCAGACGCGGCGGCGAAGAGGAAGGAGCTTACCCGGTGGGCGTGGGGGGCCAGGCAGTGCCGGCACAGGGCCCCTCTTATTGAAGGCGTGGTCGACGAGTCATGGAGCAGGAGGTGAGGCGCTGTCGACCCTCCGCCATGGGGAGGCGGAGTCCTATGGTGGGCCAGCTACGTGAGCAGGTCTAGCCTGGGCCGCACGGCCTTGCAAACCAGGAGGCGTCCGTGCGCCCGGGCCAGGGCGCGGCAGCAAGGAAGGTGGTGAAGGCGCGGTGGCGAAGAAAGCAACTGCCTCTCCTTCGTCAGCGTCCTCGGACTCCATCGCTTCCCTCCTCCATGAATGGCGACACGGAGGTTGTCTTTGATTTTGGTCCCTCGGCCCAAGGAGGAAGAGAAGGCAGAGAGGAGGTGGAGGATGAGTAAGTATCTTGCTCTCTTTTTTGTCATCTCCCCCTCAAACTGTGCTGCTTATCTTGATTCGTTTTCATCTTTGTAGGGATCGCGGAGGCAGCTGGCCTAGAGGATGAAGAGGGCGGGGCGGTGGGGCTGCCAGCCTGGCATCTTCTGGTACCCTTTGGTGGTGTTGAGCAGCCGGACAGCAGCCCGGCACAGCCCAGTAAGCTCAACACGCCCTCGTCAATGTGTGGCCAGTGCGATACAGTCTTGACCTTGCAGTGATTGTGGGAGGAGGGGCAGGGAGGAGCCACAAGGGCTACCCCAACCGCTGCCCCCATCAGCCACCGAGGCGTCCCGGCAGGCGGCATGAGCCCATGCGCCTCGGAGGAGGAGGCAAACTTAGGCGTGGTGGCTCCATGCCAGTGCCAGTGTTGGCGGGGAGGGGTCTCTTCTTCCGGCTTAGCACGGGTAAGTCACTCGCCTTCGTCCTGTCCTTTTCTTTTTGAATCTTGGTCTTGGCGTCACCTCATCCCCTTCTCGATATCAGATCCTCCTTGGTGGACCGGGAGGACATAGAACACCGTCATCGAGGATGTCGCCAGGGCGCCAGCGGAGCCGAAGATCGCCGCCGAGGAGGCCGCCATCTCTTGAGGGGCGCGGCAAGGGGCTGCCGGGAAGCTGGCAAGGCATGCTGCCGAGAGAACGGCAAGGGCCTGCTGGGGAGGCCAGCAAGGCGCTCATAGGAGGAGGTGGTTGACGACCAACCTTCCTCCTCCCTTTGCCTTTGGCTCGAGTACACGAGGGTGGCGGCGACTGTTAGTCCACCTCCGGGGATGGCGAGCGCCCATCGAGGTGTTTGATGTGAAGTGCTCGCCGCTTGCAGGCTGGTCGTGTGGCAATCTTGGTGGGCGGTTCCAGGAAGCGGCTCCTCAGGGCCAGCGTAACTTCCAGCTCAGGCGCTTCTGCGCCCGCCAGAAAAGGCCAAGTCCGGATGGCGGTGGTGGATAAAGCGGCAGACCTCGAGGCGTCACAGGCGCAAGATTAGTTCTGTCGGGGCCACAAGGACTTGAAGGCCGCCCGGGACATCTTGGTGGCGCAACTGGGCTTGCTTGTCATAGGCGAGCCGACATCGAGAAGGCCGGAACGGCGGAGCAGGCTGCCCGGCCGAGGCTACTCGGCACTAGCGGCGAGCCGCCTTGAACTCCCAAGGAGGACTTTTCAGCGTGAGGAGAAGCTTCGCGCGATGCTCCATAACAGGGCGAGGAGGTGGAAAACTTCGTTGTGCAGACCGGGGAGCTGGAGGCGGAGAGGCAGAGGCACTCAATGCCCAGGCTCAGTTCCGCGGCAAGGTGAAGGAGAATTTGGAGGTGGAGGCGGGGCGGGCTGAAGGACCAGGTCTGAAGCTGTCAAGAAGGAGAGACACGCTCAGGCGCTCTGGTTGAGTGCAGGCAGTCCTCGGCTCAAGGCTTGGGCAGCTTTCGAGGCCAACTCCATCAAGACACGAAGGCTGGGCTGGAGGGCCTTGAGGAGGCAGCTCTCGGAGGGCAAGGCCCGGAGGAGACCACAGCCAGGATCTGGAGGTGAGAAGCAGGCTGCGGAGAAGCGAAACCGCCAACCACAAGGACTTTGTGGGCGAGAACACTGGATCGGCCTCCTCGAGGGCGTCGTGACAAGATCCTGCCTGGTAGCTACCATGGGATACCAAATGTGAGTACACCCAGGCGCAACATGAGCCCCAACACCAAGCGGCCCTATTGAGGTGTCTTGAGGCCTGGGCTGGTCCACTCAATCAGGCGGCCTCTCGGCCAATGAGCCAGAAGGCTGCAGGAGTGCCATGATCAAGTTCCTCCCAAGGTGGCTTTGGAATCCCAACCTCGACTTTGTGTGATTGGAAGCTTTGGAGGATGCGGTTCTCATGATGCTCAAGGGCGTATCAAGCCCATCATCAGCGCATCGATGGAATTCCAGAGGATAGAGGGCCAAGCTAGGATTAGGCACCCGTCTCTCACCGCCCTACTGAGTTCATGACCAAGACAATTTTATCTTTAGTTAGAACGCAGCAACAATTGATGTAATATAACTCCGCATCACTTTTAATATTATGCACTATCTTCCGTTAGATCTCCTTGTATGTTCACCTAGGTTAATGGGGTAGGCTTGCGTAGCGTAAACCGAACCAGCACCTTGAGGCCGGATCCCCAATGGCTTGCGGTGTGCTTGCTACAGGCGAACCACCTTACTGCCCTCAAGCGGCCTCGACACTGAGCTTGACTTGAGTCGGTCGAGGCGTTGCCAGTGCGGAGCTACCACCGCACCCTCGGCCCAGCGGCCGCTTGGGCTGTTGAGGACTCGAAGCGAGCAGGGTGTTGCCAATAGGAAGGGCCCCTTCGCGTGCAGGTTCTCCATACATAAGGCATGACCTTGAGGACAAAAACCTTATATCTGAAAAATTGCTTAAGTTTCACATGACTTAGCTTACGTAATTGCGCAGGCGTCCACGCATCTGCGAGATGGTGCCGTCAAGCTTGGTGAGTCTTCTTCCTTGGAGCAGCGGCCGATAAAACTGCTGCTCGATCGGACGATTTCCACAACAGCGCCCCCTACAGGCGTGCCAAGATGTCGATTAGAACGACACCTATGGGATCCTTTGGAATCCCTTCTACGGTTGGGCGCGGGGTTGTGCAAAAATGATGCGGCGAAAGCTCTGAATCTGTCGGGACCCGATCCTAAGTCACACGATCTAGCATGTAACACATCATATCACTTTGCGGCCTCACGCACGGTATTCCCACGGGTGTCGCCTTACCATGGCCGGGACGTTTGCGTCGGCTCCGTATATGATAGTGTCGCTAGCATCCATATGACAAAGAACCGGGCCGACATGGCTGGTCGTGAACCAAGCGGCGCTAACCTATGGAGACAGGCATACATGAATCACATCGAGCATGTCGGTCATCAGCGTATGTATTCGGGCTGTAGCAGGCTATGAGACTCGGTATCGGGTAGCAGGCTAAGCAGGACTCGAATAACACCGTGACATTTCCCGAAGGACGGACATAAGAGCAGAAGTGAGACACATGCCGGCCGATCAAGTGTCCAAGCGGTAGTCTTTGGGCTAGCAGGACTCCGGTGAACCGGCTGGCGGACTACTATCGCTCGGAGCACGAGACTACATTTCCCCATATGAGAGGCTGCCAAGGATAAACAACTAGTTTGTCGGATCCCACATATCAAGCATTTCAAACATACACACAATATGCTCAATATGTATAAATCTGACAGTGGCATCACAACATAACTCTCGACTCAAATATTATTTATTAGGCTCGAAGAGATATTACAAACATGGGTCTCATGACCCAACACTCGAAACATACAAGTCAAAGCACAAGCGGAAGCTAAACATGTCAGTACGGACAACTATAAATGAAAAAGGTGAGAAGCGACTATCTACGAGATCTGCCGAGGGGCACAAGATCGTGGCGAGGTAACAAGCTAAGCGTCGAAGTCACGGAACTACTAAGCGAGGCCAGCGTCTCTACGCAAAACATAAATAAGCAAACATGAGTACAATTGTACTCAGCAAGACTTACATCGAGATCTAACTACATATGCATCATTATCAAAAGGGGTGGTGGAGTTTGTTGCAGCAAGCCAACTTTGACTCGGTGGCTATCACGAACTCTGTTGCAAGTAACTCTTTTGAGGTGGGCGCGAGTCCACATATTCACCATATCAATACACCACTATGGATCCGCTCCGTCTCCCTCACAGGGCATCCATAACACTCACGCTTATCTTGCGCATTTTAGAGTATCCACTTTCACTTGTCTATGGTGATATAGGCAGCGAAGTCCTTTTCGTGGACACGGCTATTCGAATAGATCATATTAAACCTGCGGGGTGTACTTCTTCTGCGCTCTCACCACTTACCGCGTTTACCGACATGTACTAAAACCAGCAAAGCGGAAGCCAGCGTGGGTGTCGGCCACGGCCTACCTAAACACTCAAGTCCCTAGTCAGGTTTATCGCCTATTCGGGTTCCATCCATGAGAGTCGGCGAGTTTCCCATCAGCCCCGAGCGATGTGTGCGGGGTTCCGAGATACCAGCGGGCATTTCGGTACACGACCCGCAGTGCCTACCGCCTTTAACCCACCCCTAAGGTCAGCGTTAAATGCGGCCCCGACATGCTACAAACACGGCTTGCAACTCGGACTGAGGACAAGGGTGGTTAAGCCGAGAAGGGTCAATTAGGATCCCAATGCGTGGTAATGGCTGTTTCATGGATCACAAACACAGAACTCAGTTCTGAGGGGCGGTGCAATGAGACAACCCACCATGTACTCCTACATGGCCTCTCACGCTACCTTTACCAAATCGTGTTCACACACTTAGCTCACACAAAATAGGACATGTTCATAACAATTCCAATTCATTCCAGATGAATCGGACCCGACTCAACTCTAAGCGTGTGAGGCATGACAAACAAGCATAAATGAGTAGGCACAACATGGCTCAAACAACTCCTACTCATGCTAGTGGGTTTCATCTAATTCTTGTGGAATGACGAGTCATGCAAAGGATCAAGGGGTTCAGCTACATGCAAGTAACACATGAGTCGTTGTTGTCCTAATGCAGTAAAATAGAGCGGGAGGCGAGAGAGTGGGATTATCGGAATGAACAAGGGGTTTTGCTTGGCACTTACGAAGATAATAGTTCTTCATCGGTGTCATCGAATAATCATCGTCGGTACATCGTCTCGGGAGGGCAATTAGGCAAACAAGAGAACACAATCAATGCAATGCATATATGATGCATGATCATGTTAAGATGCTGAATTTACCTAATGTAATAATCCAAGTTAGTTGGAGTGGAATTCAAACAAGGTTGAATTCCAACTCAAATGCTATTTCTAAGTTACCTAATCATGATTCATCCTATTCAGTGATGCTAACTTGTTCAAACATGCATGATCATGGCATAAACAGATTCTTCATATTTTTTGATCATTTTTCATATATAAATTATTTCCATCGAGTTCGGTTGAATTTATATGATTTTTAGAAGTTTAGGACATTTTAAATTTACTGAATTAAATTAAAAAGGGAATTATTGTCGACTGACGTCGGTGTGGCGTCAGCCAGTCAGCAGGCGCGGTCCGAGTCAAACTGGCGTGTGGGGCCACCGTCGGTGACTCAGCTGGGTTGGGTGGTTGACAAGTGGGACGATCGCCTTGACATCCGAGGTCAATCTTGACCGTGGGGTCCACCAGTTAGTACTAATCTTAACAGAAAATAAACAGATTAATTAAGGCGTGGGGCCCATGTGTAAGCGGGTGGGGGGTAGTTAAGCGGGGGCGGGGCCCGCGTCGAGGACGGGTGGTGAAACCCCGGTCGAAAAGTCATCGCCCTTGGCTGACCCAGCGTGGCGGCGGAGCAAGTGCAAAGACCAATCCGGCCACAAATGGGCGGGAAGGATCTGAGGGGCTGGGGGCATGGCTGAGGGTTCTTAGTGGGGTGGTTGGAGCTCGGCGGCCCGGGATCGGCCTTGTGGCTGGCGAATTTCAGCAGGCTGACTGGCCTTGAGGTTGGCGCTAAAGGGGCACCGCAGGCGAAGGGTGGGTCTCTGATTCTCTGGTCAGTGAAGGCAATGGCGTGCCGGGAAGGCCGCCATGGCTGTAGCCCATGGCAGCTGACGTCTTGATGGCGTGGCAGAGTTTAGTCAGGGGAAGTGGTAGCTAGAGGGAATGAGCCGGAGAAGAGGATCGACTAAGAGCTCACCGGTGGTTCGAGGCCGTCGGTGAGCTCGGGTGGGCAAGAACCGGCTAATTTGGCGGCAGCGACCAGCGGAGTCGAGAGGGAAAATGGTGGGGCGGCGCCTCGGGGTGCTCGGCGTCGGGGCTTGGTGAGGAGGAGGGAGAGGGCTAAGCGGAGGCCATGGGCCGTCGGCGAGGCAAGAGGGCGGTGGCAGCCCAGCGTTCTCGGTGGCGTTCAGTGAGAGAGGGAGAGAGCTCGGGGAAGGGAGGGGCAGAGAGGCGAGAGAGGTGGGGGTGGCTGCGTGGCGCGCAAGGAGGTCGGGGAGGCAGGCGGGCGGGGGGTGGAGGTGGCGCCCAGTGCCGCAACGTCGGCCACGCCTTCTTGGCCTTGAGGAAGGCAACCTGAGGGGAGGGGGGAGGCTCTTGGGTGAAGCCCATTTGGGCCAGCCAAGATCTTGGAGCCAAGTGGCGCCAGTGGGAGTCAGTAAGGCTTTACCTATTTTGTTTCCTTTTCTATTATTCGACATTTGTTTTGATTTAAATAAAATACTAAATCAATTTATTTAATTATGCCAATTTTGGGGGCTAACTATATTCGAGCTCCCCAACAAAGGGCACAATTTTGGACATATTATATATATATAATAATATATATCAAGGCAAATATTTAGTATTAATTCCAAATGCCCAAAATAAATACTTATGAGATCCTAAAAATATTGGTTAGATTGTTAACTCATGTATTTTAGGAGGACCACATGAGCATTTTCTTGGACCCTTTGGGCGATTTTTATTTAGGTCATTTCAAAAGTGATTCGGGGTTTCACAAATCCCCATTTCAATTTTCATGGAAATTAACATGATGACATGATGCCTTAATGCAGCTAATGTCAAGCAACTCTAGGGCTGTGACAACTCACCCCACTAAACAAGAATCTAGCCGAGATTCAAGGCGTGAGTAAGAGGAAAAGGAGGTCACCAACTATTACAACTTCCATGATCAATTGCCTTCTCGAAGATGTTGGTTCCTCCATCATCTTGGTCTTGGCGTCCTGAGATCTTCACTTGACGACAACGAAGAAGGAAAACCCTACATGATTCGATCTTCGAAGATCAAGTAAACATGATCAACTCATGGACTGAGCGGTGACACATCTCGAGTTGAGACACAAAATGCATCGAGGATGGAAGAACAACAACGAAGTTTGATTAGTGGCAACAATTCCACGCTTTAGGAGATGGTGGATGGTGTCAAGGTGGCGAGGACCATTTATGATCATGTGGGACACCTCGAGAAAGGTGGCGCAAGAACTATTCCTTAAGTGGCAAAAAGAATTACTTTTGATCCATAGATCATTGGAACTCTTTATACCAGAGGCAAAAATCTAGCGATCATTTGTGGTGCAAAGGAATAGTACACCGGACTAGAATGGATGATGTGGACTACCTTGTTGAAGACAAGCAAATGGATGATTTGCTTATCATCGAAGGTGGAGGGGACCCATGGTAAGTCCATTTTAAGATAAACCTGGACAAGAGTTGCCAAGAAGGCAGGTCTATAGCGAGATAGCACAAGGATGGTGCAAATTTGGGAGCAAATGCAAGCTGTTGGAATGTTCCAACCATCATATCTGCTGAGATTCGAATCTGGTTGGTGTTAGGATATTTCAGACTTATCATATGCGAAAGGAAAAGTTGCAACCATAAATCGAGCGAGAAGGCGTTGCGAGATTCTCGGGATATGAACTACGATAGCAAGCTCAAAACATGAGCTGGTTTTGCTACAAACATGTGAACACGTTGTCCCAGACAAACATGGCCACGTAGTAGTCTACGATAAAACACTACGAGTTGGGTTGGGAACCATCATCGAGGATAAAAGTCTTGTGCATGACCTAGGATTTACACCACAATTCCTTTTCCTTGAACAAATCAATCGGTGGCTTGGTGTGCTATGGAATTCATATGAAATGATGATCGATCTATCATGCCATAGAATACTATACGTGTGCATGGTGACTTGGGATGATTCCAAAGGAACAAAACAAACCTTTCTCAAATTCATGGCGGCAACTTACATCGGATGCACATGAATTAGAAATCACTACTTTCATCAAACACATGCTTCATGAGCGAAACCGAAGGCTTACACAATTTCCAATACTAGGTTGATGCTCAACATGACTCATGGGGAGACAAATGCTCTTGATGGGCTCATGACAACTCATCGAATTTCCATATCCTTTGGACTTCCACCATCATGTGAACACGGTGATAGCATTGGTCGGACCAAAGGATGTAATGGTTATGCTCGAGGGATAACCACGAGTAAGACAACATTACGAATATCGTTGGTTCTGATTTGACTTGACAATGGCCCATACTCAAATCAAAAGAATTGGTAGGACAATAGGTCCAACAAGCGATCACGAGGACCAATCGATGAAGATATCATCTTTCTTCAATACACACTACACAAGAATATCCTTTGGATCGAACTAGGTTAGGCAAGCTTTAACTCTCCAAGTTATTGTCTAGCTTAACCAACTAGCTCAGGAATATCAACACAGATTCTTGGAGAAAGGGTGGTCCACAGAACCAACTTGATCACGAGCTCAACATAGCGATCGAAACAACCGGTAACACTTCCAAGAAGATATTTGGAAAGTCACGAACCACCGGTATGTTACTAAGCTCGAGAACAATCTTGCTTTTGAGGGCAAGGCGATATGATCGAGCAGTGAGGACTTGACGGATCCTAACTCATAGATCGAAGTGCTAGAAAATAAGGACTAGGTAACGCGATCAATCTTAGGATGATGGTTTAACAACCAACGCTAAGAGAATATTGTCCATTCACTACCAAGCAACAAGTTGCTCGGATATTGATTTCACATCACAATTCACTTGCGGCATTCGGTTGCATCAACACGGGACCGAGGAATGAATAATGATAGCGAGAGTATCCGCATCAAGAATGCATAAGAGGAGTGCAATTTCCATGACATTCTTGACATAAAGATGGTAACACTCCAGTGGAGCAGAATCAAAAGCTGAATTGGCATTTTGATCTGCGGGATACAACTACTTTGACCCAATCCTAGAAATGGATGAAGTCTTGGAGTTTGTTTCTCCTAGTCATTCGGAATAGAATGGCTTGCCGGACCACAAGGATAAAATGCATCGATGAACACAACACATACCCTTGGCTATCAATTGATAGATGAAGGTGAGAATACGACTAAGAGAACAACTCAAGGAACATATAATTTTCGAGTTGTGGATGCACGATTAGTATGTCGAGCAAGTTCAACATTTCTTAGGATATCCCATGAGAAGGTAGAATTGGCAGATTCACAATTATGAATGGAGAACTCCTCAAGAGCACTCTTATTGTGATCTTTTGGCTCAAAGAACTTCGCCATAAGCTGTTAAGTATTTGGAAGAAGGAAATACCACGGACCTTGAGGACTATCATAAGGTTACTAATATCCTAAAGGCACTAGCAAATACTAACAACATGAAGTAGGATGAATCTGGGTTGACAACCCGAGGTAGAATACCTACTCTAAATGGCATCACGGGATGCTTTGAAAGTGATGGCGAGAATCATCGCCTTTGGGGATACAAAAGCATTACTAAATTGCTAGGTGACTTCCTAAACACCTAGGGTCATAATAATAGTTCCAACATATATGTCGAGGTAACAAATACCTCAACTCACCGATTAGTGTGCTTATACGACCAAAGGTCATCAGAGCGGAAGAAGGATTTGCAAATGCATCGGACTATTTAGAGACACAGGATGACTCGGACAGCATAGCGGCTGTAAATGCTCAAAATGATTTGAGACATCCTGCGAGAAAATGGTGGCATAACCACTCAACAACATCATAACAAGATTACGAGATCACGGTTATCATCACGAAATAGTAGGAACTGAGCTGAGGATTAAAACAACAATCTTAAAGGTCTATGGATTAGTAACACGTCATCCTAATAGATAGATGAGAAGCCTAGTTCTTAACCCGTAGAAGAGAAGGATGATTTCGGATCGGAAAGGTCATGAGGTATAAGGAGTAAAAAGAGCCTTCGTTCCTTCCACAATCAATTCCTTACATAACTAAAGCATTTCTAGACACAACCCGACCGGTTTGGCTTGGTAATCCTCTGACGATGGGCTCGATACCAGCAGCTATCGGGACCCGATCCTAAGTCACAGATCTAGCATGTAACACATCATATCACTTTGCGGCCTCACGCGGTATTCCCACAGTGTCGCCTTACCATGGCGGGACCGTTTGCGTCTTTTGGCTCACGTATATGATAGTGTCGCTAGCATCCATATGACAAGAACCGGGCCGACATGGCTGGTCGTGAACCAAGCGGCTAACCTATGGGGACAGGCATACATGAATCACATCGAGCATGTCGGTCATCAGCGTATGTATTGAGTGTAACCTTTGGGCTATGAGGACTCGGTATCCGGTACATGCTGAACTGAGGACTCGAATAACAGCGTGACATTTCCCGAAGACGGACATAAGCGAAGTGAGACACATACCCGATCAGAAGTGTCCAAGCGGTAGTCTTGGGCTAGCAGGACTCGGTGAACCGGGCTGTAGCGGACTACTATCGCTCGAAGGCAGACTACATTTCCCCATATGAGAGGCTGCCAAGGATAAACAACTAGTTTGTCGGATCCACACATATCAAGCATTTCAAACATACACACAATATGCTCAATATGTGTAAATACAACATGGCATCACAACATAACTCTCGACTCAAATATTATTCATTAGGCTCAGAAGCGAGATATTACAAACATGGGTCTCATGACCCTTTTCGAAACATACAAGTCAAAGCACAAGCGGAAGCTAAACATGTCTGAGTGCAGACAACTATAAATGAAAAAGGTGAGAAGCGACTATCTACGAGATCTGCCGGGGCACAAGATCGTAGCTGAGGTAACAAGCTAAGCGTGAAGTCCTGCGGAACTACTAGCGAGGCGGCGTCTCTGCAAAACATAGAATAAGCAAACATGAGTACAATTGTACTCAACAAGACTTCATCAGATCTAACTACATATGCATCATTATCAAAAGGGGGTGGTGGAGTTTGTTGCGACAAGCCAACTTTGACTCGGTGGCTATCACGAACTCATTTGCAAGTAACTCTTTTGAGGTGGCGCGCGAGTCCACATATTCACCAATCAATACACCACTATGGATCCGCTCCGTCTCCCTGGGAGCGCCCATCCACTCACGCTTATCTTCGCATTTTAGAGTATCCACTTTCACTTGTCTATGAACTGATATAGGCAGCAGAAGTCCTTTCCGTGGACACGGCTATTCGAATAGATCATATTAAACCTGCGGGGTGTACTTCTTCACACGCTCTCACCACTTACCGCCGTTTACACGACATGTACTCGGCAACCTTCAAGCGGAAGCCCAGCGTGGGTGTCGGCCACGGCCTACCTAAACACTCAAGTCCCTAGTCCAGGTTTAGCCTATTAGGGTTCCATCCATGAGGAGTCGGCGAGGTTTCCCATACAGCCCAGCGATGTGTGCGGGTTCGAGATATAAGCGGGCTTTCGGTACACGAACCCACGGTGCCTACCGCCTAACAACCCACCTAAGGTCAGCGTTGCGTGCATTGACATGCTACAAACACGACTACTTGCAACTCCGGATTGTGGACAAGGGTGGTTAAAGCCAGGAAGTCAATTAGGATCCCAATGCGTGGTAGTAGCTGTTTCATGGATCACAAACCAGAACTCAGTTCACGAGGGGCGGCTGCAATGAGACAACCCACCATGTACTCCTACATGGCCTCTCACACTACCTTTACCAAATCGTGTTCACACAAGCTCACACAAAATGGACATGTTCATAACAATTCCAATTCATTCCCGATGAATCAGACCCAACTCAACTCTAAGCGTGCAGGCATGACAAACAAGCATAAATGAGTAGGCACAACATGAGCAAACAACTCCTACTCATGCTAGTGGGTTTCATCTAATTCTTGTGGAATGACGAGGTCATGCAAAGGATCAAGGGTTCACTACATGACAAGTAACATGAGTCGTTGTTGTCCTAATGCAGTAAAATAGAGCAGGGCGAGAGGTGGGATTATATCGGAATGAACAAGGGTTTTGCTTGCAGGCACTTACGAAGATAATAGTTCTTCATCGGTGTCATCGAATAATCATCGTCGGTACATACGTCTCTAGGAGGGCAATTCAAGCAAACAGAAGAGCACAATCAATGCAATGCACATATGATGCATGATCATGTTAAATCTGAATTTACCTAATGCCATAATAATCCAAGTTAGTTGGGTGGAATTCAAACAGGTTGAATTCCAACTCAAAATGCTATTTCTAAGTTACCTAATCATGATTCATCCTATTCAGTGATGCTAACTTGTTCAAACATGCATGATCATGGCATAAACAGATTCTTCATATTTTTACTGATCATTTTCATATATAAATTATTTCCATCAGAATTCACGGTTGAATTTATATGATTTTTAGAAGTTTAGGACATTTAAAATTTCTGAATTAAATTAATTCCATAAAGGGAATTCTGCGTCGACTGACGTCGGTGTGGCGTCAGCGAGTCAGCTGGCGCGGTCGAGTCAAACTGACGTGTGGGGCCACCGTCGGTGACTCGAAGCTGGGTTGGGTGGTTGACAAGTGGGACGATCAACCTTGACTTGTCGGTCAATCTTGACCGTGGGGTCCACCAGTTAGTACTAATCTTAGCGAGAAAATAAACAATGATTAATTGGCGTGGGGCCCATGTGGCAAGCGAATCGAGGGTAGTTAAGCCCCGGGCCCGCATGTCGAGGACCGGGGTGGTGAACCAGTCGAGGTCATCGCCACCGTGACAGCGTGACGTCAACGGCGGAGCAAGTGCAAAAACCAATCGGCCACCAAATGGGCGGGAGATTCTGAGGGTAGGGGCCTTGGGGGTTCTTGGTGGGGTGGTTGGAGCTCAGGCGGCCGGGATCGGCTTGGCCGTGGCTTCTTGGGCCGGCGAACTCGAACAGCTGAGGTTGGCGCTAAGGGGCACATAGCAGAAAGGGTGGGTGCTCAGTTCTCTGGTGCAGTGAAGTGCTCGGAACGAACCGCCGTGGCTGTAGCCCACGCCCGGCGGCGATGTGATGGCGTGAGTTCGATCCGAGGGAAGTGGTAGCTAGAGGAGAATGAGCGGAGAAGAGGGGATCGACTCGGAGCTCACCGTGGTTGCGAGGCCGTCGGTGAGCTTCGGGTGGGCACCGAGCCGGCTAATTTAGCGGCAGGCGACCAGCCCGGGTCGAGAGGGGAAAATGGTGAGGCGGCGCCTCGGGGTGCTCGGCGTCGGGGCTTAGTGAGGAGGAGAGAGGGGCTGGCGGAGGCCATGGGCACGTCGGCGAGGCAAGGGAGGCCGGTGGCCCAGCGTGGCAGCGTTCGGTGGCGTTCGTGAGAGAGGGGAGAAGCTCGAGGGAAGGGAGGGGCGAGAGAGAGCGAGAGGTGGGGTGGCTGCGTGGCGGCAAGGAGGTCGGGGAGGCAGGCAGGCAGGGTGGAGGTGGCGGCGGTGCAGGCTGACCACGCGCTGTGCCCCCTTGCCCGAGGAAGGCGACGAGGGAGAGGGGCTGGGCTGGTGGGACCATTGGGCCAGCCAAGCCCATGCTGAGCCAAGTGATGGCGTGAGTAAGTCCAGTAAAGACTTTTACCTATTTTGTTTCCTTTTCTATTATTCGACATTTGTTTTGATTTAAATAAAATACTAAATCAATTTATTTAATTACCAATTTTGCGGGGGCTAACTATATTATTCAGGCTCCCCAACAAAGGGCACAATTTTGGACAGTATTATATATATATATAATAATATATATCAGCAAATATTTAGCATATTAATTCCAAATGCCCAAAATAAATACTTATGAGATCCTAAAATATTGGTTAGATTGTTAACTCATCCAATATTTTGAGGAGGCCCATGAGCATTTTCTTGGACCCTTTTGGGCGATTTTTATTTAGGTCATTTCAAAAGTGATTGATTAGGGTTTCACAAATCCCCATTTCAATTTTCATGGAAATTAACATGATGACATGAATGCCTAATGCAGCTAATGTCAAGCAACTCTAGAAATGTGGATCCTTTACAGTTAGGGCTGCGAAGATCGTAATACCCTAGTCTGCTTTGGTGGATGTATTTGAGTGTTCTTGTGTTCTTGAGCTAGCGGCGGGTGTGACTTGCCCAAAGATCTGAATCCTTCTCCTGGTCGCCTCGGGCCTCCTTTTATAGGAAAAGGGGTTGCCACAGTGGCACAGGGAGGTGGAAAGATCTCTGATCGATGAGTCTATCCTCGGCACCGCGGACAAGCATTTATTAATCACGATCAGGCGTGCCCCTCTCGCTTTATTGGGGCAGGAAGCACGTCCCGGTATAAATCGCCTCGCTGGCCCGACACTCCTCCGTGACGAAATCATGGCGCCACGTTGGCTGGCTCTTGGGCTAGTCGGTGGTGGAGCCTTCACGAATATCTGCATGCCACCGCAGGTGCTTGCTGGTCGATCATGGAGGCATAGCCAGGTGCACCTTTCGGTGGTTGGTGGCAGCTGCAGAGACAGCGGTGGAGCCAACATCTGTGAACTGGCCGTGGCCCGTGGTGTCTTAAATCAAGGTCTTGCCGTTGCGTTGTCTTCCGGCAAGCGTCTTGCGGGGGTCTCGTCAGTTCCTCGGCTAGGATCCTGCTGAGGATCGTCGATCTTCGATCATCTTACGATCTCGTGTGTTTATGATCTTGAAGATCCGCATACCACCTGAGAGGCACCTCTGAGCCTTGGTTTCAATTTGGATGGTTGGTGGTGTTGGAACCTCGGGGCGGTTCCATAGCATCACGTCACATCCGCGGTAAATGGGAAAAAAGGCAAGCGCCTTCCCCATAAAAGGAATAACCCGGCGCCTTTGCTCATTTACCTGCATGCCCTCTCCAATCTCGGAACCGCCGTCACTTCTTCCTCCCTCTCAAGCTTTTGCCTTTGCTTTCGCCCTACCTTGCGTCTTTGTTATCCTTCCCCTGCGCCTCTACGGCCGCCATGGCCTTTTAAAACCAGTAAAAGCAAGGGAGTGGCCAAGGATCTTTGGGGCGAAGGAGCGCTAGAAAGCCGAGTTGGCGGTCTGGCCGGGCCTTGATCTGCCTACTTTCCCATGGTCGTGACGGTCCATCTCAGGGACTACTTCAAGCACTGTGAGGTGCAAGGCAGAGGCGGCGGGGCATCCGGCCGCGTCGTCATCCCTCTGCTTTCGCAAAACCCGGCCGAATCGGTACCCATTCTTCGTCGACTACTTTTCTTGTAGCCTCTGCCCCTTCTCTGATTTCTTCAATGACATCATGCACTGACTATGCTTCCACCTTGGAGTTTCACTTCAAGCAGCGTGGCGTGCATGGCTCTTTGCGGTGCATCCCAACCGCGGCGCTCTTCATAACTACTTCTTCCCTCGGATCCAAAGGGGCACCATTTCGGTTGTGTCTCTGGATCCCAAGGTCAAGGGGCATACCGCAGGCGCTCAAGGAGGTGGGAGGGAGTGGCGGGGCCAGTAGTCTTCTGGATTGAGGAGGAGGATCCACAAGAATTACACCCGAGGTTGCGCGGCGCCGCTTGATTGCTGAGAATGGTGGAGCAATGTTGGCCTTGACGGCTTGAAGCTCACGGTTGCCACCACCAGATTCTTCGCCTCGTCAGGCGGGCTCCTGCCAAGAGATGATCAGGCGGATTTCATCCACCGCCCGAATCGCTCCTTGCACAACAAGAGGCGGCTGGCTGGCTCATGAGCAGCAGACGCGACATCATGAGGCTTTGCCCGGCCTCGACCACAACCTCACGGTGATGGGATATGCCCCGCGGTAGCTCTTCCAGCTCGATGTGAACCATGACGGCAAGGTTGAAGCGGTCGAGAAAGCCGCCCAAACCGGCAAGGTTGCCAAGGGCCTGTTTGGTTTGCGGTGGGGTGGTCGGTGAGCAATAACTCGCGGCAAAGCGACATCATCGCCATGATCTGGAGTTCAGCGCCAGCCTCGTCCCAAATTGGATGAGCAGCTAGAGGATCAAGTCACGAGTTCTTTGATACCTTGGAGGAGAAATGCGTCGTGGCGAGCATTGCTCGTCCGAGACACCACCCGGTAATTTGGACTACATCGCCCTTGAGGAGTGGGTAGCTTCGCCGAGGCAGTAGCGCCCGGTAGCGTGGAGGGAGCGAGGCCCGAAGAGGAGAGCTTACCCGGTGGGAGAGTGGGGAAGCCCGGCAGCCTTGCCGGCAGGGCCCCTCTTATTGAAGAGCGTGGTCGGCGAGTCGCCGAGGCGGAGGTCGAGGCCCTGCCGACCCTCCGGCCATGGGGAGGCGGAGTCCTATGGTGGGCCAGCTACAGTGAGCCGGTCTAGCTGGCTGGGCCCGCTGACGGCCAAAGCAAACCAGGAGGCGTCCGTGCGCGCAGGAGCCGAGGGCATGGCGGCAAGGAAGGTGGTGAAGGCAGCGGTGGCGAAGAAAAGCAACTGCCTCTCCTTCGTCCAAGCGTCCTCGGACTCCATCTGCTTCCCTCCTCCAGAATGGCGACACGGAGGTTGTCTTTGATTTTGGTCCCTCGGCCCAAGGAGGAAGAGGAAGGCAGAGAGGAGGAGGTGGAGGATGAGTAAGTATCTTGCTCTCTTTTTTGTCATCTCTTCCCTCAAAACTGTCTTGCTTATCTTGATTCGTTTTCATCTTTGTAGGGATGGAGGCGCTGGCCTAGAAGGATGAAGGGCGGGGGCTTCGGTGGGCGGCCAGCCCTGGCAGTCTTTCAGGTACCTGCTTGGTGGTGTTGAGCAACCGGACAGCGGCCCGGCACAGCCCAGTCGCTCAACACTCGCCCTAAATCGTGTGTGTGTCAGTGCGATACTAGTCTTGACCTTGCGTGATTGTAGGAGGAGGACGGCCCAGAGGGAGAACCTGAAAGGGCTACCCCCAACCGCTGCCCCCATCAGCCACCCCGCCCGAGGCGTCCCGTCAGGCGCCAAGCACCGAGCCCATGCGCGCGGAGGAGGAGGAGGCAAACTTAGGCGCTGGTGGCTCCATGTAGTGCCAGTGTTGGCGGGGAGGGTCTCTTCTTCCCGGCTTGGCACGGGTAAGTCACTCGCCTTCCGTCCCTGTCCTTTTCCTTTTTGAATCTTGGTCTTGGCGTCACCTCATCCCCTTCTCGATATCCAGATCCTCCCTTGGTGGACCGGGAGGACATAGACACCGTCATCGAGGATGTCGCCAAGGACGCCACGGCGGAGGCCGAGAAGATCGCCGCCGAGGAGGCCGCCAAGGATCTTCAGGGGCGCCCGGCAAGGGAGCTGCCAGGAAGCTGGCAAGGCGGCTGCCGAGGAGGCGGCAAGGGCCTGCTTGGGGAGGCCGCAAGGCAGCTGCAGGAGGAGGTGGTTGGCGACCAACCTTCCTCCTCCTTTGCCTTTGGCTCGGGCGAGTACACGAGGGTGGCGGCAACCTGTTCGTCCACCTCCGGGGATGGCGAGCAAGCAGGCGCCCATCGAGGGAGGTGTTTGATAATGAAGTGCTCGCTTGCCGGGCTTGAGTGGTTGTGGCAGAATCTTGGTGGGCGGTTCCAGGAAGGCGGCTCCTCCGGGCCATGGCGCCAACTTCCAGCTCGAGCGCTTCCTTCGCCCGCCAGAAAAACGGCCAAGTCGGGATGGCGGTGGTGGATAAGCAGGACCTCTCGGCGCGTCACCGGGGCGCAAGATTAGTTCTGTCAGGCCACAAGGACTTGAAGGCCGCCCAGGACATCTTGGTGGCGCAACTTGGAGGCTTGTCATGAAGCGAGCCCGACATCGAGAAAGGCCAGGGAACAGTAGGCAGCAGGCTGCCCGGCCGAGGCTACTCGGCACTAGCAGGAGCCGCCGCTGAACTCCCAGAGGAGGACTTTCAGTGAGGAGGCTACGCGCGATGCTCCATAACAGGGCGAGAGGTGGAAACTTCGTTGTGCAGCGGACCCGGGAGAGGCTGGGCGAGAGCACAGGGAGGCACTCAATGCCCGGCTCACAGTTCCGCCCGGCAAGGTGAAGGAGGCTGGAGGTGGAGCCAGGCCGGAGCTGAAGGACCAGGTCTGAAGCTGTCAAGAGAAGGACACGCTCAGGCGCTCTGGTTGAGGTCTGGTATGATCCTCGGCAAGGCTGGGCAGCTTTCCGAGGCCCTGACAACTCCATCAAAGACACGAAGAAGCTGAAGGCTGGAGGGCCTTGAGGAGGCAGCTCTCGGAGGCAAGGCCCGGGAGGAGACCACGGCCAGGATCACGGAGGCTGAGGAGCAGCTGCGGAAGAAGCAAACCGCCAACCACAAGGACTTTGTGGGCGAGAACGCTGGATCGGCCTCCTCGAAGTCGTCGTGGCAAGATCCTGCCTGGTAGCTACCATGGGGATACCAAATGTGAGGTACACCCAGGCGCAACATGAGCCCCAACACCAAGCGGCCCTATTCTTGAGGGTGTCTTGAGGCCTGGGCTGGTCCACTCAATCAGGCGGCCTCTCGGCCAATGAGGCCAGAAGGCTTTGCTTGCAGTGCCATGATCAAGTTCCTCACCAAGGTGGCGCTGCTGGAATCCCAACCTCGACTTTGTGGTGTTGGAGAGCTGCTTGGAGGATCTCGGTTCTCGGTTGCTCAAGGGCGTGTCAAGCCATCATCGGCCTTGCATCGATGGAATTAGGAGGATAGAGGCCAGCGCTAGGATTAGGCACCCGTCTCTCACCGCCCTTCTGAGTTCATGACCAAGACAATTTTATCTTTAGTTAGAACCCCATGCAACAATTGATGTAATATAACTCCGCATCACTTTTTAATATTATGCATGCTATCTTCCGTTAGATCTCCTTGTATGTTCACCCTAGGTTAATCGGGTAGGCTTGCCGTGCGTAAACCGAACCGGCACCTTGAGAATGGATCCCCAATGGCTTGCGGGTGTGCTTGCTACCGGCGAACCACCTTCTTGCCCTCAAGCGGCCGCTCGAACTACCGAGCTTGACTTGAGTCGGTCGAGGCGTTGCCAGTGCGGAGGCTACCACCACCTCGAGCCTTGGCAGCAGGCTATTGGCGGACTCGAAGCGAGCAAGGAGTGTTGCCAATAGCGGAAGGGCCCCTTCGTCGTGCAGGTTCTCCATACATAGGGCATGACCTTGAGGACAAAAACCTTATATCTGAAAATTGCTTAAGTTTCACATGACTTAGCTTTTACAGCCATTGCCAGCGTCCACGCATCTGCGGATGGTGCCGGAAATCAAGCAGTGCGTCTTCTTCCTTGGAGCAGCGGCCCGCGATGAAAACTTCTGCTCGATCGGACCAGATTTCCTGGCAGTAGCCCTACAGGCGTGCCAAAGATGTCGGTGGGAGCGACACCTATGGGATCCTTTGGAATCCCTTCTACGGTTGAAGGCGGCGAGGTTGTGCAAAAGGCGGTGCGACGGGAAAGCCTGCAGATCTGTCGAGGACCCGATCCTAAGTCACCGATCTAGCATGTAACACATCATATCACTTTGCGGCCTCACGCCTGCGGTATTCCACAGGTTGTCGCCTTACCATGGCCGGGACGCTTGCGTCTTTGGCTCCACGTATATGATAGTGTCGCTAGCATCCATATGACAAAAGAACCGGGCGACATGGCTAGTCGTGAACCAAGCGGCGCTAACCTGTGGGGGACGAGCATACATGAATCACATCGAGCATGTCGGTCATCAGCGTATGTATTAGGGCTGTAGCTTGGCTAACGGGACTCGGTATCGGGCTGTGAGCTAAGCGAGGACTCGAATAACACCGCGTGACATTTCCCGAAGGAACGGACATAAGGCAGAAGTGAGACACATGCCGGCCGATCAAGTGTCCAAGCGGTAGTCTTTGGGCTAGCGGGACTCCGGTGAACCGGGCTGTAGCGGACTACTATCGCTCGGAGGCACGAGACTACATTTCCCCATATGAGAGGCTGCCAAGGATAAACAACTAGTTTGTCGGATCCCACACATATCAAGCATTTCAAACATACACACAATATGCTCAATATGTGTAAATCTGACGTGGCATCACAACATAACTCTCGACTCAAGATATTATTTATTAGGCTCCGAAGGCGAGATATTACAAACATGGGTCTCATGACCCAACACTTTCGAAACATACAAGTCAAAGCACAAGCGGAAGCTAAACATATGCGAAATCTGAGACAACTATAAATGAAAAAGGTGAGAAGCGACTATCTACCAGATCTGCGAGGGGCACAAGATGCGTGGTGAGGTAACAAGCTAAGCGTTAAAGTCCAGCGGAACTACTAAGCGAGGCCAGCGTCTCTCGCAAAACATAGAATAAGCAAACATGAGTACAATTGTACTCAGCAAGACTTATCGAGATCTAACTACATATGCATCATTATCAAAAGGGGTGGTGGAGTTTGGTTGCTGACAAGCCAACTTTGACTCGGTGGCTATCACGAACTCATTTGCCAAGTAAATCTTTTGAGGTGGCGTGCGAGTCCACATATTCACCAAATCAATACACCACTATGGATCCGCTCCGTCTCCCTCACGAGCGCATCCATAACACTCACGCTTATCTTGCGCATTTTAGAGTATCCACTTTCACTTGTCTATGGTGATATAGGCAACCCGAAGTCCTTTTCGTGGACACGGCTATTGAATAGATCATATTAAACCTGCGGGGGTGTACTTCTTCACCTGCGCTCTCACCACTTACCGCGTTTACGACATGTACTCGGCAACCTTCAGCGGAAGCCCAGCGTGGGTGTCGGCCACGACCTACCTAAACACTCAAGTCCCTAGTCGGGTTTATCGCCTATTCGGGTTCCATCCATGGGAGTCGGCCGAGGTTTCCCATACAGCCCGAGCGATGTGTGCGGGGTTCCGAGATACCAAGCGGGCTTTCGGTACACAGACCCACAGTGCCTACCCACCCACAACCCACCCCTAAGGTCAGTGCGTTAAATGCATTGACATACTACAAACACGAAACTACTTGCAACTCGGATGTGGACAAGGGTGGTTAAAAAGCGAGAAGGTCAATTAAGGATCCCAATGCGTGGTAGTAACTGTTTCATGGATCACAAACACAGAACTCAGTTCTGAGGGCGGCTGCAATGAGACAACCCACCATGTACTCCTACATGGCCTCTCACCTACCTTTACCAAATCGTGTTCACACTTAGCTCACACAAAATAGGACATGTTCATAACAATTCCAATTCATTCCAGATGAATCGGACCCGACTCAACTCTAAGCGATGGCAGGCATGACAAACAAGCATAAATGAGTAGGCACAACATGGGCTCAAACAACTCCTACTCATGCTAGTGGGTTTCATCTAATTCTTGTGGAATGACAGGTCATGCAAAGGATCAAGGGTTCAGCTACATGACAAGTAACACATGGTCGTTGTTGTCCTAATGCAATAAAATAGAGCAGGAGGCGAGAGAGTGGGATTATATCGGAATGCACAAGGGGTTTTGCTTGCACAGCACTTACGAAGATAATAGTTCTTCATCGGTGTCATCGAATAATCATCGTCGGTACATATCGTCTCACAGGGAGGGGCAATTACCCGCAAACAAGAGAAGCACAATCAATGCAATGCACATATATGATGCATGATCATGTTAAGTCACAGAATTTACCTAATGCCATAATAATCCAAGTTAGTTGGAGTGGAATTCAAACAAGGTTGAATTCCAACTCAAAATACTATTTCTAAGTTACCTAATCATGATTCATCCTATTCAGTGATGCTAACTTGTTCAAACATGCATGATCATGGCATAAACAGATTCTTCATATTTTTCTGATCATTTTTCATATATAAATTATTTCCATCAGAGTTACGGTTGAATTTATATGATTTTAGAAGTTTAGGACATTTTAAAATTTCTTGAATTAAATTAAATCCATAAAGGGAATTCTGCGTCGACTGACGTCGATGTGTCGTCGTGATCAGTGAGCGCTGTCCAGGTCAAACCTGACGTGTGGGGGCCTACGTCGGTGACTCGAACTGGGTTGGGTGGTTGACAAGTGGGACGGTCGTGCTTGACTTATCGAGGTCAATCTTGACACGTGGGGTCCACCAGTTAGTACTAATCTTAACAGAAAATAAACAATGATTAATTAGGCGTGGGGCCCATGTGTAAGCGGGTGGGGGGTAGTTAAGCCCGGGGGCCCATGTCGAGGACCCGGGGTGGTGAACCCCGTCCAAAAGTCATCGCCCTACCGTGACAGGCCTTGGCTGACGTCGAGCAGCGAACAAGTGCAAAGACAATCCGGCCACCAAATGGGCGGGAGAGGACTCTGAGGGGCGGGGGCCATGTTGGGGTTCTTGGTGGGGTGGTTGGAGCTCAGGGCGGGATCGGCCTTGTGTGGCTGCTGTGGCCGGAGGCTTCGAAGTGCACAGGAGTTAGCGCTAAGGGGCACCATGAGCTGAAAGGAGTGGGTCTCTGATTCCCTCTGGTGCAGTGAAAGGCATCGGGCGTGCTCGAGCCGAGCCATCGTGGCTGTGTACCTACCTGGCTGACGTCTTGATGGCGGCAGTTTCGATCCGCAGAAGTGGTAGCTAGAGGGAGAATGGCGGAGAAGAGGGATCGACTCGGGAGCTCACCGTGGTTGCGAGAGCCGTCGGTGAGCTCGGGTGGGCCGGGCAGGCTAATTTGGCGGCGACCAGTGGTCGAAGGGAAAATGGTGGGGCGGCGCCTCGGGGTGCTCGGCGTCGGGGAGCTTAGTGAGGAGGAGGAGAGGGCTAAGCGGAGGCCATGGGCACGTCAGCGAGCAAGGAGGGCAGTGGCCGCAGCGTGACGGCGTTCTCGGTGGCGTTCGGTGAGAGAGGAGAGAGCTCGAGGAAGGGAGGGCAGAGAGAGGCGAGAGGTCTCGAGGGGTGGCTGCGTGGCGGCGCAAGGAGGTCGGGGAGGCAGGCGAGAGCGGGGTGGAGGTGGCCTTGGCCTTGGCCCTTGTCTGCCTGCCTGCCTTGGCCTTGAGGAAAGGCAACGAGGGGAGGGAGACTCTTGGGGCTGGGCCGGCCAGTGAGCCAGCCAAGCCCAGCGATCTTGGAGCCAAGTGGCGCGAGTAAGTCAGTAAGGCTTTACCTATTTTGTTTCCTTTTCTATTATTGACATTTGTTTTGATTTAAATAAAATACTAAATCAATTTATTTAATTATGCCAATTTTGCGAGGGCTAACTATATTATTCGAGCTCCCCAACAAAGGGCACAATTTTGGACAGTATTATATATATATATAATAATATATATCCAAGGCAAATATTTAGCGTATTAATTCCAAATGCCCAAAATAAATACTTATGAGATCCTAAAAATATTGGTTAGATTGTTAACTCATGTCCAATATTTTGGAGAATATGAGCATTTTCTTGGACCCTTTTGGGCGATTTTTATTTAGGTCATTTCAAAAGTGATTACGAGGGTTTCACAAATCCCCATTTCAATTTTCATGAAATTAACATGATGACATGAATGCCTTAATGCAACTAATGTCAAGCAACTCTAGGGCTGTGACAACTCACCCCCACTAAACAAGAATCTAGCCCGAGATTCAAGGCGTGAGTAAGAGGAAAAGGAGGTCACCAACTATTACAACTTCCATGATCAATTGCCTTCTCGAAGATGTTGGTTCCTCCATCATCTTGGTCTTGGCGTCTCGAGATCTTCACTTGACCGACAACGAAAGAAGGAAAACCCTACATGATTCGATCTTCACGAAGATCAAGTAAACATGATCAACTCATGGACTGAGGCGGTGACACATCTCGAGTTGAGACACAAAATGCATCGAGAGGATGGAAGAACAACAACGAAGTTTGATTAGTGGCAACAATTCCGCTTTAGGAAGATGATGGATGGTGTCAAGGTGGCGAGGAACCATTTACCATGATCCGTGGCAGGACACCTCGAGAAAGGTGGCGCAAGAACTATTCCCTTAAGTGGCAAAAAAATTACTTTTGATCCATAGATCATTGGAACTCTTTATACCAGCCAAAACAATCTAGCGATCGTTTGGCGGTGCAAGGAATAGTACACGGGACTAGAATGGATGATGTGGACTACCTTGTTGAAGACAACGCAATGGATGATTTGCTTATCATCGAAGGTGGGGGGACCCATGGTAAGTCCATTTTAAGATAAACACTGGACAAGAGTTGCCAAGAAGGCAGGTCTATAGCGAGATAGCACAAGGATGGTGCAAGCTGGGAGCGAAATGCAAGCTGTTGGAATGTTCCAACCATCATATCTGCTGAGATTCAGATCTGGTTGGTGTTAGGATATTTCGGACTTATCATATGCGAGCAGGAAAAGTTGCAACATAAATCGGCGAGAAGACGTTGCGAGATTCTCGGGATATGAACTGCGATAGCAAGCTCCAAGACATGAGCTGGTTTTGCTACAAACATGTGAACACGTTGTCCCAGACAAACATGGCCACGTAGTAGTCTTACGATAAAACACTACCGAGTTCAGGTTGGGAACCATCATCGAGGATAACGAAGTCTTGTGCATGACCTAGGATTTACACCACAATTCCTTTTCCTTGAGCGAATCAATCGGTGGCTTGGTGTGCTATGGAATTCATATGAAATGAAGATGATCGAGTCTATCATGCCATAGAATACTTATGCGTGCATGGTGACTTGGGATGATTCAAAGGAACAAAACAAACCTTTCTCAAATTCATGGCGGCAACTTACATCGGATGCACATGAATTAGAAATCACTACTTTCATCAAACACATGCTCCATGAGCGAAACACGAAAGAATGCTTACGAATTTCCAATACTAGGTTGATGCTCGGCATGACTCATGGGGAGACAAAATGCTCTTGATGGGCTCATGACAACTCATCGAATTTCCATATCACTGGACTTCCACCATCATGTGAACACGGTGATAGCATTGGTCGGACCAAGGATGTAATGGTTATGCTCGAGGAGTAACCACGAGTAAGACAACATTACGAATATCGTTGGTTCTGGTTTGACTTGACAATGGCCCATACTCAAATCAAAGAATTGGTAGGACGATAGGTCCAACAAGCGATCCACGAGGACCAATCGATGAAGATATCATCTTTCTTCAATACACACTACACAGAATATCCCTTTGGATCGAACTAGGTTAGGCAAGCTTTTATCTTCCAACTCTCAAAGTTATTGTCTAGCTTAACCAACTAGCTCGGGAATATCCAACACAGATTCTTGGAGAAGGGTGGTCCACGAGGAACCAACGATCACGAGCTCAACATAGCGATCGAAACAACCGGTAACACTTCCAAGAAGATAATTGGAAAGTCACGAACCACCGATATGTTACTAAGCTCGAGAACAATCTTGCTTTTGAGGCAAGGCGATATGATCGAGCAGTGAGGACTTGGCGGGATCCTAACTCATAGATCGAAGGTGCACGAAAATAAGGACTAGGTATACGATCAATCTTAGGATGATGGTTTAACAACCACACGCTAAGAATGAGAATGTTGTCCATTCACTACCAAGCAACAAGTTGCTCGGAGTATTGATTTCACACATCACAATTCACTTGTCGGCATTCCGGTTGCATCAACACGGGACCGAGGAATGAATAATGATAGCGAGAGTATCACTGCATCAAGAATGCATAAGAGGAGGTGCAATTTCCATGACATTCTTGACATAAAGATGGTAACACTCCAGGTGGAACAGAATCAAAAGCTGAATTGGCATTTTGATCTGCGGGATACAACTACTTTGACCCAATCCTAGAAATGGATGAAGTCTTGGAGTTTGTTTCTCCTAGTCATTCGGAATAGAATGGCTTGCGGACCACAAGGATAAAATGCATCGATGAACACAACACACATACCCTTGGCTATCAATTGATAGATGAAGGTCAGAATCGACTAAGAGGAACAACTCAAGGAACATATAATTTTACGAGTTGTGGATGCACAATTAGTATGTCGAGCAAGTTCAACATTTCTTCGGATATCCCATGCGAGAAGGTAGAATTGGCAGATTCACAATTATGAATGGAGAACTCCTCAAAGAGCACTCTTATTGTGATCTTTTGGCTCAAAGAACTTACGCCATAAGCTGTTCAGTAGTATTTGGAAGAAGGAAATACCACGGACCTTGAGGACTATCGCAAGGTTACTAATATCCTAAAGGCACTAGCAAATACTAACAACATGAAGTAGGATGAATCTCGGGTTCAGCAACCCAGGAGTAGAATACCTACTACTAAATGGCATCACGGGATGCTTTCGAAAGTGATGGCCAGAATCATCGCACTGGGGATACAAAAGCATTACTAAATTGCTAGGTGACTTCCTAAACACCTAGGGTCATAATAGTGGTTCCAACATATATGTCGAGGTAACAAAATACCTCAACTCACCGATTAGTGTGCTTATTCTGACCAAAGGTCATCAGACGGAAGAAAGGATTTGCAAATGCATCGGACTATTTAGAGACACAGGATGACTTCGGACAGACATAACGGTACGTAAATGCTCAAAATGATTTGAGACATCCTGCAGAAAATGGTGGCATAACCACTCAACAACATCATAACAAGATTACGAGATCAACGGTTATCATACGAGAAATAGTAGGAACTGGGCTGGGGATTAAAACAGACAATCTTAAAGGTCTATGGATTAGTAACACGTCATCCTAATAGATAGATGAGAAGCCTAGCTCTTAACCCCGTAGAAGAGAAGAGGATGACTTCGGATCGGAAGGTCATGAGGTACAAGGAGTAAAAAGAGCCTTCGTTCCTTCCACAATCAATTCCCTTACATAACTAAAGCATTTCTAGACACAACTTGACCGGTTTGGCTTGGTAATCCTCTGAGCGGTCGGGGCTCACGATACCAGCTGTCGGGACCCGATCCTAAGTCACACCGATCTAGCATGTAACACATCATATCACTTTGCGGCCTCACCTGCGGTATTCCCAGGTGTCGCCTTACCATGGCCGGGACCGCTTGCGTCTTTTGGCTCCGTATATGATAGTGTCGCTAGCATCCATATGACAAAGAACCGGGCCGACATGGCTAGTCGTGAACCAAGGCGCTAACCTATGGGGACGAGGCATACATGAATCACATCGAGCATGTCGGTCATCAGCGTATGTATTGGGCTGTAGCCTTTGGGCTATGAGGACTCCGGTATCGGGCTGTAGCAGGCTAAGCAGGACTCGAATAACACGCGTGACATTTCCCGAAGGAACGGACATAAGGAGCAAGTGAGACACATACCGGCCGATCAAGTGTCCAGCGGTAGTCTTTGGGCTAGCAGGACTCCGGTGAACCGGGCTGTAGCGGACTACTATCGCTCGGAGGCACGAGACTACATTTCCCCATATGAGAGGCTGCCAAGGATAAACAACTAGTTTGTCGGATCCCACATATCAAGCATTTCAAACATACACACAATATGCTCAATATGTGTAAATACTGACATGGCATCACAACATAACTCTCGACTCAAATATTATTTATTAGGCTCCGAAGGCGAGATATTACAAACATGGGTCTCATGACCCAACACTTTCGAAACATACAAGTCAAAGCACAAGCGGAAGCTAAACATGTGCAAGTGCAGACAACTATAAATGAAAAAAGGTGAGAAGCGACTATCTACCGAGATCTGCCGAGGCACAAGATCGTGGCGAGGTAACAAGCTAAGCATCGAAGTCCCAGCGGAACTACTAAGCGAGGCCAGCGTCTCTCGCAAAACATAGAATAAGCAAACATGAGTACAATTGTACTCAGCAAGACTTATCAGATCTAACTACATATGCATCATTATCAAAAGGGGGTGGTGGAGTTTGGCTGCGACAAGCCAACTTTGACTTCGGTGGCTATCTGAACTCATTTGCAAGTAACTCTTTTGAGGTGGCGCACGAGTCCACATATTCACCAAATCAATACACCACTATGGATCCGCTCCGTCTCCCTGGGAGCGCCATCCATAGCACTCACGCTTATCTTGCGCATTTTAGAGTATCCACTTTCACTTGTCTATGGTGATATAAGCAGCGAAGTCCTTTCCGTGGACACGGCTATTGAATAGATCATATTAAACCTGCGGTGTACTTCTTCACCGCTCTCACCACTTACCGCCGTTTACCGACATGTACTCGGCAACCTTCAGCGGAAGCCCAGCGTGGGTGTCGGCCACGGCCTACCTAAACACTCAAGTCCCTAGTCCAGGTTTATCGCCTATTAGGGTTCCATCATGAGGTCGGCGAGGTTTCCCATACAGCCCGAGCGATGTGTGCAGGGTTCCGAGATATAAGCGGGCTTTCGGTACACGGACCCACGGTGCCTACATAACACAACCCACCCCTAAGGTCAGCGTTGCGTGCATTGACATACTACAAACACGAAACTACTTGCAACTCCGGATGTGGACAAGGGTGGTTAAAGCGAGGAAGGTCAATTAAGGATCCCAATGCGTGGTAGTAAGCTGTTTCATGGATCACAAACACGAACTCAGTTCACGAGGGCCGGCTGCAATGAGACAACCCACCATGTACTCCTACATGGCCTCTCACGCTACCTTTACCAAATCGTGTTCACACACTTAGCTCACACAAAATAGGACATGTTCATAACAATTCCAATTCATTCCCGATGAATCAGACCCAACTCAACTCTAAGCGATGTGAGGCATGACAAACAAGCATAAATGAGTAGGCACAACATGGGCTCAAACAACTCCTACTCATGCTAGTGGGTTTCATCTAATTCTTGTGGAATGACGAGTCATGCAAAGGATCAAGGGTTCGACTACATGACAAGTAACACATGAGTCGTTGTTGTCCTAATGCAGTAAAATAGAGCAGGGCGAGAGAGTGGGATTATATCGGAATGCACAAGGGGTTTTGCTTGCAGCATACGAAGATAATAGTTCCTCATCGGTGTCATCGAATAATCATCATCGGTACATCGTCTACGGGAGGGCAATTACCCGCAAACAAGAAAACACAATCAATGCAATGCACATATATGATGCATGATCATGTTAAAATACTGAATTTACCTAATGCCATAATAATCCAAGTTAGTTGGAGTGGAATTCAAACAAGGTTGAATTCCAACTCAAAATGCTATTTCTAAGTTACCTAATCATGATTCATCCTATTCAGTGATGCTAACTTGTTCAAACATGCATGATCATGGCATAAACAGATTCTTCATATTTTTCTGATCATTTTCATATATAAATTATTTCCATCAGAGATTCTGGTTGAATTTATATGATTTTAGAAGTTTAGGACATTTTACGAAATTTACTGAATTAAATTAATTCCATAAAGGGAATTCTGCGTCGACTGACGTCGTGTGGCGTCGGTGATCAACTGGCGGTCCAGGTCAAACTGGCGTGTGGGGCCACACGTCGGTGACCTCGAAACTGGGTTGGGTGGTTGACAAGTGGGACGGTCGACAACGACTTGTCGAGGTCAATCTTGACCGTGGGGTCCACCAGTTAGTACTAATCTTAACGAAAATAAACAATGATTAATTAAGGCGTGGGGCCCATGTGTAAGCGGGTCGGGGGTAGTTAAGCGGCGGGGCCCGCATGTCGAGGACCGGGGTGGTGAACCCCGGTCGAAAGGTCATCATCACCGTGACTTAGCCGGCTGACGTCAACAGCAGTGAACAAGTGCAAAAGAAATCGGCCACCAAATGGGCGGGAGAGGACTCTGAGGGGCTGGGGCCTTGGGGTTCTTGGTGGGGTGGTTGGAGCTGGGGCGGCCAGGATCGGCCGTGGCCCGAGCTCTTGTGGCCGGAGCTTCGAACGCAGCAGGTTGGCGCTAAGGGGCACCGCAGGCGAAAGGGTGGGTGCTCAGTTCCTCTGGTGCGGTGAAACTGGCGGCGTGCTGGAGGCCGAGCCATCGTGGTAATATACCCGCCGGCGACGTCTTGATGGCGGCGGCGAGTTTGATCACTGGGAAGTGGTAGCTAGAGGAGAATGAGCGGAGAAGAGGATCGACTCGGGAGCTCACCGTGGTTGCGAGGCCGTCGGTGAGCTCGGGTGGGCACGGGCAGCTAATTTGGCGGCAGCGACCAGCGAGTCGAGAGGGAAAATGGTGAGGCGGCGCCTCGGGGTGCTCGGCGTCGGGGCTTAGTGAGGAGGAGGAGAGGGAGCTAGGCGGAGGCCATGGGCGCGTCGGCCCGAGCAAGGGAGGCCGGTAGCCCGCAGCGGCGGCGTTCTCGGTGGCGTTCGGTGAGAGAGGGAAAAGCTCGAGGAAGGGAGGGGCGAGAGAGGCGAGAGAGGTGCAGGGGTGGCTGCGTGGCGGCCTAAGGAGGTCGGGGAGGCAGGCGGGGGGGTGGAGGTGGCCTTGGCCTGGCGGTGCCTGTGTCGGCCCTGTATGTACTGCTTGGCGCGAGGAAGGCAACAGAGGAGGGGGACTCTTGGTGGGCGGCCAGTGGGCCCGATAAGCAGCGATCTTGAGGCCAAGTGGCGCCGAGTAAGTCAGGTAAGGCTTTTACCTATTTTGTTTCCTTTTCTATTATTACGACATTTGTTTTGATTTAAATAAAATACTAAATCAATTTATTTAATTATGCCAATTTTTGCGGGGGCTAACTATATTATTCGAGGCTCCCCAACAAAGGGCACAATTTTGGACAGTATTATATATATATATAATAATATATATCAAAGCAAATATTTAGCGTATTAATTCCAAATGCCCAAAATAAATACTTATGAGATCCTAAAAATATTGGTTAGATTGTTAACTCATCCAATATTTTGGAAACCCATGAGCATTTTCTTGGACCCTTTTGGAGCGATTTTATTTAGGTCATTTCAAAAGTGATTACGAGGGTTTCACAAATCCCCATTTCAATTTTCATGGAAATTAACATGATGACATGAATGCCTTAATGCAGCTAATGTCAAGCAACTCTAGAAATGTGTGGATCCTTTACCCCGAGTTCGGGCTGCGAAGATCGTAATACCCTAGTCTGCTTTGGTGGATGTATTTGAGTGTTCTTGTGTTCTTGAGCTAGCGACGGGGTGTGACTTGCCCAAAAGATCTGAATCCTTCTCCTGGTCGCCTCGGGCCTCCTTTTATAGGAAAAGGGGTTGCCACGTGGCACACGGGAGGTGGAAAGATCTCTGATCGATGAGTCTATCCTCGGCACCGCGGACAAGCGCATTTAATCACGATGCGGCGTGCCCCTCTCGCTTTATTAGGGGCGGCAAGGAAGCACGTCCCAGGTATCGTCGCCTCGCTGGCTTGACACTCCTCCGTGACGAGGCATCATGGCGCCCGTTGGGCTGGCTCTTGGGCTAGTCACGGTGGTGGAGCCTTCACGAATATCTGCATGCCACCGCGGTGCTTGCTGGAGTCGATCATGGAGGCGCTTGTGCCATAGCAGTGCACCTTTCGGTGGTTGGTGGCAGCTGCATGGGGACAGCGGTGGAGCCTTAACATCTGTGAACTGGCCGTGGCCCCGTAGGTGTCTTCGTCAAGGGTCTTGCCGTTGCGTCGTTGTCTTCCCCGGCAAGCGTCTTGCCGGGGGTCTCGTGGATTTCCTCGGCTAGGATCCTGCTGAGGATCGTCGTCTTCTGATCATCTTCTGATCTCGTGTGTTTATGATCTTGACGAAGATCCGCATGCCACCACAGAGGCACCTCCTGAGCCTTGGTTTCAATTTGGATGGTTGGTGGTGTTGGAACCTGCGGGCTCAAGGGTGGCTTGCTCTGCTGGCGTCGGGCAGGTTGCCCCGGCAAGGCTCTTGCTTGGGAGCTCGCGAGCTTCTTGACAAGAGTCATGTCAGAGTCCACCATGCCCTCTTGCTCTTTGCATCTCTTGGTCTTGGCATTGCTCGATCGCTTCATGCTTGGCTCCCTTCCTGCCACCTTGAGTGTGGCCGTGGTAGCGGCTCGACTGCCGTGCACAAGTAAAGGGGTAAAGGAGAGCCCCTACTTTTGTACACACCGACAACCCATATTCACCGCCAATTTCATGATGCTCCTGCTAGGGTGAATAATTCCTTCGTGAAACTTCTTTGAGCGATGATGGGTTCGATGAGATTTATCATGTAGTCGAGTTAGTTTTTAGAGATTGATCCCTAGTATCCACTATGTTTTGAGATTGATGTTGCTATGACTTTGCTATGCTTAATGCTTGTCACTAGGGCCAGAGTGCCATGATTTTAGATCTGAACATATTATGTTTTCATAAATATATGTGTTTCTTGATCCTATCTTGCAAGTTATCGCACCTATTCGTGTTATGATCCACATACTCCAAGGTGACAATAATTGGGATTCTTCCGTGATTACCGTAGTTTGAGGAGTTCATGTATTCACTAAGTGCTAATGCTTTGTTCAGTTCTATATTAAAGGAGGCATTAATATCCCTTACTTTCCTTATGGACCCGCTGCCATGGGAGGATAGGACAAAAGATGTCATGCAAGTTCTTTTCCATAAGCACGTATGACTACATACGGAATACATGCCTACATTATATTGATGAATTGGAGCTAGTTCTGTGTCGCTCTAGGTTATAACTGCTACCTGATGAATGCCATCCAACACAATTATCCATCACTGATCCGATGCCTGCGCCTTTCTTATATTGATCTTTGCTAAGTTACTTTCGTCATTGCTACTGTTACAATCACTACAAAATTGCTATTGTTCCTATTGCTACTGTTATCGTTACTATCAAACAACCATACTTCTTAGCTACTTCTTGATGTCTGTCATAACTTTATTCTTGTAGAACCGTGTTGGGCCTCCAAGCGCTTGAGTTTTGTAGGACGTTAGCAATTTTCCTCAAGTGGATGACCTAAGGTTTATCAATCCGTGAGAGGTGTAGGATGAAGATGGTCTCTCTCAAACAACCACTGCAACCAAATACAAGAAATCTCTTGTGTCCCCAACACACCAATACAATGGCAAATTGTATAGGTGCACTAGTTCGGCGAATAGATGGTGATAAAAGTGTAATATGTATGGTAGAAATATATTTTTATAATCTGAATAAATAAAAGCAACAAGGTAGCAAATAGTAGACGGGCACAAAAACGGTATTGCAATGCTTGAAAACAAGGCCTAGGGTCCGTACTTCACCGGTGCAACCTCTCAACAATGCTAACATAGTAGGATCATATGATTATCCCTCAAAGTGCAATAAAGAATCACTCCCGAGTTCCTATTAGCGGAGAACAAAAGATGGAAATTGTTTGTAGGGTATGAAACCACCTCAAAGCTATTCTTTCCGTTTGATATATCCTAGAGTTCATACTAAAATAACCCAAGCTATTCTTTTGATTGATCTAATCAAGAGTTAAGTACTAAAATAACGCCAAAGCAAATTCATATTCATAATACTCAATCCACACAATGAACTACAAAGGACCCCCAAAGTTTCTATCGGAGAAAAGATAATAAAAGCGTGCATCAACCCCTATGCATAGATTACTAGCGTCACCTCGGGAATCCATAAGTTGAGTGCCATAACATATATCAAGTGAATCAATACGATACCTCATTGTCACCTCAAGTATTCATACCATAAGACATACATCATGTGTTCTCAAATCTGAATATTCATTCCGACAGAGAAAACTTCAAAGGGTAAAGATTCAATTCATCATAAAAAGAGTGCGGGCGAGAAACATCATATGATCCATCTATATTAACAAAGCCCATGATATAGATCACGAGAGAAAGAGAGGAGATTAAACACATAGCTCTTGGTACAAACCCTCGGTCCAGGGTGGACTACTCCCTCCTCATCGTGGTGGCCTGGGATGATGAAGATGGCCACGGAGATGATTCCCCCCTCTGGCGGGGGTGTCGGAGCAGGTCTAGATTGGTTTTGGTGCTCTCTGAGCCTGCTGGCGGAACTTGATCTAGAGTTAACCAGGGGTTTGAATATTGGGAATTTATAATGCAAAGAAGAGTGCAGGAGGCCACCGAGGTGGGCACAACCCACTGGGCATGCCACGGGGGGCTGGTGTGCCACAGTGGTTTGTGCCCCCTCGGGGCACCAGCGAGTCAGACTCGGCCCAATGGGTTCATACGGTAAAAAAATATCTCCGTGAAGTTTCGTTGCGTTTGGACTCCGTTTGACATTGACTTCCTGCAATGTAAAAAACAAGAAAAAACAACAAGCGATCTTGAGCCTTTGGGTCGAATAGGTTAGTCCCAAAAATGATATAAAGTTGCTATAAAATGGTATAAAACACCCAAGAATGATAAAATAACAACATGAATACTTCATAAATTATAGATACGTTGGAGATGTATCACTTATCACCTTGCTGCAGATATTAAGTCTTCCAGGTGTGGTTGAATTGACAACTCAACTGCTAATACTTGTGAATATTCTTTGGCTCCCCTCGTGTCGAATCAATAAATTTGGGTTGAATACTCTACCCTCGATAACTATTGCCATCCCCTATACTTGTGGGTTATCTAGGTGATAGCCCTTATCTTGGAGCCCACGTCCTTCTCGGCGAGCTCCTCCGGGTGCACCCGAGTGGGTCACTCGGTCCCTCGTACATCCACATGGGATGGGCCCTGGCCTGCAGCAGTTGGATCCGCCAAGTGAGGAATGTCCCCAGCATATCCATCCCATAGACACCGGCGTTCACAACCCCAACTAGGGCGCTGACCAGGATGCCGACCTCCGTATTCACCTCCTTCGTCACCGTAAGGGACTCATGAGCCCTCACCCTCTCTACCGAGTATGGGGGAAGGCCCGACTGGTTGTTGGCCCCAGGGACATCCCTATAGTAAAACCAAGTCCCCTGCCATCCCTTGTGGTCGAGGAAAGCTCATCCTCGGGAAAGCTTGCTCCCCACAGTGGATCCCCAGACCTCCACATAGCTGGGTGACATGAGTCTTTGCACCAATCGACGAATCCCTCGTTACGTCCATCGACCGACAAGTGAAGGTATGCTTGAAGAGACCCCAGGTCGGGTGGTAGCCAAGAAAGTTTCCGCAGAGAGAAATGAAAGCCGAGAGATAAAGAACGACGTTGGAAGAAGATGATGGAGTTGTGCTCCGAAATAATCCAAAAAGGCCCAAAATAAAGGGTGGCGAGGCATTGAGAAACCTCGCTCGATATGGGTCACCAGAAGGACGCGGTCGTCCTCCTACGGCGTCGGCTCGACCTCTCCCACCTTAGGACTTCTCACTACAAAAAAAAGACACATCCGTGACATTTTGGGCCGAACGAATTTTTTTTGTCATACATATGACACTTCTATGACGATAATTGCGACCAAACCTGGTATCATCATAGATGTGGTGAGCTCCTACTTCTATGACAAAAAATCATGACAGAAAATGGGCTTTTAAGTCACAGGCGGGCCGTGAAGCGCAGCTGCATGACATTCTTTGGGCCGTCCATGACGGAAAAAAACGTGGTAGAAGCGAGGGAGGAAAATTTTGGGGAGTTCCGGTTACGGTGGGAGGTCGGGGCGGCGATGCGTTCTCTCGTGCGTCTGCAGCGTGTGTCGCGGCGTTGGATCTAGCGAACCCGGCGGCGTTGGGCTCTAAGCGAACCCGGCGATTGCTGCGCGGCCGCGCGTTCACGAACCGGCGATCGATCGATGGCTGTTAGCCCGAACCCGATCGGCGATTTCTTATCTGCGCTAAGCGAAGCCGATCGATGTTGCCTCACGGGATGAGCAGTGGCGTTGCGGTGGGTTTGGATGAACATTGGCGGTGGCGTTGCCTCTGGATGAACAGGACCCGTGGTGTGGTGGAGGCTGGATGAGCGATGAGCGATGGAGGGTGCCCGTGGAGGGTGGTTGAGCGGGACCCGTGGTGTGGAGGTTGGATGAGCAGTGAAGCGATGGAGGGTGCCCGTGGAGGGTGGTTGAAACAGGACCCGTGGTGTGGAGGCTGGAAGAGCGATTAGATGGTGGAGGGGTGGTTGAACCGTGGCGGTGGAGTAAGCGGCGGTGGAGGCTGGATGAACCGAGCCCGTGGAGGTGGAGGAGGTCGGCGGTGGCGTGGAGGCTGGAGGAGGTCGGCGGTGGAGATGAACGATATCCGTGGAGTCCCATTTCTGATGCGCCACACCTCTGATGAACAGGACCCCGTTTACGACCATAGGAGGTCCGTTTACGTCCGTTTTCGATCGCCACATGCCTCGCGATCTGGGACCCCGTTTGGCCGTAGGAGGTCCGTTTCCTCCGTTTTGCGTCGCCACACCTCGATCAACGGGACCTAGTTTCGATCATAGGAGGTTCGTTTCCTCCGTTCTGCGGTATGCGGACCCCTCGATCAACGGGACCCGTTCGAGCGTGGGAGGTCCGTTTCCTCTGTTGTCTTGATCGCGCGGGCCTCGTTCCATCGTCTGTTCCATCCAAGCCCTCCCGATGAACACGGCCACGCATTCCGTTCCGACCCAGCCGATTGGCTCCCACGCGTTCCGTTTCCTCCCGATGAACATGACGCATTCTGTTGCCTCCCCATGAACATGACGCATTCCGTTGCCTCCCCATGAACACGACGATGACGCTATTTCTTCGTTCCTACCCAGCCATGTCAATGAGCCATCGCCGTACATATGCGCGAGTAGGCGTTTGAGACCCCGCCCGTATGTACACATACGTGGCCGTATTTTCTTTCTTGCACCACGGCGTTATGCGTGCGTGTACATGCTATGTGCGCCTCTACTACGATCGTGCGGCGCATCTACATCCACGGTATATGTACATACATATTCGCGACCAAAATGACAACGCTTCGTGCGCTTCGACCAGGTGGGTCCGGTATCGAGCACTTCCTTGCTGCGAAGATGTAGTGAGTGGGTCCCATCGGTCGAGAGCAAATCATTTTTTACGGGCGCACTTCCTTGCGTGCGAAGATGTAGTTAGTGGGTCCCAGCCATCGAGGGGCAAACATTTTTAAAGTGAAATATGGTGGCCCGTCCGGTGGAGTCCCATTGTCGAGTGGAGGAATAATTATTTTGCGTAATAAGGAGGCACTTCCTTCGCGGACCATGGACCCAGTATCGGCCTCTCCGCGTCGATCCACGTCAATGGAAGCCGTTCCTGAACACGTTGACCACGCTTGCCCGAAGCACCGGGGCGGTGGATAGCGGCGAGGCCTAGGAAGGAGACGGCGGAGCGAGGGGAAGACAAGGCGGTGGATGCCGCAGCGTGAAAATCTGAGGTTCAACGGTTCGCTACGGTGCGAGGCTGCCGTCGCCCCGAGAATAACGAGGGTGTGGGTGAGTAGAGGATGGCACGGCCAGCGGTGGGAGTAGTAAAGGCGGTGAGGCCTCCGCCGCGCAACCCGACCCGCAGGAGGCAGGAGCACGAGGCACGACCGTGCGCTGGTTTAGGCGGCTGGAGCGAGAAAACGAGGTTGAAGAATCCTCGGCCGTTGGATGTACATCGTGCAGTCCTTTGGAGCTAGAATCGTGCATATTTACTAAGTTAACAAAGCCCTCCATCCCGTCAACAAGTAGGCCCACAAGTCAGCCTGCCACTATCTTGGGTCCCGCTAATAGGGGAGTATTCATTTTTTTTGCGTAATAAGGAGGCACTTCCTTGCGTGCGAAGATATAGCTAGTGAGTCCGAGCTGTCGATGGCGATAACGTTCTTTTCGTGAAATCTGAGGCCCTTCGGTGGGCCCTAATGTCAGTGGAGGAATCATTATTTTGCGGCGTAATAAGGAGGCATTTCCTTGCGTGCGGTATGGACCCAGCTATCGGCCTCTCCACGTCTGATCCGCCGGATGCATGTCGATCGTTGACCATGTTGACCAGGCAGCGTCGAGAGCACCGAGGCGGTGGGCCAAAGCAAAGGCCTAGGAAGGAGCGACGGAGGCAGGGAAGACTTCGGCGATTGTTTCCCACGGAGGAGTATGGTATCTGAGATTCTTGGTTAAATCTGCCGTCGTGGGAGAATAACAGCAGGTGTGGGTGAGTAGAGGATGGCTAGGCCACCGATGGGAGCATGGTGGGGCGATGAGGCCTGCTTGTGATAGAGCGGCCTTGAGGAGGAGGAAGCGAGCAGTCCGTCGGCGCTGTTTGAAGCGGCTGGAGCAGGAAGAGCGAGATATTGAAGAAGCACGGCGACCGTTGGATGGCCATCCAACGATTCTTTGTCTGTCGTCAACCTTTTTTTTAGGAAAGCCTCAAATCATGGAAAACAACATAAAGCCCATCTGCCATTATTTCTAATAATTTACAGCCCATTTGCTAATTATTAAGGTTTTTGGAGCCCATATTCTTTTTGTTAGCATTACAGCCCATATATTGGCCGATTAAAAAATTATCGAAATTTTGCATATTTTAGTGCAGTCGAACTGTTTTTAATCCCGAAATTTTGACTCACATTCAAACTAATTTTAAAATAAATGTATATCAATATAAAATCCAATAAATTCTCCGCGCATAAAATTAATGTAATTTCAAATCTCGAAAATGAAAAAAAGATATTTGAAACTAATTGCCGATTTGATGTGTTTTAAAATGTACAACCCATTTCTCATTCTTGATGGGCCATTTTCTCGGCCAGCGAATGAAATCTCTCCTCGTCTTGAAAGATTTGCAGCCAACGGGCTGACAAAGCGACTTACTTGGCAAATCACAAAAAAACTGGGCTGTGGCCGTGGACCCACATCAGCCTCTCCACGTCTGATACTAAATCCGATGGAAATCGTTCCTTGACCACGTTGACCACGCTTGTGAGAACACCACAGCGGTGGGCGAAGCGAGTCCTAGGAAGGGGCGGCATAAAGCCGAGGAAGCAGCGGTGGAAGCCCAGCGGAGAAGAATCGAGGTTAACTTGGTTCGGCTGCGGTGTGAGGCTGTAATCATTGCGGGCTGGCCAGCGGTGGGAATAGTAGAAGCGGTAAGGCCTCGCGGCAGCTCAACCCGACCACGGAGGCGAGGAGCATCTTGACACGCTGGCGCTGTTTTGGCGGCGAACAAGAAGACCGGAGGTTGAAGAAGCACTCGGTTGTTGGATGGACATCGTCACGGTCCTTTGGAGCTAGAATCGTTCATGTTGACTAAGTTGACAAAGCCCTTCGTCCCCGTCAACTTAGTAGGCCCATAAGTCAGCCTCCCACCAAGGTGGGTCCCAGCTAGCCGGCGGAGTATTCATTTTTTTTGTGCGTAACTAGCAAGGAGCCCATGCTACGCTACGGGGTCACACAAGATTAGGTGGATTTAAGTTATAGTTAGGAACCCCTAGACATGGTCAAAATCTTGTATGTTGCTACAGATTTTCCTTATCTATCACGTACAACTGAAACCAAAGCGATTTGAACAACCAAAGCCATAACAGAAAAATGAATTAAGAATAATTTTCAGAGGCGTCCCCTTTGAACGAATGCAGAAAATATACCTGTCTAGCTAGCCAGAGGAAACAGAAGATACAATCTCAACAAATAACAAGCGAAATTGACAAGAAGTTCCTTTGTAATTTTCTTCAGAAAATTGAACACTGAGGGTCTGAACTTCCTGAAAACTAACAATGGCACAAGCCTAAATATTCTGAATTCCAACAACTACTGAATACATAATTATGCATGTTATATTAGGACAAAGAGAAATAAGCGAGCACAATAGAGAGTATGTAGTATATTTAAACAAATAAAAAGAACATCACTTCAATACATTTTGTACCAACCAAAAGAAACCTAATGTACATTAAAAGATCTTTGAAATAATGTGTATATAGAATGGGTGAGCACATACAGAGACAAAAATGTTCAAAGCAAGGAACAAGGTTTACCCGGAAAAATTATGGCGATATCACACAGCAAGAAACAAATATTTGGGGTGTGACTTTGAAAATACCGGTTCATGGAGGTATCGCCAAATTTTCCAATACTCAAAGTTTCATTCCACAAGAAGATTCTGAATAATAAATTGAGATCAAACATATTACAGTGGACACAGCTAAGGATACAATATCGGCAGTTCCATCTATTACTCTGATTACATATATGCAATTTCACAAGTGAGGATTGTCCATGAGAGATAATGGAGCTGGGTTCACGAGAAGTAGAAAGATTTTACTATTCACTCACACCCAAACCATGGTCCTTGGAAAGTAGATTAGATGGCGAATGACATTGAATCCCACTCTGTTCGATCTGAAGATTGTGTGGAGCAGCTCCAACTGGCATTGGACAGACGTGGAGCACATCGGCGGAGGGGAGGTGAAGGTGGTGGGCAGTGGGCAGTGGGGCTTCTGCATGCATGGAGCCGTCGGGGAATGGGGTGGAGGCAGCCTTGGTGGAGTACTTGCCGATGCGGTGTCGAGGAGTGGTGGGCGGGGGCTCTTGCATCGAGAGAAATAGAGAGAAGAGGCATTGCGGACTTGGGGAAGGGCGGCCTTGGCGGCCGACATCGGCGTCGAAGTAGACGGGTAGGGGGAAGGTGGCAGTGAGTGGTGGGACTGCTGCCGAAGTTCGATTCCGTTCCACTGTTTTCTCCCCTTTTTGATCAAGATCGAATTTCTTTGGTTGCTTGGTTGGATGAGGTGGATGGATGGAGCAAGACGTGGAGAATAAGGGGTTCTTTTGCAAATGTGAAGTGGGGTTGCCTCCATCCGTGGGATCTGATCGATGATCAAAAATGATGGATGGCGGGCACCATCACCACCAACTTCGGTTTTATAGGAGTAGAGATAAGGAGGCACTTCCGATGGGTCGGTGACAGCGGCGAAGTTGTTTTCGCCAAATCGGTGGCCCGTCGGTGGGTCCCAGCGGTCGAGGCAAGCGTTTTTTGCAAAATCGGTGGCCCGTCCGGTGGAGTCCTATGTCGGTTGGAGGAATCATTATTTTCAGCGTAATAAGGAGGCACTTACTTGCGATGTCGTGGACCCAGTGAGACTCTCCACGTCTGATATACTTCCGATGGAAGTCGTTCCTTGACCATGTTGACCTCGCGCGCGTTCCGTTGCATGCATCGTCCATGGGCGTGGTGCGTCCCCTTGTCGACCTCTCACGTCTGATCATCTTGATGAATCTCGGTTGTTGACCATGTTGACCACACCGTGCCAAGCGCACCTAGGCTGGAGCGACCGGAGATGGGGAAGGCAGGCGGTGGAGTCACATATGGAGAGGTAGGAAACTTCACTGGTTGGTCTTGGCGGCGGCCTGACGGTGCCGCCCACGGAGAGCAGGAGCAAACGAGAGGTTGAAGAAGAACCGGCTGTTGGATTAACATCCAACAATCCATCTGCTAGAATCATTTGTTGATTAAATTGACAAAGCCGTGTGTACCGTCCTCTTAGTTGGCCCACAAGTCGGTCACCGTCAGCGGGTCCCGGTATCAGCAGGATGAATAATTTTTTGGCAAAACAAGGAGGCACTTCCTTCCGTGCGTAGATACAACGGTGGGTCCCAGCTGTCGGTGGAGAAACATTTTTCAGCAATAAGGAAGAACTTTCCTTGCGTGCGACCATGGACCTCGTGGGTCCCAGCCGTTAGAGCTCTCCATCTGATCCTCTTCGATGACTCTTGTTTGTTGACCACGCTGCACGAGCGCGGCGGTGGGCAGGCAGGGCGGCGCCCGGACGGGAACTACTCGGAGATGGGAAAGCAGCGGCGGTGGAGTCAGATTGAGAGGAGGAAAGGGTTATAACTGGTTACATTGCGGCTTGGGGCTGTAAATGCATGGAGAATAACGAGGAGGTGTCGGCGGTGGAGGATAGCTGGCGGCGGTGGGGTAGCGCCATGGCGATGATCGTGCTAAGCGAGCCGCTAGCCGTCGGAGGCGGACCAAGCGGTCCCGGCTGGAGAAGAAGGCGAGAGATTGAAGGTGCATGCGGCCGTTGGATATAAATCCAATGGCTATGGATGACACAATCATTTGTTGACCAAGTTGACAGCATACGCATGAGCTTGACCTATTGGCCCACATGTCGACTGCAAAAATGTGGCATGTATTTAACCCATGTTTTCTAGAATGTACAGTCCATTTGCTGGGCTGGGTGAACAAATAATTTCCGTCAATCAGGCCCATTTATATTTTCTAAGAAATCAGCCCATTTGCACTTCCTCGAAATACGTATTAGGTGGGCTCGTTATATATATAATGTTATGTTAGAAGGAGCAATTAATATCAAAGAATAAACCGGAGGCACATTATATATATATATAATTAATAAATTAGCGAGTTATTGCTCAAAATAAAAATGGCGCGTTATTATTAAATTGGTCCTTAAAATCTTATAGCTTTTGCATGCAATCACCAGGATTTTCCTTTCCTATGAGTCAAAAACAACCAGGATTTTCCTTGCCAACTTCGTTAAACATTTACTTTTATAAGTTAATAACCGTGGGATGTTTTTATAATGTATATATAAGTCTCTATAAAATATCGATAATAGTAATAATATAAATATATATAATGTGGTTAGAAGGGAAAACATAAATTGGACACATCATTACTTTTATAAGAGACCTGCGTTTTATACCCCACAGTAGGCATACTAACAAGTTCATACACAAATACAACAGAAAAGGTAAACATTCATATCAAACTCAGGTTCATAGGACACGTTCATATTCATAGCCAAGATTCACTATCAACAACTCAAAAGATTCATATATACACAAGCTCAGCATATCTATGCATCCAAATGATTGATAGATCACACGACAATATTCATACATAATTCACAAAAAGATTCAGATATACACATGTTCAGTATGTTTATGCATCCAAATGATTGAGATCACAGCCAATATGATCCATGGACGAACTTTAATTACCTAAGTGCAATTGGTAAATGGTGTTCAATCGGAGGTACTTATTGCTAAAATTAGTTCTTATGCGAGTAAACTTTCGAGTACATAAGAGCCAACAGACAATCTGAACTTTTCTTGTAGGATTATCCTCAAATAGTGGCCTCGTGCGAGGCGGTTTGAGCAACAGCCACTACTTTCATCCAACTAGTTTACTCGCTCATCTTGGTCTTGTATCTGCCAAAATTCTACATTCTTGATGAGAAAGGAGGCGGTTGAGAAAATGAACAACCCAAATTTTTGTGCAGTTCAAGCTGAAATGGAGCATCCTTGGGGTGCAGACTGATTAAGTGCGAGATGAATATCGTGTCAACCAACTTGTCGAATCTTTAGACTCCATGCCATATAGTTTGCTACCATATGTGCCGATAACCAAAAGGCACAAGTTGGGACCAAAAAAGCGGACTGCGTTTTTGGGCTATGCACCAAGCAATATTTTTGGCGTTCACTCTCCTAATACTTGGAGTTTGACAATTGGTTGATGCGGTTGATACTCGAATGAATATAGGCACTTCTTGTCAACATCGATGCTTATGCGAGTGAATTTTGGAGTACATAGCAGCAACATAAGTACCTGTCCATCGATCATTTTGTGCAGTTCTCTGAAATCACCCGATGTAATGATTTGGCTGCGAGTTCAGGCTCCAAATTACTCCTTTATGTAATCGGCAAACAGTAACACAATACCAAATTACCAATACATATGCGGGCACAATAATCGGGATAAAGACCAATACCAACTTGTGTGAGGTAGCATATCAATTACTATTTCCTTTGGTGGAAGCGATGATAAGCAAGCGGTGACGACAAAGGAAAAAGCAAGCGGAGTTTAGCGGTGGCGAGAAAGAGACGGAAGTTGTCGAGGCAATGAAGCACCCAAAGTTTTGTGCAATTCCACCAAAATCGAGCATCCTGTTGGCACATATATTGAGAGAGTGAGATTCTGTAATAGTGGGACTAGTTGATGAAACATACACTAACAAATAGAAGCACCCTCATTATCTTAATGGGTAAAGTTAGCAACATAGTAGTCTTGCTTAAAGAGAGGTATTAGTTTATTTAATCAGTTCCAATTAGCTCAACTCAACACTCAAAGCATTGCCATTTATCATAGGTTGCAAAACTTTAGCGTGCAAATATAAAGGAGTTTCTCATAGCGATGTACGATACAAATAGAGATGACATCAAACTAATATGGATGAAGGCCTTAGGCCGTACCAACCTTAGAAAAAAGCTTATTCATGTAGTCCCATAAGAGATGATAAAGCACTCACTAGAATCACACAATAGTATATATTTTGTGCACTTCAAATGTATGGTTGAAATCACTCTTGTTTACGGTCTTTGAGATTATATCGAAAGATTATCAAGAACTTCAGCGAGTTAAAGCAGGCTGGGATCAGATTCATTGTATTGTCTTGTGTAGTTCCACTAAAATGTATGATTGGCACAACATGATCCCTGTTTGTACAAGTAGGAACAAGGTGAAACCTTCATTAGCTTAGTGAGAAAGGATAGGAAGACATTAGCATATTACTCAAACAGTAACATCAAATTCATGATGGACAATACACAAAACATTGCCTCATTGAACCAATGGCAATAAATTGACATGCAAAACAATAGCACTATTGTGTCATGACACTAATAATATTCCCTCCCTGCTCCACCACATGATTCACCTCCATAGACAAACATACACACGTACATGATTCAGCATAGGGGCCTACTAAAGATTTGTTTAACTCCAACAGGAAAATTAGGCAGTAATAAATTAGTGGTACTTAAGTACTACTAATTAATTAAGTGAGACGAGAAGAAGTGGAAGGATCACGGAGGATCGTCTCACATGTAAGGTAGTCGTTGCGGAGCCCTTGAATGGCCTCGTTGAGGCCTCAGCTTCGACAAGATCGCCTTAGCCTTTATTTATTCTTCTTCTTCTTCCTCTTCATGCTCTGTTTCTCTTTCTCCTCACCAGTTGGTGAAACCAAGTACATGATTGGCCTTCTAATTCAGAATTGGTTTTGTTAGTGAGGGAGTACAAGTGTACTAGTAAAAACAACATTATTTTCTCATGGCGATCGGAAAATAGAGATGAACACATGCATTAAATATCATTCTTACCTAAAGGAAGGTTATGGCGCCAATATGGATGATGAGGATTGGAACACAGATCTCCTTTGTGCAGTTCCACCAAAATGAACCAACTGTTCCATTTGACATTCGATTAAATAACACAAAGTCACTTCTTTTAAGAAGAGTTTTGTGCAATGCACCAAAAGGTCACAACAACAACCAGGTGAATTGGATATCCTGTTTGCACAAAAAGGCCTGAGAGGAAGCAGTGAGAGTCTCAAACAATTACAGGCAAAAACATTTGGCTAAACTTGTCATGGCTTATAATAGTGGCATGGCTGCATTTTACCGAGGACATTAGATTAAGAACAGCTAAGGCTGCGTTAGGTTCCACGGGTTTGGTGCAGGATTTTCGTGGAACACAATTCCTCGGTATTCTTTCCTTCAACCGTTTGGAACAGGGAAAGGTGAATAGTGTTTCATAGGAAGCTGATGCAGTAGTACTTATTCCATAGGATTAGAAACATCCACGCTGCTGCTCATTTTTTGGGCGGAAGCCGAGGCGGCCTTCGCTGCCATCGTTAGACAGGTTCTTTGTGCTATGTTGCGGAATAAAAATCAACCTATGTGTGAGTGCGTGAGGTGAGGACAAGAGTAGTTCTTGTGCAGCTGAATAAACAAATAGCATCTCATAATGCCAAGCATGCTACTCTAAAAAAACAAATCTGTACATTTCGTAGTCCACCCGAACACATTCTCTTGAGAGTTTCCTCCGGTTCGCTGTTCCATAGTTTTATACCTACATTCCTTTCCTATTCCTCTATTCTCATCAAGACCTATGTTTTTCTGCCCCTTTATTCCGAATGGAGCCTAACTATTTGGTATAAGGGCATGGGACAGTGGGTGCACCAGCAGTCCAGCACCATGTACGTAAATAGGGGCATAAAGTGGTGATTCATAGTTTGTTGCCCTGAGAAGCAAACATCCAAGAAACATATCTGGGTTCGTAACATTTTTGTTCACTCTAGCCACCTACTACTATGTGTGGAGAGCAAATCTAGTCCTGGTCATACCACTGTGTACAGCGTTACCCCTATATTTCCCTTTTCGGCCAAGAGACCGGTTGGATGACCAGTCTGTACTACTTTCACCCCCTTTCCTTCCTGTTTGTACCAAGTCCAATGTACATACTAAATTCCCCACTCCACTTTGTTTCTTGTTTGAACCAAGTACTCCTCAAATCTGGAATTACTTGTCATCAAAATGGATGTGTCTAGAACTAAAATACATCTAGATACATCCATTTCAATGACAAGTATTTTCGAACGGAGGGAATAGAATAAACTCCATGAAGTAGCTTTACCTCTAACAATAGAAGAAAAAAATTTGTGCGTTGGACCATCGATCGAAAGGGGATGAGGCGTGAAAATGATGCACATGCAGCGGCGTGGCAGCTGGGGAAGTAGAGCTAAGCGGTTATACGAAGGTCGTCGGGATGTGGATAGGTGGGCGGCGGGAGGCGGATCCGCCTCGAGCAGCAGCAGAAGGATCGGCGGACATCCAGCGCCGGCGCTCGGCCGAGAGATAGCAGTGCGGCGGCGGTGGGTCTCCTCCTCGCTGTCGACGACAGCCTAAACGCTGCCCTCCTCCTCTTCACGGCGGAGGGATACTTCGGATCTATAACCAGCGGTGAGGATAGAAAGCAGGTGTTTTTGGAAGGGAGAAAAGCGGTGTTACTACCCCTATCTTGTTTAGATCTGGAGAGGATGAGCGTGTGTGAATAGAGCAACCCTAGCAAGCAAGCGCGGAGGCTCCGGCCTATATATACATAGTGGGGTAGTTTTCCTTTTTCACTCCATCAAAACAATCGTTTAAAATTGTGTACTACTACATGCCAAGTCGCGGTTTTTTTAGTTGTTGATTGTTTTTTGAGATAGCTACCCGCTTGTTCCAGGTGGTGTTATGGTGTGCTAGGTCTCACTTTGTATCGTTCAAGTCTGGTACTACAAGTCCCTCCATTAAATGAACAACCACCCCCTCGTAAAAATTGTGAACAAGCCCACGGCTAAAATTAGCGGAAACGTGGGTTGCCCCAACATGCATTATTATTTATATTTTCTACTCCCTCCATTCCTAAATATAAGTCTTTTTTATTAGCCACACCTAAGACAAGAATTTTTTTATTAGCAGTGAACCCCACATGTCATAGACACAAAAATTGTGGCAAGATTCCCTTAGGAAAGCCAAAGTGTGTCTAAAAATTTGAGCAACTCAGGTTAGGCAAGTGTGGCAAGTGTGGGAAAAATAATGTGGAAACATAAGACAAACATAGTCACAATCCAAACAGCCCCGTAATTTTTTGTGACATGCATGAAAATTTGGTTAGTTAAATTTATAGTCAAAATTTGGCAAGGTGCATCAAATCAACACATGCAAGTATCAAAAGGAAAGTCACGGCATGCATGCATGCGTTGTACTCCCTCCATTACCAAATATAAGTCTTTTTAGAGATTGCAACATGTGACTACATACGAAGCAGAATATGTCTACTCCTACATACGAAGTAGCCCATTTGAAATGTGTAAAAAGACTTATATCGAGTGCAGTGCTTTAATGTGTCGCGTCAACTCGTACAAGACCGAGAAATTTGATTACTACAATGCCCTCTCCCTCATGGATTGAGCTCGGTGCCTTAGCTTTTTGCCTTTGGCCGCATGGCAGGGGCCAACCACCTATTGGGCCCACACTGTCATAGATGCAAAAGCGAGGCGATAAAATAAACTTTATTCTGCGCTATCCCTTCCGCACGAGGTGGACGGACATGCAGCAGTGGATTCGATACTTTAGAAGTAGGAGTAACATCATTGTTCGTCTTCTCGAAGAGGCGAAGAGCCAAGTGCAACCTGAACGTGGCAGTTGCGAATGCTCGCGTGGTGCGGTTCCTTGGAGTACTAGCCAGGCTCTTGCATGAGACAATATTGCTATTGTTTAACAATTAAACTCCATTATCCATTGGTTTATACTCATTCTGCATAGGTCCACGCGCTTAGCACCCTTTCCTCCTGGGGTCACCAATGTTTATTTGCTAATTAATAGCATTGCATGCAATGAACTAGCTATTGCAAATCATTAAAAGCATGCACACCTCTCATCTCTTATTGGTTGATATGTCAAGAAACAGGAAACAAGATAGAAGTTAATGCATCGCGCCTAAGTGTTTTGGGACTATTTGGTTTTCGTAAGATGACTTACACACCTAGGCGAAGGGAGTAGTATAGCCACAAACCGCATAAGGAGTATTAGCCTTTCTAGAAATTTCAACAAGTGACTAGACTACCGTGTGCGATACTCCCTCCCTACGGTTTAGACTAATCACAATGGAGTAACATACACTAGTAACATACACATATCTCTAGACTATGTTACTAGTACCTTCATAGTGGGTAGTAACATAAGTGTGGTAACATGCAAAGCTTCATTTATTAGGTTATAGACTCATATCGCATTGGGACATGTGATGTTACAGTAACTAGCTAAGTTACTACAACTACCTCTCTCCTCATTAACTCATTGCCACATAAGCAAATTTCTGAGTTGGACTCGATATTCTTTGCTGAAGTTACTCCCCACTTGTGGCTAGTCTTATAGGGCTCAAATCTCAAATCTCATGAACCAAGGCATTTTGCGATTGGAGGAATCTATCTCGTACTTTACAAAACTACCCTAATTAAACTCATGCATTAGTTACGTAGTTCTCTCGTTTTCCTCTCCGCCTTGGCCGCGGTGCACAATATTGAGCACTCCTATATGACTAGCCGCTCTATCTACATGTGGGACATTTCAAAGCATCCGGGCCTGCGTGACATCCACCAAATCACAGCAAGGTGCTACAGTCGAGACTCACCTGTCACCCCGGTGTGGCCGTCATGACCCGTCATATCACAAAACCCACACCTTTACCGGCGGTGGTAAGGTGGCCTCAAAGATTGGACTAGGCGAAGCAACCATCATTTCCTTTGGGCAGCTCGTTCAAGCCCTTTCTTCCCTTTCTTGAAAACCTCCTCCGGGCTACTCACTTCGCCATTTTCTTACATGCCAAGCGAAGGAAAGGTGGTGAATCGATTACCACTACAAAAAAGACACATCCGTGACATTTTGGGCGAGCGAATTTTTTTACATCATACATATGACACTTCTATGGCGATAATTGTGACAAAACCGGTATCATCATAGATGTGGTGGGCTCCTACTTCTATGACAAAAATCATGATGAAAATGGGCTTTTCGTCTGGGCGGGCGGAGGCGCAGCTGCATGACATTCTTTGGGCCGTCCATGGCGGAAAAAACTGTAGTAGAAGCGAGGGGGAGGAAAATTTCGGGGAGTTGCCGGTTACGGTGGGAGGTCGGGGGCTGAGTGATGCATGTTTCTCTCGTCGTCTGCGGCGTGTGTCGCGGCGTTAGCTCTAACGAACCCGGCGGCGTTGGGCTCTAGCGAACCCGGCGATTGCCTTTGCGAACTCTGGCGTTCTTGAACCGAGCGATCAATCAATGGCTGTTAACTGAACCCGATGGGCGATTCCTTCACTGCTGCTGCTAGCGAAGCTGATTGATTGGATGAGCAGTGAGTGTTGCGGCGGGGGGTGGTTTGGATGAGCGATGGCGGTGGCGTTGCCTCTGGATGAACAGGACTCCGTGGTGTGGAGGCTGGATGAATAGTAAGCGGCGGAGGGTGGCCGTGGAGGGTGGTTGAACAGGACCCGTGGTGTGGAGGCTGGATGAGCAGTAGATGGTGGAGGGGTGCCCATGGGCGTGGTTGAGCGATGGCCGTGGAGTAAGCGGCGGTGAAGGCTGGATGAGCGAGGGCCGTGGAGGTGGAGGAGGTCGATGGTAGCCCGTGGAGGTGGAGGAGGTCGGCGGTGGGGCGAAGCGGTATCCGTGGAGTCCGTTTGTGGTAGGCCACACCTCCCGATGAAACGGGACCCCGTTTGGCCGTGGGAGGTCCGTTTAAATCCATTTCTTGATCGCCACCCTCTCGATGAACAGGACCCCGTTTCGACCGTGGGAGGTCCGTTTAAATCCGTTTGTGATACGCAACACCCTCCCGATCAACAAGACCCCGTTTGACCGTGGGAGGTCCGTTTCCTCCGTTTTGCGATGCCGCACCCTCCCGATCAACAGGACCCGTTCGAATGTAGGAGTCCGTTTCCTCCGTTCTGCGATGCGCCGGGCCTCGTATCCATCGCTGTTCCGTCCAAGCCCTCCCAATGAACCACGACCACGCATTCCGTTCCCACCCAGCGGTTGGCTCCCCATGAACACTGCGGCGGCGTTGTTTCTCCGTTCCGACCCAGCCATATGCGTGTCACGAGTAGGCGTTGAGACCCTACCGTATATGCGTGCGTGGTCGTATTTTCTTTCTTGCACCCTCGCGCGTATGCGTGCGTGTACATGCTACGTGTGCGCCTCTACTACGACTGCGTGCGGCGCCTCTACAGCGACCGGTATATGCGTACGTTCGCGACGAGAATGACAATGCTCGTACGCCGACCGGTGGGTCGGTATCGAGGAACTTCCTTGCACTGCAAGATGTAGCTGGTGGGTCCCGGCGGTCGGCGAATCGTTTTTGCGCGGGCACTTCCTTGCGTGTGAAGATGTGGCTGGTGGGTCCCAGCGGTCGGCGGATCGTTCTTTTATTTGCCGGATGCACTTCCTTGCGTCGAAGGTGTCGCTGGTGGGTCCCAGTGATCGGCGAATCGTTTTGTTTTTGCCGGTTGCACTTCCTTGCGTGCGAAGATGTAGCTGGTGGGCCCGGCGATCGAAACATTTTTTGCAAAATCTGATGGCCGTCGGTGGGTCCCGGTGTCGGTGGAGGAATCATTATTTTCTGCGTAATAAGGAGGGACTTCTTTCTTTGCGGCCGTGGACCGGCTATCGGCCTCTCCACGTCTGATCCACGTCCGATAAAGTCGTTCCTTGTCCACATTGACCACGCCCGCGCCGAAACACCGAGGCGGTGGGCGGCGAGAGCCTAGGAAGGGACGACGGGGGCCGGGAAAAAGCGGTAGTGGAAGCTGCAGCGGAGAATCTGAGGTTCACTGGTTGACCATGGTATGAGGCTGCCGTCGCCGCATGGCACAGCCAGTGGGAATAGTAGAGGCGGTGAGGCCTCATGGCAACCTGGCCCACAGGAGAAGTAGGAGCATGCGGCACGACCGGCGCTGCTTTGGTAGTGGAGCAAGAAGACCGAGAGGTTGAAGAAGCACTACGGCCGTTGGATGGACATCGTAGGGTCTTTGGAGCTAGAATCGTTCATATTGACTAAAGTTGACAAAGGCCCTGTCCCAATCAACTTAGTAGGCCCACAAGTCAGCCTCCACCATGGTGGGTCCCAGCTAACAAGAGGGTATTCATTTTTTGTGCGTAATAAGGAGGCACTACCGGTGGGTCGAGCTAACATCTTGAGGCGCGTTTTCACGAAATCGTTGGCCCGTCCGGTGGAATCCCAGCATGATCGGGAATTTTTTTTAAGCTAAATAAGGTGGCCCGTCCGGTGGGTCCTTGCTGTCGGTGGAGGAATAATTATTTTGCGCGTAATAAGGAGGCACTTCCTTGCGGCCGCTGGACCTGGTATCGACCTCTCCATGTCTGATACTCTTCCGATGGAAGTCGATTAGTTGACTTCGTTGACCACGCCGCGCCGAGAAACACCGGCGGTGGTGCGGGCGGACAATGACGCCTAGGAAGGGACGATCTTGAGCTGGGAAGACCACGGCAGGTGGTAGCCAGCGGAGAGAATCTGAGGTTCACTGGTGCAGCTGCGGCGTGAGGCTGCCGTCGCCCTGTGAGAATAACAGAGGGTGTGGGTGAGTAGAGGGTTACCTGGGCCAGCGGTGGGAGTAGTAGAGGCGGTGAGGCCTCCGGCATCCTGGCCAGCCACGAGAGGCGAGAGCAGCAGCACGACCGGCGCTGTTTTGGTAATTGGAGCAAGAAGACCGAGAGGTTGAAGAAGCACTATGGCCGTTGGATGGACATCGTGCAGACCTTTGGAGCTAGAATCGTTCATATTGACTAAATTGACAAAGCCCTCCGTCCCGTCAACTTAGTTGGCCCTGAGTCATCCTCCACTATGGTGGGTCCCATCTAGCGAGGTGGGTATTCATTTTTATGTCGTAATAAGGAGGCTCTTCCTTGCGTGCGAAGATATAGGCTAGTGGGTCCGACATGTCTGCGGAGAGCGTTTTTTTCGCAAAATCTGAGAGGCCCTTCGGTGGGTCCCAGCTGTCGGTGGAGGAATCATTATTTTCGCGTATAGTCCACGGCCAATGGATGTGGTTCGTTGACCACGTTGACCAGGTCGGCAAGAGCACCATGGCGGTGGGCGTGACGGCGAGGCCTAGGAAGGGAACAACACGAGCAGGGAAGACTTCGGCAATGGTTGCCCTGCGGTGGGAATCTGAGGTTTCTTGGTCCGGCTGCCGTCGCCGGAAAATAACTGGAGGTGTGGGTGAGTAGAGGAATGGCACGGCCAGCAATGAAGTAGGGTGGGGCGGTGCGGCTGTCACGTGAACTGGCAAAACCCGGGGAGGCGAGGCGAGCAGTCCACCGGAGCTGGTTTGGTAATTTGGAGCAAGAAGATCGAGATATTGAAGAAGCAGCACGGCCGTTGGATTAACATCCAGCAGTCCTTTGCTAGAATCGTTTGTGGACTAAATTTGAATCGTTTGTGGACTAAGTTGACAAAGCCAAAATACACATCAACCTGGTAGACCCACAAGTCAGCCTCCAAATCTGTCCCAAACAGCATACAGCCCGAAATTTCTAGCCAGATTCAAATTAATTTTAAATATAAATATACCTTATTTTAAATTCAATGAAATTTTACCCGCACAAAAACAATGAAATTTAAGATATCAAAATCCGAAAGAAAACAGTATTTGGGAACTAATTGCCTGTTTGCTGTATTTTTTCATTTTACAGCCCATTTATTATTACTTATAGCCCATTTCTTATTACTTATAGCCCATTTATTATTACTTATAGCCCATTTCTTATTACTTATAGCCCATTTTCTGGGCAAAATGCATCCTCCTCATCTTGAAAGATTTCGGCCCATTTGAGAGCGTGAAAATCAAGTAGGCCTATGTTGGTTATACTTAAAAAAAATAGCTGGCTGGCCATTTTTGAAAGGAAAAATACAAACTGGGCTGGTCATGTGCTAAACATATGAAATAAAAGCACTGGCTAGGCAGACTCGTGTCCCTTACAATCCAGTTGATACCCTTCTCCGTCCGAAAAAACAAAATTACTGCAGTGCTTCTTTGGTCCCTCTTCATCCTCACCATGTCACAGTCATTTCCTTATTCCTCTCGGTTGTTGACCATGTTGAAAACACGGAGGCGGCGCCCTTGTGTGAACGAACAAAGGCGGAGGATGATGGTGAGGCCTCGGGCGGGGAGCGAGCAGGGCAGGGAAGATCCTGACCCGGCCGTGGGAGGCGGGAGGCGAGTGGTCCGTCGGCGCTGGTTTGGCTTTGGTGGCTCAAGGAAGAAGAGTGAAGAAACCCGACAGGCGTTGAATGTCAATCGAGCGGTCAAGGTTGGCACAATCGTTTTTGACTAAGCGGACAACAAGTAGCATACTTTTTATATATAGGAAGAAAACTGCGAGGAAAATCGTTAAATCTGCCGTCCTCCTCACGAGAGGCGTTCTCCACATAAGTGACTAGCACCCTTGGTTTTCAACCGAGAGGTCTTGGGTTGAGTCCGAGGAACTCTCAATTTTGTCCTCCTTCCTTCCTCGCAAAAAAAAGGAAAGAAAATCAAAGACTTGGGAAGGCGTCTGAACAAGCTAGTGTACCCGTAAAGAGGCGTTGCGAGTTTTAGAAAAAAGAAAGGCGTGCTCACAGTGGCTGGTTCGAATCAAACCTAGACTATGACTATATATGGTGCTATGCTACTATGCAAGTAATGGCCGACATATCAACATTAGCTTCTCCTCTTCTCTACTTACTACTTTTGCATCGAAGCTCGGCGCAGCAACCATGTCCGCTGGCTGCTCGTCCACCTGCTCTTCAATGAGCAACAACGAATATCGCCAAGTTGCCACCCGTACCATCGCTTTGTGGGTCTCATCACACCCCTGCGGCTGCACCGCAGACAATTGCTCATCGCAACCCTATGCGTTGGTGTGGTGCCCTTCTGCAAATCACGCAGAGTCATCCGTCGGCGTCTCAACCACAATCCATAACCCTGGCGAGTCTTCTACAAATGCCGAATCATGGGGTAATAATATGTTTAAGTGTTGTTCTCTGCTTTCGGTTGCTGATTTTTTAATAGTTTGGTTGATGATCTTCCAATTTGATTAGTGCAAAAAGGAAGATTCATGTGATTTGTATTTACGGGAAGTTCTTGATGTGGGGGATGCAACTTCGCTGATTATTTGGTTAGCGAGAATCCCAATACCAGCAGGTTGGGGTGTTGGACAAATGGCGAAGGAGCGGCGGAAGAGGAAGATCTGAGCGAAAGGTTAAAGATGCAGTTCCTCGATCATGGCCAAGCAACAGCTGTTGAACAGCCTTGACAGACAATGAGGAGATGAAAGAGCTTGTGAAGATAATGGGCAAAATCGATGTGCTCTGTGGGATGATTGTCTCTTTATTTGCGATGTATGTAGCACTCATGATGTATTCAATGGCTACGACATGAGCACTTTGCTGAAACTAGTAATGAATGAAACACATGTAGCAGGCTGGGCGTAGTGTTGTGAACATCTAATGATTTCTATTAGCGGAAATCAGGGGTATCCTTTTTCTCATATAAATAAATAAATAGCAGAGGCCACAATAAGATCAGCTTTGTTCTCATTCGAAGGCGTCGAGCAAATTGCAGTCCAACAGCAAACTATGTCATCAAATTCAAGTTTCACAGCCAAATATGAGTACAACTAAACAACAATGTCATCATGTTTTAGTTGTCATACAATCACCAAACACAAATCAGCATACATAACAAGTGATGTTCTCACAGCAAAATACTAAACAACATGTTCATCAGGTTTAGTTGTCATAGCAAACACAATTTCACATAGTAGAAAAAAGCGTCTTGACGGGCAAATCGACAAAAGCAATGTAATCATCATCCGCATGACAGCGTCAACATCTTCGCCATGTGTATCGATCTGAATCGTAATTCCCCATGGTGTCATCTTCTTCTTCGTCCTCAACGTCCTCAAACGTTGGCTTCTTCTTGATCAACTCTTGTATGTCCATAGCACGACAGGCAATCTTTTAGCGGCGTCATTGGCGTGATGGTTCTCAAAGATATTAGGAACATCGTGTTATCTTGTACATCGGGAGCGAGTAAGCATCATCTTGTTGTGCAACTTCATTAAGCGAATTCCTCTGCTCAAACCTTTGCAATACTCTCCGATCATCGCTACGTGCAAATGTGTCTTCCAAGAAAAAATATGTGTTGCTTGATTTGCCAAAATAAAAGGCTCGTTGATGCAATGCGCCACCTTGACATTGATGGATTTGAAATAATCATCAGCTCTGGGTTTTGCGATCACGGAAAACAGGTTATACCAACAACGGCTACAACAGAACCACACACCGATGATCCTCGGCTGGAGATATCTGCAAGCTGAACAATGTACATTATGTTAGCATACATTTCAGTTGTCTCTTTGTCATACATATCCGTGCTCATGATGGCACTTTTTTGTGTCTTCTGCCTTCGTCTCGTGCAAAGGGTGTTGTGGCGCACATCTCCAACAACGCAAGATTCATAATGTCTTACCCGAGTATCGGGACCCATTGCTAGTGAGTAAAGGGCATCATCAACTGCCTTCCCATCCTCCCGCATCTTCTTAACCTATGGTTAGAAAATAGACAAGCTGATCATCTTATGTACTCAATATATTAAAAAAACTGACAGTGCACTTCAAAAGCTTACATGGTTCTTGAACCATTTCATAAATCCTGCCATAACCAGTTTGTCAATGTTTCTTGGATTTTGCGGCGATAACTCCTCTTGTAGATCTGCACAACATAGTGATCGCGTCAAACATCTAAATATATAAGAATGTGCTGCAAGTTTAGTAGATTCGATGTATAAGCTGCGATCTTGCACTTACTTGATATAAGGTAGTATCTCGGGACAGTTATTCAACACATACCAAACCATTTTGTCCAAATCTTTAGGTTTGTCCTCTTGTCGACTCTTCCACATAACTTTCGAGCAGAATAATCAAAAACATTGAGCCGGGATTGTCTTCACCCACCTCTTTGCTAAGCTGATCAATTTGTTTCAATGTATTTTGAGCAGAATGTCAACATACAGTAGCAATGTAGGCCTCTGCAATGGAACCCTCGGGTCTAGCTCTATTCTAACATAGCCCTTGAAAGTGCCTAGCCGCCTTTCAATAGGGTACATCCAGCCATAATGTACTGGACCTCTAAGTAGTGCCTCATCTGGTAGATGAACAACCAAATGCACCATCACATCAAACAAGGCTGGAGGATATATCTTCTCAAGGTTGCATAGGATAGTTGGTATCTTGTCTCTAAGGCGCTCCAAAGCATCTATCCACGATATTTCTCTTGAGAGTTCCACGAAGAATTGTCCCAACTCTACAAGCTGCTGTATAAGTCGGGGTGGCCCAATCCTCTAAGGATAACAGGTAAAACCCTTTGAAGTAGGGCGTGGCAATCATGAGTTTTCAACCCTTGTACCTTGTTTCCATCTGCTTGACTCTCCTTTCAGGGGTTGGAAGCAAATCCATGTGGGAATCTCACACGTGTGGGACCTCATGAATTCTTTTCTTTTACCTTGTCCAAGGCGTACACAAGCTGGTGCCATATCCGTGGTTTACCTTCATCTTGCACCTGCAAATCCTTTACGATACCAGGTGTGTCAAATCAATCCTAGATTTTAAGGTATCTTTCGTCTTGCCTTCAATGTTAAGAAGTGTGCCAATAATGTTGTCACATATATTTTTCTCGATGTGCATCACATCAAGATTATGCAGATCCAAATCTTTCCAATACTCCAAGTCCCACAAAGTGGACCTGCGGGTAAACAATAATCTCTCTTCTACCGTGCCACGCTTCCTTTTCCGCTACCATTACGGGATGGTTTCCTAGTGTAATATGCTGACCTTCTCTAATTCCACTTGCAACTCATCGGCGGTGAGCCTCTTTGGCGCATCACGGTTTTCATGCTTTGCATTGAACACATGTCTTGGTATTTTCTAGGATGCGGCTTGTCCTTGGCAAGAAGCGGCGGTGTCAATGTAACAGATCTTGCTAAGTATTGCGTATGACAGCGATTCTATCTGTGCGAACACATGCATTGTAACCATGTGTCGTTAATACGACATAGTGCCCAAAGCGGATAATCATGGATGCACCAAATTACAACAGCATGCAAGAAAGAAATCAGCTGGTGGGCTGCTATATAGGTCTCGAGTGAGAACACCCTTCCATAGCTGTTGAAGTTCCTCCACAAGAGGCTCCATGAACAAATCAAAATCCTTTCCAGGACTTTTTGGACCTAGGATGAGCAAGGCCATCATGTAGTTTGATTCTTTGGTGCAGACATTTGGAGGCATGTTGTAAGGGATAACAAGCACTGGCCACATGCTATATGTGGCGCTCTGGTGGCCAAATGGGTTAAATCCATCTGAAGCTAAGCCAAGTCTAATGTTTCTCGGGTCAGCAGCAAACTCTTTGTGTTTATCATTGAAGCTTTTCCACTCACTACCATGAGATGGATGGCTCATTACATTCTGATCTCTGTACTCCTGGTTCCTAGAATGCCACAGTACATCCTCTCTTGTTTCAGCATCATGAAACAACCTCTACAATCTTGGTGTAATTGGAAAATGTCTCAGAACATTATGAGGAACCCTCTTCACAGCATCGCCATCTTTCCATCTTGATGATTTGCATTTCGGGCATTCACTTAAGTTGGCATAATCCTTCGGAATAGAACACAATTATTCTTACAAACATGGATCATATCATATCCAATTCCAACTGCACGAAGGAAATTCTTCATTTCTTTGTAGGTGTGTGGCAGCTCGAGCCTTGTCTGGAAAGATTTGCTGAAAGCAGCCAACATCGCATCGAATGATTTGTTGGTCATCCGCTCGGATGTCTTCACACGAAGAAAGGTGACCATAGATGAGAATCTTGACAACTTATTTCCTGGGGTGACAACAGCGTTGCATTGTTCCAACATGCGGGCCCACCGTTTTTCTTCTGCGGTGAAAGTTCACGGAATGCACGAGCATTTAGTAGCATTGTTTCAATGTTGGTCAAACTCACTGGCTCCGCCACCACCTCCTCCTCCTCCTCTTCCACACAGAGCATCGGCGAGATCAAGATGGTGATCTGCTGCTTCCACGTAGTCAATAACATTGGCGTTCACAGCTTCACCATGATGAACCCACCTAGTATATGTGACCGACATCCCATACAAGTGTAGATGATTTTGCACGGTTGCTGGGTCTTGTAATTGAATTCATACAACTGCTACAGGCGAGCACATCTGATTTGGGACCACCGTACTCAGCTCGATAAAGTTCATGAAGTTTTCAACCCCTCGACATATGCAGCGGAGAATCTTGAGCAAAAGTTATCAAGTCCTGTCCATCATTGAACATACAAATTAGTTCTTCTACTAGATATTACAGGAAAAACATATATGCTTTTTATGAAGTCCGAAAAAAAATACCTAGGTCGATGTCTAAAGCTATGGCAAGATATTTGGAATGAGCAGATCTAAATAACGAAATATATGTAAAGCTAATTCAGCAAACAGATTTGAGTGCTAAATTATGGCGAGCTGTTTGAGCAATCAATGAGGCCGAGCACACAGCCATCGAACTATCGAAGGCCATCGCAGCAACAAAGATCGAGTATAAAGCGGTGTAGAGCTATTTCACCTAACAGATTGGCTACTAGACCATGGCAATCGTCACAATAAATATATGGCAGGATATTTTAGCAACTAATCGGCCTTGGCATGCCATCTCAGCTAAGCAGATTGAGTGCGAGAACAGGGCAAGGAAGCTTCTTAAGCGAGCATATTGACGATAAACTACTTGACAAGCAGTGAGATTAACGGTGTCTATCGGCTAACATTCAGCGCTACACCGACATGAGCAGGGCCTCGGTCTAGAATCGTGTACCGTGGGAGAAAGCTGACTGCCGTGTCTCCACCTGACGTCGCTAGTGGTGGCGGCGCTGACCGTCGTCGCCTCCACAAGAACGTAGCCAGAGGTGGCGGCGCGGCTGAAGGGCGGCGGTCTCGAGAGTGTAATGTGGGAGCGAGAGGATCGCCGTCGTCCCTCGGCGAACATGGCGCCCGGCGTGTCGGCGGCGGCGGGAGGCGGCTTTGGCGGGCGAATGGAGTGGAGGGGCGGGGGGGGGTTTGGTGAATATTTGGCGAAGAAGCGGTTGAATCGAATTTGGGGGAATTTTTGTGTGTGGGGAGGATTTTTCGGCGTAGTGGGCGGGGAGTTTGGCGCATGGTCGGTTTCTCCAAGTGCAGTCCACGTGTCGGTGAAGAGGCAAGCGAGCGTGTTCGTTTGCGTGAGCCGTGTGCAGGACGAGCGTGTGTGGGGTGCAATCGACGACGGACAAGTGCTGTGAGTGTACCACCTTTTTCCTTTTAAACTAGGTGCTTCGCCCCTCAAAAAAATGTTGCTTGCGCGATCCATCGATACTACTACTAGTAATCCGGTAATCCCGACTAAAACAATGCGGCGGGTTTTTTTAAATGCGATATCTTTGGGAGGTTGGCTTAGTAGGGTTTTTAGATTTGTCTCGGTTTGATAAAAAGCGAGTTGGTGATGATGGTGTGCTGTCATCCTGCAATATAGGCCGTCCGATCTATATCTAACGGATAGGAAGGAAACTATGACAATTTACCGCACTCCTCTCCACATTTGCAGATAAGGCTTTCCCTCGTTCATCCTTTTCTCCCACAAGATCTTGATCTTCCGTAAAGCATACGGGCATCTTGCTAGTACTCCTACAATATGTATATTATTGTGAAAGTTCATATACACCGGCGAGATTAATGCAAACACGTCAGATTTTCATTACATTTGAACTTTTATAGGACAGAAAAATAAAAAACCCGACCCTAAACCTATTCTCTGGCGGTGACCTCGTCCATGTCAGGGGCAGGGTTCAAGATCCGTGAAGTGAAGGTGGGGTCTCCGGGAGGAAGAGTAGAACAGGATACGGACGGCCAGTTGGCACACCATGCCTGCCGCCTCCCATGCCCTACTCATCCTCGGAGGAGTCCCGACCTCGGCGGTGCGGGCGTTGGAAAGCGGAAAGTGGGGCGCGTGGTGGCGGTGCTCCGTTCGGCCGCCAGCGTAGCCACCGCTTGTCTTGATCGCGTCCGCGTCCGGCTCGCCGCTATTGCGTCGCGAGGCGACTTGGCGAAGCGGCGACCTCGAGCTTCATCCCGAACAAAGCTCTCCCATAGGCGTTCGCACTTGCGGTCATGGCGGATGTGGTGCCAGTAGGAGAGCGATGCGCTATGGTGTGGGGTTAGCTGGCGTTGCCGCTTTAAGTAGCGCATTCGGTGAGGCCAGCGTCCGGGTGCGTCATTAAATCGCGGAGTTGGTTCCTCGGGCACCGAGCCTCTTAACGACGACATCTGAATGGGCGGCATGAATGCGCAGCTGGCGCCGGCTGGGAACAAACAGCGCGCGACAGCGAGGGCGAGGCTTTGGTGTGCGGGGGTAGTCAGCTGCGGACGTGGCAGCGTTGGAGATGCCCTTTGCTCAAATCGATCCGCATGTCATTGAAAAAACAAGGCGACCGGCATGGTCTCAGGTCGAGAGGATGCAGTTGGTCGCGCTACACCACTCCAGCGGACGCGTCGCGGCGCCCGTGCATCCTCGGCGAGCGGGTGTTGGGGTGTGTTTGGATTGTGGCCAAAGTGCACCTTACCAAAATTTTGGTCATGACCCAAAGATTGGTCTTTGTTTGGATGGTTGCCATTTCTTTGGCATGCCAATGAACTCTAGCCAACTCTAGTTCATTTTTCTTGCCAATGTCGGCCAAATCATGGGCAACCAATACCTCAACCAAAATTTTGGCTACCCAATGCTTTGATGGGGCAACCTTGGGCACAAACCAAACATACCGTTGGTGCGTGCCACAGCACTAACGCCACCCTCGTCACACTGAAACCGACCGTGTCTATCGATGATATGGCGTGTCGCTCACCATGATCGCCGTGTCGAGGCGGTCTTTGGGCTGTGCCCATTGTTGGCTAACGACCAACATGAACGGTTGTCGGTGGCGAGGAGGTCGTGGGCCAGCACCTCCATTGGACTAGTCTGCGCTATGTCGGTTTCCCTGTTTTGCCGGCCATATTCGAGCGTCAGTGCTCCGCGTTGCGCATTAGGCCTTTCACTATGTAGGCCAAGAGAGACAACTTATTGTTTATTTGAGCCATTCAAGTGTAATCATGTGGCATTTGCTTATTTCTCATTCCTCTCAACCCTCTTCTCCATCGATCATGTAAGCCCTCGATCGAGTCCATCCTCCGCATGCCTCATTTGAACATTCCGCGAGTATCATTCGCATGTACCCACCTAGTCCTCTTTCAATAGATCTCGGACCCGAGATGAAATCAAGAGGAGCAGTGAGGACACGTGATACCTAAAGCGATTCAAAATTTGAACCGGTGATCATAGCATCCATAAATCATATATAAAGGGTATTCAATGTTAGTTTCATTTTGAGCGTACAATATACTCCCTCCTATCCTTTCTACTTTACATACTATGATAGGAGTATAAGTTTTATGTGTAGTCAAAGTATCTCTACTATGATGAAAAAGGTATCAACATTCAACAACGCCCAATCAATATTGTTAGATTAAATGCGTACTCCTAGACTTGTACTCGAGATGGTTTCCAATTTGACTATTGACAAGATTAATAGTATTCCTTTCACATAGGTGAGTAAGTAATCTTAGGCTATGCACGTGACCAAGGAGGAGGGAAGCGAGAGACATTAATGTTTATTTGCTAATTAATAGTATTGCATGCAATGAACTAACCACTTGCATGTCATGTTTGATAGTCTCGGGTCATTAAAGCATGCACACCCTCATCTCTTATTGGTTCATATGTCAAGAAACAAGAAGCGAGGTAGAAGTTAATGCACGCGCCTCGTGTGTTGGGATTATTTGGTTTTAAATAAGATGACTTACACACCTAGGCGGAGGAGTACATGAGATGTATAATGTGAAAATTATATCATTGAAACTCCTTTCACATCTGAAATTGACCATATGCTTTGTGTAAGTTGCATGTCATATATTATTACTCTAACATTTGGTCAAAGTTAGCCTCAAAAACGCATTAGACCCTGTATGCTTTGTGTAAGTTGCATGTCATATATTATTACTCTAACATTTGTGTAAGTTGCATGTCATATATTATTACTCTAACATTTGGTCAAAGTTGTATAGTGGAAGTGGATCCTCGGCGTAGGTATCCTGCCTTACCCTCCCTTTTGGTCACTTCTTGGAGGACCCCATGCTTGCTAGGCCCCGCATGTCAGTTACTCAATGGGTTCGGCCACGTCAGGGGATACTCATCCATAGTATACTCCCTCTGTTTTTATTTACTCTGCATAAAACGGAGGGAGTGGTGGTATAATAAATGACGCGGGCAGGGGGGCAATGCTACGTAAATAATGTTACGTGTTTTCGTAAAGTGCAGCGTGGATAATTAGTATTGGAGAAGGGGAGGAAGGGGCCCCACCCACAGGATGTTGGTTTGCTCTCAACTACGGTCCCTGGCGGCAACGCAAGGCGAAGAAGCGTTCCATTCGGTGGCGGCGTGGAGGTCCAGCGTGCGGGCTGCAGCGAAGCGCGACAAGCGATGTCTGAGTCAAAACCGATTGAGCGGTCATCGCCGGAACTACTATTCACACGAGAACCTTCGCTGCTCGGCCTCGCCAGTCACTGCCCTAAACCACAAATCTCAGCCCATTCCCCCACCTTTCGATCCCTAGCCGCATCAAGCGTCCCCTAGTTCGCGGGAAAGCCATAGTGCGCCGCAAGATCACTTACTACAAGATCTTGGCGCGGGCGCCAGCGCGAAACCGCGGCGGCGGTGGCGCCCTGAACCTCCGTTCCCAAGCTCGCTGCGGCGGGCCAATCCCGAGTTCTCTGGAGCCAAGCTACGAGGAGGAGAAGCCGATCAATGTTCCGCTGCGGAGTCGCGGCGCGAAGGCCCCGATGGGTATGAGGCGATGGGCGTCGACTTCGTCTTGGCATCCGAGTCCCCCATGGTGCGGCGGACCAGCGGTTCAACGTGGCGATACTAAGGAGGACCGGGGGCGGAGGCTCAACTCGGCGGCGGGCGCGCGCATGCCGCTGCCATCAAGGCTCTCCTGCGGCGGAACCGGATGTCGTGTATGTGAACCGGGCGGCGGAGGCTCAACGAGCGAACGCGCGGATACCGCTGCTGTCGAGGCCCTCCTGCGGGCGGAACCGGACGTCTGGACATGAACCGGGCGGCGGAGGTTCGACTTCGGCGCTTGAGCGCGCGGATGCGCTCTCGCCAGCGCCCTCCTGCGGCAGAACCGGAAGTCTGGACTTGAACCGGCGGCGGAGGCTCGACTCGGCAGCGGCGGCGGATCTTGCTGCCATCGAGGCCCTCTGCGAGCGAAGCGGACATCCTCGACTTGAACGGGCTGTGCTCTCGTTCGTGCGAGGCGCCCGCCGCGCGCTCCGCTTGAGCGAGTAGGCTGGAGGCGAGGACAACCACGGTGTTGAGATACGTCGGCAGCGGCGGCTGGTTCACGCCGGCAGCCAAAAGCGATGAGGCCGTCTCTTTCATGACGATGATAGTTTTTCTTTATGTTGTTGTTTTTATGGATCTTTTGCTGTGTAAAACATACTATTTGTTATGCAAGTCACCTGACTTGGGTCGATCTACCATTTCAGGCGGTTGGATGAATATCCTCGTCTCCTAACCCTTCTTTCCTTCTTCCTCACCTCTTCTTCTTCCCCAGCAGACCACCGCAAAGGGCGTCGGATACTCCCCAACATGCGGTTGGATAAACATACTCGATGAGCGAAAATTATGTGTCAGCGATAGGATGGCTGAGTTTGGTTTGTTCACATGCGACAACCGCGTGTCGGTGGTCGTTCCCTTGGTTGGGTTTGCGGCGTGTAGGAGCCCTTTGTGTGAGGTGCGGTGCGACCATGGCGTGCAGATCGACCGTGTGAGGTGCGGTGCGACCCGCGACAACCCGTCGCAAGTGTACCTCCTTCTCATTTTGAAAACTTTATGCAAGCTTGGCAAAAATGTGTGGCAAAGTTTGGCAATGGAAGGCCTAGACCCAAACAGGATAAGTACGTACGTACTAGGAGTACTAGTGTTAAAAAAGAAAGGCGGGGTTTTCCTTCGCGGGATTTAATCGATACAAATCCTCGTTTCACGTGTCAATTAATGCGTATTTATTTCTCGAAAGACCAAAGAGCTAACCATCTCACTCCTCATCGCTTCATTAATGCAGCGCCATGCAAATGAACCTTCTCACTTCCGCATGCATGCAGGGGATATTAATGTCCTTGGTTGCTAACCCCATCAATTTTGCCTCGATTAGTGTTAGTGGCCCTTTGCAAATTGTAATTTTGATATCTTGGCCTTGTGTACAAAAAATGGAGGTAGTAACTATATTTGAATTACTTTCCCATTGCGGTGGCGTCGACTTTTTTGTGGTTTGGCGAAGTCGTTCGACGGAGAACGCCATTGAAGGAGACCACGGTGAAGTGGTTCATAAGTGCCGCTTGCAAGCGAGACAACCGCCTTATTTGCATCCGAAGTCCTTTACTAGTACTACTACTAGGAGTACTAGTGCGGTGAATAGCTTCTCGAAGAAGGCGATGGAGAAAGCGGAGTTAGCGAAGAGTGAAATGATAGTTTCTTCGTCCGTGCTTTGTGATTTGACACTGGCTGCTTTGTGATTTGTGATAGAAGGACGGGGAGTAGACTCATGCTCTATCTGTACTACATGCGTCCAAGCATGGGAGAAAGAGGAGAGACATTGCATTTTTCTATTCCTTCAATCAATCAATCAATCAGGGAGCTTGGGTTCCATCTTTTTGGCTTTGGCAACACCGTCCACAATGGTTCCCACGAAGCCAAAAGCTATTTTCACATTTGGCTACACATTGTGGATGTCCTTAACCGTACCACTTGATTTTGCTCCTGTGTGCTATCTATACAAATCTCAATTATATTGATCTAAAAAATTATAGAATCAAAGATTAGTAATAAGGAGGTGATTTTTGTCGGATTTCGGGTTCCGGCAGACCGTCTAGGTTTGAACTCTGGGGTGCGCGTGGAGATCTTGCCCTCTACCTACCTGCACCTCGCCGCCTCGCTAGGATCTAAACTATGAAAGGAACAACACAAGAGACACAGGGTTTATACTGGTTCGGGCCACCATTGTGGTGTAACACCCCACTCCAGTGTGTGGTGTGGTGGATTGCCTCTTGGGCCGATGATGAACAATACAAGGAAGAACATCCTCGCGAGGGTCTGTTCTCGGCTGGTGCGATGAACTGCTAGGGGGAGTTCAGTCTCTCTCTCTCTCTCTCTCTCTCTCTCTCTCTCTCTCTCTCTCTCTCCTTGGATTATGCTCTATCTGCTGGATCCGGCCTGAGTTGCCTCTACCCTGTGGGTGGCTAGTCCTATTTATAGGCAAGGGCCCTGGGCCTCTTCCCAAATATTGAGCGGGAAGGGCGCCAACAATTGGCCATTTTGAAGGGGAACATCTAGTACACTTATCCTGACTAAAATTAGTCCTCGCATGTCAAAGGCTCTGGTGGTGATGCCGGCTTGGCTCCACGATGACTTCTTTCCTGCCGTTGCGATGGTCTTGGTCTTGTTGCACCGAAACGGATGCCTTTGCTTGATGCTCTCGCCTGCGCTTGCCCCCTTTGCACCAAAGAGGAAACAAGGACACTGCAGCGGGCTGGCGCCCGCTGGCGCCCTTGAGTCGTCATGGCTTGCGTCATGGGCACCTCGTGAGTACCCGCCTTGATCTCTCGCCTCCTCATGAGCCAGCCTGATGAGGCCGTGCTTGAGAAGCTCCTGTTGTCCGCCCAGCAATCTGGCCCCTCGCGAGTCTTGAGCTTGTCTTGATGAAGATGGGCGTCTTGGGCCACCCCTTGAGCCACGCCGCGGGCGCGCGAGCGAGCAAGTCACAGGGACCCCGTTCCCAGAACACCGATAGTAGCCCCGAGGCCCAAAGCGCTCTGGACTTGGCTGAGCGAGAAGCGAAGGGCAAGTCGGCTTGCACCAGAGCCCCTAACAGCCTAGGGCCTTGGGCACCGCGTGGCGGTTGGTTGGACGTGGGCGCCTTAACAACTGCGCGAATCGACAAAAGAGCGGCATCTGTCTAGGCTTTGCTTCCCTTGCCTCCTCCGGTCATTGCTCAGATCCCCTTTCTTGCGCCTTTCCTTCCTGCCTCCGAAATCTCTAGATCTACTTCGACCGCGTGCCCTAGCAAGACATGGCGCCTCGCTAGACACCGGCCGGAGCATGGTACTCACCCGCCTTGGACTCGTCGAATGTGTCGGAGAAGGGCCTTGCCCGGGTGCGCCGGATGGTGGCGGCGCAAGGCATCGACGGGGTAGAGGTGCTCAAGGCCGGCTCCGCCCTTCCCGAGGGCCAAGGGAGCACCTTCTATCCTCTCTTCATGAGCGCCATTAGTACCGGTCTGGTGCCTCCCTTTTCTGAGTTCTTCTTCTCTGTCCTCTACCATTACAAACTGCAAGCTCTGCACCTCCACCCCAACTCTGTTCTTCTTTTGGCGATCTTCGCCTACTATGGTGAGGCTCACGTCGGGGTGCAGCCCTCAGTGGCCTTGCTGCGCCACTACTTCTACCTCCGGACCTCTCGCGGTCCCATCTCCGTGTGCGCGAGCTTTGTCGCGTATGGCGCCTCCAGCGCCATCTCGAAGCCTGAGAAGAGGATTGAGGGCTTCAGGAGCAAGTGGGTCATGGTAGATCTGGGCGCATCCACCTCGGCTGATTCTGCCCACGGGCACCCCGACCTCCGGCGATTGGTCTCGCCGGAACTCGTGGATCCCATGTGGCAGTCTTTGGAGAAGATGAGCGCGGATCGTGGTGGGGCAACATGGCAGCAGCAAAGCTGATCGGTGAGTCGCTCTGAGGGAGTTCTGGAGCACCAGGTGGCCTGCCCGTCGATTACTACGCTTCGGCTGTGGAGGCCCGCTTGAAACCTGCGATCTTGGCCGGCGAAGATCTGGCCGCGGTCCTCAAATCTTTGGTTGGGGGAGACGAGGCGAAGCTGGAGGGCGCTCCCGTACCCATGTTCCTTCGAGATGATTGGGAGCCGGTGGTGGAATCCATACCCGTCTTCAATGGGGACGGGCCCATGCCCGCGGAGGTTCCCGAGGACCCGGCGGCCCTGGCGACGGTGAATGTGTCCTTTGGCGACTCCAGCAAAGAGGAGGAAGAAGAGGAGCGGGAGGAGGGGCCTGACTCCGAGGCGACCGACGGGGAGTCGAGAGCGCCCCTCCCCCGACGTAGGTCCCGCGCTCTCCGCCTCTTGCGGCGGCAGCGAGAATGGCGATGGCGGGCGGCAGATCCTGCCCCGATCGAAGAAGGACAAGGCTGGGCTGGTCCCCAGCGAGTCTGCCACAGCTCAGGCGATCATAAGCGTGCCTCCTGCCCCCGGGCCTCTTGAGGTTGATCCCTGCAGCCTGCTCTCGAGCTTCAAGTATGTCTAGAGGTTGCTCGAGCTCGCGAGCGATGACTAGTAAGTGCTTTATTCTTGTTTTATTCCTTGCTTTGTCGCTGAGGCTTGATATCTGTATCTCTTAGCTAGGCTGGCGCTGCTGTGAGAAGTGAAGGAGCTCCACGAGACTCCGTGCAGGCGGTGCCTTCCTTCATGAAAAGAAAGCGGCGGCAAGACACGGCCTCTCCTGCCCGTCATCCTCGTGAGGCTGGCGGAGCTGGCTGGGGTGAGCTCGGCCCCCCATGGCTAGCGACTCCCAAGGTATCCTTGCTGATGCCACCGCCACAGCTGTTGGGGCGCGCGAGTCCCGCTTCAGAGATCTTTGTGGTCACCTTTGTCATCCTCTCCTCCTACTCCACCAAGCTGCTATCTCTCGACTCCTCCCCTTTGTCTGGATCGTCTTTGCTTTGCTGAATTGGACCAGCTGTGGCAAGATCTTCTGGCACCGACCCTCGCTTGTGGCGGGCGCTTGGAGCTGGCCTCTGGCTGGATTCGCTCTGGCCTTCGATTCGGCTGGCTGGTTCAGAGCCTCGGCGGCTTGCGAGAGGAGAAGCGAGGCCGTCCTTGGAGGCGAAGGCTGCTCGCGGCGCTGCCTTGGGGGAGGTAGCCGATGTCGAGGTCGCTGCAAAGCTGGAGAGAAGAGCTGCAGGGCTTCGTGACCAGCTTGCCAAGGAGGCCAGCGTTAGCCAAGAAGAAGGAAGACATGAAGGCTGCGGGCGGCTGTCAGGACGGGATGCCAGGCTTAACAAAGCGCCATGACCGCTGGGTGCGCTTGGAGCAGGAGTTGGAGGCGGCGAGTGTCGAGCTGGGCGGCAAGCGCGGGTCTGCGCCGAGGCCAGCGTGGCCTTCCGCGGAGATGGAGGTGAAGCTCGCACCCTGCTGAGTCGCTTCGACGGCGGCACAAAAGCCGCTTGCGGAGCAGGGCAGCCCTACCAAGCTGCTTCCCTTCCTGATCCGCGCCCTTGAAGATGTCACCCTTGGCCTTGGCCCTCTGGTGAGGCCGGCGTGTCGATCTTACTGCAGCGGCGCGTGTCCTTACCCGTATACCTTCACGATCCCGGCGTTGACCTCGACAGCCTTTGGAGCCCGTGGCCAGCGGAGCTTGCAGCTGCCGCTCTTTGAGGCCGTGAAGAAGTCGGCGGAGGCTCTCTTTGGCGAGTTCAGGCCTTCACACCAAGCGAGGCGAGCACTTTGCCCGATCTGAGGCTTCACGGCGAACCCGCTTCGGCGCAGCTCGTCGTCGACAAGTGACTCCGTTGTGGCTCTGTTACGCTTCGGCTCATGCAACATGCATCATACCTCGGGGAGGCGTTTAAACTTGCATTTGGTGTTGTGACAACAGTTATGGACTGTAATATTTTCTTTAGATTCCTTGAGATTTGCGCTTTTCCTTCCTACTTGCTTATGTTCTCTGCCCGGCTGAGCCATTGTGCCCTACCTCACCGGCTGTTAGCCCGACCCGGAAACAGGATGGGACCAAGGGTGAGGGCTACGTGACAAGATTAGGCTCTGAGTCGCGATGCTCAGGAGTCCCCTTTCTTACGAACAGCAAGTAGGGGCGTGAGATGTGTGGGTGAATCTACCATTCTCGTCTGCGAGCCCGGCCCAGCGCATACCTCAACCGTCGTTAGCCTTTGGAACTAAGGTGAGGGGCTACGTGACCAGTTAGGCTCTGAGTCGCGATGCTCGAGGAGTCCCCTTAACGCTCAAGCGGCCTTCGTTACCTTGGCTCCGCTCGGGGAGGGGCGTCGACGAACCAAGCTTTGAGGGCTGGCTGGGTGGCGTGCGTCTGGCGTGACCAGGCGTAGCTCCGTGCCCAGCCCCTCATGCGGCACTCGAGGGGAGGCGTTGCGATGAGGCCAGACATTGAGCTCGGGCTCCACAGGGTTGATCGGCGGTGGCCACCCTTAGTTGTTTATCGGCCCGGAGCATAAGCGCTACGTATGTCACGGGCATAGCCGCTCCTCAAGCTGCTCGTCGGCCAGTAGCAGACATGGTGCTTCCAGCAGTGCGTGGGAGGGCTCCCCTCCGGGAGGAGCCCGGGCGTACATCCTGCCTGACGACCGTGGCTGGCATGGTAGGGCTGACGAGGTATGTCAGGCACCCGTGAGCCAACCACGGGACTCACGGACCCCTACCTCAAAAGCGGGTTCGCTGGCATTGGGCCTTAACGTGATGTGTTCTGTAAATTTGGTTAGATGCGGCGCTCGTCCTCGGGTCCCGGCCCTCGGCGGGTCTCGGCGTCGCTGGTATGCCGAGTCACGATGCCGTGGACAAGGCTAGAGGTGAGGGCTGGAGAGCGGTAGGGCCATGGTCGCGATGCTCGGGTACCCCCCCTTTAGCGTGCAAGCGGCCGACATGAAGGAAGAAGGGGTGCGAGTGGACAGGCATCAAATAACAATCATGATGGGCGAGCGCATGACCCGAAATAAGCGCAAGAAGGGTACATGCGGCTGGGCTGGCCCGGCGACTTAGGGGATGATGCAGCCGAGGCGCCCGACAAGGCAAGCTAGGAACATGAAGTAAAAGGATACCGCCCGAGGGGCGGACCCAGCGGCACTGGAATGATGCAGCCACAGGCGCTCGATTTAAATGAAACGAAGGATGTCACTGATAACGTTGAAAGCGAAGGATCTGAAGTAGCGGACGTCGTGGGCTGCGAGCCGATCTTCATGAAGCCCCAGGCCCGAGAGCCTCGGGAGGCTCGAGGCGCCAGTGGCTCCTCGCGGACCATCTCCATCTGCGGGACTGCGGGCGCTGGCCTCTTGAGCCTCGAGATGCTCCCCATGGCGCGGCGCGTGGCCGCGTTCGGCGCCTTAGGGCATCTGACGTAGCTGTGGGGTGGACCTTCGCGGCGCCCGTGCGTGAGGGCGAAGCGCTCTGAGGCGGCTCGGTTGAGCCCTGGTATGTCGATCACGAGGCGCAGCCCACCATCCTCGCTGGATGGGGAGCTGCGGTGGAGTGCGGCGGCTGCCACTCATGACTCTTGACTCCTGCAGCTCTGAATGATTTGGTGCGAACTCACGAGGGTTTGGCCCTCCATGCCTTGCTCCTTCCTAAGGAAGCGTGCTTTGAAACACGCCTCCAAATGGTGCCCAGCGCCTCCCTCGTGACCTTAGCAGGTCGGTGGCCCTCAGGAGAGAGCCCTGAGCCTTGCTTGAGGAGGCGCCGGGGCGCCTTCCTATCTTGACGAAGGAGGTGTCCACTGGACAGGCGCGGACCCTAAGGGCCTGCCTCCCGAGGGTCGGGCCTGGTGATGTATTCTTCTTCTTGGGAGGCGGTCTCGGGGGCCTCACGCTCCTGCGTCTGGTCTTCAAGTGATGAGGCTTGAAAAGCTCGCTCGGGGAGCACACCGTCTCTCTCTTCACAAGGCACCGTGATGACTCCGCTTCTGGCATCTTGGGGCGTTGTAGCCATGATGAGTCACGGCCATGAACTTGGCGAGCTGGGTACTGAGGATGGCATTGTATGGCGGCGAATGTAGGCGACATCAAAGTCGATGAGCTCGGTGCGGTGGTTAGTCGTGCGCCCGAAGGTGACGAGGCGGACCTGCCCAATTGGGCTGTGGAGCCATCGGTGACTCGGAGAAAAGCTTAGTTGGCTGAAGCTGATTGTAAGGCACTTGGAGATTGTTGAATGTCTCTATGGACGGGACATTGAGCCCTGCTCCGCCGTCGATGAGGTCTGGTGACTTACCGTTCTGATGATTAGGGAACAAAGCATCGGGAGGACCCGGCTGTGGCCGCGCACTTGAAGCTGATTATTTGAGCTGAGCGTGGTGGCGCCGCCGACCACTGAGAGCGCGTGGGCCGATCTTAGGGAGGACTGCATTCACTTCACTGGCGAACTGCTTGAAGATGCGTTGGGAGGCTGGGGCTTGAGCTCCGCCCATGATGCAAGTGATCGCGTGCGGCTCACAGAAGCCCCAGCCCCTCGTCTGTGATGGTCCTCATTTCTCCTTGGCTGCGGCGGAGGAGGGAGGGCCTGCGTTTCCCTTGCAGGCGATTCTTGCGAGGCTGATCCTCGGCCTCCCTCGCGAGGCTGATCCTGCCGGCGATCCTCGCGGGTCAGTCACGCCACCCTTGGCGAGGCCCACGGTCTTCCCAGCGTCATGCGTTTCTTCCTCCTCCTTGGCCATAGCCTCGTCGTTGCGGTCGGGCGTCGACCGATCTCCCTTCTCGCCTGGCTCGGAGCTCTTGACATTCGTTGGTGTTGTGGGCGTGGAGGTCGTGGTACACACAGTACCGGCTGCCCTTGGAAGACGCGAGCACGGCAGCCCCCTTGCGCTTCATGTCCTTGGCCTTGGATTTCTTCTCTTCCGGGTCTGCGATTGGCAGCTCGAGGAGGGAAAGGCGTCCTTCCTCAGCCCCGGCGCACTTCGTCGCCAAGTTGAACAGCTCCAAGGAAGTGCATAGATCTTCATGCATCGCCAGCTCCTTCATCTTGACGTCACGCACACCGTCGGAGAAGGCGGAGATGATGGCCTCCTCGGTCACCTTGGGAATCTTGAGGCGTGCGTTGCTGAAGTGCTGGGTGTACTTCTGCAGGGTCCCCCCTGGCTGCTGCTTGATGCGGCGCGTAAGCGCTCCGCGGCAGGAGGCGGTCGCGAAGTACCTTGGAAGTTGGCGATGAGCGGATGAGCATCTTGTCCCGGGGAGGAGATCGTGCGGGAGCCAGGTTCGAGGAGCGAGATCACGGGCCCGTCCTTGAGTGCCATGGGAAACCAGTTCGCCATGACCTTCGTCCCGTTGGCGGCCGATGCCCAGCTCGTGAAAGCTGGAGGAACTCCTTGAGGTCGGCTGTGCCATCGTGGCGAGAGGCAGGTCTGGCTTGAACTTGCGAGCCCCAGCGGCCGACTAGCAGCTTTCGGTGGTGAAAGCGGCGGCAGCTCTTTGTAGCCCGCAGGAGGCATTTGGTGACGAAGAGCCTGGTCTTGCGGGTCCCCATGCGCTGCCGCTGGGAGCAGCGAGGTCTTAAGCGTCTTTGGAGCGGGGCGTGGTCGTGGCGAGGCGGTGCGAGGAGCACTCGGGCAGCTTCTTGGGGCGAGGACCTCTTGACAGCTCTGCTCTTGCTGCTGGCACAGGACGGAGTGGGTTCCGCCCAGGGCCCGCGCCTTGGGGTCAGGCGCCTTCTTGAGGGGCGGCTGAGGCGCTCGAGCTCATCGCCCAGCTTGAGCGGCCTTGATGCAGCGGAAGGGCCATGAGGAGTCCCTGCGGCGCGAGGCGGCTTCGGCGACACGTCGAGCCACTCTTCGTGAAGCGTCGTCGGCAGAAGCGGTAGCGCAGGAGCTCGTTTGCGCGATGGCGCAGCTCGAGCCTCCATAAAGCGTCTTGGTCGCGAGATGAAGAACCAGCTGGGGTGAGTGAGGGAGTAGCGATCTGGCCGTCTCGCCTCACGAGACCGGATCTGGGGCGATGCTTGCTGCTCATTCCCGCCGGGCGGTGGCGGCGTTGATGGCGGCGGCGAGGAGCGGTGAAGCGGCCGCCGGCGGGGCCGTCTAAGCGTCTGAGGGAAGCGAGGCGGCTCAGCGCTTCGGTGCGGGCCCGGCAGCGTCGACATGGATCACGATGGTCGGCGGAGAACAGAAGCGGCGGAAGGCAATTCAGGCGCACCCTACAGCGCGCCAAATGCGGTTCGGGTTCCGGCGGACCCTCTAAGTTGAACTGCAGGGGCGCGAGCGATCTAGCCCTCTACCTACCTGCGCCGCCGCCTCGCTAGGATCTAAACTATGAAAGGAACAACACAAGAAACACAGGGTTCATACTGGTTCGGGCCACCATTGTGGTGTAACACCCTATTCCAGTGTGTGGTGTGGTGGATTGCCTCTTGGGCCGATGATGAACAATACATGGAAGAACAGCCTCGCGAGTCATTCTCATTTGTCTGATGAACTGCTAGGGGGAGTTCAGTCGCTCTCTCTCTCTCTCTCCTTGGATTATACTCTATCTGCTGGATCCGGCCTGAGCTGCCTCTACCCTGGGGGTGGCTAGTCCTATTTATAGGCAAGGGCCCTGGGCCTCTTCCCAAATATTAAGCGGGAAGGGCGCCAACAATTAGCCATTTGAAGGGAACATCTAGTACACTTATCGACTAAAGTTGGTCCTCGCTTTGTCAAAGGCTCTGGTGGTGGCCGACTTGGGCTCTCGATGACTTCTTTCCTGCCGTTGTGGCGGTCTTGGTCTTATTGCACCAAAGCGGATGCCTTTGCTTGATGCTCTAGCTGCGCTTGCCCCTTTGCACCAAAGAGGAAAGAGGACACTGCTGCGGGCTGGCGCCCACCTGGCGCCCTTGGTAAATCATGGCTTGAGTCATGGGCACCTCGTGAGGTACCCGCCTTGATCTCTCCACCTCCTGTGAGCCAGCTGATGAGGCCGTGCACGAGAAGCTCCACATCGTTCGCCCAGCAATCTGGCCCCTCGCGAGGTTTGAGCTTGTCTTGATGAAGATGGGCGTCTTTGGGCCACCTTGAGCCACGCCCGCGGGCCGCATGCGAGCAAGTCTAGGGACCCCGTTCCCGAAGCGCCGACAATTTTGCCACCACGGATGGCGGGGAGGTTTCTTATTTTTGGGGGCGTTATCCTGGCGGTTTGCTAACATGCGGTCCCGCGTGTCGATTGCTTTACCAAGCTGATCCGCGTCCCACATGAGGCGAGAACAACGGCGAAGCAACCGTGGTTAAGTTGATGAAGATGAGGAAAGCGGATTCAGCAGCAGGTGAAATGATGGTTGCCGTCCCTCAACTTCTATTTTAGCATTATTACCGTCTCTCCAACTTAGCTGCGGGAAAGGTGCAGCTTTGTGATTTGGCGCCTCATTGCTCATTACTCGCGGCACCATGGTGGTGTGCTTCACCCGGCTGCTACTGCCTGTATTTCGGTATGTACGTGGACCGGTAGCTTGATGTCCCACATGTCGGCGACGAGACTAGAAGATTTATGAAAGCGGCGCTCACTCTTCTGACGGAGGTAGTAGACCTGACGGCCCGATGAAGCTGTCACTTGTCTTGTATAGTACTATAGTTTTGTTGTTACACGATCCATCGATACAAACCCGATTAAGCAGGAAAGGCGGGATTTTTCCCGCCCGTTAGATAATCTTGGCCATACATTTCAAAGGCAATTTTAATGTATGCAAACTGAATAATTATAAGTAACAATATGATATCTAGTAAAACTAAAACACATATGATTTATTGTGTTAGAGTGTAGTAGTAGTGTTGTATTGCATAGTTGTTAGATGTAACATGCGAGCGTGTAGAGATGTAGTTTTGGAGGGCCTACTGAGAGAAAAGCGTATCGGTCACGAACTTCAGAATAAGCTGATTACGGTCACTATATATGTTTTGCGGTGCTTATCCGGTCACTTGCTCACAGTTCAGCATCGGATTGCACTCATTGACCGGCCAAATAGTCTGCGTGGCGCCATGTTGACTAGTTAAATTGACCACGTTCCTTGTGGGTCCCACTGTCGATTCGCATAGGGAAAAGGATAGATAAACACAAATTCTGCGCGAGCGCGACAAGGCTCCAACCCGTGCGCAGGAATCACCTGGTTGTGTATGTATGCATCGGGGCCCGATGTGTGCGCATGCGTGTAGGTTGAGCACTTGGCGTGAGAGTGTGTGTTGGTGCGTGTGGTGTATTGGTGTGTGCATGCATGCGTGCGTGTGTGCGTGTGAGTGTTGCGTGTGTGCGTGACTGCGTGTGTACGTGCGAGTGTTGCGTGCGTGCGTGGGTGCATGTGTTTGTGTGAGTGTTGCGTGGATGGAGTTCGTGTGCATGCGTGCGTGTGTGTATAATTACCACACCAGCTCATGTGTGTTAAAACAGATGGCTCAGCATACCAATACAAGGCCACCTTGTCCGCTGTGCCCGCGGTCATGACTTCGAACCACCATCAAAATATTTTTTTGTCGTTTGTTTTCATTCTTACAAGCAAGATGCCCGTGCATTGCACGTAACATCAAGATGCATTTGTATGACCTGTTTATCTTGTGAGAGAAAAGCATGAACGAGGGAAGGCCTTATTTGCAAATGTGGAGAGGTGTGTGGGTACCTTTTTGCAAAATTGCCATATTTTCTTTCCTATCCGTCAGATATAAATCGGCCGGCCTATATTGCGGGATGGCAGGCACACCATCATCACCAACTCTATTTTTATAAGAGTGTATTTTATAATAGTGTAGATGTAGAGTAGATACAAGTCGACAGGTGGGCACGATGTTAGTGAGATAATGCGATGCAACACTAGAGGTGCCATGTGGAGCGTTTAACTGGTCAACTAGTCATGTGATGAGCAAATACAAAGTTGTACGATGAGCCCGTGACTGTATAATAACCACTAAACGTAAACGGTGACCGTAATGAGTGGATTATGAAGTCCAATGTATGTATCGTGCTTTCGCTTCAAATACAATGATCATCATTGCATATATATCGAGAGAAAGATGAAACACACATGAATTTTCTGGGGCTTACTTTTAGAGGACACGGAGATAGTTTTGTGTGCATACGTGAAAGGCGTCTGAGGGGTATCACGATGGAGAGAGAGATGCTCTTCGTTTCTCTTTATTATGACTAACTTTGTATATAGTATAAAATATACAAATTCACGGTCTTGGAATAAATATCATTGTGGGCACCATGCAATGCAAATTAGCGTTAGTACTCCTCCATATAACTTTGTAATGTTGTATATATGTAGAAACTCTAAAATAATTTTTGGCCACACTTTATTCAAAAGGAATGTTGTATCACGAAATAAGCGTGAAGAGAGGCTTTTTAGATCAATGGGGTATGTGATGTAACATGTGTGAATGTGTAGTTGATGCATTTGGCGGGGCCTAGAGGTATGTGTGTGTATGCGTGTAAGAGAGGCATGGATAGAGGGCGGCGGGGGGAGGGGGTGGGAGAGATAGCACGAGAAATGAGAGTGGTCTAGAGAGAGAGAGCGAATATGGCGTCACGACAAGAGATTCCATTCCTTGAGTGTGTATATGCAAGGGGAGGGAATAGAGGCACCAGGAGAAACTTTGTGTGTGGTGTTTGTGTTGGTATGTGTGGGTGTGAGAAGATAATGAGGCGTGGGGGCGGAGGGTGTGTCACCGCGTGAGGTCCGATGGGTCGGTGAGGCCCTTCGTTCGGTTCCGTTCTGCGCCACATTGGTCGGCCCATGACACATTTAGGAAGACCCATGGATGACTAGTTGTACAAGATAAAGATAGCAGAATTGGGAAGGACTCTGTGTCCATTGACAAAGCCGCTAGGATTTGTAACCCTAGGTTCTTGGACTAAGGTAACCCCTTTATCTACGATATTACTATTCATCAACCTAACTTTAAGGGCATCCTACAAAATGCTCTGCTAGAATCATACTAAATCGATTAGGAAGAGAGGTGTGAGATAATGCGTGAGAGACAAGCCTAAAGATAATGTGCGTACATGAGACACGTAGGCAGGTCCATGTATATAGAAAGGTCGATGAGGATTGTGCGTGTGTATGTTTGCGAGAAGAAGAGTGCTTGTGATAAAGGTTAGTGAAAACAGTTGTAAATGGTTACGAGAGGGAGGAGGGTTATATCTAGAGCATGTGTGCGAAAGACACCTCGGGAGAGAGTGTGTGAGCATGTGTGAGAGACCACCGATGGAGAGTGAAACTACGTAAAGACTGCTCTACACATTGATTAAAGATATAAATTGTATCCAAATATTAGGATGGGATCATGATATTTGCAATTCAGCGTAAGGAGAAGTCATTGATCCATCGGACATCTAGATTCTATCGAATTTGAGCATGTCTATGTTATTATTCGACACAATTGATCCACATAGTTAGTATTTTGAACTCCAGGACAATGCATCGCTTTAGCAATCGAATATAAGCGTGAGTATAGTTCATGTTGTGTGTGTAAAGCACATTATACATACTGAAAGTTACACAATGGACATTTATAAATAGCTACCTATGAACTAGCATACATTTGAATTCAACCTAAGGTGGTTTAAAAATAGAATTCAACATGAAGTCCATTCAATTATTTGAATTTGATATCATGGCATTTGTAAACCATACCTAAACTATGGGGTACCAATCTTTGCTCTGATTTTGTACATAATAGCATATGTAGTCGTGTACAAAATAGATTCAAATTTAGCTCCTCCATTCCAAAATAATCGTAGTTATAGGATTTTCAAGTGTCAAAATTTCAAAAGGAAGCGGATAATTTAATGAGGTTTTCAAACATACAAGGTCAAATATAACGTTGTCTATTTAGGTCAATCCTCATAGTTCAAGAGTACTCTAAACGTGAATGCTTGTGTTTCAAAATTTGAGCAAAGCGCCAAAGAGCCTCTACTACTTGAAACCGTGAGACCAATGTTTGGTAGTACAAGGAAATTACTTTTCTTATAACTCCGACCTATGAAACCTACCGGCCCGACGTCCAAAGGTCTAAACAGGGTAGGTTTGTAGCTTCATCTAGGCATGCAACCGCCTCAAAAAATATTCATACACAATGGCCGCCTAAGCACACATGCTGCGTGGCGAAATACTCCGCCCACTATTTGGGACACACAGGATTACCATCCTACCCCGACCCATGATGGGTCCGAAATTTAAGAGGGGCAAAGTTTGTACTTTCCCAAATTTCAAACAAGCGTCCCATCTTCTATTCAAAAAGCCAAAAACAAGCCCGTCCAAGACGAAACATGGTTCCCCCACCGTCCGATTCCCCATTACGTACTCCGTGGCGCCAAAACTACCTCTCCACCAGCCGCGAAACCCGGCGTCCTCCATCCGCCACCCCATCCCACCCATCAACGCCGCCCTCCTCCATCACGCCGGAGCCGATACCCGGCGTCTCGTCCACGCAACCTCAACATAGCGCCCTCCACGGCTAGTAGTTGAAGCCGAGGCCGAGCCGTCCGTGCCGAGCCAGTTCAACCACGCCGTCCTGCGCCTCACCACTGCCGCTCCAACATCGCCACCCTCCACCGCACGGAGCTGTTCCTGCCTTCGCCGTCCTTCGCCGCCTCGGATCTGCTTCCCCTCCGCCGACATCGGCCATGGCAACCACAGTCAACAATTTGGCCATGGGTTCGTCCAAGCCTGCACCCTCGAACATCGGTTTCCCGGTAAAAAGAAGAAGATCGCGCGACATGTGGAGGTGACCACACCGCAACGAAGAAGGTACTCCTCTTCCCTTATTCGTGCAAATCTTACGTCTCTGCTTGCGGTATTCATTCCACGAAGACACTAGTTGACCGCTTCTTCTTGATACTAGATGTTCCTAGTAACTCGCAATGCACAAGTTTCTCCTCATATACTATTTCACCTTAGCTAGAGGTCCGTCGCCCCTAATTTCAATTTCTGGCCATTTGATTCCCAATTAGCGGAAGCATTCCCAGTGTAAGGCGCTAATACGACTATTACGCCGGGAAGCGATGTAGTGTTTATCTTAGGGCGTCTGCGGCCTAAAACTCTGGCGCCCGATCTGGAGGTCGGCCGAGATTAAAGGATGGCTTGGGCGCTGCCAAGCACGGCGGTGGTGTGAGGTCGATGGGAGGCGGGCGGCGGAGGCGCGGTGCAGGCGGTGGTGGTCGGGGCGGTTCGAGAAAGATCGTCATTGATGGTGGCGGGAGGTGAGCGAAGGCCATCTGCCCGTTCCTTATAGATCGGACGGTTCATTAAAAATCGGTGACCTATTTATTTTCAGTCATTGTTATCTTAGATATGACCACATGTGGTGGTGTCTTTGGAGGAGTACCTGCATTTCCTGTGCTCATATATTACAAAATCATACGGAGTAGAATCTAATTTTGTTTGCCATGCAATGTTGTAGAGCTATCATATGTCTCTTGTCATTTATTTTCAGCCACCTGCTATACTGCTACTTTTACGGTGCACTAGTTACGCACACTTCACCCATACTCTCACTATTGTGTTTTTATGCAAGGGTATTTCAGACTCTCTGCCGAAGAGAAGCAGCAAAGAAAAGAGAGAAGTCGCTCCAGCTTGTATGCTGGTAGGCAAGACACGTTACAACGCTATAAAGGTGCGATGTCGATAGATGGAGGCAGTGGCGTAGCTCTGGAGTTGATGACCTCGCTCACAATGAACCACCATCCTAGGTGCTTGCTTTAACTTCACGGTGTCATATGTGGTTGCATGTTCCATATGGTGTCTAGCTTGTATTCGAAAGGCGAAAGTCGGTCTTTATTAAGATAAGGAATATATTTTTACATGAACCACCATCCGTGAGCACGGAAGACAAATAGCTAGTCGGGGCTTTGGCGAGCGATGACAAGCCCAACAAAGACAGGCATCACACGGAAGCCAACTAAAAAGCAGCGATGGTGGCGAAGCAGCCCGCCTCCACAGAGCTCTCGGGTCCTAGATGATCATGTTCACCACTCCAGTCGGATGTCTAGCTTGTATTGCTTCAATTTGGTTAAATTGCATCTTAGCTTACACATTATACCTTTGAATATGACATGCCTTTCTGTTTTGGTACATACTAGTACATCGTGTATTAACCATGTTCTTATATCAAACTAATGTTCTTGTGTATCCTCATCAATCACTTATGACGAGGCAGGCAGGCAGGGGACTACTCCTCATTTAAAGAATGCAGCGTCGGCCTCGACATGATTCTCAAGAAAGAGAAATGCTAGATGAAGATAGTGAACATAGCTCGTAGTTGATTACAGCATTTCCCTACACTAGCATCGCAGTGCTTGCTCTAACTTGGCAGCGTGATATGTGGTTGCATGTTGCATATGGTGTCTAGATTGTAATTCTTCCAATCTGGTTAAACATCATGTGCTAGTCTGCTTAGCTTATACTCCTGTAAATGTGACATTATACATTAATGTGACATGCCTTCACATATTTAGTACATAGTACATCTGTCTATTAAGCATGTCCTTACATAAAACTATTGTTTTTTGTATCCGCATCAATCAATATGACGAGACACCTTTAGTATATGCGATGCGATATTAGTTGCATCTTTCATATGATTTATAGCATGCGCTACTTCTAATTTGTTGAAATTCCATTTATGATGGGGCCTTTTAACTTGGCGAGTCATATTGGTTGCATCTTTCATGTGGTGTCTAGCTTGCATTGCTTCTTATTTGCTGGAATGGTTTCGCTTAGTTTACACAAACAGTTGTGAACATGCCATGCCGTCCTATTTTTCGTACATATTCCATCCTGGTATCATGTGTTTGCCTTACATCAAGGTAGTGATTGTCGATATCATGCATGAATGAGTTCGAAGAGAATTTTATTGCTTTTTCTTGTCGGTTTTACTTGACAATTCAAAATCAATAAAGCGGAAGGAAGTTAGCAAGGCAGCGGATAAAGGTGCTCCTTCAAGCGGAGGGCCTCTCGAGTTTCTACTCCACACCCCAAGATGATTTCCAAGACAACACATGCATAGACACTCAACAAAGCTGTGTTTATGATGAGCACGTCTCCCTAGTGCAGCATCTCTGGTGCTCCCTCTAACTTAGCCTTGTTATATGTGGTTGCATCTTATGTGTGATGTCTAGCTTGTATTGCTTCTAATTTTGTTGAATTCCATCTGCTTACTTTACACATTATACTTGAATAAGACACGTGTTCTGTTTCTAGAACATACAATATCTGTCTATCACACCATGTTCTTACATCAAATTACTACTGTTGTGTAACTGCAACAATCACTTATCATAAGACACGTTTGACTTGGTGTGATATAGGTTACATCTCACATTCTTTTCTAGCTTGTACTACTAATTTGTTGAAATGGCACTTATGGCCGAGATAGTTTTAACTTGGTAGAGTGATATTAGTTGCATCTTTCATATGGTGTCTAGCTTTCATTGCTTCTAATTTGTTGAAATGCCTTCTCCTTAGTTTACACATCATAAGCTGTGAATATGCAATGCTGTAAATATGCAATGGCACTAATGACGAGAGACCTCTAACATGGTAGTGTGATGTTGTTTGCATCTTGCATATGATTTATTTCTTGTCTTGCTTCACATTTGTTTAAGCGCCATTTATCTTGAGACAACATTAACTTGGCGGAGCGATATTTGTAGCATCTTTCATATGGTGTCTACCTTCCATTGCATTACTTCTAATTTGGTGAAATGTCTTCTTCTTAGTTTACACATCATAGTTACGGTTATCTCTTCCGTCCTGTTTTTCATACATATTACATCCTCCTATCATGTGGTTGTCTAACATCAAAGTTCAGTTAAATGCATCACGCATCAATTTGTTACGAAGAACTAAATTGTTATTCGTTTTCTTGTCGACTTGACTTAACATGGCACGGAGAAAGAGGAAGAAACACAAAATGGCGGGGAATGAGAAGTGGATGAATCCTGCAGATTCTGCTTTGGTCGATGGTGCAATAGAAGGTGAAAGTCCAGCGGAAAATTCTACAAACACGACATCCCATGCTACGAGCTGCAAAAAGCCAAGCGAAACAAATAGCTGCCACCAAACAAGCGAGACAGCTCTAGTTCTTGCAACACCTACCATAGTACTACCGGTACACGACATACTCGTCGTCAAGCGAAAGCTAGCAGCATGTTCCCAAGCTCCCTTGCCACGACACTACTTCCCAAGCACTCTTGACACAAGGCAGAGTTGGCAATATCGAGATGAACCTTGTGAGATTCAACAGCAAGAAGGTAGTTGTCGGAGTCAAGTTACAGTTGCATGCTTCTTTATATGTAGTCTCACAGCTTGATGTACACTAACACTTCCTATGTTCGTTGTTGGACTAGCACCTAGGCGCAAGAGGAAACAAACATCAGGGATAATGCTTGATAGGTTAACTAAATCTAGAGGAGGAAGAATGGAGATCCATTTTGAGGCAGGTTTAAAAAGGCCACGTGATGCTACAGAGTTAGCCAAGTTAGTATTAGAGGCAGCGGTTGCCGTTAGGTGTCATGTACGTATCCTCCCAACATGGATTCAGTACAAGAATGACAAAGACGAAACCCAGTTCAACACCTTCCTCGACCATTTATCTGTAAGTATGGTTATGTATGGAAACTAGTAATATCGTCTTGCTCGTCCCATACTTTCTAGGTTCTTGATAATGAGACTCCCATAATTTTCAATAGATGAGGTTCAAGTTGGATAGCCAAGATGATGCAACCGGACAAGCTTGCACCCATGTTTTCAAGTCTGCTCTGCGTCGATGTCGGTATAACTTGAGGAAAACTCACTTTGAAGGCAAGGCTAACGATGAACTTTCCCAAACATCTCCGATGGAAAATATATCGGATGAAGACTAGAGGGGCCTTGTTAAACACTTTGTTACGATCCGAAGTATCGAGAACATTATATATATGTGATCAGATCACATGTTGAAGTCCTATTGGCGCATGTGCCACACAAATCTATCTTCTTGTAGGTGAACAGTTCAAAGAACAAGGCCAACCGTCAAAGTGAAATTCAACGATGATGCGGGATCTCGTAGCTATATTGCACCTGCGAGGCTCTTGTAATTAGCTTATGTTTCACTATTTTCGCTGTACCATATTTTCAGATCTATATTGACTTGTTCGAAATGCAGAGGAAAGCCCGCAAGGACCAAAGAGTACCTGAACCAAATGCTGTGGAAATCTTCAAGGACTGTCACACCAGCAAGAAGAAGGGCATGACTACACCAGTCAAAGCCGCTCTTGTAAGTCCTTAATCCTCATGCCTTTTAACTACTACTTACTCTGACTTGTGCCTTGAACTGCATGGTTTGCAGCCAATGTCTATTACTCTTTTCAATTTTATACACAATTATCTTAGGGTATCATTGCACCTTACAAGGTTTAAAAGGGAGGAGTGATGTTCCTTTGATCTTGACCCGTAATCTAGTTCCGTGCTGGACTTTCCCACACAACGTTACAATTGCTGTTTATGCATTCTCGGTTGTTTTGTGATATGAATGATGTCATACTATGCTTAGCGTATTATAAACTTCGTCTCTTTATCCTTAGCCCTCAATACAATGTGAAGAAATAGACAATACATTAGCGATGGTACATGGTCATATGTTTGGAACCTGGTTTTATTATGTACTTTGCAATAAAATACAACTAATATTTTACATGGGTTCACCAGAATAAGTTATGTATATAGACCAAAGCTATTTTGTTTGGTTTTGCTGCCTCCTTAATATCTTATGTTCTGGTACTACTAATGTAAAACCTCAACTTTTCAACGAGCTATGGAAAAAATGGTGGAACCGCCACCTTCTGAAGGTGGCGAGGCAACTATAACCGCAATGTCAGCTCTTGCTGCAGTGGGTTAGTACCTATCCACTAACAGTGCCAAAAGCACGTTCCTGCGTAGTACTGGGTTGGTTGTTAAGGCAATATCGTCCAAACTGCCTCATGATCAAGATATGCAAGCTCAAAGCAATGATGTATCTGCGCTCCAGACACAAGTCCATTCCCTAATAGAGGCCATTTGTGAAACAAGGAGAAACATTGCTCAATGTCGTCAAGATATGCATGGTTTTGAAACCAGACTATCAGACATTTGCTATGTTGTTCGAGAACCTAGGGAAATTGTGGGCGTTCTAGGAGCAGGGGTCCCAGAACTTTCACACTGCTTTGCTGCCTGTGCGTGGCTCAAAGGAGGCCCAGGACAGCCCATCTTCATCAACGCATAGCTCAAGACCCTCGGGAGGGGCCAAGCCTCGCGGGGCGGACGACGAGGAGCTTCCTCAGGCATGGCCTCGTCAGGCTGGCTCATGAGGAGGCGGAGAGTTCAAGGAAGGGTACCTCGCGAGGTGCCCATGACGCAAGCCATGACGACCAAGGGCGCCCGATCAGGCGCCAGCCCGCCATAGGCGTCCTCCTTTCCCCTTTGGTGCAAAGGAGCAAGCGTGAGCAAGAGCATCAAGCAAAGGCATCCGTTTGGTGCAACAAGACCAAGACCAGCCCCAGCGGCTGGAAGGAGTCATCGTGGAGCCCAAGCAGGCGTCATCACGAGCCTTTGGCGGCGAGGACCAACTTTAGTCGAGGATAAGTGTACCCGCTGTTCCCCTTCAAAATGGCCAATTGTTGGCGCCCTTCCCGCTCAATATTTGGGAAGAGGCCCAGGGCCTTCGCCTATAAATAGGAGTAGCCACACTCAGAGAGAGAGAGATCTTGGATCGGCCCCCTGGTATGAGATCGGAATCCTCACCAAGGAACCAATAGCTAGAGCAACTGAACACCACCTAGCAGTTCATCACACCCACCAAGAATGTAACCTCATGCGAGGCTGTTCTTCCTGTCTTATTCCTCATCAGCCCAAGAGGCAATCCACCACACCACAAACTAGAGTAGGGTATTACACCACAGCGGTGGCCCGAACTAGTATAAATCTTGTGTCTCTTGTGCTGTTCTTTTTAGTAGTTTAGGTCCATGCGATTGGCGAGTGCGAGGCGGTGGAAGGTTGGATCTCCGCGCGCGCCAGTGTTCGAACCTCAAGGTCTGCGGAACCTGAAATCCGACATTTGGCGCGCCAGTAAGTGCGCCGGAATCTACCTTTCGTCGCCTCGTTCTTCCCGACCGCCGCAACCATGTCGGCGCCCGTCGAGACCAGCGCCGAGCACCGAACCGCCCTCGCCTCCCATGTCGCCCGAGCGGCTCCAGCACCCGTCCATGGCGGGGCGGCCGCACCGCCACGCCGCTCACCCGCTGGTTCTTAAATCCACGCGCCCGCCCGCGCTCATGGAAACCCGAGCTGCACTCATCGCGCTAACGAGCTCTGCGCTACTGCCCGTCGGCAGCGTCTCGAAGAATGGCTCGGCGAGTCGCCCGAGCTCGTCCAGCGCTGCAGAGGCGACCCGCACCGTCCGTCCGCTGCACCGCACCCGCCCGCGTGGCGGTGAAGCTCGGCGCCTCGGCCGCCTCCTCCTCAAGCGCCCCAGGCCCCAAGCGCCTGACGGCCCTGGCGAAACCCGTTCCGCCCGGCGCCCGGCGGGCAAGCGAGCTGTCAAAGTTCCTCGCCCACAAGAAGCTGCCCGGCGCCCGCTCCAACACGTCAAGACCTGCGCTGCCCCCAGCCATTGCGCGAGGGAGGCCTGCAAGACCAAGCTCTCGTCGTCCGAAGCCCCCGCAGCCACGGCGGGCTGCGCGCCTTCACCTCCGAGCTCGCGCGACGCCAGCGTAGCCCGCCAAGTTCAAGCAGACACTGCCTCCTCGCTTCGACCAGTGCGGCTGACCCTCTGGAGTTCCTCTAGCTCTGAGCTGGGCATCGAGGCTGCCAGCGGGATGAAAAGGTCATGGCGAATTGGTTTCCCATGGCGCTCAGGGCGGGCCCGCTTTGGCTCTGAATCGGCACGAGCACGATCTCTTCTGGGCGAGATCATTACCCGCTTCATCGCCAACTTCCAAGGTACTCGCGACCGGCCACCGCCGAGTGGCGACATCGTCGAATCAAGCGAAGCCAGGAAACCCTGCAAAAGTACATCAAGCGCTTCAACAACGCGTGCCTCAAGATCCCAGGGGTAGCGGAGGAGGCCATCATCTCGCCTTCTCCGGCCCAGTCTTGTGACGTCAAGATGAAGGAGGAGGCTGACGATGCATGAAGATCATGCACCTCCACAGGCTGTTCAACTTGGCGACCAAGTGCGCCCGAGGGCTGAGGAGGCGCCTCTCCCTCCTCGAGCTGCCTGCAGCGGATCCGAAGAGAAGAAGTCAAGGCCAAGGATGTGAAGCGCCAAGGGGCTGTCGTACTCAGGGCTGAACCGGACACCAAGCAAGCGGAGATCAGCCAGAGTCCTCCAAGGGCAGCCCGTGCTGCGTGTACCACGACCTCCACACCCACAACACCAATGAATGTCAAGAGCTCCGGACGTCACGCAAAGGAAGGGTCGGCAGGCGCCTGAGGCCAGCGACAGGGCCTCTGACGAGAGGAGGAAGGAATGCAGACGCTGGGAAGACGCGGCCAGCGCCAAGGTGGCGCGACCAACCTCGCGAGGACCGGCTGGCAAGACCCACCTCGCGAGGGAGGCTGGAGGATCAGCCTCGCGAGATCGCCATGAGGCAGAGCCTCCCTCCGCTGCCGCCGCCGCCAAGGAGGGTGAAGACCGTCATCGGGGCCGAGGCGGGGGCTTCCGGGAGGCAGCGATCGCTGCATCTGGGCGGAGCTCAAGCCCCAGCCTCTCAAGCGCATCTTCAAGCAGTTCGCCCTTGAAGTGAATGCAGTCCTCCCAAGCTCGAGTCCACGCACCCTCTCGGGTGGTGGCGTGCGCCATCACGTTCAGCTCAGCGGATCAGCTCAAGTCGCGCAGCCACAGGCGGAGTTCTCCGATGCTTTGTTCCCCAATCATCGGCAATGTGCTAGTCACCAAGACCCTCATCGGCGGTGGAGCAGGGCTCAACGTCCCGTCGTGAAACATTCAACAATCTTCAAGTGCCTTACAGTCAGCTTCAGCCAACCAAGCCCTTCTCCGGAGTCACCGGCGGCTCCATAGTCCCGATCGGGCAGGTCCGCCTTCCTGTCACCTTGGGGCTCGCGACAACTACCACATTGAGCTCGCCGACTTCGGCGTCGCCCACACCGCCTGCCATTACAACGCCATCCTCGGGTACCCAGCGTTGGCCAAATTCATGGCGTAACCCACCATGGCTACGCGTCCTCAAGATGCCAGAAGCGGCGGAGTCATCACGATGCCATGTGAAGAGAGATGCAATGTGCTCCACAGGCGAGCTTTTGAGCCGCATCGCTGGAAGACCCAGACCACAGCAGCAGGAGGCCTCCCGAGGCCGCACCCAAGAAGAAGAAGACATCGACCGGCCCGGCTCTTCAAGAGACAGGCCCCTCAGGGCCCACATCGGGCCAGGGGGAGCCTCCTTCCATCGCATAGGAAAGCACGCCCGGCGCCCTCCTCAGGCAGGGCTCGGGGGCTGTCCCCTAGAGGGCTGCCGACCTCGCCAAGGTCTCGAGGGAGGCGCTTGGGCACCACGTGGAGGCGTGTTTCAAAGAACGTTTCCCGCAAGCAGGAGCAAGACTAGGAGGGCAGAACCCTCAAGAGTTCGTCAGCAAGACCATTCAGGAGCTACAGGAGTCAAGGGTCATAAGGGGCAGCTGCCGCCTACCCGCTGTGGCCCCCCATCTAGGCGAGGATGGTGGGCTGCGCGTCTGCATCGACATACTGGGGCTCAACCGAGCCGCATCTCAAGAGCGCCTCGGCCCTCGCGAGTGGGGCGTTCTGAGGTCCGCCCACAGCTACGTCGCATGCCTTATGGCACGCCAAGCAGCTCTTGAGCACCAGCGTCTCATGAGGGCCATCCTGGAGGCTCAAGAGGTCAGGCACGCCGCAGCCCTGGCGGAGATGGAGATGGCCCCTAAGGAGCCGCCAGCGCCTCCCGAGCCTCCCGAGGCCCCCGGGCCTGCGGGCTCATGAGATCGGCTCCGCAGCCCACCGAGTCTGCTACACCAACACCCTTCATCCCCAACATCACGGGTGACATCTTTAAGTTTTATTTCCGGTGGGGAGCGCCTTGAGGCGCATTATTCCCAGGCGCGTGGAGTCCGTCCTGCGGCATGTATCCCTTTTATTTCATGTCGTTAGCCTATCTGTTGGGGCGCCCTCGGTCGCATCATCCCCAAGCCGCCGGGCAGTCCCAGCTGCATGTATCCCTCTTGCGTTTTCCTTAGCATTATGCTCTCGCTCCACCATGCTTGTTATTTGGTGCCTTTTCACAGGTGGCGGAATCTTGCACGTTAAAGGGGGTGCACGAGCATCGCGACTGTGGCTCCTACCGGCTCTCCGGCCCTCACCCTCGGACTTGTCCATGGCATCGCGACCTGCTTGCCGGCTGACGGCTGAGACCAGCCCGAGAGCGGGACCCATGGACGTGAGTTTCGTCATCTAACCCAGCTTATGCGTTAAAGGGGGTGCACGAGCATCGCGACTCAGGGCTCCTACCGGCTCTCGGCCCTCACCCTCTGGTCTTGTACATGGCATCGCGACTGGCTTGCCAGCGACAGGCGAGACCAGCCCGAGAGGGACCGGAGCGACGAGAGTTGCTTGCATCGACCCGGCTTATTGCAGCGTTAAAGGGGGTGCTCGAGCATCGCGACTCGGGGCTCCTACCGGCTCTCCGCCCTCACCCTCTGGTCTTGTCCATGGCATCGCGACTGGCTTGCCAGCGACGGCCGAGACCAGCCGAGCCGGGACCGAGGACGTGAGAGTTTCATCATCTAATCCAGCTTGCGCGTTAAAGGGGTGCACGAGCATCGCGACTCGGGGCTCCTACCGCTCTCCGCCCTCACCCTCTAGTCTTGTCCATGGCATCGCGACCGGCTTGCCAACACGGCCGAGACCAGTCGAGAGCCGGGACCGAGGCGTGAAACCGCATCCGCCAAATTTGCAGGAACACACTCGAAGATAAGGCCAGAGCCAGCGCGCCCCGCTTGAGGTAGGGCCCGTGAGTCCCGCTACCGCTCACGGGTGCCCAGACACCTCGTCCAGCCCTACCATGCCAGCCCACGTGTCGGGGTGGGGCTGTACGCCTGGGCTCCTCCCGAGAGCCCCCTCCCATGTTCGATGGAAGCACCATGCTCCTTGCTGGCCGACGACATTGTCGAGGCGGCTATGCCCGTCACGCATGCGAGCGCTATGCTCCGCCGGTGATAAACAAGCGAGGTGGCCTCGGGTCGCATCAACCTCGGGGAGCCCAGAGCTCGATGTCGGCCTCGTCCGCGCCTCCCCTTGGGAGCTGGCGAGGGGGCTGAAACGCACGGGCTGCGCTGAGTCACGCCAGACGCCACGCCACTCCAGCCGAGCCCCTCGGGCCTGGTTCGTCGCCGCGTCACTCCCGGCCGGAGCCAAGGTACGAATGTTGTTTGGCGTCAAGGGGACTCCTTAGCATCGCGACTCAGGAGCCTAACTGGTCACGTAGCCCCTCACCCCTTAGTTTCGAAAGGCTAACAGCGGTTGAGGTATGTGCGGGGCCGTGCTCTGCAGACGTAGAACGGTGGATCCGCCCGTGTCTCACCTCCCTACTTGCTATTCGTGCACCAAGGGGGACTCCTGAGCATCGCGACTCAGGAGCCTAACTTGTCACGTAGCCCCTCCTCCTTGGTCCGTCCTGGTTTCGGTCGGGGCTAGCAAGGCTGAGGTATCTTGGCAATGGCTCTGCGGCGTGAGAACATAAGCAAGTAGGAAGCACAAATTTCAAGGAATTCAAAAGCAAATATTACAGTCCACATTGTTATCACAATACCAAATGCAAGTTTAAACGCCTCCCCGAGGCATGATACATGTGCAGGAATTAAAAGCAAGACAGGAGCCACAACGAAGTCCCTTGGCGGCGGTGGAGCAGCGCGGTGGGCTCGCCTCGTGAAGCAGCAGGGCTGGCAGCGCCGCCCGGCTTGGTGTCAAGGCCGGAACTTCCCAACAGAGCCTCCGCGAACCTTCACAGCCTCGGCAGCGGCAGCTGCTTGCTTGCCGCTTGTCGGCTCCAAGCCAGGCTGTCCATGTCGATTTGGGATCGTGAAGATAGATGTGGGTGAGGATCCGGCGTCAGTGCCGCAGAAGACAAGACACGCGCCTCGGCCTCAGCCGTGGGGCCAAGACCAAGGGATACATCTTCAAGAGCGCGAACCAGGAAGGAAAGCAGCTTGGCGGGGCCGTCCTCTGCGCCGGCCAGTGGGCTCTCCAGGCCGCTATCGTAAAGCTCCCTCAACAAGGCGCGAGCCTTCACCTCCATATCCATGAAGGCCACGCGATCTTCGGCAAGAACCCGCGCCTTGTCGTCCAACTCGACCTTCTGTAACGACCAAACCTCGAAGGATTTGAGTCTCTGTGCTTACCGTGCTAGTCCCTGGATTGAACTCGCTAGCACACACAGTATAGATGAATACCAGAATAGCAAGTGCATCATTTATTACAACGTATGATCCAGAATGTATAAAATAAAACAATCTGCATAGCACTTGGCTAGCTTTATTCAATCAAACAGCGGAAAGTAGCAGAAAATAACGATGAGTCCCATCATAGCCCATGGCGATCTTGAGTCTGAACTCGCGACCCTAACGGTACCTTACTCTTCGTCTGAATATCCTGCAACATGAGATGTTGCAGCCATATAGGTCAATACTTGGAATGTATTGGCAAGTTACACAGGAGTAATAATAAAGCAGACCTACATGTATATGCATAGTACAACAAAGGAAGGCTTGGGGGTTTATTTTTGCAGAAAGCTGATTTTGTCCTCATAACTACTTATTAGTCATTTTTTATATAGTTCTTTTATTACTACAATTATATGCACAAGGTTGAGTTGGCAAAATCAACTCCAACCTACCCATTATTAAGTTGCCCACAAATATTATTAAGTGTCACATCTGTCAAGATCATCCAACAACTATAATGGCATAGTGGCTCAAATTTACCCATAACCGGGGGCACGGCTAATCATGATTAGTTTTAATACTCCAGAGTTTTGTACGCTTTACCCAATCGGACCCAATCCAAGATTGAGACAAAGTCTTTCGTAAGAGGTTCCTTATCCACCGACGCCACATCCCACCTACATATGCTACATCTGTCGACACTTTATGCGGGCGGGTTCCAACAACTGATCAACTAAGCGAGCCCATATAGCGGTGGCCGCACATGGAAGCTACTAGTCACTAAGTCTGTCGATCTTTTTTGAACTCAGGCGGCATTCCACTTAGGGTGCACTCTCATGGCGCATGGCCTTAGAAAAGGTGCAAGACCCCATGATGCCTTCCTCAACACCAAGCAATACCACTTCCGCCAGGAGGTGAGTTAAATCTGAGTTACTACTCAATTGTTATATATATATATATATATATATATATATATATATATATATATATATATATATATATATATATATATATATATATATATAATCCTCACATAAACTCAATGAATACATTTAACCACCCCGCCTACAAAGCATAGCAAACTACAACTACCACGATTTGCAAAAGACGGAAGATAGCTCAACAAAGATAGCCAACATATATAATACTCCTATACATGCATATATTCATAGTGTGATATAAATACATGCATAGAAAATAATAGGTAAAGGATGATCAACATGTAACTTGCCTTGGTTTTGGTTCAAAAAGTCACACTCCTGATAATAGCTCGGGTCGCACTCCGGACAATCTACACGTTTCACACAATTCAACAAATCAATCACCGGAACACGAATAGAACCAAAACAAAACCAACAGCAACAAAACCATTTTTAAAACTCAACAACAGAATCTTAACATCACCTGAATTGCACTACGGTCACAATGCAAAAAGAATCACTCGATTCGGATAAACGGTTTGAAAGTTACGGCCTCCGGAAGATTTAATTCAATTCAAACGAATTCAAATTTGAAAAGTGCAAACATGTGCAAAGTTGGTACTGTGATAAGGTGTTGATTTTTGTGAGTGCATAGGAAAAAGAATTACCTAAATTGGATTTATAGAATAGGAGTTATAGCTAATTGAAATTACAGTTGAAAACTGAAAAAGAAACATAAAACTCCTGCACTGTTCGTGCGTGTACTGTAGCTGGTTGCCACGTGGCAGTTCGCGATTGGCCGAGAAACCTCCTGTGCGGTGTGCTCACCGTTTACAGAGGAAAACGGCGGCGGCTTCGGGCGTCGGCGGGGCGCGTCTCCGGCGGGTTTCCGGCGAAGCCAAGGCTACGGGCGGGTGCGGTGTGGAGTGGAGGAGGTGGTGGTGGTGAGTACGGCGACGAGGGTGTCCTCTACTGACGGCGGCGTCGCGAACTCCGGTGTGCTCCAGCGTCGGCGGACGGGGTCGTTCCTCCCTGCCTGCTGTGATTCCGGCCACGAGAAGATGTCAACAAGGCGCGGCGTTTAGAGGAGGTTCTAGGGTGACAAGTGGAGCGGCGGATGATCTCACGGCGGCAGCAGCGGAGAAGACGGCGGCGGTGCGGGCTCCTCGGCGAGATGCGTTCGCCCAACCTTGCACGCGGCAACGGGAGGATCGAGGAAGGGGTTGGGGGTTCGTCGAGGCTTTGGCTCGCGCCGCGGACACTCAGGCGCGTTCGAGGTGGACCAGGTGGCGTCGGCCGAAGCTCGGCCTCGGCGTCTTGTGCTGCATGCATCAGCGTGTCCGGCTCGGGAGGACGAACAGGTAGCAGGGCCCGCTGAGTCGATGGTGGAGGCGATCTGGGTCGGCGAAGCGGCGTAGCGCCAGCTGCTGCGGCTTAGGTGGGCTGCGGCCGTCTGGGGTTGGGCAGCCAGGCGAGGTGAGCTGGCTGGCTGGCCTGGGTGGCCGGCCAGCTGTGTTTTTTAAATGAAACAACAGCAGTAAAACAAAATAAATAAAATAAAATACACAGTATAAAATCTAAATAAAATACCTAGACACACAGTAAAAATAGCCCTATAGCTATAAACTACAGGAACACTAGTTCCAATACTAATGCAATTTTGTAAAATAATTTTGATGCAATAGGCCACTCAAACAGCAATAAAACAATCAAATAAAATATTTTGCTGGAAATAATATTCTGCACATTATGAACATTTTTAAAATAGGGGAGAAGTCGTGTTATCTCCACTCCAAATAAATTGCCTTTAGTTGCATAATGATTCGAATTTTGCAGAAAGACAAATAATGCAATAAAAATATGATATGCATATGAATGATCTATTAACATCCTAATTTAGGAAAATTGGGATGTTACAAACCTACCCCTTAAGATGAATCTAGCCCTCGAGATTCGGGTTAACTAACAAATAGGTGTGGATGATCCTGCTCGAGATCTTCCTCTCGTTCCCAGTAGCTTCCTCCTCTGTATGATGATCCCACTGAACCTTGCATAACTTGATTGTCTTGGTGCGAGTAACTCTCTCTGTGTCTCCAAAATCTTAATGGTTTCTCCTCATATGTCAAATCACTCTCAACTGAATTGCCTCAAGTGGCACCGTGTCCCTCAATGGAACACCCATCATCTCGCATGGCACTTCTTCAATCGAGATACATGAAACACATCATGAACTCCCGACAAGGATTCAGCAACTCCACCGATAAGCTACCTCTCCTCTATGCTCCAAGATCTTGTAAGGTCCCACAAAACGTGGTGCCAACTTACCCTTGATTCCAAACCTTTTAATTCCACGAAGTGGTGAAACTCGAAGGTATGCACGGTCTCCTACCTCATATGTCACCTCCTTACGTTTTGCATCTGCATAACTCTTCTGCCTGGACTGTTCTATCTTCAGCCTATCACGAATCAATTTGACCTTCTCCTCAGCATCTCTGATCAAGTCTGGTCCAAAGAACTGATGCTCTCCAACCTCATCCTACATCAACGGTGTCCTGCACTTTCTGCCATACAATACCTCAAATGGTGCCATCTTCGACTAGCACGATAAGCTGTTATTATATGGAAACTCTGCATAAGGTAAATTATCATCCCAATCGACCCATAGTCCAAAGCACAAGCTCTCAACATATCCTCCAAAATCTGATTTACCCTCTCATGTTCGCCCATCATCTCGTGGATGGAAAGCTGTCTTGAACTCCAGCCTGGTGCCCAAGGATTCATGCAATCGACGCCAAAATTTAGATGTGAACTGAGTACCTCTATCGACACTACCTTCCTTGGAACTCCATGCATAAACAATTTTAGACATATAAATCTTTGCTAGCTAAGCACTGGTATAAGTAGTCTTTACGGGATGAAGTGAGCAACTTTAGTCAAACGATCAACAACTACCCAAATAGAATCATAACCCCGACCGTGTCCCGGTAGACCAGTAATGAAATCCATACCAATCTCGTCCCACTTCCAATCAGGGATAGGCAATGGTTGTAACAAACCTGCTGGTCTCTGATGTTCTACTTTAACTCTCTGGCACACATCACATGTTGCAATATATCCAGCAATTTCCCTCTTCAGGCTAGGCCACCAAAATCTTTCCCTCAAATCCAAATACATCTTAGTATTACCTGGGTGAATAGAATAAGGTGAATCATGCGCCTCCTGAAGAATCAACTTCCTGATATCTGCATCTTGAGGTACACAAATACGCTTCTCAAACCATATGGCTCCATGTTCATCCTCATGGAAACCTTCTGCCTTACCTTTAACCATATTCTCTTTTATCTCAGCAATCTCCTTATCACCCTTTTGAGCTTCCCTGATCCTGTCAAGCAAAGTAGGCTTTACCTCAAGTGTTGCCAAATATCCCTTAGGAACCATCTCCAACCTGAGATTCCTGAACTGTTCACATAACTCGGGTGGCATATTATCAATATTAATTGCATTAGCATGGCTCCTACGACTCAATGCATCAGCAACAACATTAGCCTTACCAGGATGATACTGCACATTCAAATCATAATCCTTAATAAGCTCCAACCATCTCCTCTGCCTGAGGTTCAAATCCTTCTGAGTAAAAATATACTTCAAGCTCTTATGATCAGTAAATATATCACAATGATTACCAATAAGATATGGCCTCCAAGTTTTCAATGCATGCACAACTGAGGCTAACTCCAAATCATGTGTAGGATAATTAAGCTCATGATTCTTAAGCTGACGTGAAGCATATGAAACAACTTTACCTTCCTGCATCAAAACACTCCCAAGTCCTTGACGAGAAGCATCACAATATACCTAGAAGTCCTTATGTATATCCGGCAGAGTTAAGACTAGTGTTGTAACCAAACGTTGCTTCAATTCCTGAAAGCTGGCTTCACATTCATCAGTCCAAACAAACTTCTTCTCCTTCTTCAACAATTCAGTCATAGGATTTGAAATTTTCGAAAAGTTCTCAATAAACCTCCTGTAATAACCTCGCAAGGCCCAAAAGCTGCGAATCTCCCCAACTGTGGGTGTCTCCCACTCAGAATCTGCAGCAACCTTAGATGGATCAACTGCAACTCCATTACCTGACACAACATGTCCAAGGAAAGCTACCTCATCCAGCCAAAACTCACATTTGCTGAACTTGGCATACAACTGATGTTCCCTCAATTTCTCCAATACCAAACGCAAATGCACCTCATGCTCTTGCTTATTCTTGGAGAACACCAATATATCATCAATGAAAACAACCACAAATTTATCCAAGAACTCCATAAACACCTTGTTCATCATATTCATGAAATATGCAGGAGCATTAGTCAATCCAAATGACATAACAGTATATTCATACAACCCATACCTCGTAGTAAAAGCAGTCTTTGGAATATCTTGCTCACGAATCTTCAATTGATGATAACCAGAACCAAGATCAATCTTAGAAAACACAGTAGCACCTTCCAACTGGTCAAACAGATCATTTATCATAGGAAAATGATACTTATTCTTAATGGTTACCTCATTCAGAGAACGATAATCAACACACATCCTCAAGGTCCCATCCTTCTTCTCCACAAACAAAACTGGGGCTCCCCAAGGTGATGAACTTGGGCGAATAAATCCTTGTGCCTGCAATTCTCTTATCTGCTTCTTCAATTCCTCCAACTCTTGAGGAGGCATTCTATACGGTCTCTTTGCAATAGGTCCAGTGCCTGGTATTAAATCAATGAGAAACTCAATATCTCTATCCGGTGGCATACCCGCAACTCCTGGAAACACATCTGGATAATCTCTCACAACTGGCACCTCTTCCGGCTACCCCCTTAAGAGAGTTCACCTTTTGATTACGCTTATACTTACACGTATATTTGATTCTCTTCCTCCGGTGCATCGAGAGTAATAGATCGACCGGCACAATCAATTCGACCTTTATATAACGCAACCAATCCATACCCAAAATAATATCCGACCTTGTGACTTTAATATAATCAAATCCGTAGGAAAATCATGCTTTCCAATAGATAAAGTCAACTGATGGCAACCAACACCTGCTATCATCTCAGCTCCTGGGGAACTCACTCTAATAGGCATACTAAGTGTTTTGGTTGGCAATCCATGTTTATCAACAAATACCCTCGAAATGAAAGAATGCGATGCACCAAGATCAAAAAGAACAAGCTGGTAATCGAGTTAATCAAGAACTTACCAATCATCGCATCAGGTTCATTGTAAACCTCCTCCACATTATCATGGTTTACATGACCCTTTTGGAAGGGTTTGGCTTGTTGATCCCGAGTTCTTCGCCTCGGCAACTGTGGCATAGTGCCCCATAGCCTTACACCAAGCTAATCGTGACTTGACTCAAATCCTTGGCGCACGTGTAACACGGTGGTTCGGTTATTGTTCCTCCATTGCCATTACCATTACCATTACCTTTGCCATTGCCATTGTTACTCTTGTGCCCATTATGATGATGGTGGCCATTATGGTTGTGGCATTCCCTCCATGATGGTTATGATCATTACCTCCATGATGATTATGTCCATTACCTCCATTACCATGATATGAAGTGCGTGGCTTCATTGTGGTCCTGAATTATACCTGTTATTGTTGTTGTACTTCCTCTTGTGATTCTCTATGGCCTGTTGCTTTCCTCCAAGACAATAGCCTTATCAATTAGGTCCCGACAATTCCTAAAAGTGGCCCTTTGTCAACTCAAGGCTCAACTCATCATTAAGGCCCTCCAAGAATTTCTCTTGCCTAGCTACATCAAGCAGTTAACATCATTAGGAGCATAACGCAAGATTATTAAATTCCTCCACATACGCATTAACTGTATGACCTCCACGGCGCAAACAGCGAAATTCCTTCTTTTCGCACTCATAGCACCAGCAGACACATGTGCAGCACGGAAAGCATCCCGAGACCGAGGCCATGTGATAGTAGCAATGGGATAGGTGACCAAGTAATTGTCCCACCAAGCTGCAGCAGGACCCTCCAACAAATGTGAGGCAAACCTCACCCTCTCTACATCTGTGCATCCAACCGTCTCTGTGTTCCTATTGACTGCACGGAGCCAATCATCAGCCACAATAGGTTCAGGGAACTGGAGAACCTCCGAGGATTCAACCTCAAGAACCTGGTAAGCATATCCACCGGTGGAGGTGGCGGCGGATTGTTGTTGTTATTGTTGTTGTTCAGTTCGGACAAGCAAGCGGATCAACTGAGCTTGTCCTCAAGCAATCTGTTGCATGTATGGCGGTACATCATTGCCATTGTTGTCTCCTCCCGCAGCATTACGCCTATTATCACGCCTCGGCGGCATCACAGTGGGCAAGCATAGAAGAGTTATAGATATAATAGGGCCAAACGCTATGTATATATAAATATATTCTACCCATATGCATAATATGATCAAGCCAACAAAACACAACAACGAATAACACCAACAAACAAACAAACAACAAACAACAAACAATATGATAATATTATATATATATATATATATATATATATATATATATATATCGAATAATTTCGACGCTAAGCAATTTAACAAACAACTACCAATCAAGCAAACAATCTAGTATCTTCATACCACGAAAGTGGGCATAATCAGATACGCTAACACGATAACGTTGGCAATATAAAGCAAGCATGAATGGTGGTCTCAAAGACTAGTTCCTACTTAACTGCTCAAGATACTTGAGGGGTTAACTAATAAACAGAAGAAGTATAGCTAGTTTATAAAATAATTTTCAGTCCTATGGCTTTTCTAATCCATTTTCTAGGGTCACGCCCTACACCAACACACTGCTCGATACCATCTCGTAACGACCAAACCTCAAGGATTTGAGTCTCTGTGCATACCGTGCTAGTCCTGGATCGAACTCGCTAGCACACGCATAGATGAATACCGAATAGCAAGTGCATCATTTATTACAACGTATGATCCAGAATGTATAAAATAAAACAATCTGCATAGCACTTGGCTAGCTTTATTCAATCAAACAGCGGAAAGTAGCGAAAATAACGATGAGTCCCATCATAGCCCATCGGGCGATCTGAGTGCAGACTCATGACCCTAACGGTACCTTACTCTTCGTTCAATATCCTGCAACATGAGACGTTGCAGCCATATAGGTCAATACTTGGAATGTATTGGCAAGTTACACAGAGTAATAATAAAGCAGACCTACATGTATATGCATAGTACAACAAAGGAAGGCTTGGGGTTTATTTTTGCGTAAAGCTGATTTTGTCCTCATAACTACTTATTAGTCATTTTTTATATAGTTCTTTATTACTACAATTATATGCACAAGGTTGAGTTGGCAAAATCAACTCCAACCTACCCATTATTAAGTTGCCCAGAAATATTATTAAGTGTCACATCTGTCAAGATCATCCAACAACTATAATGGCATAGTGGCTCAAATTTACCCATAACCGGGGGCACGGCTAATCATGATTAGTTTTAATACTCTGCAGAGTTTTGTACGCTTTACCCACTGGACCCAATCCAAGATTGAGACAAAGTCTTTCGAAGAGGTTCCCTTATCCACCGACGGCCACATCCCACCTACATATGCTACATCTGTCGACACTTTCGGGCCAGGTTCCAACAAGCTCGATCAACTAAGCGAGCCCATATAGCGGTGGCCGCACATGGAAGCTACTAGTCACTAAGTCTGTCTGATCTTTTTGAACACAGGCGGCATTCAAAGGTGCACTCTCATGAGCGCATGGCCTTAGAAAAGGTGCAAGACCCCATGATGCCTTCCCTCAAAACCAAGCAATACCACTTCTGCCCAGAGGTGAGTTAAATCCTGAGTTACTACTCAATTGTTATATATATATATAATCCTCACATAAACTCAATGAATACACGAACCACCCCCGTCTACAAAGCATAGCAAACTACAACTACCACGATTTGCAAAAGACGGGAAGATAGCTCAACAGCATAGCCAACATATATAATACTCCTATACATGCATATATTCATAGTGTGATATAACTACATGCATAGAAAATAATAGGTAAAGGATGATCAACATGTAACTTGCCTTGGTTCTGGTTCAGAAAGTCACACTCCTGACAATAGCTCGCGTCGCACTCCGGACAATCTACACGTTTCACACAATTCAACAAATCAATCACCGGAACACGAATAGAACCAAAACAAAACCAACAGCGACAAAAACATTTTTAAAACTCAACAACAGAATCTTAACATCACCTAAATTGCACTACGGTCACAATGCAAAAAGAATCACTCGATTCCGATAAACGGTTTGAAAGTTACGGCCTCCGGAAGATTTAATTCAAATTCAAACGAATTCAAATTTGAAAAGTGCAAACATGTGCAAAGTTGGTACTGTGATAAGGTGTTGATTTTTGTGAGTGCATAGGAAAAAGAATTACCTAAATTGGATTTATAGAATAGGAGTTATAGCTAATTGAAATTACAGTTGAAAACTGAAAAAGAAACATAAAACTCCTGCACTGCTCGCGGCGTGTCAGAGCTGGTTGCCACGTGGCGCCGCGATTGGCGAAACCTCCTGTGGCGGGCGTGCTCACCGCTTACAGAGGAAAACGGCGGCGGCTTCGGGCGTCGGCGGGGCGCGTCTCCGGCGGGTTTCCGGCGAAGCCAAGGCTACGGGCGGGTGCGGTGTGGAGTGGAGGAGGTGGTGGTGGTGAGTACGGCGACAGGGGGCGTCCTCTACTGACGGCGGCGTCGCGAACTCCGGCGTGCTCCGGCGTCGGCGGACGGGGTCGTTCCTCCCTGCCTGCTGTGATTCCGGCCACGAGAAGATGTCAACAAGGCGCGGCGTTTAGAGGAGGTTCAAGGGTGACAAGTGGAGCAGCCGGGATGATCTTACGGCGACGAAAACGAGCGGAGAAGACGGCGGCGGTGCGGGCTCCTCGGCGAGATGTGTTTCGCCCAACCTTGCGCGTGCGGCAACGGGGAGGATCGAGGAAGGGGTTCGGGGGTTCGTCGAGGCTTTGGCTCGCGCACGGACACTCGGGCGCGTTCGAGGTGGACCAGGGCGCGGCGTCGAGTCGGGCTCGGCCTCGGCGTGCGCGCGGCATGCGGTCGAGCGGTGTCCGGCTCGGGAGGGACGAACAGGCGCGGGGCCCGCTTAGTCGCTGGCCGGAGGCGATGCAGCTGGTCGAGGCGTGCGCTTGGCCACGCTTGCTTAGGTGGGTTGTGGCTGTGGGGCTGAAATTTGGGCAAGGCGGTCTGGCTGGCTGGCCGCACAGCTGGCCGGCCCGGCTGTGTTTTTTTTAAACAGAAACAACAGCAGTAAAACAAAATAAATAAAATAAAATACACAGTATAAAATCTAAATAAAAATACCTAGACACACAAAGAAAAATAGCCCTATAGCTATAAACTACAGGAACACTAGTTCCAATACTAATGCAATTTTGTAAAATAATTTTGATGCAATAGGCCACTCAAACAGCAACAAAACAATCGAATCAAATATTTTGAAGATTGCAAAAATTACCAGAACATAATAGATGATCTGGAAATAATATTCTGCACATTATGAACATTTTTAAAATAGGGGAGAAGTCATGTTATCTCCACTTCAAATAAATTGCCTTTAGTTGCATAATGATTCGAATATTGCAGAAAGACAAATAATGTAATAAAAATATGATATGCATATGAATGATCTATTAACATCCTAATTTAGGAAAATTGGGATGTTACACCTTCCTCGCCTCCAGTTCCTGCTCCAGCGCGCCTAGGCGGTCACGGCGCTTCTTCAGCTTGGCCTCCCGGTCCTTGACGGCCGCCTCATGAGCCTTCACGCTTCCTCCTCGCTCTGGCGGGGCGGGCCTCCTCGGCAAGCTGGTTCTACAGGCTGTTCAGCTCGCCTCCAGCTGCCTCTCACGGCGACCTTGGATGTCTGGCTGCCTCCCCGGGCAGCATCGCGGCAACCTTCGCCTCACGAACAGCCTGCTTCTCCTCATCAAGCCGCCGAGGCTCGACCAGCGCCGCCCAATTGAAGCGCCGGGCGCATCCACCAAAGGCCAGCTCAAGGGCCGGCCACTGCAAGCGAGGGTCGGCGCCCGAAGATCCTATCGCAGCCGGTCCAATTCAGCGCAGACGATCCAGACCGTGGGAGCATTCGAGAGACAGCAGTTGGTGGAGTAGGAGGAGATGGCGGCGGCAGAACCACTGCGCCTCGAGGCGGAACCAGTGGCGCCACGGCAACAAAGGAGGCAGCGCCAAGCAAGGGCACCTCGGGAGTCGCCGGGTCAAGGGCTGAGCTTCGCCCAGCCAGGCTCATCCAGCCTCGCGAGGACGCCCGGGCAGGAGGCATGGGCGTCGGGATCATCTTCTTTTTCGGCAGAGGCACCGCACGGATGGGGCCTCGGAGCCCCTTCAGCCTTCTTCCCATGGGCGCCACCGCCAAAGAACGTGGACATCAGATCTCGCCGACAGAGCAATAATCAAGACGGAAGCGTGCACTTCTGTCGTCGCCAGTGGACTCGAGCTGCCTCCGCCATACTTGAAGCCCGAGAGCCGGCTGCAGGGATCAGCTTCAAGGGGACCAAGAGCAGGAGGCGCGTCTGCGGATCGCCCCGGAACCGGGGCGGATCTGCGGGGGACCAGCCCAGTCCGGTCCTTCTTCTGGATTGGGGGCAGGCTTCTGCATCCCCGCTCATCCTCATCCTCGTCGTCATCACTCTCGGGGAGGCGGAGAATGCGGGGCATGCGCCGCAGGGGAGGAGCCCTTGACTCTGCCTCGAATCAACCCCCTCTCCTGGCTCTCTTTCCTCCACCTCTTCACTGGAGTCGGAAGAGGACACGTCCACCAGGTCCTCCGGAGCCTCCACGGGCACGGGCCCGTCCCCATTGAAGACGGGCATGGGCCCCACTACCTGCTCCCAATCTCACGAAGAACAAGGCGCTGCGCGCCTCAGACTCGCCACATCGCCCCAACCAAGGACTGGAGGATCGCCGCCAGATCCTCACCGCCGAGACCACGGGCTCGAGTGAGGCCTCCACATCGGAAGCGAGTCTTCGCGGCGGAGCCGCTTGGTGCTCCAGAACTCCCTCAGCAGAACGCACGGTCAGCTTCGCCGCCGCGGCCGGGCCGCTTCAGATCTGCATCCATCTTCTCCAAAGACCAACTTCGTGCGGGGATCCCGCTCGCTTTCGGGACCAGTCGTCGGAACTCTCGGCGGGCTCCGTGGGCAGGATCAGCCGAGGTGGATGCGCCAAGATCCACCAAGACCCACTTGCTCCAAGCCCTCAATCCGCTTCCTGTGGTTTGAAATGGCGATGGCTCCGCCAGATGCAACGAAGCTCACAAGACGCTTGGCGGAACCACGGGAGGTTCGGAGGAAGAAGTAGTGGCGCAGCAAGGCCATCGAGGGTTTCACCCCAACATGGGCCTCACAATAGTAGGCGAAGATTGCCAGAAGAAGGACGGAGTTGGGATGGAGGTGCAGAGCTTGGATGTTGTAGTGACGGAGGACGGAGAAGAAGAACTCAGAGAAGGAGGCACCGCACCAGCAATGATGGCGCCACAAAGAACGGGTAGAAGGTACTCCCCGACCCTCGGGGGCGGAGGAGCCGGCCTTGAACACCGCCGTTCCATTGACGCCCTGCGCCTCCGTCAACCTGTGCATCAGGGCGAGGCTCGCCCCTGACACATTTGGCGGGTCCAAGGCAGGAGAGTACCAAGCTCTGGCCGGGGCTTGGCGAGGAGCCATGAATGGCTAGGGCACGAAGGCGGAGTGGATCTGAAGGTCTTGGAAGCGAGAGGAGAGCGCAAGAAAGGGATCTGAGCAGCAATCGGAGAAAGTAAAGGAGGCAAGGAAGATGCCGCACTATTATCAACCCACGCGTTGCGGAGGCGACGCGCCCAATCAACCGCCACGCTGCGCCCAAGGCCACAGCTGTTAGGGCCTGACGCCGCACTTGCCCTTCGCCTCTCGCTCGCCAAGTTCGGGCGCGCCGTGGCCCGGGACTATGTCGGCGTTACTGGGAACGGGGTCCCTGACTTGCTCGCTGCTGCCTGCGGCGTGGCTCAAAGGAGGCCCAGACAGCCCATCTTCATCAACGCAAGCTCAAGACCCTCGCGAGGGGCCAAGATTCATGGGCGGACGACGAGGAGCTTCCTCGTGCATGGCCTCGCCAGGCTGGCTCATGAGGAGGCGGAGAGTTCAAGGCAGGGTACCTCGCGAGGTGCCCATGACGCAAGCCATGACGCACCAAGGGCGCCAGCTGCGCCCGCCCAGCTGGCGTCCTCCTTTCCCTTTGGTGCAAAGGGAGCAAGTGTAGGCGAGAGCATCAAGCAAAGGCATCCGCTTGGTGCAACAAGACCAAGACCAGCCCCAACGGCTGGAAGGGAGTCATCGTGGAGCCCAAGCAAAGTCATCACGGAGAGCCTTTGGTCGGCGAGGACCAACTTTAGTCGGATAATTGTACCCGCTGTTCCCTTCAAATGGCTAATTGTTGGCGCCCTTCCCGCCAATATTTGGGAAGAGGCCCAGGGCCTTCGCCTATAAATAGGAGTAGCCACACTCACACAGAGAGAGATCTTGGATCGGCCCCCTAGTATGAGATCAAAATCCTCACCAAGGAACCAATAGCTAGAGCAACTAAACACCACATAGCAGTTCATCACACCCACCAAGAACAGACCCTCGCGAGGCTGTTCTTCCCTGTACTGTTCCTCATCAGCCCAAGAGGCAATCCACCACACCACAAACTAGAGTAGGGTATTACACCACAACGCTGGCCCGAACTAGTATAAATCTTGTGTCTCTTGTGCTGTTCTTTTTAGTAGTTTAGGTCCCTGTGATTCGGCGAGGTACGAGACGGTGGAAGGTTGGATCTCCGCGCGCACCCCAGTGTTCGAACCTCAAGGGTCTGCCGGAACCCGAAATCCGACAGAAATGAAGGCGAGGGTTATGGTGCTCCACCGGACAATACAACATGAAAACGTAACAGTCAGGTCAAATGAACCGAGCTTCAACTTACGTGGTGCATTTATTTGCTAGATCATTACGTTTTATGCCAACCTTCCTTTTGTTATTTAGTTGTAATTTGTTTTGGTGCAATACAAAATTTATTTCTAACGGCAGCCACCGCTGAAGAAAACAACAAGCCATTTTTGTATAGTGTAGGGTGTTCCCTATATTTGCACCGTGGCGATCTTTGATGCCAAGTGGATGTAATCGTGCAATCGCTTTAATAGCCCAGCCGCTCGCTTCGCCTTATTTATTTCCTATTCTTCTTTTTCCTGGTTTGCTAGTGGTCGCAATTATCCATGGGCCATATACGGGCCGTAGGGATCCATGGGTCTCTACGGGCCGTCGATAAATGGGCTCAGAATCGTGGGCCTCGGGCCTTAAATAAATGGGCTCAGAATCGGTGGGCCTCGGCCGCCGACAAATGGGTCTACATGGGCTGTAATCGAAAGCGTAATTGGTATCGGCCAAAGACGGTAATGGGCCATTAACGTGCCGTAGGACTGCAAAAGCTTAATTTCGCACACAGCATAACGGGTCGTTAATGGGCCGTAATATAGGACGGCTGGCGTAAACGGGCCGACTTTTGCCATGGGCGAATTTGGCCCATTAGCGTAACGAGCCAATGAACGGGCCGACTTTTGCCATGGGCCGAATTTGGCCCATTTGGGGAACATGCCAGTAAAGGGCCGACTCTTGCCATGGGCCGAATTCGGCCCATTAGGGGAACATGCCAGTAATGGGCCGGAAGTAATCGAGGGCCGAAAAGGAGCCCAAGAACATATGGGCCATCAATAGGCCGAAAGCTAACACGGGCTGGAAACAGCCCATGTAAATCAAGGGCCGTTAACGGGTACAACAAAAATTACTGTTCATTATGGGCTAGAGTCACCGTGGGCCTGTAAAGGGCCAAAAGATACGAAGGCCTCATATGGGCCGAAAGACGTCGTGGGCCATACATGGGCCGAAAGTGAAATGGGCTGGTGTTATATTCGACGGCCCACATGACGTTGTTAGGCCGATTTCCTTTAGTGCCTAATAGGCCGTGAGTTAACGGGCCGTAAAATGGGCTATTTGCGAAGAGACCGTTAACAGGCTTTTCATGGGCCAGCCCGTTAACTTTTGACCAAGTCAAACGGGCCGGCTTTGTAAGCTAAATGGGCCAGTGGTGGGTCGTGGCACGTGTCGACATATCATAGGCGCCTATCTGACCCACTGACGAGCTGACACGTGTTTCGTCCGGCCAATAAGAATTTTACACGTGGAAATTTCCCATTGGTCGGGGTTGTTAATGGGTTATCGGATCCAAAACCCGACCCGATAGCTTAACAGCGCCCGCTACGGTGGATGCCACGGTCGGTCACCCTTGATGAAAGCACTTCGGATTTAGCGATTTATCGTCATGGAAGTGGACACTTCCTGGCGATAATTTTGGTAATGTCATGGAACACTTCTACGACAACACGTATGACTATCTTGATTCTCACTATAAATTTGTCATGGATGTACATGCATGAAAAAACGCGACCCATCTTGTGACAAACACGATCATCACGGAAGTGTATTTTTTTTGTAGTGTATGCTGCTATATTTTCATTCCAAGAATCTTCTTTTTGCGAAGCACCGACCGATTCTCACGTCCTATTCTTTTCCCGTTTTCATTGCGATTATAGTTTCCTTTCGATTGCTTTTGTCCGCTCGGTTCATGATGGATCCTCGAGCACTAGGCAAAGAGTTGCCGCGGACAACCCACCGGAGACAAATGATCTCCGTGAAGCGAGCAACGACTAATGAGTTGACCATGTTGGCGGGCCAACCCATGGAGACGAAGAACTCCAAGAAACAAGCATCGGCCAAAGAGTTGAGGACGTTGGTGGGCGAACTCCTCAAAGAAAGTTGGAAGAATAGCAAGGGCCCCACTGTGCCTACCCCAGAACTCGATTGCCACCTATGTGAGGCTCAAGACCGAGTTTGAGGAGATAGTCGCCATGAGAAGCGGATTCCCCAGCAAGGTGATGGCCCCATCAGGATTTAGAGATGGCCCCTGAGGGATGAGATCCCCCGGTGAGCTGCACAAGGTAAAAAATAATGGCTTATTACCATAGTTGTGGTTTTTGATTATTTGCAATGTGCTTGCTAATATGTTAGGGTTGTGCAGGTGCCGGTGGACGCCCTGATGATTCCGGCGTCATGGCCCGTCCCCGTTGGCATCACCGGAGATCGATTCGATGCGCTGTCCATCCTGTGGACATCGCCCGCAGATCGATTCCGATGTCGCGGTCAGTCCCCGGGACATCGCCGTAAATCGATTCCCATGCCGCTGTCCATGTTGTGGTCATTGCCCGAGAGATCGGCGACAAGAAATAGTTGGTCGCGCTAATCCTTCAGTAGTAGTTTGCATTGCCCTATGTTTAATTACGTAACAATGCATGTAATCAAACCATCTTAGGGCTAGTGCACTCGCCTTGTGTGGCGGATCTTGCTACTTTTGTTTGATAGTGAATCATGCGATGAATCATGCGAACCCTCTCCGAGTTATGGAAATGTATGTATCCTCAGCAGGTTTTGATGTAATATATGGCATGCTTAGATGTAAGTTTGAACTGTTTATCATATCAGCAGGCTTGTTTGATGATTCTTGGTGTTAGTAGGCTAGCTCTTGTGCGAGCTATAGTACTTGCGTAACACTCACCAAAGAGAAACGTTGGGGTGATGAGCTCGTGGTACGCTTATACTTATCCTCGTCAATCGACCAATAGCCCTAGCTCCTAAAATTGTAGGCTTAGCGATCGATCGGATAATAGTCGACATACATTCAGGCCTCATTTGGTTCATAGGGTAGGAAAATTGTAGCAGAAGTACGAGAGAACGTGCAACAAAAAAATCATAGCAGGCAGAGACGTACTCCTCCGTTCCAAAATAGATGACCTAGGCGGCTAGTTTGGCCTAGTGGGTTTCGAAGATATGACATGGCATGCAGTGTCGCCCCGTCTTGGCGGTGGTAGCAGTATTGCGGGTACAGTAAGTTTTCTTGAAGAAGCGGAATTCAAGGAAGTCATGATGGTTCCTTTGTCCGAACAACTTACAGTGGGAAAGGTTGGGTCTGGATACGACCGGGGTAGACCAGGATAATTTTGTGCATGGCAGGTGGACCAGGATGGTCGACGTCCCACATGTCGGCGAATGAAAGTATTCTTTATGATATAGAGGACGAGCAACGAGTATTCATTGTTTATTTTTGATGAAATCTATTGTCTCCACTGTGACGACGGAGGAGTGTGAAACACGGCAGCCCAGTGAACTTGGCATGTGCACCACTCCCTCCTTCCTCATGTAATGCCCAGGTTACAGCTTTTTCTCACTTTCTCTCTATCTATTTCCTCTCAAATGTTTTTTTACCTTTCTTTTTTTAAGACACAATTGTTTTATGTGCCTTTTTTAGAATTATTTTTTTATACCTAGGAGCACGTGTAGAAACGGGCTCTTGCAGAGCCCACTCCTTGACTTTGTCAATGCCTCTCTCTCCTCCACATAAGGAGTACTACTTGCTATGCATGCATGCGGCGGGCAACTGGCGTCTTGAGGGGCCAGGGTGGTGAGAGCGGGCTCCGGAAGCGGTCCGGACTCTAGCATAATTTTGGATTTTACAGTATTTCTTTCTCCATTGACAGGTAGGCCCGCGTAGATAAATAAAGAACACGAGCTGATGTGCCGCATGCGGACTTTTTGACTGGTCAACCAGACAAATACGGAGCTATGCGCTGAGCCAGTGACCATATAATCACCATATCTCGTATACAATGATCAAAGTGAGCTATCAAGACAAGTTCGATGACCGCCAATGCATTTTACTCGGTAATAAATGACCAGGATTGAAGGGGAATCCAAATTTGCTTCGTCTTCTGTCCTTGAGCTCTTGACAAACCAATGCACTATACGGGTTGTCTGGCCACTCCACCCCAGATCTCTCACCAAGCGCCGTTCATGCCACCACGCCGCACACTAACCGGTCAGGCAGCGATGGCATCCCGCCGCGCCGAGTTCCTTGCCGCCCACGACCGCACACAAAATGGTAGGGAAGTGATGGCATCCCGCCGCGTCGAGTTCATCGCCGCCGCGACCTCACAACTATGTGGGAGGAATTTGAAGATGCCAAGGCCGAATGGGCGGTAGAGCAAGAGGCGGCCAAAGCTGCACAAAGGGAGCGGAAAAGTCGAAAGCACTCAAGAAAAGAGAGGCCGCCGCCGCAAGAAGAAAGAAAGGGACGACACGCTGCAAGGAGAGGTCGGCGGAGATCCAAGCACGGTGGGGTGTCGCCGACAAAGCCGGAAGGAGAACAACGGCGTCTGCCAAGCATGTGAGAAGTAGTAGTACTAGTAGTTAGTGTGTGTGTGTCTGTTCGAGTACGAGCATGTACCAAGATTACTAGTTACTCTTGTAGTTTTAGAGCAAATTACCAAGACATTAGCCTAGACTAAATGGAAAAATTCCTATCCTAAGCATCAAATGGCATCTCTTTCTCTATAGGAATTGAGATGCATGTCATCTCACTTCCTATGATTTTCATATTCCTATCCTATGAACAAAAGGAGGCCTCTGTTGGAGTAACTACTGTAGCTAGCAGTACTGTTGGTACAATAGTTTTCTTCAAGAAGCAGAATTCAACGAAGTCATGACGGCTCATTAGTCATTGTTACTGCGGCGCGACGACCTGGGTGACTCTCCCTTGGAGTTCTGCGTGCATGGAAAGTGGACCAGGATGGTCGATGTCCCAAATGTTGGCGAACGGAAGTATTCTTTCCGATATCGAGGAGGAAGGAAACCGTGTGGTATAGTATCACTGCTGATTGGTTCGCAAAAAATTGTATCACTGCCGATTTATAATTATTATTTATTTCTGATGAATGCTAGCGTTTCAACTCTTACGACGAAGGGTGCCAAACACGGCACGTGCTGGATGTCCCACACGTCAGCGAAAGGAGTGGGACATGAACAGCGTGGTAGAGCCCAGCGTTAAAAAAACAGCGTGGTAGAGCGTCTCCACTTCTTCCACTTCTGGGTCGGAGACCACACGTAGTAGTACTTAGTGGAATGAACGATACAAAGTGCGACCTGGAGAGAAAGACACGTCTAGTTGGAAGGTCTCGGGGCTTACACGTAAACAAATATAAAAGTTAATATGTGCCTCCAACTAATATAGTAGTAGAGTACTTAGGCACGTACTCCATAACATCACCGTGCATTGCACGTACAACATTTACTGGTAGTACGTAGTAAGAAACAAATACCGCCCAAGAGTTCCCTTCTCGACCTACTTTTGGGTGTTTCTCAGAGTGTATGGAGGGTGCATGAGTCCACACTAGTTTAGCACAAATACACTAGAAGCATGCATGAAGAGAGCATGCATGAAGAGGGGTGCTGAGTTGAGCATGCATGAAGAGGGAACAACTATGCTGAGACAAGAACGCAACCAAACACACCCTATATACCATGCATGTTCATACCATTTGTGCCTTTCTACTTCACTTCATCGCTACATTACTCAGGTTCGTGCGCCCACTCCACGGGTACATGTCCGTCTCGTAGTTCCAGTCCCACCTGTTCTTCATATAGATGGAACGATCCTTGCATAACACGTGCACCTTGATGCTAGATGTCTCGCGTGTTGGCAAAAGGATGAACAAAGCTCACATAAAAAAATAGAGTGAAAGAACATAGATTCCGGACGACTGAGAAGGAGCAAGGAACCTCGTGGTGGAGTGTCTGCACTCATAATATTTAATATTATTTAGCGATATAAAATTAACCAATCATCTCCACAGTGGACGGAAGAGTACAAAACACAGCAGCCCAGTGTAGTTACATCATACTAGTACATGGCTAACCCACGCTATCACCATATTTCTTGGCTTCCGTGCGACACCTATCTCTAGTAATCCAGCAGCTTGTATCGCTTCTCCTTCCTCGTCTCTATCAAAGTGCGGCGGGCTGGCGTTTCTGCCGTCTATTGAGGTCGGTTAACTATCACATGTTAGCGACATGCCAAGAGCATTCTAAAAAAAATCTTTCACGTTCCGTTTTCAAAAGAAAAAAATCCTTTCACGCATTTAATTTGCTCGTATGCTTTGAGCAACTTGCATGTCCTATACTGCTCCCTGCTTGATACTCTAACTTAGCTAGAGGTTAGACTAACTCATGACTAACCCTGAACTAATCTTCAGCCAAATAGGTGTTTGGGTGACAGGTTAGATTGACAATAAATGCACTTCATGGAGAGAGAAAAGTGATTTTTCAAGTGGTCCCAATGAGAACTATCTCCGCTAGCACCTCTTGGGTGGGATAGTTTTTTGGTGGGTTCGGTGCAACTTGCTCCAATTTAAACCCTCATGCTATTTGAGCCCCAACTAGCTCAAACTAACTCTAACCCATGGATCCAAACAGGCCTATGGCTGATCTCGACGCCGAGCAATCACGCACCGAAGCGGCGCGCTCTCTCGCTATGCGCCACTTCAAAGCCGGCGCCAAGTGAGAGGTCGCCCCGCCTCGCCGGGCATTAATGCGGCACTAACGCCTAGGGCGACGCTGACCGTTTCATGCGGAAGCGCTACTGCAAGGGAGTATAGGTTTTGAACCGTTTCAGGTGTAGTACTCGTAGTTTGCAAAACTACTCAATTAGTGCACTCAGTTTCCTAAGAAATTGTGGTAAAAAACGTTACTCTACAGCCCGCTTGTAACACCCCGGACACACCCGCCGGTGGTCGTTACTCCTGGCGGGATCTAGACTGGCCCCACAGATCAATACTAGTCTTTTCTGCGCACTTTGTCCTCACTCGTGCGCACCCGGGAGCAACTTCCCGGTCGGTCACCCATCCTGAAACTACTCCAAGCTGAGCACGCTTAACTTTGGAGTTCTATCCGAATGGGATCCCGGAAAAAGAAGGAATTCCTTATTGATATGAGTAAAAACTACTCAATTATTGCACTCAGTTTCCTAAGAAATTGTGGTAAAAAACGCATTTCTACAGCCCGCTTGTAACGCCTGGACACACCCGCCGGTGGTCGCATTCTGGCGGGATCTAGACTGGCCCCACGATCAATACTAGTCTTTTCTGCGCACTTTGTCCTCACTGCATGCGCACCCGGAGCAACTTCGGTCGGTCACCCATCCTGAAACTACTCCAAGCTGAGCACGCTTAACTTTGGAGTTCTGTCGAATGGGATCCCGGAAAAGAAGGAATTCCTTATTGATATGAGTAGTCTATCATCCCTAATAAGCCAGGCTATTACATACACCCCCACTCGGAGGAACCGGCGCCCTCGTCAGGCCACAGAACGTTCCCTCTTGGCACAACCGCTTGTGCATCTAGTCCGGTACATGTGCCATGTCGCGTGCCATGACGGGTCACAAACGCTATGAACAACATGACCAAGACCTGTCCGCAACCATCCGTAACCGCGAGGGTCGGCTCGATACCAACTTATAACGCCCGATGCGGCTATATCTCCCGACGTCAAGCACGACTTAGAGGCATAACCGCATTGAAAGCAATGTCGCAAGTGAGGTAATCTTCACACAACCCATGTAATACATAAGGAAAGAGATACATAGTTGGCTTACGATCGCCACTTCACACAAAGACATAAATAAACATCCATCATTCAGTTTACACTCAAGGTCCGACTACGGAACCAAAATAAAAGAAGATACCCCAAATGCTACACAGATCCTCGATCGTCCCCAATCGACACCACTATCGATCATCGGAAAAAGACACATAGTAACGACCACGGCGGTGTGTCCGGCGTTACACCGCTTCCCTTCTCCATCCTCTTCCACCGCCACAAGACGTCTCAAGGGAAGCGATCGTCAACCCTTATATAGGAGTGCTAGCACAAAAGATGCATGCATGACCACTAAAATTTCCATATTAAAGCGCCGCTCGGTGGAGTATGGCGATGTTGTTACCTTCGCCGCCCATGGCTACCGGCGACGACGAACAGAGAAGAGGCGGCGGGAGGGGAATGAATGCAGCTACTGTTTGGGTTCGCCTTCCGGCTTAAATAAATGTGCAGCATCATGTGTACCCGCGGGTGCACAAATTGTAACATACGTGTCTACTTAAGTGGGCGTCACATAACTGGTGTGTGTGTGAGAGAGATTTTGAGAGACAGAGTACGTGTGTGCGACTCTACTCTTCGGACATGTACTCAACCTTTTGCATCGGGTTATAAGTATAATGGTATTTACTTTAGCTAGTGATTTACGTGGCCATGTTAACGTGCTTGTGTCAAAAAAATGTCACTTCCTGCTCGTGATTTGCGTTATATAATTACAAGCAAGATTCTCGTGCATTGCACGGAACATCAATATGCATTTTTTTACAAAAACACCTGTTGTGATTGACCCATGCAAGAGTAATCCCATCTGCAAAAACTAATGATATCTCGAGAATTTTATCAAAAAACTGGTATCTCGAGAATGTCATCGAAAAAATGAAAGATGAGAGATAAGGCAAGGAGGAGTGGAGCGTGGTGGTGACTGGTGGTCGGAATGGGCGGAGGCATGGGATGGATTTGCGCCGCAAAAGTGCAGCGGCCACCATGCATGCTAGATTGTTCCAGAGACTTATTCCTTTTTTAATTGCTGAGCAATGAGGTTGCGAGAGATAATGATGTTGAGAGAGGTGCGGGTGTCTTTTGTAAAATTATCATAGTTTGCTTTCTATCCTCAGATATAGATCATACGGTATGTATTACAAAATGGCAGGCACACCATCACCGCCAACTCGTTTTTTTATAAGGGTATAGATGATATGTTTGCTGACTACTAAAGTAAAGTGGAATTTGTCCATGTTATGCAAGTAAATAAAGGTGATTGTTTATCATATGGGTAAGGTTGGATGAAGGGTGGTAGGAACAAATGCTCCGCCTAGAGCATGTGTGTGTGAGATGGAGTCTTAGTGTGTGTGTGGTGTGTGTGTGTGTTTGTGTGTGTGTGTGTGTGAGAGAGAGAGAGAGGAGAGAGAGATGGAATCTTAGTTTGTGTGTGAGAGAGAGAGATAGAGAGAGAGATGGAGTCTTAGTGTGTGTGGGGGGGTGTGTGTGTGTGCGTGTGTGTGTGTGTGTGTGTGTGTGTGTGTGTGTGAGAGAGAGAGAGATGGAGTCTTAGTGTGTGTGGGGGGGGGGGTGCGTGCGTGCGCGCGCGTGTGTGTGTGTGTGTGTCGTGGGGTCCTCTGTGGCGGATGTAATTTAAGTGTGCATGGCTTCATCATAGAGAGGTGATGTGTATGGCAGAGGCCACCAACGATGGGGTGCGAGAGAGAAAATGCCCATAGAGAGGGAAGAGAAGGTGTGTGCGCGTGAGAGGAGTTGACATCGAGAGAACGTGTTTGTTCGAGAGACACCGAGGAAGACTACTATATATCGATGGTGCATGTAGGCGGGAATTAAACAAAGGGATGGTCTTATTGGTTTCAGGGATATAGGGGAAGAGTGAGAGGCGGGGGGGGGGGGGGTAGCTAGGAGGAGTGTGTGTGAGTGTGTGTTTCACACATCCAGGCAGAAGTTATGTGCACAAAAGAGGAGAACGATTCGATGTGGCGTTAGGATTGAGGGTAATGAACTACGTATGGAGACATAGAGACCTTGAACGTGCATCTGTGAGAGGTATACATGTATACGTGGGATATGTGTGTGTGTGTGTGTGCGCGCGCGCATGATCGAGATAAAAGAAAGAAGACATAAGTCATAAGATCAACGACATGGGAGAGACGGATCGGTATGACAATATGCATGCATGTGAGAATGCAGGGAAGAAGGCCCGACAATTGAGCATGTGTTTTTGTCTTTAAGAGATAGTGGCGTGGGCTGGAGCATGCATCTATGGCGACCAGAGGGAGTGAGGCGCAACGATTGTGCAAAAGAGACCAACCTATAAATGCATATGTATGGAGAGACATATATAGTGTGGATGATAGGAAGCAAGACTCCGTGCGAGAAATAAATGTTGACGGAGAAAGTACAGATAGATACAGAGATGGAGATGCTAGCTAGAGGGACATCCTCTAGTTTGGGTGTTGGAGATGACCGTCGGGTGGTTCAAAGGGTGAAGTTATATATGTGTGTGAGAGGGCACTTGACTGCATGTAGAGAGAAACATATTTAGTGTGCGTGATAGGAATCAAGAGTGAGGGCGAGAAAGAAGGTTGATGGAGAAACAGATAAATAGAAAGATAAAGATGCTAGCTAGTGTGCGTTAGAGATAGGAGTCGAGTGGATCAGAAGCCTGGGTTATGTGTGTGGGTGTGAGAGAGATAGAGAGAGGGTGCATGTGAGTCACATACAAACAGATATCAGAGAGAAATGAGATCTAGAGAGACGGAGTTTTGTGTCTGCGAGAGAGAAAGATATTTCACAACGAGAGTGATAGCTAGAGAGACATACAAGGGAACGCAAGATATCTCTAGGGAGAGAGGGTGTGTGTGAGCGACATACAAGAGAACAATGGAGAAATATGAGACCCTGGGAGACAGAGTTTGTGTTTGTGTGTGAGAAAGAGATATTGAAGAGGAAGAGTCGTAGGTTCTCATTTCTAAGGAGCGAAAGACATCTATGTATGAGGGGTGTGCGAGTGGCACACATGGGAATAGTAGAGAGAAATGAGAGCCCGGGAGACAAAGTTTTGTGTTTGTGTGAGAGAAAGAGATTCCACATGGAGAATCATAGTTAGAGACACATAGCAGGGAGCGAGATATACTTAGAGAGAGATAGAGTGATGAAGGTCGAGGGAGAGAGTACCGTCAGTGTGTTACGAAGATAAAAGATCATTGTCGACATACAGGTAGAACGAGAGATACCTGAGAGACGATGAACGTGTATAGGTCCAAAGAGATAGTCCTATATAAGCATGAGTGATAGCTATATGAGACGAATATCTGGATTAAAGGGGATTCAAATATTTAAACTGGAGATCACGACATCGATAATATCATAATGCAAATTGGTGTATCAAACATGCATATTCATTTGAATTTGGGCACACATGTAATGTTATATAGTTTATCAATATTGGTGATCCATAGATTCTTCAATTACAAACAATGTATGGTTTATATGCAATTAATGTCTAAACGGGATTACACTATATGTTGCGTGTGTGAAACACATTATACATGTTTGAGAAGTAAAAAAAAACCGCATCAAACACACATTAATTGGAGACAGTTAGCGAGGAATGCATACATTGGATTTCAACATAAAGTGGTTTCAAATATTTGAAAATCCAAATTGATGGACACAACCTTATGAATCTGAGATCATGCCATTTGTAAACCATATTTATGTATAAATGGTGTTGTGCTTTTGAAAGTATATATAAAAAAATGATGTATATAGAATGTAATTCCAATTGAAAATGGATCCCGCCCGAAAAAAATAGAATACAAACGGGATTCGAATTGAGTTGGCACAGTAAATGCACTCTGCAAAATTTGAACGAAGCGGGGAAAGTCGCAGTAACCGGCCGAAACCAAAATCTGCGAGATGGAAATCACTACTGCCTATCCTCGCCACGCAAAGCCTATCTCGCTGGATTTCTATAGGTTTTGATAGGGTAGGTTTGTAATTTCACCCAAACGTGATGTAACCGCCTCACCCGGATTCATACACGTGGGCGCCAAAACACAGTGTGTCCTCGGCGAAATCGACTCCTTCCCCGATTCATATTCATACACGGTGGGCGCCAAAAACAAACTCTTGTCACTAAATATTCGGTGTATGCGAGATTACCGTCCTATCCCCAACCGACTAATGTTGCTGTGATGTAGTAGAAATTTGAAACAGGGGCTAAGTTTGTAAATTTCCTCGCATTTGAGACAAGCGCGCCCTGAATACATGGTTCCCCCCTTCCTCTCTACCTCCCTTTTCCCCATTCGTACTCCGCGGGCGCCAAAACACCCTCTCCACCCCATCCTCCTCCGACCGCCGCCGTCCGCCACCCCATCCACCGCCGTCCTCCTCCACCATGCCGGAGCTGATACCCCGACGTCGCCGTCCATTACAAGAGATCGACCTCTCTCATCCACTGCTTCGGACCGGGATCCTTGCATCCCGTCCTCTCGCTTCATCCCCGCCGTCGTCCACCTTGCTGGCGCCGCTCCTATGACCGTCTCGTCCACCGTGCACTGCCGCCACCGTCTACCCACCTAGATCTGCATCCACTCCGCCGACAGCCATCGCTACCGCAGCACCGTCAAATTCTCAGCAGATGCGTACACGGCGCCGCACAAGAGGCGGTACTCTTTCGTATCTTCTCAACTTATTTATCGCAGCAAGAAAATAGATCGCCACTGTTTTTACTCTGATTTCTTGTCTTGGTTGCGAAGTTGCCTTTGTCCGGTTTGCACCTTCAGATCCGCCATGGCACTCTCAACACTATACTCCCAATGCTTATGGTTTTCCCCTTTTATATTCCACACTAGTTAAATCACAGTAGACTAAATTTCAAAATTGGGTCACGATTTTTCAGAGTCACGGAGTTCGCGGTGCGATCAAGGGGCTCAGTGGTTGTGGGGCCTCGCCGAACGAAGAAAACTTGACACGGTGGGGGTTGGGGTGGGGTGGGGGGGGTGGCGGAGGAACACAGGCGGTGGGGGCGGTGGTCCGCCCGGCCCGTGCTGTGTTCTCAGATGGGAAGAATCACAGACGAGGAAGAAGAAGGGTTAGGAGACATAGGATCTTCATCCAACCGCCTGAAATGGTCGAGACAGCTGGGAGTTGCATTCTTAATGTGCTCGTTCATCATGTGTGGGCACTGCGCAACCAACATTTTATTATCCAAAATCTGCTTGCTCTTCTTTACCATGTTCAATAGAGCTGGCCTCATGCGTGATCGATAGGCTTTCAATTACTAGCGGCAATACAACACCGTATTTTCAAGCCAGTTACACTTTCCGATTTATATATCGTGGTTATGGTGTACCTATTATGTACACTATGATCTGCCTAGTTGTTGTGTGCTCTTGTTATCATGGTTTGGCAATAAACTCTATATAGTATATTATGAACCTATCATCCGCCAGCTATCCTTACTCGAGCCTATTTTTGTGTACTTGTGCCATATTATACAAATGCAAGCACCATATTACAACACACATGAGCTCTCTCATCGAATCCAAAGGATAGCACACAAGTGTTTACAGGGCGCCCTATATTAGAATATCATCTGCATTACAAAGATAATCTCACAACTATTTATGTTTTCATGGTTCTCGATATTATACGCAATTACGGTGAATATCGAATCCACGCATCGAAGAATATTGTGGAACACTGCAATGACTTACAAAATTGGCACCAAGGCATTGAGTGCCATTCTCGAAGCAATGAAACTCGACGCTCCCCACCTATTGATTCTTGTTCGAATATCATCCTAATGACTATTCTAACCTCGAGGAGTCAAAGGCGATGGCATGTCCTGTTCACCCATCAAGGTGCTGTTCTAATTTGGCAAGGTTTTATTGATTGCGTATCTTGCATATGTTGTCTTGCATTTCTTCTACTTTGTTGCACCGCCATCGCTTAACTTACTCATCAT